>CANTUV010000026.1:23797500-26297500 GCA_947685225.1 Garcia nutans
TTCATTCATCCAATCACCCTTTAAAAATTTTACATCAAGTATATTACCATGTAAATAATTACACTCTTGGTACTATTATACACATTAAATTTCAATAATGATTCATAATCTTAGCCAATTCTAGATCCATTGATCTATCTGACACAATATATCCACATTCAAAACTTATTCAACTTCAACCAACAATTAATATATTTTACTTATCATAAAATTTCACCATATTCATATATGTATATATATAACTTCATTCCATTAGGGCAAACTTATATTCAATTCCTGATCTCTTCTGATCCATTTTCAGTCAAATCATCATGATAACAAATCACTTCAAATTATCTGTTAATATACACATAGTTATTCTCTATTATCTTATTATAATACCCACCAATTCTTATAAAGATTTTATACTATATTTACTATCTACAATTCATTCACTCAAACCTAGAGTTACATACCTTAAACATATTCAATATAACTTCCAATCATATTCTATAATTTCTCCCTTTTTAATATCTCTTCACAATTATAACCAAATTTTTAACATAAAATGATAAAGTACAACTTTATCCATCATAACTGTTAACTATACTACTCAAACAAAATTTTCAATCTCACCAAATCTGTATTGCAATCATTTTATCTAAGATCCAAATCCATAGATAACAAATTAACAAATCAAATATACTGAACAAAACACATGGCTTTAAGAGATTAATATTCAAGCCTGGGACTTTCAAATCAATATTGTTCTTCTCATAATTTTATTCTCAATCTATACAAATATAAGGCTAAGGTATATCTCAAGAATTACATATTCCTTCTTTGCATTTTTGCCATATCAGAAGTTAACATATTCCAATTCTATTTCAAACCAATTTGCACTCGAATAAATGATCTTTATCAACTTAATTCATTTTTCAACAATATTATTATATACATATTCAGTCATATGCAGTTCCCTTACAATTTCTATTCGTCACTTCATTTCTAATCCATCTACAATCTCTTATAATATATATATATATAGAACTTTCCATATGTAAATACCTTAAAATTCTAAATATCACATGATCATTACATTTAATGCTCATCATAATAATTTCCACTGTCCAATATTACTCAAGTCCCTTCCATACTCACTTCCACCACATAATCCATCTAGCTTTACACAATTCAAGACCTAATTTCTCTTAGGTCCACTAATACCTACTACATCATTTCCATATCACAAATTCTATAATTATACCACATACATATTCGTAACTCACTTTCATAATAATTTTCACTTATATATATATATATATCGTAATTTCATTCATATTAAAAAAAAAACTCAGTTCACAAATCATATACATGTATACACTTAATCATATGCTCTTATTTTATTTCCCTTTTTCATACATTCAATGCTAATTTAATGTTTATCACTTTCTTTTAAACATTGTCATTCTTATTCTTCCAATATGATGTAAAGCATTTATTCACACTACAATGTATATATGTATTCTGACTATACTAATACTTCACATTCATCTTGATCATATTCCCAAAGTAACATCTCTTTCACTTTCGTTTTTTTTTTTTTTTAAAAAAACACTTAATATACTTCCATAACCATCTTTACTCTTTGCAGTTAAAATGACTTAAAATAACTTATTTTCATTTGCTTATCCAATTCCCCTTTTTACTTTAAAACAATTTCTCATACTATCAATCACATTACTCAATTCATAATGCTTTAATATGAAAATTTTTAGATGGCCCGTTCGCCCTAAAATTGAATGATTTGGGGTTGTGACAGACCATCATAGGTAAACCCAGTAGCAAATGTAGGGCTTAAAAATCAGTTTCTAAATTGGTATTGTGCATTCCGTAACTCTTCCGTAGCGAAAAGTTATGGCCTTTTAAAGTTGACCCTTCCACCACCAAAATTGACCATATATTTTTCAACCCTAATTCCAATCCAAAAAGATCTCCTTCAACCTTTAGCTTTGTTCTAGCAGCCGCCAAGCTATTTTTTTTCTCTTTATTTTTTTTTTCGTTTGTTTTTTTATTTTTTTTTCCTTTTTTTTGTTTCCTTCTTTTTTCTTTTTTCCTTTTATTTTTTTAAGCTAACGAACTAATAGGCCAAAATCAAAATTTCGAATGGATTGAAATAAAATAAAAAAAATATAAAATTACAGAATTGATTAAAGTAAAGAAAAGCATATCGCAAAAAGTATAAAAATAGAGATAGAGCAAAAGCTCTGATACCAAATGATGTGGAACCCCAAGATATAAAGAATCCGAAACCCCAACACATAAATTCAATATACCAATAACCCTAGCTGGTTGTTTGTCGTACTAAATCTCTAATTGACATGCAACTAGAAACGTAGATAATTGGACAGAATTAAAGAATAACTAGAAAGAAGCCATAAGTGTTACCTTGATAAGTTGATTTCAATTCTTGATGCAACAACAAGAAGAGAACCATCTCTTAATGAAATTCGGCCAAGCCAAAATAATTGAATAATATGATCACCAAAACTTTTGTTTTACAACTCTAAATGAGATATAAATAGCTAAACCCTAATTAAGATTATTAAGTAGTATCTGGTTAGCTAATCAAATTTTAAAAACTAATAAAGTAAACAAAGTTTTAATTTAACATAAAACAAACAGATCCTTTACTTTTTAAATAAGCATAACTAGTAAGTCTTAATACATATTAAATAACAGGCACATATATTTAAATTAAATTTTTATACTTTTTTTTTTATTTTTAATATCAAAAATCTGTCCATCAAAATTTTCTTTTATAAATCAACTTACAAAGTCTTAAAAGATATATTTAAATTTCTAGGTCTGCCATTTTATAATTGGCCTACTTAATAAAACGACACGTTAGCCTCATATATGCCTGCTACACCTGATAATCAACCCATGGAAATCTTATTAGACTCACCCCTAAATGAAAACCCTGTAGAGGTAGACAGGATTTGCATGTCCAATTCTATGTTTACGGGTGGTCATAATCGCCTTACTCGTGCCCATTTGAAAGACGAGATGATTGAGTCACAAACAAGCCATTTGCAGATGATTGGCTTTAATGGATCCTTTTGTTCTGTGTCTGGGTGTTATGGTAGAGTCATGACTGATGCCCACGGTGTTGATTTAGTCCCTTATGAATGTGCGTTTAAAATTTGTAGAGATTGTTACAGAGATGCCTTAGTAGCTGGAGATGGGGTTTGTCCTGGTTGTCAAGAGCCTTATAAGACGACTCATGGTGTGCCTGATTTGGATAGGAGCTTGTCATTGGTTAAATCAAATAATGCATTTCCGAAAAGCCAGACTGGTGAACTTTTTTATCAATTCTTGTTTGAATCGAGGAGGAATTATGGGTATGGAAATGCTATATGGTCCGTAGATGGTGTGAATGGAAATGGTGAAGGATTTGCTGGTGATCCTAAAGTATTTGTTGAGAAACAATGGAAACCGCTTACTCGCAAAGTCAAGTCAATATATCTGCGGCAATTATAGCTCCCTCTAGGTAAGAATTTAATGTTTCTTGTCATGTTCTTCTTTGTTTAATCTGAGTATTTTTTTTCCCTATTCTGAACTGGTGGATCTCATCTATTTCATAAGAATAGCTATTTTTTTTAGTAGTGAATCATTACATGTTGAATATCAAATCATTACTTCTTGTTGGTTGGGGAATAATTGGTGGAAGTAAATGAAGATATAGAGAATGGAACAGATCCTCAGAATTAGGTTTGAATTGGACTTTGTACCAACTGCTAGTAACAGATGGTCTTTTATTTCTTGGCAGGGCTTGTTTGGTTTCTACTTTTCTCTTTCTTGTTCTCTATGGAGAGCATAGTTTAGTTAAAACCTGTCATTTGTACTGTGGTTTCATCAGAATATAAATGTTCTGTTTTGATACGTTTACGTGCTGTTCTTTAGTAGTTATGTTTTAACAATGAGCTACAACTTGTTGCTTTTTCATCATGAGAGTTGCCTCTCTGAAAATTATATTTGACAACATCATACTTGAAACTCATTGTCTTGCTGACTGTCCTTACAGGCTCCTAATATTTGTCCGAATGATTGTTCTTGTATTATTCTTATTTTGGATGAAGATGCAATCTGGTTGTGGGGTATGTCTGGTGTGTGAAATCTGGTTTTCCGTCTCTTGGCTGCTTGACCAGCTTCCAAAGCTCTGCCTAATTAATCACGCTGCTGACCTTGATGTTCTAAAGGAGAAGTTTGAAACTCCAAGTGAAAGCAACCCTACTGGAAAATCTGATCTTCCTGGAATAGATATTTTTGTTTCCACAGCAGATCCAGAGAAAGAACCACCTCTTGTCGATGCAAACACCATTCTGTCTATTCTTGCTGCTGACTACCCAGTTGACAAGTTCTCATGTTATGTTTCGGATGATGGAGGTGCTCTTCTAACCTTTGAGGCCATGGCAGAAGCTGCTAGTTTTGCTAACTTGTGGGTTCCATTTTGCCGGAAACATGAAATTGAACCCAGAAATCAGGAATCTTATTTTAATCTGAAAAAAGATCCTTATAAGAACAAGGTACGACCAGATTTTGTCAAAGACCGCAGACGTGTCAAACGTGAGTATGATGAGTTGAAGGTTCGAGTCAATGGCCTATCTGATTCAATTCGTCGACGTTCTGATGCATATAATATCCAGGTGGAGGTTAAGGCCATAAAGAGGTGGAAAGAAAGTAATAATGATGAACCAATGGAAAGACAGAACATTGTTAAAGCCACTTGGATAGCTGATGGAACCCATTGGCCCGGCACCTGGATGGTTCCAGTACCCGAGCACACTAGAGGTGATCATGGCAGTATCCTACAGGTAACAATCCTAAATCTAGAACTTCTCGCCCCCTTTACTTTTCAACTGAATTTTTTTTTCTTGGCCTAAGATTTCTGGGAATTATGTAATTACAGTTAATGGCACAAACTCTTTAGTAACTTTGACTATTGCATAAAATTGAGGGAACCTATTTGTGCTGAATGACAGGCTTAACCATCGATTGCAGGTAATGTTGCAGCCTCCTAGTGATGAACCACAAAAAGGTAAAGCTGAAGTTAATGGCAATTACATGGACCTAAGCGAAGTCGATATCCGCCTACCAATGCTGGTTTATATTTCTCGGGAAAAGCGACCTGGTTATGATCACAACAAGAAGGCAGGGGCGATGAATGCTTTGGCTCGAGCCTCAGCTGTTATGTCCAATGGGCCTTTCATTCTTAACCTTGATTGTGACCACTACATCTATAATTCACAGGCACTGAGAGAAGGTATGTGCCTCAAGATGGACTCTGATGGAGACAACATTTGCCATATCCAATTTCCTCAGAGGTTTGAAGGAATTGATCCATCTGATCGATATGCCAACCACAACACTGTCTTCTTTGTTGTCAATATGAGAGCCCTTGATGGGATTCAGGGTCCAGTTTATGTTGGAACCGGATGCCTCTTTCGTTGGACTGCCCTTTATGGCTTTGATCCTCCTCATTTTGAAGAACAGAGCAGTTGTTGCAGCTGTTGCTCTGGCCGTCACAAGAAGGTCCCACCCTTTCTAATGGAAAGGAAGAGAAAGATGAGGAAATAAACTGTTTTCTTGTTCCAAAAACATTTGGAAATTCAAGCGAGTTGGTTAACTCTATAAGGAAGGCAGCATTTCAAGGCCTGCCTCTTGAGGATGATCCTTGTGTGAAAATTGGAAGACCACCTGGTGCTCCTACTAATCAAAGGAAGCCTCTGCATCCATCTTCAATTGTAGAAGCTGTGAATATCATTTCTTGCTGGTTTGAAGATAAGACTGAATGGGGCCAATGTGTTGGATGGATTTACGGTTGAGTAACTGAAGATGTCGTTACTGGGTATAGAATGCATGAGCATGGATGGAGATCCATTTATTGTTTGACCAAGAAGGTTGCATTCCGTGGAGCTGCCCCAATCAATCTTACTGATAGACTTCATCAGGTTCTTCGATGGGCTACTGGTTCTGTCGAAATATTCTTTTCGCGCAACAATGCCCTAGTAGGTGGCCCTCGGTTGAAGCTGCTACAAAGGATTGCTTACCTCAATGTTGGAATTTACCCTTTCACTTCTATTTTTCTCATTGTATACTGCTTCCTGCCTGCACTTTCCCTCTATTCTAATCATTTTATAGTAAAGTCTCTCAGCATAAACTTCCTGTTATACCTTTTGATGATCAGCTTGACCCTTTCTATTCTAGCCATGCTCGAGTTCAAATGGTCTGGAATTGCATTGGAAGATTGGTGGAGGAATGAACAATTCTGGTTAATTGGAGGCACAAGTGCTCATCTTTCTGCTGTGCTTCAGGGGTTGCTGAAGGTGATTGCAGAGATTGAGATATCATTTACACTAACATCTAAATCAGCAGGTGATGATATGGATGATGAGTTTGCTAATCTATATATCATCAAATGGACGTCTCTGATTGATGCGGCCGGGCCAAGCACTTACCAGGTGGACACCCATTCTGGTACTGACCCTGCACCAGCACGGTTTAACCGGAAAGAACGCTAACCATTTCTACCAAAAGCTTAAGCTTGTCAGCAGAGGCACACCCATTTCCTTTATTTGGATCAAATATGGGCTCACCGCCACATTTTGTCAAACCTGATCCACAACCCTCCAGACCCTCGGACATATCATTCCCTCTCTCTTTAAGGAGGTTCGTTCTCGAATCTGGAACAGTGGGACCAGACCCGATAAATAGGCTCTGGTACCAAATGATGCGGCCGGGTCAAGCACTTCCCAGGTGGACACCCATTCTGGTACTGACCCTGTACCAGCACGGCTTAACCAGAAAGAACGCTAACCATTTATACCAAAAGCTTAAGCTTGTCAGTAGAGGCACCCCCATTTCCTTTATTTGGATCAAACATGGGATCACCGCCACCTTTGGTCGAACCTGATCCACAACCCTCCAGACCCTCGGACATATCACTGATGATACCACCTTGCACAATTATAATGACCAATTTGATTGCTATAGCAGTTGGAGTGTCTCTAAATATATACAGTAACACACCTCAGTGGAGCAATTTAATAGGAGGTGTGTTCTTCAGCTTTTGGGTCTTAGCTCATCTTTACCCTTTTGCAAAAGGGCTCATGGGAAGACAGGGAAAGACTTCTACAATTGTGTTTGTATGGTCTGGTCTTATTTCAATCTGTATTTCTCTACTGTGGGTTGCAATTGATCCTCCATCAGGAGATAATCAAATTGGAGGGTCATTACAGTTCAGATGATTTTGTTCAGCACAATTGGATTACTATATATAACTAACTTTTGTCCCTGCTTGACGGATGGGTTTTGCAGTAAACTGCCAAGCTCGAGGAAATCTTTGCACACTTCTATTTGAGAGGTCTACGGGAACTGTCTGCCTGAAATTATGCATTGGCTTACAAGTACTGACATGAGGTCAAAATTCTAACCGTTTCAGGTTGGTATCTCAATAGTTTTGGTCGGTGCACACTTGTATTACATATCAATATTTACCCCATTTTGTGTAAATAGTGATACAGGGAAAATTAGAATAAGATTATATGTCTACTTTTAGGCCTTTTCTTACTCCTGCAATGGCCTTGCGAATTGAAAAACATAATAAGATTAATCTGTTTTTAGGCATTTTCTTATTAAGCTTTGAATATTACCCTTAGACGGAGAGATTTTTTTTTTTTGGTTGCAGTTAGGACACAAATTGCTTTAGTTACAAGGCTGTGTTGTGGAAAATAGAATTTACAGATTTACAGGTGAAAATTTGCTCCAACTGACAAAAGAAAAAAAATGATAGAGATGGTCAAATTTATCTTATCCACCCCATCATCTTCAAAAGGAGCAAGTTTATGAAAACGAATAAGCAATCAATGTGGAATTGAAAATTGAAAATTTATTAAATAATCACTAATAAATGTTAGTAATTCTAAAAAATAATGATAAAGACAACGCGAAATAGAGATGGATATGAAACCATCTGGATAAAATATTTTTAATGCTAAGCTGAAGTAACCTAATTAGAGCGAAGTTCACTAGGATATTCATTTCATATCATATAGTCATATTATCATTTTTTTTTTGTATAAAATAAAGAATAAATTACAACAACTCTTCTGACAATCGAGATAACATTTCATATAATTAACATTTTAGTTGACATTATTTTAGAATTTATATTTTCAATATCTAATGTAAACTAACTTCAAGAATAAAATTGTAATTGTACCTAACCATCATCCTATAGAACCTAGGGCTCAATTTCAAAAATACTATATTTTAAAAATATTTTAAATTTTTTTTATTACAAAATACATTACTCAAATGATATTTACTTCAATTTTCATCTCCATATATACTATCCTCTAACTTCAAATGAAATTTACTATAATTTTTTATTTTTTAAACTTTATTATTAAATAAATATATTTTAGTAAAAATAATAAAAATTAGTATTATATTCTAGTACAAATAATAAAAATTAATATTTTAAATTACATTTTTAACATATAAAATGTATTAATTTTTATAAAGGTAAAATTTTAATTTTAATTTTAAATAAAAAATAATATTCATAAAATGTATATAAAATAAAATATAAAAATATTTTACATTTATAAAAATTAATACATTTTATAATTTAATTGAAGTAAACAGAATTTAAAGTGAGGGAAAAGAACCATACCATATTTTTGTATAAGAAGAGAGTTCTAATGTAAATACAAATTTTTTCAAATTTACCATATTTTTAAAAAATATAATTATATTTACAAAAATTTATAATTAATTACCAAAATACCATATTTATATTATTTATTATGAGTTTATTATAAAATAATTAAAATATTTTTAGTAAAAAAAAATTTATAAAAAATGATAAAGGGTATTATTTTCCCTTCTAGTTAATGTTAGTTATATAAAAAGCCCAAGATAGAACCTGACTCGTACATACATTTAAATAGAGCTCATTATTTACAACCGGGTTTAAAATATAACTTTTCAAATATACTACTGGGCTTAGCATAATATCCATATTTAAAATCAAGAGGGAATTACACAAATGACTCAAAATCATTTCTCATTTTCATTTATACGGCCCGCTGACTTTTTATTTCAAATTTACGATTTTAGCTTCTTCTTCTTCTTCTTCTTCTTCTTCTTCTTTTTTTTTTTTTTTCAATTTTACTTAAAAAATGCTTGTTTTTTCCCTTTTTTTTTTTCCTATTTTTTAATTTTTTTAATTTTTAATTTTTTAATTTTATTTATATTTTTATTTATAAATATTTTTTTATTCTCGTATTTTTAATATACACATAAAAAAATAAACATATACATAATATATTCACAACATATATAAAATATATATAAAAAATAAATAATAATATAAAAATATATACCAAATATATACACACCATCTACATAATATTTACATAATTTATTTAATATTTTTTAACTTTATTTTTTAATTTTATATACACACAATAATTAGATAATATATACTCAATATATATATAATATATACAATAAAAATATAATATAATCGTATATCTGCAATATTTACATAACAAACACACAACACCTGTACAATAAAAAAATAACATTTTTTACTTTTTTTATGTTTATAATATGAAAAATATATTAAAAAATAAATTTAATAATTTTTATTAATATATTTTATATGTTTTTATCTTTTTAAATTTTTTTGAGTTTTTTTTATTTGTAATTAAAATTAAAAATTTTCTTTTATAAAAAATAATATATTTATTAGTTGAAAATATATTTTAAAATATAAATTTTTTAGTTTATTAAAATATATTTATTTAATAATAAAATTTTAAAAAAATAAATTTTATAGTGAAACATTACTTGAAATGAGAGGTAATATATTTTTAATTTTTTTTTAAAAAAATATTACTTAAAAAATTTTATTTTAAAAAGGAGTGAGGTTTTTAAAAAAAAAATTAGTATTTTTGAAAATTTTTTCAAAGGTTGGGTACTTTTAAAAATAAAACTTAATTTAAAGTTAATTTTGTAAAGTTCCCTACAATTAATGCGAACTCTTTACATAATGATAAGGGTCCAATCACCTTTATGCTTGAATTCAAGCCCTTGAAAAGCTAAATCGGGTTTTTGCCCAAGTTTTTAACTCAATTATAACAGGTGGAAGACAACTTCAAAATTAAAACTACTATCAAAGCTATTACCTTTGTTGTAGGAAAATTGATTCAAATAAAAATTAAGAACAAGAGAAAATAATTTTTCAAAATCTGTAAATTTATTAAATAATATAGTTAATCTTTACAAAGTGTCATAAGGATAAATTTATATTACAATAATTAATTCTTATAATATAAATTTATTCTTATAATAGTATAATATCAGATAGAACGTTTAACAATGAATCCTTGTTATATAAATTTATCCTTATGCCTTTTTTTAAAAATTATATTTCTCACCACATGTTTTATTTTTATTTTTTATCTTTTATCATGGAAACTTTATTATTATTATTATTATTATTATCATTATTATATAATCGACTCATAATAAATTTTATATATACTATATGAATTTAATAAATTTATAAATTAATTAATAAATTAAAAATATTTTAAAAACACTGTAAATTTGTAATTTTTTTTATTTCTTTCTGATAATTTTGTATGAATCTCCATTTTTTTGAGCTCCCGTTAACATCATATTATTCTTTTTCCATAGTATGTTGCGAAATATATTAAAAGTTTTTATATTTTATTTTTGAAATGCGTTGTAATTAGAATTTTGATCTTATTGATGGACAATAATAAAAGTTAGGGAGTTAGTATTTACAAGGTCAGTTTTAATTTTATGTACGATTGGTCAGTTTGATCCATTGATATCTTAATATATAATTTCTAAATTTAATGAAATCGTTTGGTCTTTGCAATGCTTAACGTTAATGTAGGTAATGGAGATAAGTGTGGAGTTAGAAACCACATGGCGGATTGATGCATTGAGAGAGGTTCACAAGAAAGTTCACTCACTTCTTTTGATGTTTCATGGCTCTATAAGAGCAAGTATTATTAAAAATAATAACATTTGATATAAGTTATTAGGACTAAACCTCTCTTTGCATTAACTCAGTTCATTTAGGACTCTGATATTTTTTTTTATCCCTCCATTTGTTTGATAATGATCGAATATTTATTTGCTAGGGTCATGTTGATTTAGGTGCAGATTCAACTTTGATTATAAAAGTGAACTTCCACCATTATTCATCTCAAGAAATAAATAATTATGGATTTTAATCCCAATACATCTAAAAAATCAACAAAACAATATATTTGGAGTTGATATTTTCACAGATCAATTGAAAAAAAAAATTAGTCAGGATTAATAGGAGGCTTATTATGATGTTAAAAATGGTGAGGTGCACAAGCAGTAAGCAAGGTTGCTACTATTTCGACTTTCTTTCTTTGCAACCATAGCTAATGATGTTTTTATTTGTCTTTTTTGTTAACCTTGCCCATGTTGCATTTTTTCGTTCTTCTTTATGGTTCATATTTGGATCTATTAATTTATTGTTAAGATAAAACGCTTCTAAATTTGGTATTTAATCTTATTGTTGTTTTTTTTCACTGTGGTTTTTTTTTATAATCAAACTTAAGAAAATATGTTGGTTGAAATCAACAATTATATATTTCACTATGGTGTTTGATCATACTTAAAAAAATATGTTGATTGAAAAATATTGGTTGAAAATCTATACTATTTACTAATATACTAAATATTGGTTTTGACCTATTACATTTGTGAAATTACAAAAGATTTAATTTTCTGATCCAAAATTTGTGTATGTCTGTGCAAAGTTCATATAATAATAAAATATACTGTTGCATTGTTTATGGTCAGTATTTTTTCTCTTATAAAAATAATTATTTAAAGTTATAAAACTTAATATTGAATTTCAAATAACTTATATCAAATTTTTTTGTAATTTTTTATAAGACTTGCAGTACCGTGTGAGGTTCTTTTCTAGTTAAAAACTAAAAAACAAAATGCAATAATTCATGCATGTAATTTCTCCTTAAATAAAATAAAAAAAAATTATGATGGGCCTTTTTTTGGGTCTGGCCCATACTAATGTATTGTAATGTCTAGAAATTTAAAGTACGGATTTTTTTGCCTTAAGTGTGTATAAATGATTATTTAGAGTGTTGTATTTGTTTGGAATGAATGTATAGTGGCTATTTAGTTCCCACGGGCATAGCTTTAGAGTGCCACGGCTGAAGCATGAATATTAGGATTGTTTCGAAGAAATTTTCTAACTTGGCAATGGTTGTCTGATTCACACGGGAGTGTTTATGGAAAGACACGGGCATGGTTTGAAGGATGATTATGTTTAAGAAAAAATTTCCAGTGTGTCAGTGTAAGTTTAATCCACACGGGCATGCCTTTGATTTGCAATGGTCGTGTGATGTGACTCAGATTTGGAAATTGAGTTTTGAATATTATATACATGATATAAATGGTATATGTGAATAATAGGACTTTAAAATAATTAAAATAATTATTTATATAAATGTATGGAGTTAAAAAGTTGGATTAAAAGACAATTAAAGAAAGTGTGGTGTACCAAAATAATGGTATGAGTGAGTACATGAAAAAAAAATATGAAAAAAAAATCCTAAAGACTATATAAATGTTTCTAGTGTCTTCTACCCTCTTCCAAACTGCCATCTTCATCATCCAACACCATTTTCATCTCTTTTCCTTTCTTCTTTCATTTCTTACCCAAGAAATCATGGAGAGTTTAGAGAAAAGTAAGTTTTGGTGAATTTTAGCTACTTTAAACTTGATTTTTCAAGAAAAACATCATCAAATCAAAAGATTAAAAAGAAAAGTGATGGAAGGGTAACTTGAAAGAGGTTAGTGCTTGTATAATACTTATTTTGCCATTAATTGATTTTATCTTGATTTTGATTATTAAAAGAAGTTCGTGTTTTAATTATATGTGATTATTGAAAGTTGTTTCTTTGAAAATAAAATTATTTTTGTAATGATCAAAGAAAATATTTGATAGTTCTTAAATAATTATGTATTTTAATTAATTACAGAAATATCTATATAAGTAACTACTTATGGTTTTGGAACAAATTAGACTTTGATAAGTATAGGTTTTTGGAAGATCTTGTGGTTATGGAAGTTTTTATCTTGGATGTATGATTATGTTTACAATATATGAAGTTTATTTCCAAGATACTTAATTTCAACTATGTTGATGAGAATTTTTGAATTAACTAGATGAAGGATTCTTTGGTTATAGAAGATTTGATAAATATGAAGGAAAATTTCTTTAGTTTGATTTATACACAATTTGAGTGATATTTGGAGTTAGTGGAATGTTAATTATTTAATTCCACGTGAAGTGTGTTTTTGGGACTAAATGGTTATTTGAAGTGTATAAGTTAGAGAGTTGAATTATTGGACTATTCATTTACCGATAGAAAGTGTATGTATAATATCTGAAAATTTTAAGTATTAATTTTTTGCATTAAGTGTATATATAAATATTTCTATTGGACTAATTATGATATTATATGTAGTTTGAGTATTTAGAATTGATAGAAATAGGGTTGATTAAGCTCTAAAAGTAAAAAAAAAAATAAATAAATTTAAGTATGGATTTAATCTATATTTCTAGAAAATATTTTTAAAAAGGCATGAAATTATAAAAATGCCCTTATGCAAAATTTTATTGCATTTAGAATGTGAAATGTGGATAATGGGATTTACAAATAGTTAAAGTAATTATTTTTAAGATTTTAAGGAATTAAAAACTAAATTAAAAAAATATTTAAAGAAAGTAGATATACCAAAGTTTCGGGTGAGCATCATATAGTATAAAAACCCTAAATATTAAAGAGAGAAAGAGAGAAAGAAGCCAAATTGACTTTTGCTTCTTTTTCCTTCTTCAACCCATACCCATCATGTAATATCCCAATGCATTCCCTAAAAGTTTTGATTATGTTGTTGTTGTATATTGGATTGAATGTATATGTATGTGATAAGAAAAGAATTTGGAAGAGAATGTTTATGCATATGTGTTTTGGGAAAGAAAAGAGGGTTTAGAGAGAAGTGTATATGTTGTTTATATGGTGATATATATAACATATAAGTTGGTCAAATATGTGGTCAAGGGAAGAAGATATTTTTAGTTGAGATTGGTGAAATGTCTAAAAAGGGCAAGTGTTTTAAAAAGAAACAAAACAATTTGTAGAAGGGTGTTTTGGTAATTGCTTGAATTGAAACACTTGGTGGAGATTAAAAGAAGAGTTGACTTTGTTTCTTGTGGTTCATTTTCTTCTTTCTTCTTTGTGTGGCCGGCTTCTCCATAGACATAGGAAAGCAAGAGACAAAGAGAAGATCTTGATGTGTTAAGTTCAAAGTAAAGGAAGATTCAAGTGATCAAGTTGTTGATTCAAGAAGTTTTGTTACTTTGGTAAGTTCTCTTGTGATCTTTGTGCTTATATGAATGATATTTGAGTTTGATAAATTTTTAAGAGTGTGTTGGTTGATTTTGAGATGTGAGAAGTGTTTGAGTGATTTGATGATGGATTTTGAGTATGGATTGAAGAAAGGAGTAAGTAGTTGGAAGAGATGATGTTGTATATGTGGTGAGGGTTTTGAGATGATTTTGTGTTTTGTGTTTGATATGTGTTTTGGTTTGTTTTGGTGTTGTTGCAAGTTTGAGATAGGTTTTTGGGTATGTTTTGTGAAGATTGGTTGAAGTGAATGTTAGTGGATAGAAATGTGTTGTTGAGTGTTTGGTTGTTTTGATCGGAGTCTTGATTTGTGGCCGGACACGCCCATGAGCACGTCCAGGGTTTTTAGGCGTGTCAATTGTGTTGGAGACAGTAGGTTTGACACGACCAGTAACACGCCCGTGTTATTGAGCGTGTCATAGCTACTGTGAGTTTGGAGAATTTACACGGCCAGGAGCACGTTCATGATGTTGGACGTGCTGTTATGGTTGAGAGGCAGTAGGTATTACACGCCCATGAACACGCCCGTGTGGGTGAGCGTGTCAGGGTTAGGGTTTGCCCTAATTAATTTCTAATTGGATTATCTCTTGTGTATCCCTAAGTAAGTATATGCTATTACTTTTGATTTAGGTCTTGAAGATAGTGATTGATCATTGATCTAAGAGGTAGAAGGATCTTGAACAAGGTAGTGTTAAGAGTGGTGTGATTTGCTTTTGAGGTAAGTACAAAACCTATATGATTGTATGTAAGTACAAATGTGGCATTACTACATTGTTAATTTATATGAGCAATGTGTGTTGTTATGTTTATATCAATGATGATATATATATATATATATATATGAATAATGTGAATGACATGATAATGCAAATGATTGTGTATGTGAAAGATTGAAATGCTATGATGTGAATTGAGATGAAATGGAATATAAAGCCATTGTGATTGGCTATGTTGATTCATTGGAGAATGAAATTGATAACAAATTAATAAATGAGTTGTGTGGCTAATGTGTTATTCCATTTTCAGAGTTTGTTGTTGGTGGCATGCCTAAAGATAGTAACAATCTCTTGAAGTTAGGTTGGGCTTGATCCTTGAAGCCAAGTTGGGTTGAAGTTTAACATGTTTTACTCCCCTTGAAGCTTGGTTGGGTCTAGTCCTTGAAGCCTAATTGAGATGTTACAACCCTTGAAGCTAGGTTGGGTTTGGTTCTTGAAGCCAAGTTGGGTTGAGACTTAGCATGCTTTGTTCCCCTTGAAGCTTGGTTGAACCTAATCCTTGAAGCCTAGTTGGGTATATGTGATAATGATAAATGTGATAAAACCAAAGCATTAACTCTGAAAATTGAATGGCATATTAGTGTGTTTTGGGCCCATGCTTGTCTTTGTTTATATGTGATTCACTAATGGTAAAATAATTGAATAATGAAATTCATGAAAGGACTTTGAGATGTGATATGCTTATATGATTATGATGTTGGTATTAATGGAATGTGTGACATTGCATAGCAAGCATAATGCTAGCATGTTTTGTACTACTAAGCCCTTGGCTTAGCACAATAGTGTTGATCGCGCAGGTGATAGAGTTGATAGAGTTGAACCCCGAGAGCTCTTCGAGATCGAGTGAGAGTAGACATTGAAGAGTTGATTTTGGGACTTAAAGATCAGAGAAGATTTGCCAATCATGTACAACTATTTTAATATTTTGTAAAGTATTGTTTATAATGTGAATATATGTACATTTTTAAAAATAAATGTTTAAATGTTTTCCTAGATGTAAATAGTTGTTAAATTCCGCTGCGTAATAAGTATATATATATATCTACTTTGTTTTATATTACAGATTAATCACTTATTTTTCTATAATGTGTAATGAGAAAAATTATAGTATCATTGGAAATGTTTTGAATGTTAAGAAAATACGTAGCATTCCTATATTCGATGCATGTATACTACATTGTAGTGTATGTAGTGTGCATGTATTGGATGTGGGGGTGTTACACATCATCTCCATCACTACCATCTTCTCCTTTCTTCTTCTTCCTTCATTCTTCAACTTAGAAATTAAGGGAATTATAGAGAAAAATCAAGTTTTTGGTGAAATTAGGTACTTTAAGTATGAATTTTCAAGGAAATCATCATCAAATAAAATAATTGAAAGGAAGTAGGATGTGTAGACCCTTAATTTTTGACCCAGTCCGGTCCAATATATTTTATTTACTCTAAAATAATTCTTGTGTTATCTTAATTAAATAATATTTGTTTTAGCATTTATTTTTTATAATTTTTAAAAATTATTATAATAATAAATAATAATAATAATAAACAAATAAATAAAAATAAAAATCGGCGATGAAAAAATCGGTGACGAAAAATTTCGTCGTCGAACGTTCGACGAAATGGCCTTGGGCCATTTCGCCTCTCGCAATTTTCCACGCCAATTTTCGCTCATAGCCCGTCGCAGTTTTCGCCAGCGAAATTTTTCTAACGCAATTTTTTCAGAAACCAAATTCTATTTGGTTTCGGTTTTCTTTTCCTAATTAATTATAGTTTCCTTAAACAATTGAAATTAATCTTCTAAATTTCCTATAAATAACACTAAAAAAACACAGAAGAGGGGATGGAAAAAAACATTAAGGAGGAGAAAAGATCTTGAGATCGGGACTTGGAGGATTAAAACTTTGAATTTAGGACTTGAGATTTGAAAGGAGCAATATGCAAGCAATTCAAAATTTATCAAAGGCAGCAACTTTGCTTTTGTCCTTGTTCATCTAAGAAGTAATTTTTGGTAGAACCAATGAACGAAGATTTGAATCTCTAATTTCTTTTTATTTTCTTACAGTAGCTTTGTTTTTTTTAATTCATAAGATTATACACACAAAACCTTGATCTATAAATATATAGTAACATTGATCTTCATTTCAATAAAAATAAATAATTTCTTCTGTTCCAAATACCTTAAAATCCCTAAATCATTTTTTCTATTTTAAAAAACTCTAAAGATTACTGTTCTGTTTCTTATAAAACTTAAGAGCACTAATATATTTCTTCTGAACCTTAAAACCCTTAAATGATTTTTTTATGTTTCCAAATACCTTAAAAAACCCTAATTCATTTCTTTTGTTTCCAAAAAACCTTAAATCATTTTTCCTATTTCCAAAAGCTTTTAAAAACCCTAAACTGTCTTCTTCTAATTCTTTTCCAAAATTTTTAAATGTTTTGTTAAATATTCAAACTCTAAACTCACTTTATAGTTTCTAAAAAATCATAATTACTTTATCAAACTTTAAACTATTTTCTTCAACTCTAAAACCAAAACAGTAAACCTCAAACAAGTTAATCTAAACCCTAAGTTTTTCTAAACCCTAATTCCCCTAAAACCGTAAACCCTAGTTTTCCTAAACCCTAATCCTTAAAACCTTAAAACCTTATAAACCTAAACATTCAAACCCAATATAGTAAATCCAAAATAATAATTCAGTAGCTAAGAATTATAAAGCTAAATGTTTTAAAGTGTCCAAACTCTAATTTCATAATTTTACCCCTCAAACCCTAATTTGATCAATCAAAGAACCTTACTAATTTCTTAAATTATAAAACCCTAATCCATTTCAATTCTCTTAAAACTTACAGTAGCTAAGAATTACAAACCCTAATAATACTAAAATCCCAAAACCCTAAATATTAATTAAAGAATTTTAAATGGAAACAATAAACCTCAATTTGTATCTTTACTTGCTTAATTTGATTATGTAGTCTATTCTATACTTTGGTGGTTGATTTATTTAATTTCAATACTTGATTTATTTAATTTATTATGGATGAATGTTTATTATATATATTTTGATTGATGTTTAATATCTTTGATGAATGATTTATTTATGATGAATGATTATTTACTTTTATCGATTGATTTTCAAAAGTGTAAGAGGTATGTTTTCACTTTGTGAGTACCTCATTAGTTAAATATTATGTATTTTAAATTGCTTTTATATTTTAGACCAATGTAAGGGACATGTTTCTACCTTTTGGTGGGTGTCCTATTAGTTTAGACATGAACGATGTAAGGGCATGTTTCCATATTCGGATGGGTGTCCATTTATTTGCTTTGTTTGGACATTGCTTTGATTTTAATATAATGATGCTTTATTTCAATTATTGTGTGTAATATGGATAATATTGTTATATTTAAGAATTTTATATTATTAAGACCTGTAAAGGAGGTCGATTCCAATGAACAGGGCGTTGTGGGGGTGCTGGGCCATTTCTCACCTTCCCCACACATACCCAACTTTCCGAACCCATTAGGGGGTTGGAGATTCCTTAAGAATCGAGTCATCTACCCCTTTCCTTTTCCCGATCCGTCCGGGTGGCGACTTCATTTTCTCCAGACTTAGGTCCGTATTCTCTAAGGTCCTGAGCCTAAACAGTGCCAAAGTCGCAAGAACCATTCCACCGGGAGTGAGGGAAAAAATCTCCGCTCACTGGATGGAAGTGCTACTTTAATAAGGTTAGTGCTTGTATATGAAATATTTTGCTATTATTTGAGTTTTATTTGATTTTTAATTGCTTATGTGAATATTTGATTTGTTCAAACGAAATTATTATGAAAGAAAGTCTATGTTGAATGATTTTTGAAGAACATGTGCATGGAATTATCTTTTATGATAATAAAGTTATTTCTACTAGACATAAAGTGTGTATTTACTGATTATTAATTGAAATAATATAAAAAACAACCATTGAATCATTTATGAGTTAATTTAGGGTTATGAAACAAATTAGGATTTTTGGTAAGTTTAGGGTTTTGGATGATTTTAGGGTTATGAGACTTTCTAACTTAGAAGTACGGTGATATATATTAGTGATATTTGAGGTGTATTTATTAATGATTATCTTGAATTCATATTGATGAGAACTTTGAATTAGTTAGATGGTGGATTATATGATAATGGAAGATTTGTTAAATATGAAAGAAAAACTTTAATATTGGTAAATATGATTTAAATGATACTTGGAGTGATTAGAATGTTAAATTAATTGATACTTTTTTGAAGGAAATTGTGTTTAAGGAATTAAATGGATATTTGAATTATTTTAGTTGGAGAATTGTATGTTTAATTATTAGTTTATGGATAGAAAATATATATGGAGTTAATTGCTATAACATATATGGATAACTTTAGTTTAAGTAAGTTATATTTAAGTTAAAAATAGTAGTATTCATCGAATTATATGATTAAGATTTACATAGGCAAGTGGATGTGAGGAAAGAAGAAATAAAAGTGTTATTAATTGAGAATTGAAATGGGAAAGTAATTAACTTTAGTAAAAAAATCTAGTATTTAACTTAATGTAATGTAATGTAAGTATAATTCGTATATTGAATTATATTTGATTGATTTGTTCATGGTATTATAGGCTTGAATTTGATTGTATTTTTGGAGTGCTAGATAGCATTTATTTGATTTAAGTGAATAAAGTTAGTAGTGACATATTGATTAAACTTGGAAGTAAGAGTAACTATTGGTAGATTTTTTATAAGATTGAAGTGTGATAAATCCATTAAATGATGAATTTAGAAAGTGGAAAAAAAATGAGGAAAGTATTGATATTTGTTTTTGGATATTCATAATGAATGCATAGTTAGAGAATGGAGCAATGATGATTGTATGTGATTAAGAGATTTTTAGATTATTTTTGGGAAATAAGGTAACTTGAAATTAAGATCAAAAGATTAATGGAATGATGGATTATTGATGCCTTAAAATAGTTTAGAAAGGAAAATAAATTAAACAAAGAGGAGAAGTGAAAGTTTGGTAAGTGATAGAAGTTAAAATTTGAAAATAGTGTGAAGATATACATAATGTTTATGTGACTGCAACACTATTGGATGACTTAAGATAATTGATGAATTGTAAATAGGAGTGTTTAGTGAGTTAAATTTTATTGATTGATAATAGTTAGAGAGAGAAAAAGGATTGCATGAAGAAAAAATCTAATGAGGATCAAAATATGTATATAACATTATTATTGGAGTTGAGTAAAATAATATATTGAGGATTATATATATATATATATAATATGTTAGAGAAAAAAAATAAAGTTTAGAGTGGAGGAAAATATATTAATCACAAAATGTAATATATATATAAGATTTATGAAGTGTATACAAAATACATATATAAATATATGTACTCTTCTAGTGAGAATAATAACTTATGATACTCATATATTTTGAAAGAATAAACTAAGAGAAAATAAATAAATCTATTTGGAAGTTATTATTATAATGAGAATGTGAAATGTGAATTGAAAGGATAAAATTATTATGTAAATGAAGTTACTCCACTTAATTTGGTACAAATATGTTATATATATACATAATAATTGTGATTGAAGTAATTGTCTATAGTCTATAAAAATTATAAAGATATGTATACTCGTAAAATGCCTAAAGGTTCAGTGGAATTTAAAAATAATTTATATTATATAATTAAGTTAGTTAGTTAAACTAAAAATTATTTCCTTGTTTTGGTTAAAGTGAAAGGACTAAAAGAAAAGATAAAGGAATATTTTATTAAAATTAATATGATAATTATTAAATTGATTAGAATAGTAAAATAAGTAAATTACACAATTATACTGATAATAAACCTAGTCTTCATATTGAATTGCTAGCTAGAGGGTGGATGTCCTTACTGTTAATAGACACTCTGTGCCACTATTGCTACTGGACACTCTGTGCCACATTTGTTATTGGATACTTTGTGTCACTACTGTTATTGTATATTTTGCTATTATTGAGCCATTGGCCATACTAACTGATATTATTGGGTATTTACGTGCTACTACTGATCCGTTGTCCGATCCTAGGATTTTAAAACTCGGTATATGAGAGCAAAAGTGCAAAGATAAGAAAAACTTACTAGATTATATACATATGTTAATGATTGTTATATTAAACTATTGAATTGTAAGAAATTATATGTAGATATGTACTGAAAGTATATAACAATTATAATAAAAAGTGAGATTTAATAAAGTTTTATTAAATTGAATATTACTGAATCGAATATAATAAAATTGTCCAAAGTGTTAAATTTTATATTGACTGAAAATGTCATGGAATATTATCTTAAATCATAGTGCTTAAAGTGTTAAGTAGAATAAAAGTATTCATAGTATTAACTGAATGAAAGTTCTCATTATAATAAAATAAAATTTATTAAAAATATAAGATATAAATTTTATTAGTCAAATATTGACAGTTGTAGTGAATTTATGAAATGTATTAAAGTAATCTTTTTTTTGCAAATGAAAAATATAAAATGTAAATAGAAAATATTGATGTTACCAATGCAATGTTTATTATAAAATATATATTAGACATATAACACCCTCATAACCTACCCACATATAATATAAATTCCCTTGAATATGTAGTATACACAGATAGAATATAAAAACATTACTAAAATGTTATGATTGTTACTTATTACTCTTCTTAATTTAGCTATAGTTTATAATATTATATAAATAATAAAATAGGTATAAGAAAAATAAATAAATCTATAAAATTTTTGCTAGAGTTTCATTTAAAATATGAGTATTACCAAATCCAAACAATTCAACCTGTGAACAAATAATATTTCTCAAAATATTTCCATTTCACTCCCATCCCAAAATCTCATGATCACACATACATACATATATATATATGAATGTGAGTATACCATAATGCTTTTATAGAAAATATCTTTAAATCATATTACAACTTATTATATATTAAAAGATAGATTATAAATATACACCAATCCAAAAAGAATATTTACATGCAATGCTCAGGCTTTGATATATGGCAATCGAGGGCTTCTAGTATCCAACCTCCACCTAGACCTGTCCTGGTCTAGAAGGACTCTCAGCTTCTATCCTGTCACCAGCCAGATAGATGAATCATGTTAAGCCTAAAGCTCATCGATATATACTTGATAATACAATATTAATATAACAGTAGTATATGAACATACATAAAGTTGTTATGTTACAATCACTCTCATCTTTATTTTACAAACAAATATAAACAACCAACATGCATTGGGCCCAACAATCTTATACAATAACTCAATTCCAAAACCATTGCTTTGGCCTATCTCATCAATAATGACACCACTGTGTCTCGCTAGTAGACGTAGCCAAATTTGTGACACCCAGTATCTCATCCACAACATAATCATCAATATGACACCTTATGTGACTCACTTAGGGGTGTAGTAACATCTCTGTGACACCTAGTGTCTCACCCCATCGCATATAGCATGCCAATAACCAAATGTAACCTTTTTGCAATTAGGTAAAGTATCAGACAATACACATTAGACATTCAACATTTAATCACTTCCTCATTTCACGTTCCGATTATACATTCATATATTATCCTCATTTTCATCATATTTTTAACATCATCAATAATACAAACATTTATTCATCATATCTAAGTGCCATGGCTGTGCCTACCAAAAGGCCCTACCCATGCACTTCAAAACACTTATGTCTAATAGGCCACGACCATGGCATGCCTTTAAGCCATGCCCGTGGCATTAAAAACACCATTGCCACTTCTTTAATTCAAGGCCACGACTGTTGCTCTCAAGTGCCATGCCCATGGCATTGAAAATGCCATTGCCAAACCAAAATTTTCATATAAACAGAACCTTTCCAAGTTCCACAGTTGTGTCCTTCCTCAAGGCCATGCTTATGGGTCACCATATTTGTACCAAAACACACAATCAATAAAAAATGATGCAAACTAAAAATAAAGTATTATCAAAGTATATACTAATCTTTAGAAGCTCAAATTGAAAGGATAACTCCTGTCCCACACTAACTTCAATAGCCTTTCACTTCCCCTATTAATTCCATCAATCAATTCAATCAGTGCCTATTCAATTTATAGGTTCAAAGGTAGCATTAACAACTCATTTAGACATCTTTAAACCCATTAAACTTCCTCCAAACTCAAAGTTAGCTAAAACCCATAAAAAACCCTAGTACTTAATCACTACTCCAAATTCTAGCCAACTTCATCCAAATACTGAGCCATGCCTAGAATCATCTCTATATGAATTTCATATCATTACTTTCCATACATCTTATTATACTATAATTCCATATAAATTCTACTAAAAGAAAGTCATTAAGGGTTAGAGAACTTATTATTTGAATTAAAATCCAAGCTTTCTTCACTTCTTGTTAAATCTAGCTATAATCTTGATAACTTGAAGGATTAAAAATCACCTCCTCTAACTCACTAGGGAATTCAGCCAAAGAGAAGGAAGAAGAAGAAAGATGAGTTTTCTAGAGAATTCACTTTTTAATCATCTTTACAAAGATATATATTATTAATTAATTAAGATTTTTATATAAAATATTATTATTTTATATTTTAACCTTTTCTACTTTTAACTTTTAGCTTTTTACCATCTTACCATTTACATTTAACTATTTATACGTTATGTATATGTTATTTATATTTTCAATAACTTCCATCTAAATCTCTTTTAACCTCTCACCCATTAGAATGTCTAATTAAGTTTAATAAAAATTGGGGGTATTATAAGACAATTGCTATATAGTTATACATTATTATTTATTTATTTTGATTGAGTTTGAAATGTAAGAATATAGATCTTATTATAAACAGTGTTATTTTGGAAATAATTGCAAAGAAGTTTCATTGTTATTAATATAAACTGAAACTGTATTTATTTTATAGTAAAATAAGTTTTACTGGAATATTTGTTTTATTTAAAAATGATGAATGAAAAATAAAAATTAAAATAAGTTAATCGAGCTCGCTAAATTTATTTAAATCAAACTCGAGTTCAAGTTTGGGATACATGATATATGAGTTGGCTTGATACAAGCTCGAGCTCGGCTAGGGCTCAATTTGAGTTCGAGTTCAAACTCGACTATTTTATAACTAACTGAGCTTGAACTTTTTGAAGCTCGACTCGGCTTGGCTAGATTACAGCCCTACCAGAAGGTGGACGTCCCTACTGATACTGGACACTCTGTCACTATTGTTACTAGACACTATGTGTCACTATTGTTACTAGGCCATTAGCCATACAGATTGATATTGTTAGGCATTTACTTGCCACTATTGACTCATTATCCAATTTTCGGATTCTAAATTCAATATATGAGAGCAAGAGAAAGAAAATAGTAATATGTGTATATAAATATCGAATGTCTTTGTTAATTCGTACTGAGAAGTGAAAATTATTAAAGTATAATTAAAGCTGATTGTATTGAACATTGTAAGAATGTTAAATAAATGTTATTGTTAATTGTATTGAATTGACTGACCATATTTCAAATGTTGAAGTGATTGAAAATATTTATAATTATATTTTGAATAACTGACAAGTGAGATTACTGAAAAACATGAATATTACAATGTGAACAATGTTAAATGTTGAGTAATATGTGTTTAGGTCATTTTTGTACTTGTTTTTAGTATGATTTTATGTGTGTTTTAGTTAATGTTTTGATTAATTATTGTTTTAAGTGTGTTTAAAGTGTTGTTTTTAGGTTTAGGTACAAAAACACCCTTGAAAGATCAAAACAGGGCAAGAAAAGCATGAACCAAGCAAGACATGGCCAAGCCAAAGTAAGCTTGGCCATGTCCCTCAAAAGAAATTCAAGGCAGAAGCAGACACACCCAGAGACACGGACAAGCCTCTGGCCGTGTCTCACTCAAAGAGCAAATCAAAGAACAAGACAAAGAAGAGAAGGAAAAGAAGGAAAATGAGCAACAGTAGGTGACACACCCAAGGGACACGGCCAAGCCACTGGCCGTGTCCCTTCAAGCATGTCAAACACAGCCAAGCTCACTTAAGCTTGGCCGTGTCACTCATCATTCCAAAGAAAGAAAGAAAGAAGAAGCCACAGTGAGGGACACGACCAACTGTCTTGGCCGTGTCCCATGGAAATCAAGAGACACAGCCAAGCCAACCTTGGCTTGGCCGTGTCACCTCATGAAAAGAAGAAGAGACACGGCCAAGCCACTCTTGGCTTGGCCGTGTCACACCAAAAAATGTATAAATTCTTTTGCACGACAGAAAAAGAGGGAGGACGGCTAGGATTTGAGCTAAAGAAAAGAAAAGAGAAGAGAGGGCACACATAATTTGGGATGAGGAGAGAGTGACACTCTCCTTGTCCCTCATCTTCATCCTCCATCTTCATCTTCTCCATCTTCCATTGATAAGATCTTTGAGGTTCTTTGGGATCAAGTGGGTTGACAAGCTCTCAAAGGTTGAAGAAGCTTCATTGAAAGGATTGGTGACTTGAGAAAGCTCCTTTCTATCTTCCAAAGGCACAATCAATTGAAGGGTTGGTGACTTGAGAAAGCTCCATTCCATATTGCAAAAGGGAAATCAACCATTGAAGAGGGCTTGAGTTCTTCATCATACATCAAGTGGAGCTAGGAGGAAGACTAGTAATCCTACTCTTGGCATCTTCACAAGGGGTTTTTCTATTCTCTCTTTTAATTCATTTCAATATTGTTTTTGTTGTATTAAGAGATTGATATTACAATGAACAATTTGTATTTGATTTATATTGAGTTGAATGAATATTTTAAATTGATAATGTTGAGCTAAAAACCTATGCTTAGGGTTTGTAATATATTTGGTTGAATGTTTTGATTTGATATTTACATTGATGTTCCTTGTTGATTGGTTGATTGTCTTGTATTAAATGTTAGGTTGATAGATTAGCTACCTATTAATCTTTGAATATTGGATGATGGATCGAGAGGTGAAATCCGATATCGAAACTATATAATCGACCACCCTATGAATGAATTAGAAATATAAGTTCTAGGGTTTCATTAATTTGGTAATGTAAAATAATTGGTTATTGCTAATTCATGAATGTGAGAACTAATGAATTGGTAATTGACTAATTAACCTTAAGGAACAAATTAATTACAAGGCTATGTTAATGGATAATTGAGAATTGAGCTTTGATTGAATGGACCTATAACCCTAGGCACTTTCCCAAGAACTGAATTGATCTTGTGCACCCATCACACACATCAAACCCTACGTACGTTAATTTTAGATTTAAATTGTTCTTTAGCATTCCAAACAACAAACTCTCGCTTTTTAATTTAATTGCTTTAATCAAGCTATTACGAACCACACCTTCTTGGGGAAACGACCTTGGGGCGATCACCTTTGCTACAGCTACCTCGTATACTGCGAGTGTCGCTTGTAGTATACTTAATTCGAGCGCAACAATATGGTATAAAAAACAATGCAATATGTAAATGAAAAATGTACAAGTTTATGAATAAGATTTTAAATAGATAATCATAAAAGAAGGATTCCAATACTAGAAATACTGTGAACAGAGATTTTCGCCCCCACTCCCGGTGAAATAGTTTTTACGACTTTAGTACTGTTAGGCTCTGGGTCTTAGAGAACACAGGCCTAAACTCAGAGAATAGGAGTTTTCACCCAGACGGGCTGCGAAGATAAATGGGTGAATGACTCGATTCCTAAGAAATCCTCAACTCCTACTGGGTTTAAAAATTTGGATAAGCATGGGGAAGGTGAGAAGTGACTCGGCACTCCCATAACGTCCGGTTCATTGGAATCAACCTCTTTTCAGATTTAAATATTATTAAATTCTTAAATTATTATGATATTACTCATATTTCAAGAAATTATTGAAATAAACAAAAAAACATATTATAAATCAAACAAATTAAACAAAATGGGCCCCAATGCAAGATAGAAATATGCCCTTACAAATATCCAAGATCCATACAAATAAATAAAATAAGACACCTACTAAAAGTTCTTAAAGTTCCTTATAATTGTCTCAAAGTTCTTAAATAAATTAAATTATACAAACTAAATAAATTAAACAAATAAGGCACCCACAAGTGGAAACATGCCTTTTTTATCCTTAAAATCCAAATAATAAAAATCACAATTAATAAACACATAAATAATCATCATATAAAGAATTATAAAATTAGAGCTTAATTAAAAGAAAATTAAGATTAATCACAAAAAAAGCAATCCACAAATATATTAACCCATCAACGAAATATAGGGCACAATGCATACTGCGGTCCCACTAGCTGGTTAGAGGGCGGAGGTCAATGGGGCGTGGGGGATCGAGAGCAATGCCCCCGAAAGATAAATGATTTATAAAACATGGTTTGAGCATGCAATTAGGTTTTTAATCCTAATACTATAGTTTAACATACAAAATTAGGGTTTTGGATTATAAAACTAAGATCAAAACACGCAATTAGGGTTTCAATCGGATTTGATTCTAAGTTAGGGTTTACCGAAAGGGATTATAAAATCAAACCAATAATTTAAAAGGATAGTGAATTCTACAAGATTAAACAATGAAGGTGATCAATAAAACCATATAGAATTGGTTAGTAAAAGCCATACCTACATTGTTGTGTGAGTGGTGATTTTTGGCCCCACTCCCATGTGGAATGGTTCTTGTGACTTCGGTATTGTTAGGCTCAGAGCCTTAGAGAACACAAGACTAAATTCAGAGAAAATGGACTAACCATCCGGTTGGACCGGGAAAAAGAAATGGGTCAATGACTCAATTTTTAAGAAATCTCCAACCCCCTATTGGGTTTAAAAAGTTGGGTATGCATGGGGAAGGTGAGAATGACCTAGCACCCCCATAACGCCCGGTTCATTGAAGCCGAACCCCTTTTCAGGTCTAAATACCATTAAATTCTTAAAGATTATGATATTATTCATACTACATACGAATACTAAAATAAATAATCATTATATTGAAATCAAGACAAGTCTAGGCACCCATGCAAGAATGGAAATATGCTTTTACAAATGTCCAATATCCAAAAGAAAACAAAGTAAACAAAATGGGACACCCACCATAGGTGGAAACGTATCTCTTACAACGGTCCCAAAATCCTTAAAAGATAAATTAAATTATATAATAATAACTAGGGCACCCACAAAGTGAAAACATGCCTTTTACAACTTTAGAATCCAAATGAACAATTAACCCAATAAATTAAATCATTCAAGTGTGATAATTAAAAATAAATCATCCATTATAAAAAATAAAATAAACCATCCATCATAAAGCACGAAACAAATCAAATAATCAAAACTATGGTTTGAAATATTAAATATACAAATTTAGTATCTGCATATTAAACTTAAGGTTTGCAAGATTAAAAATGTGCTTTTAGGGTTTTAACTTGAAAATTAGAGCCTTGGTTTAGAAATTTGAATGAATTAGGATTTGGAAATCAGGGAATTAGGGTTTTGGTGTTTAAGGCTTGGAAATAAGGGAATTAGGTTTTTTTTAGAAAAATATGGTTGGATTCTTTGGTATAAAAAACTTAGCTACTGTGGTATTAAAACTTTGGATTAAACAAACTATTTTGATGTTAAATTAAGTAGTTATTGGACATCTAAACAAAACATCATGAAAATTAATTCACTAGGCATAATCTAATTTTGGGATTCTCAAACAAGCTATAAGATAAAGTAAATTCAAATACACGACCTATTGTAAACTATAAACTCAACAATCACTAATTATGCTTTAAGTAAAACTGATATAAATTAAAACCGATGAATATAGCGTACTGGACTTAATTCAAACAAAAGAAAAATGCATTCAATATTAAAAACATCATCAAAGCATCTTATATTGAATTAGTTTATAATATACCATCATTTATGGCTACATCACAATTAAACATTGATCAAACTTCTGCTTACAACGATTTGGAACTCTGGCTGAGCAAAAGCAAAGACAATATGCTACTGCCTTTTAGGTGTTTTGTATCTGTGTCTTTTTTTTTGGCTTTTTGTAGTGTTGCTAAGGTTTTCAATCTTTTTTTCCTGTTGATTCCTTCTTTTTCTTCTTCTTCTTTTTTTTTTCTTTCAAAGCTCTTTCAATCCTGTATTTATAAGAAAACATATTAGGTTTTAGCCTCCTATCCGAGTCTTACTTCACCTTGAATTTAAAAACTCCCGAAGCTAATATGTTTAGAATTAGAATTGGAAGTTAATTCAAATTGCATCTAGACGCAATGATGCCTGAAATTCAAAATTATCATCCAAACTTAAGACTCCAGGCTTGGCCAATTTGTCACATGCATGGGCCTGTGGCGAATCGGGCATACTGATTTGATAAAATTGGGCCTGGGCCGACTTGTCTTAGGATTTAATATTGTACTAGACCATTTTAGGCTTTTAATATTATTTCAGACTGGTTTAAATCTTTAGACTTGATCTAATTCCCTTTGAACAAGGGCCAAACTATATTAGATCCAAAATTAAGGGTTTACAGTTTGCCCCCTGCTTGAATGATCTAAGACTTCAACAAAAGAGAGCGAAAAGAAATATGATTTTTTGAATGGGTTCTAGACATGAGTTGATTTGGGTTTGGCACCTTGTATTGGTTTGAGTTCTGGACCCGAGATGTTTTAGATTCTGAACCCAGATTGAGTTCTGGACCCAATGCTGGTTTTGGGTTATGGACCCGTTGCTGATTTAGGTTTTGGACCAGAGGCTAGATTGGGTTCTGGACTCGAGACTGGATTAGTTTGGATACTTAGACCCAAGATTTGATTGATTTGGGTTCTGAGTTTGGAATTAGATTTGATTTGAGTACTTGGGCCCAAGACTGGATTGGTTTGGGTACTTACACTGAAAACTAGATTTGATTTGGATACTTGGACTCGAGATTGGATTGGTTTGGGTACTTGGACCTAAAACTAGATTTGATTTGGGTACTTGGATTCGAGATTGGATTGGTTTAGGTCCAAATAGATTTGATTTGGATACTTGGACCCAAGACTGAATTGGTTTGGATACTTGGACCCAAAACTGGATTTGATTTGGAAACTTAGACCTGATATTGGATTGGTTTGGGTACTTAGACTTGAAATTGGATTTGATAGGTCTTGCATTAGAATATTAGAAGACTTCACATTTATGGCTTTTATCTTCAAGATGTTGAAAATATGAGTGGTGAGGGCCCAAACATGGTACTTAAAGACATGGGAGATTCCAATTTTAACATATTTAGTTAGCCACTTCTTTACCACATGACATTGCAAATGATCCTTTCATTAGTCAAATTTGCCCAATATGTTCTTTGAGGTTCGATGGTGCAACATACTTGTCTTAACTTGAAGGCTTATGCAATAAGAAAATAGTTTTTTTAAATATAAAAATTAAATATTGACTTTTTCAAATCAGTGTCAATTTACCCACAGGACTAAACTTTCTCAAATCAATATATCTATAACATGATAAGCCTAGTTACCATACTAAGCTTGGGAATCAATTCTATTTGAGTAAGAACTATTGCACTTCAGATAGACATGTACATATTACTTGGCCAAAGGTCTAATTGAGTTTAAATATTGTCTATCTCATATGCATGTTTATTCAAACAATCTCCACTAATAGGCTTTTCCTACCTAGAGATCAATAGGTCTTTAACATGCTTGAAATGGGGTCTATATGGAATATAGGTTAATTGAAAGGTATTTTTAGATTGAAGCTGATGTAATACTACTGACAAACCCTCACACTATAAGCTTCCTTATTGAAATTGTATACTGTTAGAACCATCTTAAATTCTGGGCACCATCTCCTTCTTCTAGGCATCTTGTTATTTGGCTTCATGAAAAAACAAAGCTTAAATATTTTGGCAGAATTCTTGATCTTCTCCTTTTATGAAAATTTAAGACCATTATTCTGTCCTTTTTCCCTTTGGAATATCAAGTATCAAGGCTTTCAAGTTTGCAGACTTGGAGCTATGTCGAATAAAATGAAAGATGGTCTTTCTCTTATTTCTCTGACTCTATTTGAGTCTTTAGTTGAGCTAGACTGATTCAAGTCAATCAGTCCTTGTAAATTAAGTGGAAGTATTTTGTTGCCTTAGGTAATAAGAACTCTGTTGGCTTTCTAAATTGCCTTTTTATTTTTTTTTTCTTTTTTCTTTTTAGTTTTTTAGTTTTTGTTGTTGTTGTTTTTTTTTTTTTTTTGCCCTAGCTCTAAGAAAGTTGTCTTATTTGGATCATTTTATGTTTCTAGTACAAATGGGGTAGGATGAGTCTACTTCAGTGAGGATTAATCCTTTATTGCCCTGATGTCATTCTGTGATGCCAGGTCTAGTTCAGGTGAGCTTCAACTACCCCTATAGTCTTGGTTGTACATCCTTTTCTTTGATCTCCTTTTCCCTTTATTCTTTAGTGATCATCAGACTTGTCATAAGTATCACAATAGCTTAGGGTAGGTTTTTGTAATTTACAAGCCAATAGAAGCAAGCTAAAAATTTCATGATTGCTCAAAGGGACAAACTAGAAATTGATATTAATAGGGTGGATTCTAGTTGTTGGCTAACCAAGCAATGCCTAGATCATCTCTCCCTTAAATAAGCAAAGTTCAATTTATGAATTAGTAGGGCGGATACTAGTTGTTGGCTAAATAAGCAATGCCTAGATCATTATGCATAGATGCACTAATTTATGAATATCAAGGTAGATTCATCATCGGTTGAATACCAAAATGAACATATATCAACAAAAAATTAACAAAAATAAAAAATAATTTATTCTAATAGACTAGGTTTGTAAAACATAATTGTTTTAGAAAACACCAAGAAAATGAAACAAAAACGAAACAAGCCAAGAAAAGTTTTATTGATTTGAAGTCGACGATGCTTCATTTATTTAGGCATATCAGAGGGGCAATGATTTTTTCATCATCAATGATCATTGTTTCATCATCCACAGTTGGTCCAAACTTGCTTAGTAGCACCCTCTCTTTAGTAGTTTCTCCATCCATATCATGAAAAGATGATAAGACAAAACTCTCCTCCAATCCTCCCTCTATCATGAAGGTTGCAGGCGGTGGCGCCCTTCCAAATTTAGGCAAAGGATTAATCTTGGTGTTTAGCTTATCAAGCTCATGTAATTTTCATTGTCAATCAAATCTTGAATCTTGTGTCTTAATTGAACATATTTATCTATCTCATGCCCTTGTACTTGATGGAATCGACAGTAAGCTTTGGCATCAAAATTTGGTGGCAGTGGTTTGTATAGAAGTCGAGGTGCCAATGGTTGCAACAAATCCATCTTTATTAGATTTTCTAACATTTTTGACAAAGGTTCTCTCAAGTATGAAAATTTACTCTTCTTTGATAGTTCAGTTATTGCATGTATCTCAACACCTCCTCTTTCCCTTTGACTTTGCCCACTGGGGTCGTAGCTACCCTTATTGCTCCACTTAGATAACACATGGTTCGATTGGTCTTATAGAATAGGGATTGACTCCTCATTTCTCATTTGATCTCTATCAGTGAACTTGTTCCTTGTTAACATTGCCTTTCCCTTCTTCTTTATGTCAATGGGAGATGCCTCATTAGCATTGTTGATGATCCCTAGAATTTTAATCAAATGGGTCTTCATAATCTCAGCCAATTAATCTCATAGCTCGATCATCTTGGCTTTAAAAACTTTATTAACTGTATGGCTTCAAAAACTTCATTAATTGTATCCCTAAGCTGGTTTGCATCCATCTTCCAAATAAAGCACTCGAATCAAAATCACTTATGTAGGTTGAGTTATCTTAGGTTCTTGAATTGCTGTACTCCAAGACTATGAGCCAAAAAAGGGGTAATGACATGTAATGAAATGCATGTACGTATGGATACATAACCAAACAACCAAATAAACAAAAAGAAAAAGAGTAGGAATGACCCTTCCAACCTTACATCACCCATATATGAATGACAATTCTCTTTTCTTAAGTATATGTCAACAAAATATCAACATGGGATACCTTATTTTTGAATAATTTCACTCGGACGGTTTAACTAATAGTTGTATTTTCAAACTTAAAAGTCAATCCATGATAATTCCATTAATTAAGTTTTAATCCATCGAGTCAACATAAGATAGCTTTTATGCTACATTGGATTAAAACTAAATTAAAAGATTTATCATAAATAAATGTCCCATTTGGAAAAGCAACTATTGATTTATGCCACAAATAAGCCTATGATTAACAATGTCTTGGTATAAATTAGACCCATAATTGATTTTAAATATTTCATAATTGACCCAACTAGTTGTTAGCCCATTAAAGACAAAGTTGTTTAAAATCCTATTGAAAAAGGTTTTAAAAATGATTTTGTTTCAAAGCCCATTGTAAAAGATTTGTTTCAAAAATGAATTATGGGCTTTGATTTTGGGCCATAAGGTGAAAAGAATTTTTTAACCCATCTTGAAAAAAGTTTTATGTCTAAAGACCTTTTGAAAACTTTTGGAAATATTTTTGGTCTTTGGGCTTAAAATTATTTTGGTCATATTAGGAATGGAACAAATCAAATAAGCTATGGTTCAAATAAGGATATATCAATCATAGTCAAAGAGCAAGTATTTGGGTAAAATTCTAAGGAAAGTAACTAGGCTAACTATATGGGCTTTAGTCTTTGGGTTAAAAAAGTTTAGGCTCCCATAGTAAGTATATACCAAATGGTACAAGGCTATGAGTAGTCATTATGCTCGATCTTCATACCTTGAGTAAAAGTATGGTATCCCTTACATAACACAACACGAGTTACACGGGCGTCCTAACTTAAGAATATAATGCAATATATATGATGCAATAGATAATATCATAATAAGAAAGAATAAAATAATATAAAAACAACGTAATCAACTTCTCTTATCCCCAGTAGAGTTGCCACTATGAGAGGAGATTTTCGCCCCCACTCCCATGTAGAATGGTTCTTGTGACTTCAATATTGTTAGGCTCAAGGCCTTAGAGAACACTACCTAAACTCAAAGAAAATGGAGTTGCCACCCGAACGGGCTGGAAAAAGAAGGGGATGGATGACTCGATTCCTAAGGAATCCCCAACCCCCTAATGCATTCAAAAAGTTGGGTACGCATTGGGAAGGTAAGAATGACCCAGCACCCCTATAACACCCAGTTCATTAGAATCGGCCTCCTTTTCAGGTCTAAATATTATTAAATTCTTAAAGATTATAATATCATCCATACTACATATGAATACTAAAATAAATAATCATTATATTGAAATAAAGTCAAGTCCAAACAAGATAATAAATAGGCACCCATCCAAGGATGGAAACATGCCTTTATAAATGTTCAATATTCAAAAGAAAATAAAATAAATAAAATGGGACACCCAACATCGGTGGAAACATGTCCCTTACTATAGTCCCAAAATCTTTAAGTGATAAGTTAAATTACATAATAACAACTAGGGCACCCACAAAGTGAAAACATGCCTTTTATAACTTTAGAATCCAAATAAACAATTAACCTAATAAATTAAGTCATTCAAGTATGATAATTAAAAGTAAATTATCCATTATAAATAAAATAAAATAAATCATCCATCATAAAAAGCACGAAACAAATCAAATAATCAAAACTAGGGTTTGAAATATTAAATATACAAATTAATATTTACATATTAAACTTAAGGTTTGTATGGTTAAAAATGTGGTTTTAGGGTTTTAACTTGAAAATTAGAGCCTTGGTTTAGAAATTAGGGTTTTGAATGAATTAGGGTTTGGAAATCAGGGAATTAGGGTTTTGGTGTTTAAGGTCTGGAAATTAGGGAATTAGGGTTTTAGTGTTTAGGGTTTGAAAATCAGGGAATTAGGTTTTTTCTTAGAAAAATAAGGTTGGATTCTTTGGTATAAAAACCTTAGCTACTATGGTATTATAACTTTGGATTAAACAAACTATTTTGATGTTAAGTAGTTTATTAGACATCTAAATAAACCATCATGAAAATTAATTCACTAGATATATTCTAATTTTGGGATTCTCAAACAAGCTACGAGATAAAGTAAAAGTAAATTCAAATACACGACCTATTGTAAACTATAAACTAAACAATCACTAATTATGCTTCAAGTAAAACTGATATAAATTAAAACTGATGAATATAGCATGCTGAACTTAATTCAAACAAAAGACAAATGCATTGAGTATTAAAAACACCAGCAAAGCATCTTATATTGAATTAGTTTAGAATATACCATCATTTATGGATCTACCACAATTAGACATTGATCAAACTTTTGCTTACAATGATTTGGAACTCTGGCTGAGCAAAAGCAAAGACAATATGCTACTGCCTTTAGGGTGTTTTGTTTCTACGTCTTTTTTTTTTTTGGCTTTTTGGTAGTGTTGCTAAGGTTTTTAATCTTTTTTTCCTGTTGATTCCTTCTTTTTTTTTTTCTTTCAAAGGTCTTTCAATCCTATATTTATAAGAAAATATATTAGGTTTTAGCCTCCTATCCGAGTCTTACTTCACCTTGAATTTAAGAACTCGCAAAGCTAATCTGATTAGAATTAGAATTGAAAGTTAATTCAAACTGCATCTAGATGCACTGATGCCTAAAATTAAAAATTATCATCCAAACTTAAGACTTAAGACTCAAGGCCCCTGTGGCGAATTGGCATGGCCAATTCACCACATAAATGTCCTATGGAGAATTGGCCCTACTAAATCGGCATGTCGATTTGACAAAATTGGGCCTGGGCAACTTGTCTTGAGATTTTAATATTGTACTGGACTATTTTGGGCTTTTAAAATTATTTCAGACTGGTTTAAATCTTTAGACTTGATCTAATTCCCTTTTAACTAGAGTCGGACTGGATTAGGTCCAAAATTAAGGGTTTATATGTTGGCTCGACCAAGATGATTTTGTTAAACGTGTTTGAAAGTGCACAATTTCTTTGGAAAGTTTGGATCAACTCAGGTTATTGGTTGAGTTTAAACAATCTTGAGATCATTTGCTATGTTCATAATGATTTTAAACAATCATGATGCTTCCACTCCACCGCTCCGATTTATGTGTCCCAGGCGCCATCTCAACTTATATTCGTTACATCGAATGGACATTGCCACATTAGAGACCAGCACAGGTGCAAATGCACAAGCATGTATTAAAACACAAATCATTATTTCAAAATTATCCTTTCTCATTTTTAAAACTAATTTAGGTCGAGAATCTCAAACCTAGGCTCTAATACCAAAATACATTTAACACTCTTATACCCTAGATATATATAATACATATACCACATATATGTAAAATATATATCTAGAACATGAGGATACTATAATAATTACATTTAGAAACCCTTACTTCAATTTTAAAAATAATTTATAAATTATAAAAGAAAATTCTCTAGAAAAAATTTACCAGAGTTTTGTTTGTAATTCTAATAAATCCCAATTTATCAAAATCTCACCCTGCATAGAAATAAACACTCCCAATATTTCTTAAATCTACAACTCCAATACTTCATTCAACCTCATCAAAATTTTCACAAATATATAGATAACATAACTTAACTACATATTAACCAAACTATAATACCATAATTAGGTATACATATATACAAATTATTATTATGTACATATCCATAAAGTACTTTGAACAAAATTCATTTTCATGCCATGCACTACGAAACACCAATTATGTTGGCCTTGTGACAAAACTCTACCTTCAGAGATAGTCCAGAAACTCATGCTCCGAACTTCAATTACTTGTGCTATAAATTCAACCATACTAAGCTCGAAAGCTTAGTGGTACATAATTCAATAATAATAATAAACATTTAAAACATGTTATTTAAATAAACTTTCATAAATCCATAATATTCACCAACATATCACAATCGCCATATTGGCCTCAAATATATTTTGATGGCATCTAACATGTTATGCCACGTCACAATCCACTATACATTTACTCATCTGTAAATGTGACCCTCAAAAATTTTTTTGGTTTTATAAATCATAGAAACACAACAAACCATGACAACACACGCATATTCACACACACATCCACATGTTGGACCCAATAAGTTCTTCCACTATACCCAAGTTTCAGAAATATTAATTTAATCCATCTTGTCACTGGAGCAAGTGTCACATTAGTCACCCGAAGGCAGCCCTAATGGACACCGAGGCTAGTGTCATATAATCACCCTTAGGCCGCCTCTATCGACACCGAGGGCAAATATCATATAAATCACCTAAAGGCCATCCTCTTTTGACACCAAAGACAGGTATCACATAATTCACCCGAAGGCCGTCTCCTCAATACAATACCATTTTTTATAATTCTAGAACATAACATTATGCAAGGCGTACACATAATACACATCACATCATACCACACTATATATCCTTGAGTCACATTCACAATGTGACTCACTCTACACATTGTTTTCACATTTCTCATATCTTATGAGTTTTTTCATTATTTCCATTCATTTTTCCCAATTTTCCATATTTTTTAGCTCATCAAATTTATGAACCTTAAGTCACATTCACTGTGTGACTCATGTTCCTTAATTCATCATAAGTCACAAATATGTCTATATTGGACATCATATCTCATAACATAAATGTATCTCACATACATCATACACAAACATCAATCTATATTGGACTATTGCCCAATGTGACACTCATCATATAACTATGACATATTGCATAGATTATGTGATTTTCCACATTTCCAAGTATTTTATATACATAATGCCAAGCCACACTTAACAAAATCTCAAGTAAAAAAGCATATGTACTAACCTTTTTCTTTTTTCCAAATCAAACCTTAAACTTCACCTCTCTTATCACTTTAACCTACGCATATATAGTTCAATAATAAGCAACGTTATCTATTTAAAGTCACTTACATACTCATTGTATATTAAATTACCATTATATATACAATTCGCATCAAAACCCCATTAAATGATCTAAACTCACCACTTACTACCTTATTCAAACTTCATTTGACCAACCTTATTTTCAACATTTAACTTTAAAATCATTACTTACATACAAAAATAACAACAAATCATCTCATTTCCATAATTATCTCAACTTACACGCAAAGCCCAAATTTTACATAATGTAACTATTAACATTAACTTCACCAAAACCTACTCATATCACATTTTCAATCTTAAAATCATAATATTTACATTAAAACAATACTAATTCATCTCATTAAAATAATTATCAACATCCATATTAGAAATTCTAATTTCATATATTAGGTCCATAACCCTAAATTTAACCAAACTCTCTCATAATCAATTTCTAATCATAAAATCATTGGATTTTCCATAATTCTAATCATAAAATCATTACATAGATATTAAAACAATATTAAATTATTTCATTTAACAATTATAACCATCCACACCAAAATCCTAATTTACACATATTCACCCATAATCCTAAATTCACTAATCATGCCTTTTTTCAATCATCCAACCAACAAATCGCTATATAATCATCATTCTAACATTATTTCTATCTATTTTAACAATTTAAACACACTTTCTCTCTCTAACCCAAACTTACATAATCATAAAACTAAGAAAATAAAGCTTAAAATAAAAGATGCTTACTTGATTCCTTTGATAATCCTTTAAAAACACTTTAAATCCTCTTAAAATCTCTTGTAAAATTTAGTATTTGGAAAGAATTTTTGCTATTCTCTCTCTCTCTCTCTATCTCAACCTCACATTAAAGAAGGAAAAGAAGAAGAAGAAGAATAATGGTCTTGCCATTCTCTTCTCTTAATATATATATATATATATATATATATAATAATTAAATAACTTTCCACCAATCACATTTCTTCCTTCTTTGACATTTCTTTCTTCTTCTATTATTATTATTATTATTATTATTATTATTATTATTATTATTATTATTATTATTATTATTATTATTATTATTATTATTATCATCAACTTTTCCAACATCATTTTATACTTCACTTATATGTATATTTATATGTCTTATATATGTTACTTATATTTTACATATGCTATTATGCACATATTTTTGTAATGTATATACTATGTATATGTAATGTATATTTAATGAATATAAATATCCATATGCATACATATCCAATATACCTTATATATGTATTAAATATACCAATTATGTAATATATATATATATATATCCAACATATGTAATTAATATACAACATGTATATATTGTGTATACACTAAGTATATATTAGGTGTATATAACTTTTATACCTCCAAATACTCATTTATTTTCTCTAAAATCAAGGATATGACAAGCAAGATAATAAAACTATTATATATTTAGTTATGTGTCGATACATATTACATATAAAAATATATAACGATACATATATGTAGGTATATGTTGCACATACTTTAACTAAATAATAACAATATCTATGGGTATATGTTGGTATATATGGATATCTGTCGGTATATGACTATTTTATATATTTATTTATATGTGTGTACCTGTTACATATGATTTAACTAAAGAATAACAATATATTTATGTATATATGTCTATATATGTGAGTATGTATGGCTATATGTCAGTATACATCTATTTTATATATTTATTTATATGTAAGTATATGTTATATAAAACTAGACATACCATAAAGAATAATAATATATGTTAGTATATATTACATATAATTAGATATATGTTGGTATATGTTACAAAATAATAACAATATATGTTATATATATATTGGTATATATCGGTATTTGTTATGTATACTTTAACTAAAGAATAATAGTATATGTTAGTATATAATAAATATACTTTAATTAAAGAATAACAGTATATGTCGGTATAAGTGGATATATATCGATATATATTATATATAACTATATATATGTTACATATATGTCAGTATATGTCGGTATATATTGATATATGTCAATATATGTTATATATATTTTAACTAAATAATAATAATATATGTGAGTATATATCAATATATATGAATATATAGAGTTGGTATATAACTATTTTATATATTTATTTATATATGGGTATATATTATATATAACTAGATATATTGAAAAGAATAAAAATATATGTTGGTATATATTATATATAACTAGATATATATAGGTATATGTTGTAAAAGAATAATAATATATGTTACATATATGTGGATATATGTGAGCATATATGTTAGTATATATTGGTATATATTAGTATATGTAGATGTATGTCGATATATATTAGTATATATTGATATATGTTGGTATATGTTATATTTATTTTAACAGTATATGTTGGTATATGTCGATGCATATCGGTATATATTGATATATGTAAATACATATAATAATATATTCGTGTTAAATTTTAAAAGAATACTAATTTTAAAAGAATAAAAATAATATTTAGTTATATATCGATATATATTACATATAAGAGTATAAAAATGATATATGTTTATTATATGTTGATATATGTTGCATATAATAATATATACTTGTTAAAATTTAAAAGAATAATAATATAAAAGTGATATATGTTGCATATGGTAGATATATTTTAGCTATATATTAATATATGTTATTATTAAGTAAAAATTTAATATAAATATTTTTAATTTAATATTTTAAAAAATTTAATTTGAAACTTATCTAAAAAAATAAATAGTATAAAAACAAATAGACAAAAAATAAATAAAAAAGATGAAAAATGAATAAAAATATAAAAAATAAATAATAGATAAAAAACAAATTAAAATCACAAAAAACAAATATATAATTTTTTTGAGAAAATGATAATTAAATTTATTTTGTTTCTTTTGATTTTCTCATCCACATTTGTCATTTTGTTGAATATTAATCTATTAATAATAATAATAATAATAATAATATCGATTTTTAGGCGAGCAACTAGTTAAACACTTGAATAGTCAATTCTTACTTTGACCTTACCCTCTCTGTTTTGTATTTAACGTGGCTGTTACACTAGGAAAAGTCCAAAACACCTATAGGCCCTTGTTCAAAAAAATCAGTTCAAAAGTAGAAAATGGAATAATTTATAGCTCTTAGGTTAAAATCCCGAAGTAAGGATAGATTTGAGAACTTTGGTAGTTTGTAATAATATCAATAATGATGTGAGGTGGAGACCATGGGGCAAAGGGACAACGTGTGAGATTTATTTGTGCTATTCCGTAAAATTGCAAATAAAACATGCAATTACCGTATAATTGAAAAAAAAAAATTAAATACTGTAAATATGAAAATTGTTTTAATTTTTAGGATAATTTTGTAAATATTTTAAAATAAAAGAGATAAAAAGAAATTACACTATATACTATATTTTGACTTTTTTTTTTACGTGTGATTTTTTTTTTCAGTCTTAACTTTTTTTTTTCATTTTTATTGTTCATTAGGTTTTTATTTTAAAAAATACTATTCTTTTTTCCTTTTTTTCTTCTACTTCATCTTTCTTTTAATTTATCGTTGCCTTCGCCGCCGCTTTCACATTTGAGATAATTTTAATCAGTCAGTCTATTGAATCAATCCTTCATGTTTATTGGGAGCTTCCCCAGGTGGTTGGTCCTTCTCTCACTCATCAAACATGATAAGATCATGCCAAAAACTACCCCACCTATTGTTGAAGGAGTTGTTAGTTTTGCCTAGATTGAAACACAAAAGTTGTTAATATTAATACCTTTTCCACATAGATATTTAGGGTGAAACTTGCATATTGTTTCTCTTTTCTTCTCTCTCTCTCTCTCTCTCCTCATTACTGTTCATTGAATTTTCTACGTTATTATATCCTTTTACTTTTATATTTTTTTTAAACATGTTTTGGCAATTTCCTTTGATATCCATTATTGTGCTTGTTGTGGCCAAATTTCTAATCTCAATTGAACTATGTAACGCACTATTCTTTGATTATGATTTTTTTATAAATCATTTATTTATTTATTTTAATTTTTATACATATTTTTGTTATTTGATTACTTTTGGGTTTTAAATATAATGATTTGAAAATTTTTTTATTATTTAAATATAACACACTTTATATATTCGACAAGAATATTAATTTTTTTATTTTTTAGCTTTTCATTAAATTTAATATATTATATTAACTTATATATAACATATATGTTATAAAATTAAACATATAATATTTATGTATTATTATTTTTTTGTAATTCAATACATATATAGACGTATATATAATATGTATGTCAAATAATTAAACATATAATTAAATATATATGTCATATAAGTAATTATTCATTTTTAATCTATTATATGTATTTATTTATATGTAACATATATGATATATAAATAAACATATATATATATATATTAAAGTATCTAAAAAATGACAGTTTATAAGTTTAAGGCGGCGTGTTTTAATGTGTCCACTTTTACCATTTTTTTCAATTTTTTTCCTTTGTGAAGTATTTTTGAAACTTTTTTTTTACCATATTTTTGAAATCTATTTTTTAAAGTTATTTTTGTAATTTTCTTTTATTTTTATTTGAACATGAATTTGAAATAAAAAACAATACTATAGGGTTTGCAATATTACAGCAAAATGTTACTGCTTAATTTGCAAAAAAAAGAAGAAGAAGATAATAATGTTGTAGAAATGTTTATATTGAAAGAGACAAAAAAAAAATGAGACAGAATTCAAAAATTGCATGTGAAAGAAACAAATCACAACGAAATATGATAAAATGGGTGGTGTTTTAGATTCTTAAAATTGTTTTTATTGAAATTGTAAAAATGTTAAAAGTGTTACATTTAAGGTGACCAGAGTCTATTTGTGAAGCTGAGATTTACAATATAAAATAACACAAATTATTTTAATTAATTTGCCTTGCTTGTTATAAATCCCTTATGTATGTACTTTTTAATTATTTGATGTACTATCGCCGCAAAATATCTCTTTCTCTTGTTGGATGGTTGCAATTAATGTATGTAAACAAATTGATTTTTCAAACACTTCTCTTAAAATAAGTATAGCTGTTAAAATATTTTATTGTAAAATTTTACCATCTCCTCAACATTTAAAAGTAAATATTATAATTTTTTTAAAAAAAGAATTTTACAGTAGTTCTTAGTCTAAATAAGTATAATTAAGCAATGAAAATCCATATATTTCAAGAATTAATCACTCAAAAATCCTACTTGCTTATTTCAAATTGTCTATACTACAATTGTTCTATACAATCAAGCAATATAAAGTCGTATATAAAGAGACTAGTGACAATAAAATATGATAAAATGGATGGTGTTTTGGATTCTTAAAATTGTTTTTACTGAAATGGTAAAAAAGTTATATTTAAGGCAAACATAGTCTATTTGTCAGAAGATGTTCAAGAAAATGAAATCTTATATAGCAAGTTGGAATTTATAATATAAAATGACAAATTATTTTGATTAACTTGTCTTGCTTGTTTTTTTTTTTTTGCTAACGGGGAACCTTTGGCGGAGCCCGACCATCCCTGTGAAGCGAAACTCGACCACCAAGATAAATTTTGAGGAGGCTAGCCCAACAACCTATCGTCAGAGCCCTCACTTCAATACGGGCTTATGAAAAGGCTTCACACCTGGAACACCCGTGCTTTTACACTTACGAAGATTGGTTGACATATTTTCATGAATCGAACCTGACACATCTTTAATATTAACCAAATGCTTCTGCCAATTCTTCTACCCGTGATGGGTAATTGGTGAAAAGATAATACTCTCGATCAAGTTGCCTAATGTAGTTGTTGATGAGTTTTAATTGTCTTGCTTGTTATAATACCTTATTTATTTTTTAATTATTTAATGTGATGTATTCACACACATCTCTTTATCCTTTTATATGGTCTAACAATCAACGTATATAAACATATTGATTTTTCAAAATACTTTTTTTTATTAATTATATATGGGAGAGAGGGATACTTAGAACTCGATACTTATATGGGAGCAATACATGCTTTTTGCTATTAAGATACACATTGTGAATGATTTTTCAAACATTTCTCTAATAATAACTTTTCAAATATTTTATTGTAAAATTTTACAATCTTCTTTGTAACATCCGTACTTTTACTAAAATAAAATAAAATAAAATAAAATAAATAATTTAAGCGATAAAATAAAAAGATTGAAAGTGAGAAAATATCAAATATATATGTGAAATATATATAGAATATACAAAATATATAAAGTCAATATGATAAATAGTAAAGTCAAATATGAATAGTAAAAAGATAAAATATTAAAAAATTTAAAATTAAAATAATTTCGAATGAAAGATAGAAAATTTGATTTTTAAAATAAATAAATATTATATATATGGCTTAAAATGAAGAGAAAAAGAAAAGTCAAATTAAATATCATCTTCTTCTTCCTTTCATCTTCTTCATGCTTGATTTTCTCCATAGCCAAGGGATGGATTTTTCTTTATCCAAACATTAATTTTTGGAAGGATTTTTAAGAATTAAAAGAAAATTTAGTGGATTTCCAACAAATTAATAAGTATTCTTTCACAATTTTGAAGTTTCATTGAAGGATATGAGCATGTGAAATATGAAAATTTGATGGGGTACTCTATAATTTGTTAAATGGGTATGGAAGGATTTTAGTTTGATGAGGAGATAATGATTTTATAATTAGATGGTTGATTTGTTCCGGTTTAGTGGAAGTTTGGATAAATTAGTGGTAGATTTAGGGTTTTGGAAGAATTTTATTAAAGAATGGATGCTAATTGGATTATATTGTTTAAAACATGTTATAAAATAATTTTAATAATGGAAATGAACTTAAAATGCTATTTAGAATTAATTAGAATGAAATTTCAAAATTAAAGAGACTTAGAGCAAAAATTTAAAAATTGGTGGGAATGTTGTTTTATTAGTATTTAATCATTGAAATGCCTTAAAATGTATTCCTAATGTATTATATATATTTACATTTTGAATAGATATTAAGCTGATAGTATTTGTCCAACACTAGTGGTGAAAGACATTGAGAAAGTGGTGATGAAATGGGTTTTCTAGCTTGAACGTGGTGAAATCTAAGGTTAGTTTATATTTTGACAGGAATGTGTTAAAAATGCACTTGTTTGGCATGCTATATTATTATTTGATATTAAGACTATGTCACCTTAATGTGTGTATTCAAATGCAAAGTATATAGTTATGTGTTAAACATTTAAGTCATTTAAGATGGCTATTGACATTGTTAGTTATGTTTGTGATAAGAATGCATTTATGCAAATTATAGGGCATAATTTGACCACCATGAAAAAGTGGCAAAGAAATTGACATTTGTGATGAAAAAGGGTGGAAACATAGTAAAATGATGTAAAAAGTGAAAAAAGAATGGAAAGTGCCATAATTGTCATAATATGAAAAGGTATGGAGATGTATATATATGGTTTATGTGTTGCCTTATGTAATATCTTATTTCAGACTATTGCATGTGGTGACATGATATGGCATACCTATGATTTGTCTTTGAGCTAGATGTCGGGTGTCACTATTATTTGCCTTTAGATTAGACACTAGATGTCAAAATGGTCCAAATTAATATCTCTAGAACTTGAATATTATATAAGGACATTTGAGCCCAATGTATCTGAATGTATTATGTAATGATTTAAAATGAAAATGTAAATGATTTAAAATAGAATTGAATGTCATATTGTTGGATTTAAAGAAAAAGCATTATGCATTATCTTTCTTAAATTTTTTAATATTATCAAAGTACGTACTGCTAGATAGCGCAGGTGATAGAGTTGAGGTAGAGAGTCCTGCTTGACCTTACCAGGTCCAAGGTTTTTTGGACATACTAGAAGTTTTGAGTAGGCTGCCACATGACCAGTGCCGGTTATAGACATGCAAATATTTATTTTGTGAAACTTAACATAATTACGTACATTATATTTATATATTTGGAAATGTTGTTCACTATAAAGACTTTTATGTTATATGTTGTGTACTGGATTATTATATGATGATATATAAATGAGTGCATATATACTTGAATATTTTGAGAAATTTTGGAGTATTTTGAGTAGTGATAGAGGATTAATTGATTGAATATTTTTGGAAGTGTAAAATTTCTTTTATAGGTTAACTTATGTTTTTCAAAATGTACAAAATATAAATAAAATTCTGGCGAATTTTTTCTAGAGATTTTTCTTTAAAATTTGTATTTTTGATAATAAATCACTTAAGAATATATATTAATTTACTTATTAAAATATGTTTTAAGGAATAAAGTATTTTATGGGAATTTTAGTGGAATTTTCTAAATACTAAAATTGTGGCATTCTTATATTCTGCGTACATATTTTGCATATGCCGGGTATATGTATTGTATATATATAGGGTATAAGGATGTTACATTTATTTTACTATCAGAGCAAAGGTTTGAAGTTCTCAACCTAGATGGATTGTGAAAGAGAGAAAAAGAAAATTTTATAGGAAAATTTTAAATGTGATTTCAATTCATATATACAATTACACTGGCATTTAAGATTGGTCTCTGATGTGGCAATACTTATTGTGATTTTAGATATAAGTGGATATGGCATCTTGGATACACCAGTCTGGTGAGGAGAGTACAGAGAGTGTTGCCAATGCCAGCCAGTGCCAGGGGAGGGTAGAGCTGGAGCCAGTACTGAGATTACTAGAGAGGCATCTGTATCAGTACCAGCCAAACCAGTAGGACATGAGGTTCCATGAGTCTAGGTGCAACAGATGGTGGAGATGCTCTGTTAGGCCCCAGCACAGTAGTAACATCCACAAACTAAGAAAAATGATAAGCTAAGAAATACGAGGCTATAAATTTTGTTGGCACTGTTAATCCAGTTGAGTCAGAGCATTGAATGGACAGAGTTTAGAGGGTATCTACCCAGTTACATGCCACTGCAGAAGAGAAGTTCAACTAGGCCTTATCACTTATGTAGGGGGACACCTATGATTGGTGTGGAAGACTATTCCTCACAGGTTTGATGATCCACCGGTATTGACCTATATTGATTTCTTATGGAAATTTGAGAAGAAGTACACACCCTGAGAGTATAAAGATGCCAAGAAGAATGAATTTCTGAGTATGAAGCAGGAAATGAAGATGGTTACAACATATGAGAAGGATTTTCTTTGATTGAGCAAGTATGTAGGGAATTTATTATATGACGAGATAGATAGATGCTAGATGTTTGAGGAGGAGCTGAGGCCATCCATCATGTGTCAGGCGGTAGCGGTATAGTATGATGATTTTTCTAGGCTGATGTCTAATGCCTGAAATATTGAGAAAGCCCAGAGGCTTGCAGCTACAGTTAGAGCAGGGGAGAGCAGAGCCAAGAGACCCCAGGGTGAGGCAGAGTCTTCATATTTGAAAAGTGATAGAGGGGGTTTCTCAGAGGTTTAGCAGGAGCCAGAAATAGCCTAGCAAATAATCACAGTAGCAGAGGTAGACACCTGCAGCCTCAGTGGCTAGTGCCCTAACCATAATTTCTCAGAGGCTTGCCCCACCTATCTGTACTCAGTGTGGTATAGCACATGGGAGTGTTTGTTGGAGGACTGGTGCATCAATAATTTGTTTCATATGTGGGTCACCAGACCACTTTATTAGAGATTATCCAGAGTCACTAGATGGCCTATAGATTGACACAACAACTTCTAGACCCAGTGTCAGAGGGAGTCGTGATAGTAGAGATAGTGGCAAAGGTGGCAGACCTGGGTCTGGTCAGAAAGGAGGTTTAACAGTAGGGATTAGACCAAAGGATGCAAGGACATCACAATGAGTATATGTGATGCAGGGATAGCCAGATGTTTCAGCTGTGATAGCTTGTATTTTCTCTTTATTTAGCACTTCAGTTCATGCATTGATAGATCCTAGGTTGACACATTCATACATCAGTGTATCCATTTTTTCTATGAGTGATATGCACTATGAGTCATTAGGGTTTGATGTGCTGGTGACCAACCTTTTAGGGAACAATGTGGTAGTCATTAGGGAACAATGTGGTATCGAGATAGTTCGGTTGTAGTGCATGATGAGAAGTTTCTCGGTGACTTGATTAAGATGCCCTTTAGGGATTATGATCTCATTCTGGGTATGGATTGGTTATCCATACATCACACAGTGGTAGATTATCAGCAGAAATATGTTACTCTGAGAGCATGTGATGGGTAGGAGGTTATGGTATCCAGTGAGCAGAGGCACTCCTCATCTTTATTTATTTTAGCTATTTTAGCTAGAAGAATAATCCGAAAGGGTTGAGTAGCTTACTTAATTAGTGCATGTAGTGGACACTAGATTTGAGGGGTCTAGGCTCGATAGTATTCCTACAATGGCAAAGTTCCCTGATGTGCACCTAGATAACTTACCAGGGGTACCTCTAGAGAGAGAGATGAAGTTTGGTATTGATTTGATGCTTGGTAATACTATTATCTCTATTATCCCTTATCGAATGACACCTACTAAATTAAAAGAATTGAAGGTGTAGTTGCAGAAGTTACTTGATAAAAGGTTCATCTTGTCTTATAGTGGAGAGCACCGGTATTGTTTGTTAAGAAGAAGGATAACATCTTAAGATTGTGTATTGATTACTGGCAGTTGAATAAGGTAACCCTCAAGATTGATGATCTCTTTGATCAGTTGAAGGGGAGAACAATATTCTCTAAGATTGATTTGAGATCAGGGTATAATTAATTGAGAGTTAGAGATATAAATGTATCCAAAACAGCTTTCCACATGAGGTATGAGCACTATGAGTTTATGGTGATGCCTTTTAGGCTGACGAATACAACATCGACCTTTATGGACTTGATGAATCAAATTTTTCGACCATATTTAGATCAGTTTGTGGTGGTTTTCATTGATGATATCTTGGTATATTCACGTAGCAAGGAAGATTATGATAGACATATACGGATTGTGCTGCAGACATTGAAAGAGAAACAGTTGTATGCTAAGCTGTCTAAATGTGAGTTTCAGGACATACTAGACAGGGTTGAGGTAAAGAGCCCTGCTATGCCTAATAAGGTCTAGGGTTACTTGGACATAATAGAAGTTTTGAGAAGGCTTCCATAGGACCAGTGCCAGTTACAGATATGTAAATATTTATCTTGTGAAACTTAACATAATCATGGACATTATATTTATATATTTGAAAATATTGTAAGCTATAAAGACTTTTGGGTTATATGTTGTGTACTACGATTATTTATATGTTGATATATATATATATATATATGTATGCATATGTATACTTGAATATTTTAAGAAATGTTGGAGTATTTTGAGGAATGATGGAGGATTGATTGATTGAGTATTTTTGGGAGTGTAAAATTTCTTTTACAAGTTGACTTGTGTTTTTAGAAATATTCAAAATATAGATAAAATTCTGGCGAATTTTTTCTAAAGATTTTTTTTAAATTCATATTTTTGATAATAAATCACTTACGAATATATATTTAAATTTACTTATTAAATTATGTTTTAAAGAATAAAGTATTTTATGGAAATTTTAGTGGAATTTTTTAAAGACTGAAATTGCGACATTCTTATATTCTGTGTATGTATTTTGCATATGTTGAATATATATATTTTACATATGTAATGTATTAGAGTGTTACATCTTTAACATTTAAAAGATAATATTATAAGAGTTAAAATAATGTTTACTGTAGTACTTAGTCTAAATAAGTAAAATTAAGAATAGAAAATACATATATTTAAAGAATCACTCAGCAATCCTACATGCATATTTCAAATTGTCCATACTACAATTGTTCAATACATTCAGTCAATATAAAATCATATACTTTATTATTTAATTTAAAATTATATAAGAATAATTTCATATAATATCATAATTTCAAATAAAATCCACGCAATAGGTAGGCTATGGACTAGTATAAATATATATATATATATTGGTATATATGTTAATTAATTTTAGCAAGAGGATTTTATAGTAACAAGAATACAGTAAACACATGAGTGAAAAGCCAAAATATTTTTATTAAATCCATATGAACAAAAGCTAAAAAAACATTATAAAATTATAATGAATGAATTGGTTAATGATCACATGATACGATCATCTGCAGTAGAAGCAACATGAAACCGGCCTCGCTGCCTCGACCGCCGTTTATGGCTTTGATGGCTACCGCCAAATTTCAACCTTCCAGTGTCTTTAAACCGTTCTTTCTCAGTGGGGTTAATAACACATTCTGGAGGTGGAATTGGATACCTTAAGGTGTCATAACAATATGAATAATACATGAAACGCTGTCGAAATCTGCGCATAGTAAAACTTTGCTTGCGAGTAATAATGGCGAAATCGGCAGTCTCAAGTCTTGCATTGATGTCTGAGAAGTTTGAAGCCATTGGAAATTGTTGGATTGGATCAACAGGAGAACCTTTAATGATAAGATCCTTGTATTCAGACACAAATGGTGCATACTTGTAATTAACTTTGTATCTCCCACCAGAAGTTGCCCAGTTTGAAGCATCCCATATTGTGGCATATAATGACATTGGCTTTGATGGGTATTCACTACCCATTGCACTGTTGCGTACCACCTCTCGAATTGGAACATCATCTATGTAAAATCTGAAATATATTCATCAAATTGTAAAATCTTTATTAATTTAGTGTGAAGATACACGAGTTATATATATATGGTGATAATCCTAATTATTTTGTTTTTTACTGCGCAATCTATGAATTTGTTTTTTTTTTTTTGTTTTTTTTTGTTTTTGTTTGATAACTAATATTAGAATTTGTAATATTTTAGTCTTAAAATTTGAGTCTGTTATGAATAATAGAAATTCTTTGTTTTGCTATCTAATATTTCATGTTTCACAATATTTCCTATAGAGAAAAACTATATATGTTTCCTGCTAATCATTACAAGAAAATTGTTAAGCAACTAACCCAAGAAAATTGGGATAACTTCCCTAATTAACCACATAATTAATTCAAGTCTAAAAATGATACTAAACAAAATATATAACTGAGATTAGGTTTATCAACTTGATATAAACATATATAGGGATGATATAGTCAGAATTATATGTATTAGGTTGAATGGATACACATAAAATGAGGCTACTTAGCAGGCCAAATTGACAAAGGCAAATTTGGCTTGAAAAAAAGCTTGCTAAGAAATTGACTAATTTTTGTTGTTTGTCCATTAGTTTATATACACACATTCGATAGTAATTAGTAAATGTTACCTACACCAAATGCATATACTAATCCAATAAGATGTATTACCAAATAGCCATATAAGTTAAAATATCTAATTATTATTGATTCAATTATATAAATTAAGATTATGCATATATTATAGGCGATAATTAATTATCCTTATTTCTTTATCACTTGTTTGGTCAAATTACTTTACTATTATATCAAGATTAATTTTGAAGAGCACATATACAATAAGAAATTTCATTTTTAAATTCGAATTGACCAGTATACAAGGAACCTGCCAGCATACAAGAAATAGTGACTTGACACATCTCACAATAAAATCATGGCAATTTTATTGTGGTATGCTAATCAATATATTTCCTAAATGCATACTCTTTTTTTTTTTTTTTTTGACAAAGGAGGCTAAAATCCCTGTCCAGACTTTTCTATATACTCAAATCAAAGTTTATTGGCATATAAAAAGAAGGATAAAAAAATGAAAAAGAAATAAAACTCACATGATTTTCTTTTCAGTCCAGAGAATGCTGTATCTATGGAATTCTTTGGAAGGATCAAACCATAATCGATACCTTTCTTCTCTGCCACGATTTGTGCTACCATTACCATACAAGTTTGTCTGAAATCTCCATGGCTTTCTTTCAATGTTTCCCAAGAATTCAAAATCTAATTCGTCGTGGCTCTTCTCAAATTCATCAGCATTTGATGTCTATATTTCATAACAACAGCGACAACTTTGATGAAACAGTTCATAATCAAATATTTTATCAATGAATAAAAACAATTTATTAATTTAATTAATTAGATTTTGATTTAATTACATAATAACTTACATAGAAGGCAACACATATGCCTGCTGTATAATCTGCTGGCAATTTGATATTGGCACTGAAGAATCCATACTTATACATTTTCGATGATATAAAACCAGACCCTGAATTGAATTTTTCAAGTAATAAAAAAATTTATATTATATTAAAAACATTCATAAATAATAATATATAGACACATGACATAAATTAATTAATACCTGTGAAACGATCCAAAAGAAGACGAACACTTCTGCCATTCGGAGAACGAACGAGATTGCCATCTCCAAACAAAGGGGTGTAACCGTCGTCGAAAGAGATGGTGGAGAGATTGAAAGTTGCATTGGTAATTACACAAAAATGGAAGAAAATTAAGACAGAGAAGAGAGAAGAATGATAGGCTGCCAATTTCATTTTGGTTTTCCTTTTTTTATTTTGAGATAACACCTCTTTCTTTTTTTTTTAGCTATTTTGTTTCTTTGGTTTTCTCTCTCCTCAATCTTAATTTTCTTTATTTTACTTTTCCTGCAAGTTTTTTTTTTATTATATAGAATGGTTATAGGCTGTTGCTGTTGCATGCTGTTTTTGAATTTTATATCGTGTACAATAATACCATGTTGTTGTTATTATTATTATTATTATTATTATTATTATTATTATTATTATTATTATTATTATTATTATTATATCATTGCCCTCTCTATCAATTAAGATTATAACTATAATTGTATGTATTAGGTAATAATGATTGCGGATTCTAAGTTAATTATCTCTCAATATATAGGATATTATTATTATTATTATTATTATTATGGGTCCGCATTTTGCATAAATTTTTAAATATTTTTTAATTTATATTAATTAAAATATTGTAATATATTTAAGTTATTGTTATTATTATTTCATTAAAATAAATATTCTTTTTATAATTTTTAATATATATTAATATAAAAACGTATGGTATTATATGCATTAATGAACTAAAAAATAATAAAATATACTTATCTATATTGACTTCAACAATTTTTAATTAAAATTTTATAAAAATAAAAATATTTCTATATAAGTATTGAGTTGAATTATCTCTATTATTTTGTTCGTGTATCCGTAGAAGAATATTTTAGACAATAACTAAGCGGAAGCGTCCATTGTTTAAGCGGTGGTTAAAAGTAGAATAGAATACTGTATATTTGTGATGATGTTATGTCAAACGTAAAGTTGGCAACTAAATAAGATAATGACGATGCAACCGAACGGCCAGGTTAAAAAAAATAAAAAAGAAAAATCAATTTATTGATATCAGTTAAGAAAAATTTCAAACTTAAACTCAATCATAAGTAAATAATTAATCAATTATGGATTAATAATATAAAATAAATGATTATTTAATTTTTTTAAAATTTTTAATCATTATGCTATGTGCACAAAAAAAATTAAAATTTATAAATTTCATATATATTTAATAAAAAAATTTTAAATATAATTTATTTAAACAATAAATCGTAGTACAAATACATCATTAAAACACAAAATATATATTTTATATACAAACATAATCTGTTAAAATATTTTAATATATATAATTTATAATTTATTATATAATTATATCTATAATTTATAATTTATATATATACATGTATCATTTATACATAATTTAATAATTAATATATATAAATTATAATATGATTATTAATTATAAAAAATATATGTTTAATATATATATAAATCATTTAGTTTGATTAACTGAACCAATTACTATTAATCAATAAAAGTTGAAACCGAAAATATTAAAATTAAAAATCTAAACCTAAGCTATTGGCATAATTAACTATTATTTTTTGTTGGATTTAATTAATTTCTATTGGATTATAAGTTTAATCAGTTTTTTAAGCAGTGTAATGTGGGATTTCATGCAAACAGTTGTACATGACATGAAACTACAGCATAATTATTGCAGACATCAGTTCAATAATGATTTTGATGACAGTGAATTTCCTGTAAGCAGTATCATTATTATTTTAAATTTTCTCTAATGTTTTCTCCATATTTAACTAACTTCATTTTAACTACTTGGTGAAACATTAAAATTTGTATTTCTAGCATTTTGTTTTTCCTAAAAACATGATGATTAATAAAATTGAGATTACCATAAATGATAGATTCAGAATATGTTAAAGGTATTTTAAGCAGCACAAAACATTATCAAGAAAAAAAAAATATTTAGTTATATGCCACGGACAACTTACTTTAAGTGTATGTCATCTATATCATTGAAGCTCTCTTGATGCCGCATGACTAACTACTGGTGTTGACTGACCAGTTGTATTGTTTTTTGCTTCTTTACAAATGCCACCCCGATAATGATTTGGATGACGGTGAAAGTCCTAAAAGTAGTATTTTTATTATTTTAAATTGTCAAATTTTTATTATTTTAAATTTTCAATAGTGTTTTCTTTATAAATAAATAATTTCATGTTATTACTTGGGGGAATATAAAGCTTTTTGATCATAATATTTTATTTTGCAAAAATTAATGGCAATTAAAGAAATTGAGAATTCTTTTGATAAATATAGTATATGTTGGAGGGTATTTGAAGCAACACTGAATGTTATCTAAATGATAAATTTTGAGTTAATTTGCCATGAATGACTTACTGTAGGTATGATGGCATCTATATACTTTAAGCCCTATTGATTCCTCAAGGCTTACTAGTTGTGTTGTATTTTGCATCATTGCGGACACCACCTTATAATCATTTGGATGACAGTGCAAGTCCTGTAAGTGGTAGTATTATTATTATAAATTTTCTGCAGTGTTTTCTATATAGGTTACTAATTTCATTGTTATTTACTTTGAAAATGCAAAAGTTTGCATTCGAAGCCTTTTGTTCTATATAAATTGATGACTATTACAAAAATTGCTATTGCCTTGAATGATAGAAGTAGGACAAGTTGGAGGGTATTTGAAGTAGTGTGAAACATTATCCAAATTAAAAATTTCGAGTTATATGCCATGGACGACTTACTATAAGTGTGATGACATTTGGATACTTTAAGCCCTCTTGATTCCTTATGCCTAACTAGTTGTGTTATTTTTTTTAATTATTGCAAACATGTAATATTCTTATACCCTATATATGCATAATATCTATAACCCATATAAGTACAATACATATATAGAATATAAGAATATATTATCTTTGATAATTATGAAATTTCTCATAATTACAAGAAAACAATTAAAGCTCATAAATATACTTTAATAAGTTCACAAGTGAAAATATGTAAATAATTTAATTAATAAAATACTAATTTTAAAGATAAATTTATAAAAAAAAATTGTCAAAGTTCCGGCTGTATTTTGGACTTTTCTAAAAAATCAATAACTCAACCTGCATAAAAATTTTATACTCCCAAATTCATACATTCAAATATCCACTACTTCATCATCATCATCCACTATTTTCTTAAAATCACACAAACATATGTTAGATATATATTTAAAATATATATACACAAACTTCACACTTATCCCAAAAACTTTATAATTTACAACATTTTCAAATATGTATAAATAATGTACATAATTAAAATAAGTTTTACAAATAGATATTTATATGTTGGCAACTGGCTAAGGTCTCATAGTAACAATACAAATCTTTCAATAAAGTCCCGAATCCTTAAACCTACTCAGGTCCAGCAGGACTTTTAATACTAACTCTGTCACCTGAGCAATAACAAAATCACGCTAAGTATTTCTCCTAGTGGTACATACTTTGATAATAATGTAAATTAAAATAAAATAATGTTAATTACTTTTTCATTAAATTTAATGATGCAATATGAAGTTTTCCTTCCAATTATTTACATTATCCTTACTAAATTACCACTTAATACAATTACATGCATTGAGCCCAAAAGACCATATATAATATTCAAGTTTCATAGATAATATTTTGGATTATTTTTGACACCCAGTGTCTAGCTTGAAAGCAAATAATAATGACGCTCAGTGTCTATTCCGAAGGCACAATACATAATGATGAAGCGCATCATCTAGCCCGAAGACAAATCAAATATTCTAGTCCAAAGGCCAATATTGACTTATAATTTTGTTTTGCATTTCTTTCAATATTCATCACATCACATTCACATATATTTTTCTGCCCTCATATACCGAGCTATAAATTCTAGGTTTGGATAACGGGTCATTGATAACAAATAAATACCCACTGTAAAAAAAGGAACCAAAGGTCCTCTATGATGCAAAGCGTCAACTGATGGCTTAGATGCCAATATCACTGGGACGCAAAGGTGTCCTCTACGACACAAAGTGCCCACTATCACTATGATTTTTCACCCTTTAGCTAGCCATTTAATTTAGAAACTAGATTTAATATCAGTATAATCAGGCTATATATTTACTTCACTGTTTCAAGTTAATTTCTTAATTATAATAGTTGTTGTTATAAACATTTCATCTTTGAATTATTTGTTTATCACAATAATTTATAGGATATGTGCACTTATTTCGAATACATTTACCATACGAATATATATATATATATATATTATATTTGTTTCTAATTAATTTGACTAATCTTATTTATTTATCAATCTTTCTCTTCCAAGTCACTTTTACATTTTTAATATAACAATGAAATCTAAATAGATTTCTAGTCTCACTTATTCATTTCATTTCTTAAAATAATAAGAATCCACAACCTATTATTTTACTTCAAACAATATGTGCACATCTATATAATGATTTTGTTTTGTTTAACACACATATATATCTATGTATATTTCACTAGCAATACATTTTCATGATATATACTTTTATTAATTCATTGTAACATAACATTTACTTTCTTACATATATATATATATATATCTTGATCCTTGAGATATCATCTCACTAGTAGAATTAACTATTTTCAAATCTCACTGGATTCTTTCCTTTTCACATAATTAATTCCTTTCTTTCTATTATCATTAATTAGTATTTATCAACTCTTTAACATTTCTCTATACACTTTATGACTTGTCTTTAGTCGCTAAATAATATTATGATAAAGTATATGATGCATATATAATATGTATATTTTATACTCTTATTTCCATCACTCAATCAATTTTTACATATACTTTTTACTTTCCTTGTCTCGCTCTTTACACCATTTGGAACATTAGTGATTTATCAATCCATATAATCTAACTCTCTAAACACTTCTATATATAATCAATAAATTGTCTTAAATTATCAAACGATATTGGTATCAACTATGCATAAGGTATATGACTCGTATACCTTTTCCACACGAATTTCCACATATTAACTAATCACTTTATTCTTCTCTTAACTTTCCTTAACTCGCTCGCCGAATTATTTAAAATCAATAATAATTCATTAGTATATCATTCTTCATATCCTATATCTCAAATCATCTTATCTCTTTAGATAAGTATTATAAAATCCACTAATCTCATACAATTACCTTTTAATGTTTCTCTAACTATTCACTCATTTTGACCATCAAAGAACATATATTAATTTCCTCTGAATATTTCATTTATTAAACCAAATAAATAATATAACATTTTCTTCAACTATATAACTAAGTTCAAGCTTTGATTATCAATCAATAACACTTTCATTCCTCATACTCTTTATCATCTTATTTTCTCATAGTTTAACCATATAATTATATAAACAATTTACACATAACTTTAAACATAAGTCTCTTTACTCAAAGTTTTTCTTTAGTGGATTAACCATTTAGCTTCACATATACTTTTAGTTAATAAACAATTGGTTCACCACTCCAATTTCCTAAGTGGTACTTTAGATAGCTATTTGGCTTTAAAAGATAAATCACTTCCAACCTAAATAATTAACACTTCAACAACTCCATGTATCATAAATATAACCTTACTTTCAAGATATCAAATCGTTTAACTCTAAAATCTTCCAAACTTAGTACTTTCAAAATCCATCTTCTATTAGAAACATATTTACTTGACATGTCATAAATAATCACTTTTCTCTAATCTTTACACTCTTTATCCAATCCTAACTTTCCACATTTAATATTGTATATGCTTAACATACACTTATCATTTTTCTATTCTTTTCCACATTTTTAACCCATATACATGAATTCTCAATACAAGGGTAAGAAATACAAACATACAAGCCTCATGCCATGCTCGTATATTATAAAATACAAGCTAAAAATATTACCCAAGCACCCTACGACCATGGCAACTCAACCCCACGCCCGTGGAATACAAAACAAAGCTGCCAAACACCTTTGGACCCCCCCAAGATCGTGGCACTCAAGGGCCACACTCGTGGCGTACAAAATAACACTTTCTTCAAAAAGTTTCAAGAAAATAAACTCGATTCAAGGCCCACAGTTGTGGCACTTAAGGGCCACGCCTATGGAATCCCAAAATTGTGTAATTTGTGCATTAGACTCTATAAAACTTAAACATATTGAAGATCTATGATAAAATTGTATCAAAACCAAAATTTTGACATAAAAGGGATTCCCATCAAATATTTTACCTATTCTTCAATTATCAAGTCACTAACAAATATATTTGACAACCATCATCAAGATTAAAAACAACATTAATACATTCAATTATTACATGTTTCACACAACAATTCATTTATTCAAAATATTAAGAAATAACTCATTTAAGTGACTCAAATAACTAATTCAAACTTTAAAACTCAAAGAAACTCAAAAATTGGCAAAGCATAATATATAAGTACATACCTCTTTCAAAAACCCCTTTCTTTCTCTTTTCCCTCTTTCTCTTTGATCACTTGTTGATAATCTCACATTTTATAGCTTATTCTTCTAAAAACTTATAACTATATATGATTTCCTCTTAAATTTTATTTAAATCAATGGAAAGAAGAAGAAAGAAGAAGTTTTGGTCATGATAGTGTTGATAGGCGTGGAGGATGGAAGAAGAAAGAAGAAAATTCTACACACACACATATACATATAATAAATTCAATCAAGTGAGGGCAATCTCATTTTAACTATGTGCACCCTCACTCTTAACCTTTGATTCTAATTATGTTTTTTAGTCCAGTAAAACTGTAAAAATAATTTCTTTGGTAAATTTTAAGATCCACTATTCACCATTTTCTATTTATATCATTTATCCGAATCACTTTTATCACTATACACAATCAATTATCAACATTAGTTAAAAAGTTCAATGTTTAAAATTTTAAACATTACAAAAAGAATGGTGTCAGCTTTTCCTCTAAAAGGTAAGAACTAAGCCTTTCATACTAAGCTCTTGAAACTTGTTTCAAGCCATACAAGGCCTTAATAAGTTTAAAAACATGGTTTGAAAATCTATAGTCTTCAAATCCAGAAGGTTGTTCAACATATACTTCTTCACTAATAAAACCATTTAGAAAGCACTTTTGGCATCCAATTGAAATAATTTAAAATTCATATGGAATGCAAATGCATGTAGAATCCTAATAGCTTCTAATATAGCAACGAGAGAAAAAGTTTCATCACATTCAATGCATTCCTTTGATTGTAACCTTTGGCAACTAATTAGGCCTTATTTCTAGTGATGGTTCCACTCTCATCTAACTTATTCATAAACACCTATTTACATCTAATAATTGGAGTCTTTAGGTCTATGAACTAGCTTCTATACTTTGTTTCTCTTAAATTCATTAAGTTTATCATTCATAGTAATCACCCAACACTTATCAACTAAATTATCCTCTATAGTCCTTGGCTCTATTTGATAAACAAATGCTATATTAGAATCTAAATATCTAAGTTTAGAGTAAGTACTTGCACCTTTATATTTATCCTCGATAATAAGCTCCTTAAGGTGGTCATTGCAATATTGCCACTCTTTTGGAAGCTCTTGGGTAGCCTCTACTTAGGGTTCCACTTGAGGCTCCATAGATTCTTCATGAGGTAGCTCATCTTCATTCTCCTTTGGGGGATCTATTAAAAGAACCTACAAGTTCATCAAGCACACTACCATCCCAAAGCTTAAGCTTAGAGGATTCATTAAATATAACATGCATTGACTTTTTAACTATTCAAGTTCTTTTATTAAAAACCCTATAGGCTTTGCTAGTGGAGCAATAGCCTAGAAAAATGCCTTCATCCAATTTGGATAAAAAAATTTCAAGATTATCCTTGGTGCTTAATATAAAGCTTTTGCATCCAAATACTTTGAGATTTGGGATTTTGGATTTTCCACGATTCTAAAGCTCATAAGAGATTTTGTTCCTTAAAGGTCTTTTAAAAACTCTTTTGGAAACACAACACATGGTACTACTAGCTTCGAGCCAAAAGTATAAGGGAAGCTCATACTTATTAAACATTATCCTAGCCATTTCTACCAATGTTCCATTTTTTCTTTCCACAACACCCTTTTATTATGGAATCTTAGGTGCAGAAAAGTTATGAGAAATACCAAATTCATTGCAAAAGTTTTCAAAATCTACATTTTCAAATTCTCTACCATGATCACTCATAATGGCAGTAATCATGTAGCCCTTTTCATTTTGAAATTTCTTTCCAAAAGTTTTAAAAGCATTAAAAGCCTCATTCTTATGAGCTAAGAAATTAATGCTAGTAAACCAAGAGTAATCGTCTATAAAGATAAATTGCATAAAGTTTTTCTCCTAAACTAACTACTTTATTAGGTTCAAACAAATCTAAATGAAGTGAATCTAAAGGTCTAGATGTACTTAATATAATTTTTTATTTGAAGGAGCTCTTATGTTACTTCCTAAGTTGACATGGCCTACACAACTTATCTTTATGGAACTTCATCTTTGGTAGTCTATCTACAAGCTCCTCCTTGCGTAGGCATTGGAGTTAATCCATACTTGTATGCCCTAATCTTCCATTCCAAAGCCATGGATCATTGCTAAAAGGCTATAAGCACTTAAAACTATTGTTAGCATTATAGTGTAAATTAATTTTGTATGTATTGCCAATTCTTCCTCCTTTGAAGTCAAAATTGACATGGTATCCTTTATGATAAAGTTGCATTACACTTAAGAGGTTATGCTTAAGACCATATACTAACCAAACATTATCAATAAGTTTCTTACCATGTGTACCAATGGAGCCATTGCATATTATCTTAGCTTCAAAATTATTTCCAATGGTTACAAGATCACCCTTCTTGGTCATAAGGTTTATGAAGACCTTTACATTGCCCATAATATGATTTTAAAAATCTACTATCTATAATTCAAATTCTCTCTTTAGTTGTGAACTTTAAGTACACCTATAAAAATAAAAAGAATTTACTTCTTTTGAGGTAACTAAATGTACTTTGGTCCTAGAAGGTTAGTCTTGAAATGGTCCTCTAACTTGAGGTGAGCCTTCGTAATGTAGCAAAAGATATTGATATGCCTATATCTCATGCAATAATGACATCTATAGATGTGTTTAGGTCTTTGCATCCTCTTCGTTTGAAGCTTTGGAGGATGATGTTGAGTGTGGTGGCATGAGCATGTATGTTGTGTATGCGAGTGATTTTATGCATACTTATGTCTTTGTGTATTCTTTGTGTACATGAATGCATGAGTAGCTCTTGGAGGCTTAGCTTTAGAGCTTTTTGTGCCTTGTGTAGCCTTTTTAGGGCTTTTTGATTTAGTGTTTGTACTTGTGCTCTTCTCAACCTTAATACTAAAAATTTGAGGTATTGAAGCTTTGACAATGCCTAGACCATATTTTGGGCTAGGTGAAGTTTGAGACCCAATCAAGGTGTCTAAAGCCTTATTACCCTTATGAAACTTAGAAATTGAGTTTTTTAACTCATTAATTTCTTTTTTCAAAAATTGAGTTTTCTTTTGAAATTTCATCCAAGCTAGAAAAATTTTTGAAAATTTTATCCAATAAGCTTTTTAAGTGCTCATTAGATGTTTTTAGTTCCAAAGTTGAATTTTTTAAACTGCCAAGATATTTTTTCTAGCTTTGAATATTTTTCTTTATAAAACTTCATTTTTGAAAAGTATTTTGAACTCTAAGGTTCAGCGCTATAAAAGCTCATCATCTTCTATGACTCCATCAATATCATCATCTAGGTTACTAATAGAAGAAAGGAATATAAGATTTACCACATTAGAGTCATCTTCATTCCCCATGGCCTTGAGACGCAAGTTGGCAATTTTTTGCTCCTTCTCTTATTCACTTGAATAGTGATCATCCCATATAGCCTTAAGAGCCTTCTTTTTCTCCTTATCCCATTTCTTCTTATTCTTGATCTTGGGACACTCCATTTTGATGTGGATGGGTTTGCCACATTCATAGCACTTGTCTCACTCTTCTTCTCCTTTTCTTTTAAAGAAGGCTTGGAGTTGGAAAAAGACCCTTCTTAGATTGCTTCTTCTTCTAATGAGTTCATTTACCATTCTTGAAAGTAGGGTCACTTCATCTTCATCATCCTTCCTACCTGAACTTTCGCTCTCCTTAACCTCCTTAATAACTTTAAGTGTAATGCCCTTTTTTCTTCTCTTTCTCAGCTTTGTCCTCTTCCTTTTCCAATGTCATCTCATGGGTGAAAAGCTTCCTAACAAGCTCATCGATTCTAAGTTTGCTAAGGTGATGAGCTTCTTTAATTGGTGAAACCTTTAACTCAAAGTTCTTCTTAGGAAGAGCTCTTAATATCTTATTCTTCACATCCTCTAGAGAATAAATATTCTCATACTTCTTTATATTGTTTACTATAGATAGCAACCAATTTGTCATATCGGTGACGTCTTCACTTAGCTTCATCTTAAAGACCTCATATTCATATACAAGCATTTGAATCTTCTTGGACTTCATTTGGGTTGTGTCCTCTTAATAATTCTCAAGAGTTCTCTAAATGCCATATGCACTTATATAGTGTTGAACTTTTTCCACTTCTTTCCAATTTTTGGAGCTTCTGTCCATTGAGCTTTAGGATTTGACTCTTTAATGCCTTTCACATTTTGAGTAGGCGGTTTCCACTTAGATGTTACATACTTTGCATACTAGGTCTTTCATCGCACAACATCACCACAAACTCTTTTGTGCATAAGTGTACTTTTGTCTTTAGGATTTGTGTGAACCCCTAATTTCACGCCTACATCAAAGTGCATATGACCATGATTCCAACAAAGTTAGAATCACACAAATTGAGTTTTGGATGGGCCTAAACAAGCCTAGACTGGCGTAAAATGGGCCCGGAAACCCTTGATTTTGGATATGAGAAAAGATTCTCAATTTTGTCCTTCAATGAAAGCCCACATAATAATAAATCCAACGCAATTTGAATCGTGCAAATCGAAGGTCAAACGGGCCCATCCAATGCTCACTCTAGGGGTGAGCACGGTTTGGAGCAATCCGAATATTTAAAAATATCTGGAACCAAACTAAATATTAGAGATTTTCAACATGTCATCTCTAAAATTGCTTCAAAACTAAAAAAATGTCTGCATTGTTTTGATCCGAAGTTTAAGAGAAATTTAGTTCGGAGTTTTAGATATTCGGAGGTTTAACTATTTTTAAAAATTTTTAATTAATAATGAATTAAAATTATTACATAATAAAATAATTCAAAACATACATAATAAAATCATTAAAAATATCTAACGTTCAATATCCATAATATATGATATAATATAAATGACAAAGTGTAATATGAGAAATAATTCTAATACATTTTATAAAATTTTAACAATTTATCTTGCTTATATCTAAATTAGAATTTATATTATTTATATTATTCTTCAATACATTCATAATTTATTTATTTTCACAATCACTAGTATTATTAATTATTGTTAAGACTTGTATATATCATTTTTTATTGACAACCACTATTATTGTTATAAATAATTATTTAGTATCAATTATTTACATAAACATGTTGAATACCAACTTAATTTAAAATATTTAGCTAATATTTTATTAATACTTAAAGTTTTAAAATTTAATTTATATTTTATTAATTTAATAATATTGTAAAACATGTAAATCAATATTGATTAGTCAATAAATAAAAAAACATATATAAATTTTAATTATATTTATATTTACTTTATTTTTTAGTTAAATTAAAAAATTACTATAATTTAGTGATATATAATATTAAATGTAAAATAACAAATTAATATAATAAAATATAATTTTATATTATGAGTAACAAATCGATTCTTATTTCGGTTATTCGGTTTAGATATAGACTAATTTCCAGAACCACTACGTATAATAAAAATCGGTACAATTCAGTTTGGAGAAAGTCAAAAATCAATGGATCTTTTCAGTTCTGGACATTTTCAATCCGAATATTCAATTCGGTTTGAAAATCTCTAAGATCCTTGCTCAGTCCTAGCTCGCGCAACCTAGGGTCATTTTGGTCCGATTTTTTCCTACTTTTTCATTATAAATTGAGGTTTTCTTCTTTAAAACGAGGATCCAGAATTTTGGACACAAAAACTCTGCCAAAATGCTTTCTGACTTACCAAAATTTAATTAATTTCACTATTTATCTATTTGATCAAATTGATCATCACTGCTATCATTATTTAGCTTCATTAATTACATAATTAATTGATCAGGTGGAGTTACTAAGTGACAAAACTCGAGACATTCATCAAGAAGAAAAGATAGCCCAAGGTATTTATTTCTTCCCTTCATCTATTTCCATTCGTTAATCAATTAACCAAAATTGGTTAATTGAAGTCCTTTGCAATCTAAGGCATGAACTAATTACAACTTTGATTTCCATTTAAACAAGATAAGTAGACACACTCAAAATATTACTCCAATGGTGAGCCCACACTTAAACAACCTCATCCGGTACTTTCCTTTTTTTATTTATAATACTCTTCCGATTGTTTTCTCTTCTATTGGGATTTGGCTAACTATTGCAAATTTGATGAGTTTTACAATAATTGTTATTATTACTATTATTTGTATTTTTCTTTAATTAGTTACTTTGGGGATTTGTGTTCAAACCTATAACTCATAAGGGCTAGAGTTGAAGCTCTCCTAAAATTTTTATTTTTTATGGAGTTATAATATTTTATTATTTCTGCACTGTTTTTATAGATGTCATCATTATTAAATGTTCATGCATTATAATACTATTATCCATCATGGCATAATCCCTTGTTAGCAAAACTCTTAGCACAATTATTCTATTTTTGATCCTAGGTAATCAAATTGAATTAAACTAACACTTGTATCAAGTTACTTTTTGCAAGAAGTCATTTAAGTTTGATCGGACCACTAAGAAGCTCGATCAGACCATTGATGTCCAAATGATCAATATTACATAGAAGGTTTCACGATGGAGAGTACTCCCAAAATCTCACTATACCACCCTCAGTTCGCTCTGACCATGTACAAGTCTGACCAGACCATTGGCTATGAAAAGAGGCAATTCACATAGAGAGTTTCTCATGTCAGAAGTACTCCCTTTGTCTCAAAGTACCAAAGAAGTCAGACCAAACCAAATTCAATCCAGATAGGACCTTTGAAGCAAATTTTGTCCAAATCATCCAGTAGAGTTCCCGACCAAGGGTATGCCTAAAAATTGAATGGTCTGACTGGACCAGATGCAAGTCCGACTGGACTCTTTACAAATAATTCATATCAGAAGCCGTTACATCTCCACTCAATAAGTGGAAGCCACGTGGACCAACTATTGGAAGAGCATTAATCATAATTTTAAATATTCTGATCGGACCTCCAATATTTTGACCGACATTCTTTAATTCTGACCTGACTAAGGCTAGTCTGACCATTATATTACTCTGACAAATAAATTAGTGGAAGACAAGAATCAAACATGTTAGACCCAACCTCAAACAACTATTTCATAGCTTAAAGGCTACATATAACATATTGATTGTAATACTCAAGTTTAACATCTTTCATTTCTTTTCATCAAAATTACATTTATATTGATTGAGTGTTGAGTGTGAGCATTAAATACCATCATAAGTTTGAGTGTGAGCTTGGAAACACTTAGGTTGTGAAGTGAGCCTGGTAAAACTCTTGTAAGAGTTGTGAGGATTGATCTCAAACTATTGTAATAGTTTGGTGTGAACTAGAGGAAACACCAAGTTAGAGTTAAGCTTGTAAAAACTCAAAGCTAGTGGAACCTTAACGAAGTGGATGTAGGATCAAGGTAAATTCGAACTACTATATATCTTTGTGTTCTTTATTTTATTCTCTACTTAATCTTCTTTTATATCTTCTACATTTCTTTTTTTTTTGAATTTTGAATTTACCATCACTTTTCAAACCAACCAATTCACCCCCTTTCGGTTGCTATCTTGGGACAATAATTAGTATTAGAGCTAGTAAAATTCTTAAACTTAATTGTGAAATTTGATCCAAAATGGCAACCATTCCACCAACAATCATCTCTACCCATGGAAACCTAAATTCATTCCTTAGGCCTTATTTCGATGGAACAGATTATTCCTATTGAAAACACAAAATATATTTGTTCATAGATAGAGAAGGAATTGAGCTATGGGATTTTGTTGAGAATGAGTGGAGACCTCCTACTCATGAATTGAAGGTGTCCAAGTTCCTCTTCCTGAATCACAATGGACATGTTCCAATATGAAAGATCAGTTCAAGAACAATAAAGTGGCCTCCATCTAGATGAATTCTATATCAAAAGAAGAAGATGGGAGAGTCTAATATCTCACTTGTGCACTTTGTATTTGGAAGACTCTTGAGAACTATCATGAGAGTACTAGCTAAGCGAGGTTCACTAAGAAGCAAATGCATGTACATGAGTATGAATTGTTCAAGATGAAGCCCGATGAAAATGTAAATGACCTGAAAAACTGCTTACATGCCATTGTTAATAAATTAAAGAAATATGCAAGGTATATGATCAAGGTGATGTCAATAGTAAAATTTTAAGGGCTCTTAGAGCAAGAAAGAGCTTTGAGTCAAAAGTTTCTTCTATTGTAGAGGCTCATGACCTTATCACCTTAAGAACCGATCAACTTGTGGGAAAACTACTCACTTTTGAACTACACAATGAAAAGGAAGAAGAATAAGGTGAGAAAGAGAAAAGGAAACCAATAGCTCTCAAAGCAATTAAAAAAGTTGAGAGCTCAAGCAATGAAGATAGTGATGAAGAGGAAGAAATGACAATGTTTTTAAAAATAATGAATGATTGGAAGAGAAAGAGAAGATTGGAAGCTAACAAAGGTACATTGTCTAAATCCTACTTAAAATATAAAGATAAAAAGAATGAAGTGAAATGCTATGAATGTGGCAATTTTAGCCACATAAAATCGGATTGATTCAAGTTGGAAAAGAAAAAAAAGGTGGGACAAGGGAAAGAAGAAATCACTCAAAGCTACATGGGATGATTCTTCCTTAAGTGAAAAGAAGGATAAAAGGAGGAAGGAATTGCAAATATATGTCTCATGGCTATTAAGGATGACTATAATGAGATAGGTACTCAATCCTTGAATTTAATTTCATATGATAATAATGTTGATGATGCTTTAGATTATAGTGATTTAATTGAACATATGAACCTTAGAGTAGAAAAGTATTATTCTAAAATGAAATTTTAGAAGGATAAATGTTCTAAGCTAAAAATAGATTTTGTGTGCTTAAAAAATTCTACATTAGAATTAAAGACATCAAATGAATAATTATTGAAATCAATAGATGAAATGAATAAAAATTCACATAGCTTAGAAAGTGTAATCAAGGAAAATGAAATTTTGAAAAATGAACTAAAAGAACTAAAACAATCAATTTCAAAATTTTTTAAGGGAAAAGAGGCATTAGACACATTGATAGATAATCAAAGTTCACCCTTTCGAAACATTGTTTAGGATTCAAAGGTTCATCCATTACTACATCTAATGCACCAACATTTGTAAAAGCATCTACAACTCAAACCTCTAGTGTTGAAGTTGTAAAAAATACTAATGCACAAACCAAACCTAAAAATCCTAAAAGAATTCTATTGGGTTCACAAGGCTCTAGAACTAAAGTTTCAAGAGCAAAGCATGCATTCATATATACAAGACATGTATATAAACATAAAAATGCACAAAAATAAATTCAGTCAACACTTACTTGAAAATGTGTGCATAGCCCATTGAATGTCAATAAGAAAGTGTATAAGTATAGAACTTTGTATCAATGCACATATTATATGAAATTTGAACATAAAAGCATATTTTGCTACATTAGGAAGACTCATCTTAAGTTCGAGGATCCTTTTACTACTAACCCCCAAGGACGCAATTTTATTTGGGTACCTAAAAGAAGATGAACATTATTATTTTATAGGTATACCTAAAATCTACTATCAATGAGAGCACTTGGCTTGTGGATAGTGGATGCTCAAGGGATATGACGGGAAATGCAAAGTTTTTCACAACATTCACTTACAAGCATGGAGGTAATGTCACTTTTAGAAATAATGCTAAATGATGGGATCTTCATCAACCAATCCATGTACACAAAGGAACTCCTCAAGAAATTTAGAATGGATGGTTGTAAGACTAGCAAGACTCCCATGAGCACATCCTTGAAACTTGACAAAGATGAAAGTGATAAGGTAGTAGATGAGAAGAAATATCAAGGTATTATTAGATCACTACTTTACTTAACAGCTTTTAGACCTGATATAATGTATAGCGTATGTTTGTTTGCTAGATTTCATTCATGTTATAAGGAATCACACTTGAATGCCACAAAAGAATTTTGAAATACTTGAATAGAACATTGCATTTAGGACTTTAGTATCTTAGAAATACATCAGTTCACATTTTAGGCTTTTTGGATACGGATTATGCCAGTAGTCTTTTGAATAGAAAAAGCACAATCGGGGAATGTCATTTTCTTGGTGAATGCCTAGTTTCTTAGTTTTGTAAGAAATAAGTGTCAGTTGCTTTGTCTACCATGAAAGCCGAATATGCTGCTTCTTGTTTTTGTTATACTCAAGTTCTTTGGATGAAATAATAATTGCTTGATTATGAAAAATCTTTGGATCACATTCCCATTAAATGTGATAACATGAGTGCCATTAATCTATCTAAAAATCTAATTCAACATTCTAGGTCAAAACATATAGATATCAAGCACCATTTCTTAAGAGACAATATTTAAAACCAAAATGTTGTCTGAGAATTCATTGATACAGAAAACCAACTTGCTGACATCTTTAGAAAATGCTTAAATGAAGAAAGGTTGAACTTTATTAGGTAACATTTAGGAATGATGGATGATGACGACGTATCTATGCTATCGCAGTGTTACCGCAAGTGCACGGGTCGCTCAAGTAATAAAATAGTGATTAAGATATCATTCCACTTGGGACAAGGTCAAATATTAGTGCAAATTTTAACTGTTATTTAGCAAACCAATAGTTTGAGTGATGATTAAAATGAAAGGCAAATTAGTCAATAAACTAAAGTGAAGAAAAAGTGAATATTGTGCAACAAAAGTTGGTGATGAAAATACTATCCAGATATTGAATCCCACTACCCATAAAAACTATTTATGAATATCAATTCAATTAAATCAAATAATAGAGTTGAATTGGCATTCCCCTAAATTAGATTAAAACCTCTCTCAAGTTAATTAATCCCTAATTACTAAGTAGAATGCTAGGAATCTCTTCTCAAGTATAATTAAATAGATATTGCAATAAGAACAAGGAACTTTAAACCAAAGGGTCTTGGAAGTCTATCTCTAGCACTCCAATCAACCCTCAATACTAATGAACATTCTATTCATATCAATCTTTCTCACGTCAATAATATGAAAATTGCAACCAATCAATAAGCATGCTATTATCAATTGGAAATAAGAAATTAATAATCAAAAGGATAAAATAACTCAATCAAATGATTTAATTTAATAAGAACTATTCAATCCATACAATAAAGCTAGGATTCATCAATATCTTTATCGATAAAATGTTTTGTTCATGTTCATAACTAGAAAACCAAAATAGGCGAAATAAGTAAAAGAATTCAAACAATCCATAATGAACGATTTGTGTTTCTTCACTTCAATCCTCGGATCTTGGATTAAATCTCGTAGGAATTGGGTCTTCACCTTCACTCTTGGTTACCAAAAACTCTCTTTTTCTTGGGAGGTCAGCTTTGAAAATAAAATTGGATCCCTACTTCGCTCTTTAGCTCAGATTTTATAGCCTAGATATTTTTGCCTGACACGCCTATGGACATGCCCGTGTCTGTGGACGTGTCAACGGTGCTGTTTCAAACTTTAATGACATGGGCAGTGACGCACCCATGTCCTTGGGCATGTTGTTGCTACTGCAATATTGAGTTAGGGACACGCCCGTGTCATTGGCCTTGTCACAACTTCTGTAAGTCAGGAGTAATGGCACGTTCAGTGACATTCTTATGTCTCTGGGCATGTCGAAGCTTCTGTAAAGTAGTTGAATGACACAGCCACTGACACGCCCATGTCACTGGGTGTGTCACTTGAAGAATCTGCCCAAAATAGCTTCTTCCCTTGTCTTGCATCTGTGATTCCGGCCTAAATAACCTTAAGGTCCCAACGTGTCAAAAGTTTCTAGAATCAATCCTAATAAACACTTGAACAAACAAATTAAACTCAATTTGACAATAAATATATTAAGAAATAGGGACAAAAATATCATCAATTATACACTTATCAGATGACCATGCCCTCTATGGTACGATCAATATTTTTTTTCAAAATTTATGACTATTGTGCCTAAATCCAAAATTTTGTTCGGCCTCTATATAGTCCTACTAGACTTTATCTGTTTTTCAAATTTCACCACCAGACTCTTTGGAGTCTGACCAGACTTTCTTTCTGGATTCAAAAATTTTTAGCCACTAAAACTCAATCAAAACGTATAAATCTTGTCTCCAACAGCTATAAACAGCTTGTTTTTCAACCTAAACACTATAAATATCCCCGCTAACATCAGTGTTTACATCTTTTTATGAAATCCTAAACACTTAAACACTCATAACACTCAAATTCTCTTAAAATCACTTCTTTTCTTCATCTACTTTCTTGTTCAAAACTCAATGGCTCCTAAAGAACACAAGAGAAAGGCTTCAAGAGCTAAGAAAGGGAAGGGAATTACTTCCCCTTCTCAACAAGAAGAACCACCTAGAAGAAGCCACAAGATTAGATTTAAAGATGATGAAGAGAGGTAAAGGTATGCTATTCTTAGATAAAAAAAATGTAGAATCAAATAATCTCTTCTCCACCCTCACTCTAGAATCCTTAGGCATTAAGAATGACATTGGAGGTTGTCGTAGAACCTTAGGTTAGGAGAAGTTTGTTTTCTTAGAGCATGATGACCTTGGTTGGGAGAGCTTGATAAAAGAGTTTCTCACTACTTTGGTTGTGAGCAAAAAGAGTACTAATCCCTTAGGTTATTATGGGATATCTTTTAGGTTATGTAATCAAGAATATGGCCTTACATTTGAGAAATTTTCATCTATTTGGGGTTTCAATTAGAAGGTATCTCTCACATCACAAACCCTATCCTTACTCCGGAAGTTTAATTGGAGTTTTGGAAAGAAATTTTCATAGAAACCTCTCTCCACAAATAATATAATGAAAAAAACCTTAGAGGTCAACCAATCCAAACCGAAAAATTCCTCATTGACACATTCCTATGCATTAGAAAAACCAAATTTGGTCTTATACTTCTCTCTTCACAAATTACACAAATTGCAAAATATGTTGGTGTAGTTACACCAACAACAAATCAACTCTCTCCACTCCTCTTAATCTCACAAAAAAGTCCATAAACATAGGCTATCTCAAATATGATAAATATATTAGGGATGATGATGGGACATATGTCTATCTCTTAGGAGCACTAGGTGCTAGGGTTCAACAAAGGAAGAGACCAAGGATTATAGAGGAATGTGAAGAGACTTTCCAAATGGAATTTCCTAGAACTTCAACTCCTAGACCTCAATCCTCCATCCTCCAACTTCTTCAAGAAATTCATGGTCAAGTAAGCTCTCAAGGAACAAGAATTGATAGCCTTACCAACCAAATTTCACGTCTCCATCTTGATGTTAAAACTATACAAGAAGCTTTGGGATTACCAAAGTGCTTTGAAGATGAACCAAGCCTATCTCCCTCCATCCATGGTTCCTATCCTTAAGAAGAAGAAGGAGAAGCTACTGCCTCTCAACTAAGGGAAAAGAAAGGAAGGGGAACATGGAGAAGAAGAAAGGGATGAAGAAGAAGAGGGAGATGAAGAAGAAGGAGAGGATGAAGAAAGTGACAATGATCTTTAGGCATTAGTTCCTTATTATTATTTTTTTTTCATTTTCTTGTACTTGTGTTCACCTATTATTTTCAATATTATTTTTGCTTTGAATGTTAATGAAATTAAATTTGTTTTTCAATTAAAGTTTGACTCTTTTTGACTTTGTCAAAGGAAGAGAATTGTCTTGAATTGAATTGAATAAATTGAAATTGGCAAATTAAAATTGACATTAAAATAATCAATTTGCATGAAGTACCTATTAAGGAGGAGCAAATCTACATAAATTGCATTCACACAATCTTTGAACACTTTCAATTCAATTTAATTGCCAAAGTCAAAAAGGGGGAGATTGTTAGCAAAACCCTTAGCACAATTATTCTATTTTTGATCTTAGGCAATTAAATTGAATTAACCTAAATCAAGTTACACTTTGCAGGAAGTCATTTTTTTTGAAGAAACCTTGAAAAGTCCATTTGGACCACTAAGAAGCCATACCGAACCATTAATTTTCAAATGAGCAATATTACACAGAAGGTTTATGTAGACCCTTAATTTTGGCCCTAAGTTAATATAGTCTTAATTAAAGAATGTCAAAATAAATTTGATCTGATCTACAACTTTTAATAAGTCGGTCCGATTTTAAAAGGCACAAACTCAGCTATAAAACCCTAAACCAAGTCTTTTTTTTAGAAGGTCTGGTCCAAAAAATTAAAAAATGCGAAATTAGTTCAAGTTCAAAGGGCCCAAGTGACATGAAACCTTGGTTCATGTCGACCTGGAGGCCCCAGGTTGAAATGAGCATTGGATCATGTCGACCTGGATGCCCAGGTTGACATGAGCCAAAGGACATGTCGACCTGGATGTCCTAGGTCGACATGGCTTTGGTCCATGTCAATCTGGTTGCCCCAGGTCGATATGGTTTCAATTATTTTTTAAAATTAGTTTCCAAATTGAATTAAAATTGGTTTTAAGGATGGATTAATATTAAGGTTAGAGATTCTGAGTAAGGTTTGCCTATAAATAATAACATTTCAGAATTTAGAAAGGGGGGCAATTAAGATTAAAGAGGGTCAGAAATGAATATTAAGAGAGATTAAACCACAAAACAGAAGAGACAACAACAAACAGAGAAGAACAGCAGCAGCTTTTTTGGAGAACGAAGGAAACCACAAACAGAAATATCAAGACAACCAAAGAAGAAGGCAGAGTGCATACTGTCTTCACATTGTTCATCTAGAAATCAATTTTTTTGGTGGAACCAACTACGGAGGTTTGATCTTTAATCATAAATTATTCATGCTCACAGTAGCTTCGTTTTCTTTGATTAATAAGAACATGCAGTAACATGATCTTTAAACGTGTAGTAACTTGATCTTTGAACATGCAGTAAATTGATCTTTGTTTTAATAACTTTAATTGTTTGCTTTAATTAATACATTAATCAGTTGGTGTTCGTAAACTCCACTTGCATGTTTTATAAAAAACTTAAAATTATCGAGTAGTTGTTGAGGATTTAAATTAATTATCAGAATCTATTTTTTTACTAAAACTTCAAGAACCGTAGGTTATTTTATTGAAACTCAAAACCTTAAACTATTTTTATCCAAAAGCATACACCATCATTATTAAACTCCAAAATATTGATTATTTTTCTAAAGCCTTAATTTATCTCTCTAATCCAAAATTATTTTTTAAAGGATAGTAAGTTAAAATCCTAAACCTTTTTTAGTTTCAAAAACCCTAATTCCAAAACCCTAATTACAAAACTCTAGTTTTCCAAAACCCTAGTTTCCAAAACCCTAATTCCAAAACCCTAAGTTTCAAAAATCCTAAATTCTTTAAAACTCTAAACTTATACTTTTTATTACTTTATTTAATTTTAAATTTGATTACGTAGTTTATTATATATTTTTTATGGTTGATTTATTTAATTTCAATGCTTGATTTATTTAATTTATCATCAATGAATATTTTCTTTATTATTATGATTATTATTTGTTTATTTTAGTACTAATGTAAGAGGTATGTTTTCACTTTGTGGGTACCTCATTATTTAAACCTTATGTAATTTAATTTATTTTATATTTTGGGACCAATGTAAAGGACACGTTTCCACCTTTGAGTGGGTGTCCTATTTAGTTTTAGACATGGATGATGTAAGGACATGTTTCCATCCTTGGATGGGTGTCTATTTATTTACTTTGTTTGGACATTGTTTTGATTTTAATATAATGATGCTTTATTTTAATTGTTGCATGTAGTATGGATAATGTCATTATATTTAAGAATTTTATAATATTAAGACCTGAAAAGGAAGCCAATTCCAATGAATCGGGCATTGTGGGGGGTGCTGGGCCATTTTTCACCTCCCCCACACGTACCCAACTTTCCTAACCCATTAGGGGGTTGGGGATTCCTTAGGAATCGAGTCATCCACCCCTTTCTTTTTCCAAGCCTATCTGGGTGGCGACTCCATTTTCTCCGGGCTTAGGCTCGTGTTCTCTAAGGCCCTGAGCCTAAATAGCGCCGAAGTCGCAAGAACCATTCCACCGGGAGTGGGCGCAAAAATCCTCGCTTACAGTGGTGACTCCACTAGGGATAAGAGAAGTTGATTCCGTTGGTCTTTTTATTATTCTATTCTTTCTTATCATGATATTATCCATTGCATCATATTAGATTGCATCGTGTGCGTGAGTTGGGATGCCCATGTTACCCGTGTTGTGTTATATAAGGGATACCATACTTTCACTCAAGGTATGGAGATCGAGCATGGCATAACCACTCATAGCCTTGTACCTTTTGGTATATACTTGCTATGGGAACCTAAGCCTTTTCAACCCAAAGGCTTAGTTAATTAGCCTAGTTACTTTCCTTAGGTTTTACCCTAAATGCTTGTTGTTTGACTATGGTTAATTCATCTTAGCTTAAATCATGGCTTATTTGGTTTGTTCTTTTTCTAATATAACCTAAGTACATTGTAAGCTCAAAATAATTTTTTTCTTTTAAGTCCAAAATACCAAAACAATTTTAAAAATTTTTCAAGATGGCCTTTAGTTATAAAACTTTTCAAAATTTCTTTTCTCATAACCCAAATACAAAGCCTAAAATTCATTTTTTCTAATATATTTTTATGGGCTTTGAAACAAAATTATTTTTCACTTCATTATGACCTTTTCAAAGAGCTTGCAAATTATTTAGGTCAATTACGAAATACCAAAAAACAATTGTGAGCCTAGTTTATACTAAGAATAATTAATCATGGGCTTGTTTTTGGCATAAATCATTAGTTACTTTTTCAAGTGAGAAATCTATTTGTAATAAACCTCTTAATTTAGTTTTAAACCAATATAGCATAAAAGCTACTTTAGTTGGTTGAATGGATTAAAACCTAATTAATGGGAATTATCATGAACTGATTTCTATTTTTGAAAATATAACTATTGGTTGAAACGTCCGAGGAAAATTTTTGAAAACAAGATACCCCATATTGGTATTTTGTTAACCATATACTTAGAAAAGAGACTTGTCATTTGTGTGTGGAAGTTATAAGGTTGGAAGGAACGTCCTATTTATCCTTGTTTTTTTATTTTGCATACATGCATACATGCATCACATGACATATCATTAATCCTTTCTGGCTCACAGACTTGGAGTACAACAATCCAAAAGCATACAATGATATCACCTACAACATTGATTTTTGATTCAAGTACTTCATTGGGAGGATGGATGCAAACCAGCTAAGGGATATAATCGATGAAGTTGTCAAAGCTAGGATGGCCTAGCTACAAGATCAATTGGTTGAAATTATGAAGACCCAGTTGATTGAAATTTTGGAGCTCATCAACAATGCTAAGGCAGCATCCATGGAGAACACGTTCACTAATAGAGATCGAATGAAAAATGAGGGATCAATCCCTATTCTGCAAGACCAGTCGAATCATATGCTGTCTAAATGGAGCAATAACGGTGACTACCGCCCTAGTGGGCAAAGTCAAAGGGAAAGAGAGAAGAACCATTTTTCTACAAAATAGAATTATCAGCCTAGCAATCAAAATACACAAAAGGAAGTTGATGTTAATGCCACTGGTCAAGGAGGAATGAGGCAATTTTCAGAATTAGGGAAGCCGCTGTTGTGGGTTCTCAATAAGCTACAAAAGAAGGGATTGTTACAACCCTTGACTCCTCGTCCTTTGCCTAATCCTCTTCCATCTAACTTTGATACTAAGGCATTTTGTCAATTCCATCAAAGGCTTAGACATGAAATAGACAACTGTATGAAGTTGAGGCATGAGATCCAGAATTTAATCGACATTGGTAAACTGCCCGAGCCTGATAAGCACAACACTAAGAATAATCCTCTACCTAAATTTGGAAGGGCACCACCGCTTACAACCTTCATGAAGAGTTTTATCTTATCATCCTGTGATGATATGGATAGAGAAACTGCTAAAGATGATGTGCTTGGACTAACTATGGATGATGAAGTAATGATTCTTTGATGATGGAAAAAATCCTAGCCCTTGATATATTTAAATAAATGGAGTATCTTTGACTCCTGATTAACAAACTTTCCTTAGCTTGAATATTGCTCTATTTATTTCGCTTTCTTTAATATTTAATTGGAACAATCGTGTTTTTCAAATTTAAAGTTGTTTGAATAAATTACTTTCATAAAATTTTTATTGGTCTTTGTTCATTTTGGTGCTCAACCAATGAGGAATCTAGCTTAATGATTCATGAATTAATATATTCATGCATCATGACTTGAATGACTTTACTAGGTGAGAGAATTACTCTATAGCATTGAGTTGTGTATGCTTACTTAGAGAGGGCTCCTACATAATTACCTTTGTCTAGGTCCTAGTCAGTCTTAGAACATGCTTTGACAAACTTTCGAGGTGAAATTTGACTCTGCTTGTTTAAGAGAGAGATGATCTAGGCATTGTTTGACGAGCCAATAACTAGTATCCACCCAATTAAATATCAATTCCTAGTTGTCCCTTTGAGCCTTCATAAAATTTTAGCTTTCTTTTCATTAGCTTACAAAACCCAACAACCTACCCTGAGCTATTGTGATACTTTTGACAAATCTTTTGACCACTAAGATGAAGAGGCAAGAAGATCAAAGAAAGAAATGAATAGTCAAGATCATAAGGATAGTTGATGTTCTCAAGACTATTAGGGTAGTTGAAGTTCACCTAATATCTCCAATCTATCAAGACAACATCAGAGTAACAAATGATTTATCCCAGTTAAAGAAGATTTATGTCACTCCACTCATCCATTATTGGAAACCCAAGTTGGTACAAACAAATAACTCTTTTAGAGCTAGAACAAAAAAAAAGAAAAAAAAAGAAAAAAAAGAGAAAAAATTAAGAAAAGAAAAAAGACAAAAAAAAAAAGAAAAAAGAAAACCCAAAATGGTTCAAAAATCCAACTGAGTTCTCTTTTACCTAAGACAGCAAAAGGCTTCCATTTAGTTTATAAGGACAGTTTGACTTGAATTGGTCCAACCCAACCAAATATTTGATCAAAATCAGAAAAAAAGGAGAAAGACCATCTAGTTCTTGAAAGTTCTGTACTTGAAAATCCTACAAAGAAGAAGGAAAAAAATGATAAAATGCTCAAAAGAAAGGGAAGAGTAAGAAAAATAAAAAGAAAGAAAAGGGAGAAGAAGAAAAGAAGCGAATTTGGGTACCAAACTTTTTGTAAGGGCAAAGACTATCCTAATCAAGATCTAGATTGATGCCAAGAAGATATAAGGAATTTGGAGTCTGGCAAGATTGTTCCCAGCTGCCTAAAGTTCAAACAAAAAATTTGTAGTGTGAGGGTTTGCCCATAGTGTCATAATGGCTCCAACTTACAAATGGCCTTCATTTAACCCATGTTCCTTATAGGCCCCATTTCAAGCCTATCAAAGACCTGTTGATCTCTCTTGGTAAGTAGAGTTTATTAATGGAGATAGTTTGAATAAGCATGCATATGAGATATACCATATTCAAACTCAATGTGACTTTTGACTAAGTAATGTGTATGTGCCTATCTGAAGTGCAACAGTTCTTGCTTAAATAGAAATAATTCCCGAGTTTAGTATGGTAACTAGGGCTGTGATGTTATAGATATGTTAATTTGGAAATTTGAGTCCTGAGGTATTGTAGCACTGATTTGACAAAGCCACTATATCTAATTAAAAAAAAGAAAGCAAAAGTAAAAAAAAAGTGTACAGAAAAAAAAAATTATCATCATTACCATTTTTTTGCTTAATTTTATTACAAGTTTTATTGCAAGTTTTATTATTTTGTCACTGTGAGGAAGGAGGCAGTTCATAATCAGACAAAGCCCTAAAAAAATCATCACTTGTTGGAGGAGGGGGCATATTATCCGTCCAATATCTGCTCGAAGAAGAAATATCTAAACCTCCAGGATTTCAAAAATCGATTCTATCATCGCCTAAATAGGGAGGTGGTATATCATGGATAACAGTCCGAGACCCCCTTGATGAAGAGGCATTTGGTTCCCTCATGCCCTGAAATCAAAAGTATCGGAAGTCCCATGCCTCTTGTTGATACATTTCCTCAAAATGGGCCGCATGTCAAGGACTCGCAACTAATTCCTCCTGAAGCTTCCTATTTTGCTCCTCTAGCATCTACTGTGAGCCAGAAAAGGAAAGGGGTAAGTCCATACATCTTCATGCATACATGTAAGCATACATCATTATGGGATAAGAATGACTGACCAGGTAACTCAGATCAAAGCTCTACAAATCATATCGCACATCTAAATGAGAAGGGGCAAATGGAGAAAACTGTCGCTGTATCGGGGTATCATACAGAGGGACAACCCCATAATCAGGGGAACCAACATCCTACAATGGTCATATAAATAATTAGAATAGATAAACAAAGAGACAATTGCAATGACAAAGTGATAGCTACCTGGAAAGTGCCAGCCCCAAAATTTCCATGGGATTGAGAAGAAGGCTCCTCCTCATCTTCATCCTCATCCTCATCCTCATCCACTCCCTCATCTTCTTCCTCATCCTCATCCTCATCCTCTCCTCGCTCTGCTTCTATTTCTTCTTCACCTCTAGACAGCCCACGGACACCAGCAGGTGACACTTCAAAACTTAGTAGATGATCCTGAATAAATTGAGCATCTGACATGTCCGGTAAGAGTAGGAAGTCATGAACATCGAAACCATTATGGGAAAGAGTCCAAAAGGGCTCCAACATTGCTATAGTGTTTAGAGTAAATGATGAAATATCAACTGGTATTTTGTGCTGGTTAGGTCCAAGGAACCAGTCATGTACTGTCTCGCCTAGAAACCACCCACAAGAGACCGAGCCAGCAATAATTTGATGAGAGTTGTGCAAAGGCATTGCATTAGTCATGCATCTAATCCAGCCATTTTTCTCTTCAGCTCTCCACCAGGTTGTATCCACCTACAAAAAAGCAAACCGGTAATTTATCTTTTATCATAAGTTTGATATTAATATTAACATTTTTCTTACTTGACCCAGGTTAGACAACTTAAGTAGTAATGGTGAGAGTGCACATGGTGACTCCCGAACACTTCCCTGTGACCTGACAACCAAACACCCAACCTTGGAAAATTGACTCGTGGCTACGTAATGTTTGGAACCCTCACCAAGTTATGCTCATATGCTCAGACCTGTACATGAAAGAGAAAATCAAGCCTATGCACATGCATTGTGTGCATCAACAATTTTAAAGGAAGTAGCACCTCAGCAATGGCTGCAAAACCAATAAAGGATCTCTTCTTCCTACAGAGCACATCAAAATCGTGATAAAGACAAGCTAGACCAACTTCCCCCCATGCATAAGAAGATACGTGATCCAAGTCAGAAAGGACGCACAACATAGATAAGTGAATGGTAGACTCGGTGCTACCCAAAATGGTTGCCCCCAACAAATATAACAAAAATCCCCGAGTATATTATTTTGCCCTCTCACCCTGCATGGATCGAGTATACTTTACCCAATATTCTCTGATGGGCTTATATCGGATCTTATATGACCTCCTATATCGGGGCTTGACACCGATCAACTATCGGATTTCTTCTTCTTTCAGAATATTATTGGTCAAAGGGACAGGGGTTCCATCACATCGAAGGCCGGTTATAGCAGCAAAGTCAACCGAACCAATTGTCATCTCTCCAATGGGCAAATGAAAAGTATGAGTTGTGCCAACCATCGTTCTCCAAGCGCCTGGATCACGCTCCGGTCTATTTTATAACCTTGTGCTAGTAATTGCAAAATAAAGTCCTTAAAACTACTTTCTCGCACCATTCTCTTTATTGCAGACGGGGCCTGGTCATACCACTTATGGCCTTTGTGAATATTTCCCCCCACTTTAATATCTCAACCATCATGCTGTCCAAATACAGGTAAGTCCAGGTAAGTACACATGTAATTTTCCTCACACACTTTTGAAAAGTATAACTATAATAATAAATAAATAAAAAATAAATAATAGTAACATAAAATAGTAAATAATACAGAATATAAAAATAATTTTGTATAAATATATAAAGCAATATATTTATGTATATAATATAAATAAAAAATAAAAAATAAAAATAATAAAAATAAAAAGAGGACATAGACAAATAATTCCTTGCAAAACAATTTATGTGTTTCATTCTTATACAATCATTTTACATTAGAAGTTTCATGCATAAATTTATAGATTTTGTTATATAAATTATGCTACATAGATATTTTTGTATATCAATTTTTCATACTTATTCTTGTATAATCTACATGAACATAATTATACTAACAAATCTTGCAATAAATTACTTATATGTACGGAAAAGTACCACTTACCGGTGTTTTATCTTTAAAACTCAAATGGAGATGCATGCCGAGTAATAACAAAATTTGCACAACTTCGTTGTCTCAAAGGTAAGAAATCAATTCATTATTTGATCGAGTCCTATGCCTTGAAGAGTGTTGGATGCTTGCCATGGTAAGTGCTTGAACTTTAAGAATCTTACAATGGAGTTGAAATATTCTGTATGATAGTATTTAGTTTGCAAGATGAGAAATAGCACGACCTCTTTATAAAGAATGAAATGTATATAAGTTAAAAATAGTAAATATAATAAAAAAACAAATAAAAGGGGGGACAAGTTCACGTGTTGTTGCCATTTATTATAAATTTCTTTATGCAAAGTCATTTAACTTTAGTTAGTCAAAATTGTCTACTTCATCTTTTGTCTATTTCAATAATGTGCATAGTATTGCATAATGAGTACATATAATTTCAATAGATATATATTATATCCAACAAAAAAATATAATAATAATTTAATTTTTGCAAAATATTTTACTGACTCTAATTTATTTTTGCAGGTATCTCGAGTCCAAAACCCAAGTCTTTTCTGAGTCCAGAACCCAAACCATCTCGGGTCTAGAACCCAAGTCTTTTTTTAGTCTAGAACACTAACCGGGTTTTGGACCCGGGTCCAGAACCTAAATCATCTCGGGTCCAGAACCCAAGTCTTTTTTTAGTCCAAAACTCAAACTGGTCCAGAACCTAAACCATCTCGGGTCTAGAACCCAAGTCTTTTTCGAGTTTAGAACTCAAACCGGGTTCAGAACCCAAACCGTCTTGGGTCCAGAACCTAAGTCTTTTTTTAGTCCAGAACTCGAACCAGGTCCATAACCCAAATTGTCCCGAGTCCAGAACCCAAGTCTTTTTTGAGTCCAGAACTCGAACTAGGTCCAGAATCCAAATCGTCTAGGGTCCAGAACCCAAGTCTTTTTCAAGTCTAGAACTCAAACCGGGTCCAGAATCCAAACCTTCTTGGGTCCAGAACCCAAGTCTTTTTTTAGTCCAGAGCTTAAACCGGGTCCAGAACCCAAACCGTCTCAGGTCCAGAACCCAAGTCTTTTTTGAGTCCAGAACTCAAACCGGGTCTAGAACCCAAACCATCCCAAGTCTTTTTTGAGTCTAGAACTCGAACCAGGTCCAGAACCTAAACTGTCTTGGGTCTAGAACCCAAAACCAAAACCATCTCAAGAAAATTAAGTCTATTTTTGCCAAAATTAAAAGTCTTGTAGCTTTTCATTCTCTGAATCAATTCAAGATCGTTCAAGCAAGGGGCAAACTGCAGACCCTTAATTTTGGCCCTAAGTTAATATAGTCTTAATTAAAGAATGCTAAAATAAATTTGATCCGATCTACAACTTCTAAAAAGTCGGTCCGATTTTTAAAGGAACAAACTCAGCTATAAAACCCTAAACCAAGTCTTTTTTTTAGAAGGTCCAGTCCAAAAAATTAAAAAATTGCCAAATTAGTTCAAGTTCAAAGGGCCCAAGTGACATGAAACCTTGGCTCATGTCGACCTGGAGGCCCCAGGTTGACATGAGCCAAAGGACATGTCGACATGGCTTTGGTCCATGTTGATCTGAATGCCCCAAGTCGACATGGCTTTGGTCCATGTCGATCTAGTTACCCCAAGTTGACATGGTTTCAATTGTTTTTTGAAATTAGTTTCCAAATTGAATTAAAATTGGTTTTAAGGATGGATTAACATTAGGATTAAGGATTCTGAGTAAGGTTTGCCTATAAATAACAACGTTTTAGAATTTAGAAAGGGGGGAAATTAAGATTAAAGAGGGTTGGCAATGAATATTAAGAGAGATTAAACTATAAAACAGAAGAGACAGTAAACAAACAGAGAAGAACAGCAGCAGCTTTTTTGGAGAACGAAGGAAACCACAAACAGAAATATCAAGACAAGCAAAGAAGAAGGCAGAGTACATACTGTCTTCACATTGTTCTTCCAGAAATCAATTTTTTGGTGGAACCAATGAAGGAGGTTTGATCTTTAATCATAAATTATTCATGCTCACAGTAGCTTCGTTTTCTTTGATTAATAAGAACATGCAGTAACTTGATCTTTGAACGTTCAGTAACTTGATCTTTCAACATGCAGTAAATTGATCTTTGTTTTAATTACTTTAATTGTTTGCTTTAATTAATACATTAATCAGTTGGTGTTCATAAACTCCACTTGCATGTTTTATAAAAAAACTTAAAATTATCCAGTAGCTATTGAGGATTTAAATTAATTGTCAGAATCTATTCTTTTACTAAAACTTCAAGAACCGTAGGTTATTTTATTGAAACTCAAAACCTTAAACTATTTTTATCCAAAAGCTTAAACCATTTCATTATTAAACTCCAAAATATTGATTATTTTTCCGAAACCTTAATTTATCTCTCTAAATCCAAAATTATTTTTTAAAGGACAGTAAGTTAAAATCCTAAACCTTTTTTGGTTTTAAAAACCCTAATTCCAAAACCCTAGTTTCAAAAACCCTAATTCCAAAACCCTAGTTTCAAAAACCCTAATTCCAAATTCTTAATTACAAAGCTCTAGTTTCCAAAACCCTAGTTTCCAAAACCCTAAGTTCCAAAACACTAAGTTACAAAAATCCTAAATTCTTTAAAACCCTAAACTTATACTTTTTATTACTTTATTTAATTTTAGATTTGATTATGTAGTTTATTATATGCTTTTGATGGTTGATTTATTTAATTTCAATGCTTGATTTACTTAATTTATCATCGATGGATATTTTCTTTATTATTATGATTATTATTTGTTTATTTTAGTACTAATGTAAGAGGTATGTTTCCACTTTGTGGGTGCCTCATTATTTAAACCTAATGTAATTTATTTTATTTTATATTTTGAGACCAATGTAAAGGACACGTTTCCACCTTTTGGTGGGTGTCCTATTTAGTTTTAGACATGGACAATGTAAGGACATGTTTTCATCTTGGATGGGTGTCCATTTATTTTCTTTGTTTGGACATTATTTTGATTTTAATATAATGATGCTTTATTTTAATTGTTGCATGTAGTATAGATACTGTCATTATATTTAAGAATTTTATAATATTAAGACCTGAAAAGGAGACGATTCTAATGAACCGGGCGTTGTGGGGGTGTTGGGCCATTTCTCACTTTCCCCACACATACCCAACTTTTTGAACCCATTATGGGGTTGAGGATTCCTCAGGAATCGAGTCATCTACCCCTTTCTTTTTTTCGGCCCGTCCAAGTGGCGACTCCATTTTCTCTGGGCTTAAGCTCGTGTTCTCTAAGGCCCTGAGCCTAAACAGTGCCAAAGTCACAAGAACCATTTCACCGGGAGTGGGGGCAAAAATCCCCGCTCACAGCTTCACGGTGGAGAGTACTTCCAAAATCTCACCGTATCACCCTCAGTATGCTCGAACCATGTACAAATCCTATCGGACCATTGGCTATGAAAAGAGGAAATTCCCACAGAGAGTTTCACGATAAGAAGTACTCCCATTTTCTTAGAGTACCAAAGAAGTCCAACCGAACCACAGTAAATCCAGAACAGACCTTTGAAGCAGATTTTGTCAAAATCGTCCAGTAGAGTTCCCGACCAAGGGTATGCCCAAAAATTAAATGGACCAACATTAGTCTGACTAGACCAGATGCAAGTCCGACCGTACTCTTTAAAAAAAAATTAATTTCAGAAGTTGTTGTATCTCTACTCAATAAGTGGAAGCCATGTGACCAACCAATAGAAGAGTATTAATTAGAATTTCAAATATTTTGTCGGGACCTCTAATATTCCAACCAGGATTCATTAATTCTGACCGGACCAAGGTTAGTCTGACCATTAAATTGCTCTGACAAATAAATTAGTGGAAGACATGAATGAAACATGTTGGACCCAACATCAAATGGCTATTTCATAGCTTGAAGGCTGTAAATACCTTAAGAAACTTCATTTTTATGTAACATATTGATTGTAATACTCAAGTTTAACATCTTTCATTTCTTTGCATCAAAATTACATTTGTATTGATTGAGTGTTGGGTGTGAGCATTAAACACCATCATAAGTTTGAGTGTACGCTTGTAAACACTTAGGTTGTGAGAGTGAGCCTGGGAAAAATCTTGTAAGGGTTGTGAGGATTGATCTCAAACCATTGTACTAGTTTGATGTGAGCTAGAGAAAACACTAAGGTAGAGTTAAGCTTGTAAAAACTCAAAGCTAGTGGAACCTTAACAAATTGTTAAGGAAGTGGATGTAGGATCAAGGTAAATTCGACCCACTATAAATCTTTGTGTTCTTTGTTCTATTCTCTACTTAATCTTCTTCTACATCTTCTGCATTTTTTGTTCTTGAATTTTGAATTTACAATCACTTTTTAAACTAACCAATTCACCCCACTCTTGGTTGCTATGTTAGGACATCATCCTTAAAATCAATTTTTCTCAAATCAATCTAAATAAAGGGTAAAGTCAATTGAAAAACATCCTTTAATGTTGGTTTAGAAAAATTAGCCCATGACTCATTGTGATTTGTTTTAGACTAGTGTCATTTGGGTATCAAACAGTACATTTTTATGGAGTCAATTAAATGGGTTTTTCCTTAATTTTTCAAACTAAATAAACTAATGTGGCAACTCTCCAATCTTTGCTTTTTAAAATAAATGCCACAAATCACTTTTCAAAATAAAAGGAGAATTTCTTTTTAATAATAAAAGGAAATAAATCTTTTCAACATAAAGATAATTTTAAACCTATACTTGCCAAACTGACCAAAGATTGTACACGGTGGTATCATGTGGGACTGAGTCCAAATAGAGAGTAATGCCATAACTCCCTCATTGGGGGCCTAGCTCGATCCTAGGATGAGACCTAACAATTGTCTACTCCATTGGGGAGCTCTTAAAAATTTTCAAATAAAATTAATTTTAAATGGGCTCTTCTCAAGAACCATTTTCTTGGATTGATTTTCTTCTTTCTCATGCATAAGGGTTCCTTACCCTTTAATTTTAGGAAGCCCTACATAGCAAGTAGCATCCACCTGGAAACCTTCATTAAATAGCAAAAGCACTTAACCCACGAATCCTGAATCCTTTTGAGGCTTAATAAACATGCACGTATTGTTGGACCTATGCTAGATTTATTATCTATCATATGGTTAGGTGTATCCCTGTCCTAGTATGATGGGACTCTTGGATTAAACAACACTTTACATGTAAAGGCCATAAACCCTACCCTTAAGAGGTATACACCATAATAGTAAACCATTCTCATTAAATTATTTTCATTCATGCATACATATGTGCATTTCATCTACATTATCCCTATAATTTTAAGGTATTATTACATTATAACTCAATCTAAGCCGAGCTATAGGCTTAAAACCACATTAAAAATTAGCATAACCTAAGCTACATTGGCTTATCCCCTAAACATAAACATAAACAACATTGGTTTACCTGATAAACCTAGGTCACATTGACCTGACCATCATATATGAACCCAAGCCACATTGGCTTGACCCATAAGTTGAACCCAAGCCACATAGGCTTAAGCATCCAGCATCAGCCAAGTCATATTGGCTTCAGCCTTGGATCTAGCCTTATCGGCTTAACTCGTCAAACTAAAGCCATAATTTGTTTAGCCATCAATCACCAAGACTAAGCCACATTTGCTTAACCACAAAACTAAGCGTCATAGGATTATTCCACACCATTGAGTTTTAATAGGATGAACATTTACCATAATAGCTTTAGCTCTAGGCATAAACCTTAGCCTCCATTGCTTAACCCAAGAAACATAAACCTAAATCCCACATGGTTTAACCTATAATCATTAACCCAGGCCATAAGGCGGCTTATCTTTCAAACATAATAAGCTTTAAACCTTTTGAGCCTTAGTCGCAATGGCTAGGAACCTTGCATAATGGTCTTCCAACCTTATATGCCTTAGCCACAAGGGTAGAAACCTTTGAAACCTCATAGGCCCTAGCCATAATGGCTAGAAACTTTAGGAACCCCCACCACAATAGCCTGCAAACTTTCTTAACCAAGTTATCCAAGCCATCATGAATTTTAGCCATATGGCTTGACCCTTAGCTCATCTACATGGACCTAAGCAATAAAAGCAAACCCCATTGAACTCTACCTAGTCACATGGCCCAACTCTTAGGGAAACATACCCTATCTAGCCACATGGATCAACACTTAGGGGCCATATCCTATATAGCCACATGGCCCAACTGTTAAGGACCATGCCCTACCTAGCCATTTGGCACAACCCTTACATGCCATATCCTACTTAGCACATGGCCTAACCCTTAGGGACTTTACCCTATCTAGCCACATCACCCAACCCTTAGTACCCTATATAGCTATATGGCCCAACTCCTAGAGACCATACCCTACCTAGTCATATGGCCCAACTTTTAGGGACCTTACCCGGTCTCAGTGAGTCATAATGGCTCAAAGCATCATGGGTTATGCCTAATGTCACTAAGCAACAATGTATCAAACCATTACAGACCATACCTATGAGCGAAAATTTTTGCCCCCACTCCGGGTGGAATGGTACTTAAGACTTTGGTATAGTTAAGCTATGTACCTTAGAGAACATAGGCCTAAACCTGGAGAATAATAGTAGCTACTTGGACGGCCAGGAAGATAAAAGAGGGTGGATGACTCAATTCCTAAGTAATCACCAACCCCTACTGGGTTCAAAAAGTTTGGTATGCATGGGGAATGTGCACCCTCCACAACTCTTAGTTCATTGGAATTGGCCTCCTTTTCAAGTCTAAATATTATTGAATTCTTAAATTATTATGATATTATTCATGTTATATGCAATTAAAATAAATAAACATTCATCATATTATAAATTAAATAATCTAAACAAAATGGGTACCCATCCAAAATGGAAACATGCCCTTACAATAGAAATAGATAATTCATCATATTATAAATTAAATATCTATAAAAATAGATAAAATAGGATACCTATCAAAAGGTGAAAATGTGTCCCTTACAATAGTCCCCAAAGTCTTTAAAATTAAAATTAACAATTAACAATTAAAAGAAATAAGGCAACCACGAAGTGAAAAACATGCCTTTTATAAGTACTTAAAATCCCAAATAATAAACAAATATAAATCAATCATTTATGATAAAAAAATTAATTTAAACATATAATTACTCATCAAATAATCTTAAAATTAAGGTCAGTTAATAAAATTAGGGTTTAGTATTGAATTAGGGTTAGGTTATGAGATTAGTTTTAATCCTAAATTAGGATTTAATAATGCAATTTAGGTTCTTAACATACAAATTAGCATTTTAATCCTACACTAGGGTTTAATAATGTAATCTAGGCTTTTAACATAAAAATTAGGATTTTAATCCTAATCTATGGTTTAATCTTAAATTTAAGATCTAATATACAAGGTTAGGGTTTTATGGCATGGGATTTTAAAATCAAACTCACAATTAAAATAGTAATAAATAGAATAATGAAGATGATCAATGGAATTTAATTAGAATGAGTTAGTAAAGACATACCTATATTGTTGGCTCCACCAAGGTAACTTATTGAACCACACTCACTGTTTAAATGGTTGGGAATAAGGGTGTCCAAATGGGTCATAACATGCGAACACGATGCAAAGCATGTAAAATTAGCGGGTTAGTGTTGACCTTAAACGGGTTAGTATCATAAACGAGTCGACCCATTTATGACACGACTTCAAGCGGGCCATTAGCGGATGACACGTGAACCCACTATAACCCTTTTAATTAAAACGACATAATTTTTACATAACTCAAATTTACATTATTTTATTATTATTTACTATAAGTATTATATATTTATTATATTATTATAATTGTATTATTATTTGATGTATTATTATTTATTTAAAAATAGTTTATTATTTTTTTAATTATTCTTAGTAAAAATTTATTAATTTCATCTAATTACTAAACTATTTTTAAATTATTTTATAAACTTAATTATTAATTAATTTAAATTTGATTCTTTATAAATTTTAGAAATTTTTTTTCTAAATAAAATATTAAAAATTAAATAAGTTTTATCATTTAGATAATCTAATATTATAAATTTTATATCAAATAACATTTTTTAGTTTAGAATTTAGAATATAATTTATAAAAGAAAATATAATAGTAAAAATAAATAGAAAATAAAATAAAATTTTCAAAAAAATTTATTACAGAATTTATATTAAAAACTATATACTATCTCTTTATTTTTTTATATTAAATTCTAATACTAAAATATAATAAACAATTATTATTTGTTTCATATTAATTGTGTTATATATTTTATTTTTATTTATTTTAGGAAATTTTTAATATATTACATTTTAAAATTATTTTAAATCATACTTTTATTAAATGAATAATTTTTTAATTTATTATTGGGGAAAATAAAATTATTTTAAATTAAAAATATTATATAGGTTAAACGGGTTGTGTCAGGTTATATGATCTGCATATTACCTATTTAAGTAAATGTGTTATACGTGTTATATCCATGTAACCTGCTTAATTTTCATGTCGTATTCATATCGATATGATTAATAAATAAATTGTGTTTATGTTGACTTTAATTGTGTGACTAGAGTGGGTCAATCCAATACGAACACTACTTGCCAACCCGTTTTGACACCCCTAGTTGGAAAACTTGGACCAATTGGGGTTTCTTGGCTGCTGTTCAAATAATCCAAAGATTGTTTGTTAATTCTCATAATATTGGCTACTACTTGCTCTCGGTTTGGTTTCTAAATTGATGTTTATATTGGCTCTCTGCTTGACTCTCTCAATTATGGCTCTTGTGTTTCTTATTAATTATGGTTCCCTTTGGCTGCATTTTTTTTCTTTATATAGGCAACAATTAAGGCAACTTGTGTTAAGTAATTCTAATCGACTAAGGAAAGGCCCGGGCCATTTGATTCCTAGTAGAGTTAAAAGTCTTTAAACTAGGGCCAGCCATAAGAGCTCAAGCTAATTCGCCGTGAGCATGGCTCAAGTTGAATTGGCATGGCCAATCCATCATGAATTTAGGTCCATTCCAATTGTTTTGTCTTTTGGGTTGAACCATAGTCAATTTGGGCCTTTTTAATTAGATTTGACTTTTATTGGGCTTTTTAATTGGAACCAAATTTAATTGGGGTCTTTTAATTAGAACCATATTTGATTCGGGCCTTTTAATTGGAACCAAATTTAATCTAGGCCAAAATGAAGGGTCTACAGTCTTGCCCTTTGCTTGAAAGATCTTGAATTTATTCAGAGAGTGAAAAGCAATCTGCCTTAATAGATTAATGCTGATCTCAGATACTTCAACAAATTCGGGCTAGTTCAGGTGCTTCAAATAAACCCACTTTGGTTTGGGTACCTTATATAAACCCGAGCTGGTCTGGGTGCTTTAAATAAATCCAGAATCTTCTAACGGAAAATTTGAACTAGTTTAGTACTTCAAATAAATCCAAGCAGCTCTGGGTTAAATAAATCCAAACTTAGATAAACCCGAGCTGGCCTGGATGCTTCAAATAAATTCAAACTGCTTTGATGCTTTAAACTTGAACTGGTTTGGGTGCTTTAAATATACCTGCATCGGATTCCTCAGATAAATTCGAGCTGGTCTGGATGCTTTCAATAAATTCAAACTAGTTTGGGTATTTCAAATAAACTCAAGCTATTTTGGACACTTCAAATAAATTCAAATTGATTTGGGTACCTCAAATAAACCCTAGCTAGTCTGAATGTTTCAAATAAATTCAAAATCTTCTAATGGATGCTCTAATAAATTTGGGCTAGTTCAGTTACTTCAAATAAACCCAAGTTGGTCTGGATGCTTTAAATAAGTTTAAAATCTTCTAATTGATGCATCAATAGATCAAGCTGGCATGGATGCTTTAGTAAACCCAAGATCTCCCTATCGATGCCTCAACAAATCTTATATAAGTTGGAGGTTTTGACACTTCAACAAATCTGCAAAACTGCATCGTCAGGTTACTTCAACAAATCTAGTATAGGCATTTGCATTTTACAAAAATGGATCTTCATCCTGATTCTTTATTCTTGGGAATGGATCTTTGTCTTGTATAAACTTTAACTCTTCTAGCTTGATTAACCTTCTATCATTTGTATCTTCATTCATTTGAGAGTTTTATTTTTCTTCTAGCCACTTGTTCTAATCTTTAATGGACTCTTCTTAGGATGTACCTTTGTCCTGCATTGACTTTAACTCCTCTAGCTTGACTGATCGTCTATTATTTGAGGCTTTCTTCTAGCCACTTGTTCCATTCTTTAATGGATTCTGCTTGGGGATCGACTTCAGTTCTTCTAGCTTAACTGACCTTCTGTCGTTTGAGAGCTATGGCTTTCTTCTAGCCACTTGTTCCATTCTATAATGGATTCTGCTTAGGGATAGACCTTTGTCCTGCATTAACTTGAGCTCTTCTAGCTTAACTGACTTTCTATCATTTTAGAGCTCTATCTTCTTTTAGCCACTTGTTCTACTCTTTCAATTCTTCACTTTATAAAAAAAAATTTGCTATTTTTTTAGCCATCATATCCTCTCTTTGCCCCCTACATGGAAAAATATTAAAAGAGAGTCTGAAAATATTTTGTACACATATAAACGCAAAAAATTGAAAAGGAGAAGTTTTACCTTGTACGTAGGCTCAAAACCATTGATTTTGTTCCCATGCAGACTCCAACTGATATTTGTTTTTTTGTCTCATTGTAATATCCCAAAGTGTGCCCTAGAAGTTTTGATTTAATTGTTGTTTTTATTGGATTTAATGTATATGTGTTATTGGAAAGAGAAAGGAAGTGAAGAGAGAGTTTATATGTTGTATAAATGGAAATATATACAACATATATACAAGTCAAATGGTTGGTCAACTAAAGAAGATATTTTTGTATTTTTGATTTAATAAGTAATTAGAAGGAAATTTAAATGAGTGGGAGAGATTAAATGGATTATTTTAATATTAAATGCTTGGAGGAGAGGGTTTTGAGGAGATGATTTGACTTTTGCTTTCTATCTTTTCTTCTTTCTTTCTTTCCTTGCCATGGCCATTTTCCTTTTCTTTCCTTCTTTCTTCTTTTGGCCGGCTAGCAAAGAATCAAGAGAGCAAGAGGGAGATTTGATCTTCTAAACTCAAGATCTAAGGAAGTTTTCAAGTGATCAAGTTGGAAATTTAGGAGTTTCTTCATCCTTGGTAAGTTTCCTCTTGATTCCTTGATTTTCTTTTAAGATGTGTTTGAGTTTATTGGTTGATTGTTGATGGTATGTGATTATGTTTGATTAAGATGTGTTTAAGAGTGTTTGGTTCAAGTGATTTTGGATTTTGGGGTTGGATTAAAGGAAAGAGTAAGTTGTTGGAAGTGAAAGTCAATTGTGTTTTGGGTTTGTGGTGATGATTTTGATTTGTGTTGGATGTATGTTTTTAGTTGTTTTGGTGTTTTTGCAAGTTTGTTATGGTTCTTGGGTATGTTGAGCTAAGTTTGTTTGAAGTGGATTTTGGTGAAAGGAAGTGATTTGTTGGTTGTGTTGTTGATGTTGCCGGAATCTGGGTTTTCGGCTTGGCACGCCCATGAGCACGGCCAAGTCTTTGAGCGTGTCGATGGTTCTGTGTTCTTGGATGGGTGACACGAGCAGTGACACGCCCATGTCACTGAGCGTGTCACAGCTTCTGTGTAGTTGTAGTATTGACACGTCCAGTGACACGCCCATGTCACTGAGCGTGTCATAGCTACTGTGTTGGTGAGGAATTGACACGGCCATGAACATGCCCATGTTGTTGGACGTGTCAATGTTTCTGTGAGACAGAATGTATTACACGTTCAGTGACATGCCCGTGGTTCTGAGCGTGTCAAAGCTTTTGTGTTGTGAGCTTAGGGCACGGTCAGGGACACGCCCGTGTTGTTGAGCGTGTCGTGTTTAGGGTTTGCCCTAGTTGGTTCTTAGTCTTATTATCTCATGTGTATCTCTAAGTGAGTATGTATTATCACCTTTGATTTAGGTATTGATGAGATTGAATTGTCCTAACCTAGGTGGTGAAGAATTCTTGTAAGAGAAAGGTTGTAGATTGGTGTGAGTTGTTCCTAAGGTAAGTACAAACTACATTGTTGCATACACTTACATGATTTGATACTTAACATATTTGATTATACATATGCTAAGCAATTGATTACAGGGTTAAAACATTTGATGAAATATGTAAGGTATGTTAATGCAATTGGTTGTGTATACTTGAATGATCAATTGATTTAATGTAATTTGAGATATAATGAGATATAAAACCAATGTGATTGGCTATGATGATGGTGTTAATGCAATTGATATTGTATATTATCTTGATGAGATATGAAGCCATGGTTGTTGGCTATAATGATGCTAATGAGATGATTGAGGCATGGTTGCCTATTTTGATTATAAGATATGAAGCCATGGTTGTTGGCTATAATGATGAGAAATGAATTGAGAAAGAAATGTATAAAGATATAAATGAAAAGATTATGTGTCTAATGTGTTATTCAACCTTCAGAGTTCTGGGTTTGGCGGCATGCCTATAAAGTACTGGATAGGTGAAAAGACCGGGTCGTAAGCCGATTCCAGTTGATAAATGTGAAATGTGAATTATAGTAATAGTCTTGCCAGGTTGAGGATCTCCTTGGTTTATCCGGGTTGAGGTCCAAGAGACTGGGTCTGTTACAAGTAACAGTCTTGCCGGGTTGAGGATCTCCTTGGTTTATCCGGGTTGAGGTCCAAGAGACTGAGTCTATTACAGGTAACAGTCTTGCCGGGTTGAGGATCTCCTCGAGTTTAGTGGGTTGAGGTCCAAGAGACTGGGTCTGTTACCCTATCCATGGATAGATATATATATATATATATATATGTATGTATCGCCTACGGGCTTGATGATTATGATTATGGACCAAAGCAGTAACTCTGAACTTTGAATAACATATTAGTGTCTTGTGGGCCCATACTTGTTTTTGTGTTAATGTAAATCATAAAATGATGAAATGTAGTCTTATGAACAATACAAAGATATCACTTGTGAATAATTTTTTAATTGTTGAAATGTATGACATTGGCATGGCATAGAAGCATATTGTTATTGTAGTTGTACCACTAAGCCGTAGGCTTAGCGCGATTGTGGTTCGTCGCGCAGGTGACAGGGAAGAACCGGAGAGTTCCTCCAGGCCGAGTAGAGTCTAGAGTTTGAGGTGTTGATAGTGGAGCTCAAAGATCAAAGACATACTGCCAAACATGTATATATATTTTATATTTTGTAAAACATGAGTTTTGATGTATAAGTATTTGTAAATATTTGTTATATTTTCCGCTGCGTTTTAAATAAACACTTTATCTTTTGTGTTTTATATTTTCTTTTAAATGTTTTAAATTTGTTCATAAATGAGTCGTTTGGCTGTAAACCGTGGCATTCCTATATTCAGTATACGTATATTACGATCGTAAAAGCATGTTGTGTACGTATACGGGGTATAAGGGTGTTACACTCATTATCTACACAAGCATGTATCTCTTTTATCTTTTACAATGGACCTTTCATGCCCCCTGATTACATATCTAATTTTGATTATTTATTTCACAAGGTGTTTGTTGTTCACTTTACAACACAAGACAATAAAATGCAATGTGATATGCTGATGTATGCATGATATTAGTGGGTGATACTTACAGTGGTTGACTTACAAACTAAGGTGATGAGCTAAAGCACTCCCATTGGGTCCTTCCAGATGCTCATTCAGGTCTCACAATAGAACAATAGAAGACTTCACATCTATAGCTTTATCTCTAAGATGAAAACATGAGAAATGGGGGCCCAAGTAAGTTACGTAGAGACATAGGGGATACTCATTTCAGTCCATGATTTAACACATTAGTTGGTAACTTCTCCATGACCTTGTAAATGATCCTCTCATGAGCCACATTTGCCCAATATGTCTTTTGAGGTTCGACAATGCAACATACTTCCCTAAACTTGACTGGTAGTATGACAAAAAAAATACTCTCTTTTTTTATTTTATTTTATTTTATTTTTTAAATTTTAAAATCACATTTTGGCTTTGTCAAATTAGTGTCAATATACCTCAGGGCTCGATTTTTCCAAACTAACACATCTATAATATGACAACCCTAGCTATTACACTAAAGTTTGGAATCATTTCCATTTAAACAAGAATTGTTACACTTTAGATAGGCACATACACATTACTTGGCCAAAGGTCTCGTTGAGTTTAAATATTATCATCTCATATGCATGCTTTTTCAATAATCTCCACTAATAGACTTCACGTACCAAAAGAGATCAATAGGTCTTTAATGTGCCTGAAATGGGATCTATAAGGGACATGGGTTAAGTGAATGCTGATTTCAAATTGGAGCTAACATGAAACTATTGACAAATCTTCATATAATAAACTTCTTATTGGAACCATATGCTATTAGAGGTATTCTTAAACTTTGGGCATCACTTCCATCATCTAGGGGTCTTACTTTATGAAAAGATAAAGCTCATCTTATTGGAAGAAATCTGCATTTGATTAGGATGATCTTTGCTTTTGCAAAAAAATTGAAACCCTATTGTTTGTCCCTTTTTTCTTCTTTTCTTTTTCTTTTTTTTTCTTTTTGTTCTTTATTTTTTTTCTTCTTTTCTTCTTTTTGTTTATTTTTGTTTTTGCTTTGTCTTTTTGGTTTTTTTATTTTTTATTTGTGTCCTACCTCTAAGAGAGTTGTCTTATTTATACCATCTTATACTTCTGATAATGGATGAGGGGAATGGCATAAGTCTACTTCAATGAGGATGAATCCTTTGTAATTTTGATGCCATCTCAATGATGAAATAAATCTTAGAGATTAAGTCCAGTTTAGGTAAACTTTAACTATCCTTATGGTCTTGACTATGAATCATTTTCTTTGATCTTCTTACCCCTTAGTACCTTAGTGATCATCAAACTTGTCATAAGTGTCACAATAGCATAGGGTAGATTATCAAGTTTACAAGCTAATAAAAAGCAAGCTAAAATCTCATGAAGACTTAAAGGGATGAACTAGAGATTGATGTTGATGAGGTGGATACTAGTTGTTGGCTCACTAAACAATGCCTAGATCATTTCTTCCTTAAATAAATAGATATTAATTTCACCTTGAAAGTTTGTCAAAGCATGTTCAAAGATTAACTATGACTTAGACATTTATAATTATGTAGGAGCTCTCTCTAAGTAAGAATACACAGCTCAATGCAACATAATAATTCCCTTACCTAGTAAAGTCATTTGAATCATAATGCATAAACACACTAAGTTATGAATATCAAGCTAGATTCATCATTAGTTGAGAACCAAAATGAACAATGACCAATAAAAACATAAATGTAATAAAAATAATTTATTCGTAAAAATGTTAATGGAAAGCAATTGTTCTAAAAAACCAAAGAAAGAAAAATGAAATGAAAACCGCACAAGCCAAGGGAAGTTTATTGAGTTGGAGTTGAAAAAGCTTCATTTACTTGGACATGTCAGGGGCAAGGATCTTTTCATCATCAATGAGGTTTTGTATTTCATGCATTAGGCACATACATTGATTTGTTTCATGACCAGGCACCTGATGGAACTGATAGAAAATCTCTATATCAAAATTGGATGGTAAAAGATCTGACAAAAGTCATAGGGTCAAAGATTATAATAACCCATTCTTTTGTAATTTGTTGAAGACCCAAGATAGTGGCTTTCCTAATTTTAAGAATTGATGCTTCTTTGTTGGTTCAGTTATTGCATTCACTTCAGCATCTTTTTATCCCCCTTGATTTTGTTCACCAGACTGATAGTCACTCTTATTGCTCCCTTTCCACAATATATGTTCTTTTTCTCTCTCTCGTTCTTTCAATTGAAGACTTGCTTGTAGAAGATCCTTAAGGGCTTGAGCCATTCTCTCTTGGAGGTAAGGCAAAGCACCCTTGATTATCATCCACATTTGGTCTAAATCATCTGGTCTTTTCTTGAGAAGGGCTACCTTATTTCTCCATCTCTTTATGTAGTCAATAAAGCCCTCATTTTGCATTTGTTTGATAGACTCAATCTCTATCAGGGTTACCTCCAGCTTAATGTTATACTCATATTATTGGATGAAAGCTTTATTCAACAAATCCAGTCTTTCTCCTCAAAAGAATTAAATCAGTTTTGAATCACAAGATCCAAAGAGAGCATAAAATACCTCATTGTTTGAGACTTAGTAGCACTAACAGACTGCATGGTAGTAATATATTGATTAACATGCAAGTGAGGATTTCTTGTACCATTATACTTAGCATAAGTAGGCATTTTGAACTTGTGTGGGAGATTCTCATCCTCTTTAAAAAGCTTATCAACTTCTGAGGCCTCTTCAGCTTTTAGTCTATTTTCAAGCTTTTTTCCAGGTCATCAATGAGCTTTTCCACATTAGTAAATTCAGTCTTCTTTATATCCTTCTTCTCTTTCTTCCTCTCTTACTGGTCTTGGAAGTATGTATCCTAGTCATCATCATCCATCACCACATTTTTTCATCAAAGGCTACCTCAACTATCTTAGCCTCTCCCTTGTCCTTCTACTTTTTAGAACTGACAGATGCCTCAACAATGTTATTTTATAGCAGCGCAACTATTTTGCTTCTCACAATATCAGCTAGGGCTCCCTTTAATTCTTTAATCTTAGAGTTAAGGGCATCATTCACCAGCTTTTGAACTTGCTCAGGATCCATTACTTTTGCTGTGAAGTTGAGTGAATTCTCACTAGACTCTGAGTCATAGGTCGGGTTGTTGTAAGCTCTTAAACTGTTATACTCCAGATGTATGAGCTATAAAGGATCAATGTGATGTAATGCAATATATGAATGTATAAATGCATGTGTAATAGTCAAACAAAAAGAGTAAGGGAATTTATTCCAACCTTATATCTCCTATACACAAATGGTGAATCTCTTTCTTATGTATATGGTAAAAAAACATCAATAGGAGATATTTTATTTAGAAAGATCCACTCAAATGGATTAACCAATAGTTATCTTTTTAAATACAGAAGTCACTCCATAATAATTCTCACTAATTAAGCCTTAATCCATTAGATCGACTGAAAAATAGCTTTTATGCTATATTGTGGATTAAAACTAAATTAAAAGGTTTATCATAAATGGATTTCTTACTTTGGAAAGACAACTAATGATTCATGCCACAAACAAGCCCACAACTAACAAGTCTTGTTGTAAATTAGACCCACAATTGATTTTAATATTCCACAATTGACCTAACTAGTTGTAAGCCCATTTAAGAAAAGTTTTAAACTTTAAAACTTAATAATTTTGAGCCCATCTTAAAAATTATTTCAAAGCCCATTCAAAAATTAATTCTTGGGCCATGATCTTAAAAAGGCTTTATACCCAAAGTACATCTTCAAAAAGTTTAAAAATAATTTTGGTCTTTTGAGCTTAAAAGGAGTAAAATTATTTTAGGCTTATAATATAATTAGGTCTTATTAGGAAAAGACAAACCAAATAGGTCATATCTCAAACCAAAATATGTTAATCATAGTCAAATAACAAGAAGCATTTGGGATCAACCTAAGAAAAGTTATTAGGCCAACAACATAAGCTTTTGTCTTCGGGGTGAAAAGCTTAGGTTTCGTAGCAAGTATATACCAAAAGGTACAAGGCTATGAGTAGTTATGGAGTGCTCGATCTCCATACCTTAAGTGAAAATATGGTATAACTTACACTCGCATAAGAGTCTCCAACTGGATAGGCCAGGAAGATAGAAAGGAGTGGATGACTCGATTCCTAAGGAATCCCCAACCTTTATTGGATTTGAAAAATGGGTATGCATGAGAAATGGTCCAGCACTCCCATAACGCTCGGTTCATTGAAACTGGCTCCTTTTCATGTCTAAATATTATTGAATTCTTGAATTATTATGACATTATTGATGTTACATGCATTTAAAATAAATAAATATTGATCATATTATAAATCAATAATCCAAACAAAATGAGCACACATACAAGATGGAAACATGCCCTTACAACATCCAAGTGTCCATATAAATAAATAAAATAGGACATCCACCAAAAGGTGAAAATGTGTCTCTTACAATAGTCTCAAATTCCTTAAAATTAAAATTTAAATATACAATTAAAAGAAACAAAGCACCTACGGAGTGAAAAAATGTCTTTTACAAGTACTTAAAATCCTAAATAATAGACAAATATAAATCAATCATTCATGATAAACAATTAATTTAAGCATATAATTACTCATCAAATAATATTAAAATTAGGGTCTCAATTAATAAAATTAGTGTTTAGTATCTAATTGGGGTTTGGTTATGAGATTAGGGCTAGCACACATAAAATTAGGGTTTTGTAATGCAAATTAAAATTTTAACCTTAAACTAGGGTTTAATCATGCAACTTAGGGTCTTGACATACAAATTAGGGTTTTAATCCTAAATAGGGTTTAATAATGCAATATATGGTTTTAAAATACAAATTAGGATTTTAATCCTAAACTAGGATTTAATAATATAGTCTAGGGTTTTGACACACAAATTAGGATTTCAATCATAAACTAGGGTTTAATCTTAAATCTAAGATCCAATATGCAAGGTTAGGGTTTTATGGCATGGAATTTTAAAATCAAATTCAAAAATTAAAAGAGTAATAAATGGAATAATGAAGATGATCAATAGAATTTAATTAGAATGAGTTAATAAAGGCGTACCTATGTTATTGGCTCCAACAAGGCAACTTATTAAACCACGCTTATTGTTTGAATGGTTAAAAAGCTTGGATCAATTGGGGTTTCTTGGCTACTATTCAAATAATCCAAACAATTTTTTTTAATTCTCACAATGTTGGTTATTGCTTGCTCTCAGTTTAGTTAGAACCATGTTTGATTAGAGCTTTTTAATTAGAACCAGATTTGATTCAGCCTTTTTATATGAACCACATTTATTATGGGCAAAAATTAAGGGTTTACAATACCCAACCTCATTAAGCCATATAGCTTTAGCTATTTGAACCATGTCCCAACCACATGGCTCTCCTTTTGGGAATACAACCATCCAACTTGGTCATAAGGGCTCCACCATCATAAACCTTGGTCACATGACTCGACACTTGTAACCAAACTCATCCACATGAACCCTAACCATAAGAGCTAATCCTATAGAATCTAAGCAATAAGAGCTAGCCTTTCCTACCTTTCCTTAAAATGCATAACATCCAGCCTATCCCTAATAGGCTCAACACCCAATCTAGCCACAATGGCTCATCATCCAACTTATCCCCAATAGGTTCAAAATCTAATAACTCACCATCAAACTAGCCATATGGCTTACCTTTTGGGAATACTCCCATCTAGCTTACTTCATGATATTAATTAGCCATATGACTCACGTTTTAGGAACACACCCATCAAGTTCATCTATAATAACTGACCTCTTGGGACCATACCCATTCAACCTAGCCATAATGGCTCTCTATACGCCAAACCACCAGACCACATGAACCATACCCATTTAAGCCACCTTAAGTCATAACACATGCACTAAAACATAGGATCACATGAACCATACCCATGTGAATCATCTTAGACCCTGGACCATAGCCCATTTGTATAACTACTTAGCCATATGGACAAGTCTCTTACATCTTAATGTTCATTCATACCCCTAACTATTTAGTCTCAAGAGTTAGACATCATAACCATAACATATGAACCAATGCTCCATATGCCCAATTATCCTGACATATGAACCATGACCCATTGACTAATGGTTTGACCGCACCTAAATTAAAAAAACATCATCTACCCTAGCCTATATAAGGGCCATTAACCCTTATAGCCCATCAAGCTCATTCCACTAGCCTCCTTAAAGAGCAACGGGAGAATTTTTAGGCAATGCTCATCACACAACAAACTTGTCCTGCTGAGCTCACTAAGAAGTTGGCAGAACATATCAAAGCCACCAGTACTTTGATTATCCAATATGCCAATTTTAAGAATATCTTAATTAATTATTTGGAGGCTTAACATTGATTTTCAAATAATTCAAATTAAGCTCATGTAGTAACTAATCTAGTACCCACCCTTGACACTTCCCAGGCCAACATTAATCTTCTTCCTTCTTTGGATCATTTTCAAGATAGAGCAAACAACTCCAACCTTCAGGAACTAATGGGGCATGACATAACAATAATGTATTCCCCCAAAATGGTCAAGCATTTCAAGAAGAGCAACACTGGAAAGGAATTTACAGACTTAGGAATGCTTTTAGGCCTAGTCTATGCAAAAACTTTAGAGATCAATCTAGTGGCACCTCTTGGACCAAGCAAGCCACATCACAAGATCAATGAATATTATGCATATCATCAAGGGGACAAACATAGAACTAATGAATACAGAAGCTTAAGACATAGCATTCAAGACCCCATTGATAATAGGAAGATCATTCCACCTAAGGCAACTAGTATTGGTAATCCTTCCTAGTCACAATAAAGGCTAGAATAAATGTGCCTTAATCAAACAAACCTCCTTATATATGGGAAATACATTTCCTAACCAAACCTGGAAATTAACTCCTTTCATACCTACCATTCAAAAATCCTTTAACAACTGGTACTATGAGAAGGCTGAGTCCTAATCTAGTCCAAGCTTGTATCAGATACCAAGATAAAATTAAAATTAGAGTCCAAGCTCATGTCAAATACCAAGCTAAATCCAAGATCGTGTCATATACTAAGCGAAAGTCATGTTTAAGTCTCAAGAAATTGAGTCAAAGCTCAAACTAATCAAAGTTAAAGTTAAAGTCTGATTCTCAAAAGTCTAAGTCTACCAACATCAAGTCATAATTGAGTCAATCTATAGCTTCCGCTTAATTGCTAAGATTTAATTTAAATTAATTAAAATAAATAATTTAAGGGAGAAATGATGATTTAGAAGTGAAAAATAGGTAATGTATATGTGAAATATAAGAGAAATATACATTACATATAAAGTCAAACATGAGTTAGAAAAAGTCAACTATTGAATAATAAAAAATGAGTAAAATAGTAATATGTAAAAATTAAAGTTAAGGTTAAAAAAAATTAAAATTTAAATAATTTTGAATGAGAGATAAAAATTATGATTTTTAAAATAAATAAATAAATAAATATAATTATTTATTAAATATTTATATTTTAAAAGAAGAAAAGAAAGGAAAAAGTTAAAAACGTAACTCATCTTCTTCCTCTTTTCTTATTGTTGGCCGAACCTCCATGGGAGCTCAAGGGTGTCTTTCTTTTCTTCCAAACACTAAATTTTAAGTACATTTTCAAGAATAAAAGGTAGTTTTGATGATTTGCTAACAAGTAAGTAAGGTTTTCTAAGTTTTTTTTAGTTATTATGAATTTATAGATTATGTGAAATAATGATTTTGTGAAGGGGCTGGTTTTAATTGTTTAAATGGTATTGGGTGATGTTAGTTTGATGTATGTATAATGATTTTAAGGTTGAACTTAAGAAAAGATTGGAATTAGTTAGGGCTTGGAGGAGGAAGAAAGTGATTTAGGGTTTTGGAAAGTATGGGTGATTATTTGATTTCATAGTTTAAATCATGTTATTAAATGACATTAATGATGAAAATGAACTTAAATTGACATTTGGATTTAGTTAGAATATTGACCCAAAATTAAAGTGGCTTAAGGAAAAATTTTAGAATTTTGAAGAAAGTGTGATACATTGTATTTTAATGCTTAAAATGTGTTGAAATATAATGTATTACATATATTTAAGCTTAAAACTCAATTTGGAATGAATTTGTTGGAATGATTTTTTAAAGTTAAAGTGCATTATGGAAAAAACTTGAAAAATTTTAGAATTGTACCTTAATTTATGTTTTAGGCTTTAAATACCTAGAAATGTGATATTAATTGATTATGTTCATTCACATTTTCAATAGGTGTTGAATAGCTTGTTGTTTCATCAACCTAGTGGTGAAAGATTTTTGGGTGTGTTGGAAGTGGAGTAGAGTTTTAACTCCATTTATTGATTTAAAGGTGTTAGTATATACTTTATTCATAATGTGTGTGATTGTATTAAATTTTAGCATAACACATTACATATGTTAAATGTGTGATGATACATGATTTTTATAAACATATGCATATGGCAATGTTTGAAGTAATAATGCTTGATTTGTGTTGATTGTGACAGGATAAGCCATTTGAGAATGGCTAAATAAAATGTTTGTGTAAAATGTGTAGAGTGCAAGTTGTGCACTAACATGAGGAAGTAAACCATATTTGCATCATTTATGATAATGATTTGTGGAAACCATGATGTGAGTCGGGATGTAAAAGCACATTGAAAAAGAAATATGTATTATGTGCACCTTATATACTATCTAGTTGCCAGAAGATTGCACTTGGATGTTAGCATACCATATGCCAAAATGGATGAGACACTGGGTATCATAGAGATGTGCCTATGCCCTAGTGAGACATAAATGATATACCAAGGCAACGAGCCTGGAACCAGATAATTGTAGAAGGTATTTGGGCCCAATGTATGTAGATGTTTAGTGTGCTTCTTAATGTGTATAAAAAATGTTTGGCATTCATGACATAATGTAAACAAGGTATTATATATGTATGACATCATTTCTAGATTTTATTAAAGTAGGTACTACTAGAAAATATGCTTAGCGCGATTGCATTCTATCGCGCAGCTGACAGAGTAGATCTGGAAGATCCGGAGAGTGCTGCTAGACAATCTCAGGTCTAGGTTTTTATGTGTGAAGATCTTTGAGTTACTATGGATCTGTGCCACTTGCATATCATGTATACACTTTAAACTTTTTTAAATGCATTTTAGTATGTACATTATATATATAACCATATATGTAGTGTAAATTATAAGTTTTTCCCTTTTGTGTAATTTATTGAAAAAAATGGGACTTTTTTTTTTAAGCAAAAAGAAAAACGAAATTGATTAACTCAAAAGGTGGTACCAGCAATAGCCACAAGACTAGCCCGAACGTCTGGAGACACACCAATCAAGCAACCAATTCGTTATATATTATTTATATCTTATAAAAGGGATGCCCATAAATTCAGTGTTAATAAGCCCTTTTAAGACATTGGGCAAAGTTTGAAAGCTTTTATATTTAACTAATACATGCAACATTCTTCCCATTTGCGCGAGTTGATTGGCTATTTGATTCCCTTCTCTGTAAACATGAGTGATGCAAGAGCAAGTGGACTGCATAAGGCTAGATATATGGAATGCGTCTCTCTGATTAGAGTTTTGTGGTTGTTGGATAAGATTAAAAGCTTGCAGAGAGTCAGTTTCAATGTGTAGAGGGGAGTTCACAATCGACATACCCCAATCGAAGCCATATTTAATGGCTCTTAGTTCTGCCTGCAAAGAAGATGTAGCTTGTAATGGGAAAAAGCAAGCTGCTATGAATTGACCATTTGAATCTCGCAAAACAACTCCCCCGGATGACATTATAGTTGTGAATGATGCATCGGTATTAATCTTGAAAGAATGGGAAGGAGGACTCAACCAATAGATAAGTGAAGGCTTGCACTGGAGAGAACCGAAGCTAGGCGAAAGAAGATCAGAAATAGAGTCCCAGTGCCGTTTAGCAAGCTTCCGTGAGAATTGATTAAACCCCAACAATAAATCAAGTGACTTACCTTGGATTGTATTGCAGAGATCAAGAAATCACCCTCTCCCCAAGTAAAATTACAGAGAGCTGTCCAGGTAATCCATATAATAATTTAAGGTATATACCGCCGCAACAAGCTAAGAGTGGTTTTTGGTTGTGTTATAATCCACCAACTTATAATTTCCTAGCACAAAGAAGCTTTGCTATTGTTATCCCGTAGCACATGACATCCAAAAAACCTCCAAATACCTTGTATAAATGGACACAAGTAAAAAACATGGTCGACTGAACCTTCAGCGGAATGGCAGAAAAGACAAATAGAAGGTCCAGAGAAACCCATCTTTTGAAGACGGCTGTGCAGAGGCAGAGCATTTAAAAGCAATCTCCAAGCCAAAAAAGATATCTTTAGCGGAAATGTGTGGTCCCATAACATGGAGAAAGACAGAGTTTTGCTTTTATGATCACGCACCAAATCATAAATCATAGAAAAAGAAAGTTTAACTTCACTTACTCCAGTGTCTCCATTGAGGAGATTGCTCAACTCAAGAAGCTCCAAAACTAAAGGTTGAATCTTGCATAAGCATTTCCAACTACATGAATCAATAATTTGATAACGCATGTTTCCTCTTCTTGCATATTTGTTGTGCATATACAAGGACCACAGTGATTTCCCATATTTATAAGCTAACCAAAGTTTGATTGAAAAAGCTTCTTGAATAGATAATAAAGATCGTAGACCCAGACCTCCTTCATCAGTTGGGTAACAAAGTTTTCTGTAGCTAACCCAATGATGCCGATCAAGACTTTGATTACTTCCCCAAAGAAAACAAGCCATTTTTGCTTCTAATATCTTTATCACCTCAGCAGGAATCTTCATAGCTCCCATAATATGAATGGGGAGGGAATTCAAAACATGTCTAATTAAAAGCAATCTTCCCCCATGAGATAGAAAACGTCTTGTCCACCCCATAAGCTTAGCATCAACTTTCTTCATTAAATCAGAGCAATAAGAAACACGGTTTATTCCTTGATAGATGGGGGCACCCAAATATGTGAAAGGAAGAGACTTCCTCTTAATAGTAAGGGATGACTCTAATATGGAAATACTAGCAGAACTACATTTCTTTGAGACATATAACGAACATTTATCAAAATTTATTTGTTGCCCAGAAGCTGCTTGGTATCTCAAAAGAAAATCTTTGAAATTTTTGACACTAGTTTGGTCTCCTCTAATAAAAACCAGTAAGTCATCTGCGAAGGCCAAATGTGTAACCAGAGGACAATGCCGAGCAAGTTTATAAGGCTGGATTTTTCCCAAAGAAATCAATTGTGATAATCCCCTTGAGAAACATTCATATGCCAGAATAAAAAGAAAAGGTGATAAAGGATCACCCTGCTTTACACTGTGCCCAGGTTTAAAGAAACCATAATTTTTTCCATTCACACAAACAGAAAATCTAGTAGATGAAAGATGAGCCATAATCAGAGAAACAATGGCAGTAGAAAAACCCAAACGAAGCAATATAGCTCTCAAAAAAGGCCAAGATACTCTGTCAAAGGCTTTTGCCATATCTAGCTTAATAAACTTATATTTATATATAAATGGATGTGTTTTGTAACACCCCTTCCCAGCCTACATGTGTAAGCCGAGTAGAGGCGCCACACTATCCTAATGTTGCTACCAATTTTACTTAATTCGAATTTTAGTTCCGGTTTTACAGAAATTTTGCCATAGTTTCGCCTAAAAATTGAGTCCCAAGTGTCAACAAAATGGTTTTTTCCTGATTTAAAAAAAGAAACATTTTACACAAACCAATGCAAACAAAATCATTCTCAGTACACTCCCAATAAATCCCCCTTATAACCTCAACTACAACCTGCAAAAAGGATTTACACTTTTAGTACAAAATAAGTAGAGGTTTATTATTATCACATACTTTCAATAATCTTATATATATATATATATATATATGATAATCTTGTCTTTACCAAAATTTCATTTATACATATGAATACATTCTTGTCAGAAATACAACATAATGAAATTATACATGTATGCATCACCTTCTAGTTGGTCTCGAAATACTCTTACCCTTCTCGTGGCATAACATTTGACTTCCAGATCAACCACCTACTCACCTGCGCGATTTATACAACCGCGCTAAGCCCGAAAGCTTAGTAATACAAATAAATATTATAAACATACATAACAGACAATCATACTTATATGTTAACTTCATATATTATTATTTTCTTATCATATTTTCCCATTTCAATTACACCTTATATATATTTCTACTAATCTCATAATTATATACATATGCACGTATTTCATTAATACAACCCACAATTCCATGACTTATTAAAACATTCAGAAAATAATACTCACAATGTCCACAACCACATCCATATTATACATCATATTGTATTTTCATGTAGTACCTTCAGATCTCATCATTCAACATAGTTTTTCAATCCACATTCCACCTTCAATAATTTACTTATACATTGTAATCATCTCATTTCATAATTATCATCATATATCTCATAACATTACATCTTATTCCATAATTCACATTTAAACAAAAATAATCATTGGTCTCATTATTCATTCATTTCACATTTCATGAATCACATTTAAACAAAGACAAGCATGGGCCCAAAAGACTCTAATATGCTATTCAAAGTTCAGAGTTACTGTTTTGGTCTATAATCATAATCATCAATACATTTATCCATGGATATTCAACTAGATTTGAGCTTACGACCCAGTCATTTCACTCAATCTAGTTTCAATAATTTGTTTTTGAGGTTTACGACCTGGTCATTTCACCCCAAAAACATCACATTTCACATTTTCCAACTGGAATCGGCTTACGACTCGGTCATTTCACCTATCCAGTGATTCATAGGCATGCTGCCAAAAACAGAACTCTGAAAATTGAATTAACACATTAGGCACACAATCATTTCATTTATCTCTTTATCAATCTCTTTTCATTTCATTTCTCATAATTAATTAGGCAACCATGCCTCAATTATATATTTCATTTGCATCATCATAGCCAACAACCATGGCATCATATCTCATATGATCTCAAATCACAATAAAACAATTCAAATGTATATAATCAATGGCATTAACACACATTTTACATACTCATCACAACATTCATATTATACCAAACATAACATTATTAATATACATCAACAATGCATTACGTTTCCTAATATTAATATACATCAACAATGCACTACATTTCCTAACACATTTACAACCAAAAATGATAAACTTCTTGAATTTCTAACTTGTTTCCTTGAAATCTTCCTTCAATTTGAAACTTGGAACTCAAAACAACTTCTTGCTCTCTTGACTAAGTGATACCCGGCCACCCCAAAAGAAAAGAAGAAAAATGAAAGAGACAAAAGAAACAAAGTCAAATTTCCCCTCTCTTTAAACCTCCACCAAGCAATTTAAAAACAAAATTACCTAAATACCCTCTTCTATACAATTAAACTCCCTTTCACTTACTTGCCCTTTTTAGTAATTTCATACATAACCAAAATAAATATCTTCTTTTTCTTTTATTATTATTATTATTATTATTATTATTATTAATTAATTAATTTTATAAACTTACTTTTCCTACACCACTTTATACATTATGTATATGTAATAAATATGTTGGTATATGTATATCTCTTTTATATTTCCTTTATATTTTCCATATTTTTTAAATACCACATAAATATATATCATCCCTCATATACACCTATTTCTTATAATATTTTCCTTACATATTTTACCAACATATCTTCTCACAACTACCATTCCAATGTACACCAAAATCGGGTATTAAATTAATTCATTTATCTTCTTTTGACTTTCATTAGTTTAACTTATATATGTTATATATATCTTCACTTCTTTTCTCCTTCCATTAAACATACTCCTTAAATCCAAATACCACAATAATTATTCCAAAACTTTTAGGGTGTACCTTGGGATATTACATGTTTTTGGAAAGATATTGTTGGATTGAGCCATTAGGCTATTTTGGAGAAATGTTTGTATTGAATAAATAATTGGGAGTGATTTTAATTGCATGTTGTGATATTTGAAATTTGGATTTATCTAAAATATAAACAAAATTCTTGCAAATTTTTTTCAAAGATTTTCTTTTTAATATATCTTTTTACTATCAAAATCACTAACGACTACTTTTATTTATTTATTAAAATACATTTTGAGTGTTTTAAATGGTTATCGTGAAATTATGGAAATTTTTGGAAAGACCGTACTATGAAATTTTTATATTCTATATATATTTTTTATATATACCGGGTGTATATATTATTCAAATATAAGGTATAAGAGTGTTACACAATCAAAGTCAAAGTTAAAGTCTAGTCAGAATCTTAAGAGTCCAAGTGCACCAACATTGAGTCAAAACTCGAGTCAATCTAAGTCAAAGCTCGAGTCTTGTCCGAATCCAAGCCTATGTTAAACATTGAGGTTACAAGTGTTAGTTTCTCTCATAATAGCCCATTTATTTAAAAATATATATATATAGAATATCTTTTATGCATTGAAAAAAAAAGAGAAAAAAAAAAGATAAGATAAAAAAAGAGTTAAAAAAAGAGCAAACAATGAATGGCCTTGACATTTCATTATTGATTAATAACAAATAAGAACCCATCCTCTGAAAGAATTTATAGGCCTAAGATCATGAAGCCTGTTAAATAGAAGTTCCAAGTCAACATCCTTTGGAGCCTTTTAGAGGATCCTAAAAGAGAGAGAGAGAGAGAGAGAGAGAAAGAAAAAAAAGAATTCATCATACCTCAGTGTTAGAGTTTGCAAGATCATCACATCAACATCTCTTGAAGCATAAAAAATAATAATAGGTCACTTCACCAGAGAAGTCAAAGATCTAGCACCACTAATGGCGACACAGTCAAAGCCATCAAACAAAACCATTAAGTCACCTTAGAAAAAAAAACAAAAAGGTTGGCAATAAGTCAAATCGACTTGAATGCTCAACCTTCACATCATAGAGTTATATGATCTTCATACTGGCATCTTATTCCATGGATGGAACCCAACCCACCAATCTATATAGAAATATGAGAAAGGGCTATAAATAGAAATTAGATTAACACTTCAATAGAAAGGTTACCCAATAACCTTGAAGCAAGTACATGGCACTCTATGCTTTCTCAAACAAGCATTTTTTCGACGAAGCTACCATCATTACAAACTTAGAAGAGATTTAAATAAGAACTACGCAGACCTGATTCTCTTGTAAATGCAATTGATATGTTGGCAACCCTCATTACGCTCAGTCCCACTTATCCCTACCCAGTCCAAATTGGTCCAAGTAATGCTAAATAATTTTCATTCCAAGGTCATGTAAGAAAAAGGAAAAGCTTGCTAAACTGAAAACCTAAAAGGGTGGCTTAGGAAAAAATTAGAGTAAACCCTTCAAGTTGAAAATCCACAAGGGTGGCTTGAACAAACATTAAAGCTTAAAAGATGTATCTTACTCAAATCAAGGCTTGCCAAAGTTAAGCCTCAAATGAATGAGTCAAAATCTCAATGCCATATCTCTTAAGGGGCATACCCTAAAGTTATCATTTAAACCTTAAGTGTAGGTACAACCTCCGACCTAATGTCTCCCTCTAGCCCAATTCATTAGTTGCACCTTCTCACAGGATAATAAACCAAATGTATATAACCTTCTAAGTTGTTACAACTCCAAACTTTATGAAATCACCAATCATTTCCACTGGAGCTATAGTCTCAGAAAACTCATTTCATGAATGACCAAGGTCATACCATCATCCTCCAGCTAAAAAAGCATTCAATAAATAATACCTAAATTATCAACCTCATTTTCCTATGTTTTAGACCAGACATGATGGGTACCAAAGTTGGCATTTGGGCTCATTACTCTAGCAATTATTCATTAAAGGCAGAAATCACCAAGGAGAAACCAATTTCCTATATAAGATAAGTTCCATAGGAATTAAGGCTAAAAACCAATTTATTGAACCATTAACCTTAAACCATACTTGGACAAGCTGAAGCAACCTTTTCATTTTACTGCCTATGATCCAAACTATCTTCATAATTGAGAATCAAAACCAATGCCAGACTATTAACTTTGAGCCACATTGGATAACCCAAGCAGGCAGAGATAATAATTATTTCAACCTTCTTCATAAGACTGCCAAAATGTTACTTTTAGAAAGCCTAAGATTGCAATCTCTCAAAAAAGCCTATCACAGCACCAACCATTGACCTTTATTCAAAACGATAAAACCCATTGGGGCACAAATAAATCTTTATTCCAAACCAACAACCCATTTTTGGCACATACCAAAATGGTTGAACTTGGCTATAGCCTTCGTTAGAAAATCTTAGTCCATGTCAAACCAAGGCCAAAGCCTTAAAAAACAAACCAACCAATTTAAAGACAAAACAATATATTTGCCAAGTCCAGAGCCAGACTCCATCCTTCATATCTTGGATATTTTTCCAAGGCAATTACCCATAAACAAAAGAACTAAAGGCCAAATTTGACCTAAACCTTCAAAGCCAAGTAACCTTTAACCAAAATTGATAGGAGCCCATCCAAAGATAGTTGCATCCCTCCTAAGTTAGCATACCATGGTCTATCCAAGCCAAATAGGCCACTACTTGCTTGCTTAACTAAACTACGTTCCATAATAAGCCAATTCATCCCCACAAAAAGAGTCAAGCCTGAGGCCAAGCTTCGAGATGAGCCAATTTAAGGACAAGCCCTCTAAAAGTAATATATACTTAAGATCAAATCTTCCAAAGTAGGCTAAGCTTCCCAAGGAGACAATTTAAGGACAAGCCCTCCCAAGCAATTTAAATCTAACTTGAGCACTAACCCTTCTAAAGAACAACTAAAGCTTGAAGCCAAGACCTCCAAGATAAGTCAAGGACCAAATTTTCAAAGTGGGTAAAACCTAAGGCCAAGCACTTTAATCAAAGTCAAAATCTGAGTCTAAAGCCTAGCCTCCATAAAAAATTAAGGTCGAGCCACCATATCCAAACGCATTTGAAGTTAAGCCCCCCAAAGAAAAACTATGGCCTGGGCCCACCAAGACAATTTCAACCTACCAAAGAATAAGCCTTATAAAGCAATTCAAACCTAGATTGACCCAACCATGGCCAAACCCTTCATACTGAAAGATTAAAAGTAGCCACAGTTGCTAAAGCTTTACTAAAGCACCTTTAGCCTAGCCAAATTAACCATTAACTATGCAGATCATCCTAATGGCCATCCCTCAAATTTAGGAGGCATCCCCTATATCTTGTTTACAATCAACTAAGAGCTTAGGTTTTAAGGAACCTAACTTAGGTTATCCTTTACTATCACTCTAGTTAAGAGCCCTAGAGTCTAACTATCAAACTAATTCTAGGTCTGAACCTTAGAGCCTAGCGCTCATATGTGTTTAAGATCAGCACCTTATAATTCAACCTCCAAAACCATCATTCTTGGTAAGAACCCTAGAATACAATTTTTAAACCAATTCTACGTCAATATGCTAGAATGCAACATTCAAACATATTAAAGGTCAGCTCCTTAGAAGTTCACTCTCAAAACAACCCTAGGACAATTTCCCTAAAGTTATCATTTTAGGTTAAAAGCCCTAGAATCTAGCTTTAAGATACATTATAGGTGAATACCTTAGAACTTAAACATTGGTTCAATAACTAAGACGATAATATCGTCGTAGAACAATTAATGTAAGACCAAAAACCAACTAAAAATTTAAGCTTTTGGGATAGGTTTATGTACATATTTTATGTCAAACCTAGAATTGGCCTTCCCTTACCACATTAGGGTAGGTTTACATAGACATTTTAGGTAAAATCTAGAATAGACCTTCCCTTACCCCCTTCAGAGTAGATTTACATAGACATTTCAAGTCAAACCTAAAATGGGTCTTCCCTTATCCTATTAGGATAGGCTTACATTGAAATTCTAGGACAACTTTAGAATATATCATCCTAACATCTTAAAGCAAATAATAATCTCTTTACATGAAATGATATGACATCTTGTATCCAAGTTGTCGTCTTTACAACATCATGATTACTTTTCAAATAAAGAAACCATTATGAGGGCAGCAGTGAACCCTGCACCTACATCAAAGTGCATGTGACCACAATTCCAACAAAGTTGGAATATAACAAATTGGGTTTCAGGTGGGCCCAAAATGGCCTAGATCGGACCAAAAAGGGCCCAAAAGTCCTCGATTTTGGATATAAAAAAATCATCAATTTTTCCCTTAAATGAAATCCCACATGATAATAAATCCAACACAATTTGAATTACAAAATTGAAGATCAAACGGGCCCAAAAAGGTAAAAATGGCCTGCAACCAGTGGTTATTCGTACAACACATAGATAGGCTGCAGCGCACGTGGTCCATCTGATGCTTGTGCGGCCCTGTTATTTTGGTCTAATTTTTTCCTGCCTTTTCATTATAAATTGAGATTTTTTTTCTTCAAAAGTGGGATCTAGAATTTTAGACATTGACACTCTGCCAAAATCTTTCTGACTCACCAAACTTTAATTAATTTCACTATTTATCTACTTGTTTGAATTAATAATCACTATTGTCATTATTTAGCTTCATCAATTACATAATTAATTAATAGTAATTAAATGGGCTTTTCCTTAATTTTTAAAACTAAATAAACTAAGATGGTGACTCTCCATTCTTTTCTATTCAAAATAAAAGCCACAAATCGCTTTTCAAAATAAAAGAAGGGTTTTTTTTAATAATAAAAAGAAACAAATCTTTTCAAAATAAAAGATAATTTTAAACTCATACTTATCGAACTAATTATAGACCATACGTGATGGTATTGTGTAGGACTGAGCCTAAAAAGAAAGCAATGTTGTGGCTCCCTCATTGTGGGTCGAGCTTGGTGCTTGGGCAAGGCCTTACAATTTGTGTCGTCGCTTAATCATTGAGGTGATGGAATAAATGATCTAGCGATCCAAGTCTTCACCATTCCTCTGACCACAAACTCTACTGTGAGTTTTTGAAGTTTTCTTCCTCAGGTTTGCAGTCACCCAACACCTTGAACAGTCACCTAAAGACTTTGACAGTCATGCCTTCTCACCATGAAGTCTACTATGTGATATTGTAGCTTTCATGGGCAGTTAGGCGATCTCTCAACCCCTTGTGTGGTCACTTGAAACATGAATTGTAGGCCTAAAACCTAAGGTGAAAACACTTGCTTAAACCATTAGAACTTATCAATTTGATTGTCAAAGATCAAAATAGAGTGCAATGTCTAACTATTAGTCAACGTACCTCAATAATCATTTGGATGATATTGAAAGTCATGTAAGTAATATTATTATTATTATTTTAAATTTTTTATAGTGTTTTCCCTATATTTAACTAATTTTAGTGTTATTACTTGGGGAAATATTAAAGTTTGTGTTTCTAACATTTTTTTTCATAAATAGATGACTATTAATGAAATTGAGATGGCCTTGAATGATAAATGAAGTATATGTTATAGGGTATTTGAAGTAGCATGAAACCTTATCCAAATAAAATATTTTGAGCTATATTCCATGGACCACTTATTGTAAGTGTGATAACATCTATTTTTTTAGGCCTTCTTGATACCTCATGACTGAATAATTGTGTTGACTAACTAATTGTTTTGTTTTTAGTGTCACTTCAAATACTACCTCAATAGTCATTTGGATGATTGTGAAAGTCCATAAGAAGTATTATTATTATTTTAAATTTTCTCTTGTATTTTCTCTGTAGATAACCAATTTTATTGTTATTAGTGAAAACATTAAATTTTGCATTTCTAACATTTTGTTTTGCATAAAAAGATGGCTATTAAAAAATCAAGATTGCAATGAAATATGGATTTATTATATGTTGGAGGTATTTAAAGTAGCACGAAACCTTATAAAACATTTTGAGTCATATGCCACATATGACTTATTATTAATGTTTAAGCCCTCTTAATTTCTCATGATTGACCAGCTGTGTTGTTTTTTGCATCATCGTAGACAACACCTCAATAATTATTTGGATGACATAGAAAGTCTTGTAAGTAGTATTATTATTATAATTTTCTATAGTGTTTTTCCTATAGTTAATTAATTTCTTTATTATTACTTAGGGAAACATTAAAAATTGTGTTTCTAACATTTTGATTTGTATAAATAAGTGACTATAAAAGAAATTGAGATTGCCTTAAATGATAAATTAGGTATACATTGGAGGGTATTTGAAACAGCATGAAACTTTATCAAAATAAAAACTTTTGAGCTTTATGCCACAGACGACTTACTGTAAGTGTTATGGCATCCATATCCTTTAAGCCCTCTTGATGGCCTATGATTGACTAGTTATGTTGATTTTGGCATCATTGTAGACACCACCTTAGCAATCATATGGATGACAGTGAAAGTCATGTAAGTAGTATTATTATTTTAATATTTCTTTAGTGTTTTTCCTGTAATTAACTAATTTCGTTATTATTATTTGGGAGCATTAAATATTGTACTTCTAACATTTTATTTTTGCATAAATAAGTGACTATAAAAGAAACTTAGATTGCCTTAAATGATAAATTAAGTTACATTGGAGGGCATTTGAAACAGTGCATAAATTTATTAAAATAAAACTTCTGAGCTATTATAAACCCTTAATTTTGGCCCTAAGTTGGTACGGTCCTAATTAAAGAATGAAAAAATAAATTCAATCCGACTTCAAAAGATTTAGACCTAGTTTATAACTTTTAAATAATTCGGTCTGATTTCAAAAGGCATAAATTTAACTTATTAAAATTATAAAGCCTAAATTAAATTTACTCTGCTCAAATTGAAACTGTCCGGTCTATAAACTAAAATACAAGACTAATTGAAGTTGGGACGGTTCCAAAGCGACATGAGCCAAGGCTCATGTTGACTTGGAAGGTCCAAGTCAAGATGAGCATGGCTCCATGTCAATTTGGATGCACCAAATTGATATAAGCCTAATTTATTTTGAGTTTTGGCCAGACATTTAGTTTCCTAATTAGGCTAGAATTTATTTAAAAGATAGGTTAGGCATATTAGGTTTAGGGTTTTAGTTATTGTTTGCCTATAAATAACAATGTTTAATGCTAATAATAGGGAGCAATGATCAATAATAAACAATCAGCAAGAGTCAATTACTAACAAGCAACGTTCATCAACAATCAACACATCAAAGGCGGTAACCACTGCCTTTAATCTTTGCTCGGCCGAAATTAGCAATTGATACAGGCAGTAGCTTGGAGTCAATAATTTATTTGGTGGAGCCTTTAACATAGGTTTTGTGTCTTAAACTTAATTTGCTTAAACATACAATAGCCGTATCTTCTTTTCTTTTAAATATTTTGATTGTGTGATTTGATTATAATTTTAATCCAGTAGTTTGAATTGCTAAAACCTAATCATATATTTTATAAAACCAAGATTCAATTCATATTATCTCATCCAGTAACTCAAAGTTTAAATCTTTTTCTTAATTTTCTAAACCCTAAATTGTATTCTAATTTTCAAACCCTAATTGGCAACTTATTTTCTAATATTTGTTTCCTAAACCCTAATATGTTTTCCAAAGTATCAAAACCTTATTTCTATTTTCCAAATTTCCAAAATCCTAAAATCTATTTTTCAAATATCAAAATCTCAATACTATTTTTCTTAAAACCAAAACCCTAGCCTTTAACTTAAAGTTATTTTCAAAACCCTAATCTATAAAACCAATTTCAAAAAACCTTAATCTATAACTCTTAAACCTTAAAACACCTTCCAAATTTCCTAATTTTAATCCAGAAAACATAAAACCCTAATCCCAGTAACTTAATTTCCAAACTTAATTCCTAAACCTAATGTCCAAAAACCCTAACTCCTAAACCTATTATCCAGAAACCTTAGTTTTAAAACCTTGATCCTAAATCTACCAAGCCTTAATCCTAACCCCAATTCTAAGACCTAACCCTTAATCCAGAAACCCTAGTTTCTTATTCCAAACCCTAAACCTTTTAATTCTAGAAACATAAAACTGACTTTATCCAGAAACCCTAAACTTTATCCAGTACCCCTAATTCTATTCTTCCAAAATACTAAAAACCCTAAATCTATTTTTTAAAAACCAAAATCCTAATCCTGTTTTCTAAAAATTATAACCTTAATTCCCAAATTTCCTAAAAAACCCTAATTTCCCAAATATCAATCTTAAAACTCTAATTTTCATATCCAAAGCACTAAAATCCTAATTTTCATTCTATTAGCCATATTTTAAGATGTAAACCTTAATTATATACATTTAATTCTTTAAACCCTAGTTTTAGTTATTAATTTGTCACATACTTTTATGACGGATGATTTATTTTATTTGGTTATAATGGGTATTTTATTTTTAATTATTATGTTTGATGATTTATTTTGCTTGATTAATTGTTTATTTCAATTTTAGAATTGTAAAAGGCATGTTTCCACTTTGTGGGTGCCTTAATTATTTTTAATTATGTTATTTACATTATGAATTTTAGGATTTTATAAAGGAAATGTTTTCACCTTTTGGTAGGTGTCCTGTTGTATTTATTTAATGGACATAGACATCATAAAGACATGTTTCCATCCTTGGAAGGGTGCCTATTTTGTTTGTTTTTATAGAATAAAGTGATGGATGTTTATTTCTTTCAATTATTGCATGTAGTATGGATGATATCATAATATTTAACAATTTAATAATATATAGACTTGAAAAGGAGGCCGGTTCCAATGAATCGAGTGTTATGGGAGTGCTGGGTCATTCTCACCTTCCCCATTATACCTAACTTTTCAAACCAATAGGGAATTGGAGATTCCTTAGGAATCGAGTCATCCACCCCTTTCTTTTTCCCAGCCCTTTCGGGTGGCTTCTCCATGTTCTTCAAGTTTAGGCATGTGTTCTCTAAGATCCTGGGCCTAATAGTGTCGAAGTCTCAAGAATCATTCCACATGGAAGTGGGGGCAAAAATTCCCGCTCATAGTGGTGACTTCACTTGGGATAAGAGAAGTTGATTCCATTGGTCTTTATATTATTTTATTCTTTCTTATTGTGATATTATCCATTGCATCATATTAGATTACATTGTGTGCATGAGTTAGGATGCCGTGGTACCCGTGTTATGTTATGTAAGGGATACCATACTTTCACTTAAGGTATGGAGATCAGCATGGCATGACCACTGTATATACTTACTATGGGATCCTAAGCTTTTCAACCTAAAGATTAAAGGCCATGTAGTTGGCCTAGTTACTTTCCTTAGGTTTATACTCAAATGCTTTCTCTTTGACTATTATTGCTATATCTTAGTTTGAACCATGGCTTATTTGGTTTGTTCCATTCCTAATATGACCTAATTATATTGTAAGTCCAAAATAAGTTTTAAGCCCAAAAGACCAAAAATATTTTAAAAATTTTTTAAAATGGTCATTGGACATAAAACCTTTTTCCAAGATGGGTCAAAAATTCTTTCTACCTCGTGGCCCAAGCTCAAAGCCCAAAATCTATTTTCAAACAAATCTTTTCTCAATGGGCTTTGAAATAAAACAAATTTTAACAAACCTTTTATTAAATGGGCTTACAACTAATAGGGTCAATAATAGAATATTTAAAATCAATTGTGGGCCTTGTTTACACTAAGACTTATTAATCATGGGCTTGTTTGAAGTATGAATCACTAGTTATTTTCCAAAATGAAAAATCTATTTATGATAAACCCTTTAATTTGGTTTTAATCTAATATAGCATAAAAGCTATCTTTTTGTTGGACCATTAGATCAATGCTTAATTAGTGAGAATTATCATGGACTGACTTCTAAGTTTGAAAATATAGCTATTGGTTACAATGTCCGAGGGAATTATTTGAAAACAAGATATCCAGTTTTGGTATTTTATTGGCCATATATCTAGAAAAAGAGACTCGCTCGCCATTCATGTGTGGAAGTTATAAGGTTGGAAGGTTCGTTCCTACTATGTTGAGTTGATTTAGTTTGTTTATTTGTTACTTGTGCGTCCATGCATACATGCATTTGCATCACATGTCATTGATCCTTTCTGGCTCATAGCCTTGGATTACAGTAGTTCAAGAGCCTACAACAACCCAACCTACGCTAGTGATGTAGAATTCAGCAACGACTCAGTTAGCTTCTCACTAAAAATAATGGAACCAAAGAAGATTCAAAAGATGGTGGATGATGCCCTCAGTGCCAAAATGGAAGAGTTAAAGGAGGCCTGACTGAGACCATGAAAAGCCAAATGGCTCTAATGTTTAGGAATACTGCTGAAGCATCTTCTAGTAGAAAGAAGTAGAAAGATAAAGGAAAGGCCAAGGTTGGTGAAGTAGCCTTTGATGATGATAAGGTAGTTGTCGATGATGATGGTGATTGGTCCCAGTATTTTTAAGAACTTCAAGATAAGAAGAAGGAGCTGAAGGTTATGGAGAAATCTACTATTGAGAAGACTGAGACTTCCAATGTGGAGAAGATGATTGCTGATTTGGGTGAAGAAGTTTGAGAAGAAGCTGAGAACCAAAGAGATGTCGGAGGTCGACAAGCTATTTGAACAAGATGAGGAAGTCCCATACAAGTTCAAGATGTCTTCATTTGCCAAGTTCGTTGGAACTGGAAATCCTCATCTCTATGTGAAGCAGTACATTACTGCTATGTAGTCTGCCCGAGCTACTAAGGCTCAAACTCTAAGGTACTTCATGCTTTCATTGGATCCTGTTATGCAAAATTAGTTCAACACCTTAGAGGTTGATACACAAAAGAACTGGGATTCACTGTAAAAGGCCTTCATTCAATAATACGGGTACATGCTGAGTTGGAGGCTACTTTGATAGAAGTTGAGTCGATAAGGCAAAAATGAAATGAAAACTTTGTTGATTATGTGAAGAGGTCAGACGAATCAGGCTAGATTTGGATGATTATGAGAGGGGTGCTACCTAATCTTCGTGAAAGGATGTCCTACACTCTCATAAGAGATTTCAAGGATCTTCTTTAAGCTGATTTACAAATTGAAGAGTGGGAAAGGGAGAAGAATTGCTTTTCGACAAGGAGGAATGAGAAAGAAAAATACCAGTCTGGCAATCAAAGCACGCAAAAGGTAGTAGATGTTAATGCAACTGGCCAAAGAGGCAGAAGGCAATTTTTTGAATTGGGAAAACAAATATCTTGGGTTTTTAATAAGCTACATAAGAGAGGATTGTTACAGTCTTTGAATCCACGCCCATTGTTGAATCCTCTACCACCTAACTTTGATGCCAAAGTGTTTTGCTAGTTCTACCAAATGCAAGGGCATGAGACAGACAAATGTTTGAGATTAAGGCATGAGTTTCAGAATTTAATTAATAGTGGGAAGTTGCCTAAACCTAGCAAGCCTAGAAAAAAAAAAAGACAAACCATTGTCAAGGTTCAACAGAGTACCACCACTAGCAACTTTCATGATGGGGGGTGGTTTGAGTGAGAAAATTGTATTGTCTTCTTTCCATGATGTAGATGGAGAGCCAACTAAAGAAGAAGTGATCCTTAGCAACATGGAGCAAGATGAAGTAGCCATTTCTATGGTCTGTGAGTTTTAGGACTTGACTGATAGTGATAATGATTCTGAGCTAAAAAAGGAAGAGTGGACCTAGTTCGAGCCCAAAGAAGATCAGGTAATGAACACTCGCTCTGGTAAGCCTTATGTAAGGCCACCACCAAAGGAAGTGGAAAGTGATAAGGGGAAGGAAGTTGAAACTGGACGTAAAGAAGAAGAAGACGATGTTGTACTTAAAGTGTTGAAAAGAACTCAAGCTAGCATTAGCATCTGGGACTTGCTAGCTACATCCAAAAAGCATCGAGAAACTATAGCCAAAACTATGGCTAACATGCCAATTTCCACTTCTATAACACCGGAGGAGCTAGTTAATTTCATAAAAGTTGAAGGAGTGATAAAATATGAGGATGCTCAGATGAAGAACAAAGTTGATGTAGGAATGGTGTCATTTTCAGATGATGATTTACCGGAAGAGGGAAGAGACCACATCTGCCCACTTTTTATTAAGGTAGAGGTCAAGGGAAAAAGGACTCATGTTTGATGGTTGATGATGGATTCACCATAAATGTTTGTCCACTCAAGATCTTACCCAAGCTTGCTATGTCAACAAGGGATCTAAGGCTAACCGAGGTGACAATTAGGGCTTATGATAATACTAAGAGGCTTACACCGAGGGAACCTTCAAAGTTGTTGTGAAGGCTAGTCCTATTGAATTTATAATAGAGTCTATGGTTTTGGATATCCCTGACACTTTTACATTATTGCTTGGAAGACCCCCCTGATTTCATCCTCTTGGTAGGGTTCCTTCTACACTCCATCAGAAGATCAAGTTCCCAAATAGGGATGTGATAGTGGTTATTGAGGCTGAGGATAATGAAGTGGTGAATGCTTTGATGATTGAGAGGCCTCTCAATGGGTTCTAAGTAGTTGTTATTTCTAATGTTGAGATGCTAGATCATAAAGTCCTGACTATAATGAAGAATATGAACTAACTACCCGGTGTTGGCCTTAGGAAGGGGAAGACAAGTGTGACAAAGCTTCCAAATTTCAAGACTCAAACTTTGAAGAAAGGGTTGGGATATTGTAGACCTTTAATATTTGACCTAGTCCGATCCAATATATTTTAATTAGTCCAAAATAATTTTTGTGTTGTCTAATATATTTTAATTAGTCTAAAATAATTTTTGTGGTATCTTGATTAATTTTAATATTTATTTTAGTAAAAATGGTGAAGTTAATAAAAAATCAAAAATAATAAAAAATAAAAAATAACAAAAAAATCGGCGACAGAAAAATCGACGACGAAAAAATTATCGCCGAAATTCAGCGCAGGTCCGTGGGCATTTCACCTGTAGGAGTTTCCTGGAGGTGAAATGGCCTGCAGGCCAATTCGCCCGCAGCTGCCGCCACTAGCTGCGGCAACTTTTTTGCCAGCGTAATTTTTCCGCAGCAACTTTTTTTCACTAGCGCAATTTTTCCGCAACAGTTTTTTTTTCGCCAGCAAAATTTTTCCGACGCAAATTTTCTGAAACCTAATATAATTAGGTTTCTGTTTCCTTTTCTTAATGAATGCTATATCCCATGAATAACTAGAATGAACCAGAGAAATCTTATATAAATAAGGACTAAAACAATACAAACAGAGGGAGGAAAAAATCAAAAACTTGGGACGGAAATTGGGAGAAAAGTTGAGACAGAAACTAAGTAGGAAAGACTTTGAATCAATCTGATTTTTTTTTAGAGAGCAAACAACAATTCAATCCATCAAAGGCAGCAAAGCTTGTCTTTGTTTTTGTTCATCCAAGAAGAAATTTTTGGTGGAACCAACAAACGGAGGTATGCATCAATTGTCTAATTTCTTCACAGTAGCTTAATCATCTAATTGTTTCTTTTAATTCAAAAACCTAAGAACCCTAATTCACCTTTTCTAAAGTTTAAAAACCTTAATTCGTTGCTTTGTTTTCCAAAAAGCTTCAAATTATTATTTTTGTTTCTTCAAAATCTCAAAACCCTAATTTGCTTTCCAAATTTTCAAAATCCTAAATTGAGTTCTATTTCTTTCCAAAAGCCCTAAAAACATATTTTTTTGCTTCTATAAGCTTTAAATTGTTTTGTTTATTTTTATAAAACTTCATAAAATTATCAATTGTTTTTCCAAATTCTAAAAACTAATTCATTCTCTGAAACCCCAATTCAAAAATCTTAAAACCCTAATTCAACTCCAAAACCCAAAAAAGTGAACCCTAACCCCCTTAAAACCTTAAACCCTAATTTTTTCTAAACCCTAATCCTTTAAAACTTTTAAAAACCATATAAACATAAATGTTATAATTTTACACAGTAAGCTTAAAAATATAATTCAATAGCAAATAGTCATAATCTAAATGTTTTGAAGAGCCCAAACTCTAATTTCATGATTTTAGATCACAAACCCTAATTTGGTTAATCAAAGAATTTTACCAACTTCTTGAATCATAAAACTTTAATTCATTTTAATTCTCTTAAAATCACAGTAGCTTAGACCCATAAAATTCCAAAACCCTAAACACATGGAATAAAGAATCTTAAATAGCAACAGTAGCCCTAATTTGAATCTTTATTTGCCTTATTCAATTTTATATTTGATTATGCTTTGATTTATTTTATATGCTTTAATTTATTTAAGTTCAATGCTTGGTTTATTTAATTTATCATGGATGGATGTTTACTTTCCATTGATATTTAGTACCTTTGATGAATGATTTATTTATTATGAATGGTTATTTACTTTTATCGATTTATTTAGGTTTCCAAATGTTGTAAGAGGTATGTTTCCACTTTGTGGGTACCTCATCAGTTAAATATCATGTAATTTGAATTGAATTTCTATTTTAAAACAAATGTAAAGGACATGTTTCTACATTTCAGTGGGTGTCCTATTTAGGCATGAGATGTAAGGACATGTTTCCATCCTCAGATGGGTGTTCATTTATTTGTTTTGTTTGGACATTGCTTTGATTCTTTTAATATAATGATGCTTTATTTTAAATATTGTGTGTAATATGGATAATATTATTATATTTAAGAATTTTATAATATTAAGACCTGTAAAGGAGGCCGGTTCCAGTGAACCGGGCGTTGTGGGGGTGCTGGGCCATTTCTCACCTTTCCCACACGTACCCAACTTTCTGAACCCATTAGGTGGTTAGGGATTCTTTAGGAATAGAGTCATCCACCCCTTTCTTTTTTTCGGCCCATCCAGGTGGCGACTCCATTTTCTCCGGACTTAGGTCCGTGTTCTCTAAGGCCCTGAGCCTAAACAGTGCCGAAGTTGCAAGAACCATTCCACCGGGAGTGGAGGCAAAAATCCCCGCTCACAGTGGCGACTCCACTGGGGATAAGAGAAGTTGATTCCATTGGTCTTTATATTATACTATTCTTTCTTATAATGATATTATCCATTGCATCATATTAGATTGCATTGTGTGCGTGAGTTAGGACGCCTGTGTTATCCGTGTTGTGTTATGTAAGGGATACCATACTTTCACTCAAGTTATGGAGATCGAGCATGGCATAACCACTCATAGTCTCGTACCATTTGGTATATACTTGCTAAGGGAACCTAAGCCTTTTTACCCAAAGACTAAAGCTCATGTAATTGGCCTAGTTACTTTACTTAGGTTTTACCCCAAATGTATGTTGTTTGACTATGGTTAATTTATCTTGGCTTAAATCATGGCTTATTTGGTTTGATCTTTTTCTAATATGATCCAAGTACATTAGCAAGCTCAAATAAATTTTTTTAAAGTCCAAAAAACCAAAGTTATTTTCAAAATTTTTCAAGATGAGACTTTTTCTAAAAACAAATCAAAAATTCTTTTGCTCATGGCCCAAAATCCATTTTACAATGGGCTTAGAAACAAAATTATTTTCATGCAACCTTTTCTTATAAAGAGCTTGCAAATTCTTTAGGTCAATTAAGAAATACCAAAAATCAATTGTGAGGCTAGTTTATACTAAGAATAATTAATCATGGGCTTGTTTTTGGCATGAATCTTTAGTTACTTTTTCAAGTGAGAAATCTATCTATAATAAACCTATTAATTTAGTTTTAATCCAATATAGCATAAAAGCTACTTTGGTTGGATAAATGGATTAAAACCTAATTAATGGGAATTATCATAAGTTGATTTCCATTTTTGAAAATATAACTATTGGTTGAAACGTCTGAGGGATCTATTCGAAAACAAGATACCCTATGTTGGTATTTTGTTAGCCATATACCTAGGAAAAGAGACTCGCCATTCATGTGTGAATGTTATAAGGTTGGAAGAAACATCCTATTTGTCCTTGTTTGTCTATTGTTTATGCATACATGCATACATTTGCATCTCATATCATTAATCCTTTCTGGCTCACAGCCCTGGATTATGATAGTTCAAAAGCTTACGATGATCCGACTTACAAAGGAAGCAAAGAATCTAGCAACAACTAATCACTTGCTCACCAAAAATAATGGATCCCGAACAAATTCAAAGAATGGTGGAAGATGCCCTCAACGCCAAGATGGAAGAAATAAAAGAGGCCCTAGCTGAGACCATAAAGAACCAACTAGCTGCAATTTTAGGAAACAATGCCGAAGCATCTGCTAGCACCAAGAAGCCAAAGGACAATGGGAAGGCTAAAATTGGCGAAGTAGCTTTTGATGATGATAAGGTGGTCATTGATGATGATGATTGGGCTCAAAACTACCAAGATCTTCAAGACAAAAAGGAGCCAAAGGTTGTTGAGAAGGCAAATATTGAAAAGACCGAGACATCTGATGTTGAAAAGATGATTGCTGATTTAGAAAAGAAATTTGTAAAGAAGTTGAAAATCGAAGAGATGTCCGAAGTTGACAAATTATTTGAGCTAGATGAAGAAGTTCCGTACAAGTTTAAGATGCCATATTTTGCGAAGTTTGATGGAACCAAAAATCCTCATCTCCATGTGAAGCAGTGTATCACTGCTATGCAGTTTGCCCGAGCTACTAAGGCTCAAACTTTAAGGTACTTTATGCTCTCTTTGGACCCTATTGTCCAAAATTGGTTCAATACCTTAGATGAAGGAACACAAAAGAGTTGGGATTTGCTATACAAGGCCTTCATCCAACAATATGGATACAATGTCGAGATGGAAGTTACCTTAATGGAAGTGGAGTCCATTAGACAAAGGCCAAATGAGAATTTTGTGGACTATGTGAAGAGATGGAGAAACAAGACTGCTTTGCTCAAGAAAAGACCCGATGAATATGATCAAATAAAGATGATCGTGAGAGGTGTCCTGCACAATCTCCGTGAAAGGATGTCTCACACCCTTATAAGGGATTTCAAAGATCTTCTCCAAGCTGGTCTACAAATTGAAGAGTGGGAAAGGGAGAAAAATCGCTTTTCAATAAGAAGGAATGAGAAAGGGAATTACCAGTCTGGAAATCAAAGCACGCAAAAAGAAGTTGATATCAATACAACTGGTCAAGAAAATAGAAGGCAGTTTTCATATCTGGGGAAGCCTTTGTCTTGGGTCTTCAACAAGTTACAAAAGAAGGGACTATTACAGCCATTGGCCCTTAGACCTTTGCCGAATCCTTTACCCCAAAAATTTAATACTAAAGCCTTTTGTGAGTTTCATCAAACACAAGGACATGAGACAGACAAATGCTTGCGATCAAAACATGAGATCCAAAATTTAATTGACAGTGGTAAGCTGCCTGAGCCGGACAAGCCCAATACAAAGAATGATCCTTTACCAAAATTCAACAGAGTGCCACCACCAGCAACCTTTATGGTAGGAAAAAGATTGGAAGAAGATTTTGTTTTATCATCCTTTTAAGATGGAGATATTGAAGATGTGAAAGGAAGAGAAGCTTAACTCAACAAACTTTCCTTAGCTTGAATGTTGTTTTTCAAATTTTGCTTTATATTTAATTGGAACAATCGTGTTTTTTAAATTTAAATTTATTTGAATAAATTACTTTCATCAAAAATTTTGTTGGTCACTGTTCATGTTGGTGCTCAACCAATGAGGAATCTAGCTTGATGATTCATGAATTAATATATTTATGCATCATGACTGGAATGACTTTACTAGGAGAGGGAATTCCTCTATAGCATTGAGTTGTGTATGCTTACTTAGAGAGGGCTCCTGCATAATTACGTTTTTCTAGGTCCTAGTCAGTCTTAGAACATGCTTTGACAAACTTTCGAGGCAAAATTGAACTCTGCTTATTTAAGGGAGAGATGGTGTAGGCATTGTTTGGTTAGCCAACAACTAGTATCCACCCTATTAAATATCAATCCCTAGTTGTCCTTTTGAGCCTTCATGAAATTTTAGCTTTCTTTTCATTGGCATACAAACCCCAACAACCTACCCTGAGCTGTTGTGATACTTTTGACAAGTCTTATGATCACTAAGATGAAGAGGCAAGAAGATCAAAGACTGTAATGCATAGTCAAGACCATAAGGGTAGTTGAATTTCTCCTAATATCTCCAATCTATCAAGATGACATCAGATTAACAAATGATTTATCCCTGTTAAAGGAGATTTATACCACTCCACTCATCCATTATTAGAAACTCAAGTTGGTACAAACAAGACAACTCTTTTAGAGCTAGAACCAAAAAAAAAGAAAAAAAAAAAAAAGGGAAAAACGAAACAAGAAAAAAAGATAAAACCTAAAAAAGGCAGTTCAAAAAGCCAATTGAGTTCTCTTTTACCTAAAGCAGCAAAAGGCTTCTATTTGGTTCATAAGGACATTTTGACTTGAATTGGTCCAACCCAACCAAAGATTCAATCAAAATTGGAGAAAAAAGGAGGAAGACCATCCAGTTCTTGAAAGTTCTATACTTGACAATCTTACAAAGAAGAAGGACAAAATGATAAAATGCTCCAAGAAAGGGGAGAATAAGAAAAATAAAAGGAAACAAAAGGGAGAAGAAGAAAAGAAACAAATTTGGGTAACAAACTTTTTGCAAAGGCAAAAATTGTCCTAATCAGGATCCAGATTAATGCCAAGAAGATAGAAGGAATTTGGAGTCTAGCAAGATTGCCTCCAAGCTACCTAAAATTCAAACAAGAAATTTATAGTGTGAGGGTTTGTCCATTGTGTCACATCAGCTCCTATCTCAAAATGGCCTTCATTTAAACTCGTGTCCCTTATAGACCCCATTTCAAGCCTATCAAAGACCTGTTGATCTCTCTTGGTAGGTAGAGTCTATTAGTGGAGTTAGTTTGAATAAACATCGATATGAGATAGACAATATTTAAACTCAATGAGACCTTTGGCCAAGTAATGTGTATGTGCCTATCTGAAGTGCAACAATTCTTGCTTAAATAGAAATGATTCCCAAGTTTAGTACGGTAACTAGGGTTGTTAAGTTATAGATATATTAATTTGAAAATTGAGTCCTGAGGTACATTGACATTGATTTGGAAAAGCCAACATTTGATTTCAAAATCAAAATTCAAAAAAAAAGAAAAAAGAAATTTTACAAAGCCTTCAAGTTAAGAGGAGTATGTTGAACTATCAAACCTTAAAGGACACATTGGGCAAAGGAAATAATTATTGGCAAGGTCATGAAGAAGCTATCAACTGACATGCTAAAACACAGTTTGAAATGAATGCATTCCTGACTCTGCAGCTTGGGGTCTCCACCACTCATATTTTCAACATCTTGAAGATAAAAGCCATAAATGTGAAGCATCTTGTCATTCCAGTGCAAGACCTGAATAGGCATCTTAAAGGAGTCAATGAGAGCACTTCTGCTGATCACCTCGGTCTGTGGGTCGATGGAACCATTGTAAGTATTATTCATGCATATCATGCATACATTAGCATATCACATTGCACTTTCCTGTCTATTCTTTATCAAAGTGAACAGCAAACACCCTGTGAAGTAAACAATCAAAAGAAGATATCAAATCAGGGGGGCATGGAAAGCCCATTGCTTGAGAAAGTTCCAGTAATTTTGCAAAGAGAAGAAATGTGTGCTTTTGCGAAGAACTAAACAATAAAAACATCCATCAGAGCCTACATAGAAAAATCATGGGTTTGAGCCTACACTGGGGGCAAAATTTCTCCTTTTCAATTTTTGAGTTTATGCATGAACAAAACATTTTGAGACTCACTTCTAATATTTTACCACACAGGGGGGCAAGGAGTGGATACGAAGGCTAGCTAAAAAGGGTTGAATTTTTTGTAAAAGTGCAAAGGAAGAACAAAAAAGAATGAAAAAGAAGAAGAAAATTAGAATTCTCAAAAGAATGAAGATGCAAAAGACAAAAGATCAATCCAGCTAAAAGAGCTAAAGCCAGGGTAAAGACCCGACCTCCAATGGATAAAGATCCATGTTTCAAAGGTAAAGACCCGACCTCCAGTGGATAAAGATCTATGTTTCAAGGGTAAAGACCTAACCTCCAATGAATAAAGATCCATGTTTCAAGAGTAAAGACCCGATTTTCAATGGATAAAGATCCATGTTTCAAGGGTAAAGACCCGACCTCCAGTGGATAAAGATCCATGTTTCAAGGGTAAAGACCCGACCTCCAATGGATAAAGATCCATGTTTCAAGGGTAAAAACCCGGCCTCCAATGGATAAAGATCCATGTTTCAAGGGTGAAGACTGGATTTTCAAGGATGAAGATCCAGCTAAAAGGATGAAGATCCACTTTCAAGGGTGAAGACCCGATTTCTAAGGATGAAGATCCAATTTCAAGGGTAAAGACCTGACATCCAAAGAATGAATATCCGATGCTAAGGATGAAGATCCAGCTTAAAGGATGAAGATCCAATTTCAAGGGTAAAGACTCGATGTCCAAAGGATGAAGATCCATTTTCAAGGGTAAAGACCTAATCTCAAAGGATGAAAATCCATTTTCAAGGGTGAAGACTTAATCTCCAAGGATGAAGATCCATTTACAAAGGTGAAGACTCGATCTCTAAGGATGAAGATCCATTTACAAGGGTGGAGACCCGATCTCCAAGGATAAAAATCCATTTTCAAAGGTGAAGATCTGATGATAAGGATGAAGATCCAAGGTCCAACGATGAAGATCCATTTTGAGCGTGAAGGAGCAGTCAGACTTCTAAACTAATAAAAGGTCAGTCAAATTCAAAATCAATCTCAGGTCCAAGTACCCATTCTCGAGTCAAATTACCCAAATCAAAATCAATCTCGGGTCCAAATTCAAATCAAATTCAGTCTCGGGTCCAAGTACCCAATCTCGGGTCCAAGTACCCGATCCTAGGTCCAAGTATCCATATTCAATCCAATCTCGGGTCCAAGTACCCAAATCAAATTAATCTTGGGTCCAAGTACCCAATCTCAATTCCAAGTACCCAAATCAAAGCCATTCTCAGGTCCAAGTACCCAAATCAAATCATTCTCGGGTCCAAGTACCCAAATCAAGTTCAATCTCGAGTCCAAGTACTAGAAAACAAATAACTATCTCATCAAAAATTAAGTCTTGTTGCTTTTCACTCTCTAAAGTCTCAGATCGTTCAAGCAGGAGGCAAACTGTAGACCCTTAGTTTTTGACCTAGTCTGATCCAATATATTTTAATTAGTCCATAATAATTTTTGTGTTGTCCAATATATTTTAATTAGTCTAAAATAATTTTTGTAGTATCTTGATTAATTTTAATATTTATTTTAGTAAAAAATGATGAAGTGAATAAAAAATTAAAAATAATAAAAAATAAATCGGCGACGAAAAATCATCGCTGAAAGTCAGCGCATGCCAATTCGGGCCATTTCGCCCGTGCTGCCGTAGCTTTTTCGCCAGTGCAATTTTTTCACTGCAGTTTTTTTTTCGCCAGCAAAATTTTTTCGACGCAAATTTTTCGAAACATAATACAATTAGGTTTCGGTTTCCTTTTCTTAATGAATGTTATATTTCATGAATAACTAGAATGATCCAGAGAAATCTTCTATAAATAAGGACTAAAACAACACAAAAAGAGGGAGGAAAAAATCAAAAAATTGGGACGGAAATTGGGAGAAAAGTTAAGACCGAAACTGAGTAGGAAAGACTTTGAATCAATCTGATTTTTTTTTTTAGAGAGCAAACAACAATTCAATCCATCAAAGGCAGCAAAGGTTGTCTTTGTTTTTGTTCATCCAAGAAGAAATTTTTTGTGGAACCAACAAACGGAGGTATGCATCAATTGTCTAATTTCTTCACATTAGCTTAATCATCTAATTGTTTCTTTTAATTCAAAAAACTAAGAACCCTAATTCACCTTTTCTAAAGTTTAAAAACCTTAATTCGTTGCTTTGTTTTCCAAAAAGCTTCAAATTATTATTTTTGTTTCTTCAAAATCTCAAAACCCTAATTTGCTTTCCAAATTTTCAAAATCCTAAATTGAGTTCTGTTTCTTTCCAAAAGCCCTAAAAACATATTTTTTGCTTCTATAAACTTTAAATCATTTTGTTTATTTTTATAAAACTTCATAAAATTATCAATTGTTTTTCCAAATTCTAAAAACTAATTCATTCTTTGAAACCCCAATTCAAAAATCCTAAAACCCTAATTCAACTACAAAACCCAAAACAGTGAACCCTAACCCCCTTAAAACCTTAAACCCTAATTTTTTCTAAACCCTAATCCTTTAAAACTTTAAAAAAACTATATAAATATAAATGTTATAATTTTACACAGTAAGCTTAAAAACATAATTCAGTAGCAAATAGTCATAATCTATATTGTTTGAAGAGCCCAAACTCTAATTTCATGATTTTACATCACAAACCCTAATTTGGTTAATCAAAGAATTTTACCAACTTCTTGAATCATAAAACTTTAATTCATTTTAATTCTCTTAAAATCACAGTAGCTTAAACCTATAAAATTCCAAAACCCTAAACACATGGAATAAAGAATCTTAAATAACAACAGTAGCCCTAATTTGAATCTTTATTTGCCTTATTCAATTTTATATTTGATTATGCTTTGATTTATTTTATATGCTTTAATTTATTTAAGTTCAATGCTTGGTTTATTTAATTTATCATGGATGGATGTCTACTTTCCATTGATATTTAGTACCTTTGATGAATGATTTATTTATTATGAATGGTTATTTACTTTTATCAATTTATTTAGGTTTCCAAATGTTGTAAGAGGTATGTTTCCACTTGGTGGGTAACTCATTAGTTAAATATCGTGTAATTTAAATTGCTTTTCTATTTTAGAACCAATGTAAAGGACCTGTTTCTACATTTCAGTGGGTGTCCTATTTAGGCATGAGATGTAAGGACATGTTTCCATCCTCGGATGGGTGTCCATTTATTTATTTTGTTTGGACATTGCTTTGATTCTTTTAATATAATGATGCTTTATTTTAAATATTGTGTGTAATATGGATAATATTGTTAGATTTAAGAATTTTATAATATTAAGACCTGTAAAGGAGGCCGGTTCCAATGAACCTGGCATTGTGGGGGTGCTGAGCCATTTCTCACCTTCCCCACACGTACCCAACTTTTTGAACTCATTAGGGAGTTGGGGATTCCTTAGGAATCGAGTCATCCACCCCTTTCTTTTTCCCGGCCCGTCCGGGTGGCGACTCCATTTTCTCCTAACTTAGGTCCGTGTTCTCTAAGGCCCCAAGCCTAAACAGTGCCGAAGTCGCAAGAACTATTCCACCTGGAGTGGGGGCAAAAATCCCCGCTCACAGATATGATGAAACTAATAATGATGTCCAGCTAAAAAAGAATGAAAAGATGAGCTTTCCTCCACTTGAAGAGGGTTTTTTTAGAGATCTGGACATGGGACCACTCCAAAGGAAGCCCAAGCCAATCATGTTCATGGGGAAGTTGATCCTAGGTTTTAAGATTTTTGCTGATGTTGTTCATCCTGCTAGCTGACAAGGAGCCTAGTTCAGAAGAGAAAAAGAAAGTTGTCCTAAAGATCTAGAAGACTCCAGAGGAGATTGCTACTCAATTTGAAGATCTTTTAGTTTATGATTATGAAAATAGTGATTTTCATTTTGATTTTTATTTGTCTGCTTTGTATGAGGATGACAATGTTTTCTTTTTCTAAAATGAATGCAATAAAGTCTGATTTTCCTTACTTGTGTGATATTTTTCCTGATGGTTGCATACATTCGAGTGGTGATTATATAAGTATTTTTAATATTAACTCTCTTGACACACAATCATTAAATTTGGGAACAACCGATAATCCTAAAAATATTAGCATAGCATCTAACCTTACTCCTGAAGAGAGAGAGATATTTGAAAAAATATTTTTAAAAAAATGAAGAAGTCTTTGCTTGGTCTTGTGAGGATATGCCTGTAATTAATCTAGATATAGCTGAGCACCTGATTCCTATTTACACTCACATAAAACCTGTCAAACAAAAGCTAAGACGGTTAAGGCCAGAATGGGCATAATTGGTTAAAGAATAAGTCACTAAGCAGATACAAGTAAAGTTCCTTGAGTTAATAGTTTATCTTAATTGGTTAGCGAACATAGTTCCCATACCCAAGAAAGATAGAAGGATTAAGATTTGTGTGGACTATAGAGACTTGAACAAGGCATCCCCTAAAGATGATTTCTCTTTTCCCCATATATATGTACTTATTGATAGTGCAGCCTCTAGCATGCTACACTCACTCGTAGATGGATTTTTCAGATACAATCAGGTGTTAATGGCCCAAGAGGATAAAGCTAAAACTACCTTCATCACTACATGGGGTATATTCTTCTATAGGGAGATGCCATTTTGATTAAAGGATGTTGGAGAAACCTACTAGATGATGGCTACCACCTTGTTTCATGACATGATGCACAAAGAGTCGAGGTCTATGTTGATGATATGATGGTGAAGTTGGATATAAGGAAACAATATTTTCAAAACTTAGAGATTTTCTTTAAAAGAGCAGTGAAGTATAAGCTAAGGGTGAACCCAAAGAAGTGTGTGTTTGGGGTTACTTCAAGCAAGTTGTTGGGGCATGTGATAGGTCTAAGTGGCATTGAGATCGACCCTGGCAAAGTTAAGGCAATCAGGGATGTGCCAACCCTTAAGACAGAGAAGGAAGTTCGGGGGTTTATTGGCAGGTTACAGTACATTAGTAGGTTCATAGCAAAACTTACTACAATCTATGAACCAATCTTCAAACTACTTAAAAAGAACCAACCAGTTAAGTGGAATGAAGAATGTCAAAAGGCCTTTGAGTGTTTTAAAGAATATTTACTGAATCTACCAATTTTAAAGCCACCTAGACCCGGTAGACCAGTAGAAGAAGAATCGATAGGAGAAATGCTCACCCAAGAAGATGAATCGGGAGTTGAGCATGCAATTTATTATTTGGTAGAAATCTCCTACCTTATGAAATAAAGTACAACATCATTGAGAAGACCTGTATAGTTGTGGTTTGAAAGTTGCAGCATTATTTTCAGTCTTATAGTGTGTAAGCAATTTTCAGGATGGATCTAGTGAAATACTTAAGGGAAACACCTTCTTTGATTGGGAAATATGGAACATGGTTGATAATTTTAGAAGAATTTGAAATTGAATACATAACCAGGACAACCATCAAAGGAAAAGCAGTAGCAGAATTCCTGGCTGAACAACCATTGTCGGACAGTGAGGAGGTGATTTGGAATTTCTCGATAAACATTTAGAGGCCATAGAGGTACAGGGATGGAAGATGTACTTTAACGAAGCAGTGAATAGAAAGGGAGCAGGCTTAGGAGTAATTTTGGAATCACCAGAAGGGGAGTTCATCCCTCTAGCCAAGAAATTGAAGTTTAAGGCAACTAACAATATGGTGGAGTATAAAGCATGTATTTTTGGCCTAGAAACCCTGATGATTAGGAAGATTGATAAAGTACAGGTCTTTGGCAATTCTTTGTTAGTAGTATCTCAAGTGAATGGAGAGTGGCAGTTAAAGAAAGAGAAGTTAAAATCGTAACATGACTATTTGACCATGATGAAGAAGAATTTTAAGGAGTGTGAATTTATACACTTACCAAGAGAAGAAAATCAGATGGTCGATGCCTTGGCCATCATGGCTTCGGTATGGGAGGATCATGTTAAGTTATTCATTAAGCCTCTGGTTTTGACCAGTTCATCAACTCCTTGCTATGAGTATGAAACAATCATGGAAATTGATATGGACTATGATGCATGGTACGACACCATTAGACGGTTCTTGGAAAGTAGGGAATACCCACAAGGTGCAACGAAGGAAGAAATAAGAGCTATAAGGTGATGGTCCTTGCAATACATCATCTTTCATGAGGAGTTATATCGAAGATGGCCCAATGGAGTACACTTAAGATGCTTAAGGTAGCCTGAGGTTGAGCAGATCATGTCGAAAATACATGTTGAAAGTTGTGGACCTCATATGAATGGATTGGCCCTAGTTAAGAAGATAATCTGACAAGGCTACATTGGTTAACTATGGAAAGAGACTTCATTGATTTTGTGAAGAAGTGCCAGCAATGCCAGATGTATGGAAACTTGAATCACTTGCCTCCTGAAGAAATGCATTTTATGTCCTCTCCCTAGCCTTTTGTATCTTGGGGAATTCACAATATTAGGGAAATACATCCGACAGCCTCGAACAGTCATCAATTTATAGTAGTGGCAGTGGATTATTTTTCAAAATGGGTTGAAGCTGACTCTTTTAACAAGTTAGGGGCAAGGCAAATGCCTACATTTATTGAGAAGAATCTCATCTGCAGATATGGGGTCCTGCATAGTGTGATATCAGATAATGGACTGCAATTTCAAGGGGTCGTTAAGGACTTATTCTCGAAGTACCAAATTTGTCATCATCGATCCTCGACTAAAATGACAAATCTGAAATGAAAAATTTTTCAGGTGATTCTCGAAGGCAAATGGTGTGGTGGAAGCAAAGAATAAAATAATCAAGCACATTCTGTCCAAAATGACTAAGTCGTATAGTGATTGGTCAAAAATGCTTCCTTTTGCTTTATGGGGATACAGGATGAGTGTGCGAACCCTGATTGAAATGACATCATTTTCTTTTGTTTATGGGATGGAAGCAGTGTTGCAAATTGAGATCGAGATCAAATCACTGAGGGTGGTACTAGAAGTTGAATCACCTAAGATGGAATGGGTAGCAAGTAGATATGCGCAGCTAGCCTTGTTAGAAAAAAGAAGGTTGAAGGCATTGTATTATCACTATCTATATCAAAGGAAGATAGCTCGGGCCTATAATAGAAGGGTCAAGATAAGAAAGCTTAAAGTCAATGACATAGTATTGAAGTAATGCAAGCCTAATATCCCCGATCCAAGAGAGAAGTTTAGATCTAGCTGGGAACGGTCGTATGTTGTGAAACAATCATGAACAAGGGAGCAGTCAAGTTGTCAGACATGGACAGGAAAGAGTTTAATGAGCTAATAAACATTGACAAGTTGAAGTTCTATGTTTGAAAAAAAAAAAAAGAAGAAAAACGCGCTGGATTGAAAACCCGAAAGGGTGGTGTAGGCAAATGTTAGAGCAGTTTGCTAGTTCCAAAAACCTGAAAGGGAGGGCCAAGCAACAATTAGGACTATATGAGAGAAAATTGTCAATTTAAAACATAAAGGGGCTGGTTGGCGACAAGAGTGATCTTTTGTATGCTTGCTTATATTTTTTGTTGTTCCTGAATTTAATAAACAGGGTTAATTTTAAAATTATTCTATGTGCACTATTTTAAATAATCTGACCATTAGGGTAAAATAAATACCACAATAGCAAAAGGTGATGATAAATTTTTCATATCCGTGATTTGGAAAAATTAAATATGTATTTGGAGGTATAAAGTGTTGTATATATTTAATGTATACTCAGTGTATACATAGTATATACATATCGTATAATTATTATTATATATGTTGGATATATATATTATATTTAATATATATATATATAATGTACATGTAAGGTATAGTGGATGTGTACATAGGATATATATTATATACATATGGGTAAAATATATATTAAATATATATTACATATACATATGCATAAAATATACAATATATATATAAAGTATACATTTGTGGTGGAAAAGGTGGTGGTGATGATGATGATGATGATGATGATGATGATGATAAATAAAAAGAAAAGAAAGTCAAAGAAGAAAGAAAACATTTGGTGGAGAATTAAAATGAAATTAATTAATTAATTAATGTATACTTATGGATAAGAAATGAGAGAAGCAAAAGCAATCATCTTTTTTCTTTTTTCTATGGAACCCGCAACTTGAGAGAGAGGAAGAGAATGGTATAATTTTCTTCTATACATCAAATACTACAATAGATTCAAGAGGATTTAAGTGGATATTGAAGGCTTAGCAAATAATCAAGTAAGTACCTTTCTATAAAGCTTGGTTTTCTTTCTTTTTAAGATTATGTGAAGTTTGATTTTGAATGGGTGTGATTAAATTGTTTAAATGAATATAAATGAAGCTATTTGGATTATTTATTAATGATTTTTAAGGTTGGATTGAAGAAATGGTTGGGTTTGAGTGAAGTTTGGTGAAGAGAGAAAATTTAGGGTTATGAAACTTTTGTGTTTGTGAAATCATGAGTTTTAATTATGTAATTTGGTTCCAAATGTGTTGTTTTGATGCATAAACAAGGATTTTAAAGTCAAATGATGGATTTGGTTAAGTTTGGATATAGTTTAAAAATGGTAGTATTGATTTTTTGGAAAAGTGAATTTTCAAAGTATGGTGAATTGTTTGATTTTAATGTTTAAAGCATGTTATTTTATGATAAAAGTGATGAAAATAAGCTTGGATTAATAATTGGAATACGTTCAATGGGGAAGGTTATGCCATTTTAGGATTTTGTACTAAAGCATGTGTTTAATTAATGTAATTGGTTTAAACATGTTAAAATATATTTGTAATAGCATAAATAAACTTAAAACACTAATTTAAATGAATTAACATGGTTGTCCAATGTTAAAGTGAGGTAAGGCTCAATTTTAGAATTTTGTTTAAAGTGTTGTTTAATTATGATTTGATGTTGAGAATACCTTCAAATGTGATATTAAATAATTATTTATGATCACATTTGGCATAGGCATTGAGAGGAAGTAGTTTGTCCAACCCTAGTGTTGAAGGGAAACTTGGAAGTGAAGGTTGGAGGAAGATTTGTAGCTTGCTTTTGAGTGCTTTATAAGGTATATACAAACTCTTGATAAATATGGCAGAATTGAATTTCATTTTGGCTTGATACATTTTGGTTCGAAAATGTGTTAAGCTACTTGATGCATTAATTATTCATGAATAATATGCTATGACATGTGTAATGTTATATATGCATTAAATGCATTGTGAAAAGATATTGTTAATGGCTAAATTGCATAAAATATAAATTATGTAAAAATAGCCCAAAGTGTTTGGGTAATATGATTTTGATGTGAAATGTGATATATTGTGAGGAAATGATAAATTAAAATGAAATGAGATTAATATGAATGAGGAAAAAAATGAAAATGATGCAATGTGATGAAGAAAGGAGAAAATGAGGCAATGTGCCTAATTGATACTAAGAAAAGAGGCAATGTGCCTAGTTGATTATGAGAAAATGAAAAAGAAATTGATAATGGTAAATATGAAATAATTGTGTGCCTAGTATGTTATACAATTTTCAAAGTTATGTGTTTGGCAGCATGCCTATGAGGTTATCCTCATTATTTTCCTTCAGGGGCTAGCTTTTGAGCAATACTTTGATTTGTCTTTGGGGCTAGACACTTGGCGTCACTGTGATATGATTTGCCTTCGGGGCTAGCTTTTGAGCATTACTTAATTTGCCTTCGGGGCTAGAGACTTGGTATCATTATGGACCAAAATAGTAACTCTGAGATTTGAATAATGTATTAGTTTGTTTGGGCCCATGCTTATGTTTGTTCTTATGTGAATTATAAAATGATTAAAGGATATGTGTTAAGGTGAAATTGAGTAATGCATTATGAAACATCATGTTAAAGCATTTTGCATTGGCATTGTTTTATAGTTTTATTATTATCAAAAATTTTACCGCTAAGCTATTAGCTTAGCATGATTGTAATTTATCGCGCAGGTGGCAGGGGTGATCCGGTTGATTCGTAGAGTTCTTCTAGACTGGGTTGGGTCTAGATTTGAGGTTGCTTGTTGAGTTGGTTTTAGGGTACAACAAGATCAGAGCCATTTGTCATCATATATATATGTTATATTATAGTACATTTTGCTAATATGTATATTATGTTGTGTTTTTGGAGTACACATTATAAATTATAAATAATATTTTGGGACAAATTATATAATATAGGATTTTATATGTGTTTTTGATATATACCTATGTATATTTATAATTGTTTTGAGAAAATATTAAGGATTTGAGAAGTTGAGGTGGAGATGGGTGATTTGTTTTATTGGGAATGTTTTTATGTAGGTTGTGTTTATGTTGAATTTTTAAAATACTCAAATTACAGATAAAACTCTGGCAAATTTTTTCCAGAGATTCTCTTATAAAATACTATTTTAGAACTTATAGTTAATAATAAATATTTTATTTATTATTTAAATATACATTTAAAAGTGTTTAAGAATTTTAAATTGGAAATTTGAAATTTTTTTATTAAACCAGGTTGTGACATTTTTGTATCGTATGTGTGTATTTTACATATACTAGGTATATGTAATATACGTATATAGGGTATAAGGGTATTATAAAATTATAAAAGGAAAGAAAACATCTTTTACTATCATTATTGTTCATCCTAATATTATTTTGCTGAGAAATTATTGAATGTAAAATCTATGGCAGACGATAAGTGTAGTGTGTAGGCCAGCTTTGCTTCAGTCAGTCCAAGAAGGCTTTATTCAGATGAGACATGTCCAAATCAGGTGTGAACTTGGAACCTCAAGGCTTGGCTTCATATTGGCAGTCAAGTCGATAAGGATCATAGCAAGTACCATGATAGAGAGCAGCCAAAGGAACATACATCAGATATGCCTAGATGGTGACATGAGTAATCTTCCACCAAGGCACCAATCAACGGATGTTAATCACAGCCCGTGAGCTAATCCAGTCAATCCAGTTAGTATATGAGGAAGCAGGATGGAGCAGCTTCATGGTGGAATGATGTCGTGATAGATATTTGGTGAAGTCCACCAATGGGGTGTCCAGTAAGCAGAGGCACTCCTGTAGCCAGATCTGTATAAAAGGGAAGCAATAATCAATGAAAAAACCACTAGGTCGAAAACCTGCAAGGGCAGCCTAAGCAAAAATTAGGGCAGTTTACTAGTACTGAAAACCCACAAGGGCGGTCTAGGCAAAAATTAGAACTAGGAAAAAAGGAGTCTTTTAGGTTGAAAACCCATTAGGGTGGCCTAGGAAAAAATTAGGATAGCTTTTTAGTTTCAAAAACCCACAAGGGCAAACTAGGCAAAAATTAGAGCAATAATAAAAAAAGGGCCTAAATTGAAAACCTGAAAGGGCAGTTTAGGTAATAAACTGAAGCAGTAGGGGACTTCCAACCAATCTCCTTGAAGATTCTATCTTGAATTAATCCAATCCAACTAGGGTCTCAGCTAAGATCATAGGTAATTGGTGAAAGTCCTCCCTCCATTTGGTCTACAATGTCCAGTACTCACGGGTTAATGTCGCCGTTAGGAGAAATGAGCAAGAATTGACCAAGCAAACACAAACAAAACATGCAACCCCAAGCTTTGGTAGAAGCCAAATGAGAAATGCAAAAATCAATCAAGGGATCAAGCAATATTTTCTCACCTCTGGTCAGTTGCAGAACTTCAGGTTTTGAAAGTTTAAATAGCATCTTTATCTTTTGTTTAGTTTTGAAAGTCAGTATGGGTAGTGCCACTGGTTGATTGCTTGGATATCCAAGGATGGCCTTAAATTCTTCGATCATAAGACAAAATTGAAAGTCATTTATCTTGAAAGTCCTAGTTTTCACATCCCAAAAGGAAGATATGGCATGTAAAAAATGGTTGGTCCAATTTGACATTTTGAAAGCATTTTAAGACATTGAGTTGAGACCATGATACTTGTTCCCAGTGTGTTGCCTTGATGTTTTTAAACAAATTCTTCACTTTTTCAAATTGGCCTTGGACATTGTTGGGCATCATAATTGCAATTAATTTAAATTGATAACGACAAAAGCTGAATTAAGGGTTTTGAAATTATTTTGAATCAATTGTGTTGGGTTTGAAGGTAAATTGAAGCTGCTTTAAATTAATTATGCAAGATTTATTTCTATTAAAGAATGAGCGAATGGCTTGGAATGTCTTGAATGAAGAATTGTAGTTGATTTATATAATCATTGGTTTGCAGACCAAATTGCACAAGGAATAGGTAGTGACTAAGAATGAAGACACGCTAGGAAAGGAATTTGGACTGAGCAGTGGCTGGAATACCGAGTATATTTGGGTTTGGTAAACTCTTATCCATGACAAACCCACATTTGGATTCATCATGGACTTCTGTGTGTATATATATATATATTATAAAAATATATACAATACAAAAAAGTAAAAAAAAACTGAAAAGTCAAAGTTACATAAACAAAGTTATTATTTTTATTATTTTTATTATTGTTGTTGTTGTTGTTGTTGTTATTTTCAAGATCAATACAAGTTTTTTTATTTAAATTTGATACAAGCCCATCATTGTGAAGAGGGAGGTGGTCCATAATCAAATAAAGCCCTTAAGAAAGTCATCGCCTATTGGAGGGGGGGGGGGTATATCGTCTGTCCTAATCCACTCAAGGAGGAAGCACCCGAACCTCTATTGCCTTGGGAGTCGGTTTTATAATAATCATCACTTGAAAAGGGATGAGGAATATCATGGACATTAGTCTGAGGCCCCCTTGATGAAGAAGCATTCGAATCCCTCATGCCCTGAAACTGGAGTATCGGAAGTCATGTGCCTCCTATTGGTATAATTCTTCAAAATGGGCATTGTGTAGATGACTAGTGGCTAACTCTTCTTAAAGCTTTCTATTTTGCTCCTCAAGTATCTGCTGTGAGCCAGATAAGGAAAGGGTAAGTTCATACATTTTCATGCATACATACAAGTGTATATCATTATGAAACAAGATGACAGACCATGTAATTCAGATCGAAGCCATGCAGATAAGACAACATATCTATATAAGAAGGGGCAAACGGAGAAAACTGCCACTATATCGGAGTATCATATAGAGGGACAACTCAATGACCAAGGGAACCAGCAGTCTGCAATAATCATGGAAATAGTTAGAACAAATTAAGAAAAAACAACTGCTATGACAAAATGATAGATACCTGAGAAGTGCCAGCTCCAGAATCCCCATGAGAATGGGAAGAAGGCTCACCCTAAACTTTATCTGGTACCCCTAATTCTATTTTTCCAAAATACTAAAAACCCTAAATCTATTTTCCTAAAACCAAAATCCTAATCCTGTTTTCTAAAAATTATAACCCTAATTCCCAAATTTCCTAAAAAATCCTAATTTCCCAAATATCAATCTTAAAACCCTAATATTCATATCCAAAGCATAAAAATCCTAATTTTCATTCTATAAGCCCTAATTTAAGATGTAAACTCTAATTATATACATTTAATACTTTAAACCCTAGTTTTAGTTATTTAATTTGTCATAAACTTTTATGATGAATGATTTATTTTATTTGGTTATAATGGATGTTTTATGTTTAATTATTATGTTTGATGATTTAATTTGCTTGATTAATTGTTTATTTCGATTCTAGAATTATAAAAGGCATATTTTTACTTTGTGGGTGCCTTAATTATTTTTAATTATGTTATTTACATTATGAATTTTGAAATTTTATAAAGGACATGTTTTCACCTTTTGGTGGGTGTCCTATTGTGTTTATTTTCATTGACATGGACATTGTAAAGGCATGTTTTCATCCTTGGATGGGTGCCTATTTTGTTTGTTTTTATATAATAAAGTGATGGATGTTTATTTCTTTCAATTATCACATGTAGTATGGATGATATCGTAATATTTAAGAATTTAATAACATATGACCTAAAAAGGAGGCCAGTTCTAATAAATCGGGTGTTATGGGGGTGCTAGGTCATTCTCACCTTCCCCATATGTACCCAACTTTTCGAACACATTAGGGAGTTTGGGATTTCTTAGAAATCGAGTTATCCACCCCATTTTTTTCGACCCGTCCGGGTGGCGACTCCATTTTCTCTGGGTTTAGGCCAGTATTCTCTAAGGCCCTAAGTCTAACAATGCTGAAGTCACAAGAACCATTCCACATGGGAGTAGAGGCAAAAATCCCCGCTCACAGCTATATGCCACAGATTACTTACTGTGTGTGTGATGGGATCCATATCCTTCAAGCCCTCTTGATGCCTCATGACTGACTAGTTGAGTTATTTTTGGGGTCATTGCAGACACCACCTCAATAATCATTTAAATGACAGTGAAAGTCCTATAAGTGTTATTATTTTAATTTTTTATAGTGTTTTTCTTATAATTAACTAATTTCATTGTTATTACCTAGGGAAACATTAAAGTTTGTGTTTTTAACATTTTATTTTGCATAATAAGTGATTATAAAATAAAGTGATTATAAAATATTAAATTGAGACTTCCTTAAATTATAATTAATGTCTATTGGAGGGCCTTTGAAACACCACATAACTTTATCCAAATAAAAACTTTTGAGATATATGCCATGGATGAATTATTGTAAGTGTGATGGCATCTACTTCCTTTAAGCCCTCTTGGTGCCTCATGACTGACTAGTTGTGTTGACTGACTAGTTGTGTTATTTTTGGTTTCATTGTATAAACTCCTCAATAATCATTTAGATTACGATGAAAGTATGCAAGTATTATTATTATTATTTTAAATTTTCTCTAGTGTTTTCTCTATAGTTAAATAATTTCATTATTGTTACATGGGAAAACATTAAAATTTTTGTTTCTAACATTTTATGTTGTATTAAAATTGACTATGAAAAAATTGAGATTACCATGAATGATAGATTTAGTATATGTTGGAGGTATTTAAAGCAACACATAACTTTATAAAAAATTTTGAATTATATGCCATGAAGGAGTTACAGCAAGTGTGTCGGTATCTATATCTTTTAAGCCCTCTTGATGCCTCATGACTGACTAGTAGTATTAACTGACTAGTTATGTTGTTTTTTGCATCTTTATAGGCACCATGCCAAAGATCATTTCGATGACAATGAAAGTCTTGTAAGTAGTATTTTTAAAATTTTAAGTTTTATGTAGTGTTTTCTCTCTAGATAGCTAATTGCATTGTAACTATTTGGGAAAACATTAAAATTATATTCTAACATTTTGTTTTGCATAAATTAATGAATGTTAGAGAAATTAAGATTGGCTTCAATGATAGACATATAGTGGAGTGTATTTAAAGTAGTGCGAAACATTATAAAAAAAATATGAGCTCTATGCCACGAAGAACTTATTATAAGTGTGACGACATCCATGTCATTTAAGCCCTCTTGATGCCTTATGACGGACTAATTGTGTTGTTTTTGGCTTCATTGTAGTCATCACCACAATAATCATTTGGATGATGGTGAAAGTCCTATAAGTAGCAGTATTATTATTTTAAATTTTCTCTAGTGTTCTATCTATAGTTAACTAATTTCATTGTTATTACTTACGGAACCACTAACTTTTTGTGTTTCTAGCATTTAGTTTCACATAAAAAGATGACTATTAAATAATTGGGAATTCCATGAATGATAGATTTAGTGTATGTTGGAGGTATTTGAAGCAGCATGAAACCTTATCAGGAAGCATTATTGAGCTATATGCCACGGGCGTCTTATTATAAGTGCCATGGCATTTATATCTTTTAAGACCTCTTCGTGGCTTATGATGGATTAGTTGTGTTGACAAGCTAGTTGTATAGTTTATGTGTCATTTCATACACTACCTAAATAATTATTTGGATAATGGTCAATGACTTGTAAGTAGTATTTTTATTATTTTAAATTTTCTATAGTGTTTTCTATATAGATAACAAATTTAAATTGTTATTATTTGGAAAACATTAAAGTTTGTATTCCTAACATTTTGTTTTGTAGAAATTCATGAGTGTTAAAGAAATGAAGATTGCCTTGAATCATAGATATAGTATATGTTGGAGGGTATTTAAAGCAGCATGGAACGTTATCTATTATAGCGGAACTAGGATTTGAAAGAGAAGGGGAGAGAGGTGGACAAATTTTTCAAGCCAAAAAAATTGAGTGAATTGAAGATAGAATTGAATATTTAATATTATAGTAAAAATTTAGATTTTATTGTTTATATTATTTATTAAATTCTAAAAATTTATTGAATTTTTTATATGTTTTTTTATTTTAATTATTGGATCTATTAATTTATTTAGAGGAATTTATTAAATTAAATTTTATAAAAGTATAATTTCAAATGAGAATAATAATTTTATCTAATTCATAAAAAATTACAAAATCCTATCATTATATTTATAATCCAATAATGTATATAAATATATATATAATTTATATAATTATAAATATATATATATATAATTATATATTTATATTTATATATTTATAAATAATTATATATATAATTATATAATTATATATTTATATTTATATATTTATAAATAATTATATATATACATATAATTATATACATATTCACTTCAAGAACCACACAAAATCTGGGCTTAGTTAGGTCTAAAAGGACTCACAGTCTCTACTCTGTCACATGCGCAATGCAAACAATCGCGATACATACTTTGACAACAACAAATAATTAAAATGCATAATAATTCTTGAAAATGCATAATGTGTATTATTGTGTCACAGAAAATGCATCATACTCTCGATGTATTACCACATTCATAAAATTAGCTACTATATCACAGTCACGCACATTAGGCCCAAAATCCCTATATAACATTCAAGTTCTAGAGATATTAATTTAGTCTATCATGACATCGAGTATCACATCATACCTCCCGAAGGCACATTTTTTATCGATATCGGGGATTTGAGTGTCATAACATACCACCCAAAGGCGTATTCCCTATCGACACCGGAGGTCAAGTGTCATGTAATATCGCTCGAAGACTGCCTCCTCAACACCGTGGTATCCGACACTAGTGTGCCTTGCCCAAAAGCATATGGCATGCCAATCTCAACAATTTCAAATATAACTCTCTGGAATAAGATATTATATAAAGCAATCATGCATCACATAATTTGTTTGTATTTAATTGTATTTGTTCTTTTTTCACATTTTTCACATTCCTTATTTGTTTCTCACTTTTTCATTCACAAGATCCATAATACTTAGTTACTATTGCAATGTGATTATTTTCCACATTACCAATGCACATTTCATATTTTCACAATTTGTATAAAATATTAACCTTTGTCTTGATTTAATGGCTTATCATCTCATATATCAAACATTTCACACACTTTTATTTATAACAATGCTTATATCATTGAAAAATCACTATCAAAGTAGCATAACACATCAACAAAACTATAATGTGTTATGCCAAATCAAATATAAATAAAATGTAAGCTATCAAGTATGTACTAACCTTAGGAAGTTCAAAAAATATTCAACTCCAATTCCTTCTCCAACCTTTGTTTTTATACCAATTAGGAAACTTTGGTTTATTCAATCCTAAATAAAATAAAAAGTTAAAATCTATCATTAGAATCAAATTCTATTCATTTTATTCAAAATAAACATCAATTATACAATTTCTACCCAATTCCTAGCAAAACCCTAACTCACCCTTTACTACTTCTTTCAAATGACCACCTAATCTATCAATTTCCACCATCCAACCATAAAATTATATCATATATATCAAATATCAAAATAACTTCATAGCAATCCATATTAACAATTATCGCTCCCTTCATAAAAATTCAATTTTTTACATATTCACATATTCAAAGAGAAACTAGTTAAATCCAAAAAATTCTTACTTATTACTTGAAGTTTCTTTAATATCACACCTTGTAAAATTTGATGTGGATGATGAAGGAAAGCTCCCCCTTTCTCTCTAATGGTGGGTCGGCTTAAACTAGAAGAAGAAGAAGAAGATTTTTACCTTCTTTCTTTTAATTCTAACCCTACATATATATATTAAAAATTAATTTCATATATTTTTTAATCTCCCATCCATAATTATTTTTAATTTCCATTTTTTTAACTTTTTATTTTGATTTTTACTTTTTAACTTAATTTTTTAGTGAAATTTATACTTTAGGTATATTTTATATATACATTAAATATATTTTAATCATTTTCTTCTTTCAACATATTAATTAACCATTTCATATTATTTATTTAATTATAATTTTAATAAAAATATGGATGTTACATAATTTATTATTATGAGTGTGATTTATTCTAGGTTTTACTTTTTGGTCGACTTTTGTCTCTTAGAAAAGGAATAATTTTTAATTTTGTAGCAAATGTACCTTTGATCATAGTTTAGTTTAAATTAATCCATTCTAATCATTTGTTTCACCTAGTATTAATTGGCATATATGCTTTATTTTTGTGCATATTTGGGTTGAACATTGAACTCCAACCATTCTCATTTGCTCACCATAATTTTTGCAATATAAAATTTTGTATTTAATTTTTTTTTTGTTAACATTCAGTTGAGTTATAGGTGTGTTTGCTTGATTTGTATGCCTGTGATTATTGTCATCCATCATACGAGGTGTCACAGGGGTAATTTTCGAACTTAGAAAATTGGCCTGTGCGGCAGCCAAGTCTCTTCTTGGTTCAACCCTTCAACAAGGTTTACCAACAACAAAGTGTTAAGTAAATAAAGGGACAAGAATTAATATAATTCAGTGCACACAAAAGCAGACAGGAAAAATTCCCAACCTTTATTATTCTCAAAATAAAAAGGATTACAAAGGGACACTCTGATTTATAGCAATCACACACTTACTGCCTATGTTCTGTTACAAAATTGCAAGACAACTATGCCTACTTATTCATACAGCAGTTGCAAAGGTGGTTACTTGGCAGTTATTGCCTGCAAGATTATTACAAGAGCAGTTGACACCCCCAACTGCCTAGGGCTAGGAATTAAGGGACTCAATACAGATAATAGAAACTGCCTTCTGCCATGTTGGCAATATGTCCAAGTCATATCTACACCCATCCAAACCAATCATATGAATAATCAAGCCATCAGCCTACTGTTTCGTAGCAACCAGCACCCATACCAACCTTTGTGCCAACACTGCTTGTATTTCATTGTGGTTGCTTGGCCTGCTACCAATGCCAGCCCTGTGCGCCCAGCACGCTGCTCAAGTCATTGCCCACGATGCTCAAGCCTGGCAGCCTACTCACTGCCATAATTTGTCACACTGCTTGCCATGCTCCCCAGCATGTGTTCCTTGGCTTGCACTTAGGACCAGTGTGATCATTCCTTGTGCTCCACCGTGCCAGCAACTCTAGCTTGCCCGTTGTCTGGCCAATTGGCCCATGCTAAAGCTGGCTGATTGTGCCCCTGCACACCAATGAATTTCTTTTGTGCCCCTGCACACCAACGAATTTCTTTTGCCCAAGTATCTAAGTTCCCTTGAGCTAGACAGCCACCAATCAGCCTATCATGCGTACTGTCGAAAAGCATGCCACCCAACATGCCAATTATGCTACTGCCATAGTCCAGCATGCCCACTTGCTAGCAGTAGCTTGCCAATTAGCTTGTCTCAAATTTAGGGGTCTAACACAAGGTAAGTTTGTTTGATTCATGTTGTCATACACCTTTTCTTGGCATTTCACTTCATCTACTTTTAGAAATTATCAACTTCCTATTGTATTAAATATTTACCTAGTGAGTTTGTCATTGTTATTGTTTACAAGAAAGTGAAAGTGGAAAATCAATTTAGTTCTTGTCTATTGTGGTTTAAGATATTCTTTTATTGAACTTTCATATAATTTTGAGGGTCATACTGGTAATTGGATTAGAACTAAAATCACATTATCAATCTGGATGTTGGTTGTGTAGATTTGAAATCAGCTCTTGGGAAGAAGCAGAGAGATGGAAAAAGTTGGTTCATTAATCAAATTATACGAATACCATTCAATTTTGAACTCCATTATTTATTGATTATTAGGATTATTTAGCTAATACTTTGCAACATTAGGATTTGCGTTAGAGGGCATTTATAGAATATGAATGATTAAATAGTTTTTGCAATTTTTCATACTTTCATCACATATCGGTATATATTGATATATGTAAGTATATGTTGATATATGTCGGTATATATTTTATATATTTTAATAATATATATTGAATATGTTAATAAATGTTACGTATATTTTAAACATACATATTAGTGTATGTTGATATATGTTATTATATATAACATATATCAATATATATCAGTTTGTATACTTTTTTTAATGCAAATCAACTCATATATATTGTTATATGTAATATATATCAGTTGTATACGTTGATATTTATTTTGCAAATCAACTAATATATGTTGATGTATGTAACATATATCAACATATATCAATTTGTATACTTATATATATATGTATATTTTTGTAAATCAACTCATATATATATATATTATATATAATATATATCAGTTTTATATATTGATATGTATTTTGTAAATCAACTAACATATATTGTTATATAATATATATATATATATATTAGTTTGTATATTTGCTATTTCATTATAAATGAATTGATATATATTGTTATCTATACGTAATATATATATATATATGTATAATAACATATATCAGTTATGTTTGTTTTTTAAATCAACTAATATATGTTATATATAATATATATGAATATATAACAATATAAATTAGTTTATATATTGATATTTTGTTATAAATCAACTAATATATGTCATTATATATAACATATATCAACATACATAAACATATATCAGTTATATATTATTATTATTATTTTTATTTTTTGCAAATCAACCAATATATATTATTATATAATATATATAAATATATAACAATACATATTAGTTGTATACTAACATTTCTTTTATAAATCAACTAAAATATGTTATTATATTTAATATATATGACTACATAATAATATATATAAATTTATATATTGATATTTTTTTGCATATAAATTGGTATATATTAGTATATGTTAATATAAATTGATATATGTCGGTAAATGTTATATATAATGTGATATTTTTATAATTTTATATTAAAAATATTTTTAAATAATTTTTATAGTGTATACTAAAATTATTTTTAAGACTTTAAATTAAATAAAATATATTAATATAAGTAAAAATTTAAATTTTATTTTCAAAATAAAAGTAAATGGTAATATATATGAGTATTTATTATATATAAATAGAAATTTAATATAAATATTTTTTAATTTAATATATTAAAAAAATTATTTTAAAATTAAAAGATATAAAGCTAAAAAAATGAATACAAATGGCCAGTGCTTTTTCAAAAACAGTGACCATTTTGTAAGGAGCAAAAATCAATAAGAACAAACTATACGCCGTTGACTAGGTCAAACCTTATAGTTGTCCTCCCGTATTTTTTATAAAAAAATATATTTATAGTAAATTTGGAATTTTTTATGGTATTTTTAAATTTTATTTTAGTTTTTAGGATAGTTTTATAAATATCCTAAAAAATATCAGAATAATTTATGTAATTTTATTTATTAAAGTGATAAAAAAATTAAAATACTAAAATATAAAAATATAAAAAAAGGTGACATACCAATAGTATAAGTTTTCTTATATTTTATAAATTAAGATGTATATAACGATATTATTGTCTTATTATTTCAAAATTATATATGCTATAATAACATATCAATTTGGATATAATTATTCATTGATATTTAATTATTTATAATTTTTCATTTTTTAGTCTCATATAATTAATAAAGTATATATATTATTTTATTAAAAAATATATAACTATCTATATATTATTATTTTCTAACAATATGAAAATATAATAAATATATATCAAAACTTCATATTTTAATAAATTAATTCATGTATTCAAAAATTTTCTGCATAATTCGTATGATTTGAGTGGATCTCAATTCTGATTAACATAGACCGTTCTACCACTTGGCATTAGGAGTATGTAAATTTATAGAATCCCATCAAACATGATTAAATCGAATATATTTTAATCGAATTTGGTCGGTTTATATTGTATATATGGATGAAATTAGATTTATATTTTTTAAAAAATTTGAGTTCAGTCGAGTGGTCGGGTTGACATTTATTTGTTCAATTTAATCTGAATCTGACCGACACATATATTATATATATATATTTTATAAATTATAATATATATTACATAGCTCGATTCGAACCAACCCGAATCAACCCAGCTATAATTTTTTATATAATTATTATATATATTAGGTATATATATAATATATTTTATATATATTATAATCCGATCAAATTTGACTAAAATTAAAAATTTACGAGTCGATTGAAAATATATATAAGTTCGGTCGAATTTAGTTTAATTTATACATATATATAGGTTCAATCGGATTGAAATATACTCTTAACCTGACAGAATTCGACAGATGTCTACCCCTATTTAGCACGGTTCAATCCACAATAAAATGTTTATATTTTTAAAATTTTTATTTTCTAAAAAATAAATTTATAATTTTTAAACTTTTTGAAAAAAATTGAATTAGTTGTGATACAATCCATCAGCTCAATTTCATCCACAGTTCTTAAACTTATACTATTATAACGTCAATATTCTTAAATTTTAATTTGTGACTTTAAAATTTTTGTGCTTATTAAATTATAACATTATAGTTATTATATTAATTTTTTATTCATTCTTATTAATGAAAAGTTGATATGGCTGTCATATGGCCCTACATTAGCTCTCACCTTATTAATAAAAATATAATATGGCACCACATCAGTATTATGTCTAATCTTAATTAAAATGAAAAAAATATATTGAAGGCATATATATCTTTTACACTTTTAATTTAAATCATTTCTTACTATTTAATAATATTAAATTTTCTTTATATTTTATTTATCTGTAGCTAATAATATAATTTATAATTTATAACATTAATTAATAAAATAATTTATAATATATATTATTATTATTTAATAATTTATAAATTATAAATTATTTTATTAAATATATTATTAATAATATACTACATATGTATATATATTTACATCAAAAATATTAATAAATATATGATAATTATTATTATCGTTTTAATGTATTAATAATATATATCATAAATTTTTTTATTAATTAATGTTATAAATTATTTTATTAATTAATGCTATAAATTATAAATTATATTAATAGCTACAGTTAAATAAATATAAAAAAATTAATATTATTATTTTTAATATAGCTTAATAGTAAAAAATGACTTAAAATATAACAAATATAAAATTTAAACTCTGACACCTTCAATATATTTTTTTATTTTCATTAACATTAGATAATATTTATGTGGGGTCGACACTATATTACTTTTTAATTATTGTAATAGAAATTAATGTGGTACCACATGACTTTATATTAACTTTCAATTAGTAAGAATGGATAAAAATTTAATAAAAAGACTATAATATTATAATTTTATGAGTTTAAAAATTTTAAATTAATAAATTAAAGCTTAAAAATATTAATATTGAAATAGCATAAATTCAAGAACCAGAGATGAAATTAAGCCCAACTGGCCTACCCACAGTTGCAACAGCCTCCGTTGCAAGAAATGGAAGTAGCTTTCCTACTAAAATTTTCGTAGAAATTATACAATAATTTTAGAGGAAATTACATAGGATAACCCTTTTTTAATTTTGGTATAACCCTTTTTTAATTTTGGTTTTCAAATATTTGGGGCGTAACCTTTTTTTTTTTTTTTCATATATACGGTTTTGGCTTTGTTAGTTTTTTTTTTTTTTTCATTTTTTACTTAAAAATCGTTGTTTTTTCTTTTTCTTTTTTCTGTTTTCGTAATTTTTTATATTTTCATTTTTAGTCTTTTATTTGTATTAACATTTTTTTATTCATAAATATTTTTTATTTTTATATTATTAATAAATATACAAAAAATAAATATATATATATAATATATATACAATATATATAAAATATACACAAAAAAACAATAATATATATACATATACAAATCATCTATATAATATTTATATAATTTTTTTAATTTTTTTAACTTTATTTTTTATTTTTATATACACATAATAATCAGACAATGTATACTCAACATATACACAATATATATATAATAAAAATATAATATAAACATAACAACCATATAATATTTACATAATATATACACAACATACACACATCTACACAATTAAATAATCTTTTTTTACTTTTTTTTATGTTTATAATATGTAAAATTTATTAAAAAATAAATTTAATAATTTTTATCAATATATCTTTTATATGTTTTGATCTTTTTTTTTAAATTATTTTGAGTGTTTTTTGTTATTTATAATCAAAATTAAAATCTTCTTTTTATGAAAAAATAATATATTTTATTAGTTGAAAATATATTTTAAAATATTAATTTTTCTTATTTTATTAAAATATATTTATTTAGCAGTAAAATTTGAAAAAATAATAAATTTTATTATAAAATATTACTTAAAATAAAAAATGAGATATTTTTGAAAAAAAAAATCTTATTTTAAACAGGAGGTATTTTTGAAAAAAAATATTAGTTTTATCATTTTTGAAAACTTTTTTATATATGCAGTATTTTTGAAAATGAAACTTATTTTTAAAGTAATTTTGTAAAATTCCCACAATTTTATACAATGCTAATATGTTTAACAAATTATCACATTGCTTTTTTTTTTTTTTAAAGAAACTATAATTAGTGTTGTCAAAAAATTTGCTATCAGTAGAAAGATCTCTATGCATATTCAAATATATATTTTACATTTTAACTGGCAGAACAAAAGAAAATGGATCCGCTTTATAATATACACAGCAGCAACAATGGCAAACCAATAATTAATGTTTTTAGCTGTTAAGAAAATGGTATTTTGATTCAACATAGCTTTCTGCATCCCAAAGGAAAGATCCAAATGCTACTGCCTCCAGGACTAACATCGTCAATCCTGAGAAACCAATGGAAATAACTTCGTCGTTGGCCATGTCTATTGAACCATCATCAGCAATCCTTATGTCAGGCCTCCCAAACAGTGCTTGAGTTTGTTTTTCAATCAAAGACATGGCTTCGTTGGATCTTATGGTTGCATATCTTTGAAGTGTCTCTGCATCCAAATACATCACATAGGATCTCAGTCTATATGACTTTCCTCCACTTGTATCCATGAAGCCCCCATCACTATAATCTCCATCATCAGGTGGAATCCTTATCAAAGAATCTAGATCCCAAAGCCGGTTCCCTGGACTTGGATCATCATATATTCGCCGGTTTTCATCAAAACCCTTAGGAAGAAGAGTATTCATGGTTCTCTCAAGCTGAAAACGTTGATCAACTCTTCTGAGGAAATATCCATACATTATAGAAGCAGCATACAACTTTCCAAGTTTTATTTTGCTAATTTGAACAATAGTATCAAGGGGGCCAACTAATATCTCCCCCAGCACAAGAGACAAGTGGCTCTGAATCATTTCAAAGGCTTCAGCAGAATGAACAGATTCTAATTTTTGTTCCTGGTTTGGCCAAAAATCCACTCGCCCAGTAGGATCTGAGGTTGCTGATACTTTTGGAATCATTGAAATATCATTGTCTAGAAATTTCTGCACTATCAAAGAGTAAATGATCTCCTCCAGTGTGTTCCGCCTTTGATTCTCCCTCACTTCAGCTATTCTCCTAGAAGTGTCGAGGAAATGGTCAAATTAGTTTCTGTTACCAGAAATTTAGTCATAGTAAAAATGATATCCATGCAGAATCATATATGGTAAAGACATGATATCCATCATTGGTGAGGTAGGACGTTAATCTATTGAAAAGCTCTATTGAAAAGCTTACAGATAAGGTTACAGTTTATTCTCTCCCTCTCTATCTCTTTTTTTTCCCTTTTTTTTTTAACATACACACTAAGTTTAGATGGGTATCCATGTAGGGAAGTGTATATATTTTTGGGAGAAATATATCATTAACATTGTATAAGAGAATACATTAGTAAAATAAGGACAACACATTGACAAGTGTCATCAAAATGAGAATACTAAAATAGATATGTGGACATATTAGAATAGATAAAATTCATAATGAGAGTATTAAAGAAATGGTGAGGGTAAGTCCTATTAAGAATAAAATAAGTAAATATATATTGAGATAGTTTGACTATGTGCAGCGAAAATCTAGTGAGCTATCTGCTAGAAAGGTGGAACACGTCAAGATAGATGGAGTAAAGAGGGATAGAGCTAAGCCTAAATTAACTTTTTTAAGAAAAATGATTCAAAATATGATCTTATGATTTTACATCTCTCTGGAGATGTAAGACTAAGACATAATAGCTTTAATTGCAAAAGGAGAATCCATATATTCAACCCCAATTAACTAGCTTAAAACTTAGATGAGTATAGCATATTATTAGCATTTGAAGTTTTTTCAGTTTTACTATTTCAATGTTTCCACCTAGTGGATAAACTTATTCTAATTAGGTGCATTCGCCTGGATATACTTGCAAAATACTAAAGTGATGATCTTCACCCCAGTAAAGAGCACCACCCTACCAACTATATTCTTATGCTTCATCTCTCTCACTCCCTTCTTTCCTCACTATTACCTTCTCTATCCTTTTCTCTTACAAAAGTTCTATTTCTCCTTTGTATATCTTACCGCAATAAAAAATAAAATCATAACTTTTATAGCCCCAAAGTACTTCAAAATTGAGACCTCAAATTTCCAAATATAAATCACATGGAAAGAAAAGCTAATAACCAGAAGAAAACTAACCATCACTTAACTTGCAAAAGTTCAAGAAGAAAAAACTGGAAGCATGGAGAAGATGATATGCATTTCGACAAGCTCAACGGAAAACTTCTTTTGTTCAGCCACAGTTTTCTTACCAATTATATGCATCATGTCTTATGATTCTCATATCACTCACAAGGAAAATAAGCCCAACATAGTACATCAAATAAGCCAATTCAAAGTCAAAGTCAAGAGGCCATTGAAAAACTTGTAGAGATGACAGAAACAACAAAAGAGCTTAGAGAGCAAATGGATGGAAATAAATGATAATGTAGCTCTAGAATGTCATGATATTGTAGCTCTAGAATGTCGTGTAGAAACAATTTGAAGAAACAAAAGTTTTGACATCGAACAAGTTGGGCATGACATTTTGAGGAACCTCTTTTGAAAAGAGAGCGTAAATAGACCATTGAGAAACAATTAGAGATTGGAAACATGACTTTCTTGTTCATTGTGAATCCAAGCACACTTCAACAATGCAAACTATCATTTTATAGGTGTTTACAAACTCAGTGATGTAAAGAAGGGTATCAAGTTAATCATCGCACATCTGCTGTTGCCATCAAGCTACATCTTTTTCAACTTCAATTGCTGATACTTCAGCTCCAAAAAACTCAGGTCAAGGTTTTTTCTAACCATGAGAGAATGATGCAGTCAAGGAATATTAGAATTAATTATTTCGATTTTATTCTTAAATTTTCAATTTTCAATTTAGGAAATTGTGGGCTTTTACACTATTTATGAATTTTTTTAAATTTTTTCAAATTTATTAATATATGGGAAACTTTTTTATATAAGTACGAATATTTTAAAAGTACTTTTCTTAATATCCTATTTAGTATTAGTTTAACATTGCTAGTTTGGGATTCATAATCTTAGTAATAGCATTAATTAACTTTTTACTAGTAATAGCATTAATTAACTTTTTACTAGTAATAGCATTAGTTAGTCTTTATATGTACCAATGTAACCTGTTATTTTCTTTTTTAGTTTTGAGAAAAAAAAAAAAAGATTTGATTTGAAAAGTTTGGTGCCTAGTTGTTCTTCCCTATTTATTTAGTTTCCTTCTTTTTTTGTTACTGCTACAGTACCTTGAGTGCTGTTCACATACCCATGTTTTTGTTTTTGTTTTTTTTTTTTAGCATTTTCTATTTTGTTTTTTTCATGTAAAAAACACTTTCAAGAAACAAGCAAAAGTGGATGTCTTTTTGTTTCTATTTAGCATGTTTTAGTTCACAACCTGTCTGTACATATTACCACCTCTCGTATTTCTCTCAAAGTCCATTGGATTTGTGTTTTCAACATATCCCTCTGTACCCAAAAACATTAGTCACTCCTCTCTCTCTAGTAGTATTTGTAACACTAACTTCCTCCTCTCGTCCACATAAAGTTTCTCCTTTTGGTTTCAATTTCAACCAACCAAGATCCAAGATTTCAACCCCAATTTCACATGATTTGAACCAACTTTCTCAATCAAAAAAATTTCATCCTTTGATTTTTGTTAAATGAGATTGGCCTTGACGCTAATTACCATGCATCCTCACAACCATGTAAAGAATGCTGCAACTGAATTATGATACAAAAAAGATTTTCTTTGTATTGTTTGGTGGGTTTCACAAAATGGATAGATAATAGATGATGGTTTTTGTGTGTGTGTAGAGACTGTGTAATATCCCAAAATGTGCCCTAGAAGTTTTGGGTATAATTGTTGTTTTAATTGGATTTAATGTATTTGTGTATTTGGAAAGAAAAGGAAGTGAAGAGAGAATGTATATGTTGTATATATAGCAATATATACAACATATACAAGTTAAGTTAGTGGAGGTCAAATATGATTAGTTAATGATTTTAATTAATTAAGTTAATTAATGGAAATGGAAATTTAGTGAGTGGAATGGGATATTTGAATATTTTAATTGTATTTTTGCTTGGTGGAGAGGATTTTGAGGATGAGTGGTTGGAGAGAGAGTTTGACTTTATTTTCTTTTCTTTTCTTTCCTTCTTTCCCCTTTTTGTATCTTCTTCCTCTTCTTCTCCTTTTTCTGTGTTGGCCGGCAATTCCATAGAGAGAGCAAGAGAGAGAGAGATTTGATCTTCTAAACTCAAGATCTAAGGAAGTTTTCAAGTGATTAAGTTGGAAATTTAAGAGTTTCTTCATCCTTGGTAAGTTTCCTCTTGATTCCTTGATTTTCTTTTAAGATGTGTTTGAGTTTGTTGGTTGATTGTTGATGGTATGTGATTATGTTTGATTAAGATGTGTTTAAGAGTGTTTGGTTCAAGTGATTTTGGATTTTGGGGTTGGATTGAAGGAAAGAGTAAGTTTGTTGGAAGAGAAAGTGTTTTGGGTGTATTTTGGGTTTGTGGTGATGATTTTGATTTGTGTTGGATGTACGTTTTTAGTTGTTTTGGTGTTTTTGCAAGTTTGTTATGGTTCTTGGGTATGTTGAGCTAAGTTTGTTTGAAGTGGATTTTGGTGAAAGGAAATGATTCGTTGGTTTTGTTGTTGTTGTTGCCGGGATCTGGGTTTTTGGCCTGACACGCCCATGAACACGGCTAAGTCTTTGGGCGTGTCGATGGTTCTGTGTTCTTGGATGGGTGACACGAGAAGTGACACGCCCATGTCACTGAGCGTGTCACAGCCTCTGTGTAGTTGTAGTATTGACACGTCCAGTGACACGCCCATGTCACTAAGCGTGTCATAGCTACTGTATTGGTGAGGAATTGACACGCCCATGTTGTTGGACGTGTCAATGTTTCTGTGAGACAGTATGTATTACACGTTCAGTGACACGCCCGTGGTTCTGAGCGTGTCAAAGCTTCTGTGTTATGAGTTTAGGGCACGGTCAGGGACACGCCCGTGTTGTTGAGCGTGTCATGTTTAGGGTTTGCCCTAGTTGGTTCTTAGTCTTATTATCTCATGTGTATTATTCCTTTTGGATTAGGTTGTGAAGAGTTTGAGTTGCCCTAATCCAAATATTGAAGGATTATTGGAAGAGTAAGGTTGTAGATTGGTGTGAGTTGTTCCTAAGGTAAGTACAAGCTACATTATTGCATACATTCATATGATGTTGAGACTTAATATACATTCGATTATAAATGTGTTAAGAAATCTAATGTATTGTTGATACTTATTAATAATGAGATGTGAAACCAATGTGATGGGTTATAATAATGTAAATGAAATGATGAAGGCATGGTTGCCTATTTTGATTGTGAGATATGAAGCCATGATTGTTGGCTATAATGATGAGAAATGAATTGAGAAAGAAATATATAAAGATATAAATGAAAAGATATTGTGTCTAATATGTTAATTCAATTTTCAGAGTTCTGGGTTTGGCGGCATGCCTATAAAGTACTAGATAGGTGAAAAGACCAGGTCGTAAGCCGATTCCAGTTGAATAATGTGAAATATGAATTAAAGTAACAGTCTAGCCGGGTTGAGGATTTCCTCGGGTTTATCCGGGTTGAGGTCCAAGAGACTGGGTCTGTTACAGGTAACAGTCTAGCCGGGTTGAGGATCTCCTCGAGTTTAGCGGGTTGAGATCCAAGAGACTGAGTCTGTTACCCTATCCATGGATAGAGATATATATATATTGCCTACGGGCTTGATAGTTGTGATTATAGACCAAAGCAGTAACTCTGAACTTTGAATATTATATTAGTGTCTTTTGGGCCCAAATCTGTCTTTGTTTTCAATGTGATCTATGAATGATGAAATAAATGAATAATGAGATTCTTGAGAATTGTTTATATGTTTGAGATTATGACATTTGCATTTCATTAGAGTATAATATTATTATAGTTTGTACCACTAAGCCGTTGGCTTAGCGCAATTGTGATTCATCGCGCAGGTGACAGAGAAGAACCAGAGAGTTCCTTTAGACCGAGTAGAGTCTAGATTTTGAGACGTTGATAGTGGAGCTTAAAGATCAAAGACATACTGCCAAACATGTATATATTTTATGTTTTGTAAAACTTGAGTTTTGTTGTATAAGTATTTGTAAATAATTATTATATTTTCCGCTGCTTTTAAATAAACCCTTTATCTTTTGTGTTTATAGTTTCTTTTAAATGTTTTAAATTTGTTCATGTTTTTGAAAAGGGATGAGTCATTCGTATAGTAAACAGTGGCAACTCTATATCTAGTATACGTATATTACGATCGTATTAGCATGCTGTGTACGTATACGGGATATAGGGGTGTTACAATTATTTAATCCCAGTCAGGCCCACGAGACTGCTACAGTACTGGACTGCCCTCACGGGCCCTCCAGCAGGATTTGTTTATTTGGCCCAAGTGATAAATCACTCAGGTCGCCTCCCCAGATCGAACACCTGACCTCCCCCTTAAGAGAGGAAGAATTGGTACTGGATTGCGCTCGCTGGCTCTCTTAAGTGGGAGGTCAGGGGTTCGATCTGGGGAGGCGACTCACGGGCCCTCCAGCATGATTTGTTTATTTGGCCCAAGTGATAAATCACTCAGGTCGCCTCCCCAGATCGAACCCCTGACCTCCCACTTAAGAGAGCCAGCGAGCGCAAATTGCGCTCGCTGGCTCTCTTAAGTGGGAGGTCAGGGGTTCGATCTGGGGAGGCGACTCCTTAGGGAGCCAAATAAACAAATCCTGCTGGAGGGCCCGTGAGGGCAGTCCAGTACTGTAGCAGTCTCGTGGGCCTGACTGGGATTGGCAGTGGCCTGAGGCCCAGCTGTCAGGTTGGTGGGTGGGATTAAGCCGGGATGTTATAGACTGCTCCTTGAGGGTTGATGGAAAAGGGAGAGGATAAGAGATGAGATGTACAATGCTGTAAAAATGAGATGTAATAGACATAACAAGGAAATCAGTTTTAAATATGAAAGAGCTATTACTAATCCCATACTTTCTTCATTATTCTTTGCAAGGAAAAAAATATCTTGGTTTTTCCTCTTCTAAAGAATAATTAAGAGGTCAAAGAAACATTGCAATCTAAAACAAAAAAAAAAATCTCATCATGAAATCAACAAATGAACAATGAAGAGTTGACAAAAAAAAAAATTGAAAAAAAAACAAAATGGTGCTGTTTAGAAGCTCGTTTAGTCATCTATGATAAGCATTTTTCAATTGCTACCTTATCTGGTAAGAAATGGCCATAGTAAATTTCCTGTGCCATTGAAAACTTATAGCACAGTCAATTAATTATTTCATGGAAGAAATTATCAAATCTATTATATATATTGAAAATAGCTAGAAGATTAAGAGAAGGAATTTTCTTCAAAGACTACAGAAAGCTTTCAATTGTTTGAAAAGAGACTGAATTTTGAATTATATGGAGTAAATGTAGAAAAACTGATACAACAAGAAAGAGCAAAGAGTGAGAATGAGAATGAGGAGGGGAAACAATTTGATTTGGTAGACATATAAAGAAAGACACAGAAAATCTCTATTAATAAAAGGGAAAATTAGTCTAATTTAACTATGAAGAAGGTCGTGGCTGTAGCAATTTTTTTATGGTAATGGCAACCTTTTTAATTTTGTTACTTCCAAAGTTTGAAACTAGATATATAGATGGATTTATATTTCATGTAGACAACAATTGAAAAATTAGTCATACATCTCATATTGAAGTCATTATTATTCTATTAATTTAAAGACTGGAAAAATCTAGCAGTATTTAAAGCAGTTCATATAACATTTATAGGTTTTGACTTAAGTAATTTATGGTCAGGGAATTAAATTAGTACAAAGAGAATATGTTGATGCCTACTGAGACATATGAAAAATGACCTAAGACTCTTGTATCAAGCAAACTTTGAAGAAAAAGAAGGCGTGGAACCACAATAGCCCCTTCCAAGTCATTCTCATAATTCCATTAATTGAATGCAAACAAAAAAATTAATTTTAGAGGTATTTATCAACTTAACAACTGATCCTCCAACTTGGATTGCTAGAGGTATTAAATTTTGTTTAAACCTGCCAGATTTGCTATAAATCTGAAATGGCTCAAGCCTATTACAGGTTACCCTGCACAATCTATTTGAGATTGCAGAGCCAAATGATGAGCCCAAACTCAACTTCATTAGAAAACTTGAGACTTGGAACTCAACTGGTACTTGATAATGTTTTCATTTTGAAACTCAAATTCAGCTTGAACAAATTCTAAAAAATATTTGAGTTTGACTTGATTATCACTAAAAAACTAAATCAAAGATATTTATTAATATTAAAACAAAGCTTGAATGAGCTTGAATTGATAAACAATGATATATAGTATTGTATATTTAAAATTATAGAAAATCTAAACACTCCAATAAAAATCATGAGCCACTTGAGTTGAATATTATGATTGTCGAACTTGGCTTGACTCATTATTCAAGCTGCTAAAATTTGAGGATTGACTCAACTAAAATTAAGTCGAATTCAAGAATTTTATGAGTCAAGCCTAACTTGACTCATTCACACTCTTAAATGAGTTAGCCCAACCTAAACACAATCTGCACGGCCTAAACTATAACTCAACTTGTTTAACCTAAAATAGATTGATAAAAAATAGATTTTCTTATGGGAAATTAATAAAAAAAAATTATAACCTATGATAAAATACCATTTAGTCCCTGAGGTTTGACCAAATTAATGAAGCGGTCCCTCCTTTTTGCCAAACTAATTAGTCCCTTTTTGCTTCCATGAATCACATTTGTCCTTCCTTCCATATTAAAAAAATAAATAAATAAATAAAAAATTATTAAAAAATTATTTTTTAATACCCATAATACCTTCATTTTCATCTTCACTCTATTTCCCAAATGCCAAATCCCAAACCCCAAATCATACAACAAATCCCATAATTATATTTAATTATAAACTTAATTTTTTTTACTTTTTGGTTAATTCCTTGTCCTTATTGAAAATTTTCATTTTTTAAAATGAATTAACCAAAGAAATTCAAAATTTATATAACAAATTAAAAGAAGGAAAAATCAAAAATCAAATTTGAAGTTCATCTAATTAATCAAGATCATGAGTACCAATAATGGAGGACACAACAAAGCAGCAAATATGAAGAAACTTGATGGTGGTTGCTTCTTGCGCGGTGGTAGGAGACTGATTGGAGCTTGTCAATTGCAAAGGTCACTGCCAAGTGGCCGAGCCCTGCAAGCGATGGCCGAGTTTTATAGCGATCGGCAAAAACAGTCACTTGGCCACTAGTTCTTAGTGGCTTGAGTGCTTTGGCGATGTGAATGGTGATGGTTTTGTTGGCATAAGTAACAACTTGGCTGCAAGCCGCAAAGCTAGGATGCAATCGTGGAAATTTCAATGATGTTGGTACACAGCCTCTTGATCGAAGCTGATATGTGTGGTGGCAGGTGAGGGAGGCAACGGTAGTTTTTGGGTTCCAAGTAGTAAGTCCACTGTTTTCTTGAATTTGTTGTTTTTTATTTCATAGCTTTAATTGCGTTACCTAGTGAATCTGGAATTTAGGGCCTTGTTTGATTGTAAAGGAATGGCAAGAAAATCATGCAAGAAAAAAACACAATGTTTTCATGCATCTTAATTATGCTTGAGGTCTTTTAAACTTTTTATTTTTTGATTACTTTTTATATGGTGTAACAAGAAAATCTAGACTAAAGTGCGAAGCATTTTAGTCTTTTACATGTTTTTAATGAATTCATTTTACTGGAAGACTAAAGTGTTGGAAGAATGAAAACCAAGGACTAATCAGTAATTTGGTCAAACCTTAGGACCTAAATAGTATTTTACCCTATAACCTAACTTGAATGAAGCCAACTAGCAAAACCCAAATTTATTTAAATTTGACCTAAAATTCTCTATGATTATCAATACGATACATAATTTGATCCACCCGCACCCCAGAGTGAGATCCACCCGCATCGCAGATCGACTCAACCGTACCCATTTGAGACCTCTAAGCATTAACATCCCTTGGCCAATGATAGTTCTAAATCAAAGTAAATTGTGAGGAAGGAAACAACTTTCTATGTAATAAATTTCCTAAACAATTGTAGACTTACATAAATATCTGAAATATGAAATTACACAACTTTCTACATTTAAAAAAAAAAGGATAAACCTATTTCATAATTAAGAACAAAATGAAACTAAAGCCTTTCATGCTTTTTCTTGATTGTATCATTCTTCTCAGAGTAGAGAAAGATAAACCTTGAGTTTTGAAGTATAAAAGAATGGACACCTACGGACCTTCGAAACATCTTAAGTAGCATGAGATATCTCTAGAATTATGAAGTTAATATACAATATAAGTTGCACTACCTCCTCTATCAAAGCTTGCTCATGTTTAATATTTCCATGGTCTCTTTATCTTTTTTTTTTTTTTTCTGTAGGTTAAAATCCTTCGACTCTTTATGATCATCCATGATTTAAATATCATACACATCTAAGGATATGTGAGCTATCAAAGCCTCAATTGTTTAATATGATCATCTTTGAATCTTTAGCTTTTCTTTTCCTGAGGTAGAATATGTGAGTAAGCATCATAAGCCTAAAGCGGAACCAATTTGTGGTTGAAAAAGGTAATCAACTAATGAGAGTGAAAAAAGATTCTTAGATGTGGCGAATAATGCAATATATGTCCTTGGATGCCATTTAAAATTAAGGGAGTTTGAGTGAAAACATGTCATTGCTTCCCCTCTTCTCACCACATAGGAAAGATTGACCAACCCACCAACCAATGTTTTTATGGTGGGCAAATATCAATAATTGATGAGTTTTTTTGTTTATACTTAAGAAAGAATAAGGTTTCGAGTTAGGAAATTGAAACTAGAGATTATGAGAGTGAAATAAATAAATAAATAAGTGGAGGCTGTTTGAGGAGCTGTGAAAAGTAGCCAAAGTACAGCAGCAGCAAAGTTTAAACAAAATGGCAACAAATGAAGAAGAGAAGTGAGAAATAAGCAAACCTGACTTCCAAACCAGATCATAAGAACTAAATTTCTCATTATTAGAAACCTGGAAAAATAACTAATTCATAGTTGCCATATAGACTGAACGGTCGATTCTTCTCCTATTGAGAACTTGGAAAGTTCTAAACCTACTAATAGGAAGTAAATGACCTTACTATTTAAGTCATCAATGAGTGCAAAATTCCTACATTTTATAAACATCCTAATAGAGAATTTCACAAGCAAAAATAAAAATTTTCACATTCAAAAATTAAATCAAAATAATCTCTAAAAATCTGGTTTTCCTGCATCATTGTGGTTGACCCGTTTGAATGGTATTCAAGTCATCTCATCAATGGTAAAGTACAGAGAAAATTTTGATATAAAATTATGAATGCATATGTAGGACAAGGTGCTGTGCTTAAAGATCATAAAACAGTTTTAGTACAATATAAGGCACTGCACACATGTAAGAATGCCATTGAGCTTATATCTTATCGGGCTTTGACGTTAAAATGTCAACAGATTCACATATTTGACTGAAATCAACTACACAAACCCAATCTAGTTATATGCAATCAAAGTAGAAAAATAATAGTATCAACTATAACATTTCCATGGAGGATCCCAAAATATAAAAATGCAGTGTCAATTGAATTTTGATAGCAATAAAAGCGTAACAGTAGAGAAAGTTCGAAGTACTAACTTGTAAAGGATATCTTGAGATGGAGTAGTTTCATATCTTTGGGTATCTCTATCAGTTTGAAGGTTCTCGAGCTGTTGATCAATGGCTGCAGGGAGTAAATGTGGATGGGTTTGCAATATTTGTGCCAAAAGCTGGCCAACTGGGGACTCAAACTGGAGAGGAGAGACTGGAACTGAATAATTGCTTGGACCCCCTGAGGCTCTCACAACAAAGCCTCTTTCTCTGCACTTACTCATTCCAGCTCCAAGCTTTGGGATGCCAAATGAAGGGCATCTCTAGAAAAGAATAGATTATGTAAGATACAGAAATATGAGAGTCAACAAAGAATAACATCAAATATTGAACATGAAATTTATGGCATATATAGTTCACTCTAAGACTACAAATGGAATATAATTCTTACAATAGGATTCCTTTTTTTTTACTTCAGTTCACAAATAATCTAAAAGTTTTTTAATCTTTCTAGATTTGTTTGAATAACCCCAATATCTATTGAAATGATATCCTTTTAAGTATAATTATTAATCAAATCAGTAAATTATAATTAATTATTTTAAAAATAAACTTGAAATAGGAGTTAAAATCTCAAGCATCCATTTCCATCTAGATTCTAATTTCAAGATGAACCAAACAAACCCTACGATCAAGCTACTTTACTCTAGCGAAGAATATGATACACATGAGGGTCCCATGTTCAAGTCCCCTTATACCCAATGCTCAGAGAAGAAAACTTCAAGACAGGCAATCAATTAATACATTCATCTTCAAGCTCCCATCTTAAAATGAAAAAAAAAAGTTTAATCTGAACAGGTCCAACGCAGAAGTAATTATTTGTCTACAACTTGTGATGTGAAACATGGAAAATAAAAGTTATAATATTAAAAAAAAGAAACAGAGAAAAACTATTAAAAAAAATTTCTTAAGAAAAACTCAATCGCCAATCTTTTGTTGAATGAGTTACCACAATATATATATATATATATATATATATAATAAATCAAATCATGCTTTGAAACTTGGCAAGAGAGAGTGAGAGACATACTCTGAGAGTGGAAGAAGAGAAAAAGTGTTGCCTGAATTCAGCAGACCTGAGACCTCCTGTTGATGGAACGGCAACCAAAACCTCGCTTACTGCTCCTGTTATCTGCATTTCTGACTCTCTTTTTTTCTTTTTTCTTTTTTTCCCTACTTCTCACTCTCGAGAGTTTTAAAAATATCTAACAAAAGACCGATGGTGAGGCCACTACAGGCAGAACAGAGACGATGGAGTTGGAGTTGTTGAAGGCACCTCTCTCTCTCTATATATACATATGAATCTGATCTGAGACGCTTCTATCATCATCATACAATTCATTTTTCATATAAGCGCAGCGCAAATACGACTTTATATTAAATTAAAGGCTATTGTGTGTATATGTATGTTAAGATATCAAATTTACTACCTTACCTAATTTATAAAAAAAAAAAACTTGAATTTATTGCTCCCGTGGAAATTATAATACATATACGCTCGAGGATAAAGTATAAAAATTTTATATCAAAATATTTAATTTTATTTTACAAGTCTAATTTATAAAATAAGTAAATAAAATTAAATTCAATGTGAATCTATTACTTATCATGCACAACATCTATTTATTATTAGATTATGAAAATATTTATGTGCACAATAAATTTTTTTTGTCTACTGTAGTATAATTTATTTTCTATTTTTCTTTTTAATTTTTTAATTTTCTTTTTTTTTCATTTAAACTTTCTTTATTCCTCTATTTTCATTTTTATTTGGAATTAACTAGAAAAATATTCCTACATAAAATATTAATAAATTTTAGACTTCAATCACCTTAACCAGATCTATTTAGATAAAGTTGCTCTTAAATAAAAAATGTTCACCTATTTCTAAAATATGCCTCCACTGCTATGTATTTCAAAACTTTTGATTCCCTTCTTCTTCTTCTTCTTCTTCTTCTTCTTCTTCTTAACTTCTTCCTCCATGTCAAAGTCCTAACTTCTTTCTAATCTACTAAAATTTCAATCTAAACTCTCTTTCATTCTTTGGCGAACGAAATCCCATAACTATAAAAATATAAGCATCTCTTTTCTCTCTCTTGATTCTATTTCGACGAAATCCAATTTTCAAACATATGCTTAATGGTTTTTTTTCCATTTTTCGTTTTTTAATGAGAATGATGAAAATAATGATTTTTATTCCCAGTAAAAGATTAATTTTTGATGTTTTGAAGTGTTATTATTTTAAAATCCTTCGAAGTTATGCATGTATGATGATACTATTGCCATTTTAATGGTTTTTTTTTTTGTATATTTTGTATTTTAAAAAGAATGTTGAAAAGAATGATGTTTATTCCTCGTAAAAGATTGATTTTCAATATTTTAAAGTCCTATTTTAACATTATTTGAAGAAGAAGATGTTGTTAATGACAATCATTATTGAATTTTTTTATTGAATTTTTATTGATTGACATTTAATGAGTAATAGTGATTTGTTATTAACTGTCATTGTTGTTTTATTTTTGTTGGGTTTTTATTGATTATCATTCATTGTTGTGATATTGATTTATATTAAATGGTCGCATATTGTCATTGGCTATTAGGTTATGAAATGCTAATTTTGAGTTAATATGTTTTAGTAAATTGTATTCAATATAATGTCTGATGTATAATACAATATAATGTCTATTGTTATTTTTATGATATGGATTGATATGAGATGACATAGATTGATATGAGTTGCCATGGGGTGTTAAGAAATTATTGAAGTTATAAATGTTTTATGTTGTTTAAGTGTTTTAAATTGTTAAGAAGTGTAGGTTGATATGAGTTGATAATGTAAGTTGTTATTGGTTGATATGAGTTGATATGTATGTCAAGATATTACTGAAGTTTTGAATAAGTTTCAGTTCTATATATATAGTGTTGGTATTTTTAAACAGTCAAAAAGTATATATTTGTTATTTGTTATGGATTGATATAGATTGACTTGTATTGTTATGAGGATATTAAGGGATTATTAAAGAATTGAATCATTTTGTATTATATATGTTATTTAGTTATTTTAATTAGTTAAGAAGTAAGTTTTTGTATATTGATATGGATTGATCTGGGTTGATATGAGTTGTTATGAGGGTGTTAAGGGATTATTTAAGAATGAATTATTTTATAGTCTATATGTCATTTGGTTATTTTAAATAGTCAAGAAGTTTATTTTTGTAAGTTGATATAGATTGATTTGGGTTGATATTTATTGTTATGAAGTGTTATTATTGAAGATCGAATAATTTTCTAATTTGTATGTGTTGTGTAAGTTTTGTAAATAGTCAAGAAATGTGTATTTGTTGTTTGTTATTGATTGTTATGGGTTGGTATGAGTTGATATGTGTTGGTATAGGGTGTTAATGGATTATTAAAGAATGAATCATTTTATGCTCTATATGTTATTTAGTTATTTTAAATAATCAAGAAGTGTATTTTGTAGGTTAATATTTGAAGAATCGTGTGTGCTATAATTTTAAACTGCAAGTGCATAGATCGTAACAAGTAGTAAAGTGATTACAACAGATCGTTCCCATAGAGAAGAAACCATTTGATCAACCTCAATTCAATTTAACTATTATTTGAAAATAAATTAATTAATTTGATATTTAAAAATTAAATAACAAATCCTTAATTTAAAAATTCAAACTCAAACTTTAAATTCAAATTGGATTAAGCTAGTTATCTATCTAATTCCAACTTCAAATTAAACTTCAAATTAAACTTCAAATTCAAAATTCAAATTAAGTTAAATTAACAAATATGATTTGATTTCATTAGAATTATTTCAAATGAAGCAAAAATTAATTTTCAAATTAATTTTTTTCTTGAATCAAAGTTACTGATTCATTAAAATTTTAATCTTCTTCTTTCTCAAGTAAGAAAATTAATGATCGATAAAATTTATAATTTTCTATTCTCATGAGCAGTGAACTTTAACAATCAATCAACCTCAAAGGAATAAAAAATTGGTCCCTAAAAATTCTTTTATCTCTAAAACGAATTACTAAATTTGTTCATTTTCATAATCTAAAATTATATATAACTTTCACTCAACATATGATTTCAATTTAACAAGTAATTAGTAGCCAATCTATCACAAACATTAAGAACAAAATCAACAAAACATGAGTTCAAGAAATGAATGAATCAATCAATTAATTCAATTTAATACACATCATCCATAACCCTAAATCCACCTAATCCCACTAAGGAGATTAGTTGTTCATAACTAAATTAAATATAAAAATAATAGAAATGAACAAAATAAACATTAAATCAATAATTCTAAAATTGACTTCAATGAAAAAAACAAAGAATTGAGAGAAAACAAAAATAAAAATTCTAGACTGAAATTAATTATTCAGACTAAATAGATGAATCTTTGTAGAGATGGTGGAATCCTCCTCAAAGCCTAATCTTCTTCTTCTTCAATAATGATGGATTATGAGAGAAAAAATGAAAAATGGAGAGGAGTTGCCCTAAAAATGGTTGCTGGAATTTCCCTCAAAATGATGCTTTTACAGTGTTTTTCCCTTTCTAAAAATACCCCTGGGCTTAAATGGTCATTTGCCACATCAGCAGGTCAAAGTTAAAAATTTAAGTTTAACATGGACATGTTTAGCATATTTAACATGATCATGTTAAAATAAAACCTTGTGTTTAGTAATTCCAAAAAAAAAATGACAGCTTCAAAATTTTGAACATGAGCATATTGAAAAATCTAAAATGCCCATGTTAAACTTGTCTACTCCCAATTTGCTCCCTTTTCACCTAAATTGCTTTTTTCTTGCTCCAAATGCTAAAAAATACTTAACTTGTCAAGAACAACACATTCTTTTGCAAAAATATATAAAAACATCCAAAAATTAATACAAGATGAACTTGTTTCAAGTATAAAATCAAATAAAAATAAAAGTTATATGAGCAGAGATTTTCGTCCCCGCTCCCGGTGGAATAGTTCTTGTGACGTCGACACTGTTAAGCTTAGGGCCTTAGAGAACATGAACCTAAACTTAGAAAAAATGGAGTCGCCACCGGGACGGGCTGGGAAGATTGAAAGGGGTGGATGACTCGATTCCTAAGAAATCCTCAACCCTTTATTGGGTTTGAAAAGTTGGGTATGCATAGGGAATGTGAGAAATGATCCAACACCCCCATAATGCCTTGTTCATTGGAACCGACCTCCTTTTTAGGTTTAAATATTATTGAATTCTTAAGCATTATAATATTATCCATACTATATGCAATTATTGAAATAAGTAATTATTGTATTATAAATCAAACAAATAAATAAAATGGATACACATCCGAAGATGAAAAACAAGCCCTTACAAATGTCCAAATGTTCACAAAGAAAATAAATAAAATAGGACACCAACCAGAAGGTGAAAACTTATCCCTTATAATTATCCTAAAGTCTTTAAATAAATTAAATTACAGAAAATAAATAAATTAAACAAATAAGACACACATGAGTGGAAACATACCTTTTACATCATTAAAATGTAAATAACAAAATTAACATCGTTCAACCATTCATAGCAAAATAAAATAATCTAAATATGTAGTTTAATCATCACAAGAATAATAATAGATTAGAGTTTAATAAAAGGAAATTAAGGTAAATCATAAATTGCAATCTTCAAATAAATATTAACTCAATTGACAAGGGGTTGCGTTTAATGTTTAAAATTTTAAACGGTTAATTTTTAACTAATATTGATAATTGACAGTGTATAGTGATAAGGGTGACCTAGATAAATGTTATAAGTAGAAAATAGTGAAAAGTGGATTTTAAAACCTACTGAAGAAATCATTTTTATGATTTTATAGGACTAAAAATCGAATCAAAATTAAAGGTTAAGAGTGAGGGTACATCAAAGTTATTGTGAGCACTCTTACTTGATTAACCTATAGATATATAGACATGTGTGCAAGTGTGTAGAAATTTCTCATTTCTTCTTCCAATCTCCATGTTTCTCCTTACCAACACCAATAAAACTTCTTCTTTCTTCATCTTTTCAATGATTTAGCCAAGAATTACGAGGAAATCACATATAAATATAGATTTTTAGAAGCAAAAACTAGAGGAAACAAGATTATTAACAAGTGATCATAGTGAAAGAGGGATTTTCAACAAAGGTATGTGCTTATGTATTTTAATTTGCAAATATTTTAATTTCTATGAGTTTTAATATTTGAATTGATTGATTAAGTCATTCATAATAAGTTCTTTCTTAAAAGTATTGATTAAATGGATTGATGAGTGAAAAATGAATTAAAAGAACTTATAAGTGATGAGTATAATTCTTAATTCAATCTTTATAAGAATTGAGTGGTTTGATATTGTTTTTAATCATGAGTAATGGTTAAAGACTTGATTAATTGAAGTGTTAGTAAAGTATTTAATAAAATTTGTTTAATCTATACAATAAAGCTACGGGTCATCAATATCTAGATAGAAATAATTTAGTTCATATTCATAACCAGAGATTTAGCTTGACAAGCCCAATGACATGGCCATGTCATTAGGTGTGTCGACGATGCTGCTTTTCAACGTGAATGACATGGGCAACTACGCGGCCGTGACTTTGAGCGTGTTGTAGCTAATGTAATGCAAGATTAATGACACGGGCAATGACACGCCCATGTCATTGGGCATGTCAAAGCTTTTGTAAGGTGGGCAAACGACATGGTCATTGACACACCCATGTCGTTAGGCGTGTCACTTAAAGAATTTGCCCAAATTAGCTGTTTTCTTTGTCTTTCATCCATGATTCCGGCCTAAATGACCATAAGGCCTCAAAGTGTAAAAATATCATCAATTATACACTTATCAAATACTAAATGTTGAGCAAAGTATTATTCCATTGAAGTGATATATACAATTCAGTGTTAACTATAAACTAACGAATTGCCTTAATAATACTAATTTTAGATCTAGCTTCGAATTGAATGGCTAGCCAGAGGGTGGATATCCATAGTGATAGTGGGCACATCATGCCATTTATAGACACATTGTGTCTCCAGTGGTAGTGGGCATATTTGCCATTATTGGGCCTTCGACCATATCATTGAGATTCGGCATTAAATTGCCAACAGTGACCCGTTATCTAAACGTATGATCTGGGTTTAGTGTGTATAGGCAAATTTAAAAAGATTATCTATATTCAAAATAATGTGTTATGTGGTTATAATTAAACTAACCAAATGTTGAATCTAATCATGTTCAATGTTTTATGTTTAAATGAATTTATCAATTTTCTTAAGTAATGTTCTAAAGTGATAGTTTATATTGTTGTAAATTTGTTTATGTATAGTCTCTTTCCTTTATATTTCTTGCATATTATAAATACATAAGCGCCACTAAGCCTTGTTTAGCGTGTTAGAATTATTTTCTAATGCGCAGATCAAACCAGAAGAGTTGAGACTGCAGAGTGAGAGATATATGTTCCTGATCAGCTGTATCACAAAGGTTGAATGAGCAATATTATAAATATTGTAGTTTGTATGGTTCACATAGAAATACTTTATAATTTTGTATGATAATTGTATAAATTTGAGAGTAGTAGGAGAATTATAATAATGTTTACAATATAAGTTAATAATAGGAAATTTTATAAATTAAACAAATATATGTATGTATTACAGGTATGGAAAATAATTATATCATATGAATGTATTTTAGGATATATTATATATTATCCTTATAGATTAGTTATGTGTTCATGTGACATCTCCTATGTAGTTATATGTGTGGACTATGTAGGGGGTATTACATTTAGTGGTATCAGAGTAGGTTTAGGCGGTTCTAAGTTTATGGGTTATAAGAAAAGATAAATACAACTGTCATTGCTATGTGAACTATATAATTGAATAAATATTTGATGCAGTTGATCTTTTAATGATTATTGGTATAAGATGGCCTCCAAATCCCATCAAGGTGAGGAGGAACAAGCTGCGTCCTCACATAGTTAAACTAATGTGAGGAATCAGCAGTCATTGGGACATTCTGTAGAATAAATTCCCTTAGACCCCCAATTTATGAGAAATATGGGGGACGTGCTGAGGCAAATTGTAGGAGTTGCACCTTCGGTACAACCACCACTACCACTAGTACCTCATAGAGCTCTAATGGAGAGAATTATAAAACTTGGAGCAAAAGATTTTAGAGCCCATGATACTGATGACTCTTCAGTGGCAGAGTATTGGTTTGAAAGAATAGTGAGAGTTTTTAATCTTTTGCATTGTATTGATGAGGAAAGGTTAGAATGTGCAATTTTCTTACTACATGAGCAAGCTTATAATTGGTTGGAAATAAAGAAGAATGGAAATCATGTAGGTGGACTCACATGGGCATTTTTTCAAGAAGAGTTTAAAAAGAAATACATCAGTGAAATTTACATAGAAGAGAAGTGTAGGGAGTTTTTATACTTGAGACAAAGACAATCATCTGTGTCTAAATATGAGAGGCAGTTTGTTCGCCTCAATAAGTATTTTTTGGAGTTAGTTTCATCTAAAGAAGAGAAGTGTAAGTGGTTTGAACAGGGTTTGAACAGTCAGATTTAGGTATATTTAGTGGCCATAAGGATTAAAGAGTTTTTTACTTTTGTTAATGCTACAGTTGCCATAGAAAATGAGATTAAACAAGAGCAGGGAAGAAGATAACAACCAAATATGGGTAGGTTTAGATGAAGAAGCTTTTGAAGGTAGTTCAACAGTAACTTCCAAGGAGTCTCCTTCTTCCTCAATGGTGTACCTTGGTCTTTTCTTGTGTCTATCAACAACTCCTCATTTGCCAAAGTAGTACACATATGTTCCTTCAATCTTCCTAACACAGCCAACATGTTCTAAATAGTCAATGGTGATGGCACTTGAGGCAAGATTGAAAGGGTTTCTCAAAGTAGCTAAGTTAAGATCATTGAGTAAGTTCAGGTGCCTAGCTATTTGAGTTATTTGGGAGGATAAGAAGAAAATTCCAGTTCTTGTGACAGCATGGTGATACAAAGTGTCAATCAAGAATTTTGTTGTGTTCATTTGGATATTGTGGGTGAAAGCATATAAGAAGATGAGATCTCTCTTAGTTACCTTTTCATTCCCATCAGCCCTTTGATGAATGGTGTAGGTTATGATCCTATGAAGCATCCATTGGGTGAGGGATCTGATGTGTCTAGCTTTTGACTCTTTTTCAAATGAGGTCTCTACAAAAATTTCTTGCCAAAAGGTAGAGAGGGTTTGGTTGGAGAAGGCTAGATCATTGTAGGAGGTGACCCCATCAACAGGAAAGTCCCAAATTTTTCCAACCTCTAATATTAAGGCTAGGTATTGGTCAAATAACTTAAATCTAACCCCATACCACCCTAGTACAGAATTTGCACTCTTTTCAATTTGAAAGGACATGAGAAATTCCTTACTTAAACTAGAGTAACCTACCTCATCAGGGAAAACGAATTTCCTCCAGCCAAGAACATCAAGTAGACTCTCAATCTCTTCTTTAATGTTTAGGGCAGAGAGCATCCCACCAAATGGAGATTTAGTTCCTTCAAATTTCTTTCTTTTCAGCATGGCATATCTCACATCTTCCTTAGGGGTTTGGTGGTGAGGTTTATGAATTTTCTCACCTCTTCTAGACTGTGCAGGAGATAGAGGAGCATCTAGAGGTTCACTTATGGTGATTCCTAGAGGTTTCTTTCCTTTCCCTTTCCCTTTAGAAGTAATTTTCTTTTTGGGTGCCATGAGAGTTGAAGAAGTAGAAGAAAACTGGAAAAATAGAGAGTATTTGAGAAGGAGATGATCTTGAGAGCATTTAGAGATTTGGAGGGAAGTTTGTATGTTATAAGTGGTAAAAGATCCATGTAACTGATGTATGATGGTCTTAAATAGAAGAAATTAAGAAAGTAGCCATTTACGACTGTTGAAGGTTGGAAAATCGCGACTTGTCATACTACCAACGGTTATAAAATTTCGAGCAGAGTGTATAGAGTGCGGTCGCCTATTTGTATAGGCGCGATTGCTAAAGACACTAAAGCGACTGTTAGAGTAAGTTGTGCGCTCGCGAGTGCAGAGAATGTCTGTAACGGTAAAAACTGTTCAAATTATTATGACAGCTCACAGTGTTTCCCGACCGCTCGCTGAAGGGTCAATACAGATGAATTTGTCTAGCAAGATTGCGACCGCAAGAAGTATTGGAACGACCGTAAGTATCTCAAAAATGAAAAGGGAAAAAATGATGGATTTTTATAGTTTTAAGCAAAGTGACCAAAGTTGATGCCTTGAGATGTTTAAGAAATTTTTTGTTAATAGGCAATCTTTTAATCATTCAGGGAAGTTCCATCAATCATACCTAAATTATGCTTAATGAAGTTAAGCCTATCTTCATTCAAGGGTTTTGTAAAGATATCAGCAAGTTGATTATACGTATCTATAAACTCTAAAACAATATTTTGGTTTTGTACATTATCTCTCAAAAAATGATGTCTAATGTCTATATGTTTAGATCTAGAGTGTTGGATAGAATTTTTAGACAAGTTGATAGCACTAGAGTTATCACATTTAATGGAAATATTATTAAACATTTTACCATAGTCAAGCAGTTGTTGCTTCATCCATAACACTTGTGTGCAGCAAAAACATGCTGCAACATATTCTGCTTCCGCCGTAGACAAGGCTACCGATACTTGTTTCTTACTATGCCAAGAAACTAGACAATTGCCAAGAAAGTGACATGCTCCTGTTGTGCTTTTTCTATCCAAGATACTACCAACATAATTTGCATCCGAAAAACCTAAGATATGAAATGATGTGTTTCTAGGATACCAAAGACGTAAATGCAATGTACCATTTAAGTATTTCAAAATTCTCTTAGTAGCATTCAAGTGTGATTCTTTAGGACAAGTTTGAAATCTAGCACAAAGACATACACTATACATTATATCAGGTCTAGAAGTGGTTTAAGTAAAGTAGTGATCCGATAATACCTTGATATTTCTTTTCATCTACTGCTTTACCATTTTCATCTTTATCCAATTTCAAGGATGTGCTCATAGGAGTCTTGCTAGTCTTGCACCTATCCATTCCAAATTTCTTGATGAGTTCCTTTGTATATTTGGATTGGTTAATGAAGATTCCATCTTTGCATTGCTTGATTTGCAGTCCAAGGAAGAACTTGAGTTCACCCATCATGCTTATTTCAAATTTCCTAGTCATACAACAAGCAAATTCTTTGCACAAGGTTTCATTATTAGCTCCAAATATTATGTCATCCACATAAATTTGTACAATTAAAATGTTATGTTTGTCCTTTTTAACAAAAAGAGTTGTGTCCACTTTTCCTTTTGAAAAACTATTTTCAAGTAAATATGTACTAAGTCTATCATATCATGCTCTTGGTGCTTGTTTCAATCCATATAAAGCTTTGGTGAGTTTAAAAACATGATTTGAAAAATTATAGTTTTCAAAACCAGGAGGCTGTTCTACATAAACTTTGTCACATCCGCCTACTGCATTTATACAGTGTGGACACGTGCATAGCGAGAATAGGGGAAAGGAGAAGATAATTCTTGATAACAGCCCTAGATAAGGTTGTATGACCAAAGGGACCTAATTGTAATTTTTAAAAAGTTTGGGGACGTAGATGTAATTTCAAAGAAAGTTGCACCGGATGTTCTTAATAGTGCATATAACAGATTCCAAAAATGGAGTATAGAGAAAAATCGGATCGCAACGACGTGTAACGGTTTTTCCAGGAAATGTCCCGTTAAAGAAAAATGAAGAAATGTTGACTAAGGGCATTTTGGTCATTACCAATTAAAGTTATACATGAATTTAGGGTAGGAAATAAAGACGTGAGTACGTAGAGAATGGCGAGGGGTTAAATATGAAACGATCGTCAGTAGAAACGAAGCCGGAGAAAACCCGAGCAAAAATAGGACCAAAAGGGAATTTTGTAAAAAGTTGAGGGCTTACCGGTAATTTTTCAAAATGACTTAGAAACCTAAAATAGATCTTATAAGTAGAAAGTAGAGGTCGAGAGGATCAAAACCATATATAGTTTGACTCGTGGAGCTATACAGTTTAAAAGATATGATCGATTAATCGCCGGAACGTAATATGGGCCCGGTTTCGTGTCGGGACCGGATGGGTAACCCGAGACAACTTTATGAGATCCAATGGGAAGAGAGACAAGTGGAAAGAAGTAAAGGAAAAAGGAAGTTATAAAAATCAAAGGTTGGCCAATCAAAAGAAAGCATTTAGCATGTGTAATAAATGTGTAATAAATGAAGAAAGAGAAAAAGTGGACAAGTGGTCAAGGTGATCATCACTTCCTTTGTATATAAATATAGGTGATATGAAGAGCAAATTTCTCTCTTTTCCACTTGCAAATTTCGGCCACAATAGGAAATTACCAAAGGACTTCCAAGTTTCTCCAAATTTGATTTTTAAGGTAAGTTTTTAAGGTTTTCTAGTAAGTAGACTTTGATTTTGGTATTAATTTTAGGTAGTTATATATTTATTAGAAGATTGGAAATTAGAGTCTTTATGTGGAATTAGAAAAATATTAAGTAAGTGATGAGATTAATTGATTAAATGGAAGAATCAAGATGTATAAAGATTAATAAGGTTGGATTAGGGTTTCGGTTGGAAAAGAAATGGAGGATAACTTATTATTTTGAATTTCTAAGGTTTATATTGTATCTTGAATTTATTGAAGGAGAAATAAAGAATTAAGGAAGGAGAAGAAGGAAAAGCTAAGAGGAATTAAAGAAATAAGGTTTGGTACTCTACCTTTGAATAATTAGTTTGGTACTTTACCTTTGAATAATTAATTTTGGTTTGATGCTTTACAAACTTTAGTTTATGAAAGTTTTGTTGTTGATGCTTAAATATATTGATTTGAGTTAAACATGCAAAAGTTGTCAAAGGGAAGTGTTTGAATCTTCACTTTACCATTAAAGAAGCCTTAATATTGATTTGCAAAAGAAAAATAAACTATCCTATGCATTTCATGTGTTTGGGCCGAAATGGTCCCAAAAAGACAGCTTTCTGGACCTTTTTGTGGAAATTGTTTGAGGCAGCAAACGAAGGAATTTTTCAACGAAATTTTACATGCAATTAGTCAACATATGAAATAAGTTTTCTGTAAAATTTCAGCCAAAAATAAGATCATTTACTTGGTCAAATGCATGATTGAAGTGGACTAAAATTTTGACGAAAATCCAGATTTTACTATTCATTTGGTCATGCCATTTTGCGTTGCCGATTTTTCTTGCCGCAACACTATTTATTTGGTCAATTTGGGATATTTTGAGGAATGCTTTGAAATGTTTAATATGTTTATTGTGGATATTAAATATGTGAAAAAGGGGAATGGTTTGACTAAAGAATGTGTTGCGCGGCATGAATGGCAAAGTGCAATGAGAATTTAAAATGATTTCGCGAGTCATTCTAAAATGAGGTTTGAGACTTAAATTGAATCATTTTAATCTTTTTGCTCTACTGGATAGTGGGAGTGGTAGATAAGGGTATGGTGCACTATACTAACGCATGCAGTACTGCTCATTATTGTGATATGATATGTTATTCAGTGGTGAGGCCACTGAAGCCAATGGGGAGGCCCATTGGTTATAACCAGGATGGTGAGGGCCATTCCTGTGATCTGATATCGGTGGTGAGGGCCACCTATGTTACAGTGGTGAGGGCCACTGCCTTATCACTATGGTTCCCTATATACCAGTAGAGCCTGAATCAAAGACATATTATTTTTCGTTGAACTATATAATTCAATGCAAATGAGTTTGAATTATGATTTTACATTCTTGAAAGCATATCATACTGAATGTATCACGATTTCTATTGGTATAATGTTGGTTGATTGTTGATTTAATTATTTCCTTTGATTTCAAATACTTTCATATACTACTTTTATTTTTATTGGTAAAGTACCCACTGAGCGACAACGCTCAGCGAGTTGAGTTTTCTTGACTCGTAGGTTTGGAGCAGTAGATTTCGGTGATTAGCATCGAGCAGCACAACACAGTGCAGCACCTCAGAGTAGCCTTTAGTTTCCATTATGAGTTAGATAATTGTGGCATGTATATATATATATAAGATTGAGAGTCAGTATGTGATACTGTACATTATTGGTATGTAAGAATAATAAATCTCTAATTTAGTCTGGATTAGAAGTGTGAATTTTTCTTGCAGGTTGTAGTTGAGGGTATAAGGTGGATTCATTGGGAGTGTATTGGAAACTGATTGTATTCACATTGGTCTATGTAAAATGTTTTCAAAAATCAGAAAAATAAGTTTTGTCGACACTTGGGATCCAAATTTCTAGGCAGAACTATGGCAAAATTTCTGTAAAATCTAAACAAAAATTTGACTAAGTAAATTGGTAGCAACAATTTGGATAGTGTGGCGCCTCTACTCGGCTTACACATGTAGGTCGAGAAGGGGTGTTACAATTGTGGTATCAGAGCTCCGGTTTAGCCGCTTCTGGGTAATCCAACATAGGAGGATGTACGTTTTATGTCGGGAGTGGCCATTACCGACGTAAAACGAGATATCCTGTAGTACATAAGAGATAAAAAGTAGGCATCATTCAGGAAGGAAATATAGGAAAATAAATAAGGTATGTTTATATATATTTGATTAAGTGTTTTGTCTTTATATACATGCCACATAGGGTTTAATAGTGCTGCTGAGCTGTGCTGCTGTTGACTGTGAGTTATGTGTTAGAATATAGATGTCGCGAGAGTCCTCTCAAAGAGCCGTAGAGGAGGAAGTTGAATCTCGAGCGTCACATATTGTAGAGACGCATGTATCTGAAACACCGAAGGCTGAGCAACCCTCAGCGGGAGCTCCTCTTCCGAATGAGATGTTGCATCAGATGGCTGTAGCGCTGCGACAGATAGCGGGCGTTGCCCCGGCACTACCACCAGCGCTAGCACCCATACCAGTACCTGCTGTAGGAGGGGTAAGGAAACCCCGGATCGAAAAGATAAGAAAGTACGGGGCGAAGGAGTTTAGGGCCCGAAGGGACGATGATTCTTCTACAGCCAAGTATTGGCTGGAAGGAACGGTAAGAGCCTTAGATTAGTTACAGTGTACTCTAGAGGAGCGAGTGGTAGGTGCTACTTCCTTATTAGTGGAAGAAGCATATGTCTGGTGGGACACAGTGCAACAACGAGTTCCACCGGAACAGAGGACATGGGATTTCTTTGTGAATGAATTCAAGAGGAAGTTTATATCGGAGGCATACCTAGATGCCAAGAAAAAGGAGTTTCTACACTTAAAGCAAGGTCGACTGACCGTTGATGAATATGAGTGAGAATTTACTAGGCTGAGTAGGTATGCCAAGAAGACAATTGAAGACGAACATGATAGGTGTAAGCAATTCTAGGATGGTTTGAATAATGAGATTAGGATGCAGCTAATTGCTGCTAATATCAAGGAATTTTTCGATATGGTCACTAGGGCTCTGGAACTAGAGCAATGTCAGAAGAATGAATGAAATAGGAGACAGAGGATAAGACCAAGAAGGGATACCCAAAGTTATTCAGAAAATTTCCAGCAAACAAGGAAACAGTTTAGAGAAGGTAGTTCCATGGGAGGAAATCAGAACAGGATATCCAGTCAAAGGTCGATTCGGGGCAGCCCGAGTCAAGCTACCTTTGTAGCTAGTACTGGTAGGTCTGGGAGAGGACAAGGAAGAGGGCATGGCCAAGGTGGAGGTAACTTTGCTCAGTTCGAAATTATCGGAGGAAGTGAAAATAACCATCCACGCTGTGTTCAATGTGGGCGTAGGCATTCAGGAAAATGTTAGGGCAAGGCCTAGGTATGTTTTAGTTGTGGAGCGAAGGACCACTTTAAACGAGAATGGCCCTTAAGACAACAAAACACACTAGATATTATCGAAGGATCTCGAGCCATAGCTGGTAGAGGTCAAGGCAGAGGTCGAGGAGGAAATCTATCGCGGGCACAGTCAGAGACGGTGGATAAACCCGAGCCAAGAGCCCTTACGAGGATGTATGCAATGAGGGCGCATGAGGAAGAAGAGGCTCCGAATGTCTTATCAGGTCAGCTAATTATGTTTAGAATGCTAATTTATGTTTTAATAGACCCAGGTTCTTCACATTCATATATATGCATGAAAAATGAAGAATTAAAGGATTTAGAAGTAGAACTTGAAACAGATAGAGTGTTAGTTATAAATCCTTTGGGTAGTGAGATGGTTACCAGGAAGGTAATAAAGGATTGTCCAGGAGAAGTACACGGACACACTTTCTTAGGTGATCTGTTTGAGTTGCCATTCCAGGAATTTGATGCAATACTTGGAATGGATGAGCTGACCAAACATAAGGCATTAGTGTACTATTCGTGAAAAAGAAAGATGGGTCCCTAAGACTATGTGTGGATTATCGGCAGTAAATAAGCTTACGATTAAGAATAAATACCCGCTACTCCGGATAGACGATTTATTTGATCAATTGAAAGGTGTGAGAGTTTTTTTTAAAGATTGATCTGCTATCCGGCTATCATCAACTAAAGATTAAAAATGAAGATATACCAAAGACTACATTCAAAACCCGATATGGACATTATGAGTTTATCGTAATGCCTTTTGGGTTCACGAATGCACTTGCGGTATTCATGGATTTGATGAACCGAATTTTCCATCCTTATTTGGACCAATTTGTCGTGGTATTCATCGATGACATACTGGTTTATTCAATGAATGTAGAGGATCATGGCCAGCACTTGAGAATCGTGTTACAAACATTGATGGAGAAGCAGTTATACGCTAAATTCAGCAAGTGTGAATTTTGGTTAGAAGAAGTGGCCTTTTTAGGACATATTGTATTGGCGGAAGAAATAAGAGTTGATTCTAAGAAGGTAGAAGCAGTATTGGATTTGAAAGAATGTTATTAGTGGCCAGGGATCAAGAGAGATGTGGTAGATTACGTGGCGAAATGTTTAACCTGCCAACAAGTAAAGGTAGAACATCAACTACCCTCGGGACTTCTACAACCTATTACGATTCCAAGATGGAAATGGGATCGCATAACTATAGATTTTATGGCGGGACTACCAATGACAAGAGACAAACATGATGCAATATGGGTGATAGTAGACCAGCTAACTAAGTCAGCTCAATTCTTACCAGTAAGGATGGACTACTCCCTGGATAAGTTAGCAGACTTGTACCTTAAAGAGATTGTACGACTTCATGGAGTCCAACATCAATCATATCGGAAAAAGATCCATGCTTTACGTCGAACTTTTGGCAAAAGTTCCAAACGACTTTGGGAACTCGAACGGACTAGAGTACGTTGTTTCATCCACAAACGAACGGACAGTCAAAGAGGGTAATCTAGATCTTTGAAGATATGTTAAGAGCATGCATATTAGAATTCAAAGGTAGCTGGGAGAAGTATTTAAGTTTAATGGAGTTCGGTTACAACAACAGCTACCAGTACATCATACAGATGGCTCCTTATGAAGCACTATAAGGACGAAAATGCAAGACTCCAATTTGCTGGACGGAATTAAGCGAAGCAAAGATCTTGAGCCCGGAGATAGTTAAGTAGACCGAGGAGAAAGTAGAAATTATCCGGGATCGGTTAAAAGCTGTGACAGATAGAAAATAATAATAATAATAATAATAATCATACGCGGACCTGAAGAGAAGGGACATAAAATTCAATGTTGGTGATAAGGTATTTATTAAGGTTTCACCATGAAAGAAAGTGCTAAGATTTAAACAAAAGAGTAAGCTAAGTTCAAGGTTATTGGGCCTTACATATTCATTGAGCGTAAAGGTCCGGTAGCTTACCAATTGGCGTTACCACCCGAATTAAGTAAAATACATGATGTTTTCCACGTTTCAATGCTAAGGAGGTATCGTTCAGATCCAACCCATGATATACAAGCTCAAGATATCGAGATTCATCTCGACCTGACATACGAGGAAGAGCCGGTAGAAACCTTAGCACGGGAAAGCAAAGAGTTGCGGAATAAGAAGATTCCATTGGTCAAAGTGCTTTGGAGAAATCACAAAGTAGAAGAAGCTACATGGGAACGAGAAGAAACTATGAGGAAGCAATACCCATACTTGTTTTCACTTGATGAGCTTCAGGACGAAGCTTAAATTAACGAGGAATGTAGAAGAGAGAAATGGTTGAGTAATGAGTAGAAGAAAGAACACACAAGATTTATAGTGGTTTAGATTTTCTCCAATCCTACATCCACTTCCTTAACAACTTGTTAAGGTTCCACTAACTTTGAAATTTTACAAGCTCACTTCCAACTTTGGTGTTTTTACAAGTTCACACCTAACTTGACAAGTGTTTTACTAAGGCTAACACTTAAACCACTTACAAGAGTTTTACCCAGGCTCACTCTCACAAACTAAGTGTTTCCAAGCTCACACTCAAACTTTTATAATGGTGCTTTTAATGTTTACACCTAACATTCATTACAATTCAAATGTTAATTGTAGTAATAAAAGAAACTATATTACTTGGCTATCAAATTCAGAATCTCTTCTATTCTTTACAGAATAATAATGTATTTATAGCCAATGTGGTCTAACTAGCCATTATAGATAGTGAGAAATAAGTCTTGGCTGTTTAGACCTTGTGTTAATAGACTGTTCAAAGCAGTTAGCGGTCGTCCTTGATACTAGGATGGTCTCGTCAATGTCTTATGCGGTCGTCCTTGGATAAGGGACGGTCGCTACATTTAAATTTGCTTCAATGATCATATTTAAGTGCTCTGCTGCTGGAATATTGCCCATGCTATGGTTGTTGGGATGATCGCGCATAAGCTAGGTGCGGTCGCCCTTTTTAAATGCTGAAGTGGGTTTATAATGGTCATCACATGTGACATTCTTTAACTGGGCAAAATAAAATTTTGCCTAAATATGAATTTTGCGGTCACCCTAGGTGCCAGTTCGCGGTTGAATTGAGAGACTCTCATTGAACTTCTGGATGCACCTAAGGACGCGAACACTACTGTCAGTTTGAGTAGTTTTCTCTTGAATCAGCAGAGCAGTCGCGGAGTCTGAAGGGCGGTCGCGATATCAGTAAGCGAGACCGTATTCTTCACCATTCTTGTTACCACGAACCTTACTAGAATTTGGATGATTTGGGTTTCTCCTTTTGCGGTCGTCCTTTTTTGTTGGACGGTCGCTCATGTTGATGTGTGGTCGCTACTGAGGTCGAGTTTCTGACCACGAACCCTACTGTGATATTGTTTCATCCTTCAATTCAATTGGGCAGTCGTCTCCATGGTCTGTGCGATCGCTAAATGTGCCCTTTTCAACTTATTTGAAACAACCTAATCCTGTAACAAGGTTCTTTAAACACATGTTAAATAAGTCATTCAATTTGAGTTGTCAAGGATTAAAATTGAGATCATTTGGCTAACAGGCCTTAACCCATTTTGAAAAATAATCCACTACTATTACAATGAATCGGTGACCATTCGAAGCCGTCGGATATATCTCTCCAATAATGTCAATCCACCAAGTTGCAAAAGGCCAGGGTGAAGGCATAAAATGCAATTCTTCAGGAGGTAAGTGATTCAAGTTCCCATGCATCTGGCACTGCTAGCACGTCTTCACAAAATCAATACAGTCTTTTTCCATGGTCAACTAATAGTAACCTTATCAAATTATCTTCTTAACTAGGTCTAATCCATTCATGTGGGGTGCACAACTTCCCGCATGTATTTCAGACATGATCTGCTCAAATTTAGACTTTCTTAAACGTCTTAAGTGGATCCTGTCGGGCCATCTTCGATATAACTCTCCATGAAAGGTGATGTATTGCAAGGACCATCACCTTATCGCTCTTCTCTGTTCCTTTGTTGATCATGTGGGTATTCCCTACTTTTCAAGAACCATCTTATGGTGTCATACCATGCATCATGGTTCGTATTAGTTTTTATGACTGTCTCATACTCATAACAAGGAGTCAATGAACTGTTCAAAACCAAAGGCTTAATAAATAACTTAATATGATCTTCCCATATCGAAGCCAGTGTGGCTAGGCCATCGACCATCTGGTTTTCTTCTCTTGGTAGGTGTATAAACTTGCATTCCGTGAAATTCTTCTTCATCATGGTCAAATAATCATGGTATGGTTTTGGCTTTTCTTCTTTTAACTCCTATTCTCCATTTAATTGGGACACTACTAGCAAAGAATCACCAAAGACCTGCACTATATCAACCTTCATAATCGATAAGGTTTCTAAACCAAAAATACATGCTTTGTACTCTACCATGTTGTTAGTTGCCATAAATTTCAACTTTTTGGATAAAGGGATGAGCTCTCCTTTAGGTGACTCCAAACTTACTCCCGGACCTGCTCCCTTTCTATTCACTGCTCTGTCAAAATACATCTTTCACCCTTGTACTTCTATTGCCCCTAAATGTTCATCGGGAAATTCCAAAATCCCTTCTTCATTGATAAGCAATGGTTGTTGGGCCAAGAACTCTGCTACTGCTCTTCCTTTAATGGGTTTTCTAGTTATATATTCAATATCAAATTCTTCTAAAATTATCAACCATCTGCCATATTTCTCAATCAATGAGGGTGTTTCCTTTAAATACTTCACTGGATCCATACTGGAAAATTGCTTGCACACTAAAAGATTAAAAATAATGCTGCAACTTCTTAAACGACCAAACCATAGCTATACAATTCTTTTCAATGATACTATGTTTAATCTCATAAGGTAGGAGCTTTTTACTTAAATAATAAATTGCATACTCAACTTTTGATTCATTCGCTTGTGCTAGCATCGCTCCTATCGATTCTTCTTTTACTACTAAGTATAGTAACAAAGGTATATCAGGTCTGGGTGGCTTCAAAATAGGTGGATTCAGTAAATACTCTTTTATATGCTCAAAGGCCCTTAGACACTTCATTCCACTTGACTGGCTGGTTCTTTATAAGCAATTTGAAGATTGGTTCATAGATTGTGGTAAGCTTTGTTATGAATATGCTAATGTACTATAACCTGCCAATAAACCCCTGAACTTCTTTCTCCATCTTAGGTGTTGACATATCCCTGATGGCCTTAACCTTGTCAGGGTCAATCTCAATGCCATTTGGACCAATCACGTGTCCCAACATCTTGCCTGAAGTAACCTTAAACACACACTTCTTTGGGATTAATCTCAGCTTATACTTCACTGCTTTTTCAAAGAAGATTTCTAAATTTTGGAAGTGTTGTTCTCTTGTATCCGACTTAACCATCATATCATCAACATAAACCTTAACTTCCTTATGCATCATGTCATGGAACAAGGTGGTGGCCATCCTCTGATAGGTTGTTCCAGCATCCTTTAATTCAAACGACATTACCCGATAGCAAAACATACCCCCAAGTAGTAATGAAGACATCTTTAGCTTTATCCTCTTGGGCCATTAACACTTGGTTTTATCATAAAAATCTGATTATAAATGAGTGTAGCATGCTAGAGGCTACACTATTGATAAGGACATCTCTATAGGGTAAAGGAAAATCAACTTTAGGGGAAGCCTTATTCGAGTCTCTATAATCCACACAAACCCTAATTCTTCCATCTTTCTTTGGCACATGAACTATGTTAGCTAACCAGTTAGGATGATCTATCACCTTAAAGAACTTTACTTGTATCTGCTTAGTGACTTCTTCTTTGATCAATTCTACTCATTCCGGCCTTAACCGTCTAAGCTTTTTTTGATAGGTTTCATGTGAGTATAAGTGGGAATCATGTGCTCAGCTATATCTCGATCAATTCCAAGAATGTCCTCATAAGACCAAGAAATACTTCTTCATACTTTTTAAATATTTTTTTCTAATCTCTCTCTCTCTCTTATGGAGCAAGGTTGGATGTTATGCTAATATTTTTAGGATTGTCGTTCGTTCCCAAATTTAATAAATGTGTGTCAACAGAGTTAATATTAAAAATGCTCATATAATCACTACTTGAATGTATGCAACCATCAGGAAAAACATCACACAAATAAGCAAAATCATGCTTTATTACATTCATTTTAGAAAAGAAAACATCGTCCTCCTTATACAAAGCAAACAAATTAAAATCAAAATCATTGTTCTCATAATCAAAAACTAAAAGACTTTAAAACTGTTCTTCGATGACAATAGCAATTTTCTCTGGAGTCTTCTAGATCTTCAGGATAGCTTCCTTCTTCTTTTCTAGGATAGGTTCCTTGTCAGCTGGCAAAGCAAGCTTTTTCTCCATCTGTTCCACTAGTTCAGCAATATTAGCAAAGACCTTAAAACCCAAAATCATCTTCCCCAAGAACATTATTGGCTCCGGCTTCCCTTTGAGAGTTCCCATGTTTGGAGCTTTGACAAAAACCTCTTCAGCGGAGGAAAAGTCATCTTCTCATTCTTTTTTCGTAGGACACCTTTATTAGCTTCATTGTATCCTAACCCTTTTCTGGAAGTTTAAGTCTTGAAATTTGGAAACTCTGTCACACTTGTCTTTCCTTTCCTAAGGCCAGTGCCAGGTAGGTAGTTCATTTTCTTCATCATAGCTAAAACCCTGGAGCCCACTATCTTGTCATCAGAAACAACAGCCACTTGAAATCCATTGAGAGGCCTTTCAACCATTAGAGCATTCACCACTTTATTGTCCTCAACCTCGATAACCACTATTTCATCCCTATTTGAAAACTTGATCTTCTGTTGGTGTGTAGAGGGAACTCCACCAAGAGGATGAAACCAGGGTCATCCCAAGAGTAGTGCAAAAGAGATAGGTATATCCAGGACCACAAACTCCACCATGGACTCTATGGGGCTAGCCTTTACAATAGCTTTGAAAGTTCCTTCGGCGTGCCTTTTGGTATTATCTTAAGCCCTAATTGTCACTTTGGTTGGGCTTAGATCCCTTGTTGACATAGCTAGCTTTGCCAAGATCTTGAGTGGGCAGACATTTATGGTGGATGCATCATCAAGCATCACACATGGAGTCCTTTTTCCCTTGACTTCTACTTTGATAAAAATTAGGCGGATGTAATCTCTACCCTCTTTTGGCAAATCAGCATTTGAAAATGACACCATCCCCACGTCAATCTTGTTCTTCTTATGATCACCCTCACATTTCATCACTCTTTCAACTTTTATAAAATTAAACAGCTCCTCTGGTGTTATAGAAGTGGAAATTGGCATGCTAGCCATAGCTTTGGCCATAGTCTCTCGATGCTTCTTGGATGTAGCTAGTGTAACACCCCAATACTCCATATAAATACTATACATATACCTAGTATACATACAGTAAGTATATAAAGTATAAGGATGCCACTTTTCTTTTTACCTTTCAATACCTGTAACAAAATTCAAACCATAATAGGTCAATTTAAAGAACACTTACAAATTATTGTCTTTATCAATTCTTCATTTATACATATAATATAACATACTTAAAGTGGATACATGTATGCATTACCCTCTAGTTGGTCTCGACAAAATCTTACTCTTCTCGTGGCATACCAAAAGACTTCATATCTTCCACCAAGCTACCTGCGCGATAATACATCCGCGCTAAGCTCGAAAGCTTAGTAGTACAAATATAAAATACAAACATATATCATGGAAACACTAACATATAAAGATATCTCAATTCCATATACTTTTAGTTCTTATTAAGTTTATCCCTATTCATTTGCACCTTTCATATCTTTCAACTAATCTCCTATCTTATACACATATAAACATAACATTTCTACCAAGTCCAACCCATCACTAATATTCACAATCAACATCTCAATACACACATTATACATCATACTAATCATAAGTCACATTTCCAATTAAGACAATCATTGTCATCAACCACAATTCATCAATTGAATTCACAATCAATGCTAATACACACATTATACATCATACCAATCATAACATTTCTTTATTCACAATTCAACATTAATGATTCATCACTAGTGCTCATAATCAATATTTCAACTCACATATTACATATCATCAATCACATGTCCAATGAAGTATACCAAAGATTTCATTATCCATTTCTTTCAACATTTGTATATCACATTGACAACAAAGACAGACTCAGGCCCAACAGACACCACTATGTTATTCAGAGTTCAGAGTTACTGCTTTGGTCTATAATCATAATCATCAAGCCCGTAGGCATCATATATCAATATTTCTATCCATGGATAGTGTAACAGACCCAGTCTCTTGGACCATCAACTCATCATGAGGAGATCCTCAACCCGGCAAGACTGTTACCAATCATAACATTTCTTTATTCACAATTCTCATAGTGTAACAGACCCAGTCTCTTGGACCTCAATTCAACTCAATTTGAAGAGATCCTCAACCCGGCAAGACTGTTACCTTTTTCATTTTATAGGCATGCCTCCAAACCTAGAACTCTGAAGACTGAATAACACATTAAACACATATTTCACTTATTGTTTCATTATCAATTTCAATCTCAATGTTCATTATCATCTAGGCAAACATGCCTTATTTCTTTCAATTAGATCATCATAGCCAATCACAATGGCTTCATCTCACATTTGAATCATCATGGCCAATTACAATGGCTTCACAACATATCATATCTCAATCCATATGATACATATAACATCATTGCTATAACATTACAAAGTACCTTATTTATATAGCACAATACAATTCACAAGATTCATAATACACAAAACATAGTATTGTTCATATAGTATCATGTGCATCATCATTATAATACTCAACATCAATTACATTAACCAAATGAACATATCATTATTCAATCACATGATTCACATTATACATATAGAATCATTGCTATAACATTACAAAGTACATTAAAGTAATTCTTCATAAAAGTGTTTATCATAATAAATTTGCACAGCTCATACCTTGTTGAATGATCCTCTTCTCTTTCACACTATACAAGTCACATTAGATTAACAATGTAATAATTTACCTAACATTATTTAATTATACTCAATCAATTGTATTCTCATACATTAATATTCATCAAATCATTCACATCTTTCATTTTCCCATAACACAATTATATATATACATATCATTAATGATATAAACACATCAAAATACATTAGTGATATGCATTAACAATGCAATCATGCAACATTGGTACTTACCTTAATAACATTTCACACCACTCTAAACTCTTCTCCACTCAATAGTTCTTCACTTCACAAATTAGGGCAATTCAACCTCTTCACAACCTAATCCAAAAGGAATATAAGCAAAATGACCATATGAATAGTACATTCTGGTTTTAGACTCCATTTTATCCTTATTTTGAAAAATTGTATAAAATAATCTACTTGACTAAAAATTCTAAAATTTTTACAGAATTTAGTTTTGTATCTTAAAATCATTCCTTTAAAATTTCAGATCAAACTGAACACAAAATCTTGGTCAAATAGTTCACCTAACCAGACTGCCCCAATTGCCCTGCATCCTGGCAGCAGTTCTGAACTTTGTGAATTCCATAAATCAAATTCAATCAACGTGGTTCCAAATTATTTTTCTCAAATACTAGACTCACTAATCAACAACATATCCAAAATTCAATTGGATATGAGTTTTCTACATTTTATTAAAAATCCCGAAATATAGCTGTCTCAGTTAAGGTACCTGCTGGAACAGGTCTAATAAAAATAATCTTTCTAAACTCATAACCATTCCAAAATCGAATCAACATATTTTTCAGTCATTCTAGACTCATAGAGGCACAACATATCAAAAATTCACTTCAAGAACATTTTTCTATAATTAATTAAAAATCATACAAGTCACAGCCTTTACTAATTGTAAAACAGAAAAATATTCACTAAACACAACTCTTACTCTTCCATCACCAACACCAATTTAACTTCTTATTTTAAAATCAATTTCAACTCTAATCAACAAATCATCAACACACTTAATCATACTATCAATAACCCTAACTCAACTCACACACATCTTCAAAAATAACAAAGGCAAACAAGAGAAAACTTACTAAAATCATGAAATTCTTGAAATTCCAACTTGTATACTTGAGATCTTCCTTCACTTTTGAGCTTAAAATTCCAAAATCATCACTTGCTCTCTTGCTTTCCTTTGTCTTTGAGTGAGCCGGCCATCAACAAGAAGAAGAAGAAGAAATGATGAAGAAAACACAAAGTCAATAGGCATTAAATACCCTTCCAAAAGAAAATTACTAAACTACCCTCAACCATATAACTAAACCTTTGTCTTTTACAAGCCCATGTTGGTAATTTCACAATCACAAATAAAATATCCTCTTCCCTTGACCAAGCCCTTTGACCAACTTATATTATACATATATGACCATATACACAACATATACACTTCACTCTACACAATGCTTTTCTTCAAACAACATAATTACCACTTATCAATCACACACTCAATTCAATAATAACAACATTATCATAACTTCTAAGCACACTTAGGGATATTACAATTCTCCCCCTCTAAAAAGAAAATTTCGTCCTCGAAATTATCAATATCGTAACAATTGATTCTTAACAACATACTATCTTAACTTCCATATGAAGTTAATTATATGTTTAAGTTACTATGTCACCAAATCATATAACTTCAACTCTTTCCTATAGAATCAACAATCTTGTAATATCCCGGAATAGACCCTAAGAGTTTTGGAGTTATTGTTGTTGTATTTGGATTTAATGTATATGTGTATATGTGAAATATAAGGATAATATATGTAAGACATATACATATACATCACATATACATGGGATATATATAATGGTGAAGGATAAGTGAGTTGTATATATATTTGTATAACTAAATAATAATAATAATAATAAAGACAAAAAGAAAAGAGAAGAAGAAAATCAAAGAAAGAATATGTGGTGGAGATTTAAAGTATTATTATTATTATTACTATTGTTATTGTTATTGTTATTGTTATTATTATTATTATTATTATTATATATATATATATGGATAAGGACAAAGGAAAGAAGTAGAAACTTCTTCTTCCTTCTACTCCTTCTTCGTCTTCTTCGTTCTTCTTGGCCGAGAGAGAGAGAGAGAGAGAGAGAGAGAGAGAGAGAGAGAGAGAGAAAGATGTGATTTTCTTACCAAATTTCTTAAGGAATTCAAGAGATTTGATGATAGAGATGAAGATTTGATAAAGGATTCAAGTAAGTATTTATTTCATTAAATTGATTTTCATTGTTTGAGTTGGGTTTGGTATGGTTGATGTGTGATGATGATGATATTGAAAGATTTAAGTATATATATGTGTTGATTTGGTAATTGGATGATGATAATATGATTATTTGTGAAGATGATGATGAATTGTTGAATAAGGGTTGAGTTTAATGAAATTTGGGGATTTGATAAATTGGTATATGAATGAAGTTTATAATGATGATTGGTGTGTGTTTTGAGTGTTGTTGATGTTTTGGTAAGTTTGTTATGGTTTTTGGGTGTGTTTGATGAAGATTGTTTGAAGTGAGTAATGATAAAAAGATGGGTATTGTTGGATGTTGTTGTGTGTTGACCGGAATCTGGGTTTTTAGTCGAACACGCCCAGAGACACGGCCAGTTTGTTAGGCGTGTCGTTGGTTCTGTTTTCTGGAGTTGGTAGCACGAGCAGTGACACGCCCATGTTATTGAGCGTGTCATAAGTTCTGTGTGGCAGTAGAATTGATACGACCAGTAACACGCCCGTGTTATTGAGCGTGTCATAGCTACTGTGAGTTTGGAGAATTGACACGGCCATGAGCACGCTCTTGTTGATTGGACGTGTTGATGTTTTTGAGATACAGAATGTATTACACGCCCAGTGACACGCCCGTGGTTATGAGCGTGTCAATGTTTCTGTGTTGTGGAGTTAGGGCACGATCAGGAACACGCCCGTGTTGATGAGCGTGTCATGTGTTGAGTTTGCCCTAATTGATTCTTATTTGTATTACCTCATGTGTATTTCTAAGTGAGTGTGTATGATTACTTTTGGATTAGGTTTTAAGAGATGGAATTGCCCTAATCCAAGTATTGAAAGATCTATGGAAGAGAAGTTATATGGGAGTGAGTTCTTTAGAGGTAAGTACAAAACCCTATTGGATTGCATATAAGTATATTGTTAAAATAAATATTAATATTGTATACGCAATGAAAAGATAAGAGATATGATAATACATTAATACATATAAGATGTGAAGGCATTCGATATATATATGTTATGAAATGTGAAAGATGTGAGGATATGATTTGTATGATGTGTATTCCAATTTATATGGTAATGCAATTGATTGTGCATACTTGAGTAATGAATGATTATGTATATAAATATCAAAGATGAACTATGAAATGTGATAATGTGATATTGTGATGAACTATGAAATGTGATAATGTGATATTGTGATGAACTATGAAATGTGATAATGTGATATTGTGGTGAACTATGAAATGTGATATTGTGATGGAATATGAAATGTAAATTGAGAGGTGATGATGTATAAAGCCATTGTGGTTGGCTATGATATTGAGAATGAGATAAATGAGGCATGTTTTTCCTAAATGATGCCATTGTGGTTGGCTATGATGATGTAAATGATGATGAGAATGAGAATGAAATTGATAATGAAATAATAAATGAATTGTGTGACTAATGTGTTATTCATTTTCCGAGTTTTGTTGTTGGTGGCATGCCTAATAAGTGTAACAATCTCTTGAAGTTAGGTTGGATTGAATCCTTGAAGCCTAATTGAGATGTTACCACCCTTGAAGCTAGGTTGGGTTAGTTCTTGAAGCCAAGTTGGGTAGAAGCTTAGCATGCTTTGCTCCCCTTGAAGCTTGGTTGAACTTAATCCTTGAAGCCTAGTTGGGTATATGATATTGATAAATGAGATAACAAAACCAAAGCATTAACTCTGAACTTTGAATGACATATTAGTGTCTTTTGGGCCCGAGTCTGTCTTTGTTGTTAATGTGATGTATATACAAGTTGAAATAAATGAGTAATGGGATTTATGTTGCCTTTGTTGGAAATGTGAGTTGTGAATGATGAATTGTGGTTAGTGATATGATTATATAACATACATGAATTATTGAAAGGAGATATGGTTTGTGAAGTTATATGCAATATGCGATTATAAAGTATAAAATGATATATATGATATGTATGAGGTGAAATTGGTAAGTATCATAATATGAAGGTTCTATCAATTTATTGAATTATGTTTGATGGTTATGTTATATGTGTATATGTATATCCTCTATAAGGTTAATAGGATTATATGAAGAATGCATTGAAAAAGGGGAAAACAGAGTATGAAAATGTTAAAACATGAGACTAAACATATGAGGTATGTTTCCTTTATATTGTATATTTTAATGGTTACTTGTACTACTAAGCTTTCGAGCTTAGCGCGGTTATATTAATCGCGCAGGTATATAGGTGATGAAGCTGGAGATAAGCTACTATGTCACAACGAGGACAAGTGTAGTTCGAGACCAACTAGATGGTGGTGCATGCATGTAATTATACTGTATTTTCATAAGAATGTATTCATTTGTATAAATGAATCTTTGGAAGAAACAATGTAACTTATATTTATGTATTACCATGATAAGAATAACCATTTTGTAAATACTTTCATATGATTTAAATGTATTATGGTTTTAAAAATTAAAGTAAAGAGTTATAATGGTGATGAAAAGTGACATTCTTATACTCTATATACATATTGTATGTGTACCTGGTATATGTACAGTATTTATATGGGGTATCGGGGTGTTACAAATCTTCTTTAAATTCCATAACTCATCATTCTATAGGTTTATATATCTTGTTACTTCATTGATCAAACATTCAAAAGAACTTATTACACTTCCTATTACTATCTTTATACCAGAATCAGATCATTTTATAGTACACTTATACTTCATCCAATCTTTATATTTAATATATATTGTTCCTTCATCTCTTTATGATTACTCTTTTAACTTTAACCTTAAAAATCATTGGTTATGTCTTAACATTAATTATCCCATCATTACAATCACTGTCTAAATAGACATTTATCAATCCCTCAATGGATAACAAGATCCTTATTTTCCACAAATGGAGTTACCTCTTTAGCATGCTTTTCTCTTAACTTACATATTAATACATTACCTTTCAACTTATTTTATAAATAACCAATCTTTTCCCTTTTTATCCTGATTTATAACTACTATGACTCCATTCATTCATGTCCATTCACACTTTAATATTTTACATCATATACATTGCCATGTAAATAATTACATTCTTAATACAACTATAGATATTAAATCTCAAGAATAATTCATAATCTTAATCCAATCCAGATCAATTGATTTATCTTACACAATATATCCACTTTCCCATCTTGTTCAATTCCATCCAATGATTAATTTATTTAACTTATCATGAAATTGCACCATATTCATATATGTATATATGATCTAATTCAATTAGGGCAAACTTATATACAATTTCTTGATCTCTTCCAATCCATATTCAATCAAATTATTGTGATAACAAATCACTTCAAATCATATTAGTATAGTTCCCACCAAATCTTATAATAACTTTCTAACTATGCTTCTTAAACAAAATTTTCAATCTCACCAATTTGTACTACAGTCATATTGTCTCAGTCCCAAATTTATGGATACTAAAATTAACCGGCTACACATACTAACCAAATCATATAGCCATAGGAGATGAATGGTCACACACCTGTAACTCATAAATCAATATTGTTTCTCGATTATTCTGTATCCAAACTTTTTAATTACACTATTTAGTTGTATCACAAGAATTATATATCCATTCTCCACACTTTTACTACACCAAGAGTTAACACATTTCAACTCCATCTCCATAAATTTTCTCTTGAACATACGATTATCATTAGTCTAACTCACATCAACAATATTATCTATAACATCTTTATACACAACATTTAATCATATACAAATTCCATTTATTACTCCACTTCTAATTTATCTCTTGTAACACTTTTCATACAGTATACTTTCCTTTTTATTATATACTTATACATATAGAATTTCTACAAACAAAATCCTTAATCCAGGAAACATTATATGATAGTTTAACTCAGTTATTATCATAACAATTTCATCTTCTAGTGTTACTTGAGTCCTTTCTCACTCTCCATTTCATCCCATAATCTAACTCTACATAGGTTAAAACCTATTCTCTCATAGATCCACTGATACATGCCCTATTATTCTCCACACCACTAAACAAATAATTATATCACATTCACATACTTAGGTCACATTCACAATATGACTTGCTTTCCACATTTCTTACATTTTCATTTACATTCATATCGACAAGCTCATTCCACATTTTCCATACATGTATACACATAGTCATACAATTATATATAATTCCTCTTTTACATATCTTTAACACAATTTAACATTTATTACTTTTCCTTAATCAACATCATTCTTACCCCTTTTTGACATAACTTAAATTATTTATCAACTCAACACATATATATTTCCTAACCATAATAATACTTCACATCCATCTTGGTCACATTCCCAATGTGACATCTCTTTTACTTTCATCTTAAAAAAAACATTTAATATACTTCCATATCCATTTTTTTTTTTGCAATAAAATGACTTAAAATAGCTCCTTTTCATTTGCTTATCTATTTCTCTTTTTACTTCAAAACAAATTCTCATACCATCAATCACATTACTTAATTCATAATACTTTCATGTGCAATATTAATCATTTCACCTGGCTCAGGTATTGAATATACATTAAACCATCAATATCCAATCAATCTTTATCAGTTTCTAGTAGAACTTTAACTTTTCAACTTACTACTTCGCTTAAACCTTCAATTTACCAAACTCATCTTTTCTTAAAATCAACTTTAAAAACATCTCGGATATATATATATATCATAAAGCAATATCAACACATATTTCTTCCCCAATTATTAAGCTCATTTCGAAAAATCTCAAATATCACATATTATTACCATTACCATGAGCTTTCACAATATCCAAGCATCTCACATTTCTAACCTTGAATTCACAATGTTTACATTAAAATAACCATACCAATTTATATTCTTACATAACCAATATCATCTCTTTTTCCTTTAAACAATACCTTAACTTTATATATATATACCCCAAACTTTAAATAATCATACCTTGTCTTTACTAATCAACTCATTCAATATTATTTTCCTTTTCATTTCTTTATGCTTCAACACATTTAACACTTCACTTTACTTGCATAAATTTCCATTTTTAATTATCAATTAGACTTATATAAATTCATATCATTCATTATACTCATTTAAATTTATCATTATAGCCAACAACTATGACTTTATATACGTACCCTTCCCCAACCAGGTCGGTTGCCCTTCAATCCCAAGGGTCCGCAGGAGGCAGATAGGTCCGTTCATTAAACTTATCAATATTTTTTTTAAATTCATTTCTTTTTTCACAAGCAAGTTAAGTAATCATGCCTCAACATCTCACATTACAACAAAACAATTTTCTCATAACATCATATCATTCACACATTAACATCCATCTCATATAACACAGATATACTATAAATCATATAATGCCACCTTCGAGACCAACCTAGGTGTGAATGCATATGCATGTATTACAAATTTCATTTTCAAAACTCTTCTTTTTAATTCATTTTAAGCGTTTCAAAACTTTTTCTTTTTAATTTTACTTAGGCCGAGAATCTCGAACCTAAGCTCTGATACCAAAATAATTGTAACACCCCAATACTCCATATAAATACTATACATATACCTAGTATACATACAGTAAGTATATAAAGTATAAGGATGCCACTTTTCTTTTTACCTTTCAATACCTGTAACAAAATTCAAACCATAATAGGTCAATTTAAAGAACACTTACAAATTATTGTCTTTATCAATTCTTCATTTATACATATAATATAACATACTTAAAGTGGATACATGTATGCATTACCCTCTAGTTGGTCTCGACAAAATCTTACTCTTCTCGTGGCATACCAAAAGACTTCATATCTTCCACCAAGCTACCTACGCGATAATACATCCGCGCTAAGCTCGAAAGCTTAGTAGTACAAATATAAAATACAAACATATATCATGGAAACACTAACATATAAAGATATCTCAATTCCATATACTTTTAGTTCTTATTAAGTTTATCCCTATTCATTTGCACCTTTCATATCTTTCAACTAATCTCCTATCTTATACACATATAAACATAACATTTCTACCAAGTCCAACCCATCACTAATATTCACAATCAACATCTCAATACACACATTATACATCATACTAATCATAAGTCACATTTCCAATTAAGACAATCATTGTCATCAACCACAATTCATCAATTGAATTCACAATCAATGCTAATACACACATTATACATCATACCAATCATAACATTTCTTTATTCACAATTCAACATTAATGATTCATCACTAGTGCTCATAATCAATATTTCAACTCACATATTACATATCATCAATCACATGTCCAATGAAGTATACCAAAGATTTCATTATCCATTTCTTTCAACATTTGTATATCACATTGACAACAAAGACAGACTCAGGCCCAACAGACACCACTATGTTATTCAGAGTTCAGAGTTACTGCTTTGGTCTATAATCATAATCATCAAGCCCGTAGGCATCATATATCAATATTTCTATCCATGGATAGTGTAACAGACCCAGTCTCTTGGACCATCAACTCATCATGAGGAGATCCTCAACCCGGCAAGACTGTTACCAATCATAACATTTCTTTATTCACAATTCTCATAGTGTAACAGACCCAGTCTCTTGGACCTCAATTCAACTCAATTTGAAGAGATCCTCAACCCGGCAAGACTGTTACCTTTTTCATTTTATAGGCATGCCTCCAAACCCAGAACTCTGAAGACTGAATAACACATTAAACACATATTTCACTTATTGTTTCATTATCAATTTCAATCTCAATGTTCATTATCATCTAGGCAAACATGCCTTATTTCTTTCAATTAGATCATCATAGCCAATCACAATGGCTTCATCTCACATTTGAATCATCATGGCCAATTACAATGGCTTCACAACATATCATATCTCAATCCATATGATACATATAACATCATTGCTATAACATTACAAAGTACCTTATTCATATAGCACAATACAATTCACAAGATTCATAATACACAAAACATAGTATTGTTCATATAGTATCATGTGCATCATCATTATAATACTCAACATCAATTACATTAACCAAATGAACATATCATTATTCAATCACATGATTCACATTATACATATAGAATCATTGCTATAACATTACAAAGTACATTAAAGTAATTCTTCATAAAAGTGTTTATCATAATAAATTTGCACAGCTCATACCTTGTTGAATGATCCTCTTCTCTTTCACACTATACAAGTCACATTAGATTAACAATGTAATAATTTACCTAACATTATTTAATTATACTCAATCAATTGTATTCTCATACATTAATATTCATCAAATCATTCACATCTTTCATTTTCCCATAACACAATTATATATATACATATCATTAATGATATAAACACATCAAAATACATTAGTGATATGCATTAACAATGCAATCATGCAACATTGGTACTTACCTTAATAACATTTCACACCACTCTAAACTCTTCTCCACTCAATAGTTCTTCACTTCACAAATTAGGGCAATTCAACCTCTTCACAACCTAATCCAAAAGGAATATAAGCAAAATGACCATATGAATAGTACATTCTGGTTTTAGACTCCATTTTATCCTTATTTTGAAAAATTGTATAAAATAATCTACTTGACTAAAAATTCTAAAATTTTTACAGAATTTAGTTTTGTATCTTAAAATCATTCCTTTAAAATTTCAGATCAAACTGAACACAAAATCTTGGTCAAATAGTTCACCTAACCAGACTGCCCCAATTGCCCTGCATCCTGGCAGCAGTTCTGAACTTTGTGAATTCCATAAATCAAATTCAATCAACGTGGTTCCAAATTATTTTTCTCAAATACTAGACTCACTAATCAACAACATATCCAAAATTCAATTGGATATGAGTTTTCTACATTTTATTAAAAATCCCGAAATATAGCTGTCTCAGTTAAGGTACCTGCTGGCACAGGTCTAATAAAAATAATCTTTCTAAACTCATAACCATTCCAAAATCGAATCAACATATTTTTCAGTCATTCTAGACTCATAGAGGCACAACATATCAAAAATTCACTTCAAGAACATTTTTCTATAATTAATTAAAAATCATACAAGTCACAGCCTTTACTAATTGTAAAACAGAAAAATATTCACTAAACACAACTCTTACTCTTCCATCACCAACACCAATTTAACTTCTTATTTTAAAATCAATTTCAACTCTAATCAACAAATCATCAACACACTTAATCATACTATCAATAACCCTAACTCAACTCACACACATCTTCAAAAATAACAAAGGCAAACAAGAGAAAACTTACTAAAATCATGAAATTCTTGAAATTCCAACTTGTATACTTGAGATCTTCCTTCACTTTTGAGCTTAAAATTCCAAAATCATCACTTGCTCTCTTGCTTTCCTTTGTCTTTGAGTGAGCCGGCCATCAACAAGAAGAAGAAGAAGAAATGATGAAGAAAACACAAAGTCAATAGGCATTAAATACCCTTCCAAAAGAAAATTACTAAACTACCCTCAACCATATAACTAAACCTTTGTCTTTTACAAGCCCATGTTGGTAATTTCACAATCACAAATAAAATATCCTCTTCCCTTGACCAAGCCCTTTGACCAACTTATATTATACATATATGACCATATACACAACATATACACTTCACTCTACACAATGCTTTTCTTCAAACAACATAATTACCACTTATCAATCACACACTCAATTCAATAATAACAACATTATCATAACTTCTAAGCACACTTAGGGATATTACAGCTAGCAAATCCCATATACTAATACTAGCTTGAGTTCTTTTCAATTGCTTAAGAACAACATCATCTTCTTCCTCTTTACCCCCTGTTTCAACTTCTTTTCCCATATCGGCTTTTACTTCCTCTAGTGATAACCTTTCATAAGGCTTACCAGAGCGAGTGTTCATTAGTTTGTCTTCTTTGGGCTCGGACTAGGTCCACTCTTCCTTTATAGGCTCATAATGTTCATCACTATCAGTTGAATCCCAAAATTTGCTCACATCACAGATGGCTACTTCCTTCTTAACCACAACTTGCTCCATCTTGCTAAGTATCACTTCGTCTTTAGTTGCTTCACATCTTAAAAAGAGGACAAAAAAAATTTCTCATTTAAACCTTGGCTGGGTTGTCCTTCGTGCTAGGCTTGTTAGGTTTGGGCAACTTCCCACTATCAATCAAATTTTGGATTTCATGGCTCAACCTCAGACATTTGTCCATCTCGTGTCCTTGCATTTGTTGGAATTGGCAAAAAGCCTTGGCATCAAAGTTAGGTGGTAGAAGATTTGACAATGGGCTAGGAGACAACGATTACAATAGTCCTCTCTTATGTAGCTTGTTGAAAACCCAAGATAGTGATTTTCTCAATTCTAAAGCCTTCTACCTCCTTGGCTAGTTGCATTAACATCGACTGCCTTTTATGTGCTTTGATTGCCAGACTTATAGCTCCCTTTCTCATTACTTCTTATAGAAAAATGGTTCTTCTCCCTTTCTCATTCTTCTATTTGTAAACCAGCTTGCAAAAGGTCTTTGAAATCCTAAATAAGAGTATGGGACATCCTTTCACAAAGATTAGGCAGTACTCCTCTCACAATCATCCTAATCTGATCAGACTCATCGGGTCTCTTCTTGAGTAATGCGGCCTTGTTTCTCCAGCTCTTTGCATAGACAACAAAGTTCTCATTTTATTTCTGTCTGATTGACTCAACTTCCATTAAAGTAACTTTCAACTCAGCATTGTACTCATATTGTTGGATGAAGGCTTTGTATAAAGAATCTCAGCTCTTCTGAGTGCTTTCCTCTAAGGTCTTGAATCAATTCTACACAGTAGGATCCAATGAGAGCATAAAATACCTTAGAGTTTGACAATTAGTAGCTCGAGTAGATTGCATAACAGTGATGTATTGCTTCATATGGAGATGAGGATTTCCAGTTCCATCGAACTTGGCAAAGAAAGGCATCTTGAACTTGTAAGGGACTTCCTCATCTTGTTCAAACAACTTGTCCACTTTTGACATTTCTTCAATTTTTAGCTTCTTTTTAAACTTTTTCTCCAAATCAATAATCATCTTATCCACATCTGAAGTTTCAGTCTTTTCAATAGTTACCTTCTCCACAGACTTCATTCTTTCTTCTTATCTTGAGAATCCTTAAAATACTGAGCCTAATCATCATCATCCATTATCACCTTATCACCATCCATAGCCACTTCACCAACCTTTGCCTTTCCCTTGTCTTTCTGCTTCTTAGTACTAATAGATGCTTTAATAGTGTTCCCCATTATTATAGCCAATTGGCTTTTCATGGTCTTAGCTAGGGCCTCCTTTAGTTCTTCCATATTAGAGTTGATCGCATCATCCACCATCTTCTGAATCTGTTCAGGTTCCATTACCTTTGGTGAGAAGCTAACTGAGTTGTTATTGGATTCTACATCACTGGCATAGGTCGGACTGTCGTAAGCTCTTGAACTGTTGTACTCTAGGTTTGTGAGCAAAAAAGGATCAATGGCATGTAATGCAATGCATGTATAAATGGATGCATGGATGCATAAATAACAAATAGACAAAGATACACAGGACGTTCCTTTTAACATTATCACTTCTACACACGAATGACGAGTCTCTTTTCCTAGGTATATGGTTAACAAAATATCAACATGGGATATCTTATTTTTGAAAAATTCACTCGGATGATTTAATCAATAATTATATTTTCAAACTTAGAAATTAGTCCATAATAACTCTTATTAATTAAGTCTTAATCCATTGGTCCAACGAAAGATAGCTTTTAAGCTATATTGGATTAAAACTAAATTAAAAGTTTTATCATAAATAGATTTTCCATTTGGAAAGACAACTAATGATTCATACCACAAACAAGCCTATAATTAATAAACCTTGGTATAAACTAGGCCCATAATTGATTATTGGTATTCCATAATTGACCTATCTAGTTGTAAGCCCATTTAAGAAAAAGTTTGTAATTTGAATGAAAAAATGGTCTTGAATGAAATTAAAAATGGTATTGTTTTAAAGCCCATTGTAAAAAGGTTCATTTAAAAATGAATATTGGGCTTTGTATTTGGGCCATGAGGTAAAAAAGAATTTTTGACCTACTTTAAAAGGTTTTATGTCCAAAGACCCTCTTGAAAAGTTTTGAAAATAATTTTGGTCTTTTAGGCTTAAAAGAATAAAATTATTTTGGGCTTACAATATAGTTAGGTCATATTAGGAAAATATGAAACCAAATAAGCCATGGTTCAAACCAAGATGTATCAATCATAGTAAAACAAAACAATAAACATTTGGGTAAAAACCTAAGGAAAGTAACTAGGCCAACTACATGGGCTTTAGTCTTTGGGTTAAAAGCTTAAGTTCCCATAGCAAGTATATACCAAAAGGTATAAGGTTATAAGTGGTCATGCCATGCTCGATCTCCATACCTTGAATGAAAATATGATATCCCTTACATAACACAACATGGGTTACACGACCATCCTAACTCACACACACAATGCAATCTAAATGATGCAATGGAAAATATCATAATAAGAAAGAATAAAATAATATAAAGACCAATGGAATCAACTTCTCTTATACCCAATGGAGTTGTCACTGTGAGCAGGGATTTTTGCCCCCACTCCCATGTCGAATGGTTCTTACGACTTTAGCACTATTAGGCTTATGACCTTAGAGAACACGTGACTAAACTTAGAGAAAATGGAGTAGCCACCGGGACAGGCTAGGAAAAAGAAAGAGGTGGATGACTTGATTCCTAAGGAATCCCCAACCCCCTAATGGGTTTAGAAAGTTTGGTACATATGGGGAAGGTGAGAATGACCCAACACCCCCCCATAATGTCTGGTTCATTAGAACCGACCTCCTTTTAGGTCCATATATTATTAAATTCTTAAATATTATAAAATCATCTATACTACATACAATTATCAAAATAAATAATTATTGTATTAAAATCAAAATAAGTTCAAACAAAACAATAAATGGGCACCCATACAAGATGGAAACATGCCCTTACAACCATGTCCAATGTCCAAAATAAAATAAAATTGGACACCCACCATTAGATGGAAACATGTCCTTTACATTAATCCAAAACATGAAATAATTTAATTACATGGAACTTTGACTAATGAGGTACCAACAAAGTAGAACATGCCTCTTACATTTTTGAAACTAAGATAAACCAATAAAAGAAACATTCAATCATCCATCATAAATAAAAGTAAACCATCCATGACAAAATGAATAAAACAAATCATCCATCACAAACATGCATTAACAAATTAAATAATTAAACCTACGTTTAAATATTATATTGAATGTATAAAACTAGGGTTTCAAAAAACATGAATTAGGGTTTTTAGGAAAATATGATTAGGGTTTTAGGGTTTTGAAAAACATGGATAGATTTTAGGGTTTTGAAAAATAAAGTTAGGGTTTTGGTTTTAAAGAATAGAACTAGAATTTTGGTTCAGAAAATAGAATTAGGGTTTTTGGTTTTAGAAAATAGAATTAGGGTTTTGGAAAAACTTAGTTTCTATAACTATATTTATAAATTTTAGATCACTGGAATATGTTTAATTCAAATTAATATTGTACAAAATCAATTACTATTACTCTGTAATATTGAATTAGGGTTACTGTTATATTGAGTTAAGGTTAAACAAGCTACCATGGATAAAGTAGTTTACTGGACATTCAACATAAGTTTTGTAGACATGGGTTCTCAAATAGTTTGCTGGATATTTTATAAAACAAATAGAAGAACGAAATAAAATAATTCAATGGAATAATAATGGTTGAACTACTTTAAATTTTAAAACAGATTACACAAGTAAATTCAAACCTATGTTTGTTGGTTCCACCAATATTTCACATTGATCCAAGCTTTATGTTTGCACTAGTTGTAGAATCTTAGTTGAACAAAGTGAAGACAATATGCTACTGCCTTCTGGTTTATTATAGTTCTGTGTATTTTGAATTGTCTTTGGTAATGGTTGCTGCTAGGGTTTTGAAATAATTCTTTGTTGCTTGTTGTTGTATTGTGTTGCTATCATTCTGTTGCTCCTTTAATCCCTGTATTTAAAGAAAACATTAGGTTAAACCCTTGAAACCGAGTGCCATGAATTGGAGAACACTATATCCATTTTGTATTCTAAGTGCGACTCCCTTCATAAGCATATAGAATTAAAATCTTTTGAATTCGGGGGAAACTGTGGCCATGTCAAACTAAAATAAGTTTAATATAATATGCTCAAAAGTCCATGTTGAATTGGCAATTCTAATTCGATATGGGCTTCCATATCGAATTAGGATCAACCAAATTTGATATGGACATGTCCATATCGAACTAACCATATCAAATTATGATTACCTTAATTTGAAATGGACTTGAAATGGACATGGTCCATATCGAATATCGAATTGGACATGCCTAATTCGATATGGCATGATCTATATCGATCCAAATTTGCTTTAAACTCAAATTAGACTGTTCCAGGGCTTTTAAAATTTAAACCGAACTTATTTTAGGCCTTGTAAAACTGGACCATTCTAATTAAAAGCTTAAAACATGTTTAAACTTATTAAGAATTGACTAATCATGACTTAGACCTTCTTTAATTAGAATCGAACTAGCTTAGGGCCAAAATCAAAGGTCCACACTGGTAAATTGTGGTCTTTTGGCAACTGCCAAGCTTCTAAAATAATCCACAATCTAAACCTAGTTTGATTTAGTAGAACTCTCAGTATCCAACCTGTCACCCGCACTTTCCTCTTAAAACCAAAACACATGGTTGTGCTTGCCTGAGCGTCACGCCCCTGTGTTCTGAAAGGATACTACCCAAATTTTAAGAAGCTAAGCCTACATCCATGGGTTATAAAAAGCTACTGCCAAATTTTTAGTAACTAAGCCCATGACCATGGTCTTTTACGGCCACACCCGTGTGTTTTAAACTAACATTGTCCCTCACACAAATAAGGATATGCCGTGGTCTTTTACTTGTAAAGCCATGCCATGTTCCAATAAGGATATGCTCGTGCCTTTCTAAAATCACACAAATCACATAATTTTAACTCAAAATAATGCATGCTACACCTAAAAGTTAATATCAAAGTATGTACTAACTTTATTTGTGCCCAAAATGAAAGGATATCTCCTTTCCAAACTCTTAACTCCAACAACCCTTCACTTCCTCAAAGTGTTCTTCACCTTCTTGATTGAGCAAAACTCTTTACTCAATTCCTAACCAAGTTATGAATTTAGATATAGTACTAGAGATTCATGTCAATATACTTTAATTAATTAAACTGCACTTATACTCATTTTAACCATAATTTCCATAAAAACCCTAATTTCAATACTACTCTTCCAAACTTCAACTAAACTCATTCAAATCAATGACCCAAGCGTGAAATCATTACTTCTACAACAAAATAACTTCATCTAATACTTTTAAACAATTAATAACCACTTCATCAAAATCGCCATTTACACATAACCATAAACTTATAAGGAATTCCTTAAATACTAAAGAAAACTTACCTATTATTTGGAATATCACCAAAACTATCTTCAGTCCTTGATAAACCTTGTAGAACATGGTGTATGGAAGAAGCAAAGTCTCATCTTATTCATCTATGGAGAAATCGGTGAAGGATGGAGAAAGAAAAAGATGATATTAGAATTTGACTTTTTTAATCTTTCTATCCAAATAATATGTATATATACATATCTAATTAATTAACCTAGATATTTATTATTATTATTATTATTATTATTATTATTATTATTATTATTAACTTTCTACTTTTGACTTTTTAACTTTTACCATTTTAACTCTTTGTTTTCTAATGACATTTATATGTTATGTATATTTTATTTATATCTCACTTATACATTAGTCATTTTCTTCTTTCAACACCTCACTTAACTCTTCTAATTTATGTATTTAGTTATGTTTAGTAAAACTAAAGGCGTTACAACTCTCTTCCTCTTAAATAATTTTATTCTTGAAATTATCTGATGTCTAGATCAAGAATAGTTGTGGGTACTGGCTTCATATAGTCTGCTCTCTCTCCCACATCACCTCCTTAGTAGAGTGATTCTTCCATATAACTTTAACTAATGACACCTTCATATTCCTCAATTCTTTTATCTCACATGCAAGATCGCCACTAGTTCCTCTTTGTAAGTCAGATCTGGGTTCACCTGTAATATCCCATATTATACCCTAAAAGTGTTGGGGTTATTGTTGTATTTGGATTCAATGTGTGTAATGAAGGGAAAGTGAAGAGAAGATGTAGGAAAAATAAATGCAAAATATATGACATATACATATAACCACATATACATCACATATACATGATGTATAAAATGGTGTAGGAAAAGTGTGTTGTATATATATATATATTTGTATAATTAATGAATAATAATAATGATGATAAGGACAAAAAGAGAAAAAGATGAAGAAAGTCAAAAGGAATTGTGTGTGTGGTGGAGATTTAAGTGTCCTAATGTTATTATTATTATTATTATTATTATTATTATTGTTATTGTTATTATTATTATTATTATTATTATTGTTATTGTTATTATTATTATTATTATTATTATATATATATATATTGGATAAGAACGAAGAAAGAAGATTCATTCTTCTTCTTCTTCTTCGTTTTCTTCGAAGTGCACGAGAGAGAGAGAGAGAGAGAGAGAGAAGCTAGAGAGAGAAAGATGATTTTGCTTCAATTTACACCAAAGACTAAAGGAGATCAAGAGATTTGCAAGTGGAGTTGAAGATTTGGCAAGCTATTCATGTAAGTACTCATTTCTTGAAGTTAATTTTTGTGATTATATATATATATATAAGTTTTCATCTTCTTGTTTTGATTTCTCTTGATTGAGGTTATGTTTGATATAAGTGGTTTGTGAGATGATGATAATGAAAGATTGAAGTGTGTAAAGGTGTTAACTTGGTATTTAAGTGATGATAAGTTGGGGAAATTGTGAGGGTGATGATGAATGGTTGAATTAGGGTTTTGAATTAATGAATTGGTACTTTGAGTAATTGATTATAGTGATGTATATATATATTTTGTTTAGTATGATGCTATAATGAAGTTATATAAATGTTAAGGTGATAGAAAATTGATAAATATAACAAAGATGATGATTAAAAGTGTTGTGATGTGAATTTTGAAAGGCTTGGATGAGTTTTGAAGTATTTGGTTTTTGAATCATTGAAGAACACAGCCAAGTTGTGAGAGACACGGCCAAGTTAGGGCAAACTTGGCCGTGTTAGATGAGTTTTGGAGAGACACGGCCACTGGCTTGGCCGTGTCCCTTGACCGTGTTTGCCACTGCCTAGTTTATATTGAGAGACACGGCCACAAGCTTGGCCGTGTCCTGTGCCCGTGTTTGCTACTGAAATGTTGAATTGGGAGACACGGCCACAAGCTTGGCCGTGTCCTTGGAGGGTATTTGCTATTTGTGTTTGTTATTTGTTCTTCTTACATTGTTGAATCTTCAAAGGGTCTTTTGTACCTAGACACATTTAAAACAATAATGATTCAACCAAATGGATATGGAAGATTCTAAATCTAGGAATAATGGGAATGGTTATGTATATATTAATGATGATATAGGAAATGTGGGAAATATAATAATCATTGAAAAAGTATGTGCAATGCCATTGATTATATATATTTGAGTAATGAATTGATTAACATGAATTGGTGATAATGATGATGCATATGAACAATGTATTGTTTTATGCATTGTGAATCTTGTGAATTGCAATGAGGCTATCGATATATTGTGAAGAATATGATAAAGTAATTGCTTATATACAATTGAATAATGAAATATTATGATATGATTTGAGATATAATATGATGTGAGGTCATTGTTAATGACTATGATGATTCAAATGTGATATGATGCCATTGTTTTTGGCCATGAGAATTCAATTGAGAATGAAATTGATAAATGAATTGTATAGCTAATGTGTTATTCCATTTTCAGAGTTTGTTGTTGGTGGCATCCTTGAAGCCTAATTGAGATGTTACCACCCTTGAAGCTAGGTTGGGTTGGTTCTTGAAGCCAAGTTGGGTTGAAGCTTAGCATGCTTTGCTCCCCTTGAAGCTTGGTTGAATCCAATCCTTGAAGCCTAGTTGGGTCTATGATATTGATAAATGAGATAAATAAACCAAAACATTACTCTGAAAATTGAATGGCATATTAGTATGTTGTTTGGGCCCGAGTCTGTCTTTGTTGCCAAGGTGATATTTAAATGTTGAAATAAATGAGTAATGAAATCTATGATTACCTTTGCCGAAGGTGTGATTCATGATTGGTGAATTGTGAATAAAATGATGTTATGAAGTATGATTTTGCTAATGTGTGTATTGTTGTATTGAAAGTAAACATGGCTTGAGGTGCTTTGTTGAGATATGAATTTATGAAAATGTTGTATGATGTGCAAAATGTATATGCATGTGGAAATTTATGAGAATTGTGTTCATGAAGGTTTGGATAGGTCATTGAATGGTGTTTTGTTGATATGATATATATGTATATATATATGAGATAAAAAGGGTATGTATTGTGTTGTGAATATGTTATGTAATTATGTATCTAATTTATGAGATTAGTGTGAATATATGAAGAATGTATTGAGAAAGGAAAACGTGGTAAGGGATCAATAAAACATAATGCTAAAAGAATGAGGTATGATTCTTTTGTAAAGTATATTTTATTATTTATTTATTTATTTGTACTACTAAGCTCTCGGGCTTAGCGCGGTTGTGTAATCGCGCAGGAAATCATGCGGATGATTTGGAAGTCCATTAGTTATGCCACGAGAAGATTATGGGTGTCTCGAGACCAACTAGAAGGTGAAACTTGTGTAAGATTTGTATCTGATTGAAGGTTGAGCATAGAAAATATTAAAGATAATGTTATTGAATATGAGTTGGGTTAATGATGATCAAATCATTAAAAGCAAACTGTTTTGAAATGGAATTAAAATGTGTTAACTCTTGGTGTAATAAAAAAAAATGGAGAATATATGATAGTCGTAAAGATTGGAAATTGAATAATAGAAGAATGATATTGATTTACAAACCCCAAGTGTGATTGTTAATATATCATGGTCATATGATTTGGTTAGTGTGATTTGTTGGTTAGTTTTAATATCTTCAGATTTAGAGCTGAGATGATATAACTGTAGTAAAATTTTGGTGAGATTGATAACTATGTTTCTAAGATCATGGTTAAAAGATATGATTGAAGCATGTCTAGATGATATGATGGAATAATGAGATGTTCAATATAGTTGATGATATATGTGTATACTATTTTGATGTGATAAGAAACTAAGATTATTGGCAATGATGTTGGAAATGATTTAGAATTGAGGTATAGTGCTTAATTGATTTTGAGAAATGAATTGTGAAATGATGAATGAACGGACCTATCTGCCTCCTGCGGAACCATGCGGACCCAATGTGTTGGTCAATTGAACTTAGACTACCGACCTAGTTGGGAAAAAAAATTCGTTTATAGAACTATAGTTGTTGGCTATATTGATAAACTTTGAATGAGTATGAGAAATGATGATATCATTATTAAAATAATGAAATGTATATGTATAAGCATGATTCTTAATCAATAAGAATCTGAAAAGATCAGAATTTGAATATAAGTTTGACCTAATGGAATTAGGTTATATTATTATGTATATATGGTGAAATTCAATGAAAAATTTTGATAAGTTGATTGTTGATTTAAATCGAATAAGGTTGAAATGTTAGTATATTGTGATAGATAGATCGATTGATCTAGGTTTCGCTAAAGTTGCAAGTCTATATTGAGATTTAATATGTACAATTGTATTGGGAATACTAAATTTAAATGGTAATGTGTATGATGTAATGTTTTGGCTTATGAATGAACATAATAAATTGAATTATATCAATTGTACATGGTGAGAAAAAGGAAATATTGTTCATCTGTTAAGTAAGTTTAATAGTATTGTATTAATATTTATAGTAAGTGAGAAGCAAGTTAAAGGAAGTAAGGATATTGTTATCCATTGAGGTATGGTAAATGTTATTTTGAAAGTGATTGTAAGAATTGAATAATGACTTTGGAGGTTAAAGTTAAGAAAATATCTATAAAGAGGTACAGTGATAATCTGACTCAAGTACAAAGATAAAATTTATAGGAAATGAAATGAGTTATATTGATTACTTTGTTGAGATAGTAATAAGATATAAAGATATATATATCTATACAATGATGAATTGTGAAATTCAGAGAAGATGATTATTCCTAAGGGGGGAGAGTAGAAGTTATGTGATTTGATAAAATTATAATGTAAGATACGATTATCTTTGTATGGAAGTTAAGATGGTGATTTGTGCTACATGGGTTGTTCTTATGTTGGATAATTTCGAGGACAAAATTATTTAAGGGGGAGAGAATTGTAATATCCCATATTATACCCTAAAAGTGTTGGGGTTATTGTTGTATTTGGATTCAATGTGTGTATTGAAGGGAAAGTGAAGAGAAGATGTAGGAAAAATAAATGCAAAATATATGACATATACATATAACCACATATACATCACATATACATGATGTATAAAATGGTGTAGGAAAAGTGTGTTGTATATATATATATATATTTGTATAATTAATGAATAATAATAATGATGATAAGGACAAAAAGAGAAAAAGATGAAGAAAGTCAAAAGGAATTGTGTGTGTGGTGGAGATTTAAGTGTCCTAATGTTATTATTATTATTATTATTATTATTATTATTATTATTATTATTGTTATTATTATTATTATTATTATTATTATTATTATTATTATTGTTGTTATTATTATTATTATTATTATTATTATTATTATTATATATATATATATATATATATTGGATAAGAATGAAGAAAGAAGATTCATTCTTCTTCTTCTTCTTCGTTTTCTTCGAAGTGCACGAGAGAGAGAGAGAGAGAGAAGCTAGAGAGAGAAAGATGATTTTGCTTCAATTTACACCAAAGACTAAAGGAGATCAAGAGATTTGCAAGTGGAGTTGAAGATTTGGCAAGCTATTCATGTAAGTACTCATTTCTTGAAGTTAATTTTTGTGATTATATATATATATATATAAATAAGTTTTCATCTTCTTGTTTTGATTTCTCTTGATTGAGGTTATGTTTGATATAAGTGGTTTGTGAGATGATGATAATGAAAGATTGAAGTGTGTAAAGGTGTTAACTTGGTATTTAAGTGATGATAAGTTGGGAAAATTGTGAGGGTGATGATGAATGGTTGAATTAGGGTTTTGAATTAATGAATTGGTACTTTGAGTAATTGATTATAGTGATGTATATATATATTTTGTTTAGTATGATGCTATAATGAAGTTATATAAATGTTAAGGTGATAGAAAATTGATAAATATAACAAAGATGATGATTAAAAGTGTTGTGATGTGAATTTTGAAAGGCTTGGATGAGTTTTGAAGTATTTGGTTTTTGAATCATTAAAGAACACGGCCAAGTTGTGAGAGACACGGCCAAGTTAGGGCAAACTTGGCCGTGTTAGATGAGTTTTGGAGAGACACGGCCACTGGCTTGGCCGTGTCCCTTGACCGTGTTTGCCACTGCCTAGTTTATATTGAGAGACACGGCCAGAAGCTTGGCCGTGTCCTGTGCCCGTGTTTGCTACTGAAATGTTGAATTGGGAGACACGGCCACAAGCTTGGCCGTGTCCTTGGAGGGTATTTGCTATTTGTGTTTGTTATTTGTTCTTCTTACATTGTCGAATCTTCAAAGGGTCTTTTGTACCTAGACACATTTAAAACAATAATGATTCAACCAAATGGATATGGAAGATTCTAAATCTAGGAATAATGGGAATGGTTATGTATATATTAATGATGATATAGGAAATGTGGGAAATATAATAATCATTGAAAAAGTATGTGCAATGCCATTGATTATATATATTTGAGTAATGAATTGATTAACATGAATTGGTGATAATGATGATGCATATGAACAATGTATTGTTTTATGCATTGTGAATCTTGTGAATTGCAATGAGGCTATAGATATATTGTGAAGAATATGATAAAGTAATTACTTATATACAATTGAATAATGAAATATTATGATATGATTTGAGATATAATATGATGTGAGGTCATTGTTAATGACTATGATGATTCAAATGTGATATGATGCCATTGTTATTGGCCATGAGAATTCAATTGAGAATGAAATTGATAAATGAATTGTATAGCTAATGTGTTATTCCATTTTCAGATTTTGTTGTTGGTGGCATGCCTAATAAGTGTAACAATCTCTTGAAGTTAGGTTGGATTGAATCCTTGAAGCCTAATTGAGATGTTACCACCCTTGAAGCTAGGTTGGGTTGGTTCTTGAAGCCAAGTTGGGTTGAAGCTTAGCATGCTTTGCTCCCCTTGAATCTTGGTTGAATCTAATCCTTGAAGCCTAGTTGGGTCTATGATATTGATAAATGAGATAAATAAACCAAAACATTACTCTGAAAATTGAATGGCATATTAGTATGTTGTTTGGGCCCGAGTCTGTCTTTGTTGCCAAGGTGATATTTAAATGTTGAAATAAATGAGTAATGAAATCTATGATTACCTTTGCTGAAGGTGTGATTCATGATTGGTGAATTGTGAATAAAATGATGTTATGAAGTATGATTTTGCTAATGTGTGTATTGTTGTATTGAAAGTAAACATGGCTTGAGGTGCTTTGTTGAGATATGAATTTATGAAAATGTTGTATGATGTGCAAAATGTATATGCATGTGGAAATTTATGAGAATTGTGTTCATGAAGGTTTGGATAGGTCATTGAATGGTGTTTTGTTGATGTGATATATATGTATATATATATGAGATAAAAAGGGTATGTATTGTGTTGTGAATATGTTATGTAATTATGTATCTAATTTATGAGATTAGTGTGAATATATGAATAATGTATTGAGAAAGGAAAATGTGGTAAGGGATCAATAAAACATAATGCTAAAAGAATAAGGTATGATTCTTTTGTAAAGTATATTTTATTATTTATTTATTTATTTGTACTACTAAGCTCTCGGGCTTAACGCGGTTGTGTAATCGCGTAGGAAATCATGCGGATGATTTGGAAGTCCATTAGTTATGCCACGAGAAGATTATGGGTGTCTCGAGACCAACTAGAAGGTGATGCATACATGTGTGATTTTAAATTATATTGTATTTTTGAGTTAATATATATATTCATATGGATGAATGAAGTTTTGATAAATAAGAATACTGACTTTTGTAAATGTGGTTTAAATTAATGTTCAATTTTATGAATCTGGATAAAGGTTTTAAATTGAAACTAAAAGTAACATTCTTATACTTTATATACGTATTGTATGTATACTAGGTATATGTATAGTACTTATATGGAGTATCAGGGTGTTACATCACCTCTATAGATTCAATTGACAATATGTGAGATGGATCCGATTTGTATCGTCGAAGCATTGAGACATGGAAGATGTTGTGTATCCTATCTAACTTAGGCAGCAAAGCCAGTCTATAAGCTATTGGTCCCACTCTCTCTAGTATCTCATACAATCGAATTTACCCTTCCGACCAAATCTCAAAGGAGATACCTTCAGGAACACCTTATCACCTACACTGAACTATATATCTTTCCTCATCAAATCTGAGTAAGACTTTTACCAGTCTGAAGTTGCCTATCAAGAGAATAGTCCATCCTAAATGAAAGGAAGTGAGCTGACTTCATCATCCTATCCACTATCATCCAGATTATATCACGTTTCCTCTAGGTCAAAGGTAATCTAGCTACAAAATCTATAGTCACTTGCTCCCACTTCCACTCAGGAACTGATAATGGCTGTAATAACCCTAAAGGAACCTGATGGTCAACTTTCACTCTCTAACAAGTGAGACACCTAGATATAAATTCTACTATGTCCCTCTTCATATGACCACCAATAATGCTACTTCAAGTCTTGAATCATCTTGGAACTTCTAGGGTGCATAACATAAGGTGACTGATTTGTTTCTTTCATTATATTATTTTTCAATTCTACATCATTTGGACACACAACCGCTACCTATACCATACACTGTCATCATCTCTAATGTGAAAATCCCTACTCTCCCCCTTATGACAATCCTCCATAATCTTCTGGAGTTTTAAATCTATCTTTTATGCCTCTTTAATTTGATAAGGTAATAATGTGCTTACTTGCAACTGAGCCATAAGTGCACCATCATCACATATCTCAAATCTAACATGCAATGCTCTCAACTAAACAAGTAATAAGTGCAAATAGGTAGTCAACCCTACCATGGACTTTTGACTCAAGGCATTTTTGTTGACTTTCGACTCAAAGAATCTGTAACCGCATTCACCTTGCTAGGATGGTAATCAATGAAATAGTCATAATCTTTTATTAGTTCCAATCACTGTCTTTGCTGAAGATTCAACTCTTTCTAAACACCCAAATATTTTAAACTCTTGTGATCAGTATAGATAAAGCATTTCACCCCATACAAGTAATGTCGCCAAATCTTTAATGCAAATACTATAGCTGCCAACTCCAAATCATAAGTAGGATTGTTTAACTCATGAGGCTTCAACTGTCTAGATGCATATGCAATAACTTTACCCTCCTACATCAAAACACAACCGAAACCATTATCTAAAGTATCACTGTATATCACTTACAGTTTACCTTCTATAGTTAAGGTAAGGACAGGAACCTGGGTTAACATGTCTCTCAACTGCTCGAAACTCACTGAACACCAATCCGTCCACGTAAATTTTACACCTTTCCGAAGTAGAATGGTAAGTGGAATATCTATCATGGAAAATCCTTTCACAAATCGATGGTAATAACCAGCCAATCCCATAAACCTTTTGACTTCTGTAACATTCTTTGGTAGACTCTAATTTGGAATTACCTCTACTTTGTTCAGATCAACTCTAATGCCATACGCTTAAATAACATGCCTGAGGAAAGTCACCTGATCTAACTAGATCTCACATTTGGATAATTTGGCATATAATTGTTTCTCTCTCAAAGTCTCAACACAATTTGCATATGCATATTATGATCTTCCTTGCTATGTGAGTAAACCAAAATTTCATTAATGAACACCACCACAAACTGATCCAAGTATAATTGAAAGATCCAGTCATCAAATCCATAAAGGCTACTGGTGCATTTGTCAACCCAAAAGGGACACTAGAAACTCATAGTTCCCATACCTCATGCGAAAAGTAGTCTTGGGTACATCTGCATCTCTAACTCTTAACTGATGGTATGTTGATCTTAAATTGATTTTGGAAAATACAGTTGCCTCCTTCAATTGATCAAAGAGCTCATTAATAAGAAGCAATAGGTACTTATTCTTGATGGTTACCTTATTTAACTGCCGATAATCAATGCATAATCTCAAAGTGCCATCCTTCTTCTTAACAAACAATACTGGTGCTCCCCATGATAAGACACTAGGAAGGATGAATTCTTTATCTTATAACTCCTGCAGCAGCACCTTTAACTCTTTCAATTCTGTAGGTGCCATCCGATAAAGGTAATAGAAATGGGAGGGGTACCCGGTATCACATTGATACCAAACTCCACCTCTCTTACTAGAGGTAGCCCTGGCAACTCATCTGGAAATGCATCAGGGAATTCTACCGCTGTAGGAATACTGTCAAGCTTAGACCACTCTACTCTAGTATCCATTACATTTGCTAAATAAGCTTCACAGCCCTTTTGAATCATCTTTCTAGCTTAACAACTGAAATGAAAGTTAACAGGAGGTGTTTTGGCTCACCTAAAACCATCACATCCATCTTGTGTTTTCAGAGTAATACATTTCTATTGGCAATCTACTACTGCATGATCTCTAGATAGCCAATCCATACCTAGAATGAGATCATAATCCCTAAAGGGCATCTTTATCAAGTCAGTGAGAAACTCTTCATCATGAACCGACTGGACTATCTTGGTATATCTTTTTAACTACCACATTGTGCCCTAAAGGGTTAGTCACCAACACATCAAACCATAGAGACTCTGAATGTACATCACTCATAGGAAAGATGGATGAATTGAAGTATGAATGTGTCAATTCAGGGTATATCAATGCATGAACACATATACCAAATAAGGAAAAAGTACCAACTATCACATCTGAGGCATCTGGCTTTTTCTGCATCACATATACCCTCTGTGTAGTTCTCATCTCCTTTTGCCTACTCACTGATGCCAAATCCCCTCTCTAGCTGGACCTTAGTCTGCCACTCCTTCCACTACCTCTATCGCCTCTACCTCCTCTGACACTTGGCCTAGATACTGCCATGTTTGTCCATCTGTCCTCTGACGGCTCTGGACAATCTCTGATGTAATGGTCTCAGGACCCACATTGATAATACCCCTCTAGTGCACTAGTCCTCCAACAAACACCCATGTGCATCTGACCACACTGTGCACAGGTAGGTGGAGGAGATCCATGAGAAGCTAAGGTCAGGGCACTAGCTACTGAAGCTATAGGTCTCTATCTCTACCTGTGTTCTCCTACCTCTACTTTCCTCTACTCTAGTTGCAGTTGTAAGTCCTTGAGCTTTCTCCATATTTCGGGCAGTAGATACCATCTTGCAAAAATCCTCATATTACACCACCGCCACATGGTACATAATGGATTTCCTCAATCCTTCCTCAAATCTCAAAAATTGGACTACCTCATCATTCATGATCCCTTCTGCGTACTTGCCCAATCGAAGAAACTCTGTTTCATACCCAGTTATTGTCTTATCTCTTTGCTTCAAATTCAAAAATTCATTCTTCTTTCTATCTTTATAATCCTAATGTGTAAATTCTTTCCAAACTCACATACGAAGTCATCATATATCAATACTGGAGGTTGCTCTAACCGATGGGGAATGCTTTTTCACCAATCATATGCATCCCCCTACAGAAGAGACATAACATAGTTGAATTTCATTTTTGTAGTAGCCTATAACTGAATAAACACCCTCTTTACTCTATTCAGCTATTGCTCTGCCTCGACGAGATCTGTAGTGCCTGTGAAGTCTATAGCCCCATACTTCCTCAACTTATAATATTTTTTAATCTGCTACTACTGTTGTGGCTATACTGGGGCCTGATAAAAAAACTCCACCATCTGCTCCATCTAGATTACTGGAGTGTCCTGTGCTGCTCATCTAGCTGGCACTAATGCCTCCCCATCAATCTTTGCATTAGCTCCAGCTCTATCCTCTCCTGAAGCAATACTCTATACACTACCCTTATTAGCCCTATGTGTCTCCAATACTATCACAACCTATATATGTTATAATAGTAAGGATTGCTACATCAGAGACTAGTTTAAAAAGCCAATGCATGTATCACACTTTAAAATCAAACATTAACTCCAATAATCCTTCACTTCCTCAAAGTGTTCTTCACCTTTTTGATTGAGCAAGACAACTTCACTCAATTCCTAACCAAGTTATGAATTTAGATGTAATATTAGAGATTCATGTCAATACACTTCAATCAATTAAACTGCACTTATACTCATTTTAATCATAATTCCCATCAAAACCCTAATTTCAACACCATTCTCTAAAACTTCAACCAAACTAATTCCAATCAATGACCCAAGCTTAAAATAATTACTTCTACATCAAAATAACTTCATCTCATACCTTTTAAACAATTAATAACCACTCATCAAAATCACCGTTTACACATAACCATAAACTTAAAAGGAATTCCTCAAAAACTAAAGAAAACTTACCTATTATTAGGAATATCACCAAAACTATCTTCAATCCTTGATGAACCTTGTAAAACTTATTGTATGGAAGAAGCAAAATCTCCTCTTGCTCATCTAGGGAGAAATCGGCCAAGGTTAGAGAAAGAAGAAGATGATACTAGAATTTGACTTTTTAATCTTCCTAGATATTTTTTATTATTATTATTATTATTATTTTAACTTTCCACTTTCGAATTTTTAACTTTTAACTTTTAACATTTTGTTTTCTAATGATATTTATATGTTATGTATATTTTATATATATCTCACTTATACATTATTCATTTTCTTCTTCCAACACCTTACTTAACTCTTCCAATTTATGTATTTAATTATATTTAGTAAAACTAGGGGCATTACAATGTATTATAGTTTAGAACATTAATGATACAAAAAGCTATGATAATACATAACAACTAATGAATACAACATATAAATGCATAGTGGTTTTATTTTTGAACATTCGATGCTCTTAAAGTACTATGCAAAGAAATGGGATTTGGCAAGTAGATGTATTTTGTCTACACTCGTGATATCAACTATACTTAGGATGGGTTTTTTCCTCACCTAGTGAAGGAATCTTGTGTTTTTTCCACCTCTCAGTTGATGTGTGAACATCTGATGGTTGAAGAGTGGCTTTACGAACTTACTCTAAAATAGACCAATCGCTAATTTGAGGAATTGGATTTATAACTTATTTGTATGTTTTATACTAAGACTAGTGTGAGTAATATGGAGAACACAACTTATAAGTATCAAAGTCATTGTTTCTCACTACCACAAGAGCATGCACATTTGGAAGTTGATCTAATTAAAACTTCCTACAACAACAAGTCCTCAGAGACAAATCGACACAATAATTTATTTCTACATCCTTAATGTCATATTTATTATTGCTATTAGGCTCCATTTACATCATTTTATGATGTATTTGACAATTAATGATAAATAAGGAAGAATAAATAAAGAATTTAAAAAAGAAAGCCTATATTCATTTTTTTGTTCGCATTGTTCTTTTTGTTAATTTTTTTTGACATATGTTGCCATCTTTTTTGTGGACTTCTCTGCATTACTTTGATGTTCATAAAAACCATTTTGACACATTTTTCTGACCTTATTGACAAATGTAATAATTGAAAGCTCTCAGGCCTTTATAAGCACAGTATTCATTGATTTAGAAATGTTAGTCGTCATGTTATTATACCTCCTACTATTCATATGAGACCGCATCCACCTTTCAAGACTAACACCTTATAGATATTCATTGGCATCAGGAACAATAATACAAAAGGCACTAAAAAGTTGGGTGAAATCCTACATTTTGTATGGTTTAGCTGTTTTGTAGTAGTCCTTTTCCTTTATTATATGTTTGAATTTGAACTTCAAGTTGTTTAAAAGGTGATATATGCAAATCCTATGGAATGAATTAGGAAAAACATATGTTGCTTCCTTTTGAATGCTTTAGTGTCTATAAGAAAAAATAACATGATCCAGTCTTTCACCGAATGCTTCCTTCAACTTCATCAGAAACTATCCATGATTCATCATTTTTTAAATCACCAAATCCAAATGCCATCAAGAATATCTATTGGTTAGCATTATGATAAACTGTTGTAAAAAGCACACCTCAGTACTTTCCTTTCAAATGGGTGCCATAATTACATGTCTACATAATTGGAAACCTTTTATTAAAGCATCAAATTGAAGAAAATATATAAAAATCTATTCTCATTACTGCATTATAAATGTATAATTATACTAGGATTGGTTTTACTAAGTACATGCAAATATGAGGGCAGAATAGATAATGATTATTTTGGAGTACCTAATATGATATTCTCATAAGCGTACTCTCGTCCTCTCCATATGATAGATAGATACCTAACCTCAATACTAAATTCCTTACGCATGTCATCAATCATATCCTTGGGTTTGAAAACCCTCTAAGGATTTATTTATTGCTTTTTAACAGACTCAGTGATAACCCAACTTATAGCTTATCTATATCTAGTCTGATTAAAATCAATAGGACGTGTGTATTGTGTATTGACTCATATATTTTTTATACCATACAAAACCACTATTTCTAAGACTTTTTGCTCTCAGTCTTTTCGTACAAGTTTTAACAATATTGTGCACAACAAAGAAAGAAATATTAAACTTAAAGACCTTGAACTAAATTTTTTGTCTCATTGCAATGAGGGATATGATTGTCAATACATCTCTCTTTGACTTAAATATGTTACCCTCTTCAACCATTTTAGATATTAAACTTTTTCCTAACAAGTCTAGATTGCTTCTAGATGCAAAAAAGTCCATCACTATTTCTTCATTATTGGTGGTAGTATTATGTTTTACCTCAGTATTAAAATCAACATGAATGTCACTACTGTGTTCTGCCTTAATATGTTGAAATTCTATATAATCATCATTAGTATGTTTTGTCCTAATATTACAATCTACAGGAATGTCTTACTTTGTTTTGTATGTTCCTTTGCATATAAATTAGGCACATCATGTTCATTTTCATCATATGTAAAGGCCTTGAATTCCAGGGCTACATAGATAGACTCTATAATCGTTGAAAATCAAGACCTAATACCTCTCCTTGGACACATCATATGTAAAGGCCTTGAATTTCATTTGCATCTTCTATTATTAAATCAAGACCTAATACCTCTCCTTGGACACATTTTTTTTCACACTATAATGATCATTACTATCATGTCTAGATTTATATGCATCTTCTTCAATACTAAAAGTTAAGAGATGCTTATGTCTATCCTTCATAGCAATGCCCATTAATATCCTAAGTGATTTAGAGGATGTGCATCATGACTAATCTTTGATGTGTTGTCAGTATGAAGTGCTTCCGATAGATAGATTCTGTAATCGTTGAAAATCTTTCATCTGCATCTTCTATTATTAAATCAAGACCTAATACCTCTCCTTGGACACATTTTTTTTCACACTATAATGATCATTACTATCATGTCTAGATTTATATGCATCTTCTTCAATACTAAAAGTTAAGAGATGCTTATGTCTATCCTTCATAGCAATGCCCATTATTAATATCCTAAGTGATTTAGAGGATGTGCATCATGACTAATCTTTGATGTGTTGTCAGTATGAAGTGCTTCCGATACTGATTTCCTAAGTTTATTAAATCAACTATTCTATTTAACAAATATATTCAGCATCCTCGCTAACATACTTGCTGATGTTCACATTAAATTTCCCACCATATTGGATGAGAATTATTATTTTATCTATTAAATGAATTCATCATCCGATAAGTTTCAAGTTATCCATCAATATCCTATAATTATAATCATAAATTATATTCACATCATAATCCATAAAAACCATAGTAAACTCATATTAACTCATAGCAAACATAAAACATGTCATAACAAACTAAAAACAACACATATCAACATATATCAAACTCAAAATAACTCATATCAACCCATAACAATCCTTTAACAACCCCTTAAACCTATAACAAACTCATGACAACTCATATCAACCCATAACAAACTCATATCAACCCATAACAAACTCCTACAACCTATATCAACCCATATCAAACACATATCAACCCATATCAACTAATAACAAACTCAAAATAATCCATATTAACATAAAAATACAAACTTCTTAACTGTTTAAACCACTTAAACAACATACAAACCAAAAAAATGATTCAACATTGAATAATCCCATATCAACCTATGTCAGATCATATCAATTCATATCAACACGTATCAAACTAAAAATACACACTTCTTAACTATTTAAAAGACTTAAACAGCATATAGAACAAACAAATGATTCAATCTTGAATAATCCCTTAACAACTCATATCAACACATATCAATATATAAGGATTCATAACAATCGACAAATATATACTTCTTAATTGTTTAAAACATGATTAAATTGAATAATCTCTTAACCCTATAATAACTCATATCAACCAAAAAAACCTCCATAAACAAGCCATATTAATAAATAACAATTCATATTAATCTATAACAAAATATGGTAGCTCATAATAATCCACAGCATGGATTTACCAACTACACCCATTCAAATCCATATAGGCTCCACAAATTAAAATAAAGAAAGAAAGGATGAATAGAGGAACATGAGGAGAAAGAGCTACAATATTATAAAAATAAAACAAAATCAAACAATTTCTCTTCAAGTACAATACAATGTCATTTTTCAAACCTTAAAACATACATGCATTGTTCAGATTTCATCATATTTGCTCAAATCGGGTTTTATTTACAAAATAAAAATGTATATATAGCTAAAAAATCAAGTTTACCAATTTCAATGGATGGAAGAATAGATAAGTTACCATAGTAGATGGAGTCGTAAGAAGAGAGAAGAGAAAAAGGAAATAGAGAGAAAACTTGAATCTATATGTTAAAAGAAGAGAAAACTTGAAAACATTAATTTCCTAAACCCTAATTCTAAAAAACCCTAGTTCCAGAAACCAAAAATCTAAAACCCTAGCTCTAGAACCCTTAATTTCCTAAACCTTGATATCCAATTCATCAATTCCCAAAACACTAATGTCCAGAAACCTTAATTCCAAACAACCCTAATCCTAAACACCTAACCCTTAATTTCCCAAAAGTCCTAATCTAAAGTACTAAATTCTAAAATCCTAAATTTTATCTAGTAGCCCCAATTCCTTCCAAACCAAAACCCTAAACCTCATCTAGTAGCCTTAATTCCTTCCAAACCCTAATCCATAACAAATCCTCATCCAGTAGCAATGACCCCAAAACTTCCAAATCCTAATCTTATTTCCTAAACCCTAAAACAATGATTTAAACCCATAAACCCAAATTTAACATGTAAACAATAATTTTGTATATTTAATACTTTAAACCCTAGTTTTGATTATTTAATTTGTTACATGATTTTCTAAATGGATGATTTATTTTTATTTGGTTTATAATGGATGATTTATTTTTAATTATCATGCTTGAATGGTTTAATTTACTTGGTTATTTGTTTATTTGGATTTTAAAGTTGTAAAAGGCATGTTTCCATTTATGGATGGGTACCTATTTTGATTGCTTTATTAAAAATGGTGGATGTTTATTTCTTTTAAATTATATGTCGTATGGATACCATCATAATAACTAAGAATTTAATAATTTATAGATTTAAAAAGGAGGTCGGTTCTAATAAACCGGGCGTTATGGGGGTGCTGGGTCATTCTCACCTTCCCCATATGTACCCAACTTTTTAAACCCATTAGGAGGTTAGTGATTCCTTAGAAATTGATTCATCCACCCATTTCTTTTTCTCGGCCCGTCTGGGTGGCGACTCCATTTTCTCTGGGTTTAGGCCTATGTTCTCTATGGTCCTGAGCCTAACAGTACTGAAGTCGCAAGAACCATTCCATATGAGTGTAGGGGCAAAAATCCTCGCTCACATTAATCCATCATCAACATCAAAAATCCATCAAACATCAAGATCAACAATGTTGTTTTATATTTATATATAAATGAATAATAAATGAGAATTACATCAATATTCACACATGTTTCTTTCAGAATATACATATTCACAATATTAACATAAATATCAAAATATTTATCATACAATCTTTGCCACATTATTTGAGTAATCTACTTTCTCTTCATCAATCTTTTCTATACAGGAAAAGATAACAAATCTTCATATCTTTCTTTGCCACCTTCTATTTGATTGGATAGCATTCTTTTAATCCTGCAACCCTTTAGACTTGTTGTCAACATTACACCAGGACTAGTAGACATTATAGCTTCCTTTTTTTGACATACAAGAGACTATTCAAATTGGGAATTAGATGATATGAAACTAGAACCTGCAACCATATATGCCTGAAAAAAGTTTGGAATTATAAATACCAATAACAACCCATAATAATATACAATTAAACAATTCTTAACTATCTCAAATAGTTAGATAATATATAGAAAATAAAATAATTCATATCAATCCATATCAACATACAAATATACAATTTTAGACTATTTAGCACTATTTAGAATAAAAAATAATTTAATCCAATATAATCCTCAATATGCATATCACCCATATCAATCCATATAAACCCATATCAACATACAAATACACAATTCTAAACTATTTAGCATGCTTAAACACCATTTAGAACATAAAATGATTCAATCTAATATAATCTCTTAAAACACAAATCACCTAATAGCAATATATATCAACTCATATCAATCCATATGAATCCATATCAACCCATATGAATATACAAATACACAATTTCAGATTGTTTTAGAGCAGAACATGATTATTTAAAGCAAAAAATGATTTAATCTAATATAATCTCCTAACACAAATCACACACATCAACTTATATCAACTCATATCAATCCATATTAATTTATATCAACCTATATCAACATATAAATACACAATTCTAAACTCTTTACACACATAAATACCATTTAAAGTAGAAAATGATTCAATCTAATGTAATCACTTAATATACAAATCATACACCTCAACCCATATCAACTCATATCAATCCATATTAATTCATATCTACCCATATCAACGTATAAATATACAATTTCAGACTGTTTACACAATTAAATACTATTTATAGTAGAAAATGATTTAATCCAGCATAATCTTTTAACATACAAATTACACATATCAATCCATATCAACTCATATAAATCATATTAACCCACATCAACATACAAATACACAATTCTAGATTGTTTATAACCTAAATACCATTTAGTGCAGAAAATGATTCAATCCAATATAATTTGTTAACACACAAATCACATTTATCAATCCATATCAATTCATATTAATCTATATAAATTCATATCAATATATAAATACACAAATTTAGACTGTTTAGTACACCTAACTATCATTTAGAACAAAATATGATTCAATCCAATAGAGTCCTTAATACATATATCACTCACATCAATCCATATGAATCTATATCAACCCATATCAACATACAAATATGTAATTCTAAACTATTTAGCATACCAAAATATTATTTAGAATGTAAAATGATTCAACCCAATATAATCCCTTAACACATGTGTCACCCATAACAATACATATCAACTTATATAAATACATATCAATTTATGTGTGAGTTAGGATTTTCACCCCCACTCCCATGTGAAATTATTCTTGTGACGTTAACACTATTAGGCTCAGGGCCTTAGAGAATACAGGTCTAAATCCGGAGAAAATGCAGTTATCACTCGGACAGGCAGAGAAAAGAAAGGGGTGGATGATTCGATTCTTAAGGAATCCCCAACCCCCTAATGAGTTTGAAAAGTTGGGTACCTATGGGGAAGGAGAGAATAACCCAACAACCCCATAATACCCGGTTCATTGGAATCGGCCTCCATTTCATGTCTATATATTATTAAATTCTTCGATATTATAAAGTCATCCATACTATATGCAAATATCAAAATAAAGAATTATTACATTAAAATCAAAAAGAGTCCAAACAAAATAATAAATATGCACCCATATATGGATGGAAATATGCTTTTACAACTGTCCAATGTCCAAAAGAAAAATAAGAAAAATAAAAAAGATGGGACACCCACCATAGGTGGAAATGTGTCCCTTATAATAGTCCCAAAATCCTTAAAAGACAAATTAAATTACATAATAAAAATTGAGGTACCCACAAAGTGGAAACATACCTCTTTACAATTCTTGAAATCAAGATAAATCAATAAGAAAACATCCAAACATTCATCATAAAGTAAATCATTCATCACAAATCAAATAAAATAAATCACTTGTCAAGACATACAATAAATAAATATACATTAATAATCAAGTCTACATTTAAATATCATATTAAATAATAGATGTACAAACTAGGGCTTTATGAATTAGGGTTTAAAAAAATATGATTAACATTTTAAGGTTTTAGAAAAACACAATTAGGGTTTAGAAAAAAATAATTAGGGTTTAGGTTTTTTAGTTTTTAGAAAATAGATTAGGGTTTTAGGGTTTTTAGAAAATAATTAGGGTTTAGGGTTTTAGAGAAACATAGTTTGGATTTTAGGGTTTTAGAAAAATACAACTACTGCGATATTAAATATTTAATGTTAATTTGATTAAACAGACTACTATAATGCTAAAGTATTTTATTAGACATAAATTAATTGTTAGATGGTTAAACAAGCTACTAGATGAAACAAATTCAAATATACGCCTTATTGTAAATTATAAATCTAACAACTCTTCAAGCTTCAAATAAAACTTATATGAAATAAAACTAATGGGTGCCACCTACTTGATACTTTATAAAAGTGCAAGAACAAAGTAAAACAATGAAATAAGAATGGATGAATTATTGTGAAATTAAAATAGACTGAATAAGAGATTGCAAATCTCTGTTGTTGGCTCCATCGATATTTCACATTGATCCAAGCTTTATATTTGCACCAGTAATAATAAAATCTCGATTGAACAAGGTGAAGGCGATCGACCACTGCCTTCTAGTTTCTTGATAGTTGGTGTTTTTGTGTCTTCTGCTAACTCTCACTTAATATTGCTTAATGTTGTCTGCTAGGGCTTGATTATTTAATGCTTACTGCCTATTAGTGCTTATTGATCGATTGTTGCTGCCCGACTAGGATTAACACCTTATTATTTATAGGCCAAGAATGGTTCAAAACAAAACCCTAATACTTAATCCGATGGCCAAGGTAGAGTCTAATCTAAATTAGGAAGTGAAAAAGGATTATTGGACTACGGCTAATTGGCACGACCAATTTTCCCTAGGTGTGGGCCTGTGGTGAATTGGTATGGCCAATTCACCACCGGTGAGGCATGTGGTGAATTGACATGTCCAATTTTCCACAGGCAAGGCCTGGGCCAAACTGGGCATGTTGTTTTGACAAAACGGGCCTGGACCGACTTGTCTTAGGATTTTAATAATGTATCGAATCCATTTTAAGGTTTAAAGGTTGAACCAATTTATTTTAGCCCTTCTAAAATTGGACGACCTAAATTGAAGATATAAACTAGGTTTAAGCTTTTAAAATCGGACCGAATTTAGCTTTGCCTTGTTTTATTGAGATCGAACTAGCTTAAGGCCAAAATTAATGGTCTGGATTATATCAACCCATATCAATATATAAATACACAATTCTAGACTGTTTACACACCTAAATACCATTTAGAGCAGAAAATTATTCAATATAATATAATCTCTTAACACACAAATCACACAAATCAACCCCATATCGATTCATAACAATCCATATCAATTCATATCAACCCATATTAACATATAAATACATAATTATAGACTGTTGACACAGCTAGATACCATTTATACCAGAAAATGATTCAATCCAATATAATATAATCTCTTAACATATAAATCACACACATCAACCCATATTAACTCATATTAATCCATATCAACCCATATCAACATAAAAATACACAATTCTATGTTGACTCATAGCATACTCAAAATTAAAGTGTATCGGCACATATCAAACCATATATATTTTATACTAACCTCGATAAATAAAGTTAGATTAAGCTTCAATTAAAGTTGCGATAAGAACCAAAATTTTTGACAATAAATTTTTACAGTAAAATCGATTAACCTAATGAAATCACCTTTTTTTCTCTTTTAAAATGACTAACTCAAAAATACCTCATTCTTTAAGAGAGTTAGGGTTTTTTATAAGAGAAAAAGAGGAGAAAAAAATTTGTGAATGGGTTTAGGGCATGAGAAAGGAGGAGGAAAAGAGGATGAAAAAAAGAAGAGAGAAAGATGAAGAAGGAGGTGTGAGAAACAGAGAGAGAAAGAAGAGAAAGAGAAAAAATATACTTCATTTAGATAGATTAAAACTCTGATGATGACCAAAATTTCCTACGATTAATTTTTACTGTAAAAGCAATTTTTAGATCGATTAACATAATGGAATCACCTTCTTTCTCATTTGAAAAGACTGACTCAGAAAAATTCATTTGTTGAGAGAGAGTTAGGGTTCTTTACAAGAGGAAAAGAGGAGAAAAATTTTTATTAATGGATTTAGAGCATGAGAGAGAAGAAAAATAGGATGAAAAAAAGAGAAAAAGAGGAAGAAGGAGGCTGTAATATCCCAAAGTATACCCTAAAAGTTTTGGGAATTATTGTTGTATTTGAATTTAATGTTTTATGGGAAGAGAAAAGAAATAAAGAGAGAGTGTATATGTTGTGTATATATATATATATATAACATATACAAGTCAAAGAAATGGAAGTCAAAAGAAGATAAATTAATTAAAAGGAAATATTATAAGAGATAGATGTACATGAAGGATGATATGTATGTATGGTATTTGAAAAATATGAGAAATATAAATACAATATATAAGAGAGAGATATATATATAGCAACATATACATCACATATGCATGATGTATATATTGGTGTAGGAAAAGTAAGTAAGTAAGTAAGTAAGTAAGTAAGTAAGTAAGTAAGTAAGTAAGTAATAATAATAATAATAATAATAATAATAATAATAATAATAATAATAATAATAATAATAATAATAATAATAATAATAATAATAATAATAATGACAAGAGAAAAAGAAGAAAAGAAAGTCAAAGGGAAGAGTAAATCTTGTGGTGGAGAATTTTTAAAGTTGTTTAATTATATTATTATTATATATATATAAGATAAGCTTGAAAGCGAAAAGAGAGGATTTTCTTTATTTCCTTCTTCTTCTTCTTCTTCTTGTACGAGAGAGAGAGAGAGAGAAAGAGAAGTGATTTTGTGGCATATACATCAAATTCTTAAGAGCTTTAAGAGAATTGAAGGTGGATATTGATGATTGGGCAAAGAATTCAAGTAAGTGTTCATTTCTTTGTGTTGATTTCTATTGATTGTGTCTATATTTGATATGGTTAGTGTGTGAAGATGATGATAATGAAAGATTGAAGTATATATATAGGTTGAATTGGTATTTAGATGATGATAATATGGTTATTTGTGAGGATGATGATGGATTGTTGAAATTGTTTAGTAAGGGTTTGATATAATTGAGTAATTGATATATGAATGATGTATATAATGATTATTATTATGATATGTTCAAGTTATATAAGTGTTAAATTAATAGGTGATTTATGTGTATATAAACCAAGATGTTGATTAAGGGTGTTGTAGTATGGATTTTGGAGTGTTTGTGTTTTCATGGATGAGAGTTAGGAATGTAATTCTTGCCTGACATGGCCAGTGACACGGCCATGTCGTTGGGCGTGTCAACCGTACTGAGTTTGACGTTTGTGACACGACCATTAACACGGCCATGTTACTGAGCGTGTCATAGCTGCTGTGAGATAAAGTAATTGACACGCCATGAACACGCCCATGTTGTTAGGCGTGTCAATGTTTCTGTGAGGCAGAATGAGTGACACGTCCAGTGACACGCCCGTGTTACTAAGCGTGTCAAAGTTTATGTATTGTTGGTTTAGGGCACGATCAGGGACACGCCCGTGATGGTGAGCGTGTCATGTGTAGAGTTTTTCCTAGTTAGTTATTATTCTTATTTTCTTATATGTATAATCACCTTTGGATTAGGTTTTAAAGATTTGAGTTGCCCTAATCCAAGTGTTGAAGGATTCATGGAAGAGGAATTTGGAATTGGTGTGAGTTGCTCTTAGAGGTAAGTACAAACCTTGTTTGATTGCATGTGTTTATATGACTTTGGACCTTAACACATTTGGTTGAAAATGTGTTAAGTAATCTATTAAATTGTTGATGCATATGAATAATGCTATGTTGTATACAATGTGAATTATGTGAAATGTATGTTGAAGATTCTAAATCTATGAATAATGTAAATTGTTATGTATATATCAATGATGAAATATGAAATGTGAAAGATGTGATGTTATGATGAAATATGAAATGTGAATTGGGATATAATTAGATGTGAAGCCAATGTGATTGGTTATGATGATATTCAATGCAATTAATTATGTATACTCTATTAATGAGATGAGAAGCCATGGTTGTTGGCTAAAATGATAATGATGCAAATGAGATGATTGAGGCATGGTTGCCTAAGTGATGATGAGAAAATGAGAAATGAATGGAAAAGAAATTGATAAAGAGATAAATGAAATGATTGTGTGCCTAATATGTTATTCAAGTTTCAGAGTTCTGGGTTTGGCGGCATGCCTATGAATCACTGGATAGGTGAAAAGACCGGGTCGTAAGCCGATTCCAGTTGAAAAATGTGAAATGATAAATGCGAAATGTGATGTTTTTGGGGTGAAAAGACTGGGTCATAAGCCTCAAAAACATTAACAGTCTTGCCGGGTTGAGGATCTCCTCGGGTTTAGCCGGGTTGAGGTCCAAGAGACTGGGTCTGTTACACTATCCATGGATAGAGATATATATATATATCGCCTACGGGCTTGATGATTGTGATTATGGACCAAAACAGCTACTCTGAACTTTGAATAGCATATTAGATCTTTTTTTGGGCCCATGCATGTCTTTGCTTTAAATGTAAATCATGGAATGAGATGATAATTATAGTATGATATAATTACAATACATAAGTAAAATATTGAAAAGAAATATGGCTTGAGAAGCTAAATTGAAAGATAAGATTCTGAAATTATAATAAGACATGTAATATGTGTATATGTATATAATTATGAGATTAGTAGAAATATATGAAAAGTGAAATTGAAATGGGAAAACATGATAAGGAAATAATGATATATGAAGTTAACATATGAGTATGATTTTCAGTAATGTATGTTTATATTATTTATTTGTACTACTAAGCTCTCGGGCTTAGCGCGGTTGTGTAAATCGCGCAGGTGAGTAGGTGGTTGATTTGAAGTCCAAATGTTATGCCATGAGAAGAGTAAGAGTATATCAAGACCAACTAGAAGATGGTGCATACATGTACAATTTAAATATGTTGTATTTTGATAAAAATGTATTTATATGTATAAGTGAATTTTGTTAATGACAAGAATATTAATTTATGTAAGATCATTGAGTATTATATTTTGTAAATGTGCTTTAAGTAAAATGTATTATTGTTTGAACTCTGATAAAAGTTTTAAACTGTAACGACAAGTGACATTCTTATACTTTATATACGTACTGTATGTATACCAGGTATATGTATAGTACTTATATAGAGTATGGGGGTGTTACAAATATTTTGGTATCAGAGCTTAGGTTCGAGATTCTCGGCCTAAGTAGAATTAAAAAGAAAAGTTTTGAAAAGCCTAAACCGAATTAAAAATAAAAGTTTTGAAAAACAAAAATAAAAATAATATGAAATGAAATTTGTGATACATGCATATGCATTAACACCTAGGTTGGTCTCGGATGTGGCATTATGTGATTTGTAGTATATCTGAATTATATGAGATGGATGATAGTGTGTGAATGAAGTTTTACAAGAAAGTAAAGCTAGAGAAAGAAATGATATAGAAAAATTGGTACAAGTATAATTGATAAATTAAAGAATTGAAGTTTACTTAAGTAAAGTAAATTTTGAAATTTTTGATTATGGAAGTATGCTTGTGAAAAAGGTCATAAAGAAATGAATAGGAGAATAATGTTGGAAATGAGTATAAAATAAATAATAAAATAAATAAATATCAAGATTTAAGTAATTACTCATTTCTCTACAGTTTGGATATCTTTCTAATAAAGCTTATGTTTGGATTGCTAGAGAAAGGAAATATTGTTTGAATGTTAAAATGGATAGATATATTATTAAATTGAAGAAAGTATGGTGGAATATTGAGTGAGTTGATTGGTATAGACAAAGTGTGACAATTTAAGGTTTGGGTACGTAAAGTTCAAGTTTTTAAAAAGGGATGGTGTTGGTTAAAGTAAGGAGATATAATGGTGTTGTTTGTATTGTTATTTTAATGCAAACATTATGATTTCAATGTTAGAAATGTGATATGCTTAAGTGTTGTTAAAGCTCATGTTAATGGTGGTAATATGTGACATTTGGATTTTTTTTTGAAATGAGCTTTAATAATTGTGAAAATGATATGTTTTGATGTTACATTATAGTATATATATAATGCTTTTAAAGTTAATGTTAAGAAAATGAGAATTGTAAATTGAAGTTTAGGTAAAGTAGTAATTTGAGAATTTAGAGTTTTAATGGAATGTTGATAAAGATTATTTAGATATCGATAGTTTAATGTATATTAAGCATATGAGCTAATTTGAATGAATATTATTGCATAAGATAGTACTATGAATTGGGTAATGTGATTAATAATATGAAAATTTATTTTGTAATAAAGGGAAAAACGAATAAGCAAGTGAAAATGAGTTACTTTAAGTAATTTGACTGGAAATGATGAAAATGGATATGAAGGGTATACTAAATATTTTTAAAAAAAAAATGTGAGAGAGATGTCACATTAGAAATGTGACTACGATATATGTGAAGTGTTATTATGGTTAGAATGTATATATTTGTTGAGTTGATAAATAACTTAAGTCATGTCAAAAGAATGAGAATGATGTTGTTCAAAGAAAAATAATAAATATCAAATTTGTATAGAATGTATGCAAAAGAGAAATTAAATAAAATTGCATGATTATATGTATACATGTATAGGATATGTGAGATGAGTTTCTCGATATGAATGTAATTGTAATATGTAAGAAATGTGGGAAGTAAGTCACATTATGGATGTGAACTATGAATGTGTATGTGGTATAATTACTGATCTAGTGATATGGAGAATGATATTGCATGTATTAGTGAACCTAAAAGAGATTAGGTCATGACCTATGCAAAGCTAGATAGATTATGTGACGGAATTGAGAGTGGGAATGGACTTGAGTAATACTGGACAATGAAATTGTTATGGTGACCACTGAATTTGATGATCATATAATATTGTGAGTCCCAAAGTATTCACATTAGGAAAAGTTCTATATATATGTGTACAATAAGAGATGGTAAGGAAAAAGGGGAAGTATAATGTATAAAAATATTTTAGAAGAGATAGATTAGAAATAGAGTAACAAATGGAAATTGTGTAAAATTTGCATATGATCGAATATGTATATAGTAAGAAATGTTAATAGTAATATTGTTGATCATGAATTAGGCTAATGAAGATCATATAATAGAGCACAAATTGGTTTGAAACGGAGTTGAAATGTGATAATTTTTGGTGAAGCAAAAGTTTAGAGAATGAATATGTAATCTTTGTGATACAACTTAGCATTGTAATTGGAAAGGTTGGAAACAGAATAATAGAGGGACAATATTGATTTATAAGCCACAGGCTTGACTATTAATCTCCTATGGTCATATGATTTGTTTAGTATACTTGGTTGACTAGTTTTGTTATCCACAGATTTGGGACTGAGATAACATGACTGTAGTATAGTTTTGGTGAGATTGATAATTATGTTTCTAGAAACAGGGTCAAGAGTTATGATTGGTAAAGTTGTACCTTATCATTTTATGTTAAAATTTTGTTTATAATTATAGAAAGTATGGAAGAAAAGAGAACTGTGAAAATGTTTTGAGTTATGGATAATGTGATAGAAAGGTAATTATTGTAAAAATAGTAATGGTATGAAATGTGAGGAGATGTTAAATGGGAGAAATTACAAAATGTGATTTAAAGTTATACTGAATATGTTTATGGTATAAAATGAATAAGTGGATGGACTTAAGGTTTAAGTGAGTGAACTATGGGTAATAAATATGGTATGAGATGATGATGAGAATTTTATGGAAATTGTACTAAGATAATAGAAAATAAACTATGTGTATATTGAAAGATAATTTGAAGTGATTTGTTATTAATAATCATAATTTTAAAAAGCTGAAAAATAGATCCGAAGATATTAGAATTTGAATATAAGTTTGACTCAATGGAATTAGGTCATATATATTGTGAAATTTAATAATAAGTTTAAATAAGTTAATTGTTAGTTTGAATCGAACAAGATTGAAACGTGAGTATATTGTGACAGATAGATCAATTGATTCAGATTTAGCTAAGATTGTGAATTATTGTTGAGATTTAATATGTATAGTTGTACTAAGAGTACAAGATATAAGTGATAATGTATATGATGTAATATTCTGATATATGAATGGACATGAATGAATTGAGCTATATCAGTTGTAAATGATGATAAAAAGGGAAAAGGTTGATTACCTGTAAAGTAAATTTAAGGGCATTGTATTAATATTTATGTTAAGTGAGAAGCATGCTAAAGAAGGAATTAAGTGTATGAAAAATAAAGATATTACTATCAATTAAGGGTTGATAAATGTATATTCTGAAAGTGATTGTAATGACGAGATAATCAATATTAAGATATAAATCAATGATTTTTAAGGTTAAAGTTAAGAGAGTATTTATAAAGAGATGAAGTGATAAAATATCTTGAATGTAATAGATGGACAAAGTACAAGTATATTATAAGATGATCTGATTCTTGTACAAAGATAAATTAATTGGGAATGTAATGAGTTATTTTGAATGTTTGGTTAAGAAAGTAATAAGATATATATATATATATATAATGATGAGTTATGAAGTTTAGAGAAGATGATTGACTCTAAGGGGGAGAGTAGAAGTTATGTTATTTGATGACATAATAACTTAATAATATGATTAATTTCATATGAAAGTTAAGATGGTATTTTGTTAAGAATGGGTTGTTACTGTATTGGATAATTTTGAGGACGAAATTATTTAAGGGGGAGAGAATTGTAATATCCCAAAGTATACCCTAAAAGTTTTGGGAATTATTGTTGTATTTGAATTTAATGTATATGTTTTATGGGAAGAGAAAAGAAATAAAGAGAGAGTGTATATGTTGTATATATAGATATATATAGATATATATAACATATACAAGTCAAAGAAATGGAAGTCAAAAGAAGATAAATTAATTAAAAGGAAATATTATAAGAGATAGATGTATATGAAGGATGATATGTATATATGGTATTTGAAAAATATGAGAAATATAAATACAATATATAAGAGATATATATATAGCAACATATACATCACATATACATGATGTATATATTGGTGTAGGAAAAGTAAGTAAGTAAGTGTGAATACTCGAATTTTGAGGCTCGGAAAGCCGATTTTCTCAGACTGCAAAAGACCAAGTCAGACCGGACGATCACGAAAAAGTTCACCGAAAGTATGTCTTCATGGTACTTGAAATGTCCGGAGCAACGCAAGGATCACGGATATGGTCCCGGAATAATTTTTGGAGATCCGTAGCTCCTGAAAAATCAGTTTGAACGAAAAACGTGAGAATTTTCGTGCCTTTTTGAGGCTGAACCGCCGGAACCGGCGGTCCGACCGCCGCTGTTACCATTTTCCCGATTTTCCCGCTGACAACGCCGGTCGGACCGCTGACCATGGTGGTCCAATCGCCGTCCAGTCTGATTTTTGTCTATAAAAGGCTGCTAAATTCTCAGAGAAAGGGTTCGGCTTTTGGTTCGGTTTTTCATTGGGCTTGGGGCGGACGAATTCTCTGTTTTTCATACACTTAAGGACTTCTTTTAGGACTTTTCTTTTCATAAATCTAACCCCGTGCTGCAGGAACCAAGAATCACAATCCAAGGTCTAAGAAAACAAGATCTGGAACTTCGAAGTGGGAGAATCCTAAACAAGGTAGTATCCTAATTCATCATTTGTCAATCCAAGCATGTCCTAAACATTGCACCTTCTTCTCAATTTCTTTTCGGTCAAAGACCTAATCCTTTTAGATCTAAGGCCTAAATTAACTAATCAATGAACATTTCGGCATGAAGCCACGAATCAATTAATTTTTTTTTTGGCACGGAGCCTAAATTGCATTCTTTTTTGGTACTAAGTACCCAAATTTCATCAAAATCGGCACTAAGTGCTCAAAATCTCACAATTTTGGCAAAAAGCCTGACAATGCACGAAGCATACACACACATGCATAATGCATAATTGCCTTTAAATAGGCTTTTCTGAACTACATGGGCTTTGATCTCTCATAAAAACAAGAGTATGTAGGCATGTTTGGGATTCACCCCAAATAGCAAGTCCACAATTTAATAACAATCTGCTTGTCTTCTTTTCTTCGTCCTTTTTGGGTTTGTTTCTTTTGGCAAGTTAATCAAATACATGACATAGTCCCCGAATCCTCCTTGGGTTCGTAGATTAGAAACCTTTACATTGGATACATTATTGGAGTCAAACAAGGGTTTTCTTAGTTTTTCCCTTTGAACAGAAAAAACTGAGTGGCGACTCCTAACAACAAGTGAACGTTCATCCGAATCATTTTCGGGTGGAAAACCGAGGTTCACAGTTTGGCGACTCCACTGGGGAGCATAAAAATGATTTATGAGATTCTAGTGGACTACTATTGCTTATTCGATTAATTTGCCGCTGGGGACCATAAAAATAATTTATGGAATCCTAGTAGATTACTATTGCTTATTTGACCAACTTACCCTTCTTTAGGGTACTTTTATTTGTTTTGCAGGGTACCTTAGCAATATATATCCTTTCTTTAAGGATATCAGAATAAAATTCACAAAAGGAATCTTTTTCCTTTGATGGACCCTTGTTTGATTAATTGTGCATTTGTTTTGTCATTTAGAGAATCTTTTTCTCTTGCATTATATGGGGGAATCATTTTCCTCCATTGCATAAAAAATTATTTTCAAATGAATTTCTTCTCTTTCTGTTCAAAGTTCTGAATCTGGATAGCAAGTAGCACTAACCGGCAGGTCTCCTTGATTATGCCGGCGGACAGCCAAAGCGTCCTCCCTGTTGTCGCAAACCATTCCAATCCTTTTGGGAGTGGCCCATGAGTAAACGTACTGTTGGACCCACGCGAAACTCTTTGTTTCACATGTGGTTAGGTATATCTTACTCAAGACTCAAGGGTCCCTATTATAAGCCTATTCTCTATTTTTCATGTAACAATAGAACCCTCCCCTAGGTTGTATGTACCCAATAATAGTGCCACATTCCATTAAAATGAATTATGATGTGATGAGGTGCATTCATGCAACATAACAACATTGTTTTGGGGAAAACCTTTTAATATATGCAATTGGACCAAGAGTCTTCCTACCTTACACACTACCCTGATCCTTTACCCTTAACCTTTGCAGGTACCCACTATCCGTGTGCCTCCACTTACACAAGCTACACCAACTCCAACTGTGCAATCACCCACAAGTCCTACTACCCCAACTTCACCAACTACTCCAATTACTGAAATGGCTGCTATTGAACAGATTAAGGCCCTGCTAGATGGACAAGTTAAGGAAATTGAAGCTAGGATGCAAGAAAGAATTGATAAAGCTTTGGCTGCCCAAAGGCTAGCCATCTCGGCTGAATTGGGAGGGGCACCAAAGACGGCCACTACTTCTGGAAATTTAGGGAAAGAACCTATTGTGGGACAAACTAGTACCCCCATGACTGCTCAGAATAATACCCATGTCATCAATTTAGAGGATCCACCCTCTAAGAATGCTACTGAAACTGATGAACTGAAAAAGAAACTTGAATTGCTGGAAAGGTCAATCACTACCATGAAAACTCATAAAGAGGTGGTAGACATGGATTCCTTATCCTTGTTTCCCCAAGCTAGGTTGCCTCCAAAATTCAAGATGCCTAGGATGGACAGATTTGATGGGACTACTTGCCCTAAAACTCACCTGAAAATGTATGTGGGGGCCTTAAGCCCTTGGGGTTTAAATGACGAGCTCTTTGCTCAACTCTTCCAACAATCCTTGACTGGTGCTGCCCTTAAATGGTTTGTAAGCCTGGACCGTGCCAAGATTAAGACCTGGGAAGACATCTGCAATGCATTTAACACTCAATACCACTACAATATTGAGGTAGATGTCACTAGAAGGGAGCTTGAGACTACCAAACAAAATAACAATGAACCCTTCTCCTCGTTCCTTACGAGATGGAGGGCGAAGGCTGCTCAAATGATCAATCGCCCTTCAGAACAGGAGCAGATTGATATTATAATCAGGAATTTAAGGCCTACATATCAAGTTCAACTGCAAACCCAATATTTACCTACTTTCAAATCGCTCATTGCGACTGCAACTAAGGTAGAAGACTTGATACAATTGGGTAAGATAGTGGATGAGGGAGCTGCTTCAAAGTATAAGAAACAGGGCCAAGCCGCTTCCTCAAGCAAGGTCAATGAAGTGGCCAATATTGCCCCTGCGAATCCTTTACGTGTGGCCAATCTTGGGCAGAGAAATCAACCAAGAAGGCAATATACCGACCTTGGAATGCCCCTTCATCTAGTGTTTAAAATGGCTGTGGAAGGAAAGTACTTGAAGCCTTTGGACCCGAGGCCTCCTCCAAACCCATTACCCTCCAATTATAAGGCCAATGAGTACTGTGAGTACCATCAAGGAAAAGGGCATAGGACAGATGCTTGCTGGACTCTGAAAAACCGCATCCAGGATTTGGTGGATAGTGGTGACATCATTCCTCTCAGGAGTCGACCAAACATTAATACTAACCCTTTGCCCAATCATTCCATCCACGCCATCACTGTGGAAGAAGAGTTGTTTGATCCTTTCAAACTTCTCTTGGAAATGAATGAAATATGTGTGCTGGATCTGAATGACCTCGCTGAAGAGGTCGATGCTTTGACAAGAAGTGGAAGACAATATCAACCACTTGACTTGGGGAAAGCCCCTAAGATCCCGAATCACCCATATAAGAAGACGCCAGAACCAAAGGAAGACCCTGTCCTCACTCAACTTAAACAAACTCAAGCTAAGGTGTCAATTTGGGAGCTCCTTGCTTCCTCATTCCCACACCGTCAGGCTCTCAGTAAAGCTTTGAGTCAACTTGATACATCAGTAGACACAAGCCCAGAAGCTTTGGTGGCCACTTTGACCCAATCAACCAAGGCATTGAGTACCAGGTTTTCTGATAAAGATTTACCAGAAGATGGCATGAAACACAATGATGCTCTATACATCACCATACAAACTGGGGGAAAGACTGTGCCCATGGTTCTCATTGATAATGGGTCAGCCTTAAATGTATGTCCCTTGAAAGTAGCAAGCTGTCTGGGGTTAGAGGCTACAGATCTTACACTTTCTGATCAAATTGTTAGAGCATATGATAACACTCGAAAGAGAAATTTTGGGTGTTGCTACTCTGGAAGTTGCTATTGGACCGGTGAAAATGGGAGTGCCGTTCCAGGTCATTGATTTACCCACGAGCTTTAATCTCCTCCTTGGAAGGCCGTGGATTCATCAAAATAATGTTGTACCATCTTCATTACATCAAAAACTTAAGTTCTCTTTTGAAGGAAAAATCATCACTATCAAAGGGGACACATGTGAAATCAACAAGAAAACCACGGATCAGTCTCTTTTTGAGGTTGTTCCTGGTGAAACTGCTATGACCTTGACTGGATTCCATTACGACACTGTTCAATGCATCGAAGGAGAGAGGCCCAAAGGGCCGTTTATCCTATATGACTTTGGGGGGGTCCAAATCAATTACCTGGTTGGAATGATGCTGAGGGTAGGTCTGCTACCCGGGATGGAAATGATAAAGTCTGGGAGAAAATCATATATAATGCGGCCATGGGAAGAGCCTGAGAATAAGGGAACTTTTGGCTTGGGGTACAAACCCACAGATGAGGAGATAGAAGAATTTGAGCATGGGAAGAACAAAAAGAAGACATGGGGGGCGAAAAGCCTCAAAATGGGCCCTTACTTTAGAACTCTGAACGGTCACTTCTGCAAGCCTGGGAAAACAGTTCCTTACTGTGGTTTCTAGGAGCCATTCTATTCTCCTATGACTGGAAAGAATCTACCGGGTTTTGAGATGTTCAATGATGTTTTGACCATAAAGGAAGAAGAACCAGAACCTATAACTGGCTCACAAGTGGAGGACTTCATGCAGCCTAGTCTCTTTGATGAGGTTGCTATGATAACCAATGTCGAAGACAAAAGGGACCTCACGAAGCTGATCAAGACCACAGAGGGACCACTGATGAACTGGTATGCTGAGGAGGGACAAGCAGCTATAGTCAAACCTAGTCCTGTACCACATCCCGAACCTGAGTCTTGTACTGAGTCAAACCTTGAGTCAACACCGAGTCAGAGTTTAGTGCTGAGTCTTCCTTAGCTTCAAGAATAGAAAACCCTGATGTCGAATATAATGTAACTCTGGAGGATGACTCCGCCATTATTAATGAAACTGTTCAAGTTCTTGGTTACCCTGTGTCTTTCGCTTTCCAAGTATTATCTAGCAAAAATGAAATAAATGAAATAAAAGAAATGAATGAAAAGATAATAATTGGCAAAGAAAATGAATATACATACATTGCATATGATTGTGTAAATAAAGAACAGATTGTTGAGTGCATTAGAGGATATGCCGACTGCTTCATGTGGAAGACAAATGATGTCACGGGAATAGACCCAGCAATAGCAGTTCATAAGATTCCGTTATACCCCGATGCAAAGCCGGTTAAGCAGAAGTTGAGAAGAATGAAGCCAGAATGGTCTTTGAAAATTAAAGAAGAGGTTGCCAAGTAGCTAGATAATAGGTTCATAGAACCAATTGCCTACCGTTCCTGGTTGGCGAACATTGTGCCAGTCCCGAAGAAAGACGGAAAGGTCAGGATGTGTGTTGACTATAGAGATTTGAATAAGGCTTGTCCTAAGGACGATTTCCCGCTACCACACATCGATTTGCTAATAGACAGGATGGCTGGGCATTGATGGTTTCCATGACTGACCTCGCAGTTGGGTACAATCAGATCATGGTGCACCCACCAGACAAAGAGAAGACAGCTTTCATTACAGAATGGGGCACTTTCTGCTACAAGGTTATGCCTTTTGGATTGATAAATGCAGGGGCTACCTACCAAAGGATGGCGACAACAGTTTTTCATGACATGATTCACAAAGAAGTAGAAGTGTATGTTGACGATATGATTGTCAAGTCAAAATCTCTAGAAGAGCACGTTGAAGCACTTGAGAAGTTCTTCCTTAGACTTCGTAAGTACAATTTGAAGCTTAATCCTGCGAAGTGCCTATTTGGAGCAACATCAGGCTTATTTTTGGGATATTTGGTCAGCAAGAAAGGAATAGAAGTTGATCCAGCAAAGTCAAAGGCTATTCTGAGAATGCCTCCAACAAGGACAGAAAAGGAGATTCGAGGCTTGCTAGGTAGATTACAGTATATCAGTCGATTCATATCGCAGTTGGCAGAGACTTGTGGTCCTATCTTTAAGCTACTAAGGAAAGGTGCTTCACAAGAATGGAATGAAGACTGCCAGAAGGCCTTCGACAAGATTAAAGAATACTTGTTAAGTCCGCCAATTCTGCAACCTCCCAGAATTGGAAAACCTCTGCTCTTGTATTTGTCTGTAACAGATGAAGCCATTGGTGCAATGCTAGCTCAAGAAGCCGAAGATACAAAGGTAGAAAATGCAATTTACTACCTCAGCAAAAGGATGCTGGACTATGAGTTAAAGTATAACAAGATTGAGAAGTTGTGTTTAGCATTGTATTGGGCTTGCACGAAGTTACAACACTACTTGTCTTCTTACACTACTTGTGTCATCGCAGAACAGAGTCCCTTGAAATTCCTTATGGAGAGGCCTATTTTGGACAGCAAAATGGCAAAGTGGGTGTCAACATTGGCAGCTTTTGACTTAAAATTCATTCAAAGGAAAGCTGTGAAAGGTGGGGCAATAGCTGACCAGTTAGCAGAATTACCTGTAAAAGACGAGATGCGAGAAATGAATTTCCCTGACGAAGACCTCTTGAATGTCGAAGGAAGTGTTTGGGAGATGTATTTTGATGGGGCATCCAATTATCATGGAAATGGAATTGGAATTGTGTTCAAAATTCCTTGTGGAGAATACATTCCCTTTGCAGTTAAACTTGACTTTAGTTGCGCTAATAATGAAGCAAAATATGAAGGTTGCATCAATGGGCTTGAAGCTGCTCTGGAATTGGGGATTAAGAACCTAAAGGTCTATGGTGATTCTATTTTAATAGTATCACAAGCTTTAAGGAAATGGAAAATAAGAGAAGAGCGTTTGGTTCTTACCTACAACGTCTCGATCATTTGGCACAACAATTCGATGATTTGTCCTTCGAATATCTCCCAAGAGTAAAGAATCAGTTTGCTGATGCCCTGGCTACTTTAGCTTCCATGATCAATATCAAGGAGGGGAAAGCCATTCGTCCATTGAAAGTTCAGCTTTAGAAACAGCCCGCCCACGTAATGCATTTGGCCGATGGTAAACCATGGTTCTGGGATATCAAGAGTTATCTCAAGGATGGAAGTTATCCGGAGGGATCATCAAGGGTTGATCAGAGAGCAATAAGGTAGCTAGCCATAGGTTACATTCTTAATGGAGACATCCTCTACAAAAGAAGCTGGAATGGAATGCACCTAAGGTGTGTGAATGAAGCAGAGGCTAAGCGGATAATGGAAATGGTGCATGGTGGCGAATAAGGACCACATATGTATGGGATCGCCTTGGCTTGAAAAATAGCCAATCTAGGATATTATTGGTCCACCATGAATACAGACTGTGTGGCATTTGTGCAAGAATGCCATCAGTGCCAGATATTTGCTAAGCTACAGAAACAACCTCCTGTTGCTCTGAATCCAATCACCTCTCCATGGCCCTTCACTACTTGGGGAATAGATATAATTGGCAAAATACATCCAAAAGCCTTGAATGGACATCAGTTTATCTTGGTAGTGGTGGATTACTTCATGAAGTGGGTTGAAGCAGCTTCCTATGCAGAATTAGACGCCAAAAAGGCAGCACAGTTTGTCCGAACCAACATCCTTTGTCGGTACGGAACGCCATTCGAGATTATCACTGATAATGGAACTCATTTCCAAGCAGAATTTGCTAAACTCTTGAAGGATAAGAGGATCCATCATCATAAGTCCTCTCCTTATAGACCTCAAACAAATGGAGCTGTAGAAGCAGCAAATAAGTCTATAAAGGTGATCATACAAAAAATGATCAAGGAACATAGGGGTTGGCATGAGAAATTACCACTGGCCTTGTGGGGATATAGAACATCAATTAGAACTCCTACTGGGGCAACCCCATATTCACTAGTGTACGGAATGGAAAGCAGTACTCCCCATTGAACTGGAAGTTCAATCGGCAAGGATAATTCAAGAAAGTCAGATAAATGAAGTTGAATGGATTAGCAATTATCATCATCAGTTGTTGGGTTTGGAAGAAAAAAGACTTCAAGCTCTCCATCAGATTCAAGGGTATCAGAGGCGAATTGCCCGACATTTCAACAAAAAGGTCAAAGATCGAAAGTTGGAAGAAGGTTGTTTGGTTCTGAAAGAGATCAAAACACCTGTTACAGATCCTCGTGGGAAGTTTCGTCCTCTTTGGGCTGGACCCTACATTGTAAAGAAAATACTTTCCGGCGGAGCCGTCATCTTGTCTGATTTGGATGGTCTGGAGTTCACAAACCCATGCAATCTGGATCAATTAAAGAAATATTATGTATAATCATGCATTGTAAGGAACTACATTAGACCTGATTCTCGCAAACTAATTCGAGATATGTAGGCAGCTCTCCTTGAGCACGGTCTAAATTTTAATGAAAACCATTGATTCACTTTTCATTTGCCAACATTAAAAAAAATATAATAAATAAAAGAATAAATAAATAAAAAATAAAAAAATAAAAATCCCGCTAAGTTGAAAACCCCGCAAAGGGCGGCTTAGGCAAGAATGGGTAAGAGCTCGCTAAGTTGAAAATCCGAAAGGACGGCTTAGGCAAAAATTAGAGCAAGTAAATAAAGTAGATAATGCTTGGAAAGCAAATGAAAAAATCATTCATTACAAAAAGAGTCATCCTTAGAGTCAAACCATAATTCCCAAACATCCAAGGAACCAAAAAGGTACAAACAATCCAAAAAAAAAGAAGAAGCAGACAATAGAGTCAACCCTAGGATCTAAGTCCTACGTCTCCTACATGGGGCAGAGTCTTCGGTATCTTCCTTAGTTCCGGAACTCTTTGCAACATCTATCTTCCCCTCGTTAAGAGGAACCACATCCTCTCCCTCCAACTCCTGCAACAATGCAAGCCTCCTTGGCTTTTCAATTGGCCAAACTTCGGCTATAAACCAAGTTCTATACTCTGGAGTAGGCTGGACAAGAGAAGGCTCTGCAAAAGGCCTGATCATCTGATGGTTCCTAACCCAAGTTTGTAGAACAGCTCGAGTAACTCCGGGAGTAATGGGGGAAGCAATGGAAAGCCCAACAGGAAGAGGAACCCTCTGATCAATCCCCATCTGTCTGAGGACGCGAGAAGCACTATACCATGTACTATGAGTGAAGCCAAGAAGGTAGACATGGTTATGCATTGCATTTGCCTCCATGAATTGAGAAATTTTATACCAAGGGATGAACCACAACAATTCTTCTGGTCCAAGCTCAAACAACCAGATAGCCCACTTAGCCATAGAAGGAAAAGAAATCTGGATTTTTCTGGTGCGGTACTGAGAAGGGTTATAAGTCAAGGCATGGGGAGCGGCAACCACTCGGAGATGGTCTCTTAGCCAAACCTGAGAAAATAGATCCTTTCTATTTACAAACAAAAAATAGAGATGATGAAATGAGAAGAAATAAAAGGTATAACAAAATTACCTGAAGAATGATCGGGGTAACAGTCCAATTTTCAAACCCGAGTGCAGTTATGTCAAGACTCTGAATAGTCTCAGCCAGAATCATACCACTAATACAGTTAAGTTCTTCCATTTGCCTAACCATGGGGCAAAGCTTCAAATCTCCAAAGCCAGGATCACGGTTGAAAAGAAACCCGGCTAACAGGCAGAAAACAAAAGCTCGCATCCTATGTTTCAGTTGAACCTCATCTTCAAAATTAGCAGTCAGGAATGCATCAACCAAAAGAAGTAGCATCGCCTTATTCCCATCCGCAATCATAGCTTGAGCTTGAGGCCTTGTAAAGTTGAAAAGCCTCTAAAAAGACCCCACATAGCCAACTCGAACCTCATGCCTTACAAGAGGGGCATTTGGGTCACATCCGATAATTGAGCAGAATTCCTCAAAAGGAGGACACATCTCGTCCATCCGGGCACCATATCTGAAGACATGAGCTTGGTGATCCCAAAATCTGATACAAGCATGCAAGAAATCCCAATCTACAGCTACGCCTCTAAGAGTAGCAACAACTTCCAATCCGTATATTCCCATATTGATCCTTTCAAACTTTTGAAGACTCTTGGTCCAGTTGTGCACGCAATGGTTGTAAAGAAGCAAATAAATACCTTTATGAAAATAAAAGGGGACATCATGCATACATATGTACTGTTTGTGCTAAACAAAAGTGCAGGTACAGAGAAGTCAGAATACAATCAGAGAAAAATCAGAAGTGTTGAAAGCAATCCAGAAATGCCAAAAGGCGGGTCTTTTACCCCTCGCTCAAAATTCGCTCTTCAAACGACCACTGAGCTCCATAAATCATTTTTATGGACCCCAGTGGGGGGCAATTGTGAATACTCAAATTTTGAGGATCAGAAAGCCGATTTTCTCAGACTGCAAAAGACCAAGCCAGACCGGACGATCACGACAAAGTTCACCGAAAGTATGTCTTCATGGTACTTGAAATGTCCGGAGCGACGCAAGGATCATGGATATGGTCCCGGAATAATTTTTGGAGATCCGTAGCTCCTGGAAAATCAGTTTGAACGAAAAACATGAGAATTTTCGTGCCTTTTTTAGGCTGAACCGCCGAACCGGCGGTCCCACAGCCAACCGCGGCGGTCCGACCGCCGCTGTTACCATTTTCCCGATTTTTCGGCTGACAACGCTGGTCCGACCGCTGACCACAGCGGTCCGACCACCGTCCAGTCTGATTTTTGTCTATAAAAGGCTGCTAAATTCTCAGAGAAAGGGTTCGGCTTTTGGTTCGGTTTTTCATTGGGCTTCGGGTTGACGAATTCTCTGTTTTTCATACACTTAAGGACTTCTTTTAGGACTTTTCTTTTCATAAATCTAACCTCGTGCTGTAGGAACCAAGAATCACAATCCAAGGTCTAAGAAAACAAGATCTGGAACTTCGAAATGGGAGAATCCTAAACAAGGTAGTATCCTAATTCATCATTTGTCAATCCAAGCATGTCCTAAACATTGCACCTTCTTCTCAATTTCTTTCCGGTCAAAGACCTAATCCTTTTAGGTCTAAGGCCTAAATTAACTAATCAATGAACATTTCGGCATGAAGCCACGAATCAATTAATTTTTTTTTGGCACGGAGCCTAAATTGCATTCTTTTTTGGTACCAAGTACCCAAATTTCATCAAAATCGGCACTAAGTGCTTAAAATCTCACAATTTTGGCAAAAAGCCTGACAATGCACGAAGCATACACACACACATGCATAATGCATAATTGCCTTTAAATAGGCTTTTCCGAACTACATGGGCTTTGATCTCTCATAAAAACAAGAGTATGTAGGCATGTTTGGGATTCACCCCAAATAGCAAGTCCACAATTTACTAACAATCTGCTTATCTTCTTTTCTTCGTCCTTTTTGGGTTTGTTTCTTTTGGCAAGTTAATCAAATACATGACATAGTCCCCGAATCCTCCTTGGGTTCGTAGATTAGAAACCTTTACATTGGATGCATTATTGGAGTCAAACAGAGGTTTTCTTAGTTTTTCCCTTTGAACAGAAAAAACTGAGTGGCGACTCCTAACAACAAGTGAATGTTCATCCGAATCATTTTCGGGTGGAAAACTGAGGTTCACAGTAAGTAAGTAAGTAAGTAATAATAATAATAATGACAAGAGAAAAAGAAGAAAAGAAAGTCAAAGGGAAGAGTAAATCTTGTGGTAGAGAATTTTTAGAGTTGTTTAATTATATTATTATTATATATATATATATAAGATAAGCTTGAAAGCGAAAAGAGAGGATTTTCTTTATTTCCTTCTTCTTCTTCTTCTTCTTGTACGAGAGAGAGAGAGAGAGAGAGAGAGAGAGAAGTGAATTTATGGCATATACATCAAATTCTTAAGAGCTTTAAGAGAATTTAAGGTGGATATTGATGATTGGGCAAAGAATTCAAGTAAGTGTTCATTTCTTTGTGTTGATTTCTATTGATTGTGTCTATATTTGATATGGTTAGTGTGTGAAGATGATGATAATGAAAGATTGAAGTATATATATATGTTGAATTGGTATTTAGATGATGATAATATGGTTATTTATGAGGATGATGATGGATTGTTGAAATTGTTTAGTAAGGGTTTAATATAATTGAGTAATTGATATATGGATGATGTATATAATGATTATTATTATGATATGTTGAAGTTATATAAGTGTTAAATTAATAGGTGATTTATGTGTATATAAACCAAGATGTTGATTAAGGGTGTTGTAGTATGGATTTTGGAGTGTTTGTGTTTTCATGGATGAGAGTTCGGAATGTATAATTCTTGCCTGACATGGCCAGTGACACGGCCATGTCGTTGGGCGTGTCAACAGTACTGAGTTTGATGTTTGTGACACGACCATTAACACGGCCATGTTACTGAGCGTGTCATAGCTACTGTGAGATAAAGTAATTGACACGGCCATGAACACGCCCGTGTTGTTGGGCGTGTCAATGTTTGTGTGAGGCAGAATGAGTGACACGTCCAGTGACACGCCCGTGTTACTGAGCGTGTCAAAGTTTCTGTATTGTTGGTTTAGGGCAAGATCAGGGACACGCCCGTGATGGTGAGCGTGTCATGTGTAGAGTTTTCCCTAGTTAGTTATTATTCTTATTTTCTTATATGTATAATCACCTTTGCATTAGGTTTCGAAGATTTGAGTTCCCCTAATCCAAGTGTTGAAGGATTCATGGAAGAGGAATTTGGAATTGGTGTGAGTTGCTCTTAGAGGTAAGTACAAACCTTGTTTGATTGCATGTATTTATATGACTTTGGACCTTAACACATTTGGTTGAAAATGTGTTAAGTAATCTATTACATTGTTGATGCATATGAATAATGCTATGTTGTATACAATGTGAATTATGTGAAATGTATGTTGAAGATTCTAAATCTATGAATAATGTAAATTGTTATGTATATATCAATGATGAAATATGAAATGTGAAAGATGTGATGTTATGATAAAATATGAAATGTGAATTGGGATATAATTAGATGTGAAGCTAATGTGATTGGTTATGATGATATTCAATGCAATTAATTATGTATACTCTATTAATGAGATGAGAAGCCATGGTTGTTGGCTAAAATGATAATGATGCAAATGAGATGATTGAGGCATGGTTGCCTAAGTGATGATGAGAAAATGAGAAATGAATTGAAAAGAAATTGATAAAGAGATAAATGAAATGATTGTGTGCCTAATATATTATTCAAGTTTCAGAGTTCTGGGTTTGGCGGCATGCCTATGAATCACTGGATAGGTGAAAAGACCGGGTCGTAAGCCGATTCCAGTTGAAAAATGTGAAATGATAAATGCGAAATGTGATGTTTTTGGGGTGAAAAGACTGGGTCATAAGCCTTAAAAACAGTAACAGTCTTGCCGGGTTGAGGATCTCCTCGGGTTTAGCCGGGTTAAGGTCCAAGAGACTGGTCTGTTACACTATCCATGGATAGAGATATATATATATATCGCCTACGGACTTGATGATTGTGATTATGGACCAAAACAGCTACTCTGAACTTTGAATAGCATATTAGATCTTTTTTTGGGCCCATGCATGTCTTTGCTTTAAATGTAAATCATGGAATGAGATGATAATTATAGTATGATATAATTACAATACATAAGTAAAATATTGAAAAGAAATATGGCTTGAGAAGCTAAATTGAAAGATAAGATTATGAAATTATAATAAGACATGTAATATGTGTATATGTATATAATTATGAGATTAGTAGAAATATATGAAAAGTGAAATTGAAATGGGAAAACATGATAAGGAAATAATGATATATGAAGTTAACATATGAGTATGATTTTCAGTAATGTATGTTTATATTATTTATTTGTACTACTAAGCTCTCGGGCTTAGCGCGGTTATGTAAATCGCGCAGGTGAGTAGGTGGTTGATTTGAAGTCCAAATTTTATGCCACGTGAAGAGTAAGAGTATATCGAGACCAACTAGAAGGTGGTGCATACATGTACAATTTAAATATGTTGTATTTTGATAAAAATGTATTTATATGTATAAGTGAATTTTGTTAATGACAAGAATATTAATTTATGTAAGATCATTGAGTATTATATTTTGTAAATGTGCTTTAAGTAAAATGTATTATTGTTTGAACTCTGATAAAAGTTTTAAACTGTAACGACAAGTGACATTCTTATACTTTATATACGTACTGTATGTATACCAGGTATATGTATAGTATTTATATAGAGTATGGGGGGTGTTATAAAGGCGTCAGAAAGAGAGAGAAAAGAAGAGAAGGAAAAAAAGATGCTTCTTTTAGAGTAAAGGGCATTTTTGTCATAATTGGTCTATCTAAAATTAGTAAAGTCTAAAATTTATTAGTGTTTTCTTTTAGGGTATTTTCTTGATTAATTCCTTTTTATTTTCTTGTGTTTTTACATTTTTTTTTCTAATGATACACATGCCTCATTTTCATTCAAAAGTCCAATTGATATTGGCCACTTCCATGACTAATGATTTTTGAAGCTGCATGAATTTAGTAACACAAATGTGGATTTGCCAACATTGTATAAAAATCTTTTTTGATCTTTTTGTTCCTATCTAATGACCCCTCGTTGAAATAAAAATGATAAGAACCCAGCTATTAACTAAATACAAGCATTTTTCTACTAAAATTTTAAAATATAATTTATCATACAATAATAAATATTAGAATTTTTTTAATAAGAAATTAAGATTATGTTTAATAAGCATAACAAAATGTATTTGATTGCATTGCAGCTAATCAAATATAGTCTAAACAAATATCAACACTAGACATTTGTATAGATTTCATAGAGTGAGAATCGGGTTTTTTTTTTCTCGTGATATAATTGATTTGCCATTTAATTTTTCCTTTTTTTGTTTTATTTGTGCTTTGGGTTTTAACTATAATGATTGAGATTTTTTTTGTTCTTCGTGTGTAACGCACTCTACATATTTGATAAAATACTTTGAAAAAATAATTTTTGCAATTCTTCAGTTTTGCATCATATGTCAGTATATGTGTTGATATATATTTTAACGATATATGTTGGTAAATATTCATATATATATTAGTATATATTGATATATGTTGGTATATGTTGATACACGTCGATATACGTTACATATATTTTAAGAATATATGTTGGTATATATTGATTTATGCTGGTATATGTTACATATATTTTAATTGTATACATTGGTATATATTGATATATATCGGTATATGTTGATATATATTAGTATATGTTGATATATATTATATATTGATATATGCATGTATATGTTGTATATAAAATAGCATTTTTGTAATTTTATATTAAAAATATTTTTAAATAATTTTTATAGTATATATTAAAATTATTTTAAAAATATAAATAAAAAAATATATTAAGATAAATAAAAAATAATTTTTATTTTTATTTTTATTTTTAAAATGAGAGTATATATGAATGTATATGAGTATTTGATATAAATATTTTTAATTTGATATTTTTAATTTATTTATTTTGAAATTAAAATATAAAAAAAAATACAAATGGCCACTATTTTTGTATGGAGTACTTGTTAAAAAGTGGCCAAAAGGTTATTTATAAATAGAGTAACGTATTTTTGTAATATATATATATATAGTATTTTTGAAAATTTTTTAAAAAATAGTAGTATTTTTTGAAAATCAAACTTATTTTTAAGGTAATGGGTATTTTATTTAATTTTGTTGATATATATTCATATTTATTGATATATATTGATATACATTGGTATATGTTATATATATTTATAGTATTTATTGATATATTTCAGTATATGTTGATATATATTAATATATATTTTAATAATATATATTGATATATAGCGGTATATGTAATTAGATGTTAATAAATGTTATATATAGGATGATATATGTTATATATGAAATGATATTTTTATAATTTATAGGTTCCGTGTTTTTGAATGTCCAAGTCCATTGTACTTTTAAAAAAATTTTATGTTATAAATTATTTTTGTAGTATTTTTAAAAACTAGCATTTTTTAAGTTAGTTTTGTAATTTTCCTAGTTATGAATAATGAGGTAGAAAAATAATTAATTAAGCATATTTGCTCATCAAATAGAAAAGTTTTTGTAAAAAATCATAAACTTTATTTTAGTTTTAATATCTTATATTTGTAGAAATTAAACTTTTTTTTATATTAATTATTTGATTTATAATATTATACTTAAGTGATAAAAACTAATTGAAAAAGAATTACACATATTCTTTTGGTGGACATGAAAAAGTAGACAATATTATAATTCTGCTATACATGTTTCTTTAATGGACATGTAATTCTACTGAACATGTAATTTTAATGGACAATATAGGTATGCAGTGGCCGTATTCTTTGTAATTGTAAAAGTAAATTTCTATAAAAATGAAAAAAATTTTCAAGCACCGTATTTTTTAAAACAATTTATTTTTAAGGTATTTTTGTAATTGTCTCTATTATCAAACCTTTGGCTCAACAATTTTTCAACTCAGTCATCAATGTGTATTATACGAGCCATACACCCTTTTTTCATCTAAAACTCTCTATTTATTAAATTCATTGATCCAAAATAAACTAAAACCCTAATTTTCTCCCAAAATTCAATTTGATCATTTTGCACTTGTATCCTCTTTCTTTTCTTTGTTAGTTTGACCCACCTCTTGTCTCTCTTATCTTCCACTCTCAAATCCCTCTCTCTTCTCATAACCACTTCCTTCAACTTCGCTTCACCTTCTCTTGTTGAAGAATTGGAGAAAGCTATCTAAGGAAATTGTTGAGTTGGTGCAGAAACTCTCTGAAGAAAAAGAATTAAAGTTTAATTGCAAGAATCTTTGAGCAATTTGGAGAAGTAGAAAAAAGATACTATAAAATCACTTGATTTGAAAATCACTACTCTCAATGATGAGATTGTCAAGAAGGCACTTCCTGTACAATAAATTAATTTATATTTTCTTTGGTTTGTTTTTGAAAAATTTTTTTAGGTCCTATTAAAGGAGAACCATTTTTTGTCCTATATGTTTTTATTATATAATTTGATGGGTTATGTAATGATTCGACTAAAAGAATGCAAATTTTTCTTTTGGATATTTGTGAATTTTTTTTGGGGTTAATTTCTTTCACTTTGAACCAAAAATTTTGTGAATCATTTTTGGGAAAAACTAAGAGGGTGTTTCTCAAAACTTAAAAGCTGGTCAAAATTTATTATAAGCAGTTTTTAGATTATAAGTTGTTTATTTAAGTATTTCTGAAAACCTAAATAGTAGATTATAATCTGATTTTAATCAGTTTTTTAAAAGTTAGGTTTTGCTACTTTTTTTAAAGCAGTTTTGACCAAGTAAAAGACCATACTATCCCTACCTAATCTTCAATATTCCAAATTTGCCCACCCTATACACTTTAGTCCCATCAAAAATTTTTTACGTTTCTTCTTAAATAAATTTTATTATTATTATTATTATTATTATTGCAAAATAAATTTTGAATTGACATTTAAAAAATCATTTTTATACAATAAATAAACTCAGGGACAGTTTGGTCATTTTGACAGTTTCTACAATTAAAAACTGATTATAAGCTGATTTTACAGAAACATTTAACTGATTATAAACTGATTATCAGCTGATTATTAACTAGTTTACAGAAACGCTTAACTGCTTATTTTTAATCTGATTATAATCTAAAAATCACTTATTCACAATAAGCTAAAAAGCTCCAGTTTTGAGAAACACCCTCTAAGAATTACCACATATATCAATTTCTTGATTCTTACGAAGTTTGGTTTATTCTTTTCTTTACAAGAAACAACTATAGAGTTGTCTAAAATAATAAAATTTAATAATTTTATTATAGAATATAGTTTTTCTTATTAATGAAAATAAGAAGTCAGATTTGGGAAAGACTAGAGGTTGATCTGGTGGAAAAAGAACACAACTATCTCGATTTGGTGGAAATGAATAGAGCTTGATTTGGGAAAGAATAGATTTGTCTAGAATGGGGAAAGAACACCTAACACACCTATAATACACGCTTCTTGCACGTACATTCTCCAGTTGATCCTAGTATTTATTAATATCATTTTTTGAATGTATAGGTGGGCGATAGGACATTCGCATAGTATATGGTGCTAATAGGTTCTTTCTTACAAGTGTAAGTGTAAATTTATGTATTAAGAAAAGAAATAAAGTTGGAGTGACTTGATTCAAGCAAAAACCATTTTAGTTTGTATTTTAAAGAAAAAGAATTCACTTTCATGTAGCAAAAAGGAGGATTAGATTGTTTTGAAGAAAAGGCCTTTTGATTTATTCATGCAACTAGACATAGGTAAGAAGACAACTACATCAACAATTGAAAATTCCAAAAGTGAACTAAACCTAAAAACAAATAGCAAATAGCTAAAATCCATTAAACATGAGGTAGAGATATGATTTTCTCAACTCATTATCAAATAGCAACCACAACAATCCATTAAATAGGAGGTAGAGATAAGAACTTGGAATATAAAAGGGCAAATCAAAATATCAATATTTTCACTAAAAAATCAAGAAACAAAAACCATTATTTGAATTGAACTCCAGAAATGGAAATCCAATAAATGATAATGTGAAATGAAAATTAGTCAAAAAAAATCTAGAATTTTGCTTCGGGTTATGATATGGGTCGACCTTATTAGCATAGAGAGGAATAAATCGCCTTCTTTGTATTAGTAATCAGAGGCATAAGAACATATTGCCTTCTTTGTATCTACCCCAATCACCATGTTTGCTTGCTAAAGCCAATCGATTTCTATCTGACTTTTTTTTAAAAAAAAGAAAAGAATAGCTTCATGATGAAAAATAGTTAAATTGTCATTATTGTGTATATGTAGCCCTCAAATTAAGTGGAATTATTTATTATTACCCTGGTTTGAAGACAAACACTTTCATTTTTTCAGCTCAATCTCCTATGATTAAAAAGATAAGTTTAAGACAAAAAAGAAAGAAAGAGTTTATAATAATAATAATAAAAATAAAAATAATAATAATAATAATAATAGTAATAGTAATAGTAATAATAATAATAATAATAATAATAATAATAATAGTAATAATAATAATAATAATAATTGTGCAAAATTTAGAGCAAGGATATTACCCTTTTTTGCAAGTACTCAATTTTAGCTAGCAGCAATTCATACTGTTGTACAAGATAAAAAAAAATAGAAATATCCATTATGTCTATTGAAATCTTATGAATGATGAAAAATAAGAATCATCGGGTAATGAAAATTAGACATTCTACTTCCTGAAATTATAAAAATTAAAATTTGGACTTGGGATCATTTATAGATAAATTATATATGCAAAATTAAAATCTTGGAAAAAATTCAATTAAATAAAAAAGTTTACCTTTTTTTATCTGATTCTAGTAATGCCTTGTTTAAGCATATTCTCCAATTGCTTTAACTTCTTCATAGTTAGGGAAGTCAAAGAATAACCCATTAGATGCCTGCTAGAGAGATGCCCTAGAATAATCATTTTTTAGGACTTTATATATCATACTATTTACTTAATAAAGGCATGTTTTTATCATTTAACATATATTAGGTACGTAATATTACTTTTAATAGCAAATACTTAATTGATGGATAAGATTGTCCTTGGTATAAATGGTATAGCAGGAAAAAATAATGATAATGATCATAAAATGTGAAGAAAGTTTCATGTGTGATTATGTCTACACTAAAATTAGTCCCAAGTCATTGAGTGTTAATGAGTAGGACATCATTAACGCGGTTAGACTAGTACATGTTATACTAGTTGATCATTATCAAGCAATTGTTCTCATAAATTGTAAACATGGTGATATTTATAGTTAACATGCAGATGCTTGCTAAGAGTAGTCAAGTATATTGGATGACCCGCCACGAGACTATCATGTGGTAACCTATTTATTGTCACTGATATTGTCTCATCATACACTGATAGGTTAGTCCTTAGACTTGAGATATTCAACTTGTATCTTGAATATATATTAATATACTTTGACAATAATCTTCAGTTGCTCTTTATAGTCACTCAAAAAGATGTTGATTGGGCATATCACAAAGTATTTAAGGGTAGTTTAATGATCAATAAGGGATACACCACTCCTAACAGTAGGAGACTATGCCTAAGGCCTCTTGTAAAGATCATTACTTGAAAATCCTTGGTTGAAGTAGATAAGATTCGAAGAAAGACTTGAAGGTTGAATATTTCTTAGTAATGGATCTCATAATACAAGAAACTATCATTTGGGCTAAGTATCATATAGCTAGTCTAGTTGGAGTTGATACATTGACCATACTCACAACCAAATGTGGCATAGGACGGTGAAAGGATAAAGATGTATATAAATTGCATGTGAAAGGTTATAAGTCAAACCACTTGACTTTCTAATCATTTGGGTGGTCATGATGTGTGGCTAGACATCATTCATGATTTATTATAATGAATAATAATTGATGGAGATCAATTTTGGTTCAAATATAGAAGTTCTAATTGGATTATGATTACTATAAAGAATCCTAGTTGAACTAGGATTAGTTGAGTCCCAATCGGATTAGGATTTCTAATCAAATTTTAATTGTCAACAAGATTGGAAACCTATTAGTCACACACTAATACTTTGTTGGGATGGCTGACAGTATGGTTTATTAATATATAGTGTGGTATAATATTATAAGCAGTGTTTATTATATTTGGATAAATGGTATGGCACAATATGGTACTGCAAATTGTTTTTATTTAATTTGATAGTATGGTATAGTTGCAAAAATAATAAAATAACCAGAATACCCTCAAATTAAAATTGGTGTTAATTTTAATTAAAATCCATAATTAATTTAAAATTTTATTTTTATAGTTAATAGTTAATTTAAATTTTTATTTTTTATAGTCAATAGTTAATTTCATTTTTATGTTTTTATAATCAATAACTAATTTCAATTAAAGTCATAAAAAATAAATATTAAATATATAATAAATTATTTCTTAATAATTTAAATTGAGAAAATTATAATAAAATTAATGTATAAAGAAAATAACATGTATAAAAAAATCACATTCTTAATAAGTGAAGATATCAATCTAAAATATTAAGGATAATTTTGAAATATGACATAACTGGTAAGGACAATTATGGAATATTAAGGAATAATGAGAAACCAACGAATTGGTAGTTTCAAACTCTTTAGAAAAGAGCACAAAATGAAACAATGAAAAACCATACAAACCCATATCATGATTTTGGAAGTTTAAATAAATAAGCTAATGAACAATACCACACCATACTAAACCATTACAAACCATCATCTAAACAAAGTATAAAATGATTAAAGGATAATGTAAAATGAGCTTATAGATATGATCCACAATTAAGAGAGAGAAAATTAATTAAGTCTATAAAATGTTATGAATATTGGGCCTTAAATCAATTAGTTTAATTAAAAGCCCAATAAATTAATTAATTAAGCTTGGCCGAATATTCTAGGTGGAATATAGTGTAGTTTTGGAAATTATCATTCCTTTAGAAGGAGGGATAAAATAATTTTTCATATAGGATAATATAATCCTTTTATAAAAAGGATTGCTAATCTTATTTAATTAATAATAAGGCAATGTTTATATAATAAAGAATATAATTATTAAGTAAATAATAGTATCTTATTCACAAAATGATAGTCACTATATAAGGAATCTTAGGAAGCCAAAAATAATAATTAACCTACACTTAATATTTGGCCACCTTGCTCCTCTCTCTATAAAAGTTGAATTGCTTGCTTAACACATTAGGCAATTTAGCCTAAACACCCGTTGTTCCCTTATAGCTTTTTTTCTTTACTCCTTTATGGGCTATCAATAGAGACAATTCTATCTTGGATTATTGTTGTTTGCACAACTCAACAAATGTGCAATAGAATTTTTCTCTCCTCAAAAAGAAACACCATAATTAAAGTAATATGATTTCTACATCTAGTTAAGTTTTATTCAAAATTAAATTACATGGGTAGATCCATGGCATGGGTTTTTATTTATTTCCATTGCGCATATATGATATATGCATAAGAAAATCCAACAGTGATATCAGAGCCTCCCTTTGTAAAGTAATTTTGATACAAAGGAGTCAAGCATGATTCATGAAATTTCACAATGTGGATTTTAATTTGGGGATAGACACCCTTAAAAAAAAGTTGTAATTTGCTCCAAATTGGTTTTGTTCAACTGTTAACTTTTTTATATAGTGATATAAATTTATTTTGGTTGATACGAAAAAAGATATAATATGATTTTGAATTGAAATTTTCCAAAACATGCATTACTATTATACATGTAAACATAGTATGCATTGTAAGGGGGGTTGTTCATAATGTTTTAATTTCCAGCATAACTAGAATTTTGAACATGCATGATGTTTATGTGTTTTCTTGGTTTTTAGTGATACTATTTTAATCCATTTTTAATAAATTATTTTTATTAAAAATATTAGATAAAAAGAGTGTTAATTTTACATATTTTTCGTAGAAAACTAATATCATTAACCTTATTAAATTCCATCAAGTTTCATATGTATAACAAGTATTTTTGGATATCAAAATTTTGTACTTATTTTTGCTAATTTCCTTCATGACTTGGGACTGTCCAAAAAGGGAATAAAAGATGCAAAAACAAAGTTCCTAATGTCTAGAATATGTAGGAATAATTCTAGAATTTTTAGAGTTGAATTGGTATTGCATTAGGAAATAGTTTCCTAGTTGCATAATGATGGAAATTGTAAATTTCTAATCCTACTAAGATTTGGATTTCTATAAAATGAGGAGCTGAGCGGTTTTAAGTCAAACTGATACGTTTTAAATGATTAAAACAAGTCTTAATAAATGTTATCAAGAGCTGTTCATGTCGGATTTAATGTTTAATATGATTAAATAAATTATTTTCACATGACATGTATCATATTATACAAGCTGAAAATTCTGCACATATTTTTCATTAATGGAATTTTACTTTGATTAAAATTCTATTTTCATATGCAGGGAACAGCCTTAGAAAAGGGTTTCTAAATGTATTTTAATATTGTTTCATTGGATTAAATTAACAATAAATAGAAAAATTCAGATTTGGAGCAAAGCACATAACAATTATTTCAATTATTGAAACTAGAATTGTTGTTGAATCCTAATTTTGATATTTCATCATTTTATTACTTTAATTTATTTTACGCATTAGAGAATGCATGCTAGGGGTGTATGAGAGACATGATGGTGTGATTATGGACTTGACCAATTTGATTGCTTATGCATGAATTAATTTTGGCATATGTGGCTTACAACCACGCCTTCTTTATTGAATTCTAAATTATAATTCCCTTCTCATCTCAATCCCTTCAAATGTAAATCAAGGTTTCTATTAGATTGAATAGTGTAATTAGATTACATAGAATAAGATAGAATTAAAGAGCAATATGAAGTTAAGTAGCATGGTGGGTTGAACCATGATGGGCGAACTGAAGGGCTACATTGGAGGAGACACTAATATTAGCTATAGAAATAGGAAATTGTTTTCAATTCTATAATTTATAAATTCATGCATCTACCTATGGTCATGGCCCGAGAAATTAGTTGTAGAAAATAGTCCATAATCATGACAATGTGATATATGATATTGCCATATATATCTAGATGATGATAGAAATATAGTATGCATGCGAAGACCAAAGTCTTCAACTAAATTAACAAAATCTCTCAAGAATATATTACAACTAATGCCTTCCATTAGTATGGGGAGAACAAGGGTTCTTCTAGTGAATAGTCTGTTGGCCTTCATTAAGCCCATAGCTATAAGAATATATTCAAATAATGAAAATATGATTTTCTAATTGATGGGTCGGTTTTAACTAATGGCAATGACTTGTTGGCCTTTGTTAAGGCCAGTGACTAATTAGAGGCAATGTTGGGCATAGGTATATTAAATATAAATGTACCAAAGAGTTAATAGTCTAATGATTAAGTAATCATGTGATATGCAATTGGTATTAGATACCTACCTTTTAACTTAAGAGAGCTTTTTGGTCTTTCAAGGTGATTCTTAAAAAGATTGGATACTTACCCACTATGAGAGCTTCTGATGGGTTCCCTCGGAGTTATAGTGAGGGTTATAAGTTTGTAATACAATAGTAGGAGTTTATAATGTGTTTTTATTAAAGACCTAATAATCTTTCATTCATGATATTCTTTAACATGAACTCATTCTTTACATCTAGGTTGTTTATTCTTGATGCAAACAAATTGACTGGCCCTAACTTCTTTGATTGGCAAAGGAACATGAGAATTATTCTTATGTCTAAGAAAATTGCATATGTCTTGGATAAGAACTCACCTGTCCCTCATGCCACTGGAATTAGCGTTGAGGAATGCAATACTTAAAGCATATTGAAGATAATGAATTGGCAACTTGCGTTATGTTGCCTTCATGACTCTTCAGCTTAAAAAGCAACATGAAAATATGGATGTGAGCACCATATTGTGCTATCTTAAGGAGCTCTTTGATGAGCAAGCTAGGACCGAAAGATATGAGATATCTAAGCTCCTATTCCATTATAGGATGGTTGAGGGATCATCTTCCTTGCAACATGCACTTAAGATGAATGGGTATATTGAGTGTTGGCTACTTTGGGTTTTGTGATGAAAAATGAATTACGTATAGACTTAATTTTGCAATCATTGGCCAATAGCTATGCACAATTTATACTCAACTATCACATGAATAAGATCTCATCAACAATTTCTTGATATTCAACATGTTCAAAACAGCCGAGCAAACTGTCAAGAAGGACTAGAAAGATGTGTTGTTAGTGGACTCTTCTAAATATTCCAAGAAGAAGAATAAGAAGAAGAAGGAAAAGTCCAAGTCCACTAAGGCTAAAGGTGGGATTTCTAAAAAGAAGGCTAAGGAAGTTATTGCTTTTACGGGGACTTGCCATCATTGTGGAAAGGATGGCCATTGGAAGAGGAATGGCAAGACTTTCTTGGAGTCCTTAAAGAAGAAGAGAGCAACCAATGTCTATACATGCTAGAGAAGGATTTAACTACTTCATTAACTTTATTGATGATCACTCATGATATGGTTATGTGTATTAAATGAAATAGAAATGTGACCCTTTTAAAAGTTTAAAGAATTCAAGAATTAAGTAGAGAAACAACTTGGTAAAATTATTAAAACACTTATATTCGATCGAGGTGGTGAATACTTGAGTTAAGATTTTCAAGATTATTTAAGATATAATGGGATTATTTCTCAATGGACTCCACCTTACACTTCATAACACAGTGGTATGGCTAAAAGGAAAAATCAAACACTATTGGATATGGTTTGATCAATGATGAGCTTAGCAAAATTACCTAAGTCTTTGTGCTTGAATTAGTTGTTTATGTGATAAAAAAAAGTTCCATCCAAGTTCATTGATATACCATAAGAGATCTAGCATAGTAGAAAACCAATACTTTCATTTGTGAGAGTATAGAGTTGTCCTGCTTAGGTGAAGAGGACAATATCTGATAAACTAGAGGCTAAATATGATAAGTGTTTATTTGTTGGATATCCTAAGGAAATAAGGGGATAATACTTTTACCATCCCTTGGAACAAAAGGTGTTTGTCTTAAGGCATGCAACATTCTTAGAGAAAGAGTTTTTTCTAAGATTGAACCTAAAGAAGTTCATGAAGCACAAACAAACAAGGATAAGTTAATGGATGTCAAAAATATTACTCATCAAGATGAAGTAATAGTTGAACCTCTTAACACACAAGTAGTGCAGAGGTTCAATAATATACGTAATGCTCCCAAGATATATGGATTTATCATAAGTGGACATAATGACGTATTGCTCACAGAGGATGATGAGCCTACTACCTATAGCAAAGTTTTGAAATGTTCAAAAAAGGATTAATGGTTAAAGGCAATGCAATCCGAAATGGATTCCATGTATCAAAACAAAGTATGGACTTTGGTTGATCCATCCAAAGGGATAAAACCAATAGGGTGTAAATGGATTTTCAAAAAGAAAACTGAGATGGAAGGTAATGTGATTACCTATAAAGCAAGGCTATTTGCTAAAGGAAATCATCAAAAGTAAGGAATCGACTATGATAAGACCCTTTTCACCTGTAGCTATGCCTAAATCCATAAGGAAACTCCTACCAATTGATGGTCATTATGATCATGAGATTTGGCAAATATATGTGAAAATAACTTTTCTAAATGGAAATCAAGTTGGGGATGTGTACATGACAAAACTTGATGATTTCATATCTAATAATGTAAAATTTTGTAAATTGTAAGAATCAATTTATGGACTAAAGCAAGCTTCCAAGAGTTCGATCATCCATTTTGATGAGACAATCAAAGAGTTTGGTTTCTCATAAAATGAGGATGAACTTTGAGTATGCAAGAAGGTTAGTGAGAGCACAATTGCATTCCATGTGTTATAAGTGGATGACATATTACTCATAGTAAATGATATATCAATCTTACAATCAGTCTAGATTTGGCTATCAAAGAATTTCTTCATGAAAGAACTTGTTAAACAACTTATGTTTTAGGGGTTAAGATCTATAAAGATAGATCTAAAAGGTTGCTTAATCTTTCACAGTCTACATACATAGACAAAATGATAAAGAGGTTTAATATGAAGGAGTCTAAGATAGGAAATTTGCTTGTGGTGTATGGAATTTCATTATCTAAACTATTTCCCCCTCCTACACAAAAGAAATAGAATGCATGAATAAGATTCCATATGCTTTCACAATTGGATCTATCATATACATTGTTATGTACTGGCCTAATGTATCTTATACTCTAAGTGTTACAAGTGGATACCAATCTGATCCAGGTGATGGACACAATGTGGCTATTAAGAATATCTTTAAATACTTAAAAAGAACTAAGGATACATTCTTGGTACATGGAGATGGAGAACTAGTGGTACCAATGCTAGTTTCCAATTGAATAAAGACGATTCCAAGTCCCAATTCGATTACATATTCATATTGAATCATGGGACGATTAGTTGGAAGAGTTCTAAGCAAGAAACGACTACCAATTCTATGATTGAAGTGGAGTACATAGCAACTTCGAAAGCAAGCAAAAAAGCCATATGATCAAGAAATTTATCATTAATTTAGGAGTGGTACCTAGCATTGTTGACCTAATACCCATATATTGTGACAACAATGGAGCCATTACACAAGTAAAGGAACCACAACCTCATCAATGATCCAAACATGTACTTTGGCATTATCATTTGATAAGGGAGATCATTGGTAGACAAGACATAAAGATAGAAAAGGTACCCACATATTAAAACATTGTCGATCTGCTCCTTAAGCCATTACCCCCAAAAGAAACGCAATAGTTATGTAATAGTCTATTAACACCCAAGTTTTAATTAAAATATAATTAAATAAATAATTTAAAAGGTTAATTAAAGTGTTGAAAGGTGAAAAATATAGAATGTACATGTGAAATATAAGTTAAATATACATAACATATAAAAGTTAAAAAGGTAAATAGTAAAAGTCAAAGGTAAATAGTAAAAAATTAAAAAAATAATAATAAAATAATTCAAAATGAAATTAATTTTGAATGGAAGAAGGAAATTAGAATTTTTAAATAAATAAATAAATAAATGTGTGTGGTTAGTATATGAAGAAGGAAATTAAAACAAAATTCATCTTCTTCCTCCATGCAAATTGGCCACCATTGAAGAGAGAAGAGAGGAGCTTTCCATCATCATCAACACCAAATTTTCTAAATAATTCAAAGGATTGAAGGAAGTTTTGGTGAAAGCACAACTAATAGGTAAGCTTTCTTGTAAATTTAAGAAGCTATTTGGAAATTTATGAATATGTGTAATTTTAAAATTTGATGGAGTGTGGGATAATTATTTAAATGGTATTGGATGATGTTATTTGGATGTGTAGACAATGATTCTAATATTAGTTGATGGATTTGTTTAGGTTTGATTGGAGTTTGAATGAAATAGAAGAGGATTTAGGGTTTTGGTGGAAATTTTGTAAAGAATTGGTGAAAATTGGATTTACCTGCCTAAATGATGTTATAATATGATTTTAAAGATATAAATGAGCTTAAGACTCAATATGATCCACCATATTCCATAACTCTTTTTCACCTTTTCCAAACACATTAAGCATAATCCTTAATCACATTCATAATAAGACTCATTTCCATATTTTCAACACATTATATAAAACATTATCATTTACCATCAAACCATAGTTTTTTGTCACAAACCAATGCGCAAATCATATATTTTTAATAATAATACATAAAAATGAATAATGTCTCTTTAAAGAATAATAATATTCTTTAAAGTGTGCCAAAATGAATAATGCCAACCATGAATATTAAATATATATGCAATCAAAGTATGTATGAACCTTTATTGGCTTCCATATCAACCAAAATCACTTTCCCCTTCTAATTTTCTCCAAATCCCAAATACCTCCTATAGAGAAACTTTGACTAAAACACTCCTAAATCAAATAATAAATAAAATTATTTTATTAGAATTATATTTCTACTCATTATACTCAAATTAATCACTACTTATATAATTTTTATCCAACTTCTAACAAAACCCTAATTTTTCCCTTACTACCTTTCTCAAACTTCATCCTACCAAACTCATTTTCATCATCCAATCATAAAATCATCATATACATATCAAAATAGCTTCAATACAATCTATTTTAATAATAGAAACACCTCCATCAAAAATTCAAATTCCACATAATCTGTCACGCCCCAATTTTGTTAACTTTATTTAAAGAAACACTAAATTGGAAGGGTTAATAGAGGTTGGGTAGAAGAAGATGTTGAAAATATAAATGAAATGTATATCATATATAAGTATTAAATGTAAATAGCAAAAGGGTTAAAAAGTCAAAAGTAGAAGAGTTAAAATATAAAATAATAATATTTTTATAAAATGTCTAAACTAATTAATTAAATATATATATTGTCAGTGTAAAATGATGTAAAAAGTCAAAGCCCTAGGATAGTTGATCATCTTCCTTTTCTCCTATCCTATTGGCTGACCTCCATGGTTAAGCAAGGAATGGATTTTAATTCTCCCATACATCAAGTTCTAATAAGATTTAACAAGAATTGATAATAGTTTTGGTGATAATTGAGGTACTAGGTAAGTTTCCCCTAGCTTTTAAAGAGTTTCTTTTAAGTAGGATTTCAATGAATTGTTATATAATTGCTTAAATGGAATAGAATGAAGTTAATTGACAATGATGTAATGAGTTTAGGTTTAGGCTATTAGTTGATTAAGGTTGGCTAGGGTTTGGAAAAGTAAGATGGAGTTAGGGTTTTGGCAAGGGCTATGACTAATTTGGGTTTAGGTATAATTCAATGAGTTAAAAGATGTTAATATGAATTTCTAATATCACATTTAAACTTATGATTTAGTTAGGAGTGAAGTAAATTGATTGTGCTATTTGAAGGGAGAAGACTACTTTGAAGAAGTGGGAAGGTTTGGTGGGTTTGAGCTTGGAAAGGAGTTATTCTTTCATTTGGGTTTCAAAAGGTTAGTATGTATTTTAAAATGAATGGTTATTTTGTGTATGCCTATTTTGAGTTATTATTATGTATATGGGGTGATACTAAAAAGACACGGCATGTCTCTAAGGATACATGATTGTAGCTCTGAAAACAAAGCTGTAAAGGATAAATTTTTACATATAGCATATTTGCGTTGGAAACACACAAGAGTGTGCTTGATGTTGAACATGGCTGTGTGTCTTCTTTTCTTAAAATGTCATAGTTTTGTGTTGTAAACACATAGGCATGTGCTTAATGTTGGACACATCCGTGAGTCTTCTCTTCTTGGAACTATGATAGTGTGGTGTTATAAACACACAGGCGCATGCTCCAAGCTAGACACGGGTGTGTGTTTCTTTTTCTAATAAAAGTGAATTGAGAATTTGGAAATGAGAAAAGGAATTGAAATGATAAGTATTTAAGAGGCATTGATGAATATATGTTGTGTGTTACGTTATACTTTAACTAGTTTCCAGAAGATTGTATTTGGTAGTTGGCATGCCATATATGATAGGGTTGAGACAATGGGTGTCACAGATATAGCTATGCCCCTGAGTGAGACAAATTTGGTGTCAGAGATATGATTATGTTATGGAGGAGACATTGGGTCTCAGATATTGTTACGTCCACTAGTGAGACATTAAAGTAATAGTTCTGGAACTAGGTTATTGTTTAAGGATGTATGGGTCCAATTCATGTTGGATGTTTTATTTTATCCATTAAATAAGGATGATTGTATGCAACATTAAAGCATGATGCATATTCATATTATATTGTCATTTTAATGTTGTATTATCAACGTGACTTATTTATCACGCTGCTGACAAGGCAGGGATTGGGAGCCCTTCTAGACCAGGATAGGTCTAGGTTATGGATGGATACTAGAAGTTCTTTGTTTTCATGGACCAGAGCCTAGCATTGCATGTAAATATTCTTTTAGTTGCCTATTCTATTATTATATACTTTTGTAATACAAAGTAAAGTTGTAATATAACCTTAAAAGTTTTGTGAGATTTAAATAGTATGTATCACACACATACATATATTTAAATAACCATGAAGTTTTTAGGATGTGAGTTGTATGGAAATGCCATGAGTAATTATAATTTGATTTATAGGTTGAATTGTTTTGGATATTGAGTTACATTCAATTTTTAAATACAATTCTAGCGAAATTTTCAAAGAATTTTTCCTACACATGTGTTGCTAACTTTGAGAATAATGATAACTTAGTGATACTCTTGTATCCTATTTGCATATTCTACATATTATAGGGGATTTGTATTATATGAAAATAGAGTGTAAGGGTGTTACATAATCACCTATAAACCCTAGTTTCACTAACCAAGCTCACTTTAACCATTTTAACCATAAATTCAACATAAACACATCATAATCGCTCCATAAACATCTTTTATTTAAATTTAAACCAATTTTTCTCTCTACCCTTATAATTACATAATATTCAAAAACTAAATAAAATAAGCTTATATCAAATAAAACTTACTTAATTCTTTGGTTATTCTTCAAAACCACCTAAAAACCCTTGGAAATCTTGTGAAATTTTAAGTGATTGATGAAAAGAACTTTCCCTTTCTCCTTTTTAAATTTTCGGCCATTAGTGAAGAAGGAAGAAGAAGATGAACATCTTATATACTTAGATTTTCAATTTTGCTCTTCTCATATTTATATAATTACAAAATATTTAATTATTAAATATTAGATATTTTTCTTCTTCTTCCTATCCATAATTGATTTTTAATTTTAATTTAAATTTTTAATAATGATTATATATTTAACTTTTTTACTTTTAACATTTTGACTTTTATTTTTTTTAGTGAAATGTATACTTTATGTATATACCATATATACATTAGGTATACATTATATATCCTTCTCCCAATTCTCTAATAACGCTTCCATATTTATTAATCTCAAATCTATTAAAATTATGGATGTTATAGTATATCTCATAGAATTTCTCAAAAGCAAAAACACCATAGAAGCTATGCCTAATGCCTCGGGATCAATAACTCAAATAGCCCATCCCTTTACAGATGTCTTAAGAGATCCTGCATATACACCAGGATTTATCCTACCATATAGGCTAGTGGAAGGGGGGACCAAGTAATAATATCCATTAAGCTGAAAATGTTTATGATTCTCAACTTTATCAAGAAGCATCATAGGGGCCATAAGTGGTTGAAGCTCAAACCAATCCTAAACCTCCTATTATTCCTAAAGAACCCATAGTTACACCAAACTTAGAAGACCGTACAAAGTAGCTTTAAAAAGTCCAATTTCAAACATGTTTAAGAGAAGATAGAATGGTTAGAGGAGCATTTAAATGCAATTGGAGGGGTTAATGTGTATGGAACCACTGATGCATCCTAATTATGCCCGGTACTCGTTGTGACCATATCATTTAAATTCAAGACTCTATACTTTAAAAAAATATAATGGTCTATCTTGTCCTCAAAGTCTTTTATCAATTTTTTGCAGTAGAATGACAACATATATCAATAAAGAGAAATTATTGATTCATGTTTTTTAAGAAAGTCTTACAAAACTAGCAATAAAGTGGTACATGAATTTAAATTGAACATATGTTCAAAGATAGAAAGATCTGGTAGTTGCTTTCATGAAACAATATAAACATAACATGAATATGGCACATAACAAAGATGATTTGAAAGTTATGAAAAAGAAAAATAATGAATCTTTTAAAAGTTATCATCTAATGGATAAGGAGATGATATCCAATTTCTTGGACATGTTGGGACACTCATTTTATATCACATTGCCAGCTAACAAACTACCAACTTGTGAGCGAGTATTGTTGCCCCCATTCCCATGAGGAAATATTCTTACAACTTCGGCACTATAAGGCTCGGGGCCTTAGATAACACAGGCCTAATTTCAGAGAAAATGGAGTCGCCACCCGGATAGACCGGGAGAAAGAAAGGGGTGCATGACTCGATTTCTAAGGAATACCCAACCCCCTAATGGGTTCGAAAAGTTGGGTACGTGTGGGGAAGGTGAGAATGACCTAGCACCCCCACAATGCCTGGTTTATTGAAACTGACCTCCTTTTCAGGTCTTAATATTATAAAATTATCAATTAATACAATATTATCCATACTACATGAGATCATAAGAACAAATAAATACTTTATTAAAATCACAACAATGTCCAAATAAAACAAACAATTAGGCACCCATCTATGGATGGAAACATGCCTTTACAATTGTCCAATGCCCAAAAGAGAATAAATAAAATAGGATACCCACCAATTGGTGGAAGTGTATCCTTTACATTGATCCAAAACTTAAAATAAATTAAATTACATGATGCTCATAACATGAGGTATCCAAAATATGGAAACATACCTCTTACAATTTCTTGAAACCAAAACAAATCAATAAAAATAACCAACTAACCATTCATCATAAATAAAGCATCCATCAAAAATATAAATCAAAGTTATAAATAAATCACTAATCAAAATATATAATAAATATTCATTTAATAATGAAGCAAATAAAGATGCAAATTTAGGTTTATGTATCAACTTAGGGTTTCTTAAATATCACTTAGGGTTTTGGGATTTAGATTCAAAAAAATTAGGGTTTAATGTAATTTAGGATTTTTTGGTTAATCCAATTAGGGTTTAGGGCAAAAATTATGTAATTAGGGTTTCTAGAAAAAAAATAACTTAGGGTTCGGTGTTTATAAAAAATAATATTTTGTGGCTTAAGGTTTCACATGAATTAGGGTTTAGTTTTTGTGAAAAACTAATCAAAGATTTTAAGGATTAAACAACCATAAGATAAATAACCATAGAAAAGCTATTATGAATATTTTTCTTAGTTTTAAAAGCTACTGTGAAGTTTTTCATAAAAAAATTTTAATGTGATTGTGAGTAATAAGTTGGTTAAATAACCATAAGATAAAAATAAATAAAAAATCCGTGCAAAATAAGTTTATTCGTTTTAAAGGTTATGAACAAAATAATAATATAAACTCCATACAAACTAACATACACTATTTAAGCAGAAGTTGCATACTGTGATTTTAGTTAAATTAAGAATGAACTTTTTCAATGTTTAAAATAATCAAAACACATAGTATTTATTTAATTTAAAGCATACCATTTTTTGTTGGCTCCACCAAAATTATTTAAACATTCTGGATGAGCTTTGGCAAAGACAGTGTGTGTGCTGCCTTTGTAGAGTTGGTATGTTATTTGTCTTCCTCGTCCAAACTTGTTGTTTCTCATTGCTTAGGGTTTTTATTGATGGATACTCAATTTGCTAAAGTTCCAGTAGCCAATCCCAAAAGCCAAAAGTCCAAAGATCCGATCCTTCTTCAGGTTTTTAAAATTTGTATTTATAATCACTCATTGAAAGTTTTTCCTTTTTAAGAATGGTTTGTTCTGATGCATGTCAAATTCAAGGGTTCAACAGAAAATGAGACCATAATGAATTATAATTACTTGAATTTGATATAGACTGAGTCCGTCTCGAATTCAAATGGCTTAATTTCGACAAAATTTGAACCCATATCGAAATATATCTCCATATTCGACATGAAGTGCAAAAAACTTGCTCCATATTGGACTGGGAGAGCCCCATTTTGATATGGGGCTGCTCCATATCAAAATGGGGCTTCCCCAATTTGACATGGGGCCACCCCATATCGAATTAAGAGGCCCTTAATTAGATATGGGGCTTCCCCATGTCAAAATGGATGCCCTAATTCGACATGGGACACCCTTATTAACCAAAAACCAACCGGATTAAGTGAAAAATCAACCAAACCTTCGAATCGAACCCGTTTTAAGGTTTAGTGCATCGGTATCATATAAAAACCGACCAAATCATCTAAAATAGACCCAATTAGGGTTTTAAAAGTTTAATTAGCTTATTTAGGTCCTATTACAATATATTAATCCAGTCAAAGGTCTGGAATTAGCACCGAACTAGCCAGGGCCAAAATCAAGGGTCTACAGTTTGCCTCCTACTTGAATGATCTTGAATTTATTCAAAGAGTGAAAAGCAACATGGTTTTGAATTGATTTTGGATAAGGATGATTTGGGACTCAAAATTGCAATTAGTTTGGATTTTAGAACTAAGGTTGGTTTGGATTTTGTATCTAAGGTGAGTTTTGGACTTCAAAAATGATTTGAGTTCTGGACCCATGGTGAGTTCTAGACTAAAAAATGATTTGGGTTCTAGACCCGGGGTGAGTTCTGAACTCAAGAAATAATTTGAGTTCTAGACCTGGAGTGAGTTCTGGACTTGAAAATGATTTGAATTCTAAACCCGGAGTGAGTTCTGGACTAAAAAATATTTGGGTTCTGTACCCGAAACTGGGTACTTAGACATGAGACTGAATTGATTTTGGGTACTTGGACCTGAGACTTGATTTTATTGATCTTCTGTCAATTTGAGAGTTCTGGCTTTCTTCTAGCTAATAAATTTTAGCTTCTTCTAGCTGATTGATTTTTATCATGACTTTCCTCTAGCCACTTGCTTCATTCTTCAATGGATTGACTCTACCTCTTCTAGCTGGACTGACCTTCTGTCATTTGGGAATTTTGGCTTTCTTTTAGCCAGTTGTTCCATTCTTCAATGGATTATGGGTCTTTACCCTCAAAATGGATCTTCATCCTTGAACCTTGGATCTTCATCCTTGGCATCGGGTCTTCACCCTTGAAAATAGATCTTCATCCATGGAAATTGGATCTTCATCCTTGGCATCGAGTCTTCACCCTTTAAAATGGATCTTCAACGTTTGGACTTTGGGTCTTTACCCTTTGAAATGGATCTTCATCCTTTTGACTTCGGGTCTTCACCCTTTAAAATAGATTTTCATCCTCGGCATCGGGTCTTCACCCTTGGAAATTGGGTCTTCACCCTTGAAATTGGATCTTCATCCTTTAAGCTGGATCGTCATCCTTGGCATTGGGTCTTCACCCTTAAAAATTGATCTTCATCCTTGGAGATCCGGTCTTTACCCTTGAAATTGGATCTTCATCCTTGGGGATCAGGCCTTCACTCTTGAAATTAGATCTTCATCCTTGGAGATCAGGTCTTCACCCTTGAAATTGGATCTTCATCCTTGGGGATTGGGTCTTCACCCTTGAAATTGGATCTTCATCCTTAGAGATCAGGTTTTCACCCTTCAAATTGGATCTTCATCCTTGTCATCTAGTCTTCACCCTAGAAAATGGATCTTCATCCTTGGAGATCGGGTCTTCACCCTTGAAATTGGATCTTCATCCTTTTGACTTTAGGTCTTCACCCTTTAAATTGGATCTTCATCCTTTTAACTTTGGGTCTTCACCCTTTAAATTAGATCTTCATCCTTTTGACTTCTTGTCCTATGTTGGCTTCAGCTCTTCTAGCTGGATTGATCTTTTATCTTTTGCATCTTCATTCTTTTGATAGTTCTAATGTTCCATTCTTTTTGTTCTTCCTTTGCACTTTTGCAAAAAAATATCTATTTTTTAGTTGGCCCTTATATCTTTTCCTTGCCCTCTACATGAAAAAATATTTGAAAGTGAGTTTGAAAATATTTTGTACACGTATAAACTCAAAAATTGAAAGGAGAAACTTTGCCCCCTACTTAGGCTCAAACCGATATTTTTCTCATAAAGGCTCATATTGATGTTTGTGTTATCTAGTTCTTCACACAAGCATGCATTTCTTCTTTTCCAAAATGACTGGAGTTTCCTCAAGCAATGGGCTTTCTATGCCCCCTGATTCAATATCTTCTTTTGATTCTTTACTTTATAGGGTGTTTGCTGTTCACTTTGACCAATAATAGGAATACAAGACAACAAAATGTAGTGTGATTTGCTCATATATATGCATGGTATGCATGAATAATACTTACAGTGGTTCTATCGACTCATAGACCGAGGTGCTCAACTGAAGCATTCTCATTGGTTCCTTCCAGATGCTCATTCAGGTCTTGCATTGGAATGATAGAAGGCTTCGCATTTATGGCTTTTATCTTCGAGATGTTGAAAACATGATTGGTGAGGCCCAAGTAGCAGAGATACATCCATTTCAAACTAGGATTCAGCATGCTAGTTGGTAACTTTTCACAACCTTGCAAATAATCATTTACTTTGTCCAATGTGTCTCTCGAGATTTGACAGTTCAACATACTTCCCTTAACTTGAAGGCTTTGTATGACAAAAATATTATTTTTTAAATCTTAAAATCATATTTTGGCTTTGACAAATTAGTGTCATTATACCTCAGGACTCGATTTTCCAAATTAACATATCTATAACATGACAACCCTAGTTACCATACTAAACTCGGGAATCATTTCTATTTAAGCAAGAATTGTTGCACTTCAGATAGGCACATACACATTACTTGGCCAAAGGTCTCATTGAGTTTGAATATTGTCTTTCTCATATGCATGCTTATTCAAACTATCTCTACTAATAGACTCTACCTACCAAGAGAGATCAACATGTCTTTAATAGGCTTGAAATGGGGTCTATAAGGGACACGTGTTAAATAAAGGCCATCTTAAGATTGGAGCTGATGTGATACTGCTGATAAACCTTCATACTACAAATTTCTTATTGGAACCTTAGGCAGCTTGTGAACAATCTTGCTAGACTCCAATTTCCTTCTATCTCCTTATAAGAAATATAGAACTGATTAAGATGATCTTCATCTTTTCCTTTTGATTTTGCACAAACTCAGGACCCGATTATTTATTTTTTTCTCTTTCTTTCTTTCTTCTTTTTCTTTTTTTCTTCTCTTTTTGTTTTTGTTTTTATTTTTTTGCTTCTTTTTTTCTTTTTCATGGTGTTGGGTCCTAGTTCAAAAAGAATTATCTCACCTGCATGGAGTAGAGTGAGTCTTATTTCAACAAGGATAAATCATTTGTTGTCCTGATGGATTAGAGATATTAAATCTAGTATCAGGTGAACTTTCAATTATCCTTATGGTCTTGAAAACTTCAACTATCCTTATGGTCTTGACTATACATTTCTTTCTTTGATCTTCTTGCCTCTTCACCTTAGTGATCCTTAGATTTGTCGTAAGAGTTACAATAAGTCATGGTGGGTAGTTGGACTTACAAGACAATAAAGAGAAAGCTAAAATTTCATGAAGGCTCAAAGGGACAACTAGGGATTAATTTTTAATTGGGTTGATACTAGTTGTTGGTTCATCAAACAATGCCTAGATCATCTCTCCCTTAAATAAGCAGAGTTCAATTTTGCCTCGAAAGTCCATCAAAGCATGTTTGAAGACTGACTATGACCTAAACACTCATAATTATACAGTGCCCTCTCTAAGTAAGCAAACACAACTCAATGCTAAAAAATAATTCCCTCACCTAGTAAAGTCATTCAAATCATGATGTATAGATATGCTAATTTATAAATATCAAGCTAAATTTGTCATCATTTGAGCACCAAAATGAACAAAGACCATGAAAATTTTTTATGAAAATAATTTATTCAAACAATCTTAAAAAAAGAAAATATAATTGTTCCAAATAAGTACTAAAGAAAGTAAAATAAAAAGAGTAACAATTCAAGCTAAGGGAAGTTTGTTGAATAAAATTTATCCTTATTCCACATCTTTAATACTCCCATCTTGAAAAGAGGATAAGATAAAATCTTCCTCCAATCCTCTTCCTACCATGAAGGTTGCTGGTGGTGGCACTCTGTTGAACCTAGGTAGAGGATTGTCGTTTGTATTGGGCTTATCAGGCTCGGGAAGCTTACAATTATTGATCAGATCTTAGATCTCATGCTTCAATTGGGTGCATCTATCTGTTTCATGTCTTTGAGTCTGATGAAATTGACAAAAAGCCTCAGTATTGAAATTTGGCGGTAAAGAATTCAGCAAGGGTCAAGGAGCCAACGATTATAGCAACCCCTTCTTTTGTAGCTTGTTGAAAACCCAAGACAAAGGTTTTCCCAACTCTAAAAACTGTCTTCTACTTCCTTGACTTATCACATTAACATCAACTTCCTTTTGTGTGCTTTGATTATCCGATTGGTAGTTCCCTTTCTCATTCCTCCTTATATAAAAGCGGTTCTTCTCCCTTTTCCACTCTTCGATTTGCAAGTTGGCTTGCAAGAGGTCTTTGAAATCCCGGATGAGTTTATGAGACATCCTTTCACAAAGGCTAGGCAACACCCCTCTCACAATCATTCTAATTTGATATGATTCATCAGGCCTCTTCTTGAGCAATTCAGCCTTACTCCTCCACCTCTTCACGTAGTCCATGAAGTTCTCGTTCGGCCTTTGTCTAATGGACTCCACCTCCATTAAAGTAACTTTCAATTCAACATTGTATCCATATTATTGGATGAAGGCCTTGTATAGTAGATCCTAGCTCTTTTGAGTGCCATCATCTAAGGTATTGAATTAATTTTGTATAATAGGATCCAATGAGAGCATAAAGTACCTTAGGGTTTGAGCCTTAGTAGCTCGGGAAGACTGCATAGCAGTTATATATTGCTTCACATAGAGGTGAGGATTTCCAGTTCCATTAAACTTTATGAAGGATGGCATCTTGAACTTGTATGAAACCTCTTCATCTAACTCAAACAACTTGTCGACCTCATACATTTCTTTGATTTTCAACTTCTTTTCAAATTTCTTTTCTAAGTCAGCAATCAGCTTCTCAACATCTAAAGTTTCAATCTTTTCCACAGTTGATCTTTTAACAACCTTTGACTCCTTCTTCTTATCTTGAGGCTCTTGAAAGTATTGAGCCTAGTCGTCATCATCATCAACGACTACCTTGTCATCATCAAAGGCCACTTTACCAATCTTAGCCTTCCCTTTGTCCTTCGGCATCTTACTACTAGCGGATGCCTTAGTATTGTTCCTAAAAATTGCATCCAATTAATTCTTCATGGTCTCGGCTAGGGCCTCCTTTAGTTCTTCCATCTTGGCATTGAGGGCATCATCATCATTCTTGGCAAGAAGTTAATTGAGTCACTGCTGGATTCTATGTCACTGGCATAGGTGGGGTTGTCATGCGCTCTTGAGCTGTTGTACTCTAGGTTTGTGAGCCAAAAAGGATCAATGATATGTTATGTAATGCGTGTATGCATGTATGCACAAACAACAAACAAACAAAGATAATTAGGACGTTCCTTCCAACCTTATAACTTCCATACACTAATGGCGAGTCTCTTTTCTTAGGTTTATGGTCAATAAAATACCAACATGGGATATTTTATTTTTTAAAAATTCTCTCAGACAATTTAACCAATAGTTGCATTTTCTAACATAGAAGTTAGTCCATAATAATTTCTATTAATTAAGCTTTAATCCATTAAATCTCAGCTAAAATAGCTTTTATGCTCTATTGAATTAAAGCAAAATTAATAGGTTTATCATAAATAAATTTCTTATTTAGAAAAGGTAGCCAATGATTCATGCCAAAAATAAGCCCATGGTTAATAATTATTGGTATAAACTATGCTCACATTTGATTTTTGGTATTTCGTAATTGACCTAAATATTTTGTAAGCTCTTTTTAAGTAAGGGTTGTATTTTAGATGAAGTGGAAGATAATTTGTTTGTTTAGGCCATAAGGTATAAAAAGATTTTTGACCCATCTTAAAAGGTTTCATATCCAAAGACCATCTTGAAAAGTTTTGAATATAGTTTTGGTGTTTTATACTTTAAAGGAAAAATTATTTTGAGCTTACAATATTGGTAGGTCATATTAGAAAAAAGAACAGACCAAATAAGCCATGATTCAAACCAAGATAAATTAACCATAGTTAAACAACAAGCATTTGGGTAAAAACCTAAGGAAAATAACTAGGTCAATTACATGAGCTTGAGTCTTGGATTGAAAAGCTTACGTTCCCATAGCAAGTATATACCAAAGGGTACAAGGCTATGAGTGGTTATACCATGCTCGATCTCCATACCTTGAGTGAAGTATGGTATCCCTTACATGACACAACACAAGTAACACGGGCGTCCTAACTCACGCACACAATGCAAACTAAATGATGCAATAGATAATATCATCATAAGAAAGAATAAAATAATATAAAGATCAATAAAATCAACTTCTCTTATCCCCAGTGGAGCCGACATTGTGAATGAGAATTTTTGCCCCCACTCCCACATGGAATGGTTCTTGCGACTTTGGCACTGTTAGGCTTGGAACCTTAGAGAACACGGGCCTAAGCGCGAAGAAAATAGAGTCGCCACCCGGACAGGCCGGGAAAAAGAAAGGGGTGGATGACTCGATTCCTAAGGAATCTCCAACCCCCTAATGGGTTCGAAAAGTTGAGTACATGTGGGGAAGGTGAGAATGACCCAGCACCCCCACAATGTCTGATTCATTAGAACCGGCCTCCTTTTCAATTCTTAATATTATAAAATTCTTAATTAATATAATATTATCTATACTACATGTGATCATAAGAACAAATAAATACTTTATTAAAATTACAACAATGTCCAAATAAAATAAATAAGTAGGCACCCATCCATGGATGGAAACATGCCTTTACAATTGTCCAATGTCCAAAAGAGAATAAATAAAATAGGATACCTACCAATTGGTGGAAACGTATCCTTTACATTGATCCGAAACTTAAAATAAATTAAATTACTTGATGCTCATAACATGAGGTACCCAAAATATGAAAACATACCTCTTACAATTTTTTGAAACAAAAAAAAATAAATAAAAATAACCAACTAACCATTCATATCAAAGATATAAATTGAAGATATAAATAAATCACTAATGAAAATATATAATAAATATTCATTTAATAATGAAGCAAATAAAGATGCAAATTTAGGTTTATGTATCAACTTAGGGTTTCTTAAATATCACTTAGGGTTTTGAGATTTAGATTCAAAAAAATTAGGGTTTAATGTAATTTAGGATTTTTTGTTTAATCCAATTAGGGTTTAGGGCAAAAATTATGTAATCAGGGTTTCTAGGAAAAAATAACTTAGGGTTCGGTGTTTATAAAAAATAATGTTTGTGGCTTAAGGTTTCACATGAATTAGGGTTTAGTTTTTATGAAAAACTAATCAAAGATTTTAAGGATTAAACAACCATAAGATAAATAACCATAGAAAAGCTACTGTGAATATTTTTCTTAGTTTTAAAAGCTACTGTGAAGTTTTTCTTGAAAAAGTTTTAATGTGGTTGTGAGTAATAGGTTGGTTAAATAACCATAAGATAAAAACAAATAAATAATCTGTGCAAAATAAGATATTGGTTTAAAAGGTTATGAACAAAATAATAATATACACTCCATACAAACTAACATATAATGTTTGAGCAGAAGTTGCATACTGTGATCTTAGTTAAATTAAGAACAAACATTTTCAATGTTTAAAACAATCAAAACACATAGTATTTATTTAATTTAAAAGCATATTGTCATTTGTTGGCTCCACTAAAATCATTTAAACATAAATTCTGGATGAGCTTTGGCAAAGACAGTGTGTGTACTGCCTTTGTAGAGTTGGTGTGTTGTTCGTCTTCCTTGTCCAAACTTGTTGTTTCTCTTTGCTTAGGGTTTTTGTTGATGGATACTCAATTTGCCAAAGTTTCAGTAGCCAATCCCAAAAGACAAAAGTCCAAAGATCTGATCCTTCTTTAGGTTTTTAAAACCTGTATTTATAATCACTCTATGAAGGTTTTCCTGTTTAAGAACGATTTGTTCTGATGCATGTCAAATTCACAGGTTGGACACAAACCGAGACCATATCAAATTACAATTACTTGTATTCGATACATTCTGAGTCCGTCTCGAATTTAAATGACTTAATTTCAACAAAATCTAAGCCCATATCGAAGTATATCTCCAAATTCGACATGGAATGCAAAAAACCTGCCCCATATTGGACTGGGATAGCCCCATTTCGATATCGGGCTACTCCATATCAAAATGGGGCTTCCCCATTTTGATATGGGGTTGTCCCATATTGAAATGGGGCCCTATTTCAATATGGGACAGCCCCATATCGAATTGGGGCTACCTCAATTTGATATGGGGCTGTCACATATCAAATTAGGGCTTCCAATTCTATATGGGGAGCCCCATATCAAATTGGGAGGCCCCCAATTCGATATGAGGCTTCCTCATGTAAAATGGATGCCTTAATTTGACATGGGACATCCCTATTGTCCAAAAACAAATCGAATTAAGTGAAAAATCAATGAAACCTTTGAATCAGACCCTTTTTAGGGTTTAGTGCATCAGTATTGTATAAAAACCAACCAAATCTTCTAAAACAGACCCAATTAGGGTTTTAAAAGTTTATTTATCTTTTTTAGGTCCTATTACAATATATTAATCCAATCATAGGTTTGGAATTAGCACCGGACTAGCCAGGGCCAAAATCAAGGGTCTACACAACTTCTCAGATTTAATTCTAATCGAGGTAAGGATTGAGTAAGGCATGAAAAAAGGAAATTTTGAAGAGTGAAGTACTAAAGGGAATAGCTTAAAAAGATAATATTCAGGAAAAAATAAAAGGAGAAACCCATATGTTAGGAGGGCATCCATAGCCTAAAGAAAGTTACTATCATAATCCTTTATCATATTATATGGCAAATATAGGCCCTAGAATATATTAGTTCCCTTATCACACTCCCTGATTCATGAGCTCTCAAAGTGCTCTTTATTCCACTCCACCTGGTGCTCCTATACTTATTCAAGGAGAAAATAATAGAACAAATCAATCCAATTAAGGAGGGCAACAAAATATTTACCCTCATGAAAGAAGGATAGAAACATTTGATCCTATCTTGATAACTTATGCTAAATTACAATATCAACTACTACAAGGACAATGAGTGTGTTTGACATCATTGGAACGAATGAAGCCACCTTATCCCAAATGGTATGACCCTAATGCAAAGTGTGAATATCATGCGGGGGCACCTGGACATTCTATCAAAAATTACATTGAATTTAAAAGAAATGTCTAAAGTCTTTTAAATGCAAGATGGTTAAAATTTAACCAAGAATAAAAGACACCTAATGTAAATAATAATCCTTTTCTAAAACATGAAGGCGGTAAAATCAATGTTGTCATTGAGGATGAGGTCCCATAATATAAGAAAAAGATAGAGAAAATTCAAATGCCTATGGTGGAACTTTTTTGAATTTGAGTCAAAGCTGGTATGATTCTTGAAAGCCAATAAAGAGACAAATCTCTCCCTCACTAAGAACCCTTTTATCACTACTATAGTGAGACATCAAATCATATAATCAATGAATGCTCAAAGTTTAGGATGAAAGTTCAAGAATTGATGAATGCTAAAATTGTGATTTTTAGAATAGAAAGAGGGAAAGAGGAATATATGAATATGGTGTCTATTGATCTTTCTATCCCAGTACCCATTGTAATATCATACTCATCGGAAAAAATGAAAAAGGAAAAATCTAACATGTCTTTATGAGTCTCAAAACTTACAATCAAAACACCAACTCTTTTCAAATAAATAGATTCAAAAGTCATGTCTTAAAAATATGGATGCGAGGTAGTGTGCCAAAATCATAGTTTTTGCTAAACAAGTAACGAAATTGAATTGATGGTCAGTATCTCTAGAGTAGGCAGCATGATAAGAAGTGGTGTTGCTATACACTAGAAGATATAGAGAATCACCGAAGAGAAGAACTAGAAAGGCATAGAAAGTGAAAAGCTAAGAAAGGAGAATCGGTGAAAGAAGGTAAAGTCAGACAATTCCAAGATTCAACTAATAAAAATGACTCATGATTAGAAGTAAAGAAAACATTCTCTAAGCACGAGGAGTGTGAATTCTTGATGTTAGTTAAGCAAAGTGAGTGATTGAGCAGTTGATTAGAATCCCTGCTAGAATTTCACTACTATCTTTAATTTTGAATTCAAAATCTCATCGAAATATGTTATTTAGGGTTCTAAATCAGGCACATGTCTATCAAGACATTTCTATTGATAACTTGAATAATATAGTTGGGAGTGTAATGACAGCTAACTATATATTCTTTATCAATGATGAAATACTTGGAGAAGGAACTAGGCATACAAAGGATATGTCTAATGTAAAGGATATTTTATTGTAAAGGTTCTGGTGGACAATGGGTCATCCATAAATATCTTACCTAAAACAACCCTCTTAAACCTACCAATCGATGAGACAAACATATAGCCTAGCACTATGATAGTATGAGCTTTTGATGGAACCATAAGACAGGTTTTAAGGGATATCAAAATACCTATCCAAGTGATCTAATTACATTTAACATCACATTTCAAGTGATAGAAATAGTACTAGCTTACAGTATATTATTGGGACGGCTATAGATACAATCAGTGAGAGAAGTACCATTATCTCTATATCAAAAGGTCAAATTCATCATTCAAGGAAAGATGATTAAAATTTCAGAGGAAAAGACCTTTTGATTACTAAGCCAATCTTAACCCCTTATGTTGAAGTAGCAGTAGAAGCCTTTGAAAGTTTTTTCCAATCCTTTGAGATAACAAATACTTCATATGTTGGAGAAGAATTGGTCCTGCCAACTCCTCAATTATCTACCACAGAAATAATGGTAGAAAAAGCAATGATAAGGGCAAGCAATTCCCCAGAGAAAGGTTTAGAAAGAGATGAATAAAGAATCAATGCCTTTCTGCTTCCTCCCAATAATGACAATAGAGCTGTATTGGTATATAAGATTCCTAGAGAAGATAGAAGGAGGATTTAGAAGGAGAAAGGAAACGTCGTCTAGTAAGGTTGGTAAATCAAGAGGCATCAATAGAAAAGATGACATTTCCTTCCTTAATGCATATATTCAAAAGCATTGGTTTTTTTCATGAGGGAAGGGAAGCACTAGAAGATCCAAAAGATATAGGGACTATGTTATGGTAAATGAGAATGAGCTTAATGATAAAGAAACTTTATGCACCTTTGCCACTAGGATGAGATCTGGACAATTTAAAATCTTATGAATTACCATCTTAATCAAAGTAATCCAAAAAATTATTTTACTATAATTTTATCCTATATCTTAGAAAAAATTAACATGGGATTTTTTAAAATATTTTAAAATAATTTTTAATAAAATAAAATGCATATTTCATCTCCATTCTTGGACTGTTTTTGGTACTTTCATTTTGTTACTTTCTACTTAATTTCTAAATCTTGGTAACATTTTCCTTCTATACTTATTCTACCCAAGAATGCCAGTGATGAATTAAATTATGATAAAATCGAGTTTGGATATGATTTTGATAACCCTATCTTTGAAATCACATCTGATAAAAAAGATGAAGAGGATTTTCCTCCTGAGATAACTAAGATGATAGAACCGAATGAAAAATTTATGCAACCATAAGAAGAGGCAGTAGAGACAGTAAACTTAGGAACTAAAGAAAATAAGAAAGAAAAATGATTAATGCATCTCTATCTCTGGAACTGTTGGTGTGAGAAAATGCTCACTTACTTTATTTCTTAGGAAGAATACACTATATATACAAAGGGTTAAAAGAATAGCAACTAAAAGACCTAACTACCCTTACATACTAATAAACCTTTCACAACACTCCCCCTCAAGTTGGTACATAGATATTACACATGTCTAACTTGCACAATAAGGTTTGGAAGAGCTTGGAATTTAATCCTTTGGTAAGAATATCAGCAACTTGATTGCTCGAAGTTACATGAGTGAGCTTTAAAAGACCTTGAGTGATTTTCTCTTTGATAAAGTGTCGGTCGATCTCAATATGTTTTGTCCTGTCATGTTGAACAGGATTTTGAGCAATACTAATAGCAGCCTTGTTGTCACAGAACAAGGTAGAGGTTCCCCGCTTGGAGAGGTTTAACTCATCCATTAGCTTTCTTAACCATAAGACTTCACACACTCCTTGTGCCATAGCCCTAAACTCGGCTTCAGCACTCGAACGGGCAACAACAGTCTGCTTTTTACTTCTCCATGTAACCAAATTACCTCCAACAAATGTACAGTAGCCTGAAGTTGATCTACGATCATCTAGTGACCCTGCCCAATCTGCATCTGTATAAGCTTCAATGCCGAGGTGTCCATGTTTTGAGAAAAGCAAACCTCTCCCCGGAGCAGATTTAAGATATCTCAAAATGCGTAAAGCAGCTTCGAGATGGCAATCACGGGGATCATGCATATACTGGCTAACTTGACTGACTGCGAATGCAATGTCAGGCCTGGTATGTGATAAATAAATTAATCTACCAACCAATCTTTGATATTGACCAATGTCAACCGATTTTCCTACTCATGCCTGGATTTTGCAATTAACTTCAACAGGAGAAACAACGGGTTTACAACCCAACATACCAGTTTCCCTCAAGAGATCTAAAACATACTTCCTTTGGGAAATAAAAATTCCTCTTTCAGATCTAGCCACTTCTATTCCAAGGAAATATCGCAAATTTCCAAGATCTTTGATCTCAAATTCTCTTGCCAACAATCTCTTTAAGCGAAGAACTTCCTCATTATCATCTCCAGTCACAACCATGTCATCAACATAAACAAGCAGCAATGTGATCTTGCCATTTTGATGCCTAAAAAATAAAGTATGATCAGCATCACTTTGCACATAACCAAATGAAACCATGGCTTTACTCAGTCTGTCAAACCACGCTCTCGGAGATTGCTTCAAACCATATAGGGCCTTCTTCAATTTAAGAATCTTCCCCTTTGTGTCCTTATCATCAAATCCGAGAGGCACATCCATATACACTTCTTCTTTTAAGTCCCCATGTAGAAATGCATTTTTTACATCAAATTGATGCAAATCCCAGTTGAGATTGGCTGCACAAGATAAGAGAATTCTTATTGTATTCATCTTTGCAACAGGAGCAAATGTTTCCTGATAATCCACTCCATATGTTTGAGTATACCCTTTTGCCACCAATCTTGCCTTGTACCTGTCCACTGTGCCATCGGCCTTATGTTTCACCACAAATACCCATTTGCATCCAACCGTTCTCTTGTCTTTCACATGGTCAACAAGTTCCCATGTTTCATTTTTCTTTAAAGCCTTCATCTCTTCAATCATTGCTTCCTTCCATTTTGAGTCTCGATATGCTTCCTTCCAATTCTGTGGAATAGAAACAGAAGAAACAGACAAGACAAAAGCTCTATAGGATGGAGATAAATTATCATATGAGACAAATTTTGAGATAGGATGTTGAGTACAAGACCTCACACCTTTCCTTAGAGCAATAGGGACATTTGAATCCTCAATCACAGGATCAGAATCAATAACCGGGTTAGGATTATCAATAACAGGATTTGAATTGGGAGTACTTACATTGAAAAGTGTTTCTGTTGGTTCAGGAACTGATGACAGGGATAATGATTGGTCACAGGAATCATGCATGATAGCCTTACCTTTCTCTTTTCTGGTATATCTTTGCAGATCCGGTCTATCTAATCTACCTTTCCTCCTTTCATCAAGATCATTCATGTTGTCCTTTTCACCCTCAATAAAAACCAAGTTCTTGAATTGCTCAGGTACAGAAACAGAGAAGGGAATTGATTTTGCAACTACCTCTTCTATTTCAGTCTCCCCCTGAAGAGGAATCGGAGGAAAGTAAGGTTCAAACTCCCGAAAAGTTACATCCATACTCACAAAATACTTTCTAGATGATGGGTGATAACACTTATATCCCTTTTGAGTGCCAGAATAACCAACAAACACACATTTTAAGGCTCTAGGATCAAGTTTACTCCCATACCTATGATGAACAAAGCACACACACCCAAACACTTTAGGAGGAACAGTATAGGAGGTTTGGCCTTGTAAAACTTCTATGGGACTTCTAAAGTTAAAGGTTCGAAGGGGCATTCGATTGATTAGATATGCAGCAGAAAGGACTGCATCTCCCCAAAACTGTTTAGGAACATTCATAGTGAACATGAGAGATCTAGCAACTTCTAGCAAATGTCTATTTTTCTGTTCAGCAACCCCATTTTGAGCACTAGTATTTACACAACTAGTTTGATGGATGATACCTCTATCATCTAGGTATGATTGAAACATACTATCCATATACTCAGTCCCATTATCAGATCTTAAGATTTTCACCTTAGCATCAAACTGTGTGCAAATCATATTGTAAAAAGATTGAAAACATGAAAACACTTCATTCTTTGTTTTCAACAGATACACCCAGGTTAATCTAGTGCAATCATCAATAAAGGTAACAAACCATTTGTATCCAGATAATGAAACAATAGAACTAGGTCCCCATACATCAGAATGAATAGTCATGAAGGGAATAGAACTTTTATTATCATGAGAAACATAAGTATTCCTCGTATGTTTTGCTAGTTCACAAGCATCACAAGTTAAAGTTTCAAAAGAACACTGACTAAATAAGTTAGGATACAACCATTTGAGAACAACAAAAGATGGATGTCCTAACCGTCTATGCCACATAACAATTTCTTGACTCACATCACTACTCTGTCCTACCAAAGCTTGGGATCCCTTCTCAAGGAGATATAAGCCATCATGCACTCTACCAGCACCAATCACTTCCCCTGACTCCAGATCCTGCAAATAACAATGAGTTGGATAAAAAACAGCTTTGCATTGAAGGTCATTGGTGATAGCAAGCACAGATAAGAGATTAACTGGAAAGCTAGGAATATGAAGAACAGATTTCAAATCAATGTTGGGTGTACACTTTACAGAACCTGTACCAGAAATTGGAGCTAAAGAGCCATTTGCAATACGAACAGTTTCCTGAGTAGAACAAGGTGAGTAGTCTATGAATTTTTCTAAAGAGCCTGTCATATGTTTGTTTGCTCCTGAGTCTATAATCCAAGAATTATCAACAGAATTGACTAGAAGTGCCATACCTGACTGTGAAAAATGAGAGGTAGCGCTAGATGAGGATGGTGTACCCTGTCGAATGAGGTTTCTCAGAGCTTGCAACTCTTCAGCTGATAGGTCATCTGTGGAAAGAGCATTAGAAACAGGAGTAGAGCTTGAACTAGCCACCTCAACTTGATTTGCTACATGTCGAGATGACCCTGATCTTCCTCTACCACGACCACGGCCCCTTCCACGGCCGCCATAAGTTGGTTTTCCAATCAATTCCCAACATCTTTCCTTGATATGCCCAGGAGTGTTACAATGATCACAAAAGCGAGTATCCTCCTTATAGGTAGTACGAGTAGCTTGTGATGCTACGAGACCAGCTTTTTCAATTATAGGAGTTTTCATCATAGTTCTCCTCCTACTTTCCTCTTGTTGAATGTAAACATGGGTTTCTTCCAAGGATAGCATAGGATTCTTTCCCAATACTTGAACTCTAACAGGATCATATTCAGGATTCAACCCTGCTAGAAATCTAAATATACGCCCAGTCTCAATTTTCTTGTGGTATTGAACTGCATCTTCTTCGCATTTAGCATGAAAATCATCATAATAATCTAATTGTCTCCACACTTCATTTAAAGCAGCATAATAATCATCCACAGTCAATTCCCCTTGTTTCAAGGCTTCAACTTTAAGACACAACTCATACACTAAAGCAGCATTTCCTTGGCCAGAGTAAGTCTTCCTAGCAGAATCCCATATCATCTTTGCCGTGTCAAGCATTATAAAGGTGGCAGCAATCCTTGGTTCCATAGAATTCAAGAGCCATGACATAATAAGAGAATTTTCAGATTCCCACAAAGTATGCTTAGAGTCAGTTGTAGATGGACGAGATTTAGAGCCGGTAAGATAGTCCGTATAACCTCTTGCATTGATAAATAGATAGCATGATCTTGACCAAGCAAGAAAATTTCCAGCCCCTTCCAACTTGAACTGACTGATTTGTAACGATGGATTATCGTTATTGGGAGCCTTCAACTTATCATCAGCCATGTCTTCAAGGAAAACAATGACAATACTAACCCCCAACCAAGGACTGAAATTTCAACTACCAAAAGACCAAGCAAGAGCTAAGTGGTGTTCAAACCCCAAAAAAAAAACACTAGAATCAGCCTGTTGGAGCAGCAGCAGAAGCAGAAAACACAGAGGAGCAGAAAAAAAAATTTTAGCAAACCGGGGAACTAACCGGATAGACAGGGTCGGAATGCAGTGGAGATGACGTCGGAGCAAGAACAGCCGGAGAAGGTGACCAGAGGAGTCACACGCGCGTGCAAGCGCCGACGCGTGAGAAAGGGTGCTGGACCTTCCGGTGGCGCGTGAGCTTCACGAGCTAGGTTTCCGGCTAGGCGGCTTCTGGCGAGATCAGTCCGGCGGTCAAGCTGTCGTCTGAGGGAGGCTGTGTCGATAATGCATGCCTGCAAGACCTCAAAACTGAATTGGCAGCCCCTACACTTGGGTGGAACTACTGAAAAAAAAAGATTCAGCCGGAAAATAGAAGAACTTGGCCGGAAAAAAAAATTAGACCACCAGATTCTCTCCCCCTTCCTGCTCTGATACCATGTTGGTGTGAGAAAATGCTCACTTACTTTATTTCTTAGGAAGAATACACTATATATACAAAGGGTTAAAAGAATAGCAACTAAAAGACCTAACTACCCTTACATACTAATAAACCTTTCACAACAGGAACTCTAAGATAAACTAGTCAAATTTCTAAGGGAGTTCTTAGATGTCTTCGCATGATCATACCAAGATATGTCAAGATTAAGTACGGACATAGTTATTCATCATTTACCATTGAAGCCATAATGTAAACTTGTAAAATAAAAATTAAGAAAAATGAAGCTATATGTTTTGCTAAAAATAAAAAGAAGTAAAATGGCATTTTAAGGTAGGTTTCTTAAAGGTGGCCCATTATCCAAAACGGATGGCCAACATTATTCCCTTCCCTGAGAAAGATGGAAAGATTAAGATGTGTGTTGATTATCAGGATCTTAATCGAGCAAATCTAAAAGAAGATTTTCCTTTACTTCATATCAATGTATTAATAGATAATACAACTCGATTCCATATGTTCTCATTAATGGATGGATTCTCAACGTATAACAAAATTAAAATGAATCGTGATGATAAGAAAAAAAATAACTTTTATTACTCTCAGGGGAACGTTTTGTTATAAAGTGATCATTTTGAACTAAAGAATGTGGACGCAACTTATCAGAGAGCAATGATACTCTAGTTCATGATATAATATATATTAAAAAAATGAAAGTATATGTCAATGACATGATAGCAAGATCTCAACATGATGAAGACAATATTACAGTTTTGAGAAGAATGTTTAAGCGGATAAGGAGATATCAGCTCTGGTTAAATCCTATAAAGTGCATATTTGGAGTTTTATAAGGGAAATTGTTAGGGTTTCTAGTCAGTAGAAGGGGAATTGAAATTGATTCTAATAAGATTAGGGTTATAGTTGAAATGCTAGCTCCTAACAGTGAAAAAAAGTTCTAAAGCTTTTTGGAAAGGCTTAATTATGTAGCTCGATTCATATTACAATTTACAGCTATGTGTGAGCCTATCTTCAAGTATACGAGGTTATTGTAGTAACGGTGATCGGTCCAAGGTCATCTCACAAGGAAGGTGTTTGCTCATAATGATTTTATTAAAACAAAATATTAAAGTTTGAGTGGATGTTGTTGAAATGGTGAAAAGTAATTAAAATTTAAAAGTAAAATGAGTAATGGTTGTGCAAGATTAATTTAAATTCTTGGAATGTGTGAATATTCGAATTTTGAGGCTCGAAAAGCCGACTGCAAAAGACCAAGCCAGACAAGTCGACCGCGGCAGAGTTCACCAAAAATATACCTTCATGGTACTTGAAATGTCCGGAGCGACGCAAGGATCACAGGTATGGTCTCGGAATAATTTTTGGAGGTCCGCAGCTCCCAGAAAATCAGTTTGAACGAAAAATGCGAATTTTGGTGTGGTTTAGGGGTGAACCGCTGGGACCGGCGGTCCGACCGCCGCCCACGGCGGTCCGACCGCAGACCTACCGGCGGTCCGGCCGCCACCGCGCCATTAGTGTCCTTTCCCATTTTTTCAGTGACCACCCGGTCCGACCGCCGTCCAGCCCGAATTTCACCTATAAAATGCTGCTAAACTTTCAAAAAAGGGGCTGGACTTTTTCGGGTGGGCCTCATGCTGTCGAATTCTTTTCACGCTTAAAAACTCTTATTGGACTTTTATTTGCAAGAATCTAACCTTGTGTGGCAAGGATTAAGAATCATATTTCAAGATCTAAGAAAACAAGACTTGGAACTTCGAAGTGGAAGGACCCTAAACAAGGTAGTATGATAATTCATTATTTGTCAATTCAAGCATATCATAAAGCATCCTATCTTCTTTTTAATTTCTTTTCGGTCAAAGACCTAATCCTTTTAGGTCTAAGGCCTAATTAACTAATCAATCAACACTTCGGCATGAAGCCGCGAATCAATCAACTTTTTGGCACGGAGCCCAAATTGTATCCTTTTGGTATGAAGTACCTAAATTTCATAATTAAAATCAATCTTTTGGCTAAAGGCCTAAATTGCACTATTTTGGTACAAAGTACCTAAATTTCACAAATTTGCACTAAGTGCTAAAATTAACAACTTTGGCAAAAAGCCCGACAAATGCACGAAGCATACACACACACATGCATGAAGCATAATTTTCATCGCCTTTAAATAGGCTTTTCCGAACTACATGGGCTTTGATCTCTCATAAAAAATGAGAGTATGTAGGCATATTTGAGATTCACCTCAAATAACAAGTCCGCAATTTACTAACAATCTATTCTTCTTCCTTTCTGAGTTTCTTTTGGATTCATTTCCAAATTGGCAAATTAATCAAATACATGACATAGTCCCCGAATCCTCCTTGGGTTCGTAGATTAGAAACCTTTACATTGGATATATTGATTGGAGTCAAACAAGGGTTTTCTTAGTTTTTCCCTTTGAACAAAATAAACTGAGTGGCGACTCTCGACAACGAGTGAACTTTCATCCGAATCCTTTTCGGGTGGAAAATCGAGGTTCACAATTTGGCGACTCCACTGGGGACCATAAAAATGATTTATGGGATTCTAGTGGACTACTATTGCTTATTTGATTAATTTGACACTAGGGACCATGAAAATGATTTATGGGATCCTAGCAGATTACTATTGTTTATTTGACTAACTTGCCCTTCTTTAGGGTACTTTTATTCATTTTGCAGGGTACCCTAGCAATATATATCCCCTCCTTGGGGATATTGGATTGAAAATTGACAAAGGAATCTTTTTCCTTTAATGGACCCCTTGTTTGACTAATTGTGCATTTATTTTGACATTCAGAGAATCTTTTTCTCTTGCATTATATGGGGGAATCCTTTTCTTTCATTTCATAAAAAATTGTTTTCAAATGAATTTCTTCTCTTTCTGTTCAAAATTCTGAGTCTGGATAGCAAGTAGCGCTGACCGGCAGGTCTCCTTGATTATGCCGGCGGACAGCCAAAGCGTCCTCCCTATTGTCGCAAACTATTCCAATCCTTTTGGAGTGGCCCATGAGTAATCGTACTGTTGGACCCACGCGAAACTCTTTGTTTCACATGTGTTTAGGTATATCTTACTCAAGACTCAAGGGTCCCTATTATGAGCCAATTCTCTATTTTTCATGAACAATAGAACCTTCCCTTAGGTTGTATGTACCCAATGATAGTGCCACATACCATTAAAATGAATTATGATGTGATGTGGTGCATTCATGCAACATGACAACATTATTTTGGGAAAAATCTTTTGGGGAAAAGTTTTGATGTGTATAAGTGGACCAAGAGTTTATCCCATCCTACCCACTGCCCTGATCCCTTGCCTTTAACCTTTGCAGGTATTCACTATCCATGTGTCTTCACCCACACAAGCTACACCAACTCCAACTGTCCAATCACCCACAAGTCCTGCTACCCAAATTTCACCAACTGCTCCAATTACTGAAATGGCTACTATTGAACAGATTAAGGCCTTGCTAGATGGACAGGTTAAGGAAATTGAAGCTAGGATGCAAGAGAGAATTGATGAAGGTTTGGCTGCACAAAGGGTAGCCATCTTGGCTGAATTAGGAGGGGCATCAAAGACAGCCACTACTTCTGAAAATTTAGGGAAAGAACCTATTGTGGGGCAAACTAGTACCCCCATGACTGCTCAGAACAATACCCCTGTCATCAATTTGGAGGATTCGTCCTCTAAGAATGAAACTAATGAACTGAAAAAGAAACTTGAATTGCTTGAAAGGTCAATCACTGCCATGAAAACTCATAAAGAGGTGGTAGACATGGATTCCTTATCCTTGTTTCCCCAAGCTAGATTGCCTCCAAAATTCAAGATGCCTGGGATGGACAGATTTGATGGGACCACTTGCCCTAAAACCCATTTGAAGATGTATGTGGGGGCATTGAGCCCTTGGGGTTTAAATGATGAACTCTTTGCTCAACTCTTTCAACAATCCTTGACTGGGGCTGCCCTAAAATGGTTTGTAAGCCTGGATCGAGCCAAGATTAAGACCTGGGAAGACATCTGCAATGCATTTAACACTCAATACCACTACAATATTGAGGTGGATGTCACTAGAAGGGAGCTTGAGACCACTAAGCAAAATAACAATGAACCCTTCTCCTCGTTCCTTACGAGGTGGAGGGCGAAGGCTGCCCAAATGATCAATCGCCCTTCAGAACAGGAGCAGATTGATATTATAATCAGAAATTTAAGACCTACATATCAAGCTCAACTGCAAACCCAATACCTACCTACTTTCAAATCGCTCATTGCGACTGCAACTAAGGTAGAAGACTTGATACAATTGGGTAAAATAGTAGATGAGGGAGCTACTTTGAAGTATAGGAAACAAGGTCAAGCCACTTCCTCAAGTAAGGTCAATGAAGTGGCCAATATTGCCCCTGCGAATCCTTTACGTGTGGGCAATCTTGGGCAGAGAAATCAGCCAAGAAGGCAATATACCGACCTTGGGGTGCCCCTTCATCTAGTGTTTAAAAAGGCCGTGGAAGGGAAGTATTTGAAGCCTTTGGACCCAAGGCCACCTCCAAACCCATTACCCTCCAGTTATAAGGCCAATGAGTATTGTGAATACCATCAGGGAAAAGGGCATAGAGCAGATGCTTGCTGGACTCTGAAAAACCGCATCCAAGATTTGGTGGATAGGGGTGACATCATTCCTCTCAGGAGTCAACCGAACATTAATACTAACCCTTTGCCTAATCATTCCATCCACGCCATCACTGTGGAAGAAGAGCTGTTTGATCCTTTCAAACTTCTCTTAGAAATGAATGAAGTGTGTGTGTTGGATTTGAATGACCTTGCTGAAGAGGTCGACGCTTTGACAAGAAGCGGAAGGCAATATCAGCCACTCGACTTGGGAAAAGCCCCTGCAACCTCAAATCACCCCCATAAGAAGACACCTGAACCAAAGGAAGACCCTGTCCTCACTCAGCCTAAACAAACTCAAGCTAAGGTGTCAAGTTGGGAGCTCCTTGCTTCCTCATTCCCACACCGTCAGGCTCTCAGCGAAGCTTTGAATTAGCTTGATACATCAGTAGACACAAGCCCAGAAGCTTTGGTAGCCACTTTGACCCAATCAACCAAGACATTGAGTATCCGATTTTCTGATATAGACCTACCAGAAGATGGCAGTAAACACAATGATGCTCTATACATCACCATACAAACTGGGGGAAAAACTATTCCCATGGTTCTCATTGATAATGGGTCAGCCTTAAATGTATGTCCCTTAAAAGTAGCAAGCTGTCTGGGGTTGGAGGCTACAGATCTTACACCTTCTGATCAGATTGTTAGAGCATATGATAACACTCGAAGAGAAATTTTGGGTGTTGCCACTCTGGAAATTGTCATTGGGCCGGTGAAAATGAGAGTGCCCTTCCAAGTCATTGATGTACCCGCGAGCTTTAATCTCCTCCTTGGAAGGCCGTGGATTCATCAGAATAATGCTATCCCTTCTTCATTACACCAAAAACTTAAGTTCCCTTTTGAAGGAAAAATCATCACTATCAAAGGTGACACCTGTGAAATCAACAAGAGAACCATGGATCAGTCTCTCTTTGAGGTTATTCCTGTTGAAACCGCCATGACCTTGACTGGTTTCCATTATGATACAGTCCAATGCATTGAAGGAGAAAAACCCAAAGGGCCATTTATCTTATATGATTTTGGAGAGGTCCAAATCAATTGCCTGGTGGGAATGATGTCTGCTGCCCGGAATGGAAATGATAAAGTCTGGGAGGAAAACACCCATAGTGCGGCCATGGGAAGAACCTGAGAATAAGGGAACTTTTGGCCTGGGGTACAAACCCACAGATGAGGAGATTGAAGAGTTTGAGCATGGAAGGAAGAAAAAGAAGAATTAGGGGGCAAGAAGCCTCAAAATGCGCCCTTACTTTAGAACTCTGAATGGTCACTTCTGCAAACCTGGAAAAGCAGTTCCTTACTATGGTTTCCAGGAGCCATTCTATTCTCCTGTGACCGGAAAGAAGCTACCGGGTTTTGAGATGTTCGATGATGTTTTGACCATAAAGGAAGAAGAGCCAGAACCTATAGCTGACCCACAAATGGAAGATTTTATGCGGCCTTGTCTCTTTGATGAGGTTGCTATGATAACCAATTTTGAAGACAAAAGGGACTTCACAAAGCTGATCAAGACCACAGATGGACCACTGATGAACTGGTATGCCGAGGAGGGACAAGCTGCTACAGTCAAACCTAGTCCTGTATCATACCCTAAACCCGAGTCTTGTACCGAGTCAAATCTCGAGTCAAACACCGAGTCAGAGTCCAGTTCTGAGTCTTCCTTAGCTTCAAGAATAGAAAACCCTGATGTCAAAACTGATGTATCTCTGGAGGATGACTCCGCCATTATTAATGAAACTGTTCAAGTTCTTGGTTACCCTGTGTCTTTTGCTTTCCAAGTATTATCTAGCAAAAATGAAATAAATGAAATAAAAGAAATAAATGAAAAGATAATAATTGGCAAAGAAAATGAACATACATACATTGCATATGATTGTATGAATAAGGAACAGGTTGTTGAGTGCATCAGAAGATATGTTGACTGCTTCATGTGGAAGGCAAGTGATGTCACGGGAGTAGACCCAGCAATAGCAGTTCATAAGATTCCGCTATACCCTGGTGCAAAGCCGGTTAAGCAGAAGTTGAGAAGAATGAAACCAGAATGGTCTTTGAAAATTAAAGATGAGATTGCCAAGCAACTGGATAATAAGTTCATAGAACCAATTGCCTACCCTTCCTGGTTAGCAAACATCGTGCCAGTCCCGAAGAAAGATGGAAAGGTCAGGATGTGTGTTGACTATAGAGATTTGAATAAGGCTTTTCCCAAGGACGATTTTCCACTACCACACATTGATTTGCTGATAGACAAGATGGCTGGGCATATGATGGTTTCCATGACTGACCTCGCGGTTGGGTACAATCAAATCCTAGTGCACCTACCAGACAAAGAGAAGACAGCTTTCATTACAGAATGGGGCACTTTCTGCTACAGGGTTATGCCTTTTGGGTTGATAAATGCAGGGGCTACCTACCAAAGGATGGCGACAACAGTCTTTCATGACATGATTCACAAAGAAGTAGAAGTGTATGTTGATGATATGATTGTTAAGTCAAAATCTCCAGAAGAACACGTTGAAGCACTTGAGAAGTTCTTCCTTAGGCTTCGCAAGTACAATTTGAAACTTAATCCTACAAAGTGCCTCTTTGGTGCAACATCAGGCTTATTTTTGGGATATTTGGTCAGCAAGAAAGGAATAGAAGTTGATCCAGCAAAGTCGAAGGCTATTCTGAAAATGCCTCCGCCAAGAACAGAAAAAGAGATTCGAGGCTTGCTAGGTAGATTACAGTATATCAGTCGATTCATATCGCAATTGGCAGAGACTTGTGGTCCAATCTTTAAGCTACTAAGGAAACGTGCTTCACAAGAATGGAATGAAGACTGCCAAAAGGCCTTCGACAAGATCAAAGAATACTTGTTAAGTCCGCCAATTCTACAACCTCCCAGAATGGGAAAGCCTCTGCTCTTGTATTTGTCTGTAACAGATGAAGCCATAGGTGCAATGCTAGCTCAAGAAGCCGAAAGTACGAAGGTGGAAAATGCAATTTACTACCTCAGCAAAAGGATGCTAGATTATGAGTTAAAGTATAAAAAGATTGAGAAGTTGTGTTTAGCCTTGTATTGGACTTGTACGAAATTACAACACTAATTGTCTTCTTACACTACTTATGTCATCGCAGAACAGAGTCCCTTGAAATTCCTTATGGAGAGGCCTATTTTGGACAGCAAAATGGCTAAGTGGGTATCAACATTGGCAGCCTTTGACTTAAAATTCATTCAAAGGAAAGCTATGAAAGGTGGCGCAATAGCTGACCAATTAGCAGAATTACCCGTGAATGACGAGATGCGAGAAGTGGGTTTCCCTGACGAAGACCTCTTGAATGTGGAAAGGAGTATTTGGGAGATGTATTTTGATGGGGCATCCAATTATCATGGAAATGGAATTGGGATTGTGTTCAAAACTCCTTGTGGAGAATACATTCCATTTGCAGTTAAACTTGACTTTAGCTGCACAAATAATGAAGCAGAATATGAAGCTTGCATCAATGGGCTTGAAGCCGCCCTGGAATTAGGAATTAAGAACCTAAAGGTCTACGGTGATTCTATTTTAATAGTATCACAAGCCTTAAGGAAATGGAAGATAAGAGAAGAGTGTTTGGTTCCTTACCTACAACGCCTTGATCATCTAGCACAACAATTCGATGATTTGTCCTTTGAATATCTCCCAAGAGCAAAGAATCAGTTTGCTGATGCCCTGGCTACTTTAGCTTCCATGATCAATATCAAGGAGGGGAAAGCCATTCGTCCATTAAAAGTTCAACTTCAGAAACGACCCGCCCATGTAATGCATTTGATCGATGGTAAACCATGGTTTTGGGATATCAAAAGTTATCTCAAGGATGGAAGTTATCCGGAGGGATCATCAAAGGTTGATCAGAGGGCCATAAGGCAGCTAGCCACAGGTTACATTCTTAATGGGGATATCCTCTACAAGAGGAGTTGGAATGGAATGCACCTAAGGTGTGTGAATGAAGCAGAGGCTAAGCAGATAATGGAAATGGTACATGGTGGCGAATCAGGACCACACATGTATGGGATCGCCTTGGCTCGAAAAATTGTCAATCTAGGATATTATTGGTCCACCATGAATGCAGACTGCGTGGCATTTGTGCAAGAATGCCATCAGTGTCAGATATTTGCTAAGTTGCAGAAGCAACCTCCCGTTGCTCTGAATCCAATCACCTCTCCATGGCCCTTTGCTACTTGGGGAATAGATATAATTGGCAAAATACATCCAAAAGCCTCAAATGGACATCAGTTTATTTTGGTAGCAGTGGATTACTTCACAAAGTGGGTTGAAGCAGCTTCCTATGCAGAATTAAACGCCAAAAAGGCAGCACAGTTTGTCCGAACCAACATCCTTTGTCGGTACGGAACACCGTTTGAAATTATCACTGATAATGGAACTCATTTCCAAGCAGAATTTGCTAAGCTCTTGAAGGATAAGAATGTCCAGCATCATAAGTCCTCTCCTTATAGACCTCAAACAAATGGAGCGGTAGAAGCAGCGAACAAGTCTATAAAGGTGATCATACAAAAAATGATCAAGGAACATAGGCGTTGGCATGAAAAGTTACCGCTGGCTTTGTGGGGAAATAGAACATCAATTAGAACTCCTACTGGGGCAACCCCGTATTCCCTGGTGTACGGAATGGAAGCAGTACTCCCCATTGAACTAGAAGTTCAATCGGCGAGGATAATTCATGAAAGTCAGATAAACGAAGCTGAATGGATCAGCAATTATCATCATCAGTTTGTTGGGTTTGGATGAAAAAAGACTTCAAGCTCTACATCGGATTCAAAGGTATCAGAGGCGAGTGGCCAAACATTTCAACAAAAAGGTCAAAGATTGAAAGTTGGAAGAAGGTTGTTTGGTTCTGAAAGAGATCAGAACACCTATTAATTATCCTCGTGGGAAGTTTCGTCCTCTTTGGGCGGGACCCTACATTTTAAAGAAAATACTTTCCGGCGGAGCCGTCATCTTATCTGATTTGGATGGTCTGGAGTTCACAAACCCATGCAATCTGGATCAATTAAAGAAATATTATGTATAATCATGCATTGTAAGGAACTACATTAGACCTGATTCTCGCAAACTAATTCGAGATATGTAGGCAGCTCTCCTTGAGCACGGTCTAAATATTAATAAAAATCATCCATTCATCTTTCTTTTGCTAATATTATAAAAAACACAAAAAACAAAAAACAAAAAAAATCCCGCTAAGTAGAAAACCCACAAAAGGCGGCTTAGGAAAGAATGGGTAAGAGCTCGCTAAGTTGAAAATCCGAAAGGACGGCTTAGGCAAAAATTAGAGCAAATAAATAAAGTAGATAATGCTTGGAAAGCAAACAAAAAAAAAGGAAAGGGTCATTCATTAAGAGTCATTCATTCAAAAAAGAATCTTTCATTACAAAAAGAGTCAGTCATTACAAAAAAGAGTCAGACCATAAGTCCTATACATTCAAGGAACTAAAAAGGTACAAACAACCCAAAAAACAGACAATGGAGTCACCCTGGGATCTAAATCCTATGCCTCCTACGTGGGCAAGAGTCTTCGGTATCTTCCTTAGTTCCGGAACTCTTTGCAACATCTATCTTCTCCTCGCTAAGAGGAACCACCTCCTCTCTCTCCAACTCCTGCAGCAAGGCATACCTCCTGGGTTTTTCAACGGGCCAAACTTCAGCTATAAACCAGGTCCTATACTCCGGAGTAGGCTGAACAAGGGAAGGCTCAGCAAAAGGCCTGATCATCTGATGTTCTCTGACCTAAGTCTGTAGAACAACTCGGGTAACTCCAGGAGTAATAGGGGAAGCAATGGTAAGCCCAACCGGAAGGGGAACCCTCTGATTAATCCCCATCTGTCTGAGGACCCGAGAAGCACTATACCATGTGCTGTGGGTGAAACCAAGGAGATAGACATGGTTGTGCATGGCATTTGCCTCCATGAAGCGAGGAATTCTATACCAAGGGACGAACCATAACAATTCTTCTGGTCCAAGCTCAAACAACCAGATAGCCCACTTAGCCATGGAGCGAAAAGAAATCTGGATTCTCCTGGTACGGTACTGCGAAGGGTTATATGTCAAGGCATTAGGAGCAGCAACCACTCGGAGATGGTCTCTCAGCCAAACCCGAAAAAATAGATCATTTCTATTTACAAACAAAAAAGAGAGAATGAAATTAGAAGAAGCAAAAAGGTATAACAAGATTACCTGAAGAATGATCGGGGTGACAGTCCAGTTCTCAAACCCGAGGACAGCTCTGTCAAGACTCTGGATAGTCTCAGCTAGAATCATACCACCGATGCAATTAAGCTCTTCCATCTGCCTAACCATGGGGCAAAGCCTCAAGTCGCCGAAGCCAGGATCACGATTGAAAAGAAACCCGGCTAATAGGCAGAAAACAAAAGCTCGCATTCTGTGTTTCAGTTGAACCTCATCTTCAAAGTTGGAGGTCAGAAATTCATCAATCAGGGGAAGCAGCATCGCTCTACTCCCATCCATGATCATAGCTTGAGCTTGAGGCCTGGTAAAATTGAAAAGCCTCTGAAAGGATCCCACATAACCAACTTGGACCTCATGCCTTACAAGAGGTCACATCCAATGATTGAACAAAATTCCTCAAAAAGAGGACACATTTCCTCCATTCGAGCACCGAATCTGAAAACATGGGCTTGAGGATCCCAAAATCTAATGCAAGCATGCAAAAAATCCCAATCCACAGCCACGCCCCTAAGGGTAGTAACGGCTTTCAGTCCATACCTTCCCATGTTGATCCTTTCGACGTTATGAAGGCTCTTGGTCCAGTTATGCATCACGTGGTTAAAAAGAGGATTCATTGTTGAGGGAAATAAAAAAATCCTGCAATGAGAAATCTATTTCTGGCCCGAAAATGCACTCAAAATTCTATTTTTTCCAATACATATACTGCCTCCGGGGCCTCCCCGGCGGTCCGACCGCCGACCGGACGGCCCAACCGCCCCCACACAGCCTCGATTCCAGTTTTATATATATATATATATTTATTTTATGTTATTTTTATCTTTATTTTATTTTATGAAATTCTTATGTTTTGGCCCTGTTTAGATTATTTTAGGTACTATTTTTGGGGTTATCTCAGGGATTTATTTTTGAAAATAGATTTCTAAAACAAACAAAAAACAAACATCATACATACATATCCGCTGTTAATACTAATAAATTAGTGCAGGTTTGTACTTGGGTTCAAATGACAGGTGAAAAATATGAAAAGTACAAAGTACAGAGCAAGAATAATTCAAATAGTACAAATATAGTCCAAAACAAATATCACAATTCAGCGCCGGGCTCTCCGTCTTTGCGGCCTGTTCTGCCTCTCATAAGCAGCATCAGTCCAAGCACCGGCCAGCTCATCCGACAAAGCAGTAATCAGTGTTGTCATATCAGCAACTAGGCCCTCAGGTACCTGTGAAAAAGACACAATCACAATCAATTTCAAGAGAATTTTATGAATCCTTTTCATGAAAAGTTCTAAAAGAATATACCTGAGTGATGTGAACAAGCCTCCGATGAGGTGCACTCTCTGCACTAATTGGTCGGGACACCCAACCATCAGGTGCATGATAACGAACAGCATATGGCAACCTTAAGTCGGCTAAAGCAGGGTCCAATTGACCGGTAGCCGCAAGGATGGATGGGGGAGGCCTCAAATGTGATGAACTGCTGCTTGCTCCAGTATGTGATGGTCCAGCACTGAAAGCAGAAGCCCCAGTCCTAGAGGATGAAAGTCTGTTAGCTCGCCAGCTGGAAGAGGGATGGTCTCCCAGGGTGCTGGAACTGGAAGTAGGGGCTGAAGAGTGGGAGGACCGATAAGGTGGTGCAGAATCGAACCGTGCCCCATTGTGTGGCATCAGTCGCTCAAGACAGTAGATATCATAATCTTCTTCATCCGGGGCAAAGGTCGATTCGAAGGGATCACCCTCATACTGGGACGCTGTAACAGGCAGAAGTGTCAGAGACAGCATGTCATTAGGGGGGTCCAAGGGAGCTGTACGGAAGCCGGCAATCTGGAAAGTCACTCTCTCAGCGAGATAGTACCGTCGATACTCTGGATGGGGAAGTATGAATCGACGGTGGGTCAGGGTCTGTGATCGCTGAAAGCTGTGATCTTGAGCAACCCACTCTGTCAGCCGGTTAGACATTGTTGTAAATGCTACCTGTAAAAATTTATTATGTAAGTGAATCATTTTCTCTAATATAATAAATAACGATGAAGATAAAGTATTTACCGAATTCATGGAGCAACTGTCGAAGAACGATCTCAGCTCTCTAATAGGAAGCTTCCTCTTTGGTGTTGCTATCCTCTCTTTATACCACCTCCAAGCAATGGGAGAAAGAGGATCTACAGGGGCAAGTGGCTCACAAAGAAAAGGGGCGACATCAGGAAAGTACTCATAAGCCCAAGTCAGAAAAAAATGAAGAAGAGATCAGAGTCGGTGTATGCAAGGTGAAGGAAATGTTCTTTACATTACCTCCCAGAAGTAATACAGGCCACATGGAGCAATGCGGGTATAGCAAAGGTCTGACATGTCGTCATACAATTTACACAACATCATGCTAGCCTAATCATATGTCTGAAGTCATGTCAGGTCGGTTAAACTCTTCAGCACATTGAGATTCACTGCATCCTTTCTGTTTGCTAAGAAGGAGCTAGCAAACAGGAGGATCAGGGTAAACCTGGCCGCCTGATCAGTAGTAAGATCGCCTACCTCATAGCCAGTATAGATGGCTGGCGCCTGCTCTACAAGCCACCTCCTCTGAATGCAGCGGGGCGCCTGATATCTCTGTTTAGCCAAATGTTTGGGGGTGATATGGGATTTCCACCTTATACCAAATGCCCATCTTGGTCATTAACCTTTCAAACCATTTATTGCAAAAATGGCTCCCTCCATCACTCAGGATTGCTTTAGGGTCCCGAACCAGCTCAAAATGTTTTCCTTCAAGAATTTCAAAATAATATTAGCATCATTAGTCCTTGTGGGGATAGCTTCTACCCACTTGGGCACGTAATCAATAGTAAGAAGGATATATTCAAAGCCAAAAGACTTAGAAATGGCCCCATGAAGTCTAATCTCTATAAATCAAAAATTTTCACCACAACAAAAATATTAAGAGGCATTTCATTTCTCTTACTAATATTTCCTACGCTTTGGCATCTATCACATCTTATGCAAAATGTTATAAGCATCTTTGAAAAGAGTAGGCTAATACAAACCACTTGGAGGAACCTTCTTTCCTCCAAAATGCCCTCTACAATACATGTTGTGGGCAAAATTGCAACACCTGTAATTGCTCTTCTTCTGGCATGCATCTTCTGATAATTTGATCCCTACATATTCTAAACAAATATGGCTTGTCCCAAAAGTAATACTTGTAAGAATGTAGAAATCTCTTTCTTGCCTAAAAATTCAAGTATTTTCTCATAGCACCACAAGAAAGATAGTTAGCAATATCGGCATATCATAGCGCTTGAGTTAAAGCAACTGTAGACCCTTAATTTTTGACCTAGTCCGGCCCAATATATTTTTTTAGTCCAAAATAATTTTTATGTTGTCTAATATATATTAATTAGTCCAAAATAATTTTTGTTATCTTAATTAAATAATTTTTGCTTCATTATCTAATTTTTATTAATAAAAAAATAAAAATAAACAAATAAAAATAAAAATAAAAATAAAAATTGGCGATGAAAAAAATCGTCGCTGAAAATTCCAGCAGGCTTGTCCGTGGGCCATTTCGCCCTCAGGAATTTCCTGCCAGTGAAATGGCCCGCAGGCCTATTCCCCGCCCCCTGCCGCAGCCAACTGCGGCAGATTTTTTCACCAGCGCAATTTTTCCTACGGCAAATTTTTTTGCCAGCGCGATTTTTCCGCAGCAGTTTTTTTTTTGCCAGCGAAATTTTCCGACGCAAAATTTTCAAAACCTAATACAATTAGGTTTCGGTTTCCTTTTCTTATTAAATATGGTATGCTGTGTGTAACTAGGAAAAACCAATAAAAAACTTCTATAAATAACAACACAAAAGGGAGGAAAAGTAATCAGAAATTGGAGGACAAAATTGGAGATTTTGAAACCGAATTCGTGAAGGAAAGTAGTGGAACCAAGCTGATTTTTAGGGAGTTGAAAATCAATTCAGCAATTCATCAAAGGTATCAACTTCCTTTGATTTGGTTGATCCAAGAAGCAATTTTGGTGCAACCCCACGAAAGAAGGTTTGAATTCTAAATTCCTTTTGTTTTTTTTTTCTTACAGTAGCTTAGTTCATCAAAGAAAAAAAATCCCAGAACCTTTAATTTAGTTTTTCTAAAGTTAAAAACACTATTTAGTTGCTTTGTTTTCCAAAAAACTTACAATTGCTACTTTTGTTTCATCAAAATCCTAAAACCCTAATTTAACATATTTATTTTCAAAACCTTAAATTAAAATTCTGTTTCTTTCAAAAAGCCTTCAAAAACATCTTTTCTATTTATAAAAACTTTAATTCGTTTGGTTTACTTTCATAAAATCTCATAAAAGTATCAAATTGATTTTCAAACCCTAAAAGTCAAAACATCCACCGAAATCCTAAATCCTAAAACACAAAACCCAAATTCAACTTCTAAACCTAAAATAGTAAACTCTAACCCCTTTAAAACCTTAAACTCTAACTTTTTCTAAACCTTAATCCTTTAAAACATTAAAAAACCATAAAACACAAATATTTTAAATTTACACAGTAAGCTTGAAATCATCATTTAAAGCCACAAATCAAAAGTATCATAAAGTGTCCAAAACCCTAGTTTCATGATTTCACCATTCAAACCTTAATTTGGTTAATCAAAGAGTCTTACCCACCTTTTAAAACATAAAACCTTAATCTATTTTAATTCTTTAAAAAGTCATAGTAGCTTAAATTTAAAAATCCAAAACCCTAAACATATGAAATAAAGGATCCTAAATGGAAACAATAGCTATAATTTGGATTTTTATTTACCTAATTCAATTCCATATTTGAGTATGTTTTGATTTATTTTATATGCTTTAATTTATTTAAGTTCAATGCTTGGTTTATTTTATCTATCATGGATGGATGTTTACTTTCTATTGATATTTAATACCTTTGATGAATAATTTATTTATGATGAATGAGTATTTACTTTTATCAATTTATTTAGATTTTCAAAAGTTGTAAGAGGTATGTTTCCACTTGGTGGGTACCTCATTAGTTAAATATCATGTAATTTAATTTGCTTTTCTATTTTAGAACCTATGTAAAGGGCATGTTTCTACCTTTCGGTGGGTGTCCTATTTAGGCATGTGATGTAAAGACATGTTTCCATCTTCGGATGGGTGTCCATTTATTTGTTTTGCTTGGACCTCGCTTTGATTTTAATATATTGATGTTTTCTTTTAATTATTGTGTGTAATATGGATAATGTTGTTATACTTAAGAATTTTATAATATTAAGACCTGTAAAGGAGGCCGGTTCCAATGAACCGGGCATTGTGGGGGTGCTGGGCCATTTCTCACCTTCCCCACACGTACCCAACTTTCTGAACCCATTAAGGGGTTGGGGATTCCTTAGGAATCGAGTAATCCACCCCTTTCTTTTTTCCCAGCCCGTCCGGTTGGCCACTCCATTTTCTCCAAACATAGGTTCGTGTTCTCTAAGGCCCTGAGCCAAAACAGTGCCGAAGTCGCAAGAACCATTCCACCAGGAGTGGAGGCGAAAATCCCTGCTCACAGTGGCGACTCCACTGGGGATAAGAGAAGTTGATTCCGTTGGTCTTTATATTATTCTATTCTTTCTTATAATGATATTATCCTTTGCATCATGTGCGTGAGTTAAGACGCCCGTGTTACCCGTGCTGTGTTATGTAAGGGATACCATACTTTCACTCAATGTATGGAGATCAAGCATGGCATAACCACTCATAGCCTCGTATCATTTGGAATATACTGCTATGGGAACCTAAGCCTTTTTACCCAATGTCACATCCGCCCACTGTATTTATGTCTAGCAGTCATGTGCACAGCAAGAGAAAGGATCTGGAGAGGTCATCTCTGATGGCGGTTCCTAGAGAAGGTCGCAGGACCAAAGAGACTTAATTGCAAAAATACAAAGTTTTGGGGAGGTAACTGTAATTTCTAAAAGTTGTACTGGAGGTTCTTAATAATGCACATAACAGACTCCAAAAATGGAGAGTAGAGAAAAATCGGGTCGCAACGACGCGTAACAGTTCTTCCAGAAAATGCCCCGTTAGAGAGAAACGAAGACATGTAGACTAGGGGCATTTTGGTCATTTTAATTAAAATTTATACATGAATCCAAAGTAGAAAATAAACACATGAGTGCGTAGATGATGTCGAGGGGTTGAATATGAAACGATCGACAGTAGAAACGGAGTCCGGATAAAACCCGAGCAAAGAAAGGACTTAAAGGAAATTTTGTAAAAAGTTGAGGGCTTATTGGTAATTTTTCAAAATGACTTGGAAACCTAAAATAGACCTTAAAAATAGAAAGTATAGGTCGAGAGGATCAAAACCATATGTAGTTTGCCTCGTGGAACTGTACAGTTTAAAAGTTACGATCGATTAATCGCCGGAGCGTAAAATGGGCCCGGTTCCATATAGGGACCATATGGGTGACATGGAACCAATTTGGGGTACCAAATGGGAAGAGGGACAAGTTGGAGGACTTAATTGGAAAGAAAAATATAAAAATCTTGTGATGGCCAATCATAATTAGCCATTTAGCCTTTATAAAAAGAAGAAAAGAAAAAGAGGTGGACAAATGGCCCTACGACATTTATCCAACCCAAAAGTGAGCATCATTTCTCCTATATATATATCATAGTAAGAAGAACAAAACCTCTCTCTCTCACCTCCAAACCGTCGGCCATCATAGGAAAAACACCAAAGAAATTCCAAATTTTATCAAGTTTGATTCAAGTTCAAGGTGAGTTTTAAGGTTTTAAAACATGTAGATTTCAATTCTAGTATCAATTTTAAGTATTTATATATCTATTGGAAGATTGGAAATTAGGGTTTTTATGGTGGATTTGGGAAAAATTTTTAAGTAGAGATGATATTGATTAATTAAATGAAAGAATCAAGATTTCTAAGGTTTAATAAGGTTAGATTAGGATTTAGTTTGAAAAGAAATGGAAGGGTAGTGCATGTTCTAAATTTCTAAGGTTTATGTTTAAGGTTGTGTTCTTGAATTTCTTGAAGGAAAAACAAAGATTAAGGAAGGAGAAGAAGTAAAAGAAAAGGGGAATTAAAAGAACAAGGTTTGGTACTTCACCTTGGAAAAATTAATTTTCCTTTCAATTTCTTACCAAAACTTTATCTATGGAACTTTTGCTATGGATGCATAAATGTGTTGTTTGAGTTTGAATTCAATTGTTGAGTGGTATTTTTTTTTTAAATCTATGTGGTGATTGGGTTGTTTAAATTCAAATGAAATCTAATGTTTCCAATGATTTTGGTAAAAGAGTTTATGAACTCCATTTAGTCCAAATTGATTTAAACAATCAATTTATTTTAAAAGGGAAGTGCCTAAATCTTCATTATATTATTAGGGAAGCTTTTAAATGGGTTTAAAACAGAAAAATAAACAAATTTTGCACTAAATGCAAGTCTTGGCCGAATTGGTGCCCTTTGGGACCCAATTCTGGACCTAATTTTTGGGCATCCAGTTGAGGCAGCAAACGATGAAATTTTTCGACGAAATTTTACATGCAATTAGTCAACATATGAAATGAGTTTCCTGTAAAATTTTAGCAAAAAATAAGATCATTTACTTGGTCAAATGCATGACTGAAACAGACTGAAATTTTGACGAAAATCCAGATTTTACTATTCATTTGATCATGCCAATTTGCGCTGCTGATTTTACGTGCCGCGACACTATTTATTTGGTCAATTTGTGACTCTTTGAGGAATGCTTTGAAATGTTTGATATGTTTATTGTTGATGTTAAATATGTGAAAAAGGGTAATGGTTAGACTAAAGAATGTGGTGCGCGGCGTAAATGGCAAAGTGCAACGGAAATTAAAATAATTTCTCGAGTCATTCTAAAATGAAGTTTGAGACTTAAATTGAATCGTTTTAACCTTTATGCTCTACTGGGTAGTGGGGGTGGTAGATAAGGGTATGGTGCACTCTTGATATTGTGATTGAATTGTTATGATCTGAACTCAATAGTGAGGGCCATTGGGGCCAATGGTGAGGGCCATTGGTTATAACCAGGATGGTGAGGGCCATTCATGCAATTTGATATCGGTGGTGAGTGCCACCTATGTTACAGTGGTGAGGGCCACTGCCTTATCACTATGGTTCCCTATACCAGTAGAGCCAAAGTTCGGTTATTATTTTTTTAAACTACGTAATGCAAAATGAGTTTGAATTATGGTTTTTACATTTGTTGGAAGCATATTTACACTGAATGTACAATAATTTCCATTGGTTTAATGTTGGTTGATTTATGATTTAATTATTTTCATTTATTTCAAATGCTTTCATGTTTTAACTATATTTTCATCGGTAAAGTACCCATTGAGCGACATTGCTCAACGAGTTAAGTTTTCCTTGACTCGTAGGTTCGGAGCAGTAGTTAACTCTTGGGGAGCGACGACCAGACCCACAGCATCTCAAGGTAGATCTCTTAGTTTCCATTATGAGTTAGCTAGTTGTGGCATGTATATGTATATATAAGATTGAGAATTACTATGTTATATTGTACGTTAGTAGTATGTAATAATAATAAACCTCTACTTTATTTTGTCTAGAAATGTGAATTCTTCTTGCAAGTTGTAGTTGAGGTTATAAGGTGGATTCATTGGGAGTGTATTGAAACTGATTGTATTCACATTGGTTTGTGTAAAAATGTTTTCAAAATCAGAAAAACCAGTTTTGTCGACACTTGGGACCCAATTTCTAGGCGAACCTCTGGCAAAATTTCTGTAAAAACAGGAACTAAAATTTGACTAAGTAAAATTGGTAGCAACATTAGGTTAGTGTGGCGCCTCTACTCGGCTTACACACGTAGGCCGGGAAGGGGTGTTACAATTTTTGGTATCAGAGCACCGGTTTAGTCGGTTCTGGGTAGTTAGTTGAACTAAACCCTAAATGTATGACACATAGGGTTAGGTTAGGGGTTCTAATTATGTAACTATACATGTGTGTAGTAGTATTAGTTATGTTATTCTAATTATAACAGGAGTAATTATGTGTGATCGAAATGATGAGATGAGGGAGCTGAGGATGGAAGTAGAGAGGTTAAAGCAGATAGTGCAGGAGAAAGATGATACCCTAGAAATTTTGGCAGATCAAAGTATATAGGATCGTGAAGGCCTGAGATTAAAAGATGAGATGATCACCTCCTTGATAAGAGATGTGCAGATGTTAAAGGAGGACAGGCTCAGTCATAGAGTGGAGTTTGATAGTGCCTGTAGGAGCCTCGGGGTAACACATAGAGAGATCCGTGCTTTGCAGGAGAGGGTCTAGGAGCTAGGCCAGCACTTACCTGGTGAAGCATTGCATGACCCAGAGTTTGACCCTGAGATAGAAGAGTATTTGTTTGACAGTGCCACCTCACCTAGGGCACCTACTCACTGAGCTTTGAGATGTGTTGCTTTTTGGAGGTTCTTTTAGTTATGTACATATGTGACATTGGGGTATCGTGTAAATATTGTATGGTAGGATGACATGACGATATAGTAGTAAGGAGTCCTAAATTTTGGAATGTACGTAAGGGTTTCCTAGTAATGTAAATACGTTTGCTTGGAAATAAATAAAAGCTGTGTTGTATATGTGTTATTTAAGAGTTTTATCTTTATATACATGCCACCTAGGGTAATATAATGCTGTTGGTCTAGGTCGTTATTGATGATGGGATTGTATACATTTTGCTCTATTCTTTAGATGTCTCGAGTAGCGCAGCGTGATATAGAGGAGGAGGTCGAGTCTCAGGCCTCCTGAACTGTAGGAACGCATGTATCAGAGATACCTGCATCTGAGCAACCACCAGCTGATGCTCCTATTCCCAATGAAATGTTGCAACAAATGGCTGCAGTATTACGGCAGATAGTCGGCGCTGCCCCAGCACCAGCACCCATACCAGTACCTGCTGTAGGAGATGAAAGGAAACCCCCGATCGAAAAGATAAGAAAGTATGGGGCGAAGGAGTTTAGGGCCCAAAGGGACGATGATTCTTCTACAGCTGAGTATTGGCTGGAAGGAACAGTACGAGCCTTAAATCAGTTACAGTGTACGCCAGAAGAGCGAGTGGTATGTGCTACTTCCTTATTAGTGGAAGAAGCATATATATGGTGGGACACAGTTCACCAACGAGTTCCACCGGAACAGAGGACATGGGATTTCTTTGTAAATGAGTTCAAGAGGAAGTTTATATCGGAGGCATACCTAGATGCCAAGAAAAAAGAGTTTCTACACTTAAAGCAAGGTCGATTGACCGTTGCCGAATACGAGAGGGAATTTACCAGGCTGAGTAGGTATGCCAAGAAGACAATTGAAGACGAACATGATAGGTGTAAACAATTCCAGGATGGTTTGAATAATGAGATTAGGATGCAGCTAATTGCTGCTAATATCAAGGAATTTTTTGAGTTAGTCACTAGGGCTCTGGAAGTAGAGCAATGTCAGTCTGATGAGCAGAATCGAAGACAGAAGATGAAACAGAAGAGAGGTACCCAAAACTATTCGGGAAACTACCAATCATCAAGGAAGCGATTCCGAGGCAATGGTTCCACGGGAGGCGGTCAACGCTGAGGTTACAGTCAGGGATCGAATCGCAGTGGCCTAAGTCAAGCCACCTCAGTCGCTAGTACCGGACGATCCAGAAGAGGGCAAGGAAGAGGATTTAACAGAAGCAGAGGTAACTTTTCTACCGGTTCGAGAGGTAATGAAGGCGAAAATACTAATCCATGCTGTGATCATTGCGGACGCCGCCACATGGGAGAATGTTGGGGTCGAACATTTGCATGTTACATATGTGGATCTCTAGATCACCTTATATGAGAGTGTCCCCAGTGAATGCAGAATCTACCTAGGGAGACTGAGGGATCGCAAGCGGCAGTAGGGCGAGGCTGAGGCAGAGGTAGGGGCAAAAATTCGTCACTTGTGCAGTCTGAGACGGTGGATCGATTAGAAGCGAGGACTCCTGCTAGAATGTATACCATGAGGGGGCGAGAAGACGAAGAAGCGCTAGATGTGATTGCAGGTCAGTTGTCTATGTTTGGAGTTCCGCTTTATGTTTTAATATATCCAGGTTCTTCACACTCATATATATGCATGAAAAATGAAAAACTTGGGAACCTAAAGGTAGAACTAGAGGAAGAGGGAATATTAGTTACTAGCCCATTAGGGAGTGAGGTGATTACGAGGAAGGTAGTGAAAGATTGCCCCGTGGAGATACACGGACGTATCTTTTGGGGAGACTTATTTGAACTACCATTTCAAGAATTCGACGCTATCCTTGGGATGGATTGGTTGGCCAAACACGATGCACTGGTTGACTGTAAATGGAAGAGAGTTACTCTGCATACGTCAGACGGCGACGAAGTGACCTTAGTGGGAAAGAGGAAGGACTATCTAACTAACATTATTTCCGTTATGACCGCTAAGAGGTTAGTGCAAAAAGGCTGCGAGGCATACCTATTATGCGCGTTAGAAGCAAAAGAAGAGCCACCGAAGCTACAAGATATACCTACTATTTGCGATTTCCCTGACGTATTTCCTGATGATTTACGCGGAATTACCACCTAAACAAGAGGTGGAATTCACCATAGACGTGTACCCGGGAGCTGCACCAGTATCCATCGCACCTTACCGAATGGCGCCAGTGGAGCTAAAAGAACTAAAGGTACAGCTACAGGAACTTTTAGACAAGGGGTTCATTAGGCCAAGCGTGTCACCTTGGGGAGCGCCAGTATTGTTCGTGAAAAAGAAAGACAGATCCCTAAGGTTGTGTGTGGATTACCGTCAACTTAATAAACTGACCATCAAGAACAAGTATCCACTACCTCGCATAGACGAATTGTTTGATCAACTCAAAGGTGCTGGAGTTTTTTCAGAAATCAATCTACGATCGGGTTATCATCAATTGGGAATCAAAGACGAAGACATACCAAAAACCGCATTCAGAACTCGCTATGGACATTATGAATTCATTGTTATGCCTTTCGGATTAACGAACGCACCTGCAATATTCATGGATCTGATGAACAGAATCTTCCACCCGTATTTGGATCAGTTCGTGGTTGTATTCATTAATGACATATTGGTGTATTCAAAGAATCGAGAGGATCATGATCGCCACCTTAGGATCATTTTACAAACCCTGCGTGAGAAGCAGTTATATGCTAAATTCAGCAAATGCAAATTTTGGTTGGAAGAAGTAGCCTTCTTGGGACATATTGTATCGGCAGAAGGAATAAGGGTCGATCCCAAGAAAATAGAAGCAGTATTGGAATGGAAGCCACCTAAGACAGTAACGGGTAGGTCCGGTAGCTTACCAATTGGCTTTACCACCCGAATTAAGTAAAATACATAATGTTTTCCACGTTTCAATGCTAAGGAGGTATCGTTCAGATCCAACCCACGTCATACAAACTCAAGATATCGAGATTCAGCCCGACCTGACATACGAGGGAGAGCTGGTAGAAATCCTAGCACAGAAAATCAAAGAGTTGCGGAATAAGAAGATTCCATTGGTCAAAGTGCTTTGGAGGAATCACAAAGTAGAAGAAACTACATGGGAATGTGAAGAAACTATGAGGAAGCAGTACCCATATTTATTTCCGCCTGCTAGGCTTCGGGGTGAAGCCTAAATTAACGAGGGAGGAACTGTCACATCCGCCCACTGTATTTATGTCTAGCAGTCATGTGCACAGCAAGAGAAAGGATCTAGAGAGGTCATCTCTAATGGTGGTTCCTAGAGAAGGTCGCAGGACCAAAAAGACTTAATTGCAAAAATGCAAAGTTTTGGGGAGGTAATTGTAATTTTCAAAAGTTGTACTGGAGGTTCTTAATAATGCACATAACAGACTCCAAAAATGGAGAGTAGAGAAAAATTGGGTCGCAACGACGCGTAACGGTTTTTCCAGAAAATGCCGTTAGAGAGAAACGAAGACATGTAGACTAGGGGCATTTTGGTCATTTTAATTAAAATTTATACATGAATCCAAAGTAGAAAATAAACACACGAGTGCATAGAGGATGTCGAGGGGTTGAATATGAAACGATCGACATTAGAAACGGAGTTCGGGCAAAACCCGAGCAAAGAAAGGACATAAAGGGCATTTTGTAAAAAGTCGAGGGCTTATTGGTAATTTTTCAAAATGACTTGGAAACCTAAAATAGACCTTAAAAAAATAGAAAGTAGAGGTTGAGAGGATCAAAACCATATGTAGTTTGCCTCGTGGAACTGTACGGTTTAAAAGTTACGCTGGAGCGTAAAATGGGCCCGGTTCCATGTAGGGACCATATGGGTGACATGGAACCAATTTGGGGTACCAAATGGGAAGAGGGACAAGTTGGAGGACTTAATTGGAAAGAAAAATATAAAAATCTTGTGATGGCCAATCATAATTAGCCATTTAGCCTTTATAAAAAGAAGAAAAGAAAAAGAGGTGGACAAATGGCCCTAGGGCATTTATCCAACCCAAAAGTGAGCATCATTTCTCCTATATATATATCATAGTAAGAAGAACAAAATCTCTCTCTCTCACCTCCAAACCGTCGGCCATCATAGGAAAAACACCAAAGAAATTCCAAATTTTATCAAGTTTGATTCAAGTTCAAGGTGAGTTTAAAGGTTTTAAAACATGTAGATTTCAATTCTAGTATCAATTTTAAGTATTTATATATCTATTGGAAGATTGGAAATTAGGGTTCTTATGGTGGATTTGGGAAAAATTTTAAGTAGAGATGATATTGATTAATTAAATGAAAGAATCAAGATTTCTAAGGTTTAATAAGGTTAGATTAGGATTTAGTTTGAAAAGAAATGGAAGGGTAGTGCATGTTCTAAATTTCTAAGGTTTATGTTTAAGGTTGTGTTCTTGAATTTCTTGAAGGAAAAACAAAGATTAAGGAAGGAGAAGAAGGAAAAGAAAAGGGGAATTAAAAGAACAAGGTTTGGTACTTCACCTTGGAAAAATTAATTTTCCTTTCAATTTCTTACCAAAACTTTATCTATGGAACTTTTGCTATGGATGCATAAATGTGTTGTTTGAGTTTGAATTCAATTGTTGAGTGGTATTTTTTTTTTTTAAATCTATGTGGTGATTGGGTTGTTTAAATTCAAATGAAATCTAATGTTTCCAATGATTTTGGTAAAAGAGTTTATGAACTCCATTTAGTCCAAATTGATTTAAACAATCAATTTATTTTAAAAAGGGAAGTGTCTAAATCTTCATTATATTATTAGGGAAGCTTTGAAATGGGTTTAAAACAGAAAAATAAACAAATTTTGCACTAAATACAAGTCTTGGCTGAATTGGTGCCCTTTGGGACCCAATTCTGGACCTAATTTTTGGGCATCCAGTTGAGGCAGCAAACGATGAAATTTTTTAACAAAATTTTATATGCAATTAGTCAACATATGAAATGAGTTTTGCTGTAAAATTTCAGCAAAAAATAAGATCATTTACTTGGTCAAATGCATGACTGAAACGGACTGAAATTTTGACAAAAATCCAGATTTTACTATTCATTTGGTCATGCCATTTTGCGTTGCCGATTTTACGTGCCGCGATACTATTCATTTGGTCAATTTGTGACTCTTTGAGGAAAGCTTTGAAATATTTGATATGTTTATTGTTGATGTTAAATATGTGAAAAAGGGTAATGGTTTGACTAAAGAATGTGGTGCGCGGCGTAAATGGCAAAGTGCAACGGAAATTAAAATAATTTCTCGAGTCATTCTAAAATGAAGTTTGAGACTTAAATTGAATCGTTTTAACCTTTATGCTCTATTGGGTAGTGAGGGTGATAGATAAGGCTATGGTGCAATATACTAACCTATGCAGTACTGCTTGATATTGTGATTGAATTGTTATGATCTGAACTCAATGGTGAGAGCCATTGGGGCCAATGGTGAGGGCCATTGGTTATAACCAGGATGGTGAGGGCCATTCTTGTGATTTGATATTGGTGGTGAGGGCCACCTATGTTACAGTGGTGAGGGCCACTGCCTTATCGCTATGGTTCCCTATACTAGTAGAGCCAAAGTCTGGTTATTATTTTTTTAAACTACGTAATGCAAAATGAGTTTGAATTATGGTTTTTACATTTGTTGGAAGCATATTTACACTGAATGTACAATAATTTCCATTGGTTTAATGTTGGTTGATTTATGATTTAATTATTTCTGTTTATTTCAAATGCTTTCATGTTTTAACTATATTTTCATCGGTAAGCGACATTACTCAGCGAGTTAAGTTTTCCTTGACTCGTAGGTTCGGAGCAGTAGTTAACTCTTGGGGAGCGATGACCAGACCCACAGCATCTCAGGGTAGATCTCTTAGTTTCCATTATGAGTTAGCTAGTTGTGGCATGTATATGTATATATAAGATTGAGAATTACTATGTTATATTGTACGTTAGTAGCATATAATAATAATAAACCTCTACTTTATTTTGTCTAGAAGTGTGAATTCTTCTTGCAGCTTGTAGTTGAGGTTATAAGGTAGATTCATTGGGAGTGTATTAAAACTGATTGTATTCACATTGGTTTGTGTAAAAATGTTTTCAAAATCAGAAAAACCAGTTTTGTCGACACTTGGGACCCAATTTCTAGGCGAATCTCTGGCAAAATTTCTGTAAAAACAGGAACTAAAATTTAACTAAGTAAAATTGGTAGCAACATTAGGTTAGTGTGGCGCCTCTACTCAGCTTACACACGTAGGCCGAGAAGGGGTGTTACACCCAAAGACTAAAGCTCACGTAATTGGCCTAGTTACTTTCCTTAGGTTTTACCCCCAAATGCATGTTGTTTGACTATGGTTCATTTATCTTGGCTTAAATCATGGCTTATTTGGTTTGTTCTCTTTCTAATATGGCTTAAGTATATTGTAAGCTCAAAATAAATTTTTCTTTAAAGTCCAAAAGATCAAAGCTATTTTTAAAATTTTTCAAGATGGCCTTTGGACATAAGACTTTTCTAAAAACAAATCAAAAATTCTTTGGCCCATGGTCCAAATACTAAGCCCAAAATCCATTTTTCTAAAATCTTTTACAATGGGCTTAGAAACAAAACTATTTTCACCCAACCTTTTCTTACAAAGAGCTTACAAATTATTTGGGTCAATTGCGAAATACCAAAAATAAATTGTGGGCCTAGTTTACACTAAGAATAAATTAACCATGGGCTTGTTTCTGGCATGAACCATTAGTTACCTTTTTCAAGTGAGAAATCTATCTATAATAAACCTCTTAATTTAGTTTTAATCCAATATAGCGTAAAGGCTACTTTAATTGGATAAATGGATTAAAACCTAACTAATGGGAATTATTATGAACAGATTTCCACTTTCAAAAATATAACTGTTGGTTGAAACGTCCGAGGGAATTATTTGAAAGCAAAGTACCCCATGTTGGTATCTTGTTAACCATATACCTAGGAAAAGAGACTCGCCATTCGTGTGTAGATGTTATAAGGTTGGAAGGAACGTCCTATTTGTCCTTGTTTGTTAATTGTTTGTGTATACATGCATACATTTGCATCTCATATCATTGATCCTCTCTGGCTCACAGCCTTGGATTACGATAGCTCAAAAGCTTACAACAATCCGACCTACGCTGGATATGAAGTATCTAGCAATGACTCAATCACTTGCTCACCAAAAACAATGGAGCCCAAACAAATTTAAAGGATGGAAGATGAGGCCCTCAATGGCAAGATGGAAGAAATAAAAGAGGCCCTAGCGGAGACTATGAAGAACCAATTGACTGCAATCTTAGAGAATCATGCCGAGGCATCTGCTAGCACTAAGAAGCCAAAGGATAAAGGGAAGACCAAAGTTGGTGAAGTGGTTTTTGATGATGAAAAAATGATCATTGATGACGATGATGATTGGGCTCAATACTACCAAGATGTTCAAGAGAAGAAGAAAGAACCGAAGGTTGTTGAGAAAGCAACTATTGAAAAGACCGAGACATCCGATGTCGAAAGGATGATTGCTGATTTAGAAAAGAAATTTGAGAAGAAGTTGAAAACCGAAGAGATGTCTGAGATCGACAAACTATTCGAACAAGATGAGGAGGTCCCTTATAAGTTCAAGATGCCTTCCTTTGCTAAGTACAATGGCACTGGAAATCCTCATCTCCATGTGAAGCAGTATATCACTGCCATGCAATCTGCCCGAGCTACTAAGGCTTAAACCCTAAGGTACTTTATGCTCTCATTGGACCATGTTGTCCAAAATTGGTTCAATACCTTAGATGATGGAACACAAAAGAGTTGGGATCTACTTTACAAAGCCTTCATCCAACAATATGGATATAATATTGAGTTAGAAGTTACCTTAATGGAAGTGGAGTCCATTAGGCAAAGGCCGAATGAGAATTTTGTAGATTATGTCAAGAGATGGAGAAACAAGGCTGCTTTACTCAAGAAGAGGCCCGATGACTCCGATCAAATAAGGATGATTGTGAGAGGGGTGTTGCCTAGTCTTCGTGAGAGGATGTCTCATACACTCATTCGCGATTTCAAAGACCTTCTTCAAGCTGGTTTGCAAATTAAAGAATGGGAAAGGGAGAAGAGCCATTCTTCAACAAAAAGGAATGAGAAAGGGACTATCAACCTGGTAGCCAAAGCATGCAAAAGGTCGTCAGTGTTAACACTACTAACCAAGGAACGAGGAGACAATTTTTGGAATTGGGAAAACCGATGTCTTGGGTTCTCAATAAGCTTCAAAGAAAGGGATTACTACAACCCTTAAATCCTCGTCCGCCTAACCCTCTCCCACCTAATTTTGACACCAAAGCATTTTGTTAATTTCACCAAATGTAAGGGCATGACACGGATAGATGAGTGAGGTTGAGACATGAGATCCAAAATCTAATTGATAATGGAAAGCTACCCGAGCCCAATAAGCCAAACACCAAAGACAACCCATTGCCAAAATTCAATAGGGTACCACCACCGACAACCTTCATGATTTGAAGAGGTTTGCATGAAGACTTTATCATGTCTTCTTTTCAAGATGTGGGTGAAGAAGCAACCAAAGAAGAAGAGGCATTTGTCAAAATTGAACAAGCTATGATGGGTAGAGTAGCAATTTGTTTTGTCAATGGGTTTTGGGATTCAAGTGGTAGTGATGATGATATTGTATCCAAGAAGGAGGAGTGGACTTGGTCCGAGCCCGAAGAAGATGAAGTAATGAACACTAAATCTGGTAAGCCTTATGCAAGGCCATCACCTAAGGAGGTAGAAACTAATAAGGGGAAGGAAGTTGAAGTAGAAGAAGATGATGCTATGCACAAGCAATTGAAAATAATCCAAGCAAGTGTTAGTATTTAGGACTTATTAGCTACTTCTAAAAAGCACCGAGAAACTATGGCCAAAGCCTTGGCTAGCATGCCAATTTCTACCTCCACAACACCGGAGGAGTTGATCAACTTCATAAAAATTGGGAAAGTAATTAAATGTGAAGAAGTTCAAGAAAAGAGTGAAGTTAATATGGGAGCGGTTTCTTTTTTGGATGCGGACTTACCGAAGGAAGGGAGAGACCACATCTGCCCTCTCTTTATCAAAATAGAAGTCAAGGGGAAGAGGACTCCATGTGTAATGGTCGATGATGGGTCTGCCATAAATGTTTGTCCACTTAAGATATTACCAAAGCTAGCTATGTCAACTAGAGATCTAAACCCAACCGAGGTAACTATTCATGCTTTTGACAACACTAAGAGGCATGCCGAAGGGACTTTCAAAGTGGCTGTCAAGGTTGGTCCAATTGAACCTATTGTTGAGTTTGTTGTTTTAGACATACCAGTTACCTTTGCCTTACTTTTGGGATGACCATGGTTTCATCCTCTTGGTGGAGTTCCTTTCACCCTTCATTAAAATATCAAGTTCCCCAACGGAGATGAGACAATGGTCATTGAAGCTGAAGATAATGAGATTGTTAACGCTCTAATGATTGAGAGGCCTCTCAATGGTTTTCAAGTAGCTACAATTTCTGATGATAAAGTAATGGATTCCAAAGTCTTGAATTTGATGAAGAACATGAACTACCTTCCCAGAGCTGGTCTTGGAAAAGGTAAGGTCGGTTTGACAAAGTTACTAGATTTTAGAACTCAAACTTCAAAGAAAGGGTTGGGATATGATGAAGACAACGATGTCCAGCCAAAGAAGAGTGAGAAGATGAGCTTCCCATCACTTGAAGAGATCTTTATCAAAGCTCCAGATATGGGACCACTCCAAGGAAGGCCTAAGCCAATCATGTTCATGGGTAAGTTAATCCCAGGTTTTGAAATTTTTGCAGATGTTGCCGAGCTAGTGGAGCAAGTGAAGAAAGAGCTCATCCTGCAAACCAACAAAGAATCCAATCCAAAAGAGAAGAATGAAGCTGCCCTGAAAGCCGAGAAGACTCTAAAAGAGATTGCTGCTCTGGTTGAAGAGAAGTTTGAAGACATCCTGCTTTATGATTCTGAGAAAAATGGTTTTGATTTTGATTTTAATTTGTCTGCTTTGTATGAGGATGATGATGTTTTATTTTCCAAAATGAATACAATAAAGTCTGATTTTGCTTACTTGTGTGATGTTTCTCCTGATGGTTGCATACATTCAAATAGCAGTTACATGAGCATCTTTAATATTAATTCTGTTAACACACAATCATTAAATTTGGGAACAATTGAAAATCCTAAAAACATTAGCATAACATCCGACCTTACTCCTGATGAGAGAGAGAGATTTGAAAAAATATTCAAAAAATATGAAGAAGTGTTTGCTTGGTCTATGAAGATATGTCGGGGATAGATCGAGACATAGTCGAGCATCATATTCCTACTTACACTCACATTAAACCTGTCAAACAAAAGCTTAGGTGATTAAGACCTGAGTGGGCTGAATTGGTTAAAGAAGAGGTCACTAAGCAAATACAAGTGAAGTTCCTTGAAGTAATAGAATATCCAGATTGGTTAGCCAACATAGTACCTGTGCCAAAGAAAGATGGAAGAATAAGGGTTTGCATGGACTATAGAGATTTAAACAAGGCTTCCCCTAAAGATGATTTTCCTTTACCTCATATAGATGTTCTCATTGATAGTGCAGCCTCTAGCGTGCTACACTCGTTTGTAGATGGATTTTTTGGATACAATCAAGTGTTAATGGCCTAAGAGGATAAAGCCAAAACTGCTTTCATTACTACATGGGGTATATTTTGTTATAGGGTGATGTCTTTCAGCTTAAAGAATGCTAGAGCAACCTACCAAAGGATGGCCACCACACTATTTCATGACATGATGCACAAAGAAGTTGAAGTATATGTTAATGATATGATGGTGAAATCGGACACAAGGGAGCAACACTTCCAAAACTTAGAGTTATTTTTCGATAGAGCTTTGAAATATAAGCTAAGATTAAACTCGAAGAAGTGTGTATTCGGTGTTACCTTAGGTAAATTATTGGGACATGTGATTGGTCCGAATGGCATTGAGATAGATCCTGACAAATTCAAAGCAATCAGGGATATGCCATCCCCAAAGACGGAGAGAGAAGTTCGGGGATTCATTGGTAAACTACAGTACATTAGCAGATTCATAGCAAAGCTCACAACAATTTGTGAGCCTATCTTCAAATTGCTTAGAAAGAATCAGCCGGTCGTATGGAATGAAGAATGTCAAAAGGCCTTTGATCGATTAAAAGAGTATTTGTTGAATCCACCTATTTTGAAACCACCTAAACCCGGCAAACCTCTATTACTATACTTAGCAGTAGAAGAAGAGTCGATAGGAGCCATGCTAGCCCAAGCAGATGAGTAGGGGATTGAGCATGCCATTTACTATTTGAGTAGAAAGCTCCTACCTTATGAAATTAAGTATAGTATCATCGAAAAGACCTGTATAGCCGTGGTTTGGTCTTCTAAGAAGTTGCGGCATTACTTTCAATCGTATAGTGTGCAAGCAATTTCCAGGTTGGACCCAATGAAGTACTTAAGGGAGACGCCCTCTTTGATTGGGAAATATGGTCGATGGTTGATAATATTAGAGGAATTTGAGATTGAGTATGTAACCAGGAAAATAATCAAAGGTAGAGCGGTGGCAGAATTCCTAGCCCAACAACCATTACTAGAAAGCGAAGAGGTAATCTTGGAATTTTTAGATGAACATTTAGAAGCAATTGAAGTACAAGGGTGGAAAATGTATTTTGATAGAGCAGTAAATAGGAAAGGAGTAGGTTTGGGAGTTATACTAGAATCGCATGAAGGGGAACTCATCCCTTTAGCCAAAAAATTAAAATTTAGGGCAACCAATAAAATGGTGGAATACGAAGCTTGTACTTTCGGTTTGGAAACCCTAACGACTATGAAGGTGGATAAGGTGGAAGTTTATGGCAATTCATTGCTAGTTGTATCCCAAGTAAATGGAGAATGGGAGTTGAAAGAAGAAAAATTAAAACCATACCACCATTACTTGACCATGATGAAAAAGAACTTTAAGGAGTGTAGGTTTATACACCTATCAAGAGAAGAAAATCAGATGGCTGATGACCAAGCCACATTGGCTTCGGTATGGGAAAACCCTGTTAGGTTATTCCTTAAGCCTCTGATCTTGACCAGTTCATCAACTCCTTGCTATGAATATGAAACAATAATGGAAATTGATACGGACCATGATGCGTGGTATGATACTATAAGGCGATTTTTGGAAGAAAGAGAAACCCCGCTGGGGCAACAAAGAAAGAGAGAAGAGCCATAAGGTGGTGGTGATTGCAATACATCACCTTCCATGGAGAGTTATATCGAAGATGGCCTGATGGAGTGCATTTAAGATGTTTAAGAAAACCTGAAGTGGAGCGCATCATGTTAGAAATACATGCGGGAAGTTGCAGTCCACACATGAGTGATTTGGCCCTAGTTAAGAAGGTTATTCGACAAGGTTACTATTGGTTGACCATGGAGAGAGACTGTATTGAGTTCGTAAAGAGGTGCCATCAATGTCAGATGTATGGTAACTTGAATCATATGCCTCCTGAAGAATTGCATTCAATGTCTTCACTCTGGCCATTTGCCACCTGGGGTATAAACATTATAGGAGAGATACATCCGACAGCTTCAAACGGTCACCGTTTCATTGTGGTAGCAGTAGATTATTTTTCAAAATGGGCCAAAGCCGAATCCTTCAATACTGGGTGCAAGACAAATGGCTAGGTTTATTGAAAAGAACCTCATCTGTAGATACGGGGTCCCGTACAGTGTGATATCAAACAATGGGGTACAGTTTCAAGGAGAAGTTAAGGATTTATTCTCCAAGTACCACATCCATCATCATCGATCCTCTCCTTATAGACCAAAGGCTAATGGTGCAGTAGAAGCAGCAAATAAGACAATTAAGCAAATTCTATCTAAGATGACCAAGACTTACAGGGATTGGTCAGAGATGCTTCCCTTTGCTTTATGGGGATATAGGACAAGTGTGCGAACACCTACTGGAATGACACCGTTCTCTTTGGTTTATGGGATGGAAGCAGTATTGCCAATTGAAATTGAGATCAAGTCGTTAAGAGTAGTCTTGGAAGCGGAATTTCCTGAAACGGAATGGGTAGCGAGCAGATACACTCAGTTAGCTTTACTAGAAGAGAGAAGGTTAAAAGCACTGTATCATCACCAACTATATCAAAAGAAGATAGCTCGGGCCTACAATAAAAGGGTTAAAATCCAAAAATTCAGAGTCGGGGATTTAGTGTTGAAACAATGTAAGCCTAATGTATCTGATCCAAGAGGGAAGTTTAGGCCTAGCTGGGAAGGGCCATATGTCGTGAAACAAGTCATGAACAAAGGTGTGGTGAAGTTATCCGACATGGATGGGAACAAATTTAGTGAGCCAGTAAACATTGACAGGTTGAAGATGTAACACCCTCATACCCTATATAAGTACTATACATATACCTTGTATACATACAGTAAGTATATAAAGTATAAGAATGTCACTGTTCATTATAATAAAAAAAAATCCTTACTTCTCAAAACAATCCAAATATATAGTAACAAAACATTTTAGTCAATATACAATATTAAAAAATTTTACATGCATGCATCACCTTCTAGTTGGTCTCGACAAACTCTTACTCTTCTTGTGGTAAAACGAAAGACTTCAGATCTACCATCTACTCACCCGCGCGATTAACACATCCGCGCTAAGCCCGAGAGCTTAGTAGTACAAATGAATAATATAAACATACAATACAGAAATTCTAACGTATATCCATATACTAACTTTAAGTACTGTTAGTTTCTTATCGTAGTTTCCCTTTTCAATTACACTTTACACATATCTCAACTAATCTCATATATTACATACATGCATACATATCAATAACACCAACCACAATTCCATCACTACTACTCACAAGGAACATATCAATATACATATTACATAACATATTTCATAACATTTCATTTCCAATTAAGGAAACTATAGATTTCATTATTCATTCATTTCACGTTTCATAAACTACATCGAAAATCAAGACAGACCTGGGCCCAGAACACACTAATATGTTATTCAAAGTTCAGAGTTACTGCTTTGATCCATAATCACAATAATCAAGCCCGTAGGCAACATATATCATATCTCTATCCATGGATAGTGTAACAGACCCAGTCTCTTGGACCATCAACCCGACTAATCGAGAAGATCCTCAACCCGGCAAGACTGTTACTTTTCATATATTTCACATTTATAATTCATATAGTGTAACAGACCCAGTCTCTTGGACCATCAACTCAACAACTTGAGGAGATCCTCAACCCGGCTAGACTGTTAACACTTGTAACAGACCCAGTCTCTTGGACCATCAACTCAACAACTTGAGGAGATCCTCAACCCGGCTAGACTGTTACATTTCATATGTTATAGGCATGCCGTCAAATCCAGAACTCTGAAAGTTGAATTAACATATTAGACACAACTCTTTTCATTTATATCTTTGTACATTTCTTTCTCAATTCATTTCATATTCAAAACAGGCAACCATGCCTCAATTATAATTCATTTACATTCTCATAGCCAACACAATGGCTTCACATCTCATTTGATTCATCATAGCCAATCACAATGGCTTCACCTCTTATCATATTTCAATTCACATTATAGCTCTTCATCATTCAAGTATACATAAACAATTATATTGAGCATATATCTTAAATTCATCATCATATAATCAACATGTCTATTTATTTCATTTCAATCATTATTACCAACCACAATTACAATACATTTCATCATTTCTCAAAACACATTAGCACAATTCATCATTACAATATTTATCATAACAAATTGCATTGTACATACCTATTTGAATGATCTTCATATCTTTCACATCATCCAATCATAACCTTAATCAAATTATATTGACAATATAGTAATTCACTTAACACATTTACAAACAAATGTGTTAAGTCTTAATTCATGTAAATAAGTGCAATCATATAAACTTTGTACTTACCTTAAAACCAACTTACACTACTCTATACACCTACTCTTCCAAGAATCCTCAACACTTAGATTAGGGCAATTCAACCTCTTCACAACCTAATCCAAAAGGAATATTAGCAAAATGACCATATGAATAGTAAATTCTGGTTTTAGACTAAATTTTATCCTTATTTTGAAAATTTGTATAAAATAATATACTTGACTAAAAACTCTAAAATTTTTACAGAACTTAATTTTACATCTTAAAATAATTCCTTTAAAATTTCAGATCAAACTGAACACAAAATCTTGGTCAAATAGTTCACCCAAACAGACTGCCCCAATTGCCCTGCATCCTGGCAGCAGTTCTAAACTTTGTGAATTCCATAAATTAAATTCAATCAACTTGGTTCCAAATTATTTTTCTCAAATACTAGACTCATTAAGCAACAACATATCCAAAATTCAATTGAATATAATTTTTCTACATTTTATTAAAAATCCCGAAATATAGTTGTCTCAGTTAAGGTACCTGCTGGAACAGGTCTAATAAAAATAATCTTTCCAAAATCATAACCATTCCAAAATCGAATCAACATATTTTTCATTCATTCTAGACTCATATAGGCACAACATATCAAAAATTCACTTCAGGAACATTTTTCTATATTTAATTAAAAATCATACAAGTCACAGCCTTTACTAGTTGTAAAACAGAAAGAAATTCCACTAAACACAACTCTTGCTCTTCAATCACCAACACCAACCTAATTAAATCAAACATACTCCAACATACTACAATAATACAACCCTAATTTCAATTATCAACAATCAAACCTTCATACAACTTCAAATAAACCAAAGAAATCAAGAAAGAGAACTTACTTGGATTCTTAGCCAAATCTTCACTATCCACTTGAAATCCTTAAGTATTTGGTGTAAATAAAAGCAAAATCACCTCCTTCTCTCTCTAGCTTCTCTCTCTCTCTCTCTCCCTCGACCAAAAAGAAGAAGAAGAAGAAGAACACGTTTTTCCTTTTTCTTCTCTTCTTATTCTTATCTCAAATATATATATAATAATAATAATAATAACAATAATAATAAAATAAATAAATCTCCACCACACACTCTCTTCCAACCTTTGACTTTCTTTTCTCTTTTTCTTTTTGTCCTTATCATCATAATTATTAATTAATTAATTATAAAAATATATACATAACTCACTTTCCCTACACCACTTTATATCCCATGTATATGTGATGTATATGTATATATCTTTTATATGGTATTTATATTCCCATATTTCCTTATATATATATCATCTTATAATATTTCCCCTTTTTACTTCCATTAAACATATACATTAACTCCAAATATAACAATAACTTCAAAACTTTTAGGGTATATTTTGGGATATTACAGAAGAAGTTTTATGTATGATAAAAAAAAGAGGAAAAAAAATGGAGCTCGCTAGGTTGAAAACCCAAAAAGGGCAGCCTAGGCAAAAGTTAGAGCAGTCCGCTAGTTTTGAAAACCCGAAAGGGCGGGCTAGGCAACAATTAGGGCTAAATAAGAGAAAATCATCAATTAGAAAACCCGAAAGGGCTAATTGGCAACAGGAGTGATCTTGTGTATGCTGGCTTTATGTTTGGTTGTTCCCCAATTTCATAAAATAGAATTAATGTTAAAATTGTTCTATGTGTACTGTTATAAGTATTTGACCAGATATGGATGAAACAAATAAGCACAATAGCAAAAGGTGATGACAAATTATAAATGGAAAAGAAGTATCCTTTATTACTTTAATTATTTTTTCATCCTAGCAATACACTTTCTAAATTGACAAATGTAAAATCTATGGCAGTCGATAAGTGTAACGTGCAGGCCAGCTTTGCCTCAGCCGATCCAAGTAGGCTTCAGTCAAGCAAGGCATGTCTAAGTTAAGAGCAAAGTCAGAATCACGAGGCTCAGCTCCATACTGATGCCCAAGTCGGCGAGGATCATACATGTACCTTGACGAAGAGCAGCAAGGGGAACTTACATCAAGTATGTCTGCATGGTGATATGAGAAATCTTCCACCAAGGTACCAACCAACGAATATTAACTTCAGAGCGTGAGTGGATCCAGTCAACCCAGTCAGCATATGAAGAAATAGGATGGAGTAACTTCCTAGCAGAATGATGACGCGGCAGGTATCTGGCAAAATCCCTGGATGGAGTATCAAGCAAACAAAGACGCTCCTGAAGCCAAATCTATGAAGAAAGAATTAAGTTAAAAAAAAAGAGTCCACTAAGTTGAAAACTCGCAAGGGCAGCTTAAGCAAAAATTAGGACAGCTCGCTAGTTCCAAAAACCCACATGGGTGGACTAGGCAAAAGTTAGAGCATTAAAAAGAAAAAAGAAAACCTAAATTGAAAACCCGAAAGGGCAGTTTAGGTAATTACCTGAAGCAGCAACGGACTCCCAATCAGTCTCTTTGACAATCCTGATTTAAATTGGTCTAATCCAACTAAGGTCTCGGCTAAGATCACAGGTACTGGCGACAAGCTTCCTTCCATTTGGTCCATAATATCCAATACTCGTGGATCAATATCACCATCGGAAGAAACAAGCAAGAATTGGCCGAGCAAGCAAAGACAAAGCATGCGTCCCCATGCCTTAGTAGGGGCCAAATGAGAGAAACAAAAGTCAATCAAAGGGGCAAGTAGAATTTTTTTACCTCTCATCAACTGAAGAACTTCGGGTTTTGGAATTTGAAATAACATCTGCATCTTCTGTTGAGTCTTGGAAATCAATGTGGGTAACGCCATTTGCTGATTATTTGGACATCTAAGGATGGCCTCAAATTCTTCAATCAAGGGACATATTTCAAGACCATTAATTTTAAATACCCTAGAATCCGTATTCCAAAAGGAAGCCATGACATGTAAGAAGGATTGGTCCAATTTGACATTTTGAAAACATTTTAAAGCATCAAGTTTTGACCATGAAATTTGCTTCCAATGAATGGCATCCATATTCTTAAATAAAATTTTTATTCTCTTTAAATGATGCTCGGTCATGATGAATGAATGAAGAAAAAAATTAAAATTGTTAAAGGGAGTCTTCACTTTGAAAGAGAAAGAATTTTGGTTTATATATTAAAATATGGCATGAAGGGTGATTTATATAGAAGAAACAAACCTTTTCCAAAAGTAAAAAGGAAAAGATGATGGGAAAGAATAAGTCCATATGGCATAAGGAAAGGAAGTGGCAATGAATTTCCTTTACCACGTTGGATTTAATTTAACAAAAGAAGTGGATGTAAATTAATGGTGTACTATAGCCAAAAAAAAAAGAGAGAGAGTTACAATAAAGAGGGAAATTGTATATTTTTCATTATTATACAATATTTTACGATTGCTACAATATTTACATATCACTAAGAGGGTTGTAGTAGTTCACCAAATAAAGAATTGAAGAAATCGTCGCCTGTTGGAGGAGGGGGCAAATCACTCGTCCCGGGATCACCCGAAGTGAGAGCACCAAAATCCCTATTACCTTGAATTTCTGATCCGTCATGGTCCTCATCAGAAGCAGACGAAAGGATCTCATGGTAGTCGGTCTGGGGGCCTCTTGATGAAGAAGCACCGCCTCATCCCTTGAAATCGAAAGTCTCGAAAATGTTGTTCGGATTGGTGATATAAACTTTCAAAATGAGAAGCCTGCTAACGACTTGCAGCAACCTCTTCTTGAAGCTTCCTGTTTTGTTCTTCGAGCATCCGCTGTGAGCCAAGAAGGAAAAGGTAAGAGCATACATAATCATGCATACATATAGCATAAGTTACCATGAAATAAGGAATGTACTAGGTAATTCAAATCAATACCCTGCTGATGAGATGGCATATCTGGCGAGCTAGAGCGAGCAGATGAAGGGGTAGTAAAGGAAGGTCTAGCCTCATGATCAAATGAACCAACAGCCTGCAACAATCATTGAAAAAATCAAAGAAAGAAAAAAGTTGCAAGGGAAAAATGGTTAAAATGCAAAAATTCCTTTGGAAGATCAAAACAAGGAAAGAAGAGCATGAATCAAGCAAGACATGGCCAAGCCAAATCAAGCTTGGCCGTGTCACCTCAAATGAAATCTTGGTAGAACATGACACTGGCAGGAGACACGGCCAAGCCATTGGCCGTGTCTCACCTAAAGGGTAAAGTCAAGAAAGACCAAGCAAAGAAAGAAAAGAAACAGTAAGTGACACTGGCAGGCAACACGGCCAAGTCACTGGCCGTGTCACATAACACGGCCACAAGCTTGGCCATGTCCCATCCTAAGCCAAGAACAAAGAAGAATCAAAGAAAGAAACACAGAAGCTGACACACCCAGGAGACACGGCCAAGCCACTGGCCATGTCACTCTCATCTTCAAAGAACAAAGAAGAACCAAAGAAAAAACACAGAAGCTGACACATCCAGGAGACACGGCCAAGCCACTGGCCGTGTCACTCTCATCTTCAAAGAATAAAAAAAAAGACCAGAGGAGAAACAGAAGCCGACACACTCAAGTAACACGGCCATTTACCTGAGAAGTACTGACTCCGAGATGTGGAACATACTCTCCTACAGCGCCAGGATGTTCTTCTTCATCTCTACCTTCATTTTCGTCAGAAATATCCCGCACACCAACAGGAGATACATCAAAGTTCAAGAGTCTTCTTTGAATGAAATAGGCATAAAATGGACCCGGTAAATGGAGAAATGACTCGGCATCATAACCATACCGGGCCGATCACCATGCATCCTCCGGCATTGACATAATATTTAAAGTATATTATGGGATTTGCATCGGAAACCTCCGCTGCTCTGGACCGAGAAACCATTCATAAACTCTCTCCCGAGGAACTAACCACTAGACACTGGGCCATCAATAATTCGGCGAGAATGTTGGAAAGACAGTGCAGCCCTCATCAAAGGAGACCAATTTGCTCATTCTTCTGGGCTCCACCAGGCCAAATTCACCTGCAAAATAACATAAGGTAAGTAAAACTTTCACATAAAATTTAAAGCATACTAATATTATTTTACCTGGTCTCAGGTTAAGCGGCTTAACACATAGCCGTGAGTATGCACATGATGAGAGCCGGGAATGTCCACATGATCTGACAAATAGTAAATCTCGGATATCCGATTCTCTCTCGAAAAATACCGGGTACCCTCACGAGGTTATGTTCATATGCCCATACCTACAAAAATAACAATAAAGATCAAATCCATGCAAGAAAAGTGGAAATAAGATTGGTGAAGGAAAAGAATACCTCGACAACCGCCATCAAGCCAACAAAAGACTTCTTGTTTCGGCAAAGCTTATCAAGACCATGGTAAAGACACGCGAGACCAGCTTCACCCCAATCAGAAGATGGTTCCATTCTGAGATAAGAAAGGGCACTCAACGCTGACAAGTGAATGGAGGATTCAGTGCTGCCTAAGATTGTTGACCCGAGTAGATATAACAAAAATCCTCGAGCGTACTGTTCGGCCATGTCTCTACCAACCTGTCCTTCGTAGTTCATCCAATAACTACGAATTGGCTTTATTTTTTATCTTAAAAGGCCCTTTATATGATGGTTCCATACCAATTAATTTCTGAATTTCTTCAAATGTTAAAATATCATTGCACAGAGGAACTGGAACACCATCATATCAAAGGCCGGTAATGGCAGTAAAATCGACTAGACCAATTGTCATCTCTCCAATGGGCAAGTGAAACGTGTGGGTTGTATCCAGCCATCGTTCTACAAGCGCCTGGACTACGCTCTGGTCTATTTGATATTCCTCGAATGGCAATTGTAAGATGAACTGCTCAAAGCTGCAATGTCGGATAATCCGTCTTACCCGAGAAGGCACTATATCATACCATTGTCGGGCTTTGTAATACACCCTCTAGCCCGAACAACGCAACGATCATGCTAACACAGACCCAGATAAGTTAATACAAGGTAAGTACATATTATTCTATCTAATTAAATTAATTTATTTTTCACAATAACAAATAATAACAACAAAGTAAAAAAATATATATGACAAAAAAAAGAAAGAAAAAAAAAGAGAGCAAAACAGAAAGACAAAAAATAATTACCTCGCTCTTTGGATTAGAACTGCGATGGAGCGGCATCCCGGCCAGTAGATCTAAATTTCCATCTTCATGATTTCGGATAAACTCTAATAACTCGGCATTAGAATGAGTCCCTGACCTCGAAGCATGCATTGTTTTTGAAAAATATGTGCTAAAATTGAAAGAAATTTGAGAGAATTAGAATGTGAAATTTTTTTGCTATGAAATGAAATAAAGAATCAGCTCATTTTTATAGAGAAACGGCAAGCAAAAAAATAAAATTCAAAACTATTCATGAATAGTAAACTTTACTATTTATGAATAGTAAACTTTACTATTTATAAATAGTATTATAATAGTAAATATTACTATTTATGAATAATATTACTATTTATGAACAGTACATTTAACTATTTATTTATAGTATTACTATTGATAAATAGTAAAAGTATTATTTTCAATAGTAAAATCTATTTGATACTATTTGCGAATAGTAAATTTACTATTTATAAATAGTAAATAAAGGATGAACAGTGACTGCACAGTAAATAAACAGTAAATTCAATTATTCACTTTAATCATTCAAATAATTATGGGTATATAAATATTTTTTACACCCAGGGGCAATAAAAGACATGCATAAAAATTAGCCAAACTTTTTGAACTAAAAAAATCTTTTTTAGCTCGGGTCAAGAACCCAAATTTTTCTTAGGTCCAGAACCTAGATTATCGTTGAGTCCAAAACTCAAACCGGGTCCAGAACCCAAATTTTTCTTAGGTCCAGAACCTAGAATTATCTTTGAGTCCAGAACTCGAACCGGGTCCAGAACCCAAATTTTTCTTAGGTCCAAAACCTAGAATCTTCTTTGAGTCCAGAACTCGAACCAGGTCCAGAACCCAAATATTCCTTAGGTCCAAAATCTAGAATCTTCTTTGAGTCCAGAACTTGAATAGGGTTCAGAACCCAAATTTTCCTTAGGTCCAGAATCTAGAATCTTCTTTGAGTCCAGAACTTGAATAGGGTCCAGAACCCAAATTTTTCTTAGGTCCAAAACCTAAAATCTTCTTTGAGTCCAGAACTCGAACCGGGTCCAGAACTCAAATTTTCCTTAGGTCCAGAACCTAGATGTAAAATCCTTGATTTTTAGGGAAATTGGAGTCTAGGGGCAAAATGGTAATTTTACCTTCATTTCATATTCGGGTGTATTTTAAGTCGTTTGGTACTTATTTTCATATTGGGGTTGATGAAATGGTCGTTTTAAGTATAATATTATATTTTTTAGCTTTGGGGGCATTTTGGTCATTTTGGAAATCGAAAAATTTTCGAGTTTTGTTTTGCCGTTTTTGATGTCATTTTGGTGACCGTGATGTCATTACGGTTATTTTAAGTATAATTTTGCTAGGGGTTGTGTTTCAAAAAATTTTTGGGTATTTATTAATTTTTAATTAAAATAAAATAAAATAATTAATTAATTAACTAATTAAAATAATTCTGAAAATAATTGAATTAGGGGTTAGTTGTGAATTTTTATAAGTTAGTTGGGTGTTTTTTTGAATTTTTAAAGAGTTTTAGGGTATTTTTAAAATTAAATAAATTAATTTAAGGGTATATTGTTAATTTACCACACAAAAACACTATAAATATGGGTGTTAGGGCACCCAATTAGAGGCCTAAAAATCCTTGTGCCGTCAGAGAGAGAAAAGGGGAGAAAAAAATTATTTTTGGGTCAAAAACTGAGGGCTGTCGTTTGGTCAATGCGCTCGCGGATTAGCCAGTGTCGTTAGGCGTGCGAGCTTGTCTTTCGGCGCGAAGCTACGGGCGGTAGGTGTTGTCGTTCGGCGTGGCAGCGTGGAATCGAAGACTATCGTTTTGGCTTCTAATTTCTGGCAGTTTCGAGATTTTGAGGTTTTCTTCAATTTCTTTCAATTTCTTCCAACTTCATGGCATGATTTTTGTTATTTGGTGTTAGTATAACATATAGGATGTTTAAAAATAAAATTTTAAGGTTGATTTTGATTTTTAATGAATTTAAATAGATTAAATTATTTAAGGGTGTTATTGGTATTATTGAGTTTGGATTTAAGATATATGAAAGTAGGCTTATGATTTGTAACCAAATATGATTTGGATCTATTCTAAGGATGTTAGGTTAGCTGTAGAATTTTATTTGGGAATTTTAGGTAAGATTTATATTTTTAATTGAATTATTAATTTCAAAATGTTGTCTCTGCATAGTTACTGTAAATTCAGTATCTTTGTTAAATTTTTAAAAATAATTGATGTTCGATATTAATCTAATTTTTTGATATGTTCTTTATTAGGATGTTGTAAATCTGTGAAAAATAATTTGGAGTCTGGTTCTAATGTTTAGGTTCCGAAATAAATTAAGAATTGACACTGCTGTTGGTTAAGGGTTTTCTGATGATGTCTGTTTTAAAAATTATTTTGAAGGTCTTAGATGTCTTGAAAAATTATGAAATTTTTATATGTTGTCCATCCTGATGTCTTTAATATGAGAAAATTATTTGGATAATTTTGTGGTAACGAAATGTGAAGGATTTATGATGATTTTTGTTGTACTGATTTTTAGTGGTTCAAACAGAACCAGAATGTTGTAAAATATTTTTGGGGGATCAAATAAATTTGGATTAATCTAAAATTTTGCACACACGTTATATAGATGTTAGAGAAGCTACTTGAATTTTACCAAAATTTTTGAATGATGGAATTATTTTCTGGAAAATTTTGAATTATAGGGACTAGTTAAGAATTTTTATCGGTTTTGGGTGTTGGTAGGAATTATGATTTTTGCATAGGGACTGATGTGATATTATTTGATAAATGAGTTATAAAAATTGAGTTGAGGTTCTGGTTCTAATAAATTTTAGGTAATTAATTGATTTTGTATTTTTGAGGTGCAATCGGTTTAACCATTGAGTTGAACCATAATTTTGAGTTGAATCGGGTTGGTTTTTAATTTTGGATTATCTTGGTTAATTGTTGGTTATGTATTGGTCTTTTTGCATTCATAGCATGCATTGCATCCCTCATGATAGATGAGATAGTGGGATTGATTGTTGGACTATGTAATTATCTTTCCTTAGGCAATAATCCAGCTGAAGCTCAAGGTCAATAGGTTGTGAGGATTTGGCTAAGCTTTCTTTGGATACCAGGTAAGGTCATGGGTGTATGTGTATTATTTGTGATGTGCTATTTGCTAACTATGCTATTATATATATATAAGCCCTTTGTATATATTATCCTTTATAAACTCGATATATTATCCTTTCTTGCCCTAGCCTCACATGTGAATAGAAAACAGAGAAACTTGTATGCTATTTGTTAAATGCCTTGATATGATATTGAATATTCTTGTGATGTGCGATGGTGTGTCCAATGGGGATGGAGGATATGAATTGTGATTATGGAGTGTGTCCAATGGGGACGGAGGATATGGATTGTGATTATGGAGATTATTTTATATATCGATATCGATCTTGTTCTTGGGGCTTATGCCTACTTGTTCTTAGGGCCACGTGCCTACTTGTTTTTGGATATGGTTGAAGGAGGAGGATGTTATATTTTGTAGACCCCGATACACCATCATGTATGAGATTGTTGTGGATGTTTACTTGATATATATTACTTTGTTAAATTGTATTAGTGTTTCTCTGCCTCTCATGAGCTTACTGAGCGTCTATACATAACGCTCACACCCTTATAGATTGACTTGCAGGTTGAAGTTATATTCCTTAGTGAGCTCGGTCGTTCTCTTTGTGGGTTCTTCTAGTTTGGTTGTGGATTTTGGTTCTTCTGCATATCTTCTTTACTCTATAGAGATTTCTGGATATTTTAAGGGCGAACCGTGTTCGAACCCTTTTTCTTGTAATAAGGAGTAGATTGTTTCTTTGCATCTAGTTTGAGTTTTAGTTATTGAACTTGATTTTGGATAGTATCATTTCTATTGATGACTTGATTATGGAATAAATTTATTGGACTTAGTAATTTTTCACTATAATAATAAATTTGAATTAGGCTTGTAAGGTTGTACTTAGGTATTGCCTTATGCCGGTCCCAGCTTCCCAAATTGGGTTGTGACAAAAGTGGTATCAGAGACATAGGTTTTACTTAGTTTAATACTATCTAGAAATCATTAGGATTGTTTTTCTAAAACGTCTTGCTTCCTTTCTGCGTTAATCAATCTTTTCCTCCGCTAGCAGGTGCAATGTCTCAAGAAAACCCTCATTTTCCTTTGATTGGTGGGTCTAGTGGTGCTGGAATAGCTGAGGAAGTTGAACATCAGCCAGCGATTCATATTAAGGAGCCTACTCTACCACATAGACGTGGAAGACCTCGGAGAGTGGTAAATGAAAATGTGCAAGGGATGGAAGATCATAATTTTTTACCGGAGAATGAGGGGCTATTTGAAGTACCACTTAGTGAAGATTAGGAGCCACCACCTCCAACTCCTGATAATGTGCATGTGCCAGGTCAAGTACTTGTTCAAGGAAACCCATATGCATATTTGGCTGCTTTGCAGACATTGAATAGATCTATGGAAGCTCTCGCTGATGGAGTAGTTTGGGTTGTTCAAGGCATGGGTAACAATATGAATGCTAATGCTCACGCTACAGCTAGAGGAAATGGATTAGCTGACGACCTGGATTTGCACAAATTTATTAGAGTTGATCCACCTACATTCTCCAATCTTGCTACAGAAGACCCTCTAGCATTTCTTAATAAAGTTAAGAAGATCTGTGATGCTTTGAAATGTACTGAGAAGAGAGCCATAGAGTTAATTGGGGATCAAATGCAAAAATCAGCTGAAGAATGGTATAAGATCTCTATCTAAGGCCAGGTTGAGGTATGGGAAGACTTCAGAAGAATGTTTATGCAAAACTTTATGCCTCAGAATGTGATGAAAGCGAAAGCAAGGGAGTTTGAAATGTTGACTCAGGGCAACAAATCTATAGCTGAGTACTGGAAGCAGTTTCAAGAGCTAAGGAAGTATGCTACACGTGTGTCTCAGGATGAAGAATCTATGACTGATAGATTTGTGGATGGCTTGAATGATAAATACTATGAGTTGATAGCCAGTCACAATTACAAGGAAGTACATTTGGCTGTTAATGCTGCTCTGGGGTTAGAAAATAGAAAAAGGAAGGATGATGCTGGAGAATCAAGCAGAAAGAAGAACAAGCCAAGGAATCAGCTAGGTTATCAGGGGCAGTATAGTGGTCAGAGAGGCAATGATAATGGTGAGCGCTACCAGCAACAGGGCCCTAGAGCCCCTACTTGTGAATCTTGTGGCTTACATCATACGGGAGAGTGCAGAAGGAAGACTGGAGCTTGTTTTAACTGTGGACAGATGGATCACCAAGTCAAGGATTATCCAATTCCTAGGCGCAATCAGACTCTCAGTTCAGACCAGTTGGCAATCAAGCATATAGGGGTAACTATCAGAATGGAAATGGTTATGGTAGAGGAAATGGTGGCCGTGGATAGTTTAACAGTAACGGATATTAGGGAGGTTGAGGTTTTTTTTATCAGGGTGGTCGAGGTTACAATGGAGGCAGAGGTTATCAGGGCCAGCAGGGCAGAGGATATCAGGGCCAGTAGGGTCGCGGTTATCAGGGCTATCAGGGTCAGCAGTATCAGCAGGGTCGTGGATACCAGGGTGCTGCAAATATTGGAAACCAACAGAATGGTAGAGAAATTCAACCAGTGGGACAAGGTAATGGTCAGCAAAATCAGAATCGGAATCAGGGCCAAAACCAGAATTATGCTCGGGTGTTCAACCTAAATCATCAGCAATCTCAAGTTGACAACAATGTGGTGCAAGGTACTCTTTCTTTTTTCTCTCTAGATGCACACATATTGATAGATCATGGAGCTACTCATTCATTCATATCACCTAGTTTTGCATCTAGGCTGAGTATTACATCTGAACCTATGGAAATGCCATTAGTTGTTCATACACCTTTAGGAGAGGAGGTAGAATCTTTAAAGGTATACAAGGATTGCATTGTTAAAGTTGAAAATGTTGAACTTCTTACGAATCTAGTGGCGTTAGATGTGATAGAATTTGCATCTTGGGTATGGATTGGTTAGCTCGGCATGGAGCTAATTTGAACTGTAAGGATAAGGTAGTGGTGTTTGCATATGAGGCTAACAAGACTGTGACATTTTATGGCTCTAAAATCAATGGAACCAGTCATTTAATTTCAGCTATGAGAGCTAGAAGATTGTTACGAAAGGGTTGTAATGCCTACCTTATTTCTATTCGGGATGTGAGCAAGGAAGAAGCGAAACTTGAAGATATCCCGACAGTACGAGATTACATGGACGTGTTTCCAAATGATTTACCGGGGTTACTACCAGAATGAGAGATTGAATTCTCCATTGATCTTGTACCTGGAACCAATCCTATTTCTATGCCTCCATATAGGATGGCTCCAGCAGAGCTTAAGGAGTTGAGAGAGCAATTGAATGACTTGTTGCAGAAGGGATATATCAGACCGAGTACTTCACCGTGGGGTGCTCCAGTGCTTTTTGTGAAAAAGAAAGATGGATCAATGAGGCTATGCATTGATTATCGACAGCTGAATAAGGTGACTATGAAGAACAAATATCCATTGCCCAGGATTGACGATTTGTTTGATCAGTTGCAGGGAGCAAAGTTTTTCTCCAAGATTGATCTGTGGTCGGGTTATCATCAGTTGAGGGTGAAGAAGAGTGACATACCTAAGACTGCTTTTCTCACGAGGTATGGGCATTATGAATTTCTAGTGATGTCCTTTGGACTTACTAATGCTCCTGCTGCTTTTATGGACATGATGAACAGGGTGTTTAGTCCTTATCTTGATCGGTTTGTGGTCGTATTCATTGATGACATTCTGATATATTCAAAATCCAAGGAAGAGCATGAGCATCATTTTGAAGTTGGTGTTTCAGACTTTAAGAGAACATCAGCTTTACGCTAAGTTCTCCAAATGTGAGTTTTGGTTGGACATGGTTGTCTTTCTAGGACATGTTATATCCGCAGAGGGTATTCAGGTTGATTCACAGAAGATTGAGGCAGTGATGGATTGGCGGAGACCGAAGACTGTTACTGAGATTCAGAGTTTTCTGGGGTTAGCAGGATATTACAGAAGGTTTGAGAAAGATTTCTCCAGAATAGCAGCACCTTTAACAAAACTCACTCGTAAGGGTGTTAAGTTCATTTGGGATGATGCTTGCAAGGAGAGTTTTGCTACTCTTAAAGAAAGATTAACTACTGCACTAGTACTTGTGTTGCCAGAAGGCACTGAGGGGTATTCTGTTTATTATGACGCATCAGGTGTTGGTCTGGGTTGTGTGTTGATGCAACATGGTAAAGTAGTCACCTATGCCTCTAGACAGCTGAAGAAGCATGAGGTAAACTATCCTACACATGATTTAGAAATGGCTGCAGTTGTGTTTGCACTCAAGATCTGGAGACATTATCTTTATGGAGTTACTTGTGAGATCTTCACTGATCATAAGAATCTTAAGTATGTATACTCTCAAAAAGACTTGAATTTGAGAGAGAAGGTGGGTAGAGTTTCTTGAAGACTACGACTATAGCATCCAGTATCATCCGGGTAAAGCGAATGTTGTCGCTGATGCTCTAAGTCGTAAGTCTGTGGGTAGTCTGTCCCACATTTTAGTTTCTAGAAGACCGTTGATACGGGAGATACATCAACTGCTAGGTGATTGTTTAACTTTTCATATGTCTGGTAAAGAAATTGAAGGTGATAGAGGTGTGTTGTTGGCTAATATGACAGTCAAACCTGATTTCCTTGATGAGATAATTTCAGCACAGAATACGGATGAGGAGTTGTCAACGATCCGCCAAAAAGTCTTGTCAGGTGAATCCACAGAATTCTCGGTTGATGAAAAAGGAGTTTTGCGGTTCGGTTCAAGGTTGTGTGTGCCTTCAGTAGATGATTTAAAGAAAAAGATTTTGAAAGAAGCTCATTCTTCCAAGTACACTATACATCCTGGTTCTACTAAGATGTATCGAGATTTAAAGCAGATGTATTGGTGGAAAGGAATGAAGAATGATGTTGTGAAGTTTGTTTCTCAATGTTTACCTTGCCAGAAAGTTAAGTATGAGCATCACAAGCCAGCCGGTTTACTGAGAGAGTTACCACTACCCGAGAGGAAGTGGGAGAGAATCACTATAGATTTTGTTGTCGGGTTGCCAAAGACTCCTGGTGGCTATGATTCGATCTGGGTGATAGTAGACCGATTGACCAAGTCAGCACATTTTCTTCCGGTTAATACCAAGTACACAGTCTCTCAGTATGCAAAGTTGTATATTAATCGGATTGTGAGTCTGCATGGGGTACCAGTTTCCATTGTATCTGATAGAGGTGCTCAATTTACATCCATGTTTTGGCAGAAGCTTCAGAAAGGGTTAGGTACAGATCTTCATTATAGCACGGCTTTTCATCCTTAAACAGATGGATAGTCTAAGAGAACCATTCAGACCTTGGAGGATATGTTACGATTGTGTGTTCTGGATTTTAAAGGAAGTTGGGTAGATCATCTTCCGTTGGTAGAGTTTGCCTATAATAATAGTTATCAAGCTAGCATTGGTATGGCTCCTTTTGAAGCATTATATGGTAGACGGTGCAGAACCCCATTGTATTGGGAGGAGGTCGGTGAGCGTCGTATTGAGGGTCCCGATCTTTTGCAGTATAATGCCCAGGTTGTACCGGTAATTCAGGATCAGATCCGTACTGCTTTTAGTAGACAGAAGAATTATGCTGATCTTAAGCAAAGGCATCTTGAATTTGCAGTTGGTGACAGGGTGTTTCTGAAAGTATCACCTTTTAAAGGTGTTATGCGGTTTGGTGAGAAAGGAAAATTGGCTCCCAGGTTTATCGGTCTTTATGAGGTCCTAGAACGTGTCGTTGATGTTGCTTATAGACTAGATTTGCCACCTGAGTTAGCAGTTGTGCATCCGACTTTTCATGTTTCGATGTTGAGGAAATATGTATCGAACCCCAATCATGTTCTGGCTTCAGAGACCATTGAGATTACTAATGATTGTACTTATGAGGAGCAGCCTGTAGCTATTTTGGATCGTCAGGTCAAGCGATTACATTTAAAGGATGTGGCTTCAGTAAAGGTTCTATGGCGTAACCATTCTGTTGAGGAATGCACCTGGGAAGCAGAGGAACTCATGCTAGCAAAATACCCTCATTTGTTTGAGTCTTCAGGTGCGTTATTGATTTCGTGGGAAAAATCATTTTAAGGGGTTTAGAGTGTAGTTTATTAATAGTCTTGATATAGCACCATATGCATGCATATCATTACATCATTATTACATCATTATATCTTCTATACATCATAAATATATATGTGTTTTTTCTGGTATTATTTATGATAGTTTGCTATTAAATTGGTTGTTGGAAGACGTTTTTGAATAATCTTGGTTTGTTGATATCAGATGTCATTCTTGAATAAGTCTGGGTTGTGGTAGAATGATGAGTATCATATGGATAAGTGTTATATTAGTAATGGTTTTGGTTGATTTGGGTTTGACTTGAACACTTGAGTTTTGACTTTTTGTGATGATTGTTGATGAGTGGAAGTTGAAAAGAGAATGCTTCTATTTGATTTTATAATAAACATAACCTGGAGCAAAACTGGAACAGTCTGTAGCGCTTAGTATTGTGGGGTTATGACCTGATCACCCATAACAACATGTGCTAAGTGAGCTATACTTTCCGGATTTGTGTATAACTTAAAATATAAAAGTGTTTTGATGATGAGTATGTTATTGGGTAAAATTTCAAGGACGAAATTTTTTAAGGGGGTTAGATTGTAAAATCCTTTATTTTTGGGGAAATTGGAGTCTAGGGGCAAAATGGTAATTTTACCTTCAATTCATATTCGGGTGCATTTTAAGTCGTTTGGTACTTATTTTCATATTGGGGTTGACGAAACGGTCATTTTAAGTATAATATTGTATTTTTAGCTTTGGGGGTATTTTGGTCATTTTGCCGGTCGAAAAATTTTTGGGTTTCGTTTTGCCATTTTTGATGTCATTTTGGTGACCGTGATGTCATTACGGTTATTTTAAGTATAATTTTGCTAGGGGTTGTGTTTCGAAAATTTTTCGGGTATTTATTAATTTTTAATTAAAATAAAATAAAATAATTAATTAATTAACTAATTAAAATAATTCTGAAAATAATTGAATTAGGGGTTAGTTGTGAATTTTTATAAGTTAGTTGGGTGTTTTTTTGAATTTTTAAAGAGTTTTAGGGTATTTTTAAATTAAATAAATTACTTTAGGGGTATATTGGTAATTTACCACCCAAAACACTATAAATATGGGTGTTAGGGCACCCAATTAGAGGCCTAAAAATCCTTGTGCTGTCAGAGAGAGAAAAGGGGAGAAAAAAATTTATTTTTGGGTCAAAAACTGAGGGCTGTCGTTTGGTCAGTGCGCGCGCGGATTAGCCAGGGTCGTTCGGCATGCGAGCGTGTCGTTCAGCGCTGAGCTGCGGGCGATAGGTGTTGTCGTTCGGCTTGCGGAGCGCGTCGTTCTGCTTGGCAGCGTGGAATCGAAGACTGTCGTTTTGGCTTCTAATTTCTGGCAGTTTCGAGATTTTGAGGTTTTCTTCAATTTCTTTCAATTTCTTCTAACTTCATGGCATGATTTTTGTTATTTGGTGTTAGTATAACATATAGGATGTTTAAAAATAAAATTTTAAGGTTGATTTTGATTTTTAATGAATTTAAATAGATTAAATTGTTTAAGGGTGTTATTGGTGTTATTGAGTTTGGATTTAAGATTTATGAAAATAGGCTTATGATTTGTAACCAAATTTGATTTGGATCTGTTCTAGGGATGTTAGGTTAGCTGTAGGATTTTATTTGGGAATTTGAGGTTAAAATTTATATTTTTAATTGAATTATTAATTTGAAAATGCTGTCTGTGCATAGTCACTGTAAATTTAGTATCTTTGTCAAATTTTTAAAAATAATTGGTGATCGATATTAATCTGATTTTTTGATATGTTGTTTATTAGGATGTTGTGAATCTGTGAAAAATAATTTGGAGTCTGGTTCTAATGTTTAGGTTCAAAAATAAATTAAGAATTGACACTACTTATAGTTTGGAGTCTGGTTCTCTTTGTGGGTTCTTATAGTTTGGTTGTGGATTTTGGTTTGTCTGCATATCTTCTTTACTCCATAGAGATTTCTGGATATTTTATGGGCGGACCGTGTTCGACCTTTTTCTTGTAATAAGGAGTAGATTGTTTCTTTGCATCTAGTTTGAGTTTTAGTTATTAAACTTGATTTTGGATAGTATCATTTCTATTGATGACTTGATTATGGAATTAATTTTTTGAACTTAGAAATTTTGCACTATAATAATAAATTTGAATTAGGCTTGTAAGGTTGTACTTAGGTGTAGCCTTACGCCGGTCCCGGCTTCCCAGATTGGGTCGTGACACTAGAATCTTCTTTGAGTCCAGAACTTGAACCGGGTCCAGAACCCAAATTTTCCTTAGGTCCAGAACCTAGAATTATCCTTGAGTCCAGAACTCGAACCGGGTCCAGAACCTAAATTTTCCTTAGGTCCAGAACCTAGAACTATCCTTGAGTCCAGAACTCGAACCGGGTCCAGAACCCAAATTACCATTAGGTCCAGAACCTAGAATTATTCCTAAGTTCAGAACTTAGCTCGAGTCCAGAACCCAAATTTTATCATTAGATCCAAAACCTAGAATTATTCCTAAGTCCAGAATTTATTTTGAGTCAAGAACCCAAATTTTACCATTAGGTCCAGAGCCTAGAATTATTTCTAAGTCCATAACTTAGTTCGGGTCCAGAACCCAAATTTTCCTTAGGTCCAGAACCTAGAATTATCCCTGAGTCCAGAACTCAAACCGGGTCCAAAACCCAAAAACTCCACCATCTCAAAAATCAAGTCTTATTGCTTTTCACTCTCTTTCACTAAAGTTTCAGATCATTCAAGCATGGGGCAAACTGTAGACCCTCAATTTTTGACCTAGTCCGGCCCAATATATTTTGTTTAGTCCAAAATAATTTTTATGTTGTCTAATATATTTTAATTGGTCCAAAATAATTTTTGTTATCTTAATTAAATAATTTTTGCTTCATTATCTAATTTTTATTAATAAAAAAATAAACAAATAAAAATAATAAAAATAAAAATCTGCGACGGAAAAATCAACGACGAAAAAAATCATCGCCGAAAATTCTATCGGGCTTGGCCGTGGGCCATTTCGCCCGCAGGATTTTCCTGCGGGAGAAATGGACCGCAGGCCTCTTCCCCGCCCCCTGCTGCAGCCAACTGTGGCAGATTTTTTTGCCAGCGCAATTTTTCCTGCTGCAAATTTTTTTGCCAACGCGATTTTTCCGCAACAGTTTTTTTTCGCCAGCGAAATTTTCTGAAACCTAATACAATTAGGTTTTGGTTTCCTTTTCTTATTAAATATGATATGTCATGTGTAACTAGGAAAAACTAATGAAAAAACTTATATAAATAACAACACAAAAGGGAGGAAAAGTAATCAGAAATTGGAGGATAAAATTGAAGATTTTGAAACCGAATCCGTGAAGGAAAGTAGTGGAACCAAGCTGATTTTTGGGGAGCCGAAAATCAATTCACCAATTCATCAAAGGTATCAACTGCCTTTGATTTGGTTGATCCAAGAAGCAATTTTGGTGCAACTCCACGAAAGAAGGTTTGAATTCTAAATTCTTTTTATTTTTTTTGCTTACAGTAGCTTAGTTCATCAAAGAAAAAAAAATCCCATAACCTTTAATTTAGCTTTTCTAAAGTTAAAAATACTATTTCGTTGCTTTGTTTTCCAAAAAACTTACAATTGCTATTTTTGTTTCATCAAAATCTTAAAACCCTAATTTAATATATTTCTTTTCAAAACCTTAAATTAAAATTCTGTTTCTTTCAAAAAGCCTTAAAAAACATCTTTTCTATTTATAAAAACTTTAATTTGTTTGGTTTACTTTCATAAAATCTCATAAAAGTATTAAATTGATTTTCAAACCCTAAAAGTCAAAACATCCACCGAAATCCTAAATCCTAAAACACTAAACCCAAATTCAACTTCTAAACCTAAAATAGTAAACTTTAACCCCTTTAAAACCTTAAACCCTAACTTTTCTAAACCTTAATCCTTTAAAACATTAAAAAACCATAAAACACAAATATTTTAAATTTACACAGTAAGCTTGAAATCATCATTTAAAGCCACAAATCAAAAGTATTTTAAAGTGCCCAAAACCCTAGTTTCATGATTTCACCATTCAAACCTTAATTTGGTTAATCAAAGAGTCTTACCCACCTTTTAAAACATAAAACCTTAATCTATTTTAATTCTTTAAAAAGTCACAGTATCTTAAATTCAAAAATCCAAAACCCTAAACATATGAAATAAAGGATCCTAAATGGAAACAATAGCTATAATTTGGATTTTTATTTACCTAATTCAATTCCATATTTGAGTATGTTTTGATTTATTTTATATGCTTTAATTTATTTAAGTTCAATGCTTGGTTTATTTTATTTATCATGGATGGATGTTTACTTTCTATTGATATTTAATACCTTTGATGAATAATTTATTTATGATGAATGAGTATTTACTTTTATCAATTTATTTAGATTTCCAAATGTTGTAAGAGGTATGTTTCCACTTGGTGGGTACCTCATTAGTTAAATATCATGTAATTTAATTTGCTTTTCTATTTTAGAACCTATGTAAAGGGCATGTTTCTACCTTTCGGTGGGTGTCCTATTTAGGCATGTGATGTAAGGACATGTTTCCATCTTTGGATGTCCATTTATTTTTTTTGCTTAGACCTTGCTTTGATTTTAATATATTGATGCTTTCTTTTAATTATTGTGTGTAATATAGATAATATTGTCATACTTAAGAATTTTATAATATTAAGACCTGTAAAGGAGGCCGGTTCCAATGAACCGGGCGTTGTGGGGGTGCTAGGCCATTTCTCACCTTCCCCACACGTACCCAACTTTCCGAACCCTTTAAGGGGTTGGGGATTCCTTAGGAATCGAGTCATCCACCCCTTTCTTTTTTCCCGGCCCATTCGGGTAGCGACTCCATTTTCTTCGGACTTAGGTCCGTGTTCTCTAAGGCCCTGAGCCTAAATAGTGCTGAAGTCGCAAGAACTATTCCACCGGGAGTGGGGGCGAAAATCCCCGCTCACACTTACCTTGTGAGAAATAGTTATCATTTTTTGAGCAACCTCCTTCGAGCTCATCCGTGCTGCTTACACCTTTCTTTCGGGATAGCTTTGTATATCTGTTTCAACACAAGGGAATCACTAGACTGGGGTCTTGCACTGAGTATGATGACCATGCTGGCCCCGAACTTCTCATTCACTGCCTCCACTGACCGAGCTAGGCTATAGCGGTAGGCTAGTGTCTCCTCCACCTCACTTTGAGGTGCCATTTCGGAGCCAACCTCACGGTAGGGTACAGTTTCTGGTACCACCTCTAGAGGAAGAGCTGGGTCCTTGACAATGGGAAAATGTCATATGACTTGAGGGGGTCTAGTGATACTATCCCTCTTTTAACGAGCTCTGCTGACCAACCTCCATGACTGATCGTCTCTTAGACCGGGTTCTCATAAGAAAATTCAACCTCGGCTCTAGACATCCATGTCTGACCGGGCTCTCTGGACATATTTTGACATAGCAATGCATAAGTTCTGACATGACAGGCTCACAATGTCAATATTGTAAATATTCTCCGACACATACAGGTTTTGTCGCCCCATGTACCAACTATATATAGGGGTAGCTCCCCACAGGTATGCCCCCTTCTCTTCTCTCCACTTTTACTCTCCTTAAGCTCAAACTGACTGATCTCTGATTTAGGCATTGGAGTCTCTCCCTGTGGAGCTCGATCCTCCTCTCTCTCTTATCTTGCAGGTTAGAGACCCAGCAGGAGCTTCACCCAAGGCCGAGCTCATAGAGCTAGGAGGACCCCCCTGTGGTAGCCCTAACATCAGTAGTGCGGTGAGCGTGGATAGGCTATTCCCCTATATAAGCGATGGAGCCTTAGGTACATCCCACAACTCCCACAAGGGAAGCACTCTAATCATGCAATACTTTAATAGTTCATATTATAATGCCATGTGCCTCTGGCTCTTAAAGCACCCTGCGTGCCCTATGTTATCTCAGCGTCCTCGCACACACTGAGCTATTACAGTGCCCATATTGTGCATCCAATTATAAACACTTTAATCTTGCATCTCGATGCCCTCGTGCACACTTAACATATATGAAAGCTCGTTGTGTATTGCACACTGAGAACATTAGCCCCTTTATCGTTCTTTAAGCACCCACGGTGCATATCATAGTGCCCTCATCGTGCCCGAACTCTAAGCATTAATTGTGCATATCACAGTGCCTCTATGCACTCTATACAATCATAACGCCCTCGTCATGCCCAAATTCTAAGCACTAATCTTGCATACCATAGTGCCCCTGGGCGCTATATGCAATCATAGCGCCTTCGTCGCTCCCGAACTCTAAACACTAATCGTGCATACCACAATGCTCTTGCGTGCTCTATTCAATAATAGTGCCCTCTTTGCACACTGAGCTCTGATAATTATGATATAGTATTAAAGTAAGCATTCTCGCCATGCATTAATTTGCACGCTCTAACTAGGCACCCTACTTTATATTATTCAGAATACGTGTTTACTATATTGTAAAATGCAAAATCTCTAAGCTACATGCTATGTGCTAACATTATTTGTCTGTACCTTTGTTATTGTATACGGTGCCTTAACCTTATATTTTCCATTCCCAAGCCTAATCTATTTATTGTAAAAGATGTAAGCAATTGGTTGATCGAACATCTAATAAGCATTCAATAGCATGCTCGAGCGACTTCTTGACATGAATTTGAAGGCAATAAAGGGGGCGCTGACATCCCTAATTGCTGAGCATTAGCATCCCCGCAGCTTGCCTAGATTGGTATCCCTGATAACTAAGGACATATCCTTCAGAGCTAAGCAGACACTTAAGCTCATCAAAGACCCAAGTGCACTAAAGCTCATTGAAGAGAAACTCCTCACTCCTATAGACTAAGTAATTGTTAAGCTAATAGCATAGACAAGTGACCCACATCGAAAAGAAAGCTTATGCAGCTCCTCTCGAGCCACATTGCTCGTTCTAAAAGGCTCTTCCATGAGCCATACTTTAAAATAGGTCGATGTCTATGTCCATCATTTATGATAGATCCATGTCCAGATTTTCTTCCTTTAACCGCTTTGACACAGTCTGCTAGTAGGCAAGACACCCCGCATGTAGTGCTTGTAGCTCCTTATCGAGCGGCCTCGAGTGCCTCCTTTGCCAGGCGCAGCTCGTTCCTCCTTGCTCGTAGGGCTTCTTTAGCCAAGTGCAACTCCTCTATTTTACTCTTCAGAGCTTCCTGAGCTTATTTCAGCTCCTCTTCCTTGGCACTCAGGGCTTTTTTTTGCCTCTCTTCTTTGAGCAAACTCTTCCTTGCAACTCTTCGAGGCATGGGAAAGGGTAGTGATAGTACTCCCGTTTCTCTAGCTCTTATACCGAACTTCTCACTGGTTCTACTTAAGATCATACAGCCTCCATATATCATAAGTTAATATAGTCACCTGAGCTCATCCGAGCTTCCGTGCATGGCACCTCTGAATCTAACATAAATGTCTAATGACTTGAAGGGGTGTAATGATACTATCCCTCCTTTATCAAGCTCTACTGACCAAGCTCCATGACCAGTCGTCTCTTAGACCGGGCTCTCATTAGAAGATTCAACCTCGGCTCCGGACATCCCTATCCGGCTGAGCTCTCTGGACATACTCTGACATAGAAAGTGCACAAGTTCTGACATGGCAGGTTCACAATCTCGATATTCTAAATATTCATCGATACACACAGGTTTTGTCTCCCATGTACCAACTATATATAGGGTTAGCCTCCCACAGGTATGTCCCCTTCTCTTCTCTCCACTTTTACTCTCTTTAAGCTCAGACCGACTGAGCTCTAACTTAGGCATCGTAGCCTAAGTTAGAGACCTTGCAGAGCCTAATCTGCCTCTCTCTTTTGTCTTGCAGGTTAGAGACCCAGCAGGAGCTTCCTCCTAGCCCTATCTCAAAGAGTTAAGAGGACCTCCCTGAGGTAGCCCTAGCATCATTAAAAAAAATTTCCTTATGTCTTTGTTGGGTTGACTGATAATAGAAAATAATTAAGATTTTTTTTTAGATTGAGGAAAATGTATTAGGGTTTTTTTAGTGGAAAATTGGTTTTTGTGTTTGTTATTGCATGGGGTTTTTGGGGTTATGGACATTTTCTTAAAATTGCATATTAAATAAAACTATAAAACCTATGCATTTATTGAAATTTGCAACAAATATGCATATTATGGTCCCTAATATGTAAAGAAGTGAATTTTGTGGTCTCTAATGTAACACAAAAATATAAAAACCGCTTTCTTAATCATAAAAGTCTGCATAAACCAAATAAAAATTAACCCTAAACCACTAAAACTACTAAACACAGTATATTTTTGTTTCGCATTGCATGTAAATTAAAATTGATTGGTTATTTTTTACAGGTGAAAGTGAGTATTTGATAGTAAATTTGCATCACAATGATGATAAAGAGAAATGGAACTATATGAATGGAGAGATGCATTACATGTGAAACTATTGTGCTGATAGGATTGCCTTGGTTTGAATAGGTGATATTCTGCAAAAAAAAATTGTGAGAGGATTGATGAGATGTTGGTAGAGGCTACCAAACAAAGATTTTAATATAGAAATCAAGTCACTTGAGAATGACTCCAATGTTTTAGAAATGGCCTCCCATGCTATTGTTGTTGGGGAAGTGGATGTGTATGTTGAGCACCTAACTAAGGATAAAATTATTGCATAATTCACCATGACCAAGACAACTTTAAGAGAATTTACTTTTTCCATTCAAGGGATTGAAGATGAAGAGTGCCAACAGACTATACTTGCACCAAGTAAAAAGAGAGCAAGAGCATCCACAACCATTATATTGGCCATTAAACCTGCTAGTATGATAGGTAGGTCATTATACTTGCACCAAATTGCAGAGGCTAATCAAAGAGCTAAATATAAAATAGAAGAAGGAGTTTAAAATGCACTTAATAAGGGAGTCCAAAAAGCATCAGATTGGGGAGTCCAAATTATGGTAGGTGAGGGAGTCCGAATTGCAGCATATGAGGAAGTCCAAAATGCAACAGAAACTAACATGGACTTTGGGTTGAACCTTAAAGATACTTATCTTGGTGATATGAACTTTGAATTCAAATTTGAAGTTAATAAAACTTTTGATTATAAACAAGAAGTGGAATTTGTAGAAACAGAAGCTGAAACTTTATATAGACCAATACATGAAGATGTCAACACACATATTTTTGAAGAAACATATCAAAATTTTGAGTTTGATATGTTAAACTCATGTTAAATTTACATGGGTGGGTCATTAACCTAGTGTTTCAAATTATTTACCTACTTATAAAAGTTATAGCCAATTAAAGTATCCAAAAATAATTAATAATTGTATAAGAGATAAGTATCTTTGATGGAGTGGGCCACTTATAAATAAATAAATAAACATAAAGATAAAGACAATGATAGTTATCAAAAGGAACTGTTATTTTAGTTAGTTAACTTCTGATAGTTTTCTGAGGCCCTCTTCTCCTATAGATAAAAGAAAAAACACAAACCTTTTCTATAGTGCTTTTCCATCAATTAAATCCCTAAAAAAATTATGTTTATTAAAGTTCGATCAAAGAGAAGAAGCGATCAAGAAATTAAAGATTATAACTAAAAGGGTTAACATAAATTTATCATATCTATATGTTCTTCGAATGGTACGTCAACTGGTTTCTTATTTTTCTTCAAATAAGAAAAATGAGAAATGAGGAAAAATATTCAAATGTTTTTAGTTCAATTAAATTGGCATTACGTTAATTTTCACATTAAAATTTTATGTATTAGAGCCTAATTAAATTCAAATATCTTAGAATTATAGTTTTATGATTGACACAATATTCATTATTGTGTTGGATTTAATTGATTTCATTGTGATTAGAATTTATGCCCAAATGAATTAAAAGTAATATGATTTCAGTTTGCGAGTTTTCTTTGATTAATTATTGCGAATGAATTTTATTATTTCTGAATCCATCTTTATTATTGAAAATTAGTCGTTTTCATTTCTACAAATTATTGTTCATGGTTTATAAATCATTTATCTTCATTATTAAAGTAATGGCTTTGGTTTTAGTAACAACATGAATAAAATAAAGTAAAAGGAGGATTGGTACATATAATTCATAAGTTCATAATTGCTTTTGTGGTTGGAAATTCATGTACAAAATAAATGTTTTGGAGTTATGCAATTAAATGCCCTTTGACATGTGTTATGGACAAAAGATATTTGCTTATATATAACGGCTCTTAATTCTCATCTTTATATATTTATATATATAATAATTAAATAATTTTCCACCAATCATATCTCTTATTTGACTTTTCACTCTTCTCTTTTCCTATTATTATTGTTAGTTTAAAATTATTATTATTATTAACTTTTCAACATCAATTTATACTTCACATATATGTAGTATATATTTTATGTATATGTATCTATTTAATATATCTCATACACATTTCAAATATATAATAGGTATATATCTCATATTTACTACACATATAACTTATATTTATCTATTCTAATATACTAACTACCCTATAAATTAATTATTTAATAGTATTTAAAATTCTCGGGTGTTACAAATTACAACACAAATATCAAGCAATTGATCATGCAACCATACTCAATCATACAATGAAAATTACCATAGAATATATGATATTAAACTTAAAGAAAGGTTAAGAAGTTATACCGACATTGTAGACTCCTGTAATTTCTAGTTTAGACTTAGTTAAATTCATGCTTTGCCTCCTGTTGCAGCACACCTTCTTTGCAACTTTGGTCCAAAGATCTACTTTTCTACAATTGAAAGTGGGATCATCTAATAGTTCTCTTCTACTATTGGAAAATTTTTGGTTTTATTGATCAATTTGTTTTTTATGTGTTTTTGCTCATTGTATTTCTTTTTTCCTTCATTCTCCATATGTGTGTTTTTTCTTTCCTTCACTATGTTTCCCCCTTTATGTTCACTACAGGCTCCCTTTTTTTTTAAAAAAAAAATACTCCTTTCAATTTTTTATCCTTTATCTCTTTTAAACACAAAATCTCTTATATGAATTTAAAGTATCCATTATTTGATTTTTAAAAGTAAAAATCATATATGCTCTAAAAACTGAATAAAGGATATGAACTCGCCATATAACATTGCGAGTATGCCATGTGGTGTGGCTGATTTCATATTTTGCTCCTCTTCCTTTTTAATCCATTTTGACCAATTAATAGATTAGCGAATTAAATAATTAATTAATTAATTAACATAATTAATTAATTAATATTAATTGACAAATCTATTAATGCTTAAATTTTTTTTTGTGCCAAAATAATGGGTCTATGCATATCTCAATAAAAAAAATCATGGATATAAATCATATGCATGTAAATACCCAACAAATACAACAGAAAAAAAAAAGCCGAATTTATAGATACCTCATAGAATTTATGATAAGATCATATTTTACATATAATTTTGTGATTATTCTAGTTATATTTTCATTGTTATCAATCGAATTTGATCAATTTTTGTTGTGAAAGCTAGAATATTCATCATTTTAAGTAAAAAGTTACAAGTATGAAGAAATAGTTTATTTTGGCTAAAAATCATGAAAAACTGAAGAAAAATAAAAAAAAGTCAAAACAAGCTAAAAAATGAAAGAAAATGAATTTACATGGTCACATAAATCATGGTATATGACTATAAACTTAAAAATAAAATTAAATAAGAGAAATCAAGAGGTCCAGAATCGTTTTGAATCCTAGGGCCATAGCTGTCAAAAAGCCAGGGCCATGGGATTTGATTTGAATATGTCCAAATTTTTCAATGATAGAAATTACAAGCGCAGAAGCATTTTGAAGGCCACGACCATGAGACTCAAAAGCCACGAGTGTGTCATTGATTTTGGCTCTATTTTGAAGTGTAATATCCCAAAGTATACCTTAAAAGTTTTGGTATTATTGTTGTATTTGGATTTAGTGTATATGTTTAAGTGGGAAGATTAAAGATGAGAAGAGAGAGTGTATAAGTTATATATATGGTGATATATATAACATATACAAGTCAAAGTAAATGGTCAAAAGAAGAAATAATTGATTTTTAATTAATTAAAGGGAAATTGAATTAAGTGAGTGGAAGAGGATTTTATGATTATTTTAATATTATTTTTGCCTGGTGGAGATTTAAAGAGATTGAGTGTTTGACTTGGCTATTCTCTTCTTCATTTTCTTCTTCTTTTCCTTCTTGGCCGTGTATCACAAAGCAAGAGAGAAGAGAGTTTTTGATTATTTTCCAAGCTCAAATTGAAGGAGATTTCAAGTGATCAAGTGGAAAATCTAAGAAATTTCATCATCTTTGGTAAGTTTTCACTTGACTCCCTTGTTTTATTTTAAGTTATAATTGAGTTTGATGTTGGTTATTGGTAGTATGATTGTTTGGGGTGTGTTTGAGAGTGTTGAGTTTAATTGATTTTGATTTTGGGGTTGAATTGAAGAGAAGGAGTTAGGTTTGGTGTTGGAAGAGTAAGGGTTGTGAATTTGTGATTGGTAGTTGATGTATGTTGTGAGTTTGATCAATTATTTTTGTAGATTTTCAACATATGTGTGTTTAATAAAGTTTAAAGCATAGAATACATGAGTTTGGTCCGAAACAGAAGCATTTTGGATGTCATGCCCGTGGTCCTTGGATGCCACGACCGTGAGGGTGTTAAGCAAATTGGACAGATTCGTTTACTAACCCACGACCGTGGGGGTTTGTGAGGCCATGACCGTGGGGTTGTGAGGCCACGACCGTGGGGGTGTGAGGCCACGACTGTGGGTCCTAGATAGTTGTGTTAGCTTATAATTTGTGATCTATGGGTCTAGTATGAGACTAATAGGTGAATAATTGTATTGGAATTCATGTGAATTTGTAAATAAGTGTGTATTATTCTTTTTGCATTAGGTTGTGAAGAGGTTGAGTTGCCCTAACCTAAGTGTTGAGAATTCTTGAAAGAGGAAGTGTATAGATTGGTGTGAGTTGTTCGTAAGGTATGTACAAACCCTACATTATTGCATACATTTACATGACATTGGGACTTAACACATTTGGTTGTAAATGTGTTAAGTAATCTATTACATTGTTGATACATTTGATTAATGCTATGATTTGCATAATGTGGAAGATATGATGATCATTCAAAATGTATGTTTAATGCATTTGGTTATGTATACTTTAATGATGAATTGTTTTAATGTGAATTGAGATATGATGAAATGTGAAGCCATTGTTGTTGGCTATGATAATGCAAATGAAATAATTGGGGCATGATTGCTTATTTGATTATGAGAAATGAATTGAGAAAGAGAATGATAAAGAGATAAATGAAATAATTATGTGCTTAATATGTTATTCAATTTTCAGAGTTCTGGGTTTGTCGGCATGCCTATGAATCGCTAGATAGGTGAAAAGACCGGGTCGTAAGCCGAGTCCAGCTGATAAATGTGATATTTTTGGGGTGAAAAGACCGGGTCGTAAGCCTCAAAAATAAATCCTTGAAGCTAGATTGAGAGAAAAGACTGAGTCGTAAGCTCAAATCTAGTTGGATTATCCATGGATAGATATATATGCATTGCCTACGGGCTTGATGATTGTGATTATGGACCAAAGCAGTAACTCTGAACTTTGAATAACATATTAGTGTCTTTTGGGCCCATGCTTGTCTTTGTTTCAATGTGATTCATGAATGGTGAAACAATTGAATAAAATAATAGAATGTAGTGTTATGAAAAATAGTAATATATCATTTATGAATATTGTCTTTATTGTTGAAATGTGTGACATTGGCATTGCATTGAAATATACTATTATACTGTTTTGTACCACTAAGCCGTTGGCTTAGCGCGATTATGGTTCATCGCGCAGGTGATAGAGTAGAACCAGAGAGTTCAGCTAGATCGAGTTGAGTCTAATTCTGAAGTGTTGATAGGGGGCTTAAAGGTCAAAGACAAACTGCCAAACATGTATAAATCTTATGTTTTGTAAAACATGGACTTTGATGTATATGTATTTGTAAATACTGCTATATTTTCTGCTGCGTATCAAATAAATGTTTTATTTATTGTACTATATAATATGATTTAAATGTTTTAAGTTTTCTTATAATATTGCTAAATTGAAAGATCGGTTTGCTTATTATAAACCGTAGCACTCCTGTATTCGGTATACGTATATTACAGGTGTAGTATGTAGTGTACGTATACGGGGTATAGGGGTGTTACAATTGTTTTGGTACCAGAGCCTAGGTTTGAGATTCTCAACCTAGGTCAATTGTAAGAAAAAGAATATTTTGATTCTAAAAGTTGATTTTTAAATAAGATATATTTTTTGGTATTGGCAGTCTCTGATCTTTGATGAGGTATATTCTACTGTGTTTGCAGATATAGGTAGTGATGGCATCTCAGTCACGTCAGTCTTTAGAAGGTAGTGCAGAGAGTGTAGCTCCTGAAGAGGGTAGAGATGGAGCTAGGGTTGAGAGAGCTAGCGAGGCACCTGTTCCTATGCCAGAGAGATCAGCTACTGATGAGGTTCTGCCTGTTTGGTTACGGCATGTGGTAGAATTGTTGAGGCAAGCTCCAGTGCAGCAGCCACCGCCACCACAGCCACATGTACCGGTGAGGCATTATGATAAATTGAGGAAGTATGGGGCTGAGGATTTCTTTGGTACTACAGATCCTGCAGTAGCTGAGCAGTGGTTGGATAGAGTGCACAGGGTATTTATCCAGTTGCAAGCTACTCCTGAAGAGAAATTTGATTATGTTAGATCCCTTCTGTAGAAAGATGCTTATGATTGGTGGAACTGGATATAGGTAGTGATGGCATCTCAGTCACGTCAGTCTTTGATGAGGTAGTGCAGAGAGTGTAGCTCCTGAAGAGGGTAGAGATGGAGCTAGGGTTGAGAGAGCTAGTGAGGCACCTGTTCCTGTGCCAGAGAGATCAGCTACTGATGAGGTTCTGCCGGTTTGGTTACGGCATGTGGTAGAATTGTTGAGGCAAGCTCCAGTGCAGCAGCCACCGCCACCACATCCACATGTACCGGTGAGGCATTATGATAAATTGAGGAAGTATGGGGCTGAGGATTTCTTTGGTACTACAAATCCTGCAGTAGCTGAGCAGTGGTTGGATAGAGTGCACAGGGTATTTATCCAGTTGCAAGCTACTCCTGAAGAGAAATTTGATTATGTTAGATCCCTTCTGTAGAAAGATGCTTATGATTGGTGGAACTGGATATAGGTAGTGATGGCATCTCAGTCACGTCAGTCTTTGATGAGGTAGTGCAGAGAGTGTAGCTCCTGAAGAGGGTAGAGATGGAGCTAGGGTTGAGAGAGCTAGTGAGGCACCTGTTCCTGTGCCAGAGAGATCAGCTACTGATGAGGTTCTGCCGGTTTGGTTACGGCATGTGGTAGAATTGTTGAGGCAAGCTCCAGTGCAGCAGCCACCGCCACCACATCCACATGTACCGGTGAGGCATTATGATAAATTGAGGAAGTATGGGGCTGAGGATTTCTTTGGTACTACAGATCCTGCAGTAGCTGAGCAGTGGTTGGATAGAGTGCACAGGGTATTTATCCAGTTGCAAGCTACTCCTGAAGAGAAATTTGATTATGTTAGATCCCTTCTGTAGAAAGATGCTTATGATTGGTGGAACTGGATATAGGTAGTGATGGCATCTCAGTCACGTCAGTCTTTGATGAGGTAGTGCAGAGAGTGTAGCTCCTGAAGAGGGTAGAGATGGAGCTAGGGTTGAGAGAGCTAGTGAGGCACCTGTTCCTGTGCCAGAGAGATCAGCTACTGATGAGGTTCTGCCGGTTTGGTTACGGCATGTGGTAGAATTGTTGAGGCAAGCTCCAGTGCAGCAGCCACCGCCACCACATCCACATGTACCGGTGAGGCATTATGATAAATTGAGGAAGTATGGGGCTGAGGATTTCTTTGGTACTACAGATCCTGCAGTAGCTGAGCAGTGGTTGGATAGAGTGCACAGGGTATTTATCCAGTTGCAAGCTACTCCTGAAGAGAAATTTGATTATGTTAGATCCCTTCTGTAGAAAGATGCTTATGATTGGTGGAAGAAGGTTCCTCATGCTATAGATGATCCACCTACTTTGTCGTATAATGATTTTCTGAGGGAGTTTGAGCAGAAATATACCCCAAGAGAGTATAAGGATGCTAAGAAGATGGAATTTTTGAATCTGAAGTAGGAGAACCGGACTGTGACAGAGTATGAGATAGAGTATATCCGGTTGAGTCACTATGCAGGTGGAATTATTGCAGATGAGATTGACCGGTGTAGGAGATTTGAGGAGGGGTTGAGACCCTCTATTATGTGCATTGTTGCTGGATCTCAGTATCAGGATTTTTCTCAGTTGGTTGCAGCAGCTAGAAGTGTTGAGAGAGCATAGGGTATTGCAGCAGCTGCTACCAAGGAGGAGACCAGAGTTAGGAGATCCCAGTTTGAAGCAGGGTCTTCATCTATGAAGAGAGGCCGAGGAAGTTTTATTCCAAGAGTCAGTAGGAGCCTGAGGTAGTCGAGTAGGTCAGTTCAGTATCAGAGGCAGAGACCGAGACCTACAGTTTCTGTAGCTAGTGCTCCGACTCCAGTGGTTCAGAGGTCTATTCCACCTACATGTGTCCATTGTGGTAGGATACATGGGGGTGTTTCTTGGAAGATTAGTGGATCAGCAGTGTGTTTCAAATGTGGATCACCTGATCATTTCATTAGAGATTATCCTGAGCTACAGGAGGATAGACAGATTGATACTGCAGCTTCTCGACCTAGTGTTAGCAGAGGTGGTCGAGGGGGCAGAGGTTTCAATAGAGTTGGTCGAACTGGGATCAGTCAGAGAGGAGGCTCTACATCCGGAGGCAGTAGGCCAGATGAGGCTGGGTTTTCTCAGCGAGTGTATGTGATGCAGAGGCAGCCTGATGCTTCAGCAGTCATTGCGGGTACATTTTCTTTATTTGGCATTTCAGTTCTTACTTTGATTGATCCAGGATCTACTCATTCATACATAAGTGCATCTATCTTGCCTGTGTCTGAATTGCATTCAGAGTCCTTAGGATTTGATGTCTTGGTGACAAATCCTTTAGGACATAGTGTTGTGGTGAGTAAAGGTGCATCGTGATAGTTCAATTGTGGTGCAAGGAGAGGAGTTTTTGGGTGATTTGATTGAAATGCCTTTTAAGGAGTATGATTTGATCTTAGGCATGGATTGGTTATCTAAGCATGGAGCTGTGGTAGACTGTCAAAAGAAGTGTGTTACCTTGAGAACCGGTGATGGTAGAAGTGTGATGGTATCTGGTGAGTAGAAACAACTTGCATCCTTGTTTGTTTCAGCTGTTGCAGCTTGGAAGTTGATTAGAAAAAGGTGTGATGCTTATCTTGCTCATGTTTTGGATACCAAAATAGTAGGTTCTCAACTTGATAGTATACCCACAGTTGTGGAATTTTCAAATGTTTTTCCGGAAGAGTTGCCAGGGTTACCCCCTGAGAGAGAGGTTGAGTTTGGTATCGAATTGTTGTCTGGTACCACTCCCATCTCTATTACTCCATATCGAATGGCACTTGCTGAGTTGAGAGAGTTGAAGGTGCAGTTGCAGGAGTTGTTGGATAAAGGGTTCGTTCGCCCTAGTGTTTCTCCGTGGGGAGCTCCTGTTTTGTTTGTGAAGAAGAAGGATGTTACTTTGAGGTTGTGCATTGATTATAGGCAATTGAACAAGGTGACTATTAAGAATAAGTATCCTTTGCCTAGGATTAATGATCTTTTCGATCAGTTGAAGGGAGCAGCGGTGTTCTCCAAGATTGATTTAAGATCAGGGTACCATCAGTTGAGGGTTAGAGATAAAGATGTTCCTAAGACAGCTTTCCGCACAAGATATGGGCATTATGAGTTCTTGGTGATGCCTTTTGGATTGACGAATGCACCTGCAGCTTTCATGGATTTGATGAATAGGGTGTTTAGGCCCTATCTAGATCAGTTTGTGGTGGTCTTTATTGATGATATTTTGGTGTATTCGCGTAATGAAGAGGATCATGACAAGCATTTGCAGATTGTGTTGCAGACCTTGAGAGAGAAGCAATTGTATGCTAAGCTGTCGAAGTGTGAGTTTTGGCTGGATCAAGTGACTTTTCTGGGTCATATAGTTTCAGCAGATGGTATAAGAGTTGATCCGAGTAAAGTTGAGGCCATTTTGAATTGGAGTCCACCGAAGTCTGTGACTGAAGTTAGAAGTTTTCTGGGTTTGGCAGGCTATTATCGACGATTTGTGAAGGGTTTTTCTTTGATAGCTACTCCACTCACCAGATTACTTCGAAAGGGAATTAGATTTGTGTGGAGTGATCAGTGTCAAACTAGTTTTGAACAGTTGAAGGAGATGTTGACTCAAGTGCCTGTTCTTACATTGCCTGTGGAAGATAAACTATATGTGATTTACAGTGATGCTTCACATAATGGTTTAGGTTGTGTTTTGATGCAAGAGGGTAAACTTATAGCTTATGCTTCTCGGCAGTTGAAGCAGCATGAGCTTAATTATCCGATGCATGATTTGGAGTTAGCAGCTATATTTTTTGCTTTGAAGATTTGGCGACATTACTTGTATGGAGAGAAGTGTTTTATCTACACAGATCATAAGAGTTTGAAATATTTAGGGGTTCAAAGAGAGCTTAATCTTCGGCAAAGATGGTGGTTGGAATTGATTAAAGACTACGACTGTTTGATTGATTATCATCCTGGTAAGGCAAATGTTGTTGCTGATGCCTTGAGTCGGAAGTCTTTGGCAGGTTTGACTGTTTATTCGCTCTCGTTGCTTGTTGAGTTGAGAGCGTTGCATGCTAGTTTTGAATCATGTGATGATGGTGCATTGTTGGTTCAATTGCAGTTGAGATCGGTGTTGTTGGATCAGATTAAAGAGGCTCAATTGGCAGATGAGAAAATTCAAAAGATTGTTTCAGATTGCCAAAATGGGGAGAGCTGAGATTTTTATGTGAGAAGTGATGGTAGACTTTGGTTCAAGGATAGATTGTGTGTTCCTGATGATGTTAGTTTAAGAAAGATTATTTTGGAAGAAGCACATCAATCGGTTTTTGCTATGCACCCTGGAAGTACAAAGATGTATCAAGATTTGAAGCAACATTATTGGTGGTCAGGTATGAAAAGAGACATAGCGGAGTTTGTATCTAAATGTCTCACTTGTCAAAGGGTGAAAGCTGAACATCAAGTTCCAACAGGGTTGCTTCAACCTTTATCAGTGCCTGAATGGAAATGGGAACGTGTGACAATGGATTTTGTGTCTGGTTTGCCATTGACTCAGAAGAAGCATGATGCTATCTGGGTAATTGTTGATCGGTTGACAAAGACAACTCATTTTCTTCTAGTCTGGATGGACTATTCTCTTGAGAAATTGGCTGAGCTGTACATCAATGAGATAGTGAAATTGCATGGAGTTCCAATTTCTTTGGTGTCTGATCGAGATCCTCAGTTTACTTCGAGATTTTGAAAAAGTTTACATGGTGCTTTGGGTTCTCGATTGCACTTTAGCACTGCTTTTCATCCGCAGATAGATGGGCAGTCAGAAAGAGTGATACAGATTATAGAAGATGTTGAGAAGCTGTGTCATTGATTTTTCTGGGAAGTTGGGACAGATTTTTGCCACTTGTGGAATTTGCTTACAACAACAGTCATCAATCCAGTATTGGAATGGAACCATATGAGGCATTATATGGTAGAAGATGCAGGACACCTCTATGTTAGAATGAAGTTGGAGAAGGCAAATTGGTTGGTCCTGATTTGATTAAAGAAACGGAAGAGAAAGTAAAGATAATTCGGGATCGATTAAAAGCAGCTTCAGATCGACAGAAATCTTATTCAGATTTGAAGAGGAGAGATATAGAGTTTAATGTTGGAGATAAAGTTTTTCTGAAAGTGTCTCCTTGGAAAAAAATTTTGAGATTTGGCCGCAAAGGAAAACTAAGTCCTCGTTTTATTGGACCTTATGAAGTATTGGAGAGAGTTGGACCAGTTGCTTATCGACTCGCTTTGCTGCCTGAGTTGAATAGAATCCATAATGTTTTCCATGTTTCTATGTTGTGGGGAGGTATAGATCAGACCCATCTCATGTTCTGTCCGTTGAATCTATTGAGGTGAGTTTGGATTTGACATTTGAAGAAGAACCAGTTGCTATTTTTGCACATGAAGTGAAAGAGTTGAGAAATAAGAAAGTGCCACTTGTGAAAGTTCTTTGGAAGAATCATGTAAAGGAAGAGGCAACTTGGGAGAGTGAACAAGCGATGCGAGATCAGTATCCACAACTTTTTCAGACTTGATATTAGGTAATTTCGAGGATGAAATTTCTTTTTAGAGGGGGAGAATTGTAATATCCCAAAGTATACCTTAAAAGTTTTGGTATTATTGTTGTATTTGGATTTAGTGTATATGTTTAAGTGGGAAGATTAAAGATGAGAAGAGAGAGTGTATATGTTATATATATGGTGATATATATAACATATACAAGTCAAAGTAAATGGTCAAAAGAAGAAATAATTGATTTTTAATTAATTAAAGGGAAATTGAATTAAGTGAGTGGAAGAGGATTTTATGATTATTTTAATATTATTTTTGCCTGGTGGAGATTTAAAGAGATTGAGTGTTTGACTTGGCTATTCTCTTCTTCATTTTCTTCTTCTTTTCCTTCTTGGCCGTGTATCACAAAGCAAGAGAGAAGAGAGTTTTTGATTATTTTGCCAAACATGTATAAATTTTATGTTTTGTAAAACATGGACTTTGATGTATATGTAATTGTAAATACTGCTATATTTTCTGCTGCGTATCTAATAAATGTTTTATTTATTGTACTATATAATATGATTTAAATGTTTTAAGTTTTCTTATAATATTGCTAAATTGAAAGATCGGTTTGCTTATTATAAACCGTAGCACTCCTGTATTCGGTATACGCATATTACAGGTGTAGTATGTAGTGTACGTATACGGGGTATAGGGGTGTTACATGAAGAGATTTTGCATATTTCAGAAGCAAATCAAAAGCCACGACCATGGCATTCAAAAGCCATGACTGTGAACTGCCACTGTCAGGCTGGAAAATTTCTCAAAAAAGCTCATATCTACCCAGGCCACCATCGTGGCACTTAAAGCCACACCCCTAGGGTCTATTTTTATTACTTCAAGTTGAAAAATTGAAAAAATGAAGAACCAAATAGCTGTAAACAATCATATGCTAGCTTTTACCAACCTTTCACCATCAAGAAGCTTCCAAGCACTCTATATAAACACACTTCTTCCAATGATTCAAGGAAAAAAGAGAGATTAAAGTTAGGATAGAAATTTAGTTTGGAATATAGTTTGTATTGAGAAAAATCTATTCTTTCTTTTGAAAGGAGTGAAATTAGGGTTCAAGGAAGAGATTCAAGAATCCAACTGAAATTCTTCTTCAATCAAAAGTACTAGAGTTTGATCTTTCTTATTATTTTAATTATGTTTACAATTAATGTTTATTGTGTTTTCATTCCAAATATGGGAACTAAATTCTATTTAGGGTTGGTCCATTGCATTGAATTTACTATGGAATAATATATGCTTACTTGATTTAATTTAAGTTTATCCTTGATTATTTTGTTATCTTTGATCTTAATGCTTTGATTATCTGGCCAATAATTAATTGAATTGAGATGTTGTGTGATGGAGCGAGAGTGGAAGCATGACATTAGTCCAAGGAGATAACAATCTTAAATAAGTATTTTACTTAGAAATAAGGTTAAACACTTAAGAGGTTGATTCAAGATTCTCACAAAATCTAATGAATTGGTTTAATTACTTATCATCACAAGAGTAGACATAAGGATTAAATTGATATTAGTTTTAGTACTTGAGAGAGACTAAAGCTTGATTTAGGAGAATCCAACCATTAATCGAAAAAAAAAACTGAATTAAATCAATACTTTAGAAAATTCATAATAAATCAATAAAGGTGACTTAACCCTAAGCTTTATATTATTAGATTTCATTTCGAGCAACTTATTTTATTAAGCCTAGTTAATTCATAAATCAAACTATGTTATCCAAATAATAATCAGTTTAATTGTTTGGCACTTAAAATAATCCTCCTCGTGGAAAAGATACTCTACTTATCACTTTATTACTTTATACGACTTGTACACTTGCAGATAGCTAGGCTCAAGTCCTAACAATTTATAGTCATAAAAATGTCTCCCTAGGTTATCTTTTGTCCAGCATGTTCGAATAGGAGCTAAATCGTCACATTCTCAAATAAGGCAAGAATATTCATCTTGGATTTCTGACATTATGAAGAAGATGAAAAATATGTGGCCTTTTTCGACTTTCTAAAAGAATCAAGCTTCACAATTTCTAGGATTTTAGTGCGACCAAATACAGAAAGAGAGAGGAAAAGAATGCAAGAAGAGAAGTTAAAATGAACAATATGCACAGAGAAAGAGGAATAAGTAAAGGGACAGGCTGATTAGATTATGGAACTGATGTGGAAAACTGACGGAGCAACTTACATGGCATCATGTCACCTTTTTTGTTAGTGGCTTGGATGACAGCTGGATGGAAGGATGACAGAAGTAAAGATTTCAGGAACCATGGCATGACAAATTTAAAATAAAGGACGACAACGAGTATTAGTGAATTTCTCAGGGACGATGAGTGTAATTAATCATTTATTTTATTATATCTCATTTTTTATTTATATATCTCATCCATTAAAATCTAGCTCTCAAAAAATAAATTTTTTCAATTTTCTGGAAAGAATACGGCTGAGACACGGCGGAAACACACATAAGACACAAGGAGGACACATTTTAGGATACTTTAAGATATTTTGGGATATATTTTGATATACAAATTTATTTACATGATATTGGTAAGTTATTAATTAGATAATTACAATCAATTTTAATTATAAAGCTTATTTTTTCACATAAAATTATTTTTTTATTATAATTATATTTATACATAAATGAACTAATATATATTTATTTTGAGTATATGTTTATCTCTTATTATATTTTTATAGCTTAAAACATATATATATGTAATTGTTTTGAATATATATTTATCTGTCATTGTATTTTTATAATTTATAGCATATATATATATATGCACATTTGTATTATGTATAAAAGTGTCTCACCCGTATTGTGTCTCCTTTTTTTTTTTTAAATTACCATATTGATATGTCCGTATCCTATCGCATCCACATTCGTGTCCGTATCCATGCTTTATAGACCTCTGTTGAACAATAAATATGTTCAGCAAACTAAAGCCAAAATTTAATAATAATTCATTAAACCAAAGCTGAATATTTATTTTTATTTAGCCACTAGTACTAAGATACTCAATAATATACAATTAAATATATTTAATTGGTCAACCATATTTAGCCGAATTAGCATGATTCAAAAATCACTTAACTTTATTTACATTGCTTTAGACTGCTAAATACTTAAAATTTTTAAGAAACTCATAAACCACCTATGTTTTTATATTTTAGCCTTAAATAATAAAAGAGTGTGAAGTAATTGGAGTAGAGGGGTGAAGAGTATCTGAGAGTTAGAAAGTGAAAAATGAAATAAGTGAAACATATTAAAGTAGTTTTAGGATTTGAGATGGGGTGTTTACAATAACTTGAGAGGATAAGTATAAATATAAATGACAGAATTGTAAATATTATAATTTTATATATCATTTAATATAATTTTATTTGAGAGTATATTAGAAAAAATATTTTAAAAGTATATTTAGTGCTTTTATGGGATGTAAATATCCCCACTCAATAAGGAATTAATAATCGTGAGATGATCATTTGGTTGAGATAGGACTATTCAGACTTTCCAAACCAAACTACACCAACGACATAATTATTTTTCACCTTTTTTTAATTTCTTTAAATATTTTATATTTTTTGAATTTTATTTTTATATTTTTAATTTTTACCGAAAATATATAGATTATAAACATGAAATAATGTAAATTATGTGGTTGTATATTACATGTATGTTTTGAAATATCAATTTGAATATAAAAAATCAACAGTGACGTTAAAAAAATAAAAAAAAATTTTGATAGAATGATGAAAAAAAAATGTTAAAAAAAATGAAGATGCAGTTCTGACTATAATATATACACATGGATATTCATTTGCGCTTAGACAAATTTTAGACGCAAAATCTAGCAAAACGATCTTGTAAGCTCCTACATTGTTGAATGCAATTTAACATTGTTATCAAATAATATTAGTGGAACCTAAAATCTAAAAAAAAATAGGGAGCGTTTATTTCATTGATATTATTTGATGAATAAAATAAAAAGAATAAGGAGAAGCACATTATATCTAAAAAAAATGAGTAATTTTTTACTATTTTTATGTTTATCAGTTTTGATTTTTGACAAAAATTAAAAATTAAAAAATCTCTTTTTGAGAGAAAGGAATCAAAATTTACATTTTTTTTCATTTTTAGAATAAAATAAATATAATTAATTTAAAATTTTTAAATATGAATATCTCAAAAAATTTTAAATAAAAAATTAATTTCCTTTTTTTCTAATTTCCTCTTTTTTATAAAATTAAATTAGATTTAAAAAATATTCAATTTAATCCTTTTTCATTATTTTTTTTTCTAATTGCAATATCTTTAAATTTTTAAATAAATAACTTATTTTTCTTAATAAAATTAAATTACTTTTTTTGAATTTTGAAAATTAATTTTTTTTTATTTTTCTAATAAAAATACCTCTGAATTTCTTAAATAACATAAATTTAATTTTTTATATAATTAAAACAATTTTTTTATTTTTCTAACAACTTAAATAAATGGAAATATGATGCATTTTAATTATTTATTATAATATTTTTTGATAATATTTGATTTGTCAAAATATAAATAATTTAAATAATTATTAATTTCCATTCTGGTCCAATTGTAATTTACATGATTTTAAAGGAAATCAAATTTTGATTTTAGTGTAAACCAAATAAGAAAATAAATATTTATTCTGATTTCAATTTTGATTTCAATTCTAATTTCAAAGTTCGAATCAAACACTACTTTAAAGGAATGCATAAGTAAAAACTAAAATAAAAAAATAAAACTTTAATAGAATATCCGCAAAAATTTCTCTAAAAATGCAATACAATATAAATACAATAAATTCAAAATGCAATAAAATGTAAATTATATAATTATGATTTTTCTCTCTCAAATAACTATAAATAAAAAAAATAATACTAATACAATTATATTAAAATAATTTTATGATTGAAAAATAATACAACAATTTCATATTTAAAATTCTATAAAATATAACTATATAAAAATAAAATACAACTTCATAATTTGCATGCTTAAGTTCATTTATATTCACTGGAGTGGTGAGAATTGATTCTTGATTGTAAAGAATGTACGATATTCATTTCTTGAATTTAACAATATTGGAATATCTCTAGAACAATAAAGTTGAAAGCAGAAACTTCATGTATTTGCATTCTTAATGTGCTATGAAAGTTCTATATATCTTTGGGTAGAGGACAATACAAATTTGTTGAAACTCATAAATTTTATATTTTATTATGCAATTAATAGATTTGTGAAAGTCGCTAACTTGTTTTGTTAGCCTTATTATATATGATGCTTTTAGTAAGAAAATAAGAATTTTATTCATTATTTTCTTTTGAAACAGCTGGGGAGAAGGTTCTTGAACACTACAAGAGGTATTCTTGCGCAAAGAGGCAATCGATCTTAGTTCACAAGTAGGTTCTTCAATTAGTAGAAAGCCCGAGCGTAATTATCCGCAGGTTATCAATTTAATTCAATCTATGAACTCAATTTAAAATTTTTTTAGCTATTATGCATTACTAAAAAACCCAATTATTAATAATTAGTCTAGTTAATTATGCAGGAGAATTGGACCCTTGAGTGTAACATATTCGAAACAAAGGTTGAACTATTACAAAGAAGTTATAGGTACTAATTATAATTAACTTGATTTTGTTTGGTCTATATTTTAGTTAAATTCATTTTAGTTTATAATTATCACTAACATTAACTCAAATCTTGTTAGGCACTATTTGCGAGAAGATTTAGACTCATTGTTATTAAACCTCAAAGAGCTACAAAACTTGGAACAACAACTTGACATTGCTCTTAAGCACAATAAAATACATGTGAATGCACTATTTAGCATTTAGTTCGGCAACGACGTATATTCTCAAGAATCATAACATCAAACAATACCAGGAAATGGGAAAAACTTTGAAAATGACATGATCCAAGAAAATACAAAACAGATGTCATACATATATGCATACCAAAGAAATTATTCTTGTAATCTCCCGATCACAACCTCTTAATTCTGTTTTGAAACACATTCAAGCATTTACTAAAGATAAAATCCAAACAAAAATAAAATAAATAAAATAAAAAGAGAATATACCAACGCTAAGCTTGAGCAATAACAATTAAGTTATAATCAAACCGAGCCAAGCTCAGGCTTAGTTTGACAATAAAAAACTTAGGCCCAAGCCCAATTTGAGCTCTAATTTTTGAGCTCAACTTGGCCTTGAGCTCATTATTATGTTCATTGAGCCAAACGCAAATTTGACCTCAAATTAACAGTGAATCAAGCTCAAACTTGAGCTCGAACTCACTTGTTTATTGTGAAAAATATGAAAAAAAAAAATATAAAACACAACAACAGGAATAAAAATTGTGTCCAACAAATAATTTAATCATAAATGGTCCACAACAACCAACAATTATAACTAGCAATAATATATAGTATCCAAGATAATTTTGGATTTGCAAAAAGTGTTAAAATTAATCAAGTTTCCAAAAGCAAGCAATTTTAATAGATTCAACTTGACTACCTCCATCCAATATAAGCCATATTAATTCAATTAATATGCAACTCGTGCATAAATAAATTTAAAAGCATTAACTATTAATTTTGAACATACACCATGTATTAAATTAGAAAAATGGTCTTGGAATTATAATTTTATAATTTTTAGAAAACCCTGTGCAGCGAGAGAACTTACTACTACTCTAATAGAAAGATTATAATCAGCATTTCCTATGTTTCCTGCTTAATTAACTAATTAAAGGGTCCATCTTTCTTACCCATTTTTTTTATTTTTTTAATATCAGGTCCAATAACCATGCTACTCAGTCATAATAGTACATTATTTTGCTGCCTACAGTACAACCAACTCAAGTTCGCTCCAACTCTAATCCATGTCCCAGGCAAACTCAGTCCACAATAAGAGATTTCATATTAACAAGAACAGTTAATAGTGTTCCACGGGCTGCTCCAACTGAGATTGGCAATTCATCAACATTTGAATCACCAAATAATGAAAAGGTCTGTAGATTTTAATTTAAAATGCTTCTCATCAATGATTCTATATTTATTAGTTTTTATATTCATAAACTTCTCTAATTTATTTAATTGATTGACCATCATAGCTGATATCACAAAGAACAGAGGTCAGATATGTCTAGAGGCTTCGAAATTAAGAAGCCGATGCCGATGAAATAGATAAGAAAATTTGAGGAGTTACAATAACAAAGGGAATGTATTGACAGCAAATAAAACATATTATAGAAGCTACAATTTAAAAAAAATGCAAAAAAAGAAGAAGCAAGATTTAGTGTATCAACCAATTTGAAAATTCATTAAATGGAAGGCTCGTAATGCTAATAGTGTAACTGTAATAGGATATAGAATGATTGTACATTTTTGGAAGAAATACATTTTACATCTGTTTGAGATTGAACTATACAAGATCAATCGACGTTGAGTGTAGAACTTCAGAAATAATCTTCCTTTTGCACTTCAGAAATTAAAAAAAGATAATCGCTCTATTTTTTTTTTCATGAACTTGTAGAAATAAATATGGAGTCAAAGTTTAATTTGAGACAAATAAAATAAAAACTCAAACTTCTTTTATTAATTCAAAACATTAAATCACTCTTACAAAATATGACAATCTCACAAAACACATTTATTTTTCTCTCCACTCTTTTTTTTTTTCTCTTACTCTTTTTCCTTCTCTCAAATCTGCGTTTCTCTAAATGTTTAATGGTCATATATATAGAAAACAATAGCCTACTATAATTGACTAACTTCTAACTTTAATTATCTTAATTTTGGACGGTGCCCATTATTTTTTTATCTAGTTTGGCCGGTGCATATTTTCAACACTAAATAAAACATTTTCATTTAAATGTATGGCTAGTGTATGGCCGGTGGATGGACGGTGCACATGTAAATTGAGTTTAATATTTTCCAACAGAACTTGCTTGTTATGATTAATATAACAGGGTGCATGCATGTAAGTTCTACTCAGAGCATATTCAACCAGCAGGCAAAGATAGATTGAGAGCATATTAAAGCAATGATAGATTATATTTTGCCAAAGATCAGGACTGACTAGATACCGGCACGAGAAGAGAACGGCACGCAGCGAGACTCGGAGAGAGATGGCGGGCACCAGCAATTGCATCGCCAGAGAGAGAGACATGAAAGGGAGCAGCAGCTGTAGCCTGAAGCCTGGGTTACTTTCTGGGTTTTATATTATGAAAAACGGCGCCACGTAAAATACTGTGTTCGTGCACTCTACCCAGTGCGGCAATGTAATAGCAAACTGCGCGGTTTATGTTTATAACAAATAAGTGAGGCGATTATTGGTCCGAAAAAACAAAAAAAAAACAAAAAAATAAATAAGTGAGGAGATTGGTTCGGAGAACTGACTGGCGAAAAATGAAGAGGCTTTTAACTGACTGCAATTGAAGTATGGGGCTATATTTTCTCTGCCGCATTTTCCCAGCAGCCAAACGACACTGCATTTATATTTTTCGTTATTTCATGTTAGGGGTTTTAGTTGGGACAATTTGTAGTAAATTTGGTTTGTTTGATGCATAAAATATCAAAATTTTGGTAGAATGGATTGGGGTTTTGTACATAAAGCTTGGGAAAAGTGGGCATCCCTCAATGTTAGTTTCTCTGATAACCACACACTCTTTTTCAATTGGTATATACGTATATGTTTGTGTTTACTTTATTTCTTCTGTTTTTTTATATGTATACTTAAAATTTGTCAGATGAGCCACTGAAGGCAGCTCTGGTTATTAACTATGATCCAACAGGACTGTAGTGAAAAAAACTGATATAAAGCTATAAAAAAGAATTTAGAAACTGGAATATATTGGACTTGGAAGCACACACTGCTTATTTACTACTGAATATTTATAGAGGTACAAAAACTACTTAACAACTACTGCAAATAATCTGGAAAAAATCTGAACTATTCTCCTATAATTAAGCAACAAGTAAATCATGCTTACAAACTTATTCAAAAACAAAAAAACTATAAAGACTTAGTCAAATACTAAAGGCAAATTACTAACAATCTCCTCTTTGCCTTAGTATTTGCATACACCTAACTTGTTCCTTAACTCTTCGAATCTTGCTTTGGGAAGACCTTTGGTTAAAATATCTGCAATCTGTTCCTCTGTTCTGCAAAACACTAGCTTGATTTCACCATCTTTCTGCTTTTCCCTCAAGTGATAGAGCCTGATGTTAAAGTGCTTAGTTTTTCCATGAAAAACAGGGTCCTTTGAGATTGCAATAGCAGCTTGGTTGTCAACGAAAATCTCTGTTGGATCATTTTGCTTTATCTGCAAGTCTTCAAGAATTTTTCGGATCCAAATTGCTTGATTCATTGTAGCATTTGCTGCAATAAACTCAGCTTCTACTGTGCTTTGAGCAACAACCTCTTGCTTTTTTGAACTCCATGAGAAAACACATGAGCCAAAGCTGAAACAAAAGCCAGTTGTGCTTCTCATATCATCAATAGAACCTGCCCAATCACTATCAAAAAAACCTTGGAGCTGAAAATTTTCAAGACCATAATATTTGATGCCATAATCGGTCGTGCCCTTCAAATATCTTAAAATACGCTTAGCAGCTGCAAAATGAACTTTACTAGCACAATTCATAAACCTTGACAACAAACTTACGACAAAAGTTATGTCCAGTCTTGTGGCTGTGAGATACATCAAGCAACCGATCAAACTCCTGTACAACCCTTCATCTACTTTTTCAGCTCCATCTTCTTTACTGAACTTCTCCTTTAGATTCATTGGTGTGCTAATTTCTTTGCAATCTTCCATGTGAAACTTCTTAAGAATTTCCTTTGCAAACTTTTGCTGGCATATGAAGACTTCATGAGCACTTTGTTTCACCCCTAGGCCCAAAAAATAAGACAACAAACCAAGATCTGACATCTCAAAAACTTTGAACATATCAACTTTAAATTCATTCACCATTTTTTCATTGCTTCCTAAAACAAGCAAATCGTCAACATAAACAGATACTACAATTATGTTAGCATCTAATTTCTTCACATATAAAAGTGGCTTCACTTGGACTTTTCATAAATCCAAGACTTTGAAGATAATCATCAACTTTACTGTACCAGGACCTGGGAGCCTGTTTCAGGCCATATAAAGCCTTCTTCAGTTTGTAAACTTTCTCCTCCTTACCCTTGACTACAAACCCCTTAGGTTGTTCAACATAGATTTCTTCTTGAAATAAACCATTTAAAAAAGCCGACTTAACATCCAGCTGATAAAGTTTCCAACCTTTTTGCGCAGACAAGGCCAACAACATCCTTATGGTATCCAAATGTGCAACAGGAGCAAAAGTTTCTAAAAAATCTACTCCGAATACTTGATTGTACCCTTTCACGATTAATCTGGCTTTATGTTTGTTTACAGAACCATCTATAATATCCCAATGTATGCCCTAGAAGTTTTAATACAATTGTTGTTTGATTTGAATTTAATGTACATATGTTTTTGCAAAGGAAATGATTGTGTTAATAGAATGTATATGTTGTATATATGTTAATATATATAACATATATGTTGGTCAAATGGAGAGTCAAGGGAAGAAGATATTTTAATTTGGGATGTGTGAAATTACTAAAGAGGGCAAGAGTTTTAAAGGATATGTGAACAAATAGAAAAGGGCATTTAAGTAATTTTCCTTTTTGGAATGCATGGTGGAGATTAAAAGAGATGATAATTTGATTTTTCTTCATTTCTTCTTCTCTTTCCCATATGTTGGCCGGCCATTTCAAAGGAAGGGAGCAAGAGTGAGATTTGTTTAATTCAAATTCAATTTGAAGGAAGAATCAAAGGTTTAAGTTGGAGATTTGTGAAATTTCTTCAATTTAGGTAAGTACTCTCTTGTTTTCCTTTGTTATTTTGAAGTGGTGGTTGAGGTGATTTATGAATTGTTGATTTTATGACTAAGTGTGTTTAAGATGTGTTTATAAGTGTTAAATTGATTGTAAGATAAAAGGTTGAATTGGTGTTGGTTTTGGTTTGAAGATGGTAAGTTAAGGGTGTTGTTTGGTTTTAGGGTTTTGAAGTGGTAAGTGATCAAATGTATTGTTGATGTATTGTTAGTGTGTATATTGTGATGAATATGTAAATTAAGTGTTAATGACATTGATTATATTCATTTGAATGAGGTTATGTTGTGTATAAGGTGTTCTTAATTCAATCAAAGGAGTGTTGGTTATGTTTAGGGTTTTATTCATGAGAGACACGGCCAAACCAAGGAAGAGACACGGCTAAACTAAGGATTTTTGAGAGACACGGCCAAGTCTTAGGAAATTTGGCCGTGTTGGATAAATTTTGGGGAAGACACGGCCGTGTCCCTTGCCCATGTTTGCTTCTGTTGCTTTTGGTTGAGAGACACGGCCACAAGCTTGGCCGTGTCCCTTGAGTGTGTTGGCCACTGTAATTTTTCCTTGCTCCTCTCACATGATTGAGATTAAACTTACATTCGATAATGCATATGATACTATATGAACAAGGTTATGTATTATGTGCATGATGAATCTTGTGAATGGTAATGTGTTATGTAAATAATGTATTTTGAAATGTTATACCAATGATGTATATGTATAATATGAATTGAGATATGAAATGATATGAAGCCATTGTGATTGGCTATGATGAATCATTTGAAAGACATAAGGCATGTTTGCCTAATTGATTATGAGGATGGAGAATGGAATTGATAATGAGATAATAAATGAATTGTGTGTCTAATGTGTTATTCATTTTCAGAGTTTTGTTGTTGGTGGCATGCCTATTGGTAACATTCTCTTGAAGTTAGGTTGGATTTGATCCTTGAAGCCTAATTGAGATGTTACAACCCTTGAAGCTAGGTTGGGTTGGTTCTTGAAGCCAAGTTGGGTTGATACTTAGCATGCTTTGTTCCCCTTGAAGCTTGGTTGAACCTAAATCCTTGAAGCCTAGTTGGGTTTATGATAATGATAAATGTGATAACAAAACCAAAGCATTAACTCTGAAAATTGAATGGCATATTAGAGTGTTTTGGGCCCATGCTTGTCTTTGTATATAATGTGATTCTTGAATGGTAAAATCAATGGAACTATGAAGATGTAATATGAATATTGTTATGACATTGAATGTAGTGTGATGTGGTAATGTGATGTGCTTCTATGTGTATGGTTTATGAAATATAAATGTGTGATGTTAACTGTATGATTTAGATGTGTAACATTACCTTGCCTTAAAGTATAATGTTGGTATATTTTGTACTACTAAGCCTATGGCTTAGCGCGATAGTGTTTGATCGTGCAGGTGATAGAGTTGAACCTGAGAGCTCCTCGAGACCAAGTGAGACTAGACATTGAGGAATTTCTTTTGGGACTTAAAGATCAGAGAAGAGCTGCCAATCATGTATATATATTCTATGTTTTGTAAACTTTGATTTATAACATATTTGTAATAACTTCCGCTGTGAATTGATAAACATTTTTATATATGGTGTCTTTTGGATTTCTTTTAAATGTTAAGTTCGGTTTCATTTATTTACAAAGATATTTGTTGTGTTTTCTTTTTAAACTGTGGCATTTACTATATTCAGTATACGTATATTACGATCGTTTAAGCATGCTTGGTACGTATACGGGATATAGGGGTGTTACACCATCAGCATTGAGTTTGGTCCTATAAACCCATTTTACTCCAATGATCTTTCTATTTTGAGGTCTTTCCACCAACTCCCAAGTGTCATTCTTCTCGATCATTCTTAGCTCATCTTTCATAGAATCTATCCATTTGTCATCCTTCATTGCTTCGTTGAATTCTGCAGGCTCAAAAACAGCAACATTACTTCTTGCATAGACATCAGACAATGACCTTGTGCCACGAACTGGAACATCATCTATATTTTCATCAAGTTCTTGAGAGAATTCTGGAAATTCTCTTTCTGTTGGCTCCCCCCAAATCCATTTCTTGTCCTCCATAAATTTGACATCTCGACTTACATACAATAATTTTCCCATTTTGAGGTTGAAAAATTCTGTAAGCTTTAGAGGTGCCACTGTATCCAACAAATACACCAGATTCTACCTTTTTATCAAGTTTATCTCTCTTCACCTGTGGCACATAAGAAAAACATAGGTAACCAAAAATTTTGAGATTTTGTAAATCTGGCTTATAACCAAACCAGGCCTCAAATGGTGTTTTGCCTTCAATAGCTCTAGTCGGGAGCCTATTCAACAAGAAGACTGCAGTACTTGATGCTTCTGCCCAAAGATTTTTGTAACTCCTTTTCATAAAGCATACAACTTGCCATCTCCATGATGCTCTGGTTCTTTCTCTCACTTACGCCATTCTGCTGGGGAGTGTAAGGAGTTGTGAGTTGGTGCTCAATACCTGCTTCTTCACAAAATTTGTTAAAAGATACATTTTTGTATTCTTTTCCGTTGTCAGATCTTATTGTACGTATCCTGCAATCATTTTGATTCTCCACCCAACTTTTAAACTTCCAAAATATACTAGCAACCTCAGATTTGGATTTGAAGAAGTAAATCCAACAAAATCTAGTGTAATCATCAATAAATGTAATATAGTACTGATTACCATTTAAAGATGATGTTTTCTGAGGTCCTCCGACATCTGAATGCACCAGCTGCAGCTTGTGTGAGGCTTTCCATGCTGTTCGAGGAAATGGTTTCCTGACTTGCTTTCCATATTGAAAAGCTACACAATCAGCTAGCTCTTCTTCGAGTGGTGGAACCCCCTTCACAAAGTCATTTTTCTGCATATACAGTAATCCAACATGGTGAAAGTGTCCCAACCTTTTGTGCCATAGCTCTGCATTGCTGAAGTGGCATGCGAGTGCTGCTTGGCCATTCAGAGCAAAACTCTTGGACTTCATCATCACCTTGAAAAAAGTTCTACCCATTGCATCCTTAATACAACACCATTTATCTTCAAAAAGGACTTTGTAGCCTTTTTCAAGAAGCTACCCAACACTCAACAAATTTTGATCAATATCAGGCACATACAAAACATCAGAGATATGTTTCAAACCTGTTAAGCTCTTAATTTCCACTGTGCCTTTTCCTTTGACTGGAATAAGTTGGCCATTCCAATCCTGACTTTAGAGATAAAAGTCTTATTTATCTCTATGAAGAGAGTTTGATCATTGGTCATGTGATTGGTGCAGCCGCTGTCTATCAACTAAGAATAACTTGAGTTGTTCTTAGCTGCAAAACATGTCGCCACAAAGAGATGTTCTTCATCATTTTCTTCTATATGTGCTTTTGCTACTTCGGACTGTTGGGATTTGCACATTCTCTCCATGTGTCCCATCATGCCATACTTTCTGCACTTAATGTCAGGCCTCCACCAACACTTGTTAGACTGATGGTTTGACTTTTTGCAGTGTGTACAAGGTGATCCAGCACCTTTGTTGACATTGCTGGACTTGTTGCCTTTATATTTCTCCATGACTTTCTTGTCTTTGCTTCCTGAACTTTCAGATTTCACCTTCAAAGCATCCTCCATAGTTCCTTCTTTTCTCATTATTCTTCTTTGCTCCTGAGCTTGCAAAGCATTAACCAACTCTGCCAAGGATATGCTTGACAGATCCTTAGACTCCTCTAGTGAAGAGATTTTTGACTCATATTTCTCAAGAAGAGTGACAATAATTTTTTGGACAATTCTCTCATCAGAAAAATCCTTACCTAACAGCCTTACTTTGTTGACAATGTCCAGCAACTTGTCCGAATAATCTTTAATTATTTCTGACTCCTTCATCTTTACCATCTCAAATTCTCTAATCAAGTTGAGAATTTGCATGCTCTTGGTTCTTTCATTGCCCTGGTACTCCTTTTTGAGATAATCCCATATGGCTTTGGCTGAATTCAGGTTCATGATCTTGGTAAAAATGGTACTTGAAACGGCAGAGTAAAGACAAGATATGGCTTTTGACTCCTTTGTCTTTCTCTCTTGTGAATTTTTATCTGTGCCACCGTTGGATTTACAGGCAACGGTTGAACGATATAATCTTCTTCTACGGCCTCCCAAAGATCCATAGCATCAAGATAGACCATCATTCTAACAGCCCATGCTTGATAATTTTGGCCATCAAAAACGGGTGGAGCAGTATGATGGCTGAAAGATGATTGTGTATCTCTCTCCATTTCTCACAGGTCCCTCAAGATAACAGCTTTGATACCAATTTGTAGTGAAAAAAAACTGATATAAAGCTATAAAAAAGGATTTAGAAACTGGAATATATTGGACTTGGAAGCACACACTTCTTATTTACTGTTGAATATTTATAGAGGTACAGAAACTACTTAACAACTACTACAAATAATCTGGAAAAAATCTGAACTATTCTCCTATAATTAAGCAACAAGTAAATCATGCTTAAAGACTTATTCAAAAATAAAAAACTGTAAAGACTTAGTCAAATACTAAAGGCAAATTACTAACAGGACCATCACGGTTGTTGTCTATCATGTAAGTTAATATTCTGCTTTCTTGTTTTCTTTGGTTTATTCACCATTAATATATATGTTCGCCTTTAAGCCAGATCAGTTGATCATTGTTTGCAATTTTTTGATCATAACTTGCCATTCCTGATAATTATCTTGCATGCTTTTACCTAAATATGACTTATTTTATCTGAGAATCTTGTTGGATGATTCACATGTTGTAATTGCTCAGGCAGAGGGATGGATAGAGCAAATTAATTTAGTATGAAATGTTCGCCAATTGCATGTTGCTGGAGTATAAGAGGGGATAGGAACATAATTTATGTTTGCAGGCTCAGCCTTCAAACATTTATTCTGAAAATCATGGAACTTAGCAGTTTATGCTTGATTACATTATCTTATGGTCGATCAATCTATACATGTTAAATATTTATCCAAAAATCTACCTCCTTCTTTGGCTTTAAGTTTGAGCTTGTTTCAGGTGTGGCATGTCATAATTTATATCTTATCTTCTTTAAAGCTTTTCAAATGATGCGATTTCATATTACAACAACAGGTGATGCAATCATTGCAAGAACAATCAGTGCTAATTATTGTTTCAATGCACCCCAACATTCTGCTTGGGTTTAGTTTTCTCACTATCTTGATCAGTTTTGTTTCCATTATGAAGAACAAGAACATAAACTTTTGCTAATATTTCTTTATTCTAACTTGTATATTTTCTTTCTCCTTTTGAATTTAAGTTCACATGTACTATTGAAAGTTTTATGAGAGTAAGCCTTTCACACGTACTATTGGAGGCTTTATGAGAGTAAGCCTCAGTGCAATGATGATGTTCCTCCACTTTGACTTGATGGCCATGGCTTCAAACCACAGAAAATTGCCTCCTTGTAATTTAATGGGAAGGCTGCCTACATTTGATTTTTCAAAGTGCTTGCAATATTCAAAACCTCACATATTATCAGGGCACCCTTATGGAAAATTGAATCTATGCCAAATATTTCTTATTTATATTTTCAAATTTTGCCTTTTCTAATGTATATAGAACTGACATATCTTAAAACAAAGTAAAAGAATCACGAGGAGTACTGTTTCACTCTTCACCTTGAGTAATTCTTGAGTTCATGAGAAGTACTAATTTGAACATTTTCTTGAGTTCATGAGAAGCACTAATTTGAACATTTTAAGTGTGACTTTTATTGATGGGTATAATATATATGGAGTCCATGCATTTCTAATGTTGAATAGATTGAGGTCATCTTGCATTATTTGTTGAATTTCTTATGTGTTGGAAAAAATGTTTCTTATAAAACTCTTGTTTATAATTGCTGAAAAGTTTGATCTGGGTTCTTTTAGTGCAAAACAAGAAGGGATAAAAACCAATCCTGTTGAATTGAGTGAATTCATTGATTTCATCTGACGCAACAAACTCCAAACTGAGAGCTTCATTATTGGGTCAAGCCAGTGTAAGTTCTATTACTGCTGTAGATCCAATGGTGTGCTAACTACAACAACAATAACAACAAAGTAACCTTAATCTTAAATTAATTGGGATCAGCTGTATGGATTCTTCTTTTCTAATATGCTCGATTGACAGCTACCTCCTTTGATAAATACAAATCAATGAGATCATTTTGAACAACTATTGTCCTAGTTAGTTTAGGTCTATCCCTGCCTCTCCTAGCTATTTCTATTTTCACTTGTTTAGTTTTTCTAACTGATGCATCACTAGGTCTGCATTTCACATAATCAAACCATCTCAATCTATGCTCTATTATCTTATCCTCAATAGGCGCAATCCCTACTTTTTCTCTAATGCACTCGTTACGGATTTTATCCATCCTGGTATGTCCATACATCTACTTTTTTTTTTTTTATGCTTATGCTAACTGCTAGATTAAAATTGAGAGGAAAAAAAAATTTCCCTTTAAGTCACTCCTTGAAGAGTTCTGAATGGTCCCTGTAATAATAAGAGAAAATGATAATTTCTGTGTGTTTATTTCAATTCAAGAATCTTATATTTATACAAAGCTAGTAATTAATATCTACAACTACTAACACCTAACTACATTTAATAGTTGTAAAAGTAACAACCAACTAACAACTATATTAAATAATATACAACTGACACTCCCTCTCAAGTTGGAGCATATATGTCAAGCATGCCCAACTTGTTGCAAAAGTAGCTAACCCGAGACCCATTTAGAGCCTTTGTAAAGATGTGACCCAGTTGTTCTCCTGTCTTGACATATTCTGTAGAGATGATGATGCCTTGTTGTATTTTTTCTTGAATAAAGTGACAGTCAATCTCAATATGTTTGGTTCGTTCAAGAAACACTGGGTTAGACGCGATATGAAGAGCAGCCTTGTTATCACACCACAACTTTGCTAAGGATGTTTTGAAACCGATTTCCTCTAGGAGTTGACGAATCCAAACAACTTCACATGTAGATTGTACCATAGCACGGTACTCGGATTCAGCACTGGAGCGGGAGACCACATTTTGTTTCTTGCTTTTCCAAGATACTAGGTTTCCTCCCTTAAAGACACAATATCCTGTAGTTGATCTTCTATCAACCTTTGAACCTACCCAATCTGCATCAGAAAAACACTCAACGTTCAAATGACCATGATTGCTGTAGAGAAGGCCTCGCCCTGAAGCATCTTTAAGTAACACAAAATATGTCCCACAGTCTCCCAATGCATAACAGTTGGAGCAGACATGAATTGACTCATGACACTAACTGAGTAAGCAATGTCTGGTTGTGTCACTGTAAGATAATTCAATTTGCCAATCAACCGCCTATACATCTCAGGATCAGAAAATAGTTCCCCATCAGTTGTTAGTTGTACATTAGGTGTCATTGAAGCACTACATGGTTTAGCACCTAACTTTCCAGTATCTTTCAGAAGGTCAAGAACATACTTTCTTTGAGATAAGAATATACCCTGCTTACACCTAGATACTTCAATGCCCATAAAGTACTTCAAGAGACCCAAATCCTTCGTTTGGAATTGGGATTGAAGAAATAGTTTAAGTGATGAAATACCAGCTGAGTCACTCCCCGTAATGACAATATCATCAACATAAACTACAAGCAGAATTACTCCAGCACTTGACTTCTTGAAAAACACTGAATGGTCAAACATACTCTTTGTCATGCCAAATGTTTGTGCTACTTCGCAGAACCTCCCAAACCAAGCTCGAGGACTCTGTTTTAAACCATAAAGAGATTTGCAAAGCCTACATACTTTACCCTTCTCCCCCTGAGCAACAAAGCTAGGCGGTTGCTCCAGATAGACCTCTTCTTAAAGATCACCATGAAGAAAAGCATTATTAACATCAAGCTGATGCAAGGGCCAATCATGACGAGCTGCTAATGAGATAATAAACAAACGAACAGAAGATAATTTTTCCACAGGAGAGAAAATATCAGAATAATCAATACCATACACTTGAGCATAACCTTTAGCAACCAAAAGAGCCTTAAGGAGAGCCACAGATCCATCTGGATTAACTTTAACTGAGAAAATCCACTTACACCCAATAGCCTTCTTCCCTGCAGGAAGAGGCACAAGATCCCAAGTACTATTTACATCCAAGGCGGCCATTTCCTCTACCATTGCTGCTTGCCAACCAGGATGAGATAAAGCTTGGGCAACAATTTGAGGAATAGACACTGAATCCAGATTATTCACAAAACACCGAGACAAGGAAGATAAATGATCATAACTCACAAATAAGGAAATGGGATGAGTACATGAATGTTTACCTTTTCTAATAGCAATAGAAAGGTCAAGGTCGAACTGTGGAGGGACTGAAGGAGCTTCTAACGAGACGGTAGATGGAGAATGTGGGTCATTATTAGCCAATCTCCTAGAGTACACCTTGTCAAAACGAGGGCGAGAGGGTGGTGGTGCAAGAATAGGAGGATTAGTAGATGCTAGAATAGGAGCAGGCTCAGTATGGGTGGACTCTGGAATAGGAGTAGGGTCGGTAGTGGAATCAAGACTCCTATGAACAACATAAATTAAAAGATCATCTTCCTCCCCCTGACTTGCATATGTATCGGGTAAGGAAAAAAATGGAGTTTTCTCAAAGAAGGTAACACCAACGGAGACAAGATAGCGATTCAATTCAGGAGAAAAATAACAGTACGCTTTTTGTTGACGAGAATACCCAAGAAAGACACACCGAAGAGATTTGGGATATAATTTGGTTATATGTGGACAGACATCACGTACAAAACAAGTGCACCCGAAGATACGAGGACTAACATGAAACAAAGCTTTGGAGGGAAACAAGACATTGTAAGAAGTTGCTCCCTTAAGAATATTACAAGGCATTCGGTTGATCAAAAGCAAGCCGTAGAAACGGCATCAGCCCAAAAACGTTTAGGTACCTTCATTTGAAAGAGAAGTGCCCGAGAAACCTCAAGAAGATGTTTATTTTTTCTTTCAGCAACCCCATTTTGAGAGGGTATATCAACACAAGAAGTTTGATGAAGAATGCCGTTCTGAGACATGTAGGACTGAAAGGAACTAGACAAGTATTCTTTTGCATTATCACTTTGCAAGATACGGATAGTCCTATTAAATTGAGTTTTAATTTAAGCACAAAATGAACAAAAGATAGAAAATATCTCAGAACGATTGTTCATTAAAAATAACCAAGTACACCGAGAATGATCATCCACAAAAGTAGCAAAATACCTAAAACTGGTTTGGGAAGTGACAAGACAAGGACCCCAAACATTAGAATGTACTATCTTAAAAGGGAATGCAACCTGTTTATTCACACGAGGAACTAAATGCGAATGATGATGTTTCGTAAACTGACATGACTCACAATCTAAACTAGACAAAGATTGAAATTGTGGATACAACATCTTTAGGGAAGACAACGAAGGGTGACCAAGGCGACAATGAACTTTTGAAGGAGAAACGGAACCATCACACACCAAAGAAGTGGAAATTTGATCATCAAGAAGATAAAGGCCATTTGACTTGTGTCCTCTACCAATAATCCTCCTCGTCAAAAGATCCTGAAATACAACATTGAGGGGAAAAAATGTGACACAACAATTTAAAGTTTCAGTAATTGTGCTAACCGACAAAAGATTAAATGAGAACTTAGGTAAACACAAGACTTTGGACAAAGGAAGAGATGGAGTTGGGTTGGCAGTACCAATACCAGTGACACAAGTTTTACACCCATCGGCTAAAGTAACATAACGACAAAAATCAGGTTCTTTCAACGAAGATAGGAGACGCGGGTTACCTGTCATGTGGTCTGTGCAACCGGAATCAATGACCCAACTAGGTGAGGCAGACATAAGACATGTGTTAGAGGTACCTGAACCGAAAGCGGCAGCAGTAGAGGAGTCAACAGGTTTGGAGGAGCGATATTTAGAGAGCTTAGTAAATTCTGCAACAGATATTGTCACAATATCTGAAGAACTGGATATAGATTCTTGACTAGCCACATTAGCTCGATGCTACTTGTTCAACAACTTCTTACAGAAACGTTTGGTATGGCCTGGTTCATGACAGTAGTAACAAATAACACTTGAATCTCGATTACCAGTACTTCCATGATTATTTCACCTTTACCCTGATTTCCAAGCCGTCCCAAATCTCGACTCACAAGAGCACTAGGAGCGGATGTCACTAGATGTGAACTTTCACTTCGAAGTACTCGAGAAAATGTTTCCCTCAAATTATGAACTTCACTACCAAAGAGGATTTGAGACTTGGCCGTTTCAAATACTAGAGATAGACCTGCAAGAAAACACATGACACCCATCTGCTCCCGTTGGCTCTATTGGACCTTAATGTCAGAATTAAAGGGCATCAAAACATTAAGGTCCTCAATAATCTTTTTTACCTCCCCAAAATACACTGTAAGAGGCTTATCCTTCTACTCAACTAGATATAACGCCATACAAGTATCATACATACGGTTCAAATTTCCCTTACCCGAGTACAAAAATTCAAGGTACTCCATTAAGTCTTTGACAAATTCACAATGACCAATCAAACCAACCACATCATTGCCAATACAGTTTTTTATTTGTAAAAATATTCTTGCATCTTCTCTTACCCAAAGTTGTCTAGCATCACCATCCGGTGGATCATTAGTCAAGTGGTCATCCTTGTCTACACTTCTCAAATAAATTCTAATAGTTTTGCTCTAATCTAGAGAATTGTTTTCATTCAATTGATGTTTCGTAATTCGATTAACTACCGAAATAACCTCCACAATATTTTTCTTATCGGCCATAATGGAATTCAACCCAAGTTACGACAGACGAAAAGAAAAGACAGTAGCTCCGTACAACCAAAATAAGAAAAACAACCACTTTAGAATCTAAATTTACCACAAAAGAATACAAAAATATTCGGCATTTGCGACGGAAATCTGCAACGAAAAATTTCCGTCGCAAATTTGCTACGGATCTGCAACGCATTTGTGACAAAATAACAAGTTGAAGGAATTTTGAGAAAGCCGTCGCAAATCGGTTGCAAATCCGTAATAAATCTGCGACGGATTTTTGTTCGTCACAAAGTTTCGTCGCTAAAGTTGGTGGGGATTACTCCCGCCGAGGATTTTTGCGGAAAATTTTTACCGTCTCAGATTGGTCACAGATTCGTTGCAAATTTGCTACCCATTTGCTACAGATTTGCGACGGAAATAAGATTTGACTATATATATATGTATGCGTCGCAAAGCGGTGGCAAATCTGTAATAAATTTGCGACGAAAAATAGCCGTCGCAAATTTTCATCGTAAAACTGAAAAGGAATTTTTAGCGGGAGCCCAAAATTGGCTCTTCTTTAACATTTTCAAAATTGGCCCAAACTGAAAGGGAATTTTTCGGTCGCAAATAACCTAACCTTCTCTCGCTCTTCTTTAAATTTTGAAGCCTCTGGTTCTCTCCTCTCTTCTCTGCGTCTCTCTCTCTCGAAAATGAGTCACGATTCAGCTGGCTCGGCTAAATCCGGCCAAAGATCAAAGCGAAGCTCTTCAAATTATAGCAATACCAGTAATAAGAAGTCCAAAACTAGCAACCAGAAAACCCTAGGCATGGCCTGGGGCTCCAATTCTATCTCTTTCTCTCGTTCTACTTTTCGCAGCTCTTCTTTTTCGGATTTTGGCAGGTACTCTCGCTTTTTTCCTCGGCTGTTGTTAAATTTTTTTCTATATGATTTCTTTTTCCGATTTTTCGTTTGAAATACAATTCAAACCAGTGCTTAGATGGTTTCGAATTAGACATGCTTCTGGTGTTTTTTATGTAGTTATATGGTAGAGAAGAATAGGAAACTTCAAAATCAATTCAATGTTGAGGCTTCAAACTCATCTGATGGTGGTTCAATTTCTAAGAAGCCGATCTTTGATGGAGTCTCCATCTTTGTTGATGGTTTCACAATTCCTTCGAGCCAGGTTCAGTTGTTTAATCAGCTCTTATTTATAGGAAAAGGAACAAAAGTTGAATGTTTATTTCTTGGCTCTCTATATGAAGAACACTTTTTTTGATATTTAGATGTGTTGGGTTAATTCTTAATTCTTGTTAGAAATGGATCACGAATGATCTAAATTTTATTTTGTTTCAATTCATTGGTATTGAGAGATGGCATTGTTAAAGATGGTATTTGAGATTTTAAGTCTGTTTTAGGAACTGCGAGGCTACATGTTGAAGTATGGTGGATGATTTGAGAATTACTTCTCCAGGCACCGTGTTACTCATATCATCTGTAGCAATCTTTCTGATAGCAAAATTAAGAACCTGAGGTTAATAATCATTTACTAATTTTGTCCTCTGTATTCAATAGATGTGGAATTACATTTTGGCTTTTATTGTTGGTATTTTACTGTTTTTAATTTCAGGTCTTTCAGTGGTGGGCTGCCAGTGGTTAAACCTACATGGATTTTGGATTCTGTTGTTGCTAACAAACTTTTGAGTTGTAAGTTCATGCATTTTTTGATATGGACTTTTATTGAGTAATTATATAGTTCGTAAAATAAAGTATTCAGCATTGAATAGATTATATAGATTTATAGGATACTTCAAGGTAGCAGTAAGATTTGGAATTTGCAATGTAGTGCTTCTATGTGGCATTGATTGGAAATTAGACAACTAGTACTTTTGTTAGGGCTGGGGAGAAGGTAGACAATTTTTGGGGTTCAATGGAACAAGAATGATGTTAAAAGCTTGTTTCATATGCATATGTATGTAGGAAGAGTATGATGACTATTACTTAGCAAAATAAGAAAATTATGTTCTATTATTTAGTTTCTGAATAGGAAATATGATTTATTAATGGCTTGTTGGTGTTGATATTTTGATTGACAGTTATATAACTAACATATCATAAAGTTCCAATTATATCAAACTTTTCTATGATTTTGCAAACAATTTAGAAATTTTAGGGGAGGTAAGGATATAAATGTGAATATAAATAACATGGAGGTATTAATAATTCATGTTTGAGTTTGGTATCTTTATATTATTAATTATATATGAAGAAGCTAACTCTAGTGTAATTTTCTTTGTTGGGAATTTTGCTTTCCAGCCTGGAGCTAATTCAGGCAATCCTGGAGCTACTAATCATAAAAAGGGCAGCCCAGTTCAATTTTTAATTACTTTGTTCAATTTTTAATGATTTTGATCTGGGGATGCTGAGTTCGTGTTCTCGATTTTTTCTGTGATCTGGATTGTTCTTGTTTTGTGATATGGGTTTTCTTGTTTTAGCTTCCCAATTTCTCAGTTTCATTTCTTTTCACATGTGGATGTCCCCGATTTTATTAAAATTGTTTTCTTTAAGTTCATACGGGGTTGCCTTATTTTACAGTTTATGCACTGATTTCTATCTTTTTTTTACTATTATTTTTCCTGTTGCAGTGTCCCAATTCTTGGTTATTTACGTATTATGTTCGCTCTTACGTATCTTACGTTCTTGCCTTTTATTGATGATTCTGGTTCGATCTTTGTACGTTACATGGATAATTTGGTGATCTTATGTGGAGATGTGCATACTTAGAACTTGTTACAATGAAGAATTTCCAAATTCTCTTGTTACTATTGCTGCTGACAGATGTAGCGTAATAAATACATCTTCTAGTTAATGAATGATTTGGGTACGAAACAATTTTTTTTTTTAAAGTTATTTACCATCGTTCATCTGATTTATCCTTGTAATATGCATCATTTTCTGTTTCATTGACGTATTTCTGATTCATTGATTGTGGAATTCATATCAGTCTGCAGGAAATGCATATACGAAAAGCTTTCCGATGAAGAAGTAGACTGCTGTCCAGTATGCAATATTGATCTGGGATGCCTGCCTGTGGAGAAGCTCAGGTTAGTCTTTGTTTAAATTATAGCTAAATCGCACACCTGCATGTTTAAAGGCACATTTATTGTTAGAAATTGGCTTTTTCTCAACTGTCCTAAAGTAAAAGGCCTTCATATGTTGCTAATAAATTTCTGAAGTTGTTGGCTCTTAGGATCTATTTGGCATTGCTCTGCATGTTTTGGAATATGTTGCTAGATATGGCTAAAGTTAGTTATTATTTGGATGCAATAACTGCACCTTGTATAGAGCTTCAACATTGGTCAGAACAGGTGTTATTTAGGCTACTCTTTAATTGTTTTTGCTCAAGACGTATGCTTTTCTTTTTCTTTTTTTATTTTTTCAAATGTATCTTCTTTGAACTTTATAGATCTCTTGAATCCAGCTGCCATTTCCCCACTTTTTCCTTTTCTATCCTACTCTTGTGTGCTAAGACATTGTCAAGTTAAAAATTTACTTGATTTGTTCTCTTTCCTCTGTTTAGGCATCGAATGAAGGAAAAATAAAGATTAACAACACTATGGAGAATCTAATTTTTATATGTTGAAACTAGATAAATCTATTTTTCTTTGTCAAGTAGCGTTGTTTTTCTTAGTTCTAAATCATGATTACTTTTCTATTTGTCATACTAGTTTTTTGTACAATTTTTTCCATGCCAGTGAACTCTTCCTAATGTCAATTTTACCTAGTATAGATGGATGGCTTCTGCAGAAGTCTTAAAACTGTTCTACAGCATTAGATGTGTGATATCTAAATTATTAAATTCTTAATTGGCATCTCTTTTGCCTTTGATTTGGTTTGGTAAATAGGTTAGCAATTTAGGTTAGCTTTTAAGATTTCATTCACATGTTGTGTTGTTTACTAACCTTGTTCTTGTTTGCCTCACTTAACTAGAAATCAAATAAACATGGTACATGTTTTGAAATTTTTTCATTCGGAAGAAAATTAGTTCTCAAGTTTTGTGTCTATCTGTTGATTTATGCAGGCCAGACCATAATTTGCAAGATATAAGGACCAAAATATTTCCTTATAAAAGAAGAAAAATTAAGGCCCCTGAAGTTATGCCTTCAATTGCATTGCCAGCAAAAAGAAAGGAGAGATCATTATCATCATTGGTAGTCAGCACTCCCAAAGTACCTATACAAACTGGCTTGACAGGAAGGAGATCTAAAGCTAGCACAAGAAAGGCTGCTGCTTTACATTGCAATTTTGCTATTGATGAATCCAATAAGAAAGAAGATTCTGCCGAAGATCATCCAACGAGCTCAAGCTCTCCTGGGTCTCCTAACAAAATTATGCAAAACAAAAGGCAGGTAAAGGAGGCAGGAATTTCAGTTTTTTTTTTTTGCTGAATGACTTGTTCAAACTTAGTTCTCCTTGAGCCACCTCCAGCAGCTAAACATTCCTCTTTTATATTAAAATTTTTCTCCTCATTAAATTGTTGCAGGATTCTTCTGTGGCTGACTCTCCGAATATACAAAGGCATAAAGAAGAACCAGAGGATGTAGAAATAATGGAAGGGAAAGCAGATTTATGGACTCCATTAAATTGTCTTGTTGAGGCTGCTAACAGAAGCAAGTCCTCTAAGTCAAATTCACAAGGGCTGTCTCTTGTGAAATCAGAACTGCTTAGTGCACCTGATGGTGAATTTCAGACCCCTAGATCAAAGTCCAGAGCAGAATCGCCCTATGGTCATGACAGTGAAGTCTATACGCCTAAAACCAAAAGTAAGGAGTATGGGCATGTTATGAAAGTCCAAGATGATAAAAATGGGACAAATTCGCTTCATGCATCAGTCAATCGAAGAAGATTAACTGCATCACGGAAAGGGCGGCTATGGCTGAAGAGCTCAGGGCCTCATCACAAGTCATGCTAAATGCATCAGGTGCTAAGAACAACAGAAAAAATTGTCCAATTTGGTTCTCATTAGTTGCTTCTGAAGACCGGTAAGTTCCTTCTTAGGCTTTCTGTAATTTGTACATCATTTTATGATAATAGATTGTTAGGAACCTTGTTTAGTGGTTGATCCAGTGCTATTCTCTGATTTTTTTGGTTAATGGCTGCAGGAAAGGAGATGCCTCCTTGCCACAGATATCTGCTTGTTACATGAGGATTAAGTAAGTTTCTCTGTTCTCACCACCTATCCAAAATTTGATTCATTTTGTTAAAATGATGATTTTATAGTTTTGTCTTTGCATTTTGGTAGTTGAACACTTCATAATCTTGAAAAGGCAATAAAAAAGGTGTTTGTTTTTGTTTTTCTGTTATCTTCTAAGCTCGATTTAAATTTTAATATACATGTAAACTTTGGCGAGAAGGTCAAATTAATTCTGCAAGAAGCAAAAAACCTATGACTAGGAGTAATTGCATCCTTGACCTGGTATCACTTAATTTCTTATTGAAGTTGTGATTTGCCACTGAGCTGCCGTAGATTCCAGCATCATTTATACTTAACATGCATAACTGTTCTCGAAAAAAAAAATGAAGCATATGCTTTTGTTTGGAGATCTGGAGCTGTCCATCAATGCTTTTGTTTGGAAAGTACCCCTGTTTGAGTGTCAAGTATCAAGAGTAGGAACTGCAAAAAAAAAAAAAAAGAAAAGCCAAGAAAGAATTTCAATACCCTATGATTACTGGTTCCAGGATTGCCTCCAGGCTGCAAAACAAAATTCCAGACAAAGCAAATTACGCTAGAGTTAGCTTCTGTATATGTAATTCATAATATAAAGATAACAATCTCAAACATGAATTATTAATACCTCCAATCTCAAACATGAATTATTAATACCTCTATGTTTTTAATAATGGAAAAAACAACCGGATTGACTAGCTGTAACGAAAATATTTCAGAAAATATTAGAAATGTAAATGGCATTTCTCAAATGCATTTGACATAGATTTGATATAAAAATTGAACAAAGTAATTCAAAACTGGGACTTATTAGATCCATATGATGTATATTGATTCATAATCAATAATAAAATAAAATAAAATTTCTAATAAAATAAAATTTCTATTTTTTTTGGTTGCAGGCAACGGCGCCAGCAGTTCAGACAATAGTTGATGTGAATGAATTAGCAAAGTCAATGCAAAGAGAGCTGGAAAACCTGCACCCGACGACAAACAGCTTGTGTATATACAAAATTCCTGAGCAGCTACACGAGTTGAATGAAAAAGCCTACACACCACGGTTAGTATTACTTTGTTAACGTGTATCATATTATTCTTTTCATTTACTCTTTTTAATATTATTTGCAGGTTAATAATGATGATGCAAGTCATGATTCAATGGAAAATGATAATTGAAGATCTATATTGTTATTTTCAAGAAAGATTATTTATAGTAGTGTTCTTAACACTTGTATAGTTAAATTGTAAAATATTTTATTCTATTGAAGATTAATAAAAGAATTATTTTTATCAATGTAATTAGTGTTTTTTTAGATTGTGTTTAAATGTTCCAAATGTATTTATAAAGTTCTCATAAAATTAATTTATAATACAAATAGTTCTAATAAAAATCAATATTAAATTACTACAGATTTGCTACGAATCTGCGACGGATATTTGAAATCTATGACGGAATCTGTGACAGATACTGCGACGACAATCTGCGACGGAATCTGTGACGACAATCTGCGACGGAATTTGCAACGAATTTGCGACGAAAATCTGTGACGAAAATCTGAGACGGAATCTGCGACGGCTGCCCTTTACCCGCGAAAATTTAAGCGCGAGATTTGCAACCGTCGAGTGGTTGCAAATCCATCGCAATCTGCGACGGCCTGTCGCAAAATTAAAAATTGTGACGCCTTTTTTATTAACGGATCGTATCCGTCGCAGATCGATCGCAGATCGGTCGCAAGACTTGATTTGCGACGGATTTGCGACGAATTCTGTCCGTTGCAGATAGCGTATTTTTTTGTAGTGAAAACAGACTGACAACAGCCCCAATAACCAAATAAATTTTTCAGAAAATCAATTCACAAATTGAGCGGCAAAATCAGAAATCACAGTAAAGCAGAAGCTGAAAAATGAGAACCTGAATACTGTGCAGATTTGAAAACACACCATAGTGCAAAAACAAACCCCGGCAATGGACAGCAGAGATCGCTGCGATGCCGTAACTGGAAAGCTGATCGCCTGAAAATGATGCACGCGCCCCCACGCGCCGATCGGAGGCCTACGGTTCTTCCTTGGATGGCGGTGCTGTTAACTGGAAGGCCTAGGTGGGTGACCTAGACTTCTACCAATTGTAGCCTAAGTTGTCTAGACCAAGAATAGCCTGCTTTCTTCGTAGCTTCTGATCAGAAGCTTAAACACACAGATTTTCTAACCTATACATCTCTGATACCATGTAATAATAAGAGAAAATGATAATTTCTGTGTGTTTATTTCAATTCAAGAATCCTATATTTATACAAAGCTAGTAATTAATATCTACAACTACTAACACCTAACTACATTTAATAGCTGTAAAACTAACAACCAACTAACAACTATATTAAATAATATACAACCGACAGTCCCCAAAGTCCAGAATATAGAGAAAATATAATGTTATCAATATTGACAACTATCATAGCGATGAGCTTGTAGTTCTAGCATTGTTATGCTTAGATCTTGTTTAAGCAAGTGCAAATGGAAAATTTTTCTCTTAAACTGGAGCTAAGGAGTTTAAATTGTTTTTCATAATGGAGTTCGATGGATTTTCTAAATAAAAAAGGGAGAAGAAACTATAGTTTAAATTATGATACCTTTGTTTGTTGAACCATTGTTTGGTAACATCTCTTCCTTCTCTTGTGATAAAAAAATGTTAGTTGAGCTTTTGATCTTGTCCTTCAATATTCTCTTGCTCTCTTTACAACCTTGGAATGTTAGGGTTTATTAGCTAAATCACTTCTAAGTAGGAGATTGTCTTGAAATGTGCAACTCACTCTAGCTTGACTAGTGTAGTAAATATGTGGACATGAGTGGAATTGCTTGTCAAGTTGTGATTTTAATTTACTCTCTGCAAATAACATGGCCTTGTAATTTGTAGCTCCTACAATAAAATTTTACATCCTTTTCTTATCCTTTATGTAATTCTTGTCTTACATTGCTAAATTGGGTTTCAGATGTAGTTACTTCAACTCATGAGAATTGGTCCTCTCCAAGGTGCGTAAATACACCAAAACCTGCTGGGGAAGGTGCTATTGTCATGCAGACAGCAGCATTCCTCTTGGTTGCATTGTAAGCCCATGCTATACTTGTATTTGACATGTTCATTTTTCCTTCTGCATATGGGGGATGGCTGCCAATTTAAGGATCTGTGAATCATAGTATGGGATTTAGAGGATCTCATATGATGAAAAGATTGAATTCTCTTATATAATTGACAGGTATGATGGTTCAATTGGTGCAGCATCTCTTGCTGTAGTGGCTATCGATCAGTTTGCATGGCAGCTTGGGCTAAGGAATCTTTAACTTTTCCAAAAGCCTGCCAGTGCAGGTGATTTGCATTTCTTCAGTTTCCTTCAAACGTATTGTTGCTAAATAAGCTTAGTTCCCTTTCCTTGTCCTTATTTATTTATTTGACTTGTTAGGTTATTAGTCCTACTTACTCATTTGATGCAAGTACTCCTTCCACCTAGTTCATTTTCTTTGGTACATTGATAATGTTTAGGGTGAATTACTATTTAGCGCCCATATCTAGTTACATACACAAGTCAGGACCTTTGTTTTCAAAAATTAATTACGTGGTCCATCTATTTTTAGTCCGTCCAACCACTTGATCCTTCTATCAATTTTTTATCATTTCGTTGTTAGTCAATCAGATGTTAATGTGAAAAATAATAGAAGTCAGCAAAATTTTACGACCAAGTTACCCTTTCTTCTCTTTCAACAAACCCCTTCCTTCACTTAGAACTCTAGAAAATTTCTCTCTTAGCTCCCAATTTCTTTAATTACTCGTACCTAAATCCAATGACCTGCGAAGAACATAATTAAAATTTATGAGTACTTCATTGGGCAACTAATAAGAAGTCTCGTTAATTATATAAAAAAAAAAAGAGGAGGGAAAAACTTAAACATTACATTCTAAAAAAAATCTAATACGAACAAGATCTGAAATTCTGAAAAAAGGTCAAATAATTGATGAGCCAAGTCCAATAACCTCACAGCCTAACCACCAGCAAAAGCAACCCAAATTATCAACAGTCCACTAAATATCACACACAACCACATAAACAAATAAACCGTCAATCAATTGAAAAAGAGAGAAGGAAAGCACTTATGTACTGCAGCTTAGGCATTGGCAGTGTTGGGGATGAGAGAGATGGGGCTTCCCTAAAAATTCAGAGACTTCTATCCAATTTTAAATATAAAATTAATAGAAGGACTACGTACTTGGACAATCTTCGATTAGAGGGATGACTCGTACATTTGATTATACCATAGAGGCAGCTAGAGGTGTTAGTCAATAGGCATTGAACTCTTCACCTTTTTTCATTATCAGAGGCATGCAGTCAACTATGATACTCTACATCCAGTTAATTACATGCAAAGAAGGCCGATAGTAGCAATTGTTATAACCATTTTCCCTCGTATATGTTGTTATAATACTCTAATTCTAACTCTAGAATGCATGTAGAGTCTCCTTGAATGAGAGTAGCTTTTGTACCTTACCAAAAAGCCATGTGGCTGGCACCTGATGCTTTCAAAATGTGCTATCACACACCTGAACTATTAAACTATTGCCTGCACTTTAAACACACAGTGTGAAGCAGCTGAGCCTAAATGTAAAACAGTAACTGAAAGCCACGTGATGGCTAAACTGGAAAATCTTATGTTCAAAGATTTAAGTGAAATGAAGTGGACATCCTTGTTTTTTGCTCGAAAATAAAACCCTGTGCAATTTCCTTGATTTCCTTTATTTTCACTGCACATCCGGTTTCAGTTTCTAGTCTATAGAACTCGTACCATTTTTTTTTATCCTTTTTAATTTTCTGCTGATTCTTAGGACAATTGAACCAAAATCATTGACTGGAATAACATTGATTCTTTTTGTAGAAGCCGACTTATCAGAATTTGAATACACCAAAGTGGGTCGAGTTATCTACTCTTAATGAAGAACAGATCATTGATGGTAATTCTTGGTTCTGTATGTATTGCAATTTGCTAATTTTTGTTTCTAGGCTTTCAATTTTTTTTTTTTTTATCAATTTCATCTTATACTTCTCATTTGCAATCATGCAAAGATTGTACAGGAATTCTCTACTTGCAAGTTAGATTTTTGAATATTTTAAGATTCATTTGGTTCGTGGAATGAAATAGGGAATTAATAGAATAGCTATTTCTTAATTTTATATTATATTATATTATAATTAAATATGTGGTAACTTTATCATATGCAGTAAATATTTTTTAAACTTATGATTATATATTTTATTAGTTGTATTAATCATTGCAGAGTAAATCATCCGTGCAAAATACCTATGCTATTCTCACCCTGTCTGTGAGTTACAGCATTTACATATTGTTAGCATATGTAAAAAGAAAAATGCTATTTTCTTAATTATTTTAAAAAATATTTTATAATTTTTATGAAATTTTAAAAATACTCATTTTTTAAGTTTAATAAAATATTTGTACTTTTTTTTAAAATATTTTTATGCAATGCACTTTAATGATTCTGCCACTAAAATTCATTTCAAAGTCTATTAAAATCCAGGTGCCTTCTACCATTTCTGGGGGAAAATTCAAGTGATGCTTGCTTTTATTTTCCCAAGTCATTATGTGCCCATTGAATAGGTAGAAGAATTTTCTTTATTTTTTCCATCTGAAGTTTGATTATGTTTTTTTCATCATTATTTTTGAAGTTAGATTAAGTTTTTATTTCAGGTAACAGGGAGAAAGGACAAAATATTATCTTTCAATTCAATTTAACTTTTTCTTTTTATTTTTTAAAAGGACTTGAGGTGTATTTTCTTACATTTAAAATTCTTGTGTTTATTAAATAATTATTAAATTCATGAACATTATTTATTTGATATATATTTATATGGAATAGAGCGCTGAGGAATCCACGATTTGAATTTAAATTTAATTTCTGCTAATTATAAAAATTTCAATATATGAAGAAAGAGAATATATTTTTAAAAATTAAAAAATCTCCAATTTAATAATTATATATATATATTTATTTCACAATTACTTGTAAATATTATAAATTGATTTCAAAAAAAATGGTACATGACTGTTAAATTAGAGATGTTTTGAAATTTAAGGAATTGCTTGGTTTTCTAATATGTAAATTAAATTTCATAAGAGTGAAATTTGAAATTTATAAATTCTTTTAATTTTTAAAAAATATTTTTAAAAAAAATTCAAATTTTTATTATAAGTTAAAATTAGATTTTAATAAATCAAATAACGGAGTAGTTTTTGTACTTTCTTCAAATTAAAATATGATATGAATGAAAGATAAATAGATCAAATCTGACCTATCATATTTAAAATTGTTTATTTTATTATTTGAGAAATAAATCAATGATACCTGAATAACAAAAGTCTCAATTTTGTAGTCAAGAATTATTCTCTCATCTTCCAATAATTTTTGAAATTTATCTAATTTTTATTTATTTTATAATAATTTTGTACAATTTAATATTTACATAAAATATTTAATATTTAATATTCCTTATTTTTGCATTATACAACAGTTATTTTTATATTTAATTAGCCATTTATAAAAAAATGGATTTAAATAGTGATTATCTTATTTGTTAAATCTATATCGTATCTTATATTCATCCAAAAGCTATTTGTAAATATCAAAATTATAAATAACTAGATAAATTCATCAGTTACACAAGCTGTAACATAACTTTCCTTTAAAAAAATAAATTAAGTAATCCATGAATTTAATTATATTTTAAGAAGAAAGTAGTCTGATTATATATTATATATCTATATATATAACAATACTACTATAATTTAAAATTTTAATTCCATTTTTATCTAAATTCACAAATATAAAAAACTTATTATTTAAAATTTAATTCTTAATTTTATTATTGTTATGAAATTTATAAGCCAAGATTTAAATATGACCCTGAAGTGTTACTTCTATTACAATTTTTTTTAAAATCCAGGAAAAGAAGATATATGTATTAATTATGAGAAAGATCAAATAACAACAAGGTTTGAACCTGATTGGGAGGAAAAACTACCCAGTCATGCCTAAGAGAATTTATAAGGATAGCAAAAACTAATCTAATTTGCTATTTTGTTACAATTTCTGCCAACAAAAATAAAATCAACTCTCTGAAAACAAACAGCCAAACTCTTAATTTTTCTAACAATAGCATCTATCTCAACCGGACAAAGATTAGCCAAATTAATAGCATCTATAACCTCTTTGCAATCAAATTCAAAAACACAAAATTGGAAGTTAAAATCCACTGCTTTCTGTACTGCAATAAGTATGGCTTGGGCTTCATTGCATGGAGGAGAATCTGAATGAATTAAACATGCTACTCCCTCCAACAACCTACCAGAAGAACCTCTAAAGACAGCAACAACACCAGCAAAAGCTCTTCTAGGAGAATAATTTACATCAAAATTCACTTTTATCCAACTAACAGGAGGAAGAGTCCAAGTTAAGCCAGGAATTAGGTTGTTGGATGAATCAAAACCAGAAGGAGAAAAAGCAGATTGATCTTCTTCTATCTATTGTGCTTGATAAAACTCATGATATAAATGATCAGCTCTTTATATAGTTACCAAAGGGTCTAGAGAAGAGCCATGAAAACAAAATTCATTCCTTGTCTTCCTCACTCTCCAACAAAGATAAGCAACTCTAGCCAAACATATTTGACTATTAGAGTGCTGAGATAATTTAAAAATATCAGACCACCAAAGAAGGAAAGATGTGGTATTTAGAGTAAGTAGAGATATGCCCAAGTTGGAAGCAAACTAGCTGGCTTTTGCATGTTGACATTGAAAAATTAAGTGTATAGCAGTTTCTTCTCCGTTACCACAAATAGGGCACAAGTTTGAACTAGTTATATTCCATTTATACAAGTTAACCAGACAAGTAATAACATTTACACAGCCGCCAAAAAAATTTTGAATTTTGGGGGCTACTTTAAGTTTCCATATTGATTTCCAAATAGCATAAGAGTTAAAGGAGGTGCCACCCTAATTATTAGAAGCATTTTCATGTAATACCCTTACACTATGTATACGTATAATACATATATCCAGTATATATAAAATACACATATAAAGTATAAGTATGCTACAACCCGGTTTAATACAAATTTTCACATTTCTAATTTAAAATTTCTAAAACTTTAAAATGTATATTTAAATAGTAAATATAATATTCTTTATTAATTATAAATTATAAAATAAGGAATTTTATAAAATCTCTGAAAAAAATTCGCCGGAGTTTTGTTTGTAATTTAGATATCCTAAATTTTTAACAAGACACAACCTGCACAAAATACACTCTCAATAAGCAATAAATCAACAATTCCCTAATACTTTTTAATTTCTCCATATTTTCTCAAAATAGTTATACATATAAATATATATATATATATATATTAAAACATATATAAAATCGCACTTCATACAATTTTCCAAAATATTTTTTATAATTTATAATATATATACTTTAAAAATATAAACATAATATACATAATACAAAACATGTTATACTATAAAATATATACATGATGAAAAGTAGCTCTAATCTTTATGTACCCAAAGTTAACTCAACAAGCAATATCAAATCTAGACCCGATAAGGTCTATTCCGGATCAACTAGATCACCCCTGTCACCTGCGCGATGAATTATAATTATGATAAGCTGAAAACCTAGCAGTACAAACTTTAATAATAATTGAACTTTAATAAAATGCTAATGCAAAATGCATTTGTATGTTATGTCACAATGTGACATACAAGTTCACTTTTAAAACATAATCTTTCATCTTTTATAATTCACATAAATAAATTCACAAGCATGAGCCCAACAAACTAATACATATAATTCAAATCCTAGAGTTACCGTTTTGATCCGTAGTGACACCAAGTGTCTATTCCTGAAGGCAAATCATATATTAGTGACACCTAGCATCTAGCCCCGAAGGTAAATCATAAATCAGTGATGCTTAGTGTCTAGCCCCAAAGGCAAATAATGAGGATAACCTCATAGGCATGCCACCAAATACATAACTCTGAAAATTGAATAATATACTAGGCACACAATTAATTCATATTTTTCATGATCAATGTTCTTATTACATTGCCTCTTTTACTCATTTTTCTTATTGCCCCTTTTTTCCATTTATTACATTGTCTCTTTTCTTATACTTTCCATTCGCATTATACAATTATGGGTCACATTCACAAGTAACCAATTTTCACATATCATCTTTATGCTTACATTTCATTTGTCAATTTCTCATTAATTCATAACAATGCTAACTCACTTAAATTCATCATATTTTATCATATTATCACAATGCATCTCATTTAACTTTTCAAACATCTTACCCAAATATTCTTGGGTTAATTTCACATAATTCACATTTCATTCATTTTAGCCATTAATAATGGCTTTTTATAATGCATATAATGCATATATAACAATTCACATATTATAACACAATGTTCATGAATGTTCATATTGCCAAGTAGCTTAACACATTTTTCATTCAAAATGTGTCAGGCCAAATTTAATGCAAACATATCTACTTTATCAAAAGTTTGTATATACCTTAATAAGCACTCAAAAGCAAGCTAAAAATCTCCTACCAACATTCACTTCCAACTTGCCCTTCAACAATAGGGTTGGACAATTCACTTCTCCTTAATGCCTATTCAAAATGTGAATAAATATCATCATTTAATGTCACATTTTAAGACATTTCCAACATTAAACCTTAATTAAACATCACTCTAATCAAAACTCCAAAGTTATGCCTAACCTTACTTTAACATTGAACTTCCATTATAATCCATTTATATTAGTATTTTAAGTTTATTTACATCATTACAAATATATTATAACATGTTTTAATTAATTAAATTTAATAAACATACATTCTTTAAACAAAATCCTAAAATGCTATAACCTTCCTCATTGAAGATTTTTCATTCCAACTCATTCCAATTGTTAATCCAAGCTTATTTCTATCACTTATATCATTAAATATCATGATTTAAACATTAAAATCAAATGCTCAACCATTCTTTGAAAATTTCATTTTCAAAATCCTAAATTCAATACTACCTCATCCAAACTCTAACCAAACTTAACCGAATTCATTATTTGACTTAAAATTCTTGTTTATGCATCAAAACAACACATTTGAAATCAATTTATATAATTAAAACACAGGATTCCAAAAGCCCATATGTTCTATAACCCTAAATTCTCTCTCTTCAACCAACTTAACTCAAACTCAATCATTTCTTCAATCCAACTTAAGAATCATTAATAACTATTCAAAATAACTTCATTCATACCCATACAAGCAATTGAATCATGCTAAACTAAAATTTCAATATTCACATAATCACAATTTTCATGAAATTCTAAAGAACTTGCAAAATTGGTAAATAAACTTACCAATTGATGAAGAATTCCCAAATACTCCACTTAAATCCTTAAAATTCTTCAATTGATAAAGCTTGTAAGAAGAAAAAGCTTGGCTTGGGCTCTAATGGTGGTTCGACCACCCAAGGAAGAAGAAAAAGAAGAAGATCACTTTTAGTTTCTCTTTCCTTCCACTTTAAAAATGACCATATGTATAATATATTTTATTATATTTTAATTAATTAATTAATTGTTTATTTATTTAAAAAAAATTATAAATTACATCTTCTATTCAATAATAATTTATTTTTAATTTATTTAAATAATTTTAATTGTCCAAAGTATATTTACCAATTTGCCACTTGACCTTTGACTTTTCTTTTTTTTAAAGAGTTGACTTTTATATATATTATGTATATTTCATATATATTTCACATATAGATTTTATTTTCTCCCTTCTAATCCTTTCATTTTTCATTTAAATTATTTATTTAATTATCTAATTTAATTTTAATTTAATTTATATAAAATATAGATGTTACATTTCCCCTCTACTGCATAAAAAAATAACATACTGATTTTGGTAGAGAGTTTACCAAATTTGTCAAAACCCCAATCTGTTTATCATTTTCAGTTGAAATATGAAGAGGAATATCTAATATTGCTTTAACTTCAGTTTCACTAAATAAAGAGTGCAACAATAATCGATTCTAATCACCATTGTCATCCATTAGATCAGTCACATATTCAATAGTAGTGTTACCACAATTAAAAGACTGGATTTTAAATCTACTGTGACCTAGTATCCATTGATCCTGCTAAACTTTGATGATTTGTGCATTTCTGACTAGATACCTTGTGCCTTTCAAAATGCAATCTCTACTTTTAATTATGCTCCTTCAATCCCAAGATGGTTTGTATCCTAACTTTGCTTTAGAAGGTGCAGTTAGGAAAATATAGCAATTTCATAAACTTCCCCCATAAATTGTTTGGATCTTTAAACAATTTATAGAAATGCTTGGAAAGTAAAACAATGTTGAAAAGTTCAAAATCCTTAAAACCTAGACCCTATAGTATTTAGACTTTAACAATATTCCCCATTTCTTCGAAGTTATCCCTTTGTCTTTATTGCTTTGAGTCCACCAAAAGTAAGAAATGATGTTATTTAACTTTTTACAGAAAGTTTTAGGCATCAAAAAGCAAGACATAACATGGGACAGAATAGCCTTTATAACTAATTTAATAAAAAAAAAATTCATTGCCAGCATAAGATAGTAACTTATGTTTCCAAGATTGAGCTTTTGTCAAAAGTCTATCTTTAAGAAAAGCAAATGTCTTAATTTGGGATTTTCCCCAACAGGAAGGAACTGCTAAATATCTATCCTCACGTCCTATCTCTCTAACCCTAATAAATGATAAATGTCATTATTAACTTGGATAGGAGTATACTTGATATAAATAATGCTAGATTTATCAAAATTGATCATTTGACTTGAGGCATTCCCATATACATTTAAAAAATACATCAAACATTGCACCTCATAAATAGAAGCAGCACCACAAGCTAAAGTATCATCATTATATAATAGATGTGATAATTAAGGAGCCCCCATAGCTAAACTGAAACCTTAAATAAACTTTGATGTGATAGCATAATTCATGACAACAGAGAGGCATTGGATACAAGTGAAAACAAATAAGGGGAAAAAGGGTTTCCTTATCTCAAATCTCTAGAGGAATAAAAGAGTATGCTATATCTCCATTGTCTAGAATCAGACAAGAAACCGTAGTAACACAATTCATTAGTAGCTAAATGACTTATGAGTTAAAGTCCTTGGCTTTGAGGACACATTCTAAAAATTTCCAATAAACTCGGTCATATACTTTTTGCATATATAGTTTCAGGACTAATTGCCACTATTTTTTTGAAGGAAGCATCATTTAATTTTTGAATAATTTCATGTGCCATCAAGATATTATTAAAAATAACTCTCCCTGGAACAAAGGCTCTTTGGAAATGACTAATCGGCTCATGCAACTTGGTTTTAATACGATTAACTAAAATTTTTAAATGATTATATATATGAAATTACATAGACTTATAGGTCTAAATTGAGAAATAAGCTTAGGAGAGTATACCTTGGGAATAAGGACTATGTTAGTTCGATTAAAGGATGCAGACATTACTCCAGTAGCAAAAAAACTCCTTACTTCATTAATGATATCCAATTTAACATGATGCCACAACCTTTGAAAAAAGAAGCCAAGGAATCCTTCAGCCCTCAGGGCTTTGAAGGTTCTTAAATGGAAGATTATTGAATGTGTCTCTAATTTTGAAGGAGAAGCAACAATGATTGCATTAAGATTATCTCCAATACAGGGCTGAATACATAGAGTGACAAATTCCTCTTCTGAGATAGGTTCTGTTGTGTAAGACTCATAAAGAAATTAACAATCTCTCTTTTAATGTCTTCTTCCTTCTCAAGCTAGTGGACATTCCCATCTTTATTAGATTAGTATGCCTCCTTTACAGAGTGGATGAATGAAGATATCAAGTATTAAGATCTCTAGACTTTAGCCACTATAATCCTGATCTTTGGTACCGATATTGCTCTTCTATTTGCCAACCTTCATTAACCTCTTTCAATAACACAACCTCTCTATTATTTAAGTGCTTTGAATTCCCATTTGAATATAAGGGTACCAACTCATTTTTAATATCTTATATATGTCTTTTGGCATTAAGATTAGTTTTCTTGCTCCATTCCTTCAACTTCTACTTAGTAAGCATTGGCTTCTGAATTATGACTTGTGATGCAGAGCCTAAATAGGATGAGACTATGCTTGTTGAATAACCTCCATATAGTTTGATTTCTTTGCCATTTTAATTCGAACTTAAATTAGGGTTTCTTGAATTTCAGCAGAGGATCACGTTCCAAAACTAGTGGTCTGTGATCAGATTCAATAAAACTTTCATGTGTGAGACAAGATATATTAAATATATATCTCTAAGATAAATTTTCCAAACCCCTATCAAACCTTTGTTGAATATTTCTCCCTGTCTTTTGATATTAGACCATGTAAATTGAGGTCCATTAAACCTGATATCAGATAATTGAAGTTCTTAAATCCATTTTGCAAAATAATCACTCCACATCAAATCAATAGAATTTCCACCCTTCTTCTCAAATGAGTAAACAATTTGGTTAAGATCACCAAGGCATAGCCATGGAACTGAATGGCTAGGATTGAGTGCTTTGAGATATAACACTCTTATACTCTATATATGCCTAGTACATACACTCTGTATATGTAAAACACATATATAGAATACAAGAATATCACCTTAATTGATAATAAATAATTCATATATTTGTTACCAAAAATAAATATAGCCTTTATTAGTTAAAAGTTAATAATGAATACAAATTTAGTTAATAAATAAATGTCAAATAACATTAGAAAAGAAAATCTCTGAAAAAAATTGGCCAGCATTTTATCTATAATTCCAATAAATTTCAAACTAACAAAAACATAACTTGGCATTGTAAGGCCACGACTGTGGGATGGATTTCTCCACTGCCTGAGCCAAGAAAAAGAAGAAAAGTCAGAGTTTGCAGTCTCAATTTAAATGCCATGACCGTGGCATTCAAAAGGCCACGACCATAGCCCACTAAGCTGCTATTTATAGCTAAAAAATGGCTCAAAACAGTCCAAACCAACCTAGGCCACGACCGTGGGGTAGAAATCAATGACTTTTAGCTGGAAAAATTGAACTTTAAAGATTCAAACAGTTGCAAAGGATAGTTTCATGCATTTGACAACTTGCCACCACTAAGAAGCTTCCAAGCACTCTATTTAAACACCTCCCATTCACAGATTCAAGTAATGAGTTTTTAATAGGAGTTTATGAGTTTTTGATTGAAGTTAGTGTGTGTTTTATAAACATGAGAGGGTTTTAAATACAAATGAGAGTGTAGTAAGGTCAATTCTTTATTCCTAAAACTTGTATCAGTTGAGTTTTAGTCTTTATTTTGAGAAAAGAATGAATTAGGGTTTCAAGGAAGAGATTCAAGGAGTCCTAAAGGAGTTCTTCTCCAAATCAAGGGCTAGAGTTTGCTCTTTCTTGTTCTTTATGTTTCCAATTTATAATTATTATGTTTTTACTTTAAAAATGAGTCACTAAACTCTGTTTAGGTTTAGTTCCTTATATTGAATTTATTATGGAATAATTTATGCTTATTTGATTTAATTTAAGTTTATTCTTTGATTATTTTATTATCTTTGATCTTAATGCTTTGATTATATGGCAAATAATTAATTGAATTGAGATATTGTGTGATGGAGTGAGAATGGAAGCACAATATTCGTCCAAGGAGATAACAATCTTAAGGAAGTTTTTCACTTAGAGATAAGGTTAAACACTTAAGAGGTTGATTCAAGATTCTCATAAAACTTAATGAATTGATTCAATTATTTATGATCACTACAAAAAAAACGCTATCTGCAACGGACAGAATCCGTCGCAAATCAAGATTTGCGACCGATCTGCGACGGATACGATCCGTTAATAAAAAAGGCGTCGCAATTTTCAATTTTGCGACGGGCCGTCGCAGATTGCGACTGATTTGCTACCACTAGGCGGTTGCAAATTTGCCACTCAAATTTTTGCGGGCAAACAGTAACCGTCGCAAATCCGTCGCAGAAACTGTCGCAGATTGTCGTTGCAGATTTTCCGTCGCAGATTTCGTTGCAAAGCTCGTCGCAAATCCGTCACAAAGGCCGTCGCAGATGTTCTGGAGTATATATGCCGTGGTGTTTTCCGTCGCAAATTCCGTCGCAGATGCCGTCGCAGATGTGTATTTTCCGTAGCAAATTCCGTCGCAGATGCAATGAATTTACAATTTTTGTGTCATTATATGGATTTTATATATATAATACACACCTGTAGTAATAATATTTACAATTTAATTACATAAATCTAAATTTACACCAATTTTTATTTATATAAAATGCAAAAGTTAGTTAAACTAACATAATTCAAAAGTCATTACAATATATAAGTTTTAAACATTTCAAAGTATTAAAGTATGAACACTTTCAAAAGTAAAAACTAAGCCGAAGGCATACACTAGTCATCATCTAATGTTATCACCAGTAAAGTGCAAAAAAAAAAAGGCTTCTTCTAATGTTATCACCAGTAAAGTGGAGGAGAAAATAAATTCTAAGAGAATGTAAGGCATCACATGACAGGAACCTTCTTTGTTGTCCACTTCTTTTTGGCATTTTCTATCGCTTCCTCTCTCAGCCTCATGAGTTCACGGAATCACTGATTGTACTGCATACGGATCGCGTCGAATTCATGCTTTAGCTCATCCTGCTCATCTTTATCTGGATTCTCAGAACTTTTTATGGATTTCTCAAAAACACCATCAACATGCATCACAATATCAGAGCCAAAATCAAATGTGTTCAACTCAGAAGCATAATCAGAAGATCCCACAGGCTTGTTAGTACTCGTATCAGAAGCAATTGTCATGTGAAATTCAGTTGTTATGTCTGAACAGATTGATTCTTGAGTCTTTTGACCCTTCCCATTATCCAAGGGCAATAAATCATTTTCCCTAACAACCTTGGACGTTGCAACATTTTGTAATCCAGAAGAAACATTTGGTAGACTTAAAGTACTTCCAAGTGAAGGACTCCAGCAAGGAACAAGCTTCATTATCAAGGCATCAATCAACTCAGCAATAATAGCCACATCTTCATTTGACAAATCTAGCTGTTCAACCATCTCTTGAGCTATTGAAAGTGTAGTGTCAGAATCAAGATAAAAAGTAAAATGGATATTTCTTACTCCACCTGTTACAAAAACAACATTATTCAGAATACAGTAAAAGGAATACATGCAGTAAAAGTAACCTTCTTATATATCTGTGCCGGGTTCTTGCATTCATTATATGGATATTCACAAGTAACCATTTCTAACATGCACATGCCAAAAGAATAAATGTCGACAAGCTCATTGTATTCCTCTTCATATAGTTCTGGAGCCATGAATTCAGGAGTACCTGCAAAATCAAGAAAGGATAGAAAGTTTCAGTATATGATGGTTTCTTTAGAGCCAAACAGATTCCAGAGAAATTGAAGCCATTACCTATAACACTTCGGACTGTGGGCTGCTGCATGACAGTAGCTAGTCCTAGATCTCCAATTTTAACTTCCCCATTGTTTCCGTTAACAAATATATTGTCACATTCCAAATCACGATGAACAACAGGAGGCTTATGACAATGCAAATAGTGTAAGCCTCGTAGGATCTGTCTAGCACAGTTCTTTATGGCCTTCATATCAACATTCTTATGCTTCCTACGGTATCTAAAGCCCAAAGAAAAAGCCATAAATCATACAAGGCACAAACACGGAAAAAAATATGCACGAACATGGAAAAAAAAATACACACACACACTTAAATGAAACAGCTAAAGAAACTCACAGCCTCAAACTCCCAGAAGTGAATAATTCTGTTATCATGTTATTAGTCTTATTCTTATCATCCACCCAAGAATTGTAGAATTTCATGATATTTTCATGTTTTAGTGACTTCAGCAGATGAACCTCTGAGTATAATCTTTCAAGCTGGTCAAGTGACTGCAACGCATCTTCAATACATACTTGGTTCCACGCAACTTCAATTCCATCAACTTCATCGAACGCCTTATATCTATTTGTAATAAAAAGTGAATCAAAGCAGGAAAATGACCAAGTCAACCGATATATCATTTTAACAAAACTAGCACTAATGTAAAGAATTTAAAAAAAAGAAAGCAAAATTAAAGAGGATAGGTTACAAAACTATACACAGTCTTGAATGCACCTTTCCCCAAGATTTCATCATACTGAAGGAGGAAAAACAAATCAAATAAAGGTCATATCATTCACTAAATCTAGTAAAGAGCTAATTCAACAAATCATCATTAATTCCAGTAAGTCAAACAAGAACATTGAAAATGATCACTCTAATATCACCATTGATTTTTTAATGCCAGTCACAATAAACATAAATTCATTCAAAATTGACTTTCATTAGACGACAAAAGGCATGAATATAGCTAATTCCCCTTATTTATTCCAGAATCTCTGTTCAGCTGAGATTAAACAACCAATTTCCAGTCACAAAAACATAATAACACATCACAATAATACAAATTTTCATTCAGTTTCTTCAAGTTGTTTTCTCACGCGTCAAACACAAAGTCATAATAGTAAAATTAAAAACTCTAGAATTCCTAGAAATTATTATCCACTCCATTCTATTCTACTTCCAACTTCAGATCTGAGTTAAAAATTAATGAGCAACCTTTTTCAGAAAGCAATTAACCATCCATTAAAAATGTCCTTGATTGCAGAATAGGTATATTCATGTGCAAGCCAATCATCCAGACAGCCACTGAAAAGTATCAACACCAGAACAGAAGATATTATGCAATGCTACTGTCAATACTTATTAAACTGTTATTGTGAGTAAAAATCAACATACTGCTACTGATATAGTTATAACTCACATTTTATTAATTCAGGCAAGCCACTAGTAACTCTCAACTATTGCACAATATCATGAGAATAAAGAATTACCAGCCCCGTATAGCAAGATGATGCCTTTCTAATAAGTAATAAATCAAATCACATTCGCAGGAAATACATAGGTAATAAACACCATTTCTTGCCTTCCCAATTTCCTGATCATGTCAAAGACCACACTGAACCTCATCTGTCCAGATGTTAGAAGCAATTGGATGGAAGATAAACATCATACAAAGGAACCATTGACCTACGTTGATAAAATCTTGTAAAGAAGTCAACTCCTTAACCATTCTCTGTACATCAAATTCTAAGCTAAAACGAATGCAGCACTCGAAAAGCAACAAAAATTTTCCTGCTATTTGTGCTAAAGCCAGATTGTTCTTTGCTGGCAAACAGAAAATATGGGACATGAACAAATTACAAACCAGGACATAATCAAATTTTTTCCATACATATATCCAAATAAGTACCATATTTTCCTACCCTTTGAAGCTGAGAAGCACCATGAGGATGACCCGTTATGCCTCGAAATATGGGAACAAAGAGCGAATAGTAGAGGGACAGTATGAGGAAAATACTGAGACCTGGAAACACAGGCATGCATGTTACAGGGAGTTTGAGCCGACCAATATGTGTATTCATTGTATATGCCTGTTGTACTGAGAGAGTCAGGTACTCTGTCAAAACTAAACTAAGAATTATGGTGCAAGCTGTGACCGGTATAAGTTTCATTAATATCTTGACTTCCTCTACTTGAGTGACGGTGCAAAGCCTCCATGGACTTGGATCAGCACCATCTTCCTTCAATTGCAGAGCTGCTTTGTCCAAACATCTGCAGGCTCAAGACCCAGCAATGAACAAAGGCAGAAATCTAACAGTTATTTGGATTAGCTAATTATCCATATGGGAATTAAAAATATTATATATTATACCTGAAATCATCAGTATGAGCTATCTTTCCACTACCCTTTATAGCAGAATGTCTGCCTGGAACCTCATAGAGGCCTATTAGCTCACTGCTGGAAAAACTGGCATTTCTCTTTCGGAAGGCAGCAGCCAGAACTTGGGCAACCCATGTTAGGGGGCTGCCTCCAGGCAATCTATGCCTATACAAGGGAGTGCCAATAAAGAATAACGTGTTTGATATACTCATGGCTATGGCCAATGAACCGAACGCAGATCCCCATCCATGTTCCATTTGAATGTAGACGACCAAAGTGAAGGCCACAATTGCCCCAATAGTTACAAAAAGATAAAAGAAGTTGAAAAATCTATCTAGGTGTGACTTGTAATCTTTACTTGTTTCATCAAACTGATCAGCCCCAAAAGAAGAAACACATGGCCTTATGCCTGCTGCTCCCAGTCCAGTCATATATAGAACTATATAGAGATAAAGCATCTGCCATGGTTTTGCAGGCTCACTACTACCCAGAAGCAAGGATAACTGGTCACTCTGCTTTGGCAAGAAAATATCCATTGATGCACATAAGGTAATACCTATCAATCCCTCCAGGAGACAAAACATCGAAGTTTTAAACAAAATTCTATTAATATCAGTAGGCCTTCAAAAAGCTATAACCAAGAGAATAGCTGAAGAAGAAAAATTAGCAAACTGTGAACTCACTGCAACATAGATTGTGGTGAAAATAGCAATTGTCCAATAACGACCAAGATATGCATCTGCGAGAAACCCACCAAGGACCAGTGGCGTAGCCAGGATTTTAGATAAGGGGGGTCCAATTCAACTTAAATACTAAACATTAAAAATATCAAATTATAAAAGAAATAAAAAAATTCCAGATTATAAACTACAAAAAAATAATAATTTCAATTTAACTTCATACTACTTTTCTCAAAAAAAAAAAAACTTCATACTACAAAATCAAATTAAACATTTCAAATTTATAATGTCCTCAAGTATTCAAGCCAATTTCTTAATTCATTATTTTTCAAATTTCAATTCATTTTAGCAAGAAAAAAAAATTGCAACAAAATAAATATGAGATTAAAAGTAAGTGGTGTACCTATTCTTAACTTGTTGCCGCTGCCTTGCTGGTGCCAATCGGTGAAAGAATGAAATTGAAAAAGGAAGAAAATGTTATCTGAAAAAAAAAAGAAAGAAAAAGGAATTAACGAAGAAGAAACGTGAGAAAGAAGAGAAAGAGTCACAATTAAGTTATTCTTGTTTGTTTGTAATGGGCAGAGTCATTGACAAATCTTGTTTGTTTGTAATGGGCTTGATTAAAAGGCCCAGTTTTAAAGATTGGAAAAAAAAGGATGAAAAATGTTGGGAGCGTGGATCGAAGTTGCGTGCTCTCACATAGTAAGGCCAAGCTGTTCCATCTCAACCAATGTAATATTCATTCTCAAATATACCTAAAAATTTTTTATTTTTAACTGAGGGGGGAATAGGGCCCCATGGGACCCCCTTTATCTCCGCCTCTGCCAAGGACTGAGGAAGCTTGTGATATACCAAGGAAATTGTTGACTGCGTTGGATGCACTGGAGAAGGGCATATGCATCACATAGAACATAAAGGCCACCATGTTAACTGAGAGACCAAAATAAGCCATCCTCTCTGCCATTTCATTCCCTGCACAAACAAGCAAAAAGATTCATCACACTTAAAAGACTGAGATGCACAGCACAAAAACAATGATTAAGTTGGTAATTAGTTACCAAAAATGAACAAGGCAGCAGTCCAACTGCCTGTCTTGGAGAGATCGGCTATAGGTTTGCCGTGGATGTTCACCGGAGTAGTTCCTCCCGTATAACCACGGCCAAAAGCCATTCGAAAATATTTCCCAAATTAAATTCGATGGTTACTGCAAAGAGGAGAAGAGAGGGAGCGGCGCAAATAGGAGAGTGAGGATTCTGAGATTGATTAGGTTAGGATACATTACCCTTCGAAAATATTTCCCAAATTCAATTTTTTTGTTAATTTTAAAAATATTATTTTTTTAAATATATATTTAATATATTAAAAATATATTTTATTTTTAAATAGACATAGATTATATATTTATTATATCAAATGCATATAAAAAAATAATATTTTTTTTTAAAAAAAAATTGTGTTATACAATATAGTTTCTTAAAAAAATCAGAATTATCTATATTTATATTTATTTTATTTTGAAGTTAAATTAAAATATATTTTAATTATTTATATGATGATAAATATTAGACAGTAAATTAGTAATTAGTAAATATAATTTTTTACTATTAATATGTTATACTATTAATTTTACTATTTTAATTTACAAAACACAATTCATTATATTATTAGTACTATTAGTACTGTTTATTGCTTAATAACTAATAAATATTTATTATAACCACTAAATACGTAGATCACTTAATAAAAATACCATTTTAATTTAATAAAATATTCATAAATTTGAATTACGAATATGATTCTATCATACTCCACTTTAAGATAATGAATTGCACAAAAAAAATTAAATACTAATTTAAAATTTTATATTAGTGATAATAACTAAAATTTAATTTGTCATTATAAATTATTAAATTAATATCAATGTAATATATAAAATATTTAAATGAAGCTATACAAATAAATCGATTTGTTGAAATCAAAATATGCTTTAAAATAATTAAACAGATACTCAAATATATCATTTATGCTATACGATAAATGCAGAGAAATGAGATAAAATAAAATGCCTATAACGAAATTATGTAAAAAAATAAAAATTAGTATTTTTTTTATAAAATAAGTCTTCTAACTTATTTCAAATAATTATAATTTCTTTTTTGGGCTCCCACTAAAAATTTCCTTTTAGTTTTACGACGAAAAATTTTTTACGGCTATTTTTTGTCGTAAATTTGCTACAGATTTGCCACCGATTTGCGACGGATACATATATATAGTCAAATTTTATTTTCGTTGCAAATCCGTAGCAAATGGGTAGCAAATTTGCAACGAATCTGCGACCAATCTGCGACGGTAAAAATTTTCTGCAAAAATTCTCGGCGGGAGTAATCCCGCCAACTTTAGCGACGAAATTTGTGATGAACAAAAATCCGTAGCAGATTTATTACGGATCTGCAACCGATTTGCGACGGCTTTCTCAAAATTCCTACAACTTATTATTCTGTCGCAAATGCGTTGCAGATCCGTCGCACATTTACGACGGAAATTTTCTGTTGCAGATTTCCATCGCAAATGCCGAATATTTTTATAGTGAAATTTGCGACGGCAATAGACGGTAGCAGATCTCCGTTGCAAATTGCTTTTTTTTAGTGTTTTCTACAACCAATCTGCGACGGAAAAAATTTTGCGAAAAAATATACCCGGGTCTCTCTCGCTCCAACTTTTGCGACGATTATTTGTGACAGACTGATTTTCGTCGCAGATCTGCGACGAATTTGCAACGGATTTGCGACCAATTTCTCAAAATTCCTCTGACTCGTCCTTCCGTCGCAAATCCGTAGCAAATTTGCGACGGAAACATGTCCGTCGCAGATTTTCGTCGCAAAATTTCAAATATTTTTATAGTGAAATTTGCGATGGCAATAGACGGTAGCAGATCTCCTTTGCAAATTGGTTTTTTTAGTGTTTTCTCTCTCGCGCCAAGTTTCCGCGCCAACTTTTGCGACGATTATTTGCGACGGACTGATTTTCGTCGCAGATCTGCGACGAATTTGCAACGGATTTGAGACCAATTTCTCAAAATTCCTCTGACTTGTCCTTCTGTCGCAAATCCGTCGCAGATCCGTAGCAAAATTTGCTACGGAAACATGTCCGTCGCAAATGCCGAATATTTTTGTAGTGATGTAAGGAGAATTCATACTTGAGAGAGACTTGTGCTTAATTAAGGAGAATTCAACCATTAATAAAAAAAGGAAAACTAAATTAAAATCAATAATTTAAAAAATCCATAATAAACTCGTAAAGGTGACTTAACTCTAAGCTTCATAATATAGTTTCAACTCCAAGTAATTTATTTTGTTTAAAGTTTAATTTAATCGATTTCTGTTATCCAAAAAATAATCAGTTTAATTATTTAGTACTTAGAACAACCCTCCTCGTGGGAACGATACTCTACTCATTACTTTATTACTTGATACAACCTATGCACTTACAAATAGCTAGGCTCGAGTCCTAATAAGTTTTTAGTGCCGTTGCTGGGAAGGCGACCATTTTAATACTAATAATATTAAACTATTATTGCTTTGGATTTTTACTTTCTCTTTTAATTTCTTTAATTTTAATTGAAAATTTTTGGTTTATATGCGAAGAAATTCAAATACAAAACTTGAGCCATTAATCCAGAAATTGAGCGACTTTTTAGGAAGAAGAAGAAGAAAGAACAAAAAGAAGAACAAATAGTGGAAGGAACTTCAACAGCAAATCTTAAAATTAAAAATTCAATCGATTCATTCAACGAAGAATCGATCATGGGAGATCCACAAAATATGACACTTAAGAAATATGTTATACCCTCTGCTTAACCAAGATCTAGCATAGCTAAACCACCCGTTCAAGCAAATACTTTTGATTCAAAGCCAACACTTATTAATTTGATTGAATAATCTATTTTTCATGGCTTACCACATGAGGATGTTTATGCTCATATTTTAAATTTCTTAAAAATGTGTGACACTTTTAAAATTAATGGTGCATCTGATGATGCTATCTGTTTGCGACTTTTTTTTTTCAGTTTCTTTAAAGGTTCAAGCAAAGGATTGGCTTACTTCAAAATCTCCAGGCACGTTCACAACATGGGATCACCTAGCAACAACTTTTCTTACCAAATATTTTCCATCAGAAAATGACTAAGTTGAGAAATTATATTACAAGCTTTATTCAATTTGATGGAAAAAATGTGTACGAATCTTGGGAACGTTTCAAAAATTTACAAAGAAAGTGTCCGCACAATGGAGTGCCTAAATGGCTTTTAATTCAAACTTTTTATAATGGTCTTCATCTGAATATCAAAGGAACAATTGATGCAATAGCTGGTGGTGCTATTATGAACAAAGCTCCATCCAAAGCCAATGATTTAATTGAAGAAATGGCAGCAAATAACTACCATTGGACTTCAGAATGAGGTATGCATAAAAAGTTACAGGTTTATATGAAATTGATAATTTTTCTTTGCTTGCAGCTAAGGTAGATACAATTGCCAAGAAGTTGGAGCATGTTAACCTATCGACATCTTCTCCAACTTGTGAATGATGTGGAGGAAATCACGATACATCAGATTGTAGAATTATGGAGCAAATCTAATTTCTGAGAAATCAAAATAGGGGTAAGAATTTTCAAGGAAACAATTATAACCCAACATGGAGGAATCATCCAAATTTGTCATGGGGGAATGAAAACAACAAAAAAAACACCTTATCAACCCCCCATTTATGAAAAACCAAAATCAAGGATCCACTTCTTCAGAAAAACCAGGTTATGAATCAACATTAGAAAAATTTATTAGAGCAACATTGGAGAGATTTGATAAAATTGAAAAGCAATATGACAAAGTTGAGCAGAAAATTGAATGCCTCTTAACACAAAATAGAAATCTTGAAACTCAAGTAGGTCAAATTGTGAGTTCACTCAATACTCACAATCAAGGAGCTCTTCCTAGCCAAACAGAGGTTAATCCAAAGGAGCATTGTAAAGCTATTATGTTGTGAAGTGGTTTACAACTTAAAGATCCTCAACCATACAAAACTCCAGACTTAGATAAGGAAAAGGAAAAAGAAGAAGAAATTAAAGAACAAGAAGCACTAAAAGAAACTGTTAAACCTTATATGCCTTGATTCCTTTTCCTCAATGATTAAAGAAAAAAATTAGATAAGCAATACGAAAAATTTTTAGAAGTTTTTAAACAACTTCACATTAATATTTCTTTTGCAGAAGCTCTTGTATAGATGCCGACATATGTAAAGTCTCTTAAAGAATTGCTTTCTAATAAAAGAAAACTGGAGGACAATACAAAAATTGCACTAATAGAAGAGTGCAGTGCGGTTATTCAAAATAAACTTTCATCAAAGTTAAAAGATCCAGGGAGTTTTTTCATACCTTGTACCATTAGTTAAGTTGATCTTCATAAAGCATTATGTGATTTAGGAGCTAATGTTAGTCTGATGCCTAGTTCTATTTGCAGGAAACTTGGCTTCACGCAATTACAACCAACAAGAATGTCTCTTCAATTAGCTGATCATTCAATAAAATATCCTATTGGTATAGTTGAAGATGTTCTTGTAAAAGTGGAAAAACTTTACATTCTAATAGATTTTGTGATTTTGAAAATGGATGAGGACGTCAAAATTCCACTTATATTAGGAAGGCCATTTTTGGCAATAGCAGGAGCCATGATCGATGTTCGAGGAGGAAAGCTTACTTTTCAAATAGGGGAGGAGAAAGTGGAATTTAACTTGACTAAAGCAGCCAAACATCCATCATTTCTTGATGATTGTTTTCTAATTGATGTTATAGATGAATGTGTGCAACAAACATGTGAATAAACAATTGATGATTCTTTGGAAACATGCCTTGTGCAAAGTTCTACATCATATGATGAAATTAAGGAAATAACTGCTTATGCTTCAGCATTACAACATACTCCACTCATGTACTTCCAGAAATTTAAATCTCTTAGAAAAAGTAAAACTCTACCTCCTTTTTATATTGAAAAGGCACCGAAATTAGAACTAAAACCTCTTCTAAATCATCTCAGGTACGCGTATCTTGAATCCAATAATACTTTGCCTATTATTGTTGAATCCAATAATAATTTATTGATGATTAGAAAATATAAGAAAGCAATAGGTTGGATTGTATATGATATTAAAGGAATTAGCTCTTTAATATGCATGCATAGAATATTATTGGAAGAAAATTCTAAACCTGTGATAGACCAACAAAGAAGATTAAATCCAAATATGAAAGAGGAAGTTACTAAGCTTTTAGATACATGAATTATTTATCCCATTTCTGATAGTTCTTGGGTAAGTCCTATACATGTGGTTCCAAAGAAGGGAGGTATGACTGTTATAACAAATGAAAATAATGAATTAATTCCTTCAAGGATAGTCACTGGATGGCGTGTTTGCATAGACTATAGAAAATTGAACAAAGTTACTCGCAAGGATCACTTTCCCTTACCATTCATTGATCAAATGCTTAAGAGACTTATAGGTAATGCTTATTTTTACTTATTAGATGGATATTTAAGATATTTTCAAATTCCTATAGCACTGAAAGATCAAGAGAAGACAACATTCACATGTTCATATGGCACTTTTGCTTATCATAGAATGACTTTTGGACTATGCAATGCACCAACAACCTTCCAAAGATGCATGATGACCATATTTTCAGATATTGTGAAATTAATTGTTGGAATATTCATAGGTGATTTTACTATTTATGGTACCACCTGAACAAGTACTTAAATGATGTGAAGAAAAGAATCTTATTTTAAACTGGAAAAAATGCCATTTCATAGTGGAAGAAGGCATTATTCTTGGGCATAAAGTTTTTAAAAGAGGAATTGAAGTGGACAGAGCTAAAATTGAAGTTATTGAATGGCTACCGCCACCAACCAATGTTAAGGGAGTTTATAGTTTTCTAGGACATGCAAGGTTTTACAGGTATTTTATAAAAGATTTTTTAAAAATTTCTAAATCCTTGTGTGAATGACTGAATAAGGATGCCGTTTTTAATTTTTCTAATGAATGTTTAATTGCCTTTGATAGGTTAAAAGCAACATTGACAATAACTCTTATTATTTCACCATCAGATTGGTCTTTACCATTCGAGCTCATGTGTGATGCTAGTGATTATGCCATTGGAGTTGTGTTGAGTCAAAAGAAAGATAAGAAGAGTCATGTGATTTATTATGCAATTCGAGCCCTTGATGATACTCAAATCAATTATACTACAACAGAAAAAGAAATGCTTGATATAGTTTTTGCTCTTAACAAATTTAGATCTTATCATCTAGGTTATAAAGTTATTATTTATATTGACCATGCAGTAATTAAATATCTTATGAGCAAGAAGGAAGCTAAACTAAGGTTGATTAGGTGGATTTTGCTTTTTCAAGAATTTGATCTTGAAATAAAAGATAAAAAAGGAGCTGAAAATCTAGTAGCAGATCATCTATCATGATTAGAGAAGCATATGGATAAGGATGTTATACCTACTAATGAATCTTTCCCTAATGAATAACTTTTATCTGTTAAAACTTATATCCCCTGGTATGCTAATTTTATGAATTATTTGGCAGGTGGTGTCCTTCCATCTGAATTAACTTATGCTCAACAAAAGAAATTTCTTGCTGATGTTAAACATTACATGTGGGAGGAACCTTTATCATTTAAACATTATGGGGATGGAATGATTTATAGATGAGTCCCGGAAGAAGAAATGAAAAGTATTCTAGAATTTTGTCATTCAAAAGTGTAATATCTCAAACTATACCCTAAAATTTTGTAATGCTAATTATTGTATTGGATTAAATAATTTAAAGTGTATATGTTATGTATATGGAGATAAAAACAATATATACAAGATTATGTCTTTTTGGTCAAAAGAGATATTTTGATTAATTAAATGGATTTATTTAATGTTAGTGGAAGATGATGTAGTGGATTTAATATTATATAGTTTAAATGTATGGTGGAGAGTAATTTGGGGAAAAGTGGTTTGGTTAAAAGAGAAGAGTGTTGACTTTCTTTCTTTTTTCTTCTTCTTTCATCTTCATCTTCTTATTTTCTTCTCTTTGGCTAGCCACCCTTAGCAACCAAAGGAAAAGAGATTTTGTTGCTTCCAAGCTCAAAAGATTGAAGGTTTTCAAGAGATCAAGTTGGAGTTTTAAGGTCTTTCTTCACTTTTAGTAAGTTTCCAACTTGTTTCTTGGTTTTCTTTTGAGTTTGTGTTCTTGGGTTGTTGGATGGTTGTTTTGGTATATTTGAGTGTTGTGTTGTTTTGTTAACTTTGATTTTTGGGTTTGGATTGAAGAGAAAAAGGGTTGAGTTTGGTGAAAGAGGCAAGTGTGTGGATTGTGTGATTTTTTAGTTGTGAATATGGTGGTGTTTGTGTTTGATGTTTGTAATTGAGTTGTTTTAAGGTTTACTCAAGTATTATATGGGTTGTTGATGGTTTTGTTTGAGTTTGTGTATTATTGATATGGCTATTGGAAGATGATTGTTGGTTGTGGCTTTGTTGGTGTCGATTTCAGGGTTTTTGGCCTGACACGCCCAGGAGCACGGCCATGTCTTTGGGTGTGTCGTTGGTTCTGTTTTCTGGGTTGGTGATACGAGCAGTGACAAGCTCATGTCACTGAGCGTGTCACAGCTTCTGTGTAGTAGTAGCATTGACACAGCCAGTGACACGCCCATGTCACTGAGCATGTCATAGCTACTGTATTATTGGTTGATTGACACGTCCAGTGACACGCCCATGCCACTGAGCGTGTCATAGCTTCTGTGTTGGAGGAGGGTTGACACGGCTAGTGACACACCCATGTCGCGGAGCATGTCATAGCTTCTGTGTTGGAGGAGGATTGGCATGGCCAGTGACACGCCCATGTCACTGAGCGTGTCAAAGCTTCTGTGTTGTGGGTTTAGGGCACGGTCAGGGACACTCCCATGTTGTTGAGCATGTCAAGTGTAGAGTTTACCCTAGATAGTTCTCTTTCTTATTTTCTTATGTGTATCTCTAAGTGAGTGTGTATGATCCCCTTGGATTAGGTTTTGAAGAGATTTGAACTACCTTAATTCAAGTGTTGAGAGTTATCTTGGAAGAGGAGTTGATAGAGTGGTGGTGTTGCTCTTAGAGGTATGTACAAACTTTGATTGATTGCATACATTTATATGACATTGGGACTTAACACATTTAGTTGAGAAATGTGTTAAGTTACTTGATACATTGTTGATGAATGAGTTATATGTTATGATATGCATAATGTGAATTATGTTGATGTATCAATGCAATTGAGAAAAGTATTGTATATGAAAAGAATTGTGGAAATATGTGATATGAGATGTGAAAACATAATGTAACCAATTGATATTGAGATGAAATAGAAGAATGAGAAAAATTGAGAAAAGATGATATATTAGGGCAATGAGCCTAGTTTGATTATGACAAATGAAATGAGAAATGAATTGTGAAAGAGATTGATAATGAGATAAATGAATTAATTGTGTGCCTAGTATGTTATTCAATTTTCAGAGTTCTGGGATTGGCGGCATGCCTATGAATCACTGGGCAGGTGAAAAGGCCAGGTCGTAAGCGGAGCCTAGCTGAAAAATGGGAAATATGATGTTTTTGAGGTGAAAAGACCAGGTCGTAAGCCTCAAAAACTATAACAGTCTGGCCGGGTTGAGGACCAAGATACTGAGGCCTTAGGGTCTAGCTGGGTTGAGGTCCAAGAGACTGGGTCTGTTACATTATCCATGGATATATATATCGCCTACGGGCTTGATAAATGTGATTATGGACCAAAGCAGTAACTTTGAACATTGAATCGCATATTAGATTCTTTTTAGGCCCATGTTTGTCTTTGCTTTAATTTAAATTATGAAATGTGATGCAAATGATTAATATGTTGTGATATAATGCAATGAATTGATATATTCATATATATTGTGCATGAGCATCACATTGATCTATATTGAATCAAAGTTTGTACCACTAAGCTTTCTGCTTAGAGTGATTATGGTTCATCGCGCAGGTGACAGGGTAGATCCGGTTGTGCCAGAAAGCTCGTCTAGACCGAGTTGAGTCTAGGCTTGAGTTTGTGATAGCAGTGTTGAGTTGTGGACATCAAGATCAGAGACGAACTGCTAACATGTATAAATTCTATAATTTTGTAAACATTGATTTTGATATATATATACATAAGTAGTTTCCACTGCTTATTTAACAAATGTTTTGAACAGGCTGTTTTGGATAAGCTTCTAGGTACTAATGTTATATATATATGTATTTTAATGAAGGAATGTTTTATCTATTACTATTTATAATATAGGTTAAATATTTTAAGTTTACTTGGACTGACTTATGAAACTTATATGTTAAAGATTAAAGTTTGGTTGTTTAGAAATGAACCGTGGCACCCCTTTATCCGGTATACATATATCACGTGTTGTGCGGGTGTATGCGGTGTGCATATATTGGGGTACATGGGCGTTAAAAAAAGAATATGGGGGTCATTCTAGCACATCTAAGATAATTGTTAAAATTTGACAGTCCAGATTTTTCTAGCCAACTATGTATAGGGATGCCAAAAATTTTATTTTGTCTAATGATAGAAGTCAACGGGTAGGAAATATTTCAAAAAGACAAGATATGCCCCTTAACACAATCCTTGGGGTTGAATTATTTGATGTTTGGGGAATTGATTTTATGAGACCATTTCCACCATCATTTAATAATCAACACATTTTAGTGGTTGAAAATTATGTTTCAAAATGGGTGGAAGCATTAGCAAGTCCAACAAATGATTCCAAGTTGTTACTAAGTTTGTCAAAAAGAATGTTTTTACTAGATTTGGAGTTTATAAGGCTATAATTAGTGATGTGGGTACTCATTTTTGTAATAAGAGTTTTGATGATATTCTTAGGAAATATGGAGTACACCATAAAGTGGTAATACCTTATCATCCTCAAATAAGTGGACAAGTGAAAATTTCTAATTGGGAACATAAATGGATTTTGGAGAAAACAATAAGTAATTCATGAAAAGATTGGTCAATTAAGTTGGATGATGCTCTTTAGGTCTATAGAACGGCATATAAGACTCCAATTGGTATGTTACCATATAGACTTGTCTTTGGAAAAGCATGTCATTTACCCGTTGAGCTAGAACATAAGGCATATTGGGCTATTAAACAACTAAACATGGATTTGAATAAGGCCAGACAAAAATGTCATTTGCAATTAAGTGAGTTCGATGAAGTTAGGTTTCAAGCTTATGAGAATGCCAAAATTTATAAAGAAAGAACCAAGACATGACATGATAAATTTATCAAATTTAAGCAATTCCAGGAAAGATAACAAGTTTTGTTATATAATTCAAGGTTAAAACTCTTTCCTAGAAAGCATAAGTCTCGTTGGTCAAGACCTTTTAAAGCTGTGAAGGTTTATCCTTATGATGCAGTGGATATACAAATCCAAAGAGGAAAAATATTCAAAGTAAATGGCTAACGATTGAAACCTTATTTCATTGGTGATCTAATAGACATCGGGAATATCTATCATTTCAGCACATGAATGTTCAAACCTGAGATTGTCAAGCTATCGACTATAAACTTAGCGCTTGTTAGGAGGAAACCCAATTTCTTTTTATTCTTTTTAATTAATTTTCTTTTCAAAATTTTGATTGATAATTGTTTATATTTTGTTTTGTAGGTGATTTAAAGTACAAAACCACAAGAAATTTAAGGTGAAAAGATGCCATGATCTTGGTAAATCATCCCCAAGGTTGTGGGAATCAATTTGAAGCTATAAAAATGAAAATGGGGGGGGGGGGAATTTTGAAGTTCTAGCAAAGAAATGAATCCCACGACCGTGGCATTCCAAGGGCCACGACAGTGGGTTTGATATTAGGACTGCCAAAATGAAAACACAAAAGAAAATAAGGGAGGCATGGGCAAAACCAATTCCATGATTGTGGCATTCCAAGGGCCATGATCTTTCAAATGAAGCTTTCAAAGATGGGGAGCACGGGGAAACCAAAGTGGCAGAAGCAAACAAAAATCCACGACAGTGGAAAACCATGCAAAATTGCTTTTGGCCAGTCAAATTATCCCCCACAACCATGGCAACCTAGACTATAAATTCATCTCATTTTTCTCTATCCCTTCACTTTTTGAAGCCCTGTCCGACCAAGTTTGAAACCTACGCCCAAAACCTCTTAACCCATGACCTAAACTCCATTTTCACATAATTTTCTTCAAGTATTTCATTAATTTCAACAAATAAAACATAAAATAGTTAGAAGTAAGACTTTTGCCAAGAAATCAAAGGGTAGTGATAGATAAACAGGTGGCGGATCCAAAAGAAGGCGCTAAGATGGATCATCATCATCTTCATCAATGCCCTCTCCACCTTCATCTCCACCATCTTGAGGACTACGTATGTATTTGAAAATTCATTTCAATAATAAGGAGCAACAAAAAAGGTACCATGATTTGAGATCATGAAAAATTTTTCCTTCTCACTTCATTGATGGAAATGTTATTAGAAAATTGAAGTGGAATGATTTGTTGCTTAAAATATTTAATGATATGTAATGGATCATGTTTGCTAGCATGTGTTACCCGAACTATGCAGAATTAACCCTAGAATTCTTAAGTAGCTTTTGATTTATCCAACTAGATAACAATGTTGTCCATAATGATAAAGTAGAATTTAGGTTAGCCAACCAAAATTACAATTGGTTCATTGTTGAATTTAGGCATGCTTTGGGATTTGTAGAACTACATGGTACTCTTGGAAGAACTGAGGGGTTTGATAAAAATAAAACATGGACTAGACTAGAGGGCATAAGAAGGTTTAATAGTAAAATATCTAAAGCCTCTAATTTTACAAACCGATTTTATCGGTATATCCATGTTGTTTTAGCAAACATAATTTTGGGAGAGGGGAGAGCCAAGGCACCATTAATTCTAAAGTGTTGTATTTCTTTTATTGTACCCTGGAAGAAAAAGTTTTTAATGTCGGTTATTGGTTTGCTAAGAGGTGTGAGCAAGTAGTTAGGCAAAGTGGTAAGATTGTTATTAGAGGGATGATCACAAAAATTACTGCATATCTGTAGACACTTAATTTTTGACCCAGTCTAGTCCAATATATTTTAATTAGTCCAAAATAATTTTTATGTTGTTAATTAAATAATATTTGCTTTAGTATCTAATTTTTATTAATAAAAATAAAAAATAATAATAAAAAAAAATCGGCGACGAAAAATTTCATCGCCGAAAGGGGCTGCGGCGAAATGGCCAAAGACATTTTGCCCGCAGGCCAATTCACCCAACATTACTGCAGCCAGCTGCGGCAGCTTTTTTGCCAGCTCAATTTTTCTGCAGCAGTTTTTTTTCGCCAGCGCAATTTTTCCGCAGCATTTTGTTTTCGACAATGAAATTTTTCGACGCAAATTTTTCTGAAACCTAATACAATTAGGTTTCGGTTTCCTTTTCTTAATTAATTTTAGGTTCCGTGAATAACTAGAATTAACCATAAAATTTTTCTATAAATAAGAACAAAAACAACACAAAAAAAGGGAGGAAAATTGGGAGGAGAAATTGAGAAGGAAAACTTTGAATCAATATGATTTTTTGAGAGAGCAAACAAACAATTCAATCCATCAAAGGCAGCAAAGCTTGTCTTTGTTCTTGTTCATCCAAGAAGTGATTTTTGGTGGAACCAGCAAACGAAGGTATGAATTTCTTTATTTGTTTCATTAATTCACAGTAGCTTCATCATTCAAAAATCTTAAAAATTATTTCTGTTTCTTCAAAATAAAAAAAAAACCTAAGAACCTCAATTCACCTTTTCTAAAGTTTAAAAACCTTAAATCGTTCATTTGTTTTCCAAAAATCTTAAAATTGTTATTTTTGTTTTTCCAAAATCACAAAACCCTAATTTGCCTTCCAATTCTTCAAAACCATAAATTCAATCTGTTTCTTTCCAAAAACCCTAAAAACATCTATTCTGTTTCTATAAACCTCAAACCGTTTTGTTTATTTTAATAAAGTTTCATAAAATTATCAATTGATTTTCAAACCCTAAAACCTAATGCATTCTCCGAAATCCTAATTCAAAAATTCTAAAACCCTAATTCAACTTTAAAACAAAACAGTAAACCTTAAACTAGTTAACCTAAACCCTAATTTTTCTAAAACCTAATCGTTTAAACTTTAAAACCTTATAAACATAAATGTTATAATTTTACACAGTAAGCCAAAACAACAATTCAGTAACCGTAAATCATAAATCTAAATGTTTTAAAGTGTCCAAACCCTAGTTTCATGATTTCACTTCTCAAACACTAATTTGGTTAATCAAAGAACTTTATCAACCTCTTAAATTCTAAAATTTTGCTCCATTTCAATTCTTTTAAAATTTACAGTAGCTTGAACCCATAAATTCCAAAACCCTAAACACATTAAATAAAGAATCTTAAATAGAAACAGTAGCCCTAATTTGAATCTTTACTTGCTTTATTCAATTTTATATTTGATTATGCTTTGATTTATTTTATATGCTTTAATTTATTTAAGTTCAATGTTTGGTTTATTTAATTTATCATGGATGGATGTTTATTTTCTATTGATATTTAATACCTTTGATGAATGATTTATTTATGATGAATGGTTATTTACTTTTATCAAATTATTTAGATTTTCAAATGTTGTAAGAGGTATGTTTCCACTTGGTGGGTACCTCATTAGTTAGATATCATGTAATTTAAATTGCTTTTCTAGTTTAGAACCAATGTAAAGGACATGTTTCTACCTTTTCGGTGGGTGTCCTATTTAGGCATGGGATGTAAGGATCGGATGGGTGTCCATTTATTTGCTTTGTTTGAACATTGTTTTGATTTTCAATATATCGATGCTTTATTTAATTATTGTGTGTAATATGGATAATGTTGTTAAATTTAAGAATTTTATAATATTAAAACCTGTAAAGGAGGCCGGCTCCAATGAACCGGGCGTTGTGGGGGTGCTGGTGTAACACCCTTATACCCTATATACGTACAATACCTATTTTCAGCATATGTAAAATACGAATATACGGTATAAAAATGTCACAGACCGATTTAATAAAAAATTTTACAATTCTGTTTTAAGATTTCAAATACTAATTTATAAAATAAATAGTATATAAATATTTTTTGCTTTTTATAGGAATCCAAAATAAATATTTTATATGAAAATCTCTGGGAAAAATTCGCCAGAGTTTTGTTTGTAATTTGAATGTTTTCAAAATTCAACAAAATACAACCTGCATAAAACAAACACTCCAAATAAAATCAATTTACCAATTCACCAATATTTCTCAATTTCTCCATATTTTCTCAAAATACATATATATAGGTATATATATATCAACATTATATATAAAATCCCATCTTAAACAAAATTATTCAAATCATTCTTTACAATTTACAATATATGCTTCAAAAACATATCATAACATACATAATATAAAAAATGTACTTGCTTGCAACTGGCTCTGATCTTGATGTACCCAAAACAACTCTTCAAGCTCAATAAATACAAACCTAGACCCGACCAGGTCTAGTAAAACTCTCCAGTTCTACCAAAACGTCCATGACACCTGCGCGACGAATTACAATCGAGCTAAGCCAAAGCCTAGTGGTACAAACTTTGATAATAATAAAAATGTAAAGTAATGCCAATGCACAATGCATATAGAGGTCACATCATTTCACTTTATTATATTTTTTAAATATTTCATACTCACAACTCATAACATTATATTGCTCAATTGTATCATAATTCTAATTCACATTAAAGCAAAGACAAGCATGGACCTAAAAGGGATCTAATATGCTATTCAAATTTCAGAGTTACTACTTTGGTTTATAATGACACCATGTGTCTAGCCCGTAGGCAATATATATATTCATGGATAATGTAACAGCCCCAATCTCTTGGACCTCAACCCGGCTAGACCCTTAGGCCCTAGTATCTTAGTCCTCAACCCGGCTAGACTGCTACGGTTTTTTAGGCTTACGACCCAGTCTTTTCACCCCAAAAACATCATATTTATCATTTATCAGCTGGGCTCGGCTTACGACCCGGTCTTTTCACCTGCCCAGCAATTCATAGGCATGCCGCCAAACCCAGAACTCTGAAAATTGAATAACAAACTAGGCACACAAATAATTCATTTATCTCATTATCAAATACTTTCACAATTCATTTCTCATAATCAAATTAGGCTCATTGCCTTATTTTCACATTTTTTTTCTCATTTTTCTCAATTTTCACATCTTTCTCATTTTTCTCACTTTTCTCATTTTTTTTCTCATTTTTATCAATATCAATTCATTTCATTATTCCACATATCTCATTTTTGCATTCACAACACATTACCCAATTACTTTGGGTATTTTCACAAAATATGTATATTTCACACTTTACACAATTTAGCCATTATCAATGGCTTTTCACAATGCATTTAACACATATATGACATTGCAAATGTCATAGCACATTATTCATACTCAATCAATGAACCAAGTAGCTTAACACATTTTTCAACCAAAATGTGTTAAGTCCAAATGTCATGCAAATATAAACATTATACTCAAAGTTTGTACATACCTCTACTAGCAACCCAAAGCAAGCTTAATACAACCTCCAATCCTATCCTTCCAACTTGCCCTTCACCACTTGGATGAAGCAAATTAACCTTCCTCAATGCCTATACCAAATGTGATAATACATAATCATTTAATATCATATTCTAAGGTATTTTCAACATCAAACTATAATTAAACATCACTCTAAACCAAATCCCAAAATTAAGCTTCACCTCACTTTAACTTTGAAAAACCATATCAATCCATTTAAATTAGTGTTTTAAGTTTATTAATATCATTAAAAACATATTTTAATACATTAAATCATTTACATTATAACAATACACTCTTATACACAAAATCTCAAAAATGGCATAACCTTCCCCCATTGAAGGTTTTCCATTCCAACACAATCCATTACTCATTTCAAGCTTATATTCATCACTTTTAACACTAAACAACATGCTTAAACAAATAAAATCACACAATTCAACCATTTTGGAAAATCACTTTTCCAAAACCCTAAATCTCCACTTCCATTCTCAAACTCCAACCAAACACAACCAAATCCAATATTTGACTTTAAAATACTTGTTTATGTATCAAAACAACTCATTTGGAATCAATTTACACAATTAAAAACCATGATTTCAAAACCCCAAAAATTACATAACCGTAAATTCTCTCTCTTCACCAATCTTACCCAAACTCATCCATTTCTTTAATCCAACCTTAAAATCATTAATAACCAATCCAAACAACTTCATTCATATCCAATTATGCAATTAAATCATGCTACTATAGAATTTCAAAATTTACATAACACACTTTTCCATAGAATTTGAAAATTTGGTAAGAAAGCTTACCAATTGATGAAGAAACTTCTAAAACTCTACTTGAATCCTTAAAATCTCTTCAATTTTTGGAGTATGAAAGAAGCAAATCCCTCTCTTGAAGCCATGAAATTCGGAAGGAAAGAAGAAGAAGAAGACTTTTATTTTTTTTATTTCTCTTTCCTTTCACCCTTTAATTTTAAACCATATATATATATTAAAATAATTTAATAATTAATTAATTAATTAATTATTTAATAAATTAAAAGTCCTAAATTCCCTCTTCTATTCAAAAATAATTTATTTTTGAATTATTTTATTAATTTTAAATTTCTAAGATTTAATTACCAAAATACCCTTTTACTTTGACTTTTCTTTTAAAAAGTGTTGACTTTTATATATTATGTATATTTTACATATATATCACATATATGTTCCACTTTTTCATTTAAAACTCCTTCATTTTTCATTTAAAATCATTAATTTAATTTATCCATTTAAATTATAATTTATTTTATCAAATTTCCAAAAATTAGAACTTTTCAAAAATTTAGGATATTACACATATTCACAAGTAATGTGTATCTTATATACACATCAAATTTACCTTATATATGTATTAAATATTAAGTATGTAATGTATTAATCCAACATATATAATTAATATACCATATGTATATGTTATATATACTCTAGATACATATATTGAGTATATACAATTTTATATCTCCAAAATCACGGATGTTATAGCTGGGCCGTTTCTCACCTTCCCCACACGTGCCCAACTTTTCAAACCCATTAGGGGGTTGGGGATTCCTTAGGAATCGAGTCATCCACCCCTTTCTTTTTTTTCCAGTCCATTCGGGTGGCGACTCCATTTTCTCCGGACTTAGGTCCGTGTTCTCTAAGGCCCCAAGCCTAAACAGTGCCGAAGTCGCAAGAACTATTCCACCGGGAGTGGGGGAGAAAATCCCCGCTCACAATATCTTAATATAAGATTTGATCACCTTGCACCCATCCCAAGTAAACTTACCATTGATATGAGTACCGTTTTAGCCATGAGACTAGTAAGAAGAAGAGGGAATCAATATACTAGATACTGATTTTAACATTGTTGAGGTAGAATTATTTAGAGAGGGAGGTGATTTTGAGGAACCCGCAGATCAACCACAACCTCACCATTCTGAGGCTGTCCATCCTCTCCACCTCCACCTTCTGAGGCTGGTCCATTTGCTCCACTACCAAAAATATTTGAATATATTGCTAATATACTTGATTCTTTTGAAAATGAGATGAACCACAGGAATACAGTCTGGGAGCAGCGCTTTGATAACATGGAGCAGCGGTTTGGAGGAGTTAGGCATGAGGTAAGAACTATTTCAACTCACATGAAGGGCCTTAGTGAGCAAATTCAATACCTTCTTTGCATAATTCGGACTATACTGCCCACCTCCACAGAATCCACAACAACTCCCTCAACTTGGTGATGATCCTGATGTTGGAGACCACCGAGGACAGTGGTGATTCAAGTTTGGGGGAGTTTTCCCTCGAAATAGTTGATTTTATGCAAACTTGTGGTACTTTTTAATTTGTGATATTTTAGTTTAATTTGTTTATTATGTTTGTTTTAAGAATACTTATGGTTTTATTTTATGTTGTTTTGATTTTTGTTACTTTCTTTTGTTTAATGTATGGAATATTTAATGTTTTGGAAGTTGAATAATTATTAAGTTTGGTTTACTATATAATTTTATATGATTGTTCTTTTAGAAATTTATAAGTAAATTACTTCCTTATATGTTATTTTATATTTTAAAATTTTTGAATTAAAATTTTGAAACTTTAAAGTTAAGATTTGGTAGAATAATAATACCTTATGAATTTTTAACCAAATGAGCTCTTCAAATTAATTAAAAGTGATTAGTTATTGAATTTTAGATTAAGTTTATATTCTTTTATATTATTATTTATCTAGGCCTAGAACATGTTTAAAAGAGCTTTCGAGACGAAATTGAACTTTCCCAAGTAAAAGGAAAAAATGATTTAGGCATTGTTTGTGGAACCAAATTTTTATACCCACCAATTTTAACATTGCCCCTAGTTGTCTCTTTTGAGCCTAAAATAAATCTTAGTTTGAGTTTTTTTTTTTATCTAATAAACCAAATTAACTACCCTTTGAAAGGTTGATTATCTTTTAAAAATTTTCTCAAAAATTAAATTGATCATTTATGAGGACAAATTGTAGAAAGTTTATAATAATACACTCCTAAGTTTAAAGTTTGGGGGAGTTTGTAAAAATAATATTTGATATAAACAAAATCCCTAAAGGAAAGAAAGGAGCAAAACATCATCTACAAAAGCTATAAGGTAAGAGAAATTTTTGAAAGATACTTAACCTATTTCAATTAAATCTTATGTTAGCCCTCACCTTTTTAGACACCATTACAAGCCTATCAAAGACCTTTTAATTTTTCTTGAATTAGTGAAGTTGATAAGTGGATAAATCTCAATTAAGCATGCATATGAGACTAGTTTTACATTAAAAAGAATATTTGCTTATCTAAAGTTTGATGATTGATTGCAATTAATTAAATTCTTGAGTAAAGGAGGTAAGAATGAAGGAGATAAAGTTATGATGCTAAATTGTAACCTAAAATTTTAAAGTTTTAATTGTTTAAATTTTTGCATATAAAGTCAACATATAAAGAAATCTATAGTACTAAACTTAATTGCTTGAGGACAAGCAATGATTTAAGTTTGGGGAAGTTTGATAGAGTGAAATTATGATCAATATTTTATGTAATTCTAACCATGATTTTACCTTTATTCCAATTGAATTTAATGGATTTTGTTTGTTTAAGTTAGAATTATAGTGCTTTAGCTTGGAAAGGCAAAGATTAAAGGTTTTGGATGATTAGTGGTGCAAATTTGAAGAAAAGCAAGCAAAATTAAAGGAAAAGTCAAGTGCCATGCCCGTGGCCCTTTAAGGCCACGACCATGGAAATGAAATTGAGTATGCCATTTCAAAATTAAAAAAAAAATAAGAATTCCAGAAGCAAAATGGATGCCACGACAGTAGCATTGCAAGGCTACGACGTGGGATGCATTTCCCCATTGCCTGAGCCAAGAAAAAGAAGAAAAGTCAGAGTTTACAATCTCAATTTAAATGCCACGACCATGGTATTCAAAAGGCCACGACCGTGGCCTATAAATTCACCATTTACAGCTGGAAAATGACTCAAAACAGTCCAAACAAACCCATATGCCATGACCGTGGGGTGGAAATCAATGACTTTAGCCTAAAAAATTGAACTTTGAAGATGCAAACAACTGCAACTTGACATATTCATGCATTTGACAGCTTGCCACCACCAAGAAGCTTGCAAGCACTCTATATAAACACCTGCCATTCAAGGATACAAGTAATGAGTTTTTTATAGGAGTTTTTAAGTTTTTGATTGAGTTTTAGATTGAAGTTAGTGTGTGTTTTATAAACAAGAGAGGATTTTAGATACAAGTGAGAGTGTAGTAAGGTTCATTCTTTGTTCCTAAAACTTGTATCAATTGAGTTCTAGTCTTTATTTTGAGAAAAGAGTGAATTAAGGTTTCAAGGAAGAGAGTCAAGGAGTCCTAAAGGAGTTCTTCTCCAAATCAAAAACTAGAGTTTGCTCTTTCTTATTCTTTATGTTTCCAATTTATAATTATTATGTTTTTACTTTAAAAATGAGTCACTAAACTCTTTTTAGGGTTAGTCCCTTATATTGAATTTATTATGGAATGATTTATGCTTATTTGATTTAATTTAAGTTTATCCTTTAATTATTTATTATCTTTGATCTTAATGCTTTGATTATCTGGCTAATAATTAATTGAATTGAGATGTTGTGTGATGGAGCGAGAGTGGAAGCACAATATTCGTCCAAGGAATAACAATCTTAAGGAAGTTTTTCACTTAGAGATAAGGTTAAACACTTAAGAGGTTGATTCAAGATTCTCATAAAACTTAATGAATTGATTCAATTACTTATGATCATGAGAGTAGACGTAAGGATTAAATCAATATTAGCTTTAGTACTTGAGAGAGACTTAAGCTTAATTAAGGAGAATTCAACCATTAATCAAAAAGAGAAACTGAATTAAAATCAATAATTTGGAAAATCCATAATAAAGATGTAAAGGTAACTTAACCCTAAGTTTCATAATATAGTTTCAACTCCAAGTAATTTATTTTGTTTAAAGTTTAATTTAATCAATTTCTGTTATCCAAATAATAATCAGTTTAATTGTTTAGTACTTAGAATAACCCTTCTCATGGCAATGATACTCTACTCATCACTTCATTACTTGATAAGACCTGTGCATTTAAAGATAGCTAGGCTCGAGTCCTAACAAGTACATTATATAGCTTTTCCACTCATAGGCATTTAGCTTCTTCTAGTCTTTTCTTCAGTTTGTTAAGTGTGATCCTATTGGTCACCTTTGTTTGGCCATTTGACATAGGGTGGTAGAAGGAGGTGAACTAGAGATCAATTTTGAGTTTAGCAAACTACTCCTTGAAGGGCCTGCAATAAAACTATTTGTCATTATTAGTAATTAGTGTGTGAGGGATGCCAAGCCTCGTCATGATGGACTTCTGGAAGAATTTGATTATGGAGGCTAAAGTGATGGATATGAGGGCCTCTACCTCAACCCACTTGATGAAATAATCTACTATTACCACTAAGATCTTTCTCTAAGATATGGCTCATGGGAAAGGTCCTAATATGTCTATCCCCCACTAAGAAAGGGGCTAAGAACTTCTAATGGGCTTTTGCTTAGTTGAGGATTAGTGCTGAAGTTTGGCGTGCTTCTAGCACTTATCACACTTTTGAACCAAGGCTTTTACATCTTTATGCATGGATGGCTAGTCGTATCCCTATAACAATGCCTTCCAAACTATGACCTATGCTCCTTCATGCGCTTCACAAATGCCTTCGTGAATTTTCTCGAGGACATAGTCTTCATCCTTTTTCGATACACATCAACTCTAGGGTTTAGTGATTGAGTGCCTGTATAGCATGTGTAATATCCCAAAGTATACCCTAAAAGTTTTGGAGTATTTATTGTTGTATTTGGATTAAGTGTATTTATTTTAGTGGTAAGAGAAAAGGTTTTGAGTAGAGTGTATATGTTGTATATATCCCAATATATACAACATATACAAGTCAATGTATGAAGGGTCAAAGGAAATTAATTAAGTGGAATTTGAGTGAGTGGAAGTGGATGGAGATATTTTGGATTATTTTATTGTATATTGCTTGGTGGAGAGGGTTTTGAGGAAGAGAGTTGACTTTGCTTTCTTTGTTTTCTTCTTTCTTTCTTTCTTCTTCGTGGCTTATTTTCTTTCCTTTTCTTTTGGCCGGCATTCCATAGCAAGAGAGCAAGAGAGAGATTTGATCTTCCAAACTCAAAATTGAAGGAAGTTTTCAAGTGATCAAGTTGGAAATTTAAGAGTTTCTTCATCTATGGTAAGTTTTCCACTTAATTCTTTGATTTTATTTGAGTTTGTGAGTTGAGGTTGTGGTTGATATGTGTTTGTTTGATTGTGGTGTGTTTAAGAGTGTTTGGTTCAATTGATTTTGGATTTTGGGGTTGGATTGAAGGAAAGAGTAAGTTTGTTGGAAAAGAAAGTGTTGTGGTTGTGTTTTGGGTTTGTGGTGATGATTATGATTTGTGTTTGATGTATGTTTTCAGTTGTTTTGGTGTTTTTGCAAATTTGTTATGGTTTTAGAGTGTGTTTAATTAAGTTGTTTGAAGTGGAAAATGGTGGAAGTAAGAGGTTTGTCGGAGGTGTCGTTGTTGTTGCCGGAATTTGCATTTTTGGCCTGACACGCCCATGAGCATGACCAAGTCTTTGGGCGTGTCAATGGTTCTATTTTCTGGATGGGTGACACGAGCAATGACATGCCTATGTCACTGAGCGTGTCATAGCTACTGTGTTGGTGAAGAATTGACACGGCCATGAACACGCCCGTGTTGTTGGACGTGTCAATATTTCTGTGAGACAGAATGTATTGCACGTTCAGTGACAAGCCCGTGGTTCTGAGAGTGTTAAAGCTTCTGTGTTGTGAGTTTAGGGCACGGTCAGGGACACGCCCGCATTGTTGAGCGTGTCATGTGTAGAGTTTGCCCTAGTTGGTTCTTATTCATATTATCTCATGTGTATCTCTAAGTTAGTGTGTATTATTCCTTTTGGATTAGGTTGTGAAGAGTTTGAGTTGCCCTAATCCAAGTATTGAAGGATTCTTGGAAGAGGAGTTTAGTGTTGTGTGTGAGTTGCTTTTGAGGTAAGTGCAAACCCTACATTATTGCATACATTTACATGATTTTGAGACTTAACACATTTGGTTGTAAATGTGTTAAGTAATAAATTATATTGTTGATACAGTTGATTAATGCTATTAATTGCATAATGTGAAATATATGATGATCATTCATAATGTATGTGCAATGTAATTGGTCATGAGGAAATGTTTTAATGTGAATTGAGATATGATGAAATGTGAAGCCATTGTTGTTGGCTATGATAGTGCAAATGACATAATTGGGGCATGGTTGCCTATTTGGTTATGAAATATGAAATGAGAAATGAAATGAGAAATGAATTGAGAAAGAGATTGGTAAAGAGATAATTGAAATAATTGTGTGCTTAATATGTTATGCAATTTTCAGAGTTCTAGGTTTGGCGGCATGCCTATGAATTGCTGGATAGGTGAAAACACCGGGTCGTAAGCCAAGTCCAGCTGAAAAATGTGAAATGTGATGTTTTTGGGGTGAAAAGACTGGGTCGTAAGCCTCAAAAACAAATTATTGAAACTAGATTGAGTGAAAAGACTGGGTCGTAAGCTCAAATCTAGTTGATTATCCATGGATAAATGTATTGATGATTGTGATTATGGACCAAAGCAGTAACTCTGAACTTTGAATAACATATTAGTGTCTTTTGGGCCCATGTTTGTCTTTGTTTCAATGTGAGTCAAAAATGGTAAAATAATTGAATAAGATAATGAAATGCAATGTTATGAAATATAGTGTTGATGAATATGATCTCTATTGTTGAAAATATGGCATTGACATTGCATTATACACATTGTTATTGTGGTTTGTACCACTAAGCCGTTGGCTTAGCGCGATTGTGGTTCATTGCGCAGGTAACAGGATAGAACCAGAGAGCTCAGTTAGACCAAGTTGAGTTTAGACTCTGAAGCGTTGATAGAGGGCTTAAAGATCAAAGATTGACTGCCAAACATGTATAAATGTTATCTTTTTGTAAAATTTGGTTTTGTGATGTATATATATATTTGTAAAGGCCGCTATATTTTCCGCTGCAGATTACAGGAATGTTTTATCTATTGTATTTTTATAATATGTCTTAAATGTGTTAAGTTTTCTAATAATGTTGTTAAAGGAATGAGTGGTTTGTTTAGTAAACTGTAGCATTCCTATATTCGGTATACGTATATTACAGATAAGGTGGTATGTAGTGTGCGTATACGGGGTATAGGGGTGTTACAATTGTTTTGGTATCAGAGCCTAGGTTTGAGATTCTCAACCTAGATAAATTGTAAGAAAAAGAAAAATTTTGATTTTTAAAATGTGATATTTAAATAAGATACATGTTTTGGTATTGGCAGTCTCTGATCTTTGATGAGGTATATTCTGCTGTGGTTGCAGATATAGGTAGTGATGGCGTCTCAGTCACGTCAGTCCGCAGAAGGTAGTGCTGAGAGTGTAGCTCCTGAAGAGGGTAGAGATGGAGCTAGGGTTGAGAGAGCACCTGCTCTTGTGCCAGAGAGATCAGCTGCTGATGAGGTTCCGCCAGTGTGGCTAAGACATGTGGTAGAATTGATGAGGCAAGCTCCAGTGCAGCCGCCACAGCCTCAAGTGTCGGTGAGGCATTATGATAAATTGAGGAAGTATGGGGCTGAGGATTTCCTTGGTACTACAGATCCTGCAGTAGCTGAGCAGTGGTTGGATAGAGTGCAGAGGGTATTTATTCAGTTGCAAGCCACTCCTAAAGAGAAATTTGATTATGCTAGATCCCTTATGCAGAAAGATGCTTATGATTGGTGGAAGACAGTTCCTCATGCCATGGATGATCCACCTACACTGTCTTATAGGGATTTTCTGAGGGAGTTTGAGCAGAAATATACTCCGAGGGAGTATAAGGATGTTAAGAAGATGGAATTTCTGAATTTGAGACAAGATAACCAGACTGTAACAGAGTATGAGGTAGAATTCATCCGGTTGAGTCACTATGCCGAAGGGATTATCTCTGATGAGATTGACCGGTGTAGAAGGTTTGAGGAGGGGTTGAGACCCTCTATTATGTGTATTGTTGCTGGTTCTCGGTACCAGGATTTTTCTCAGTTGGTTGCAGCTACTAGAAGTGTTGAGAGAGCATAGGGTATTGCAGCAGCTATTACTGAGGAGGAGACCAGAGTTAGGAGACCTCAGTTTGAGGCAGGGTCTTCGTCTATGAAGAAAGGTAGAGGAAGTTTTATTCCGAGGATCAGTAGGAGCCAGAGGCAGTCAGGCAGGTCAGTTCAGTATCAGAGGCCGAGGCTGAGACCTACAGTTTCTGTAGCTAGTGCTCCGACTCCAGTGGTTCAGAGGTCTACTCCACCTACATGTGTCCATTGTGGTAGGGTACATGGGGGTGTTTGTTGGAAGATTAGTGGATCAGCTGTGTGTTTCAAATGTGGGTCACCTGATCATTTCATTAGAGATTGTCCTGAGCTACAGGAGGATAGACAGACTGATACTGCAGCTTCTCGACCTAGTTTTAGCAGAGATGGTCGAGGGGGCAGAGGTTTCAGTAGAGGTGGTCGACCTGGGATCAGTCAGAGAGGAGGCTCTACATTCGGAGGCAGTAGGCCAGATGAGGCTGGGTCTTCTCAGAGAGTATATGTGATGCAGAGGCAGCCAGATGCTTCAGCAGTTATTGCGGGTACATTTTCTTTATTTGGCATTTTAGTTCTTGCTTTGATTGATCCAAGATCTACTCATTCATACATAAGTGCATCTATCTTGCCTGTGTCTGAATTGCATACTGAGTCCCTAGGATTTGATGTGTTGGTGACAAATCCTTTAGGACATAGTGTTGTGGTGAGTAAGGTGCACCGAGATATTCAGTTGTGGTGCAAGGTGAGGAATTTTTGGGTGATTTGATTGAAATGCCTTTTAAGGAGTATGATTTGATCTTAGGCATGGATTGGTTGTCTAAGCATGGAGCTGTGGTAGATTGTAAAAAGAAGTATGTTACTCTGAGAACTAGTGATGGTGTCTAGTGAGCAGAGACAACTTGCATCCTTGTTTGTATCAGCTGTAGCAATTAGAAAGTTGATTAGAAAAGGGGTGTGATGCTTATCTTGCTCATATTGTGGATACCAGAGTAGTGGGTTCTCAACTTGATAGTATACCCACAGTAGCTGAACTTCCAGATGTGTTTCCTAAGGAGTTGCCAGGGTTACCCCTTGAGAGAGAGGTTGAGTTTGGTATCGATTTGTTGCCTGGTACCACTCCCATCTCTATTACTCCTTATCGAATGGCACCTGCTGAGTTGAGAGAGTTGAAGGTGCAGTTGCAGGAGTTGTTGGATAAAGGGTTTGTTCACCCTAGTGTTTCTCCTTGGGGAGCTCCTGTTTTGTTTGTGAAGAAGAAGGATGGTACTTTGAGGTTGTGCATCGATTATAGGCAATTGAACAAGGTGACTATTAAGAATAAGTATCCTTTGCCTCGGATTGATGATCTCTTCGATCAGTTGAAGGGAGCAGCAGTGTTTTCCAAGATTGATTTGAGATCAGGGTACCATCAGTTGAGGGTTAGAGCTGAAGATGTTCCTAAAACAGCTTTCCGCACAAGGTATGGGCATTATGAGTTTTTAGTGATGCCTTTTGGATTGACGAATGCACCTGCAGCTTTCATGGATTTGATGAATAGGGTGTTTAGGCCCTATCTGGATCAGTTTGTGGTGGTTTTTATTGATGATATTTTGGTGTATTCGCGTAATGAAGAGGATCATGACAAGCATTTGCGGATTGTATTGCAGACTTTGAGAGAGAAGCAATTGTATGCTAAGCTTTCGAAGTGTGAGTTTTGGCTTGATCAAGTGACTTTTCTGGGTCATGTGGTGTCAGCAGATGGTATTAGAGTTGATCCGAGTAAAGTTGAGGCTATTTTGAATTGGAGTCCACCGAAGTCTGTGACTGAAGTTAGAAGTTTTCTGGGTTTGGCAGGCTATTATCGACGCTTTGTGAAAGGTTTTTCTTTGATAGCTACTCCACTCACCAGATTACTTAGAAAGGGAGTTAGATTTGTGTGGACGAATCAGTGTCAAGTTAGCTTTGAGCAGTTGAAAGAGATGTTGACTCAAGCTCCTATTCTTACTTTGCCCGTGGAAGATAAACCATATGTGATTTACAGTGATGCTTCACATAATGGTTTAGGATGTGTTTTGATGCAAGAGGGTAAAGTCATAGCTTATGCTTCTCTCCAGTTGAAGCCGCATGAGCTTAATTATCCGACACATGATTTGGAATTAGCAGCTATAGTTTTTGCTTTGAAGATTTGGCGACACTACTTGTATGGAGAGAAGTGTTTCATTTACACGGATCATAAAAGTTTGAAATATTTGGGTGTTCAGAGGGAGTTGAATCTTTGACAAAGACAATGGTTGGAGTTGATCAAAGACTATGATTGTTTGATTGATTATCATCCTGGTAAGGCAAATGTTGTTGCGGATGCCTTGAGTCGGAAGTCTTTAGTAGGTTTGACTGCATATTCGCTCTCGTTGCTTGTTGAGTTAAGAGCGTTGCATGCTAGTTTTGAATTAGGTGATGATGGAGCCTTGTTGGCTCAGCTGCTTTTGAGACCGGTGTTGTAAGATCAGATTAAAGAGGCTCATTTGGCAGATGAGAAAATTCAGAAGATTGTGTCAGATTGCCAAAATGGGGAGAGCCGAGATTTCCATATGAGAGGTGATTGTAGCCTTTGGTTTAAAGATAGATTGTGTGTTCCTAATGATGCTAATTTAAGAAAGATTATTTTAAAAGAAGCACACCAGTCAGTTTTTGCTATGCACCCTGGGAGTACAAAGATGTATCAGGATTTGAAGCAACATTATTGGTGGTCAGGCATGAAGAGAGACATAGCGGAGTTTGTATCCAAGTGTCTCACTTGTCAGAGAGTGAAAACTGAGCATCAAGTTCCAACAGGGTTGCTTCAACCTTTATCAGTGCCTGAATGGAAATGGGAACGTGTGACAATGGATTTTGTGTCTGGTTTGCCATTGACTCAGAAGAAGCATGATGCTATTTGGGTGATTGTTGATCGGTTAATGAAGACAGCTCATTTTCTTCCAGTTTGGATGGATTATTCTCTTCAGAAGTTGGCTGAGCTGTATATCAGTGATATAGTGAGATTGCATGGAGTCCCAATTTCTTTAGTGTCTGATCGAGATCCCATGTTTACTTCAAGGTTTTGGAAAAGTTTACATGGTGCTTTGGGTTCTCGATTGCACTTTAGCACTGCTTTTCATCCGCAAACATATGGGCAGTCAGAGAAAGTGATACAGATTATTGAAGATATGTTGAGAAGCTGTGTTATTGATTTTTCTGGAAGTTGGGACAGATTTTTTCTACTTGTGGAATTTGCTTACAACAACAGTCATCAATCCAGTATTGGAATGGCACTGTTTGAGGCATTGTATGGTAGAAGATGCAGAACGCCTCTATGTTGGAATGAAGTTGGTGAGGCAAGTTGATTGGTCCTGATTTGATTAAAGAAACAGAAGAGAAAGTGAAAATAATTCGGGATCGGTTGAAAGCAGCTTTAGATCGGCAGAAATCTTATTCAGATTTGAAGAGGAGAGACATAGAGTTTGATGTTGGAGATAAAGTATTTCTAAAAGTGTCTCCTTGGAAGAAGATTTTAAGATTTGGTAGGAGAGGGAAGCTAAGTCCTCGTTTTATTGAACCTTATGAAGTATTGGAGAGAGTTGGGCCAGTTGCGTATTGACTTGCTTTTTCGCCTGAATTGGATAGAATCCATAATGTATTCCATGTTTCTATGTTGCGGAGGTACAGATCAGACCCATCTCATGTTTTACCAGTTGAATCTATTGAAGTGAGTTCGGATCTGACATTTAAAGAAGAACCAGTTGCTATTTTGGCATATGGAATGAAAGAGTTGAGACACAAGAAAGTGCCAATTGTGAAGGTTCTTTGGAAGAATCATGGTAGAGAAGAATCAACTTGGGAGAATGAGCAAGCGATGCGAGATCAATATCCTCAACCGTTCTAAACTTGAGATCAGGTAATTTCGAGGAAAAAATTTCTTTTTAGAGGGGGAGAATTGTAATATCCCAAAGTATACCCTAAAAGTTTTGGAGTATTTATTGTTGTATTTGGATTAAGTGTATTTATTTTAGTGGTAAGAGAAGAGGTTTTGAGTAGAGTGTATATGTTGTATATATCCCAATATATACAACATATACAAGTCAATGTATGAAGGGTCAAAGGAAATTAATTAAGTGGAATTTGAGTGAGTGGAAGTGGATGGAGATATTTTGGATTATTTTATTGTATATTGCTTGGTGGAGAGGGTTTTGAGGAAGAGAGTTGACTTTGCTTTCTTTGTTTTCTTCTTTCTTTCTTTCTTCTTCGTGGCTTATTTTCTTTCCTTTTCTTTTCTTTTCTTTTGGCCGGCATTCCATAGCAAGAGAGCAAGAGAGAGATTTGATCTTCCAAACTCAAGATTGAAGGAAGTTTTCAAGTGATCAAGTTGGAAATTTAAGAGTTTCTTCATCTTTTGTAAGTTTTCCACTTGATTCTTTGATTTTCTTTGAGTTTGTGAGTTGAGGTTGTGGTTGATATGTGTTTGTTTGATTGTGGTGTGTTTAAGAGTGTTTGGTTCAATTGATTTTGGATTTTGGGGTTGGATTGAAGGAAAGAGTAAGTTTGTTGGAAAAGAAAGTGTTGTGGTTGTGTTTTGGGTTTGTGGTGATGATTATGATTTGTGTTTGATGTATGTTTTCAGTTGTTTTGGTATTTTTACAAGTTTGTTATGGTTTTAGAGTGTGTTTAATTAAGTTGTTTGGAGTGGAAAAAGGTGAAAGTAAGAGGTTTGTTGGAGGTGTCGTTGTTGTTGCCGGAATTTGCATTTTTGGCCTGACACGCCCATGAGCACGGCCAGGTCTTTGGGCGTGTCAATAGTTCTATTTTCTGGATGGGTGACACGAGCAGTGACACGCCCATGTCACTGAGCATGTCATAGCTACTGTGTTGGTGAAGGATTGACACGGCCATGAACACGCCCGTGTTGTTGGACGTGTCAATGTTTCTGTGAGATAGAATGTATTGCACGTTTAGTGACAAGCCCGTGGTTCTGAGCGTGTCAAAGCTTATGGGTTGTGAGTTTAGGGCACGGTCAGGGACACGCCCGTGTTGTTGAGCGTGTCATGTGTAGAGTTTGCCCTAGTTGGTTCTTATTCATATTATCTCATGTGTATCTCTAAGTTAGTGTGTATTATTCCTTTTGGATTAGGTTGTGAAGAGTTTGAGTTGCCCTAATCCAAGTATTGAAGGATTCTTGGAAGAGGAGTTTAGTGTTGTGTGTGAGTTGCTTTTGAGGTAAGTGCAAACCCTACATTATTGCATACATTTACATGATTTTGAGACTTAACACATTTGGTTGTAAATGTGTTAAGTAATATATTATATTGTTGATACAGTTGATTAATGCTATTAATTGCATAATGTGAAATATATGATGATCATTCAAAATGTATGTGCAATGTAATTGGTCATGAGGAAATGTTTTAATGTGAATTGAGATATGATGAAATGTGAAGCCATTGTTGTTGGCTATGATAGTGCAAATGACATAATTGGGGCATGGTTGCCTATTTGGTTATGAAATATGAAATGAGAAATGAAATGAGAAATGAATTGAGAAAGAGATTGGTAAAGAGATAATTGAAATAATTGTGTGCTTAATATGTTATGCAATTTTCAGAGTTCTGGGTTTGGCGGCATGCCTATGAATTGCTGGATAGGTGAAAACACCGGGTCGTAAGCCGAGTCCAGCTGAAAAATGTGAAATGTGATGTTTTTGGGGTGACAAGACTGGGTCGTAAGCCTAAAAAACAAATTATTGAAACTAGATTGAGTGAAAAGACTGGGTCGTAAGCTCAAATCTAGTTGATTATCCATGGATAAATGTATTGATGATTGTGATTATGGACCAAAGCAGTAACTCTGAACTTTGAATAACATATTAGTGTCTTTTGGGCCCATGTTTGTCTTTGTTTCAATGTGAGTCAAAAATGGTAAAATAATTGAATAAGATAATGAAATGCAATGTTATGAAATATAGTGTTGATGAATATGATCTCTATTGTTGAAAATATGGCATTGACATTGCATTATACACATTGTTATTGTGGTTTGTACCATTAAGCCGTTGGCTTAGCGCGATTGTGGTTCATTGCGCAGGTAACAGGACAGAACCAGAGAGCTCAGTTAGACCAAGTTGAATTTAGACTCTGAAGTGTTGATAGAGGGCTTAAAGATCAAAGACTGACTGCTAAACATGTATAAATGTTATGTTTTTGTAAAATTTGGTTTTTGATGTATATATATATTTGTAAAGGCCGCTATATTTTCCACTGCAGATTACAGGAATGTTTTATCTATTGTATTTTTATAATATGTCTTAAATGTGTTAAGTTTTCTAATAATGTTGTTAAAGGAATGAGTGGTTTGTTTAGTAAACCGTAGCATTCCTATATTCGGGATACATATATTACAGATAAGGTGGTATGTAGTGTACATATATGGGGTATAGGGGTGTTACAGCATGCATCAAGGATAGAGTACATAGTAGCTTTTCTGACTATCTTCTTGGCCACGATTGGATCATCAGGGGTTTTGCAAGTGCTAAAGAATTGAAAAATAGGAAGTCTTCATCACTTCATGGCCTCCACTACTAATATGATCGGACTATAATGGCTTGGCTTTTGAACAACTTCTATGAGGATCCCCTGTTCAAGATTCCCCTTCCTGGTGGTAATGCCCTTAGCAAGCTGATCATCCTTTTGATTTTTAGTTATGACTATCTAGTGTAACTCCTAGGAGCATCGCTTGTTTTTTAGGGTAGCTAAGAGTCTAGCCTTATGCTCTTTGTACTTTATCATGTTTGGCTCCTTTGTCTCGTACTTTCCTATTAACTGGCTTACCAAAAACTAAGAGTCAAAATAAATTTGAAGCATTTCTTAATGAACCTCCATGGCTAGCTGAACTCCCAGGCATAAGGCCTCATACTCATTTACATTGTTTGAAGCCTGAAAATTATGCTTGGCAAAGTATTTGATGTCGACCTTGCTTGGGCCTTAAAGGACTACTCCTATGCCTACCCCTTCAAGGCATGATGCACCATCTACATGTAAGAGCCAAGACTCCTTAGGGGTAGACATAATAGGTTCTTCATACAACTTTATCACAAAATTAGCTATGACTTGTACTTTCATGGCTCTCCTGGTCTCATACCAAATATCATACATTTCTAGCTTGGCTGCCCATTCTGTCAGGCACATTGAGACCTCTAGCCTCTGCAATATATATTTTAAACAAGAATTAGTATGCACCATCATGGTGTGAGCATCAAAATATGGTTGAAGCTTAATAAAGGCTATTTTAAAGGCTAAGGCTAGCTTCTTTAATGGGGAATATCTAAGCTCGAGGCCCTTCAGTGCATGCTTGCGTAATAGATAAGGAATTGCTAGTTTTTCTCTTCTCTGATTAAGGGATCATCTTCGCATTATGGCCATGCCAGCTAGACTTTCTTATTCCTCTTTTGCATATAAAGGCACGCGGATCCTTATCTATCATGATTCAGAGAGGGTATGGACCTCTTTGTTGTTGGAGAATGGCCTAAATGAGGTTATATGATATTATCCACGATATCAGATTTGTTCCTTTATAACTATGAGCTTTAGCTACAGGGTCGTTTACTTGCTTAGTTTGTCTATGTCGACATTATACTAGGGGATTCATATTCTTAGACAATTGGGTCATTCTCAGAGAGTTACACTCGATGGTACTCCTCATATTCATATGGTCATCATTCCTGCTTTTGTGAGGGCCATCCTATATGGCTAGGCTCAACGGTTTCATTTTGTGTCCCTATCTGGGCTGATAGACATAGTTGATAGGTATAGATGCTAGTTTATTACTAAAGTTTGGCCTAGAGAGAAAGTACAATGACTGGTTTTGATCGATGAGCTGAAGTCAGGGACTATTGATTAGACTTCCTAGATGTTTAGGACTTATTTTAGTAAACTATTTAGAATGACACTTAGCCAAGTTTTACATCAATTTTGAACATAGAGGACTTTCATGTTATGATGAGATCCTTTATAAGCATTATGAAATAAAAGTTTCATTTTTATTTATGTGTTTGCATGGGATGAATAAATGTTGAGTGATGATTTGGACCGAACCCAAAGAGAGCTTCCTATATATCTCTTTATTATTTTAAGCTCTAATTTTACCTGAGATGCCCTTTTGGGTTTTCAACTCACCGAGCTCTTTTTTTAAGAATTAGGTCCACGTAGTTCTATTACAAAAATGCTAATATATTTAAACAAAATATCTCTTGAGCTTATCTAAGTTGCATGGACTGGAAAACTCGATGCCATCTGAGAGTATTGCTACTCCTCTGGGAAAAATCTTCTTGGTTAAGTGTGGTCCTATCCAATTTGGCCTAAAATTCCCTCTAGAGTCATGTATCAAACTCTAATTTCTTTAACACCAATTCCCCTTCTTGCAATCCTCGGTCTTTGACTCTCTTGTCATAATGTCTAACTATCTTTTGTATACCATTATACTTTATACAAAGCATCCATTCTCTTTTCATCGATAACATTGAATTGGTCATGATAGGCTTTGGCCTATTTAGCTTCACTCAATTAGCTTTTGCAGAGCATTCGAGCTGGTTAAATCTCCACCTTTATTGGGAGTACTACCTCCATTCCATATACCAGAGAAAAAGGAGTAGCCCTAGTTGGTGTTCCGACTGAAGTCCTATCCAAAAGGCAAAAGGCAAATGCTCATGCCAACTCTTATAACTTTGCTTCATCTTTTGTAAGATATTTTTATGGTTTTATTTACTACCTCAATGGCCCCATTGGTTTGAGGTTGATAAGGGAGAGGAACTATGGTGTTGTATTTTGTACTTTACCATTAACTGAACTACATCTTTTTTGGAAGTGTGAGCCATTATTTGATATGATCTCAAAGGGAACTCTATACCAACAAATGATGTTAGTGTGGATGAAGTGAGCTACCTTCTTGGCATTAAGGATAGAGTAGGAAGTTTCTTCCACCCATTTAGTAAAATAGTCTATGTCTACAAGTATGTACTCATGCCCATTAGATGACTTAGGGGTGACCTTCCCTATTACATCAATTTCACATGTTGCAAATGGCTAGGGGATAGTAGGATGCATTGGGACTGGAGGATGCTTTTGAAGCTTAGCACATATTTAACAATTATGGCACTTCTTGACAAAATTTGAACAACCCTCTCTAATGGTAAGCCTATAATAACCAGATTAGTGATCTTTCTAGCTCTCATGGTGAGCCAATAATGACCAAGATTAGTGATCTTTTAAGATAAGGTGATCCCACTCATGTGAGGACCTTGCTCATCACCATGAACCCACTCCATTATTTATTGCACTTCAGATTCATCCACACATCTAAAGTGAATATGATTCCAAGAACGCTTATACAACACATTATCATTCAGAATGTACTACCTTGCTAACTGCCTCAAAGTTCTTTAATGTGCTTTTGAGGCCTGCTTAGGGTACTTACCCTTTTGAACAAAGTTAAAAATGTCCCAAAACCATGGTTTCTAATCTAATGCCCGAACTGCAAATAGTATGCCAGCTAAGTTTTCACATCAATAGTGATGGGCAAATTACCATCTCCTTTCCCATATGGGTCATGGGTGCTAAGGTGGCCAGAGCATCCGCAAAATGATTTCTAGTTTGTGGTAAGTAATGGAAGAAAACTTCTTTGAACTGATGTGCCAAATTTTCCAAAAATAGATGGTAAGGAACCAAATGCTCTTCTCTTATTTTCCATTTTCCCAATGCTTGAGATATAATAAGAGTAGAGTCTCCATGTACCTTTAAGTTTCTGACTTTCAATTTCAAAGCCACTTCTAGCCTTGTTATGTAAGCTTCATACTCTGCCTCATTATTTGTGACTTCAAAAGCCAACTTTATTACCAAAGGGACTTGATGCCCTTTCAGAGTGGTGAGGAGAATGCCAGCACTATAACTCTTGTGATTAGATGCACCATCAAAATACATTATAAAATCCTCCTTCTTAATGTTCATGATGTCCTCATCTGGGAATTAAAGTTCTTTAATAACATCTTGAACAAGAGTAGCCACCAATTGATCAGCTGCTACACTTCCTTTGATCACTTTGTCTGCCATAAACTTAAGGTCAAAAGTGGTAAAGACTATAAGCCAAAGTGCCATCATACTATCTAGAATCGGCCTTTTTATTAGGAATTTCAAAGGGCTTTAATCCGTAAACACTTGGGTGGTGTAAGGGGCCAAATAGTGGTATAGTTTTTAACACACCCATACCAAAGCCAAGCACATCTAATTGTATTCAAGCTCATAAGCTAATAACCATTTGTTAAGTTAATACATACCAAACTCCTTTCTCCAGCCTTCGTTATGTTGAGCAAGCATGGCTCTCATTACTTCTTCGATTGTTGAAAGATAAAAGAGTAAAGGGTCACCAGGTCTTGGAGGTTGCAAAACTGGTGGTGACAAAAGGTATTGCTTGATCTTTTCAAACACCTGTTGACACTTTGAGTAGTTTGAAGTATAACACCCTTATACCATATATACGTACAATACATATTTTCAGCATATGTAAAATATGCATATATGGTACAAAAATATCACAGACCGATTTAATAAAAATTTCCACATTTATGTTTTAAAATTTCAAATACTAAATATATAAAATTAAATAATATATAAATATTCTTTACTTGCTATAGTAACCTGAAATAACATTTTATATGAAAATCTCTGGGAAATATTTGCCAGAGTTTTGTTTGTAATTTGGACATTTCCAAAATTCAACAAAACATAGCCTACATAAAAAAAAACACTCCAAATAAAATCAATTCACCATTTCACCAATACTTCTCAATTTCTCCATATTTTCTCAAAATACTTATATATAGGTATATATCAACATCACATATAAGTTCCCATCTAAAACAAATTATTCAAATCATTCTTTACAATTTACATTATATACTTCAAAAACATATCATAACATATATAATATCAAAATATACTGTAATATCAAATATCTACATGCTGGCAACTGGCTCTTATCTTGATGTATTGAAAAACTCTTCAAGCTCAATAAATACAAACCTAGACCCAACCAGGTGTTTAGATCATTTTTGTACTAGTTTTTAGTATGATTTTATGTGTGTTTTAGTTAATGTTTTGATTGATTTTTGTTTTAAGTGTGTTTAAAGTGTTGTTTTTAGGTTTAGGTGCAAAAACACCCTTGGAAGATCAAAACAGTGCATAAAAAGAATGAACCAAGCAAGACATGGCCAAGCCAAATCAGGCTTGGCCATGTCCCTCAAAGAATAAAGAGGGCAGAGCATAACACGGCCAAGAGACACTGCCAAGCCACTGGTCGTGTCTCATTCAAAGAGCAAATCAAAGAACAAGCCAAAGAAGAGAAGGAAAATGAGCAACAGAAGTGGACACACTCACTGACACGACCAAGCCTCTGGCAGTGTCACATGGCCAAAGAACAAGAGAGCAAGCAAAGAAGGAAAGAAAGAAGCAGAGACTGACACGATCAAGGGACACGGCCAAGCCACTGGTCGTGTCACATGACACGGCCGTGTCTCACAAAGATCAAACAAGCAGCAAGGGACACGGCCAGAAGCTTGGCCGTGTCCCAAGAAAGAAAAAAAAAAACATGAGACACGGCCAAGCCACTCTTGGCTTGGCCGTGTCACCCCTCACCACCAAAGAAAAGAAAGAAAAGAAAGAAAGAAAGAAAGAGCCAGTGAGGGACACGGCCAAGCCAGTTGGCCGTGTCCTAAGAAAAATCAAGAGACACGGCCAAGCCACTCTTGGCTTGGCCGTGTCCCACCTGAAAAACTTGATTTCTTTTGTACGAAGTGGGGGACAAAGTGGGGAACAAGACTTATTGCTTGCCAAAAGAAATATTAAACAAAGAAATAGTGGGGAACAAAGTGAAATGGTGTGATTTGGAAGGCATGGGTGTTGAGTTTTGAATGAATTAAATAGAGAAGAGGAGGAAAATGGAGGGGGTTCTTGGTTGTTCTTCAACAATTTCTGCAAAAATGTGGGAGAGGGAGAGAGTGACACTCTCCCTTGTCCCTTCATCTTCAACCTCCATTTCCATCCTCTCCACCTTCTCCATCTTCCATTGATAAGATCTTTGAGGTTCTTTGGGATAAATTGGGTTAAACAAGCTCTTGAAGGTTGAAGAAGCTTCATTGAAGGGATTGGTGACTTGAGAAAGCTCCATTCCATCTTCCAAAGGCAAAATCAATTGAAGGGTTGGTGACTTGAGAAAGCTCCATCCAAAGGTTTGGTGACTTGAGAAAGCTCAATTCCACATTGCAAAGGGGAATCAATCATTGAAGAGGGCTTGAGTTCTTCATCATACGTCAAGTGGAGCTAGGAGGAAGACTAGTAATCCTACTCTTGGCATCTTCACAAGGGGTTTTTCCATTCTCTCTTTTAATTCAATTCTTATTGTTGTTGTTGTATTAAGAGATTGATATTGCAATGGACAATTTGTATTTGTTTTATATTGAGTTGAATGAATGTTTTAAATTGATGATGTTGAGCTAAATACCCATGCCTAGGGTTTGTAGTATATTTGGTTGAATGTCTTGATTTGATATTTCTATTGATGTTCCTTGTTGATTGGTTGATTGTATTGTATTAAATGGTAGGTTGATAGATTAGCTACCTATTGATCTTTCAATATTGGATGACGGACCGAGAGGTGAAATCCGATATCGGAACTATATAATCGACCACCCTATGAATGAATTAGAAATATAAGTTCTAGGGTTTCATTAATTTGGTAATATAAAAGAATTGGTCATTGTTAATTCATGAATGTGAGAACTGATGGATTGGTAATTGACTAATTAACCTTAAGGAACAAATTAATTACAAGGTTATGTTAATGGATAATTTGATAATTGAGCTTTGAAATGGACCTATAACCCTAGGCACCTTCCCAAGAATCGATTTGATCTTGTACACCGATCACACACATTAATCCCTACTCACATTACTTTTAGGTTTAAATTGTCCTTCCACGATTTTGAACAACAAACACTCGTGCATTTAAATAACTTGTTAATCAAGCTATTACGAGCCACACTTTCTTGGGGAAACGACCTTGGGGTGATCACCTTTGCTACAGCTACCTCGTATACTTGCGAGTGATGCTTTGTAGTAGTACTTAATTTGAGCGCAACAAGTTTTTGGCGCCGCTGCCGGGGAAGGTTATCGTAGTAGTAATAGTTTGATATATTTTTTTTATTTAATTGTTTGTTTGTTTTCTTTAAGTTTCTAAGTGCCTTGTGTAAAGATGCAGTTTTCAAGGCACGGAGGAGTTTATGATAGGAACGATGATTCTGCAATGGCATGGCAATTAGCAGAATTGACGAATCAACTTAAGGTGTTAAATGCAAGAGGAAGAGCACCTATGCCATGCCAAGAGTTATGTGCAGCATGTGGCAATGTAGGCCATAGTGCAAAAACGTGTTCATTTGGTTATAGACGATACCAAGAATGGCAAGAGGAAGAATATGACTACCAAGATTTCCAGCAAATGGGTAGAAATGACACATTTTCCAATCCTTATAATCCCAGTTAGGGAAGCCAACTAAATTTTTCTTGGAAAAATCAGTGGCAAATTCCACCTCAAAATTTTTTTCAACCTTGCCAAAGACATCCTTACTCTCAAGAACAATATTCAAATCAAGAGTACCTTAAGCCACCAACATTAGAAGATAGTTTGAATGCCTTCATTCAAACTAGCACACGAAACCAAGATCACCTTAAGGAACCCACCTTAGAAGATAGTTTGAATGCCTTCATTCAAACTAGCGCACAAATCAAGATAAACTTAAGGAACCCACTTTGGAAGATAGTTTGAATGCCTTCATTCAAATTAGCTCACAAAACCATGATCAATTCGAGAAATCCACAGTGGAAGATGATTTGAATGCTTACCTTCAAAGTAGCATACAAAATCAGGAAGGGATCAATGAGAGGTTTGATTCTTTGGAGGAATTATTAAAGAGGGTGGAAATGCAAGTTCGACAATTGGCACATCAACTCCAGGCACAACAAAAGGAGGAATTTCCTAGCCAATTGGAGCAAGTCAAGGTAATCACAAATTTGACGAGTGAACAGGTGATATATAATAATTTTTGTTATTCCTTTGATGCAGGGACTAATCAAGAAGACAATGGTGAGGAGATGCTACCCAACATGGAGAAACCAAGTCAATCAAAGGAGGAGGAGAATTTGGACTCATCAACTTCATCACATTTGTATGAACCTCCAAATCCTTTGCCACCAATTCCATTCCCAAGTAGGCTGAAAGAAGAGGAGAAAGGTAAGCAACTTTCTAACATCTATATTATGCACTCCCAAGGAGAAAGTGGAAATAAGCTTGAGATGGGTATGTCTTTAGAAGAAGAACATGAAATGCCCAATTTAGAATTTGAGGAGTGTAAGCTAGTTTTAGATGTTGAGGTTGTTGAGAGGGGACTTGACATTGTTAAAGTGAATGAAGAAGTGATTCAACCAAACTTGGTTGAACTTAAAGAGTTCCCAAAAATCATATCCTCTACTCTTGGTGGTGAAGAAGAACATACAATGGATAGAACCATGCGGCACAATGGAATAGGATTTTTCAACATTCCTATAGCACGGGTGGATCACCCTGAGGCGACCTTCACATGTCCCTTTGAGACATGTTCTCTTCAAAGAATACTATTTGGGGGTTGCCGTACATCGGGTACATTTCAAAGTTACATGTTGTTTATCCTCTCGATCATGGGCTCCAATTGCATTATGGGTGGAAGGAGCCCTACACATCGTATATGGGAACGATGGAAATCAGGTTTCATCTAAACCCTCTCTGTAGTATGCATGCTCACATTGAGGACAATGTGAATCTTTAAGTGTGGGATGCATTTTGTGTTTTATGTTTTTTTATTTTTAAGTGCATTATGTGTTTTGTGTTTTTACTTTTGTTTTTTATGTTTTTACTTTTAAGTTATTTTTGTTTAAGTTTTAGTTAATGTTTTTAATGTTTTTCGTTGAATAAATGAGTTTTAGAAAGTTCAATTGTTATAAATTGTTGATTGATGACCCTTGAATTTTTGAAGCATGAAGTTGAGAATTGAGTAGAATTGGTGCTTATTGTCAATTTTGTTGGTTTTTCCTTGAATTGCCTTTAACCTAGTGAGAAATTGAGCCATCAACTTATCATTGTTGTTGTGGATGAACATCTTTGATTGATGATTTGCTAGAACTTGCTTTGACATACATTTTAAGATTACATAAAAATTTTCAATTAGGCATCAAGATGATTAAGGCAATTAGGTGAACCCACTTTGGCTTAAAAAGACCAATCCTATCTTTAACCTTAGTTAGCCAATTTTGAGCCTATTTTATTTTTCTTTATTTTTCTTTTTCACAACACCATTAGCTTGAACCTTGTTGTTTAACTCTTATCCTTTCATTAGGTCAAGAGCATTTTAAAAGCGTTTATGACTGAGTGTTGTGTTGAATTAAGTGTGGGGTTAAGTTTAGTAGGTTTAAGATTGCAAAGCAAAATAATAAAAAAAAGAAAAAAAAAGAAAAAGAGAAAAAATGAAAAAAATAAATATAATAATAAGAATAATTGTTATTCTTGTTGAAAGGGTTGGAATGTATCATTGCAAGAATTAATAAGTGAGTTCCCTTGAAAAGCTCTTTAATGTCAAGGGGTAGATGGGTGGAAGGTGTTTTGGAATTGTTGGGGTATATATATATGAATGGTCACTTCATTCTTGAAGTGCTCTTGAACTTAATGATTAAGCTCACATTTCCTAAATGCCATGCCTTTACCTTAGCCCCATTACAACCAAATAAAGACCTTTTGATTGATGCTTGATTGTTATTTTGTGGTGGAGATTTGAGTGATAAGCAAGCCTATGGCAATAATCTTTCATTGATTGTTATGAGTGTAAACACCACCATGATCAAACACTTGTAAGAGTTGGTGAGGGAGCGACAACATTGGTTATGCATGGAAAACCACTTAATTGCATGGGTGTCGATTTTGTTTGATTCGATATTGATTGTGGATTTAGGGATAGGGAAGTCTTGATGCATTTTTATAACTCTTGAACTTAACAAAATTTATGTTGTTAGTGTGTTTTGATTTTAGCCTTGCTTTGGGACAAGCAAGGAGTTAAGTGTGGGGTATTTGTTTAGATCATTTTTGTACTAGTTTTTAGTATGAATTTATGTGTGTTTTAGTTTATGTTTTGATTGATTTTTGTTTTAAGTGTGTTTAAAGTGTTGTTTTTAGGTTTAGGTGCAAAAACACCCTTGAAAGATCAAAACAATGCAAGAAAAGAATGAACCAAGCAAGACATGGCCAAGCCAAATCAGGCTTGGCCATGTCCCTCAAAGAATAAAGAGGGCAGAGCATGACACGGCCAAGAGACACGGCCAAGCCACTGGCCGTGTCTCATTCAAAAAGCAAATCAAAGAACAAGCCAAAGAAGAGAAGGAAAATGAGCAACAGAAGTGGACACACTCAGTGACACGGCCAAGCCTTTGGCCATGTCACATGGCCAAAGAACAAGAGACCAAGGAAAGAAGGAAAGAAGGAAGCAGAGACTGACACCATCAAGGGACACGGCCAAGCCACTGTGACACGGCCGTGTCCTTGGCCGTGTCTCACAAAGATCAAACAAGCAGCAAGGGACAAGGCCAGAAGCTTGGCCGTGTCCCAAGAAAGAAAAAAAAACATGAGACACGGCCAAGCCACTCTTGGCTTGGCCATGTCACCCCTCACCACCAAAGAAAAGAAAGAAAAGAAAGAAAGAAAGAAAGAGCCAGTGAGGGACATGGCCAACTGGCTTGGCCATGTCCCAAGAAAAATCAAGAGACATGGCCAAGCCACTCTTGGCTTGGCCGTGTCACCTCATGGAGAGCAAGAAAAAGCACAAGAGACATGGCCAAGCCACTCTTGGCTTGGCCGTGTCCCACCTGAAAAACTTGATTTCTTTTGTACGAAGTGGGGGACAAAGTGGGGAACAAGACTTATTGCTTGCCAAAAGAAATATTAAACAAAGAAATAGTGGGGAACAAAGTGAAATGGTGTGAGTTGGAAGGCATGGGTGTTGAGTTTTGAATGAATTAAATAGAGAAGAGGAGGAAAATTGAGGGGGTTCTTGGTTGTTCTTCAACAATTTCTGCAAAAATGAGGGAGAGGGAGAGAGTGACACTCTCCCTTGTCCCTTCATCTTCAACCTCCATTTCCATCCTCTCCACCTTCTCCATCTTCCATTGATAAGATCTTTGAGGTTCTTTGGGATAAATTGGGTTAAACAAGCTCTTGAAGGTTGAAGAAGCTTCATTGAAGGGATTGGTGACTTGAGAAAGCTCCATTCCATCTTCCAAAGGCAAAATCAATTGAAGGGTTGGTGACTTGAGAAAGCTCCATCCAAAGGTTTGGTGACTTGAGAAAGCTCCATTCCACATTGCAAAGGGGAATCAACCATTGAAGAGGGCTTGAGTTCTTCATCATACGTCAAGTGGAGCTAGGAGGAAGACTAGTAATCCTACTCTTGGCATCTTCACAAGGGGTTTTTCTATTCTCTCTTTTAATTCAATTCTTATTGTTGTTGTTGTATTAAGAGATTGATATTGCAATGGACAATTTGTATTTGTTTTATATTGAGTTGAATGAATGTTTTAAATTGATGATGTTGAGCTAAATACCCATGCTTAGGGTTTGTAGTATATTTGGTTGAATGTCTTGATTTGATATTTCCATTGATGTTCCTTGTTGATTGGTTGATTGTATTGTATTAAATGCTAGGTTGATAGATTATCTATGTAATATCCCAATGTGTGCCCTAGAAGTTTTAATTCAATTGTTGGTTGATTTGAATTAAATGTATATATGTTTTTGCAAAGGAAATGATTGTGTTAATGGAATGTATATGTTGTATATATGTTAATATATATAACATATATGTTGGTCAAAAGAAAAGTCAAGAGACTAAAAGATGTGGTGGAGGTTTTTTTTGGAAATAAGTAATTATATTATATATATATATATATGGTTAAAGTGAGAAGAGGAAAAGGGAAAAAAAGATATTTTCTTTCTTCTTCTTCTTCTCCTTTTTGGTTCTTGCACCAGAGAGAGAGAGAGAGAGAGAGAGATAGATAGAGAGGTGTGATGTTATACATCAAAATCTTAGGGCTTTAAGAGAATTGAAGGTAGAGATTGAAGATTTGACAAGATATTCAAGTAAGTACTCATTTCTTTGTATGGATCTTTATTGTTTGAATTTGGATTTGATATGGTTGGTGTGTGATGGTGATGAATTGTTGAATTGTTGAGTAAGGGTTTAGTATTATGAATTGGGGATTTGAGTAGTTGATTTATGATGATGTATATAATGAGTGTTATTATGATATTTTGAAGCTGTATAAGTGTCTAGAACATTGATTACATGCATTTGAATGATGCTATATTGTGTACAATGTGATTTAATGCAATCAAGGAGGCTTGGCCGTGTTTGGTTTTTAAAGTTATGGGAGACACGGCCAAGTTAGGGCAAACTTGGCCGTGTTGGATGATTTTTGGAGAGACATGGCCACTGGCTTGGCCGCGTCCCTTGACTATGTTTGCTACTGCCTACTTTGTTTTGAGAGATACGGCCGTGTCCCTTGCCCGTGTCTGCCACTGCCTGATTTCATCTTTCTTCTTTTGTTCTTGTTCTTTGGATTTAAGGGAGACACGGCCAAGCTAAAGCAACTTGGCCGTGTTGGAGCTTGTGTTGAGAGACACGGCCACAAGGTTGGCCGTGTCCCTTGAGTGTGTTTGCTACTGTGAGAAAGTAAATGATGTACACGCCCGTGTTGGTGAGCGTGTCATGTATTGAGGTTGCCCTAGTTAATCATCATTCTTATTTTCTTATGGGAATAATTATCTTTGGATTAGGTTTGGAAGAGATTGTGTTGCATTAACCTAAATGTGGAGAATCCTTAGAAAAAGAAAGGTATAGATTGATGGGAGTAGTTCTTGAGGTAAGTATAAAACTTACATAGAGGTAATCCTTTATATGATTTTGAGACTTAACACCTTTATTATAAATGTGTTAAGTAGATTACTATATTGTTAATACAATGTGACTAATGTTGTTATTTGTATAGTGTGAAAGCTATAATGATCATCCAAAAAGGTATGTGCAATGCAATTGGTTATGATAAATGTTTTATTAATGAATGGTGTTAATATGTCTTGAGACATGATGAAATGTGATGTTATCATAATTGATAATGATGATCAAAATGAAATAAATGGACATATGGTTTATATGACAATGAATTTACGATACATGTGCAATGAAATGGATTATGTATGCTTGAATGATGAAGTGTATAATGTGAATTGAGACATAAAGAGGTGTGAAACTAATGTTTTGAGTTATAATGATGTGAATGATATAATTGAAGCATGCCTAGATGGTATGATTTAATAATGATATGTTTGTTTAGTTAATGTAATTGATGTTGCATATATCAATGATGAAATATGAAAGGTGACTTGAGATATAATGTGATGTGAAGCCATTGTAATTGGCTATGATAACTCAAATGTGATGTGAAGCCATTGTGATTGGCTATGATGATTCAATTGTGATAAATGAGGCACATTTGCCTAGATGATGATTCAATTGAGAATGAAATGGATAATGAAATAATAAATGAATTGTGTGACTAATGTGTTATTCCATTTTCAGAGTTTGTTGTTGGTGGCATGCCTAATGATAGTAACAATCTCTTGAAGTTAGGTTGGGCTTGATCCTTGAAGCCAAGTTGGGTTGAAGTTTAACATGTTTTACGCCCCTTGAAGCTTGGTTGGGTCTAGTCCTTGAAGCCTAATTGAGATGTTACAACCCTTGAAGCTAGGTTGGATTGGTTCTTGAAGCCAAGTTGGGTTGAGACTTAGCATGCTTTGTTCCCCTTGAAGCTTGGTTGAACATAAATCCTTGAAGCCTAGTTGGGTCTATGATAATGATAAATGTGATAACAAAACCAAAGCATTAACTTTGAAAATTGAATAGCATATTAGTGTCTTTTGGGCCCGAGTCTGTCTTGGTTGTCAATGTGATATACAAGTGTTGAAAGAAATGAGTAATGAGATCTATGGTTGACTTCATTGGAAATGTGATTCACGATTGGTATGATATGTAATGTGTGTATTGAAATATTGATTGTGAGTATTAGTGATGAATCATGATTGGTGAATTGTGAATAAAATAATGTTATGAAGTATGATATGTAATGTGTGCATTGATATATTGATTGTGGATACTATTAATGAATTGTGGTTGGTGATAATGATTGTCTTCATTGGAAATGTGATTCATGATTGGTATGATATGTAATGTGTGTATTGAAATATTGATTGTGAATATTAGTGATGGATGGTAGTTGGTGATAATGTTATGTATATATGTACATAATATATGAAATTAGTCGAGATATATGGAAGGTGTAATTAAAAAGGAAAAACATGATAAGAACTAATGGTACATTGAATTGATATATCATTATATGTTAGAATTTCTATAATGTATGTTTATATTTTATATTTGTACTATTAAGCTTTTGGGCTTAGCGCGGATGTGTAATCGCGCAGGTAGCTTGGTGGAAGATATGAAGTCTTTCGTTATGCCACGAGAAGAGTAAGTTTGTCGAGACCAACTAGAGGGTAATGCATACATGTATAACTTTTAATTATGATGTATTTCTGACGAGAGAGTATTTATAAGTATAAATGAAGTTTTGATAAAGATAATGATTTTGTAAATGTTATTTGAATTAACGTATTATGGTTTTAACTCTGTTACAGGTTTTTAAAAGGTAACGAAAAGTGACATCCTTATACTTTATATACTTACTGTATGTATACTAGGTATATGTATAGTACTTATATAGGGTATCGGGGTGTTACAATCTACCTATTGATCTTTCAATATTGGATGACGGACCGAGAGGTGAAATCCGATATCGGAACTATATAATTGACCACCCTATGAATGAATTAGAAATATAAGTTCTAGGGTTTCATTAATTTGGTAATATAAAAGAATTGGTCATTGTTAATTCATGAATGTGAGAACTAATGGATTGGTAATTGACTAATTAACCTTAAGGAACAAATTAATTACAAGGTTATGTTAATGGATAATTTGATAATTGAGCTTTGAAATGGACCTATAACCCTAGGCACCTTCCCAAGAATTGATTTGATCTTGTACACCCATCACACACATTAATCCCTATGCACATTACTTTTAGGTTTAAATTGTCCTTCCACGATTTCGAACAACAAACACTCGTGCATTTAAATAACTTGTTAATCAAGCTATTACGAACCACACCTTCTTGGGGAAACGACCTTGGGGCGATTACCTTTGCTACAGCTACCTCGTATACTTGCGAGTGACGCTTTGTAGTAGTACTTAATTTGAGCGCAACATCAGGTCTAGTAGAACTCTCCAACTCTACCAAAATGTCCGTGACACCTGCGCGACGAATTACAATCGCGCTAAGCCGAAGCTTAGTGGTACAAACTTTGATAACAATATAGTCCAAATGTAATGTCAATGTACAATGCATATAGAAGTCACATCATTCCACTTTCTTATATTTTTCAAATAGTTCATAATCACAACTCATAACATTATATTGCTCAATTGTATCACAATTCATAATTCATATTAAAACAAAGACAAGCATGGGCCTAAAAAGGATCTAATATGCTATTCAAATTTCAGAGTTACTGCTTTGGTCCATAATGACACAATGTGTCTAGCCTCATACGCAATATATCCATGGATAATGTAATAGCCCCAGTCTCTTGGACTTCAACCCGGCTAGACCCTTAGGCCCCAGTATCTTGGTCCTCAACCCGGCTAGACTGCTACAGTTTTTGAGGCTTACGACCCAGTCTTTTCACCCCAAAAACATCATATTTATTAGCTGGCTAGCTTACGACCCAGTCTTTTCACCATTCCAGCGTTTAGCCCATAGGTAATCATAGGCATGCCACCAAACCCAGAATTCTGAAAATTGAATAACATACTAAACACACAATTTATTCATTTTTCTCATTATTATCTCTTTCTCTTTGTCACATATTCAATCTAGGCACATTGCCTTATTTTCACATTTTTTTTCTCATTTTTGTCATTTTTCACATCTTTCTCATTTTTCTCACTTTTCTCATTTTTATCAATATCAATTGATTTCATTATTCCACATATCTCTTTTTTGCATTCACACCACATTACTCAATTACTTTAGGTATTTTCACATAATATGCATATTTCACATTTTACACAATTTAGCCATAATCAATGGCTTTTCACAATACATTTAACACATATATGACATTACAAATGTCATAGCACATTATTGACTTAACACATTTTCTAACAAAAATTGGTTAAGTCCAAATATTATGCAAATATATATAGTCAGTCAAAGTTTGTACTTACCTCCACTAGTAACCCAAAGCAAGCTTAAAACAACCTCCAACCCTATCCTTCCAACTTGCCCTTCACCACTTGGATGAAGCAAATCAACCTCCCTGTAACATTCTCTGACAATTCTTATATAAAAACTATCAGAGAATGTTATTCGATATACTGTCCACGCTCTAATCAATTCTTATAAAACTCTTATCATAAATAAAAATTTTCAAATAATAATACAATCTGTATAGCACAACACTTATAGGTCCAACTTTTAGACCAATTTTCGATCATCCAAATACTAGTTACAAACCAGATAACTATCATACACTTGTCAAATCAAATGATTATATAATACATTCCTTTCTTTAATAGTCAATCACTTTAATTCTCACACTTCATCCTTTAAATACATATATTCCTTTCATGTTTACACAATTGTACAATCTCTCAAATATCTAATATGAAGTATCTATATACATTTATCACTTATGAATACAATATATATACAAGATCTTCATATGTTCTTATCTTGCTCCGATGTCCTGATACCTGTGTGTCAGAAAACAATTCTAACACGCTAAGCAAAGCTTAGTGGTGCTTGTATACACAAATTTTAACACTTAATATTAAAGAAATATGCTTATGAAAATATAGTAATAACACTTAGTTTTAAGAAGTATTTCCATATATAAACTAATTTTAGTAAGCAGTCAATATACCATGCTAAATACACAAAATAATAGTTATCCCTGTATAAAAGTTATCATATAATACAATACTTTCGGTACTGCCACTTGTCTCGTTAAAAATCATTTTATTCAAGACTTGCTTTCTCATTTGATAACATTGTTCACAATATGCTTATTTTGTTTTTCAATCAGTCTTCATTTTCAAGTTCACATATAGTATCATTTCATTCAATTTATACTTTTCAGCACTTACATATAGTACTATACTTTAAAGTACTTTATATCTCACATCATTATATACACTTTCAACCATTTGTTTAATTCAAAACATTGAGCATAACATTTCCATTATGTTCATTAGAACTTTCACGTGTAAGCATTAATATATATATTAACAATCACTTTTATACTGGAACACAATACTTCAATTTCAAGTAATTGACTTATATTATTATTTTATATTTCTTTCATTAGTCACAACTATCATGTTCACGTATCATTTCATTACTTATGCCCATACATATTAAACTTAGATCATAGGTTTGGATAACATGTTAGTGTAGCAATCTGAATGCCAGATCTCAAGTATTTATAATGGCAATTATGCCCACTATCACTGATAACACAATGTGTCCATTAATGGCAGGAGGTGCCCACTATCACTGTGGCTATCCATTCTCTAGTTAGCCATTCAATCCAAACTAAATATAAATTTAATATGATTTGGGCACTTCATTACTTTTGATGAACACTACATTGTTTCTTTCATTTCATTGGTACTATACTCTTATCAACATTTGGTAGGATATATATGTGTGTCACTTGTCTAAAGTTTATCACTCGTTTTCATACGTTTAACACATTAACACAAAAGTATGGACTATACACATATTAGTCTCATGTCATTGATTAACACTAACTTGTTTATATAAACTCTCACTGGTTTAAATGTAATTATATCGTTTCGCTTGTTTATATCATGTCATTGGTACATTACTCTTAGCAACATTTAGTATGATATATATATATATATATATTTGTCACTTATCTAAAGTTTCTCACTCTTTTTCATACATTTAACACATACACATGAATTCTCAATACAAAAGTATGAAATATACACATATTAGCCTCATACTATGCCCGTATATCACAAAATACAAGCCAAAAACATTATTTAGGTATCCCACGGCCGTGGCATCTCAACCCCACGCCCTCGGGATCCCAAATGAAGCTGTAAAATAAGTTTGAAGACCCCACGGTCGTGGCCTTCAAGGGCCACGGTCGTGGCATATAAAACTCCTCTGTTTTATCAAAATTTTTTGAAGAAACAGCATCACTTTCAATCCCACGGTCGTGGCACTCAATTGCCACAGCCGTGGCATTGATTTTGGTACTGTTTTCAGAGTAAAATCATGTATTCTGCACTTTTAACTTCATTAAACACAAACATGTTTAAGATTTAAGATCAAAATGTACCAAACTCAAAGTTTTGATAGAAAAAGAATTCATATCAAATATTTTACCACAACTTCACTCAATCAAACTTTCAATCATTTCCTATGAATAAAACCAACATCAAACCATTCAATTCTCATAAAGGTTGAGTTAAGGATCAAAACCCATCATATAAAAGTTATTTTTCACTCATCAATCTATTTAATCAATACTTTCAACAAATATATCATTATACATAACTCAATCATTCAATTAAATCATTAAAACTCATAAAAATTCATCTCTTTGCAAAGTATAAATCAAAAGCACATACCTTGTTGATAATCACCACTTTTCCAACTTAATCTTCTCAACACTTATATTTAGATGTAATCTTATCTTAGTTTTGATTCAAATCATAGAAAGAAAGAAGAAAGAAGAAACTTTGGTGGTGTTGGTGATGGTGGCGTGGAAGATGGAGAGGAAATCTCAGAAATTTCCACACACATACACCTATGCACATATATATTTATAATATTTTTAATCCAGTGAGGGAATGCTCATCATAACTATGGTGCACCCTCATTCTTAACTGTTGATTTTAAATCGAGTTTTAATCTCGTACAACAGTAAAAATACACTTTTCAGTAAAGGTTTAAGATATACAATTTACTCTTCTCTACATATAGCATCTATCCACAAGACTTTGGTCACTGTACACTATCAAGTTTTCATTATTAGTCAAAAAGTCCCTGTTTAACATCTTGACCATTACAATTCTCCCCCACTAAAGAAATTTTATCCTCAAAATTTACATACTATGGCACTAAGCTATTTACTTTTTTCAATAATTTCAAATTTCACATACTATCAATGATTTTATTAAATTATCAATCCACGTAACACTTTCAAAATAATTGTCTTATAGAACTGTAGAAGATTATTCAACTCTACACACTTACACTTTGCAAGTTCAATTTTGACTTTGCCTTTATTCCTCTTTAATTTTTTTTATTTAATTACATTCCACTGTTATATATATCTCATTTTTTTCTCTTATAACTAAACATTAAATCCTAGTTCCGGATAGCGGGTCACTGATGGTAAGTAAATGCCCACTGTATCATTATGGCCAAAGGCCCACTATGGCATGAATGGCCACTGTATATAATGTCACGGAGTGACCACTGGGAGAAAGGAACCAAAGGTTCTCTATGACGCAAAGCGTCCAGTGATGGCACAGCTGCCTATATCACAGGGATATATATATATAAAAATGTCCTCTATGGCACAAAATGCCCACTCTTGATATGGAACATAAATGTTCTCTATGGCACAGAGTGCCCACTGTCAATATGGGACATAAGTGTCCTCTATCGCGCAGACTGCCCACTATCAATATGGCATAAAATGCCCACTATTACTTTGAATATTTACCCTTTAGCTAATCCGGAAACTAGTTTTAACATCAGTATCATTTCTTTCAATGGTACAAAGTATTGTCAATTATACTATACTTTGAAATATACCCTTTCTCTTTGAGTGGAATATAACACTTTCTCTTTGAAATGTTTGTTTCTTACTGTAAATGTATAAAATATAAACAATCATTTCAAACACATTTATCATATGAACACATTATACTTGTTTTTGATTAGTTCAAATGATTTTATTTATTCATCAATCTTTATCTTTTCAAATCATTTTCATGTTTTCACTGTAATAATGCAATCTACAAAGATTTTCACTCTTTACTTGTTTCATTCTTTTCTTAACATATTAAGAATTTATCACTATTCTTTCACTTTAAAAGTACATGTACATGTATACTTTATTCTCACTACATTCTTTTCATTTTACATTATCAATTCCTTTCTTTCCATTTGCAATCAATTAGTATTAAGTAACTCTTTAAAACTTCTATATATATAATTTATACCTTGGCTTTAATCACCAAATAATGTTACTATCATGTATTTCATAAGTACACAATATGTAAATCTCACATTCTTATTTTCATTACTCAATCACTTTATATATACTTCTTTAGTTTCTTTAACTTGCTCTTCACATTATGTACAATCATTACTGATTTATCAATCTATCATGTTTTATTTTTCACTTTACTTTGAAAATTATCTTATTTCATCATGAAGATGTTAAATCCACTAATCACTTGCAATTGTCTTTTATTTTTTCCTCTACCTTTACACTTCTTTCACATCTCAATTACATTTAACCATATTTTCCTCACGTTCTTTTCACATTTCAGTTTCATCATTTAATGGATTGATTTCATTTCAATCTTATAAGCAATCTTTTGTCACTTATAACTATTTCCAAGATGTAGTCATTAATTTACTACTAATTCCACCGATAAACTCTACTCTGTGAAAGTGTACACATTACTAAACTTTTGTAGAACTGAGGTATGCATAGCCAAATATATGACCATGTGAATGGTCTTGCACATCTCTACTAAAATTTATTTTCAATGTTTTAAGGGCACAAATATATGCATGTCCATATAAATGATCATGCACCTCAATATTGGAATTTCTTCTCAAAGTTTGAGGAATAGAAATTTACACAAGCATATGCATGACTATACAAATAATCATGAATATCACTACTAGAATTTCTTTTCATGATTTAATCAATAAGTAATCATTAATACAACTCATACAAATTGAGGAAACAGGATCCTCAAAGCACAATCATATTCAAATCTCAATTTTCAAAACCCTAAACTCTTTCAACCTTATTTTCTTTCAAAACCGTATATTAACTCTTAAATGATTTAATGATAAATTTAATCATTGTTCCAGTTCAATACACCTTTACATATTGCACGGAGAACTTTTCTATCATAGAAGTAAAGTTTTCACAATTATATAATACACCATATCTTTCACAAGTAATGGTGTTTTATCAATTCACAAATCTCTTTTCATAATAAAAAATCAAGATCATTTCATTCTATAGCACTTAGTAGTATTCAAGCACTAACCTCTTTACCAATACTCTTCCATCACTTTTCATTTCAATCTTTTGTTTTGATGACATTTTAGAAGACAATAGAAGACACTAGAAATCTTTAAATAAGTTTTAGGACTTTTATCCAATATACTCACTTATACAATAGTTTCGATGCATTCACGTGCTTTCATTTAACTATCACTTCAATCCTTAATGTTGAAATATTATAAAAACAATTACTTTTGACACTTTAACACTCCATTATCCATATTTCACATTCAAAGTACAGCTCGAATTCATTTCGAGCTATAAGGGTAATTTCACAATTTCTTACCTCTTCGAATTCTTTTTCCACTATACAGATATTATCCATACTCGGATTTAAGGCTTATTTAACCTTATCACTATCAATTTCAAATACTCTCATATCATAATCACTCCTCTTTGACACTCATATATTCACTCACTTAATGTAGAACATCAATACTTAATGTTGTACAACATGACAATTCTCATTCTCATAAGAAATTTCATGCTCAAAATTTATCTATCTGTCATAATTTATTCCTCAAATTCCAATAAATTATTACACTTCCACTGTGTTACTTGACATATCTCTTTCACTACTCATATCTTGTTTTCTTTTCACAAATAGATCTAGTGCACTCCAAACAATACACTACGAATTCGCAATCAATTCTTATAAAACATTATATTACCCTAAATATATGTAATATCAATTGTATCACAACACATATTCACTTATTCACTTCACATAACTTAGAAAATTACATTTCACTTTTTTTTTCAAAACTCCACGTGCCAGAAACGCCTAAACCACGCTATAATACCACTAAATGCAACATCCTCTGACAATTCTTATATAAAAACTATCAGAGAATGTTATTCGATATACTGTCCACGCTCCAATCAATTCTTATAAAACTCTTATCATAAATAAAAATTTTCAAATAATAATACAATCTGTATATCACAACACTTATAGGTCTAACTTTTAGACCAATTTTCAATCATCCAAATACTAGTTACAAACCAGATAACTATCATACACTTGTCAAATCAAATGATTATATAATACATTCCTTTCTTTAATAGTGAATCACTTTAATTCTCACACTTCATCCTTTAAATACATATATTCCTTTCATGTATACACAATTGTACAATCTCTCAAATATCTAATATGAAGTATCTATATACATTTATCACTTATGAATACAATATATATATACAAGATCTTCATCTGTTCTTATCTTGCTTCGATGTCCTGATACCTGCGTGTCAGAAAACAATTCTAACACTCTAAGCAAAGCTTAGTGGTGCTTGTATACACAAAATTTAACACTTAATATTAAAGAAATATGCTTAAGAAAATATAGTAATAACACTTAGTTTTAAGAAGTATTTCCATATATAAACTAATTTTAGTAAGCAGTCAATATATCATGCTGAATACACAAAGTAATTGTTATCCATGTATAAAAGTTATCATATAATACAATACTTTCGGTACTGCCACTTGTCTCGTTAAAAATCATTTTATTCAAGACTTACTTTCTCATTTGATAACATTGTTCACAATATGCTTATTTTTTTTTCAATCAGTCTTCCTTTTCAAGTTCACATATTGTGTCATTTCATTCAATTTATACTTTTCAGCACTTACATCTAGTACTATACTTTAAAGTACATTATATCTCACATCATTATATACACTTTCAATCATTTGATTAATTCAAAACATTGAGCATAACATTTCCATTGCGTTCATTAGAACTTTCATGTGTAAGCATTAATATATATATTAACAATCACTTTTACACTGGAACACAATACTTCAATTTCAAGTAATTGACTTATATTATTATTTTATATTTCTTTCATTAGTCACAACTATCATGTTCACATATCTTTTCATTACTTATGCCCATACATATTAAACTTAGATCATAGGTTTGGATAACATGTTAGTGTAGCAATCTGAATGCCAGATCTCAAGTATTTTATAATGGTAATTATGCCCACTATCACTGATAACACAATGTGTCCATTAATGGCACGAGGTGCCCACTATCACTGTGGCTATCCATTCTCTGGTTAGCCATTCAATCCAAAGCTAAATATAAATTTAATATGATTTGGGCGCTTCATTACTTTTGATGAACACTACATTGTTTATTTCATTTCATTGCTACTATACTGTTATCAACAATTGGTAGGATATATATGTGTGTCACTTGTCTAAAGTTTATCACTCGTTTTCATACGTTTAAAACATTAACACAAAAGTATGGACTATACACATATTAGTCTCATGTCATTGATTAACACTTACTTGTTTATATAAACTCTCACTTGTTTATATAAACACTTGTTTATATAAACACTTGTTTATATTGTTTCACTTGTTTATATCATTTCATTGGTACATTACTCTTAGCAACATTTAGTATGATATATATATATATATTTGTCACTTATCTAAAGTTTCTCACTTCTTTTCATACATTTAACACATACACATGAATTCTCAATACAAAAGTATGAAATATACACATATTAGCCTCATACTATGCCCGTATATCACAAAATAAAAGCCAAAAACATTATTTAGGTATCCCACGGCCGTGGCATCTAAACCCCACGCCCGCGGGATCCCAAATGAAGCTGTAAAATAAGTTTGAAGACCCCACGATCGTGGCCTTCAAGGGCCACGGTCGTGGCATATAAAACTCCTCTGTTTTATCAAATTTTTTTGAAGAAACAGCATCACTTTCAATTCCACGGTCATGGCACTCAATTGCCATGGCCATGGCATTGATTTTGGTACTGTTTTCGGAGTAAAATCATGTATTCTGCACTTTTAACTTCATTAAACACAAACATGTTTAAGATCTAAGATCATAATGTATCAAACTCAAAGTTTTGATAGAAAAATAATTCATATCAAATATTTTACCACAACTTCACTCAATCAAACTTTTAATCATTTCCTATGAATAAAACCAACATCAAACCATTCAATTCTCATAAAGGTTGAGTTAAGGATCAAAACCCATCATATAAAAGTTATTTTTGACTCATCAATCTATTTAATCAATACTTTCAACAAATATATCATTATACATAACTCAATCATTCAATTAAATCATTAAAACTCATAAAAATTCATCTCTTTGCAAAGTATAAATCAAAAGCACATACCTTGTTGATAATCACCACTTTTCCAACTTAATCTTCTCAACACTTATATTTAGATGTAATCTTATCTTAGTTTTGATTCAAATCATAGAAAGAAAGAAGAAAGAAGAAACTTTGGTGGTGTTGGTGATGGTGGCGTGGAAGATGGAGAGGAAATCTCAGAAATTTCCACACACATACACCTATGCACATATATATTTATAATATTTTTAATCCAGTGAGGGAATGCTCATCAAAACTATGGTGCACCCTCATTCTTAACCGTTGATTTTAAATCGAGTTTTAATCTTGTACAACAGTAAAAATACTCTTTTCAGTAATTGTTTAAGATATACAATTTACTCTTCTCTACATATAGCATTTATCCACAAGACTTTAGTCACTGTACACTATCAAGTTTTCATTATTAGTCAAAAAGTCCCTGTTTAACATCTTGACCATTACAATTCTCCCCCACTAAAGAAATTTTATCCTCAAAATTTACATACTATGGCACTAAGCTATTTACTTTTTTCAATAATTTCAAATTTCACATACAATCAATGATTTTATTAACTTATCAATCCACGTAACACTTTCAAAATAATTGTCATATAGAACTGTAGAAGATTATTCAACTCTACACACTTACACTTTGCAAGTTCAATTTTGACTTTGCCTTTATTCCTCTTTAATTTTTTTTATCTGATTACATTCCACTGTTATATATATCTCGTTTTTTTCTCTTATATCTAAACATTAAATCCTAGTTCCGGATAGCGGGTCACTGATGGCAAATAAATGCCCACTGTATCATTATGGCCAAAGGCCCACTATGGCATGAATGCCCACTGTATATAATGTCGTGGAGTGACCACTGGGAGAAAGGAACCAAAGATTCTCTATGACGCAAAGCGTCCACTGATGGCACATCTGCCTATATCACTGGGACATATATAAAAAAATGTCCTCTATGGCACAAAATGCCCACTTTTGATATGGAACATAAATGTTCTATATGGCACAGAGTGCCCACTATCAATATGAGACATAAGTGTCATCTCTGGCACAGAGTGCCCACTGTCAATATGGCATAAAATGCCCACTATTACTTTGAATATTTACCCTTTAGCTAATCCGGAAACTAGTTTTAACATCACTATCATTTCTTTCAATGGTACAAAGTATTGTCAATTATACTATACTTTGAAATATACCCTTTCTCTTTGAGTGGAATATAACACTTTCTCTTTGAAATGTTTGTTTCTTACTGTAAATGTATAAAATATAAACAATCATTTCAAACACATTTATCATATGAACACATTATACTTGTTTTGGATTAGTTCAAATGATTTTATTTATTCATCAATCTTTATCTTTTCAAATCATTTTCATGTTTTCATTGTAATAATGAAATCTACAAAGATTTCCACTCTTTACTTGTTTCATTCTTTTCTTAACATATTAAGAATTTATCACTATTCTTTCACTTTAAAAGTACATGTACATGTATACTTTATTCTCTATGTCTCATACACACATTCACACACACACACACACATATATGTATATATTGCTAACTTGTTCTACCATACATCATTTCACTAAAAGGGTTCACTACCTTCACATCTCACTACATTCTTTTCATTTTACATTATCAATTTCTTTCTTTCCATTTGCAATCAATTAGTATTAAGTAACTCTTTAAAAACTTATATATATATAATTTATACCTTGGCTTTAATCACCAAATAATGTTACTATCATGTATTTCATAAGTACACAATATGTAAATCTCACATTCTTATTTTCATTACTCAATCACTTTATATATACTTCTTTAGTTTCTTTAACTTGCTCTTCACATTATGTACAATCATTACTGATTTATCAATCTATCATGTTTTTTTTTTTTCACTTTACTTCGAAAATTATCTTATTTCATCATGAAGATGTTAAATCCACTAATCACTTGCAATTGTCTTTTATTTTTTTTCTCTACCTTTACACTTCTTTCACATCTCAATTACATTTATCCATATTTTCCTCGCGTTCTTTTCACATTTCAGTTTCATCATTTAGTGGATTGATTTCATTTCAATCTTATAAGCAATCTTTTGTCACTTATAACTATTTCCAAGATGTAGTCATTAATTCACTACTAATTCCACCGATAAACTCTACTCTGTGAAAGTATACAAATTACTAAACTTTTGTAGAACTAAAGTATGCTTAGCCAAATATATGACCATGTGAATGGTCTTGCACGTCTCTACTGAAATTTATTTTCAATGTTTTAAGGGCACAAATATATGCATGTCCATATAAATGATCATGCACTTCAATAATGGAATTTCTTCTCAAAGTTTGAGGAATAGAAATTTACACAAGCATATGCATGACTATTCAAATAATCATGAATATCACTACTAGAATTTCTTTTCATGATTTAATCAATAAGTAATCATTAATACAACTCATACAAATTGAGGAAACAGGATCCTCAAAGCACAATCATATTCAAATCTCAATTTTCAAAACCCTAAACTCTTTCAACCTTATTTTCTTTCACAACCATATATTAACTCTTAAATGATTTAATGATAAATTTAATCATTGTTCCAGTTCAATACACCTTTACATATTGCACGGAGAACTTTACTATCATAGAAGTAAAGTTTTCACAATTATATAATACACCATATCTTTCACAAGTAATGGTGTTTTATCAATTCACAAATCTCTTTTCATAATAAAAAATCAAGATCATTTCATTAAATAGCACTCAGTAGTATTCAAGGACTAACCTCTTTACCAATACTCTTCCATCACTTTTCATTTCAATCTTTTGTTTTGATGACATTTTAGAAGACAATAGAAGACACTAGAAATCTTTAAATAAGTTTTAGGACTTTTATCCAATATACTCACTTATACAATAGTTTCGATGCATTCACGTGCTTTCATTTAACTATCACTTCAATCCTTAATGTTGAAATATTATAAAAACAATTACTTTTGACACTTTAACACTCCATTATCCATATCTCACATTCAAAGTACAGCTCGAATTCATTTCGAGCTATAAGGGTATTTTCACAATTTCTTACCTCTTCGAATTCTTTTTCCACTATACAGATATTATCCATACCCGGATTTAAGGCTTATTTAACCTTATCACTATCAATTTCAAATACTCTCATATCATAATCACTCCTCTTTGACACTCATATATTCACTCACTTAATGTAGAACATCAATACTTAATGTTGTACAACATGACAATTCTCATTCTCATAAGAAATTTCATGCTCAAAATTTATCTATCTGTCATAATTTATTCCTCAAATTCCAATAAATTATTACACTTCCACTGTGTTACTTGACATATCTCTTTCACTACTCATATCTTGTTTTCTTTTTCACAAATAGATCTAGTGCACTCCAAACAATACACTATGAATTCGCAATCAATTCTTATAAAACATTATATTACCCTAAATATATGTAATATCAATTGTATCACAACACATATTCACTTATTCACTTCACATAACTTAGAAAATTACATTTCACTTTTTTTTCAAAACTCAACGTGCCAGAAACGCCTAAACCACGCTCTAATACCACTAAATGCAACATCCTCTGACAAATCTTATATAAAAACTATCAGAGAATGTTATTCGATATACTGTCCACGCTCCAATCAATTCTTATAAAACTCTTATCATAAATAAAAATTTTCAAATAATAATACAATCTGTATATCACAACACTTATAGGTCTAACTTTTAGACCAATTTTCAATCATCCAAATACTAGTTACAAACCAGATAACTATCATATAATACAATACTTTCGGTACTGCCACTTGTCTAGTTAAAAATCATTTTATTCAAGACTTGCTTTCTCATTTGATAACATTGTTCACAATATGCTTATTTTTTTTTCAATCAGTCTTCCTTTTCAAGTTCACATATTGTATCATTTCATTCAATTTATACTTTTCAGCACTTACATCTAGTATTAAACTTTAAAGTACTTTATATCTCACATCATTATATACACTTTCAGTCATTTGATTAATTCAAAACATTGAGCATAACATTTCCATTGCGTTCATTAGAACTTTCATGTGTAAGCATTAATATATATATTAACAATCACTTTTACACTGGAACACAATACTTCAATTTCAAGTAATTGACTTATATTATTATTTTATATTTCTTTCATTAGTCACAACTATCATGTTCACATATCTTTTCATTACTTATGCCCATACATATTAAACTTAGATCATAGGTTTGGATAACATGTTAGTGTAGCAATCTGAATGCCAGATCTCAAGTATTTTATAATGGTAATTATGCCCACTATCACTGATAACACAATGTGTCCATTAATGGCACGAGGTGCCCACTATCACTGTGGCTATCCATTCTCTGGTTAGCCATTCAATCCAAAGCTAAATATAAATTTAATATGATTTGGGCGCTTCATTACTTTTGATGAACACTACATTGTTTATTTCATTTCATTGCTACTATACTCATATCAACAATTGGTAGGATATATATGTGTGTCACTTGTCTAAAGTTTATCACTCGTTTTCATACGTTTAATACATTAACACAAAAGTATGGACTATACACATATTAGTCTCATGTCATTGATTAACACTTACTTGTTTATATAAACTCTCACTTGTTTATATAAACACTTGTTTATATAAATACTTGTTTATATCATTTCACTTGTTTATATCGTTTCACTTGTTTATATCATGTCATTGGTACATTACTCTTAGCAACATTTAGTATTATATATATATATTTGTCACTTATCTAAAGTTTCTCACTTCTTTTCATACATTTAACACATACACATGAATTCTCAATACAAAAGTATGAAATATACACATATTAGCCTCATACTATGCCCGTATATCACAAAATAAAAGCCAAAAACATTATTTAGGTATCCCACGGCCGTGGCATCTAAACCCCACGCCCGCGGGATCCCAAATGAAGCTGTAAAATAAGTTTGAAGACCCCACGGTCGTGGCCTTCAAGGGCCACGGTCGTGGCATATAAAACTCCTCTGTTTTATCAAAATTTTTTGAAGAAACAGCATCACTTTCAATGCCACGGTCGTGGCACTAATTGCCACGGCCGTGGCATTGATTTTGAGACTGTTTTCGGAGTAAAATCATATATTCTGCACTTTTAACTTCATTAAACACAAACATGTTTAAGATCTAAGATCAAAATGTATCAAACTCAAAGTTTTGATAGAAAAAGAATTCATATCAAATATTTTACCACAACTTCACTCAATCAAACTTTCAATCATTTCCTATGAATAAAACCAACATCAAACCATTCAATTCTCATAAAGGTTGAGTTAAGGATCAAAACCCATCATATAAAAGTTATTTTTCACTCATCAATCTATTTAATCAATACTTTCAACAAATATATCATTATACATAACTCAATCATTCAATTAAATCATTAAAACTCATAAAAATTCATCTTTTTGCAAAGTATAAATCAAAAGCACATACCTAGTTGATAATCACCACTTTTCCAACTTAATCTTCTCAACACTTATATTTAGATGTAATCTTATCTTAGCTTTGATTCAAATCATAGAAAGAAAGAAGAAAGAAGAAACTTTGGTGGTGTTGGTGATGGTGGCGTGGAAGATGAAGAGGAAATCTCAGAAATTTCCACACACATACACCTATACACATATATATTTATAATATTTTTAATCCAGTGAGGGAATGCTCATCATAACTATGGTGCACCCTCATTCTTAACCGTTGATTTTAAATCAAGTTTTAATCTCGTACAACAGTAAAAAATACTCTTTTCAGTAAAGGTTTAAGATATACAATTTACTCTTCTCTACATATAGCATTTATCCACAAAACTTTGGTCACTGTACACTATCAAGTTTTCATTATTAGTCAAAAAGTCCCTGTTTAACATCTTGACCATTACACTCCCTCAATGCCTATATCAAATGTGATCATAAACAATCATTTCATATCACATTCTAAGACATTCTCAACATCAAACCTTAATTTAACAACACTCCGACAAAATTTCAAAAATTAAGTCTTTCCTTACTTTAACTTAGCAAATCCATATTAACCCATTAAATTATTGTTTTGAGTTTATTTATATCATTGCAAACATATTTTAACATGTTTAAACCAATTGCATTAATTAACCACATGCTTATATTCAAAATACTAAAATGGCATAACCTTCACCATAGAATGATCTCCATTCCAACTCAATCCGATTATCATTTCAATCTTATTTCCACCACTTATATCATTAAATAACATGATTTAAGCACTAAAATCAAATAATTAATCATTCTTTAAAAATTCACTTTTTCAAAACCCTAAATCAATACTACTATCTTCAAACTCTATCCAAACTTAACTAAATCCATCATTTGATTTTAAAATCCTTGTTTATGCATCAAAATAACACATTTGGAACCAATTTGCACAATTAAAACTCATGATTTTAAAAACTCAAATGTTCCATAACCCTAAATTCTCTCTCTTCACTAAACTCAACTTAAATTCAACCATTTCTTAAATCTAACCTTAAAATCATTAATAACCAATAAAAAAAACTTCATTCATATCCAATTAAGCAATTAAATCATGCTACTATGAAATCCAAAAATTCACATAATACACTTTTCCATAGAATAGGCAAAATTGGTAAAGAAGCTTACCAATTTATGAAGAATCTTCTAAAACTTCACTTAAATCCTTGAATTCTCTTCAACTATGGTTGCTTGGAAAAAGAAAAATCCTCTCTTAAAGCCATGAAAGTCGGCCTTGAAGGAAAGAAGAAGAAGATGATGAAAAAAAAATAATTTTCTCTTTCCTCCCACTCACATTTTCAACCTTATAAATATTATTATTTTAATATATTTTTAATTAATTAATTAATTATTTTATTAATTAAAATCCCAAAATATTATTTTCCATCCAAAATTATTTATTTTTGAATTATTTTATTAATTTTAAATTTTTAAGATTTAATTACCAAAATACCATTTTATTTTGACTTTTCTTTTAAAAAGTATTGACTTTTATATATTGTATATATTTTACATATATATATCACATATATATTCCAATTTTTCATTTAAAATCCCTTAATTTTTCATTTAAAACCATTAATTTAATTTATCCATTTTAAATTATAATTTATTTTATTAAATTTTCAAAAATTAGAACTTTTCAAAAAAATTGGGATATAACACAATTACACAAGTAATATGTATCTTATATACACATCAAATGTACATTATATGTGTATTAAATATATTTAGTATGTAATGTATTAATCCAACATATACAATTAATATACCATATGCATATGTTATATATATACTCTAGATATATATATTGAGTATATATAAAATTTTTTATCTCCAAAATTACGGATGTGACAATTTTCTCCCCCTTAAATAATTTTGTCCTCGAAATTATCCAATATGGTAATAAATCATCCAAATGAAACATAATCTTAAAATCTCATCAAAATTATTATTTCATCAAATTGCATAATTTCTATTCTCCCCCTTAGGTTCATTCTCAATTATCTTTTTACCATTCCATAACTCATCATTATATTATCTATTTATTCAAACAATCACAATAGATTATCATATCATCAATCGAATTGCCATTAGACAAAATTAGTTCATCTCTTTAATATATATACACCACACACCTATTGCACTCAAGATATTTCATCACTTTATTATCTTAAAATATACTCTTATCACCTTAAATTCAAATGTTAATAACTTTTATCTTAAAATAATAATTTTACATATCTTCACTTTGATCCTACTCTTTATACAATTGCCACATATTAATTTAATATCACCATTATACAACAATAAAATCTTATTTCCTTATTAAGATTCATTCCAATTATACTATAACTAACATAACTTAGCTCATTTCATATGCATATACATATCAGAATGTTGTACTGTAACACCCTTATACCCTATATACGTACAATATATATTTTCAGCATATGTAAAATACGCATATATGGTATAAAAATATCACAGATCGATTTAATAATAATTTTTACATTTCTGTTTTAAGATTTCAAATACTAATATATAAAAAAATAGCATATAAATATTCTTTGCTTGTTATAGGAATCCAAAATAAATATTTTATATAAAAATCTCTGGAAAAAATTCGCCAGAGTTTTATTTGTAATTTAAACGTTTCCAAAATTCAACAAAACACAACCTGCATAAAACAAACACTCCAGATAAAATCAATTCACCAATTCACCAATACTTCTCAATTTCTCCATATTTTCTCAAAATACTTATATATAGGTATATATATATATCAACATTATATATAAAATCTCATCTTAAACAAAATTATTCAAATCATTCTTTACAATATATGCTTCAAAAACATATCATAACATACATAATATCAAAAATGTACATGCTTGCAACTGGCTCTGATCTTGATGTACCCAAAACAACTCTTCAAGCTCAATAAATACAAACCTAGACCCGACCAGGTCTAGTAAAACTCTCCGGCTATACCAAAACGTTCATGACACCTGCGCGACGAATTACAATCGCGCTAAGCCAAAGCCTAGTGGTACAAACTTGATAATAAAAAAAATGTAATGCCAATACACAATGCATATAGAGGTCACATCATTTCACTTTATTATATTTTTCAAATATTTCATACTCACAACTCATAACATTATATTGCTCAATTGTATCACAATTCATAATTCACATTAAAGCAAAGACAAGCATGGGTCCAAAAAGGATCTAATATACTATTCAAATTTCAGAGTTACTGCTTTGGTCCATAATGACACCATGTGTCTAGCCCGTAGGCAATATATATATCCATGGATAGTTTAACAGCCCCAGTCTCTTGGACCTCAACCCGGCTAGACCCTTAGGCCCCAGTATCTTGGTCCTCAACCCGGCTAGACTGCTACAGCTTTTGAGGCTTACGACCCAGTCTTTTCACCCCAAAAACATCATATTTATCATTTATCAGCTGGGCTTGGCTTACGACCTAGTCTTTTCACCTGTCCAGCAATTCATAGGCATGCCGCCAAATCTAGAAATCTGAAAATTGAATGACATACTAGGCACACAATTAATTCATTTATCTCATTAGCAAATACTTTCACAATTCATTTCTCATTTTATTTCTCATAATCAAACTAGGCTCATTGCTTTATTTTCACATTTTTTTTCTCATTTTTCTCATTTTTCTCATTTTTCACATCTTTCTCATTTTTCTCACTTTTCTCATTTTTTCTCATTTTTAATAATATCAATTCATTTCATTATTCCACATATCTCATTTTTGCATTCACAACACATTACCCAATTACTTTGAGTATTTTCACATAATATGCATATTTCACACTTTACACAATTTAGCCATTATCAATGGCTTTTCACAATGCATTTAATACATATATGACATTACAAATGTCATAGCACATTATTCATACTCAATCAATGAACCAAGTAGCTTAACACATTTTTCAACCAAAATGTGTTAAGTCCAAATGTCATGCAAATAAAAACATTATACTCAAAGTTTGTACATACCTCTACTAGCAAACCAAAGCAAGCTTAAAACAACCTCCAATCCTATCCTTCCAACTTGCCCTTCACCACTTGGATGAAGCAAATCAACCTCCCTCAATGCCTATACCAAATGTGATCATACATAATCATTTAATATCATATTTTAAGGTATTCTCAACATCAAACCATAATTAAACATCACTCTAAACCAAATTCTAAAATTAAGCTTCACCTCACTTTAACTTTGAAAAACCATATCAAGCCATTTAAATTAGTGTTTTAAGTTTATTAATATCATTAAAAACATATTTTAATACATTTAAATCATTTACATTATAACAATATACTCTTATGCACAAAATCTCAAAAATGGCATAACCTTCCCCCATTGAAGGTTTTCCATTCCAACACAATCCATTACTCATTTCAAGCTTATATTCATCACATTTAACTCTAAACAACATGCTTAAACAAATAAAATCACACAATTCAACCACTTTGGAAAATCACTTTTCCAAAACCCTAAATCTCCACTTCCATTCTCAAACTCCAACCAAACACAACCAAATCCAATATTTGACTTTAAAATACTTGTTTATGTATCAAAACAACTCATTTGGAATCAATTTACACAATTAAAAACCATGATTTCAAAACCCCAAAAAATACATAACCCTAAATTCTCTCTCTTCGCCAATCTTACCCAAACTCAACCATTTCTTTAATCCAACTTTAAAATCATTAATAAACAATTAAAACAACTTCATTCATATCCAATTAAGCAATTAAATCATGCTACTATAGAATTTCAAAATTTACATAACACACTTTTCCATATAATTTGAAAATTTGGTAAGAAAACTTACCAATTGATGAAGAAACTTCTAAAACTCCACTTAAATCCTTAAAATCTCTTCAATTTTTGGAGTATGGAAGAAGCAAATCCCTCTCTTGAAGCCATGAAATTCGGCCTTGAAGGAAAGAAGAAGAAGAAGAAAACTTTATTTTTTTTCTCTTTCCTTTCACCCTTTAATTTTAAACCATATATATATATATATTAAAATAATTTAATAATTAATTATTTAATTATTTATTTAATAAATTAAAAGTCCTAAATTCCCTCTTCCATTCAAAAATAATTTATTTTTGAAATAATTTATTAATTTTAAATTTTTAAGATTTAATTACCAAAATACCCTTTTACTTTGACTTTTCTTTTAAAAAGTGTTGATTTTATATGTTATGTATACTTTACATATATATCACATATATTATCCACTTTTTCATTTAAAACCCCTTCATTTTTCATTTAAAACTATTAATTTAATTTATCCATTTAAATTATAATTTATTTTATCAAATTTCTACAAATTAGAACTTTTCAAAAATTTAGGATATTACACTATGCACAAGTAATGTGTATCTTATATACGCATCAAATGTACCTTATATATGTATTAAATATTAAGTATGTAATGTATTAATCCAACATATACAATTAATATACCATATGTATATGTTATATATACTCTAGATATATATTGAGTATATACACTTTATATCTCCAAATACTTATTTAATTTCTCCAAAATCACGGATGTTACATGTACTATGCACACATAGATTGCATATTCTTAATACAACTACATACATTGAATTTCAATAAATACTTGTAAACTTATTATATTTCAGATCAATTGATCTAACTATCACAATATGACCATCACAGCCTTATTCCATTTTGACCAACCTTTAGTCTATTTTAAATTCATCAATCTATTTTCAATTCATGACCCAACTCTATTAGGTCAAATTTATTCTCAAATCTTAATTTCCTTCAAAATCATCATTACAGATAATATTCATTTCATATAGTCTCATTCACTTTAAACATCATTTTCATCAACTTATTCATTTTATACCATTTTCAAACATATTCAATGCAACTTTTACTCACATTTCATAATTCCTTTCATTTATCCTTTTCTCACATTTCTTATAGTTACCATATTTACAAAAATCACTTTTCTTACACATCATTTAAAGCTCATCATATTTTCACAATTCTCTCATGTTCCACACTTTCTATAATTATAAACAAATTTCTAACATAAAACTATAAGATACAACTATGCAAACCATAAATGTTGAGCATGTTTCTTATAGCATAACTATCAATCTCACCAAATCTATCCAACGGTCATGTCATCTCAGGCCTATGCCAGTGGATAACAAAACTAATCGGTCAATATACTAAACAAATCATATGACCATGGCATAATCATGGTCATGCCTATGGCTTATAAATAAATACTGCTCCTCTATCATTCTTCTTCAAACATTTTCAATCACAACATTAAGTTCGTACACATATTCATTTTTTTTATTCTTTTGCTACACAAAGAGTTAACACATTTCAGCTCCGTTTCAAAGCAATTTACTTTTGATCACTTCTGTTTCTAAACAATTTACTCTTAATCACTTGAACACCATTAGCCTAACTCAAGTTTCAACAATATTATCATTAACATCTCTTACATATACACATTCGTTCATATGCTAATTTTACACAATTTCCATTTATTACTCCATTTCTAATATATCTCTTATAAAAATTTTCATTCATTTTTTTTCACTTCCATACTTTCTTCATTATACTTTCCTTTTTCTTACAATCTCTTATTTATACGCATATACTTTGGGCCCAAAATACTATGCAATCATCAAGTTCAGTTGTTATAATAACAATTTCATCATCCAATGCTGTTCGGGTCCATTCTCAATCTCAATTTCATCACATGACCTAACTCTATGCAGTTCAAGACCTAATATCTCTTAGGTATATTAATACTTGCAATATCATTCTCAATATCACTAGATAAGTAATTGTATAAGGTAACAAACACTTGATAATATATGTTTTTAATCATCCACATACACATTCGTAAGTTATATTCACAATGTGACTTACTTTTCATATTTTCCTATATATCACAATTGTGTTTATATTGAAAAATCTCATCGCACATATCATACAATTATACGCAATTCCTCTTTTACATACAACCTATATAAAGTTAACATTTATCACCTTTCAGAGAATATTATCATTTCTCATTCTTTTGACATTACTTAGGTTATTCATCAATTCAACATATATATACACTTTGACCACAACATAATTAATATCTTTCTTATTTAATTGCCCATCTTTTAAATAAGTTTCTTATTACATTTTTTTCTAACACTTCACATAAATCTTAGTCACGTTTCCAATTTGACATCTCTCTCACATTTTTTTATGCATTGATCACACCTTTCATATCCATTTTCATCATTTCTAATTTAATTATCTAAAATAACTCATTTTCTATTGCTTAATCATTTCCTTTTATTTCATAATAAATTTCTATATTATCAACCACATTAGACCTTATTTAGTACTTTTATAAATAATATTACTCATTCAAAATTATTCCCATGCTTATTAAACATTAAATTATCAATATCTAAACAATCCTCATCGAAATTCCCTTACAACTCTAAATTTTCAACTTACTACTTTACTTAAACTTCATTCTATTAATCTCACTTTCAAGAGCTAACTTTATAAACATTATTTTTATATTAATATAACATCAAAACACATCACTTTCACAATTATGGAAATCCATTTCAAAAATTTGAATTTCATATAATGCAACCAACAACATGAATCTCATCAAATCTCATCCATATCACAATCTAAATCTTAAGATCATAACATTTACTTTTAAACAACACTAATTCATTTCCTTACACTAATTAACATCATCAATTAGATATCCTACTTTTACATACTCAAACCCTAAATCATGTATCATTCATTTTTTTTATGAACTCTTTGTTCTAAATTATTAAAACTCCATATTCCTTCTTCATACTTCTACCCATATGCATACAAATTTTCATAATTGTTCTTATTCATTTGTCTCTTGAAATTAATTTATTACTCATGTACACAAAATTGTTTGACTTTCTTAGTTTCATGTCACTCTTACTTTCAATTTTTATATTTCTTACCAATTCTTTATAAAAGCTTGTAAAATTTTATTCATGTGCACTTGACACATTTATGGAGTTGTATTTAAAGTTTTAGATTTTTCCAAGATGATTTAATATATTTAAAAATTAAATCTTCTAAAATCAGATAATCTGTCTCTTTAATAATTTCTCTGGCAGCACCCGGTTGTCCATTTTTATCAGGTATCATACCTTAATAAAAATTCATGAAATTTTAACCATATGTTATAAGAATACATATGATATTGGGTGTAAATTTTCATATTTTTCTGGGTTTGTTTGCTATAGTTTTTAAATATGTTTCTCAATTTCTACAGATTTTGAGTTTCTGGAACTCCTCCAACATTCTGTGTTCTTCTACCTTTCTTAATTAGTAATTCATCTTTAAAAATTATGAAATTTTATACATCAGATTCTAACATATAGAAAAAACTTTTATTAAATTTTCAAACTCATGCAACATTCCTATATTTATTCAAAAATTCAAAAATATCATTTTACAACACACCTATAAATTTTTTTGTAACTATCATGCTCATTTTTCAAACTTTTTATTTCATATCTTAAATAATTTCATTAATTATTTTTATTAATTTCACTTATTCATCAATTGAATCAGCTATGAATTTTAATTTCAAATAAAAGTTTCAAAAATTCTTAATCCATTTGCCCCATAATGACGTTTCTATTGTGCCACTCTGATCTATATAACCCAGACGCTATCTCAACTCATATCCATTATATCAAATGGACATTGCCACATCAGGGATCAGATAAATTGCCAGTGCCAATGCATGCATCACAATTGAAAATATTTTTTTATTCTAATTTTCTCTCTCTAACAACCCACCTAGGTCGAGAACCTCAAACCTAGGTTCTGATACCAAAATAAATGTAACACCCTTATACCCTATATACGTACAATACATATTTCCAGCATATGTAAAATATGCATATATGGTACAAAAATGTCACAGACCGATTTAATAAAAATTTTCACATTTCTGTTTTAAAATTTCAAATACTAAATATATAAAATTAAATAATATATAAATATTTTTTACTTGCTATAGTAACCCGAAATAACATTTTATATGAAAATCTTTGGGAAAAAATCTCCAGAGTTTTGTTTGTAATTTGGACGTTTCCATAATTCAACAAAACACAACCTGCATAAAACAAACACTCCAAATAAAATCAATTCACCATTTCACCAATACTTCTCAATTTCTCCATATTTTCTCAAAATACTTATATATAGGTATATATATAAACATCACATATAAGATCCCATCTTAAACAAATTATTCAAATCATTCTTTACAATTTACATTATATTCTTCAAAAACATATCATAACATATATAATATCAAAATATACTGTAATATCAAATATCTACATGCTGGCAACTGACTCTAATCTTGATGTACTGAAAAACTCTTCAAGCTCAATAAATACAAACCTAGACCCAACCAGGTCTAGTAGAACTCTCCGGCTCTACCAAAACGTCTGTGACACCTGCGCGACTAATTACAATCGTGCTAAGTCGAAGCCTGGTGGTACAAACTTTGATAACAATATAGTCCAAATGTAATGTCAATGCACAATGCATATAGATGTCACATCATTCCACTTTTTTATATTTTTCAAATATTTCATAATCACAACTCATAACATTATATTGCTCAATTGTATCACAATTCATAATTCACATTAAAACAAAGACAACCATGGGCCCAAAAAGGATTTAATATGCTATTCAAATTTCAGAGTTACTGCTTTGGTCCATAATGACACCATGTGTCTAGCCCTGTAGGCAAGAAATCCATGGATAATGTAACAGCCCCAGTCTCTTGGACCTCAACCCGGCTAGACCCTTAGGCCCAAGTATCTTGGTCCTCAACCTGGCTAGGCTGCTACAGTTTTTGAGGCTTACGACCAAATCTTTTCACCCCAAAAACATCATATTTATTAGCTGGCTAGTTTACAACCCAGTCTTTTCACCATTCCAGCGTTTAGCCCTTAGGCAATCATAGACATGCTGCCAAACCCAGAACTCTAAAAATTGAATAACATACTAAACACACAATTTATTTATTTTTCTCATTATTAATCTCTTTCTCTTTGTCACATATTCAATCTAGGCACATTGCCTTATTTTCACATTTTTTTTTCTCATTTTTCACATCTTTCTCATTTTTCTCACTTTTCTCACTTTTCTCATTTTTATCAATATCAATTCATTTCATTATTCCGTATATCTTATTTTTGCATTCACACCACATTACCCAATTACTTTGGGTATTTTCACATAATATGCATATTTCACATTTTACACAATTTAGCCATTATCAATGGCTTTTCACAATACATTTAGCACATATATGACATTACAAATGTCATAGTACATTATTCATTCACAATCAATGAACCAAGTAGCTTAACACATTTTTCAACCAAAATTTGTTAAGTCCAAATGTTATGCAAATATATGCAATCATTTTAAGTTTGTACTTACCTCCACTAGGAACCCAAAGCAAGCTTAAAACAACCTCCAATCCTATCCTTCCAACTTGCTCTTCACCACTTGGATGAAGCAAATCAACCTCCCTCAATGCCTATATCAAATGTGATCATAAACAATCATTTCATATCACATTCTAAGGCTTTCTCAACATCAAACCTTAATTTAACAACACTCCTACAAAATTTCAAAAATTAAGTCTTTCCTTACTTTAACTTAGCAAATCCATATTAACCCATTAAATTATTGTTTTGAGTTTATTTATATCATTACAAATAATATTTTAACATATTTATATTCAAAACACGAAAATGGCATAACCTTCACCATAGAAGGATCTCCATTCCAACTCAATCCAATTATCATTTCAATCTTATTTCCACCACTTATATCATTAAATAACATGATTTAAGCACTAAAATCAAATAATTAATCATTCTTTAAAAATTCACTTTTCCAAAACCCTAAATTAATACTACCATCTTCAAACTCTATCCAAACTTAACTAAATCCATCATTTGATTTTAAAATCCTTGTTTATGCATCAAAAGAACACATTTAGAATCAATTTTCACAATTAAAACTCATGATTTTAAAAACTCAAATGTTCCATAACCCTAAATTCTCTCTCTTCACTAAACTCAACTTAAATTCAACCATTTCTTAAATCTAACCTTAAAATCATTAATAACCAATCAAAACAACTTCATTCATATCCAATTAAGCAATTAAATCATGCTACTATGAAATCCAAAAATTCACATAATCTCTTTTCCATAGAATAAGCAAAATTGGTAAAGAAGCTTACCAATTTATGAAGAATCTTCTAAAACTTCACTTAAATCCTTGAAATCTCTTCAATTATGGTTGCTTGGATGCAGGAAAATCCTCTCTTGAAGCCATGAAAGTCGGCCTTGAAGGAAAGAAGAAGAAGAAGATAAAAAAAAATAATTTTCTCTTTCCTCCCACTCACATTTTCAACCTTATATATATTATTATTTTAATATATTTTTAAATAAATAAATAATTATTTATTTAATAAATTAAAATCCCAAAATATTATCTTCCATTCAAAATTATTTATTTTTGAATTATTTTATTAATTTTAAATTTTTAATATTTAATTACCAAAATACCACTTTACTTTGACTTTTCTTTAAAAAGTATTGACTTTTATATGTTGTATATATTTTACATATATATATCACATATATATTCCACTTTTTCATTTAAAATCCCTTAATTTTTCATTTAAAACCAATAATTTAATTTATCCATTTTAAATTATAATTTATTTTATTAAATTTCCAAAAATCAGAACTTTTCAAAAAATTTGGGATATAACACATATACACAAATAATGTGTATCTTGTATACACATCAAATGTACCTTATATGTGTATTAAATATATTAAGTATGTAATATATTAATCAAACATATATAATTAATATACCATATTTTTATGTTATATATATACTCTAGATATATATATTGAGTATATATAAAATTTTATATAATGACGGATGTGACATGAAGATAGGCCCACATACATCAACCATCTGAGAGATGAACCTGCTAATGTATTACAGGCGACCTAAGAATCCCTAAATTTTTTTTTCTGTCTTAGGTACAAGCATTTTAAGAATTTCCTTAGATTTTGTGGGATCAATCTCAATTCCTCAAGAACTGACCATATATCCCAAAAATAGGTCAAAAGCTACTTCAAACACACATTTGGTAGGATTCAGTTTCAGGTTGTATTGATGGAGTTTATGGAGGAACTATCTTAAAGCTTCTACATGCATTTTAGCTTTTCTTGATTTGATGACCATATTGTCCAATTAGACTTCCACATCCTAGTGCATTATGTAATGGAAGAGTGTAGTGTCCATTCTTTGATAAGTTGCCCCTGCATTCTTAAGGCCAAAAGACATGACCCTATAACAGTAAGTACCCCACTCTATAATAAAGGCTATCTTTTCCTTATCAAAAGGATGAACCAAGATCTGATTATACTCAACATAGAGGCCAGTTAATGAACTACCTTGGACCCAACCAATCTATCAACCAGGGCATTGATTGAGGCAAAGGGAAATCATCTTTTGGACATATATTATTGAGATCTCTGTAATCCACACACATGTAAACGTTCCCATCTTTCTTTGGCACTGGCACAATATTAGCTACCATTAAGGGTATATGATGGGCTCTATGAACCTATTTTCTAGTGGGTTGGCTATTTTTAAGGATCACTATGGCTTGAGCCAATGAAGTTTTTTGATTGATTGACTTCATGTGATCATATACAGGGATCTTATGCACTGCTATAATAGGATCCAATCATGTCATATCACTCGCTTCCCATTCAAAACAATCACAAAACTCTTTAAGAAGTGCCCTCAGTTCCTATTTAAGGATGAATGATGATACAATGTATGTATTTTTTTAGTACTTCTGATGTTCCAAGATTTAATCTCTTTATCTTCATTAATTTCATTAATGTTGAATATTTCATAATGCTCATTAGGAGACAAAGGAAAGTAAATGAAAACCTTATAACTTTTATTGATGATGAAATAATTACAAGATTTTTTTTATTATAGATAGACTCATAATCAAACGATTCTAAAGAATTAGACTTAGAAATGACAGACTTGGACTCTGAATTAAAAGACTCAGACTCATAATCGAACTCAGTACTAGAAACTGACTTAGAGCTTGACTTGATTTTGCACTCGAACTGGATTCTTAGCTTGGTGTCTAACACAACCTTAGAATCTGACAGAAGGGTTTACCTTTGACTGGGATGGAAATCTAGCTCTACTATGGATGGAATAGAATCTAATGATGGACCATCATTCTTCTCAAAATACCGAATGTTGGGTATTCTCGCACCTGATTGGATCAAGTGGCTGAAATTTGATTCTGTTTCTTCTTTTAACAAAGCTACTTGAAATATACTAGACTTCATGTTATCCTCAAATTCTTCTCTTGTATCCAAGGCAGGCCTACTATCCTCTAAGCTAGGCCTGACGTCAAAAAACAATTTCAAAACCTGGTGTTAGTTCATTATTGATGGGATTTAACTTTGGTTCGGGGAATCCATAATAACGGGAATATGTTACTTCTTTAACAAAGTATTCAATTAGGGTTTTGAAATAAGGTTGGGCTAGTAAAATACCTTTTCCATCTTTTTACATTGGATTCTTTGCGTAGCCTTTTCCTCCATTTATTTCACATCCTCGTAAGGTGACTGGTAGCTTAAATCAAATGGTTATTGGATGGAAGGATAATCTAAAAATTTTTATATTCCTTATTGATTCTTACCTAATCCCATTCCAAGAAAATAATCCATATGTTTGAGAATATTAGCAATGGCTAAGTTTCCATATAGCTTAAAGTCAAAAGAAATATGTTCTTTACATGCCTCTTATTCTATGAATTGGACGTAATCAAAAGTGAACCTTGATAGAGCTATGACTGAAGGTTATGGCTTAATCTCCACAATTGGCACTTGAGGTGGAAGATTTAATTTTCAACTCGGGTTCGCTTTAATAGTAACCACCCCTCCTTATATGGAAACTTAAGCTTTTGGTAAAGGGAGGATGGGACTACCTTTGCTTAGTGAATCCAAGGGCTTCCAAGTAACAAATTGAAGCATGATGGGACATCTAGAACCTAAAAAAGGATTCATGTTCTACATGGCCAACTGTCACTGTGATATTGGCTACCCCAAAACTTTTCTTCTTGTATTAGCATAAGCCCTCACAATTTGATCAAAGAGTATTAACTCAGACATTTCAATCCCTTGACAACTTGCAACTTTGAGCTGGCAGACATGTAATGTTGGGCCATTATCTACCAACATCATTGGCATTGTCTTTCCTTGAGCCAGGACTGTGATGTGTAGAGCATGGTTATGACAATTTTTACCTGGGAGATCCTTATATGAAAAAGAGATAGCAGCCGACTTGATCATAGATGTAACTAGAGCTTTAGGGGAGGTTTTGACTAACATTTGAATTAGACTCAAAGCCTTATAAAGAGCTTGACAATAAGGATAACTATACTGAGGAGACTCCAAATAGAAAAACCAGCTTAGGTCTTTTTGAGCAATTTTAATATGGGATCCTCGTCAGGTTCAGGGGTAGGGTTTGCTTTTGGTGGTAGAACTATTTTTGGTGGTGGCACTAATTATGATAAATCCAAGGGTGGTTGTGTAATTCTTCCACTTCTTATCATTGCATTGATCTAATCCATAAAATCATTCAAATCCAACACCCAACAATAATCATAGATTAGAGATATGGGATCCAATTCATCATTAACTAATAAAGCAATGGTATTAATGCTTTGATGGATTGGTAATAGGTTGGTGTTGATTTTAGGTTGCCTGGGTAGCATAATGGACCCATTTTCAATGAGATATTGGATCTGATGTTTGAGATTTCTACATACATTAGACTTATGGCTTGTACTATGATTTCACAATACTCATTAACATTATACTTCTTAGGAAATGGATTTAGAGCAGGCTCAGGATTAACAGGTTGAATCAACTAAGCCTCCAAGACCTTTTTATACACTAAATTAAGGGGCATACCCAAATCAATGAAGGTTCTTTGTTTTTGGCTCCTTTCCAAATGGATCTTGGTTAAAGAGTGATGTTGGCAACTTCTCCTACCTTCTGATTGGTAGTTGGTGGGCCATTGTAGTTTGGATTCTTTCTAAACCTTAAGGAAGAGGCTGCCTCATCCTTGATTTGGCCAGTATGCATCAAGTCTTCAATTTAGTAGTAGTGGCAATAAGAGCTTTGAAGGCAGGAAGTTCTTAACAATGATGTTAATTTGTTCTTATTTTGAGGGGCGATAAACCATTTGTACTGTCTTTTTCTCTCTACCTCATAAGGAATAAGGAAAAGGATTCCTTCTGGTTTTACTTAGTGGTCTCATGGGCTCTTATTATAATATCCACTTTAATGTTGTAGTGGTATTGTTTGCTAAAGGCATTGCAAATATCCTTCCATATCTAGTATTTCTTGTTGTCAAGATCCATAAACTATCTTACCACATCATCTGTAAGGAACCTCTAAAATAGTTGAGCAAGGAGCTCATCATTGAGTCCCATGAATTTGAGGGCCCTCACATACATCTTTAGATGAGTCTTAGGGCAAGTGATGCCATCAAACTTATCCATCTCAGGCATTTTGAACTTGGATAGGAAACAAGCCTCAGGATATAAGGTCAAGGACTAAAGGTCAAAAAAGGGTTTCCTCATGGTGTTTGAAGTTTTCGATCCGCTTCTCAACTGTCTCCAATTTTTTCATGAGAAGGTGAATCTCAGGGTGCTCTCCCTTTTGAAAAGGATTCATTAGGGAGCTAGTTGGGGGAAACTTAGGTAGCTCGATCGCAGTCCCGTGTTAAACCATGGGTGGAGGCTGTTTAGATGATGAACCAATATTTGAATGCTTTCCACACAACATGTTATGGACCTCGATCATAATTGAGTTGCATTGTGCACTCAAGGAATCAACCAGTGTTTTATTGAAATCAGTCTGTAGACTAACCAACATGTTTTTGAAACATTCCTCTTGATTTTTTATGATGGCCTCAACAAAGGCTTACACTTCATGAGACTTAATAGCTTAAGCCATTGGTATCTTGAGATTAAAGAAGGCAAGGTTAGTGCTTTGGGTAGAGGTTGCATTTTATGATGCTAGATTTTGGAAAATTAGTTGCTTTGATTTGGGACATATGCATGTATGTCTGGATAAATGGTCTTGATTCAAGTTTCAATTTTTAGGGTAGGAGAAGAAATTTTGAGGTAAGAAAACTAGGGATTCTAGGTGGTCTATAGATCTTACTTTATATATATATTTAATACTTTTCTCATTTCTTTGCTTTAGATACAAAAATTATTGTTGATGTTGCTTTAGATACAAAAATTATTGTTGATGTTTTTAAATTCAACCAAAAAGGATTTGACCATTAATGGGTTTCAAAATTAGGGTCGATGTTCCCTTTTGAGGAAGTGGTTAGGCAAGCAAGGCCTTCCCTTATTATTGGATAGCTAGACTACCACAACTTTTATGATTTCTCGAAATGAACCAAGCCAATAGGGCCTAGGCTCGAGTTTGGTTGACTTTCATCATTTGGATAAAATCAATGTGTGAAAATAAATTAATGTGATTTAGGTTTTGATTTAAAGCAGTAGCTTCATGTTGACCGAGGTTTTTAGAGAAAATTTTCTTTGAAATTGTGATGGATGCATGTCATGATGCATGAATGAAACCCATTTTATGATGATATTATAAAACTATGGTGCATATGACCTTTACATGTAAAAAGTGGTTTATTCCAAAGGGTCTTATCACACTAGGACAGTGATATACCTAATCACATGACAGATAATGAATCTAGTATGGATCCAGTACTATATGCATGTCTGTTATACCTCAAAAGGATTAAGTATTTATTGTTGGTTGGGCACTTTTGCTATCCCTTAATGTACCTAAGAAAGATTGCTAAGTGGATGTTACTTGCTACTCGAGGCTTCCTAAAACTAAAGGTTAAGGAACCCTTATGCATTAGAAAGGAGAAAATCAATCCAAGAGAAAACGGTTTTCAAAAGAGCCCTTTGAAATTTTATTTTGAAAATTTTAAGTGTTCCTAATGGAGTTGCCAGCTGTAAGGCCTTGCCTTAGCATCAGATTTGGCCCGCAAAGAGGGAGTCAAAAATGCTCATTTGGCTTAGTCCCATACGATATCGCTACTATGGTCTCCAGTTGATTCGGTAAGTATAAGATAATTTTTTATTTTAAAAAGATTTAGTTTTCTTTATTTTTGAAAAGAAACTTTTCTTGTATTTTGAAATGGAATGATGACTTTTATTTTGAAAAGTAAAAATTAGAGAGTCACCACCTTAGTTTATTTTATCTGAAAAAAATTGAAGAAACCCCCATTTAATTGACTCCAATAAATTTACTTAATTTTGTATCAAAAAAATACTAGTCTGAAACTAATCACCATGATTTCCAGGCTAAATTTTATAAACAAATTTTAATAAAAGATTTTTCCTTGATTGTTTTACCTTTTTGGATTTGAGAAAAAAAATATAATTTTTATGGATTATGCCATAATCAATTATGAATGATATTATCATGATGCATGGACATTTAATAATATAAAATCCATAAATGTAGTGCAGAATAGTAAATATTACAACTCTACTAAAATAGCAATTTCAAAAGAGCTTTAACTCTTGTCCTTATGAGTCCTAAGTTTAGCATAAATCCGTAATTATTTAATTAACCCAAGGAAAAAGAAAAAGGTAAACAAATACAATTTTAAGGGTGTCCATTGCAAAACCCACCAAATTTACAATGAAGCCTCAAAATATCAAGAAAGAAGAAGGAAGAAAAATGATAATAATATTAAAAATGATAAACAGTAATAATAAGAAAATTAAAAGAGAAGAACCAGTTGGTTGTTTAGGTGTGGGCTCACCACTCGAAGTAATATTTTGAGTGTACCTACTTATCCCATTTGAATAGGAATAGAGCCATAAATAGTTTTAGCCCTTTGGTTGTAAATGGGGTAAATTAACTAAATTTAGTTGATTAATTAAAGAACTAAAATAGAGATAGAAAAGAATATGATATCTTAGGTAGTTGTTTTTTCTTGATGAATGGATAGAGGGCTTTGCCACTTCGTAACTCCACTTGCATTGGAAAAGGGAATAAAATTAATTCATAGTAGAAACAAAAGTTGTTGATAAGAGAAGAAAAATTTAATTAATTGATTTTTTTAGTGTGAGTACAATTCTATAGAGTTTCGGCCTTCGAAATATGGTCTCCAGAACAAGTGGAAAGTCCCATATTTATAGAGGCAGGTTGGGGCCTCTGAGTTGCGCACTTCAAGGATAGTCCGTGCCTGATGTGGCCATCCATTAGTGACGCAGCCGTCCATGAGAGAGGCAGCCATCGAGCGCACGGCCCTGGCATAGAAGTTAGAACCATGTGGCACAACATTTTTTTTAAAGGAAAAAATAGTTTAACAATTTTCTAATTTTGATTCTCCTAATTTTGTAAATCAGGTGCGAAATTAGGAGTTTACAATGTCTGCCACTATCTTGTGAATCTCTAGATATAGGCCCTAATCGTCTCATTCTATTTCTGCACAATTTTTAATAAGTCTATCGATGTGCACCCATGGTCTATTTAGGCAACAATCTTATTAATGAACAACTCAAAACGTTGATAGAAACTATGAATAGAGCTCGGTTCAAGGTTCTTATACCAAAGCTGTGCATTTCTAGTGAGGGTTTTCAGAAAAGTATACACAGGGAAGACTCTAATTTGGTGTGTACTAGGGTCATGTTGTAAAAGATGTCCACATCAGCGAGAGGGTGTAAAGAGCCATTGTACTTCTTAAACTTTGGGATTTGATAGGTCGGTGCATGACGTTTAAGATTGTCATTGAGAGTGAGGATCAAAAGGTTGCATTGTATTGGAGTGCACTCCACCTCTGCACCTATTTAATGTGTTTTAGCTCTTCAAGTGTAAGCATAATATTTTTATCTTTGGATTCTAAGAATGCAAGAGTCGGGTGAGCTGGGGCTCTACATACAGAGGGCTCGGTGGTGAAGAGCAGTCTTTAAGCTTCTGGCTCATGTTCTTGAGACCTCATTCTCTCTTGGTATTGTTGGCTTGGTTTAAGTATGTGGGGTTGTGATGGGTGGTATTCTTGTGAAGGCGGTGGGGGGAAGGGAGGGTTATTCTGCTGCATCATAATGGAGACAAAATCCCTCAAGGTGGCAGTTAGATCACAAGCTTTTTTTTTTTAATGAGCCTAGGAGATTCGAGGACAACAAAGGACATTTGAGCCACATGTATGGCAATTATTGGGGTCACAGGGTAGGATTTCTAAGGAGTGAGGCATCAGCAGTGATTGTAATACCCTTATACCTATATACATACTATACATACACCCTCTATATGGAGAATATGCATATAGAATATAAAAGTTCCATAATAAATACATGTAAAAACTCTTTTTCATTAGTATTAAAGATAATTATAAATTATAAAAGAAAATCTCTATAAAATTTTTGCCTGAGCTTTGTTTGTAATTATAGAAAATGCCAAATCAATAAATACTCAACCCGCATAAAATAAAACTCCCAAAATAATATTTTTACAAAATCCTCCAAATCACCACTTCATTAATTTATATCGAGATTTTCATAGTTAAAAACATAATTTATCTTAATTATATATAACATTTCCCAAAATATGTTTGAAATACATATGATGCATTTACATTGTACAAAACAAAAAGTTTATAGTGACATAAATACATGTATGAAATCCCAGCATAGGTGGTCTCGTGGCAAAATTGAAACCCCAATCTCAACCTCTCTTTAGAACAATCTGCTCTGCAGTCCTAATATCTGCATGATATAGTTAACCGTACTAAGCCCGAAAGCCTAATGATATATACTTTGATAACATTAAACATTTTTAAAATCAATGCATGCATTTATAATGCTCAAAACATCATACGATCATCACAAAACCATACTTCACTACACTTTCTTTATTTTATAAAAACAATCAATGCCATTATCTTGAAACATCCATTTTAACAACATTGACTCCTAATACATATAAATACCCCCACAAACACACAAGCATTTGGCCCAATAAGTCCCTACATAATATTAAGGTTCCAAAATAATTGATTTGACCTATCGTGACCCATTGGTCCTACGCTAGGGATCTATGTGCAACAAACCACCCGAAGGTGCATCTCCTATCAACACTAGGGATTTGATTGCCAAATACTGCCCGAAGGTGCATCCCTTAATGATACCAACGTGTCTCGCCCAAAGACATAATAATAAATGTGATACCAGCATCTCGCCCAGTGGCATAATAAACATAATGATGTATTATTGGCATGCCAACTCGATATCACCAACATCAACTTTCTAGAATAAGTAATTGTGCAAGGCTAACACACATAATTTAATATTCCATTTACATATTCTGATACACATTTATCACACATTTCACGTAATCATCTCATTCCATGATCACTTTTACATTTCATAATTTCCATAACCATTTCGAATATTTCCAATCACATTACATAATGTAGTTTATTCCCATATTTTTACATCATATTACACAAACAATTATCATTTACTTGATCCATCACATTTCATAACCCCTTTTTCAATCACACCCACACATACCTCAATTCTACATGTTTCATACAATATATAAAACATCATCATTCATCACACTTTCAATCACATTAAACATATTATTTAATCACATTCATATTCACACACACACATATACTTTTAAAGAATGTCATCATTCTTTAAAGAATACCAATATGGGTGGTGTCATGCATAAATAATTAAATTGAATATTAATAAAGTATGTACTAATCTTTCTTAGCTTCCAAACCAACCCAATAATATATTCCAAGCCTCAAAGTCCTAAGTTTCACCACTTATACCAATTTGGTCTAAGCACACATAAACTGGACAATAAATAGCATCATTCATTTAGAATCAGTTCCATGCTTAAGTTATATCAAATTATCACTCATTATACAAATTCTATCCAATTTCCAACAAAAACCCAAATTTTCTCCGTTTACTACTGTGAGCGGGGATTTTCGCCCCCACTCCCGGTGGAATGGTTCTTGTGACTTCGGCACTGTTTAGGCTCGGGGCCTTAGAGAACACGGACCTAAGTCCAGAGAAAATGGAGTTGCCACCCGGATGAACCGGGAAAAAGAAAGGGGTGGATGACTCGATTCCTAAGGAATCCCCAACCCCTTAATGGGTTCGGAAAGTTGGGTACGTGTGAGGAAGGTGAGAAATGGCCCAGCACCCCCATAACGCCCAGTTCATTGGAACCGGCCTCCTTTACAGGTCTTAATATTATAAAACTCTTAAGTATAATAACATTATCCATATTACACACAATAATTAAAAGAAAGCATCAATATATTAAAATCAATGCAATGTCTAAACAAAACAAATAAATGAACACCCATCCAAGGATGGAAACATGTCCTTACATCACATGCCTAGATAGGACACCTACCAAAGGTAGAAACATGCACTTTACATTGGTCTAAAATATAAAAGCAAATTAAATTACATGATGTTTAACTAATGAGGTACCTACCATGTGGAAACATACCTCTTACAACTTTTGGAAATCTAAATTAATTGATAAAAATAAATAATCTTTCATCATAAATGAATCATTCATCAAAGCTATTAATCAAAATATAAAATAAACATTCATCCATGACAAATTAAATAAATCAAGTATTGAAATTAAATCAATTAAAGCATAAGAAATAAATCAAAGCATAATCAAGTATGGAATTGAATAAAGCAAATAAAAGTTCAAGTATAGCTACTATTTCCATTTAGGGTTCTTTATCTCATGTGTTGAGGTTTTGGAAATTCTAAAGTTTAAGCTACTTTGATTTTTTTTCATGGAATTAAAATAAATTAGGGTTTTATGTTTTTTAAGGGTTGGTAAGACACTTTGATTAAACAAATTAAGATTTGGATGGTGAAATCATGAAACTAGGGTTTTGGACACTTTGAAATACTTTTTAATTCATGGTTTTAAATAGTGATTTAAGCTATTGTGTAATTTTTGAGTTTTTATGTGTTTATGTTTTTTAATGTTTTAAAAGGATTAGGGTTTAAAAATTAGGGTTTAAGGTTTTAAAAGGGTTAGTGTTCATTATTTTAGGTTTAAAAGTTTAATTTTGGATTTTAGGGTTTTAGAATTTAGGTCACGGGTAAAAGATTTGAATTAAGGTTTTAGAAATCAATTTGATAATTTATGAAGTTTTATGAATTTAAACAAATGGATTGAAGTTTTTATAAGTAGAAAATATGTTTTTTAAGGTTTTTTGAATGAAATAGAACCTACTTTAATATTTTAATAGAAACAGAATTTAATTTTGGTTTTGTTGAAAAATATGTTCAATTAGAGTTTTAAGGTTTTTTAAGAAGAAAAAAATAATAATTTTAAGTCTTTTTAGAAAATAAGGTCACGTTTTAGAGTTTTAACTTTGGAAAACTAAATTTAAGTTCTAAGATTTTAACTTTTGAAAAACACAAAAAACCCTAGTTTAGCTACTGTGTAAAAAATTAGAATTTAGAATTTCATACCTTCTTTTGTAAGTTGCTCCAAAAATAATTCTTCTTGGATGAACTAGCTCCAAAGACAAGCCTTTGAAATCCCCTCCCCCCGTGATGCTGCTATTCCAGAAAAGATTTAAATTCAATTTCTTCTTTTCCTTCCTTGATTTGGTTTCAAACATTCCAAACTCCCCTTGGATTTGTTCACTCTCGGCCACCCCCCTATTTTCAATGCCTTTGGTCCTTATTTATAGTGGTTTAAGGTTATTTATTTCTAATTAATTAAGGTAAGTAATATTAATAAAAAAAAGAAATTAAAACCTAATTGGATTAGGTTTCAAAAAAATTTGCGTTGAAAAATTTTGCGCTGGCAAAAACTGTGGCAGCCGGGCCCGTGGCTGGGGCTAATGGGCGTGCTAGCCCGCAGGAAATTCCTGCAGGCGGTTATTTTGCCCGCAGGAAAATCCTGCGGGAAGTTATTTCGCCCGCAGACCTACGAGTGAAGTGCTGGGCCTACGGGCGTGCCGCCCGCAGGAAATTCCTGCGGGCAAAACGCCCACAGGCCCGCTGACTGCCGATTTTTTTTACTCCGATTTTATTTTTATTTTTATTTTTTAATATTTATTTGTTTATTTTCATTTTTTATTAATAAAAATTAGATACTAAGGTAAAAATTACTTAATTAAAATTTTTTTGACCAATTAGACAACAAAAATCATTTTGGGCTAAATAAAACATATTAGATCGGATTGGGTAAAAAATTAAGGGTCTACAGTTTGCCCCCTGCTTGAATGATCTAAAACCTTAGTGAAAGAGAGTGAAAAGCAAAAAGGCTTAATTTTTTGAGATGGCGACTTGTTTTGGGTACTTGGACCCAATTTGAGTTTTGGACTCACGGAAAAATTCTAGGTTCTGGACCAAAGGAAAATTTGGATTGTGGACTCGGTTCGAGTTCTGGACTCAAGGATAATTCTAAGTTCTGGACCTAAGAAAAATTTGGGTTCTGGACCCGGTTCGAGTTCTGGACTCAAGGATAATTCTAGGTTCTGGACCTAAGGAAAATCTGGGTTCTGGACTCAAGAATAATTCTAGGTTCTGAACCTAAGGAAACTTTGAGTTCTGGACCCGAGAAAAAGTTTAACTAATTTTTAGGCATATGTCTTCTTATTGTCTTCTAGATGTAAAAATATTTATATACCCGCAATAATTTGAATGATTAAAATGAACAATTGAATTTTCTGTTTATTTACTGTGTAGTCACTGTATATGCACTATTTGCTATTCATAAATAGTAAATTTATTATTCGCCAACAGAATCAAATAGTATTTAATATTGGAAAAAGTAATTTTACTATTTACCAATAGTAATACTATTTATAAATAGTAACATTTACTATTCATCAATAGTAATACTATTTATGAATAGTGACATTTACTATTCATCAATAGTAATACTATTCATAAATAGTGATATTTACTATTCATCAATAGTAATACTATTCATAAATAGTGAAATTTACTATTCATGAACAGTTTTGAGTTTGTTTCCTTTTGCTTGCCGTTCCTTTATAAAAGGCCATCAATTCTTCACTTCATTTCACAATTGTAATTCTCTCAAATTTCTTTTCAATTTTAATATGCATGCTTTGAGGTCGCGAACTCATTCTAATGCCGAGTTATTGGAGTTCATTCAGCATCATGAAGACGAAAATCTAGATATACTAGCCGGGATGCCACTCCATCGCAGTTCCAACCAAAAAAGCGAGGTAATCTTTTTTTTTATATTTATATATTTTATTTTTTATATTTATATTTTATTATTATTATTATTATTTGCTATTGTGAAAAATAATTTAATTTAAATAGATAAAATAACACGTACTTACCTGGTATTAACTTACCTCGGTCTGTGTTAGCATGATTGTTGTGTCGTTCGGGCTGGAGGGTGTATTTATAAAGTCCGACAATGGTATGATGTAATGCCTTCTCGGGTAAGGCAGATTATCCGAGATTGTGGCTTTGAGCAGTTTGTCTTACAATTGCCGTCTGAAGAATATCGATAGACCGAAGTGTAGTCCAGGCGCTGGCAGAGCGATGGCTGGATACAACTCACACTTTTCACTTGCCCATTGGGGAGATGACAATTGGTCTAGTCAATTTTACTGCCATATCCGGCCTTCGATATGATGGTTCTCCAGTTCCTCTAACCAATGAAATTTTAACATTTGAAGAAATTTAGGAATTAATTGGTATGGAACCATCATATAAAGGACCTCGTAAGATAAAAATCGAGCCGATTCATAGTTATTGGATGAATTATGAAGGTTGGATTGGCAGAAACAGGGCCGAATAGTATGCTCGAGGATTTTTGTTATATCTGCTCAGATCGACCATCTTTGGCAGCACTGAATCGCCCATTCACTTGTCAGTGTTGAGTGCCTTTCTTATCTCAGAATGGTACCATCTTCTGGCTGGGGTGAAGCTGGTCTCACATGTCTTTACCATGGCCTTGATAAGCTTTGCCGAAACAAGAATTCTTTCGTTAGCTTGATGGCGGTTGTCGAGGTATTCTTTCTTCCATCAATGTCTTTTCCCCTTTTCTCTTGCATGAATATGATCTTCATTGTTATTGTAGGTATGGGCATATGAACACAACCTTGTGAGGGTACTCGGCATTTCCCAAGAAAGAATCGGGTATCCTAGATTAAATTACTGGTTGTCCGATCGTGTAGTAGTTCCCGGCTCTCACCACGTGCATACCCATCGCTTTTATGTTAAGCCGCTTAACCTGGGATCAGGTAAAATAACATCAGTATGATTTAAATTTTATGTGAAAGTTTTACTCACCTTATGTTATTTTGCAGGTGAATTTGTCCTGGTGGAATCCAGAAGAACGAGCAAATTGGTCTCCTTTGATGAGGGCTGCACTATTTTTCCAACATTCTCGGCGAATTATTACTGGCCCCGTGTCTAGTGGCTGGTTTCTCAGGGAAAGAGTTTATGAATGGTTTCTCGGCCCAGAGCAGCGGAGGTTTCTGATGCAAATCCTAGAATACACTTTAAATATTATGTCGATGTCGGAGGATGCTTGGCGGTCGGCCCAGTATGGTCATAATGCTGAGTCATTTCTCCATTTACTGGGTCCATTTTATGCCCGTTTTATTCAAATGAGACTCTTGCACTTTGATGTATCTCCTGTCGGTGTGCGGGAGATTTCCAATGGAAATGAGGGTAGAGATGAGGAGGAACATCATGGAGATGTAGGAGAGTCTATTCCACATCTCGGGACCAATACTTCTCAGGTAAAACTCTTACCACTTTTCCATTGCAACTGCTCTTTCTTTCTTTGATTCTTTAATGATCATTGCAGGTTGTTGGCTCGTTTGATCATGAGGCTGGACCTTCTTTTACTGACCCTTCGTTTGCTCATTCTATCCCGCCAGATATGCCATCTTATCCGCAAGGCATTAATATGAATTACCTGGTACGTTTCTTATTTCGCAATAGTTTATGCTATATGTATGCATGATTATGTATGCTCTTACCTTTTTCCTTCTTGGCTCACAACGGATGCTCGAAGAACAAAACAAGAAGCTTCAAGAAGAGTTATCTGCAAGTCGTCAGCAGGCTTCTCATTTTAAAAATTTATATCATCAATCCGAACAAAATTTCTGTGACTTTCGATTTCAAGGAATGAGGGATCCGGGTGCTTCTTCATCGAGAGACCCCCAAACTGATGACCATGAGATCCTTTCGTCTGCTTCTGATGAGGACCATGACAAATCGAAACTCCAAGGCAATAGGAATTTTAGTGCTTCTACTTCGGATGATCCCGGGATGAGTAATTTGCCCCCTACTTCAACATGCGATGACTTTTTCAAATCTTTATTTGGTGACCTACCACCACCCTCTTAGTGACATGTAAACATTATAACAATTATACAATAATGAAAAATATGCTCTTTTTTTTTTAGTTACAGCCAAAATTTTTTTTATTTTTTTATTTTTTTATATATAATACATCATAATTAATATCCACTTCTTTTGTTAAACCAAATTTAATATGGTAAAGGAAATTCATTACCACTTCCTTTCCTTATGCCATATGGTCTTATCCTTTCCCATCATCTTTTCCATTTCTTCTATATAAATCACCTTGCATGCCATATTTCAATTCATAAACCAAAAATCTCTCTCCTTCAACGTGAAGACTTCCTTTAGCAATTTTGGTTCCCCTTTATTCATCAACCATGACCGAGCACCATTTAAAGAAAATAAAAATTCTATTTAAGAATATGGATGCCAACCATTGGAAGCAAATTTCATGGTCCAAGCTTGATGTTTTAAAATGCTTTCAAAATGTCAAATTGGACCACTCTTTCTTACATGTCGTGGCTTCCCTGTGGGATACGGATTCTAGGGTATTTAGAATTAATGGCTTTGAAATGTGTCCCTTGATTGAAGAATTTGAGGCCATCCTTTGACATCCCAATAATCAACGAATGGCATTACCCACATTGATTTCCAAAACTCAACAGAAGATGCAGATGTTATTTCAAATTCTGAAACCCGAGATTCTTTGGTTGATAAGAGGTGAAAAAATTATACTTGCTCCTTTGATTGACTTTTGTCTTTCTCATTTGGCTCCTACTAAGGCCTGGGGATGCATGCTTTATCTTTGCCTGCTCGGCCAATTCTTACTTGTTTCTTTTGACGGTGATATTGACCCATGAGTATTGGATATCATGGATCAAATGGAAGGAGGCTTGTCGCCGGTACCTGTGATCTTAGCCAAGACCTTAGTTGGATTAGACCGATTTAAATCAAGATTGTCAAAGAGGCTGACTGGGAGCCCATTGCTGCTTCAGGTAATTACCTAAACTGCCCTTCTGGGTTTTCAATTTAGGTTTTTTTTATCTATCTAACTTTTGCCTAGTCCGCCCATGTGGGTTTTCGGAACTAGCTAGCTGTCCTAATTTTTGCCTAAGTTGCCCTTGCAGGTTTTCAACTTAGCTAATCTCTTTTTTTTTATCGCTCTAACTTTTGCCTAGTCCTCCCATGCGGGTTTTCAGAACTAGCGAGTTGTCCTAATTTTTGCCTAAGCTGCCCTTGCGGGTTTTCAACTTATCGGACCTCTTTTTTTTTTTAATTCTTTCTTCACAGATTTGGCTTCAGGAGCGTCTTTGTTTGCTTGATACTCCCTTCATGGATTTTTCCAAATACCTGCCATGTCATCATTCTGCTAGGAAGCTGCTCCATCCTGCTTCTTCATATGCTGACTGGGTTGACTGGATCCACTCACGCTTCGAAGTCAATATCCGTTGGTTGGTACCTTGGTGGAAGATTTCTCATATTACCATGCGGACATACTTGATGTACGTTCCTCTTGCTGCACTTCGTCAAGGTACATGCTATGATCCTCACCGACTTGGGCGTCAATATGGAGCTGAGCCTCATGATTCTGACTTTGTTCCTGACCTAGACATGCCTTGCTTGACTGAAGCCTACTTGGACCAGCTGAGGCAATGCTAGCCTGCACGTTACACTTATCGGCTACCATAGATTTTACATTTGTCAATTCATAAAGTGTATTGTTAGGAAAAATAATTAGAGTAATAAAAGATGCTTCGTTTCCATTTATAATTTGTCATCACCTTTTGCAATTATGATTACTTATTTCATCCATGTCTGGTCATATACTCATAACAGTGCACAAAGAGCAATTTAATCATTAATTCTGTTTTATTAAATTAGGGAATAACCAAACATAAAGCCTGCATACACAAGATTACTCCTGTTGCCAATCAGCCCTTTCGGGTTTTCTAATTGACGATTTTCTCTCATTAGCCCTAATTGTTGCCTAGAGCGCCCTTTTGGGTTTTTGGAACTAGCGGACTGCTCTAACTTTTGCCTAGGCCGCCCTTTTTGGGTTTTCAACCTAGCGAGCTCTTTCTTTTTCATTTTTCATACATAAAACCTCTTCAACCTATCAATGTTTACTGGCTTACTCCCATCCATGTCTGATAACTTCACCGCACCTTTGCTCATGACTTGTTTCACGACATATGGTCCTTCCCAGCTAGGTCTGAACTTCCCTCTTGGATCAGATACATTAGGCTTACATTGCTTCAATACCAAATCCCCAACCCTGAATCTTTGAATTTTGACCCTTCTATTGTAGGCCCAAGCTATCTTCTTTTGATACAGTTGGTGATGATACAGTGCCTTTAGCCTTCTCTCTTCTAATAGAGCTAACTGAGTGTATCTGCTTGCTACCCATTCTATTTCAGGCAGCTCCGCTTCCAAGACTACTCTCAATGACTTGATCTCAATCTCAATTGGCAATACTGCTTCCATCCCATAAACCAAAGAGAACGGTGTCATTCCAGTAGGTGTTTGCACACTCGTCCTATATCCCCATAAAGCAAAGGGAAGCATTTCTAACTAGTCCCTGTAAGTCTTGGTCATCTTGGACAAAATTTGCTTAATTGTCTTATTTGTTGCTTCCACTGCACCATTAGCCTTTGGTCTATAAGGAGAGGATCAGTGATGATGGATTTGGTACTTGGAGAATAAATCCTTAACTGCTCCTTGAAACTGTACCCCATTGTCTGATATCACACTGTGCGGGACCCCAAATCTGCAGATGAGATTCTTTTCGATAAACCTAGCCATTTGACTTGCACCTATCTTGTTGAAGGATTCGACTTCGACCCATTTCAAAAAATAATCAACTGCTACCACAATAAAATGGTTCCCTTTTGAAGCTGTCGGACGTATCTCTCCTATAATGTCAATACCCCAGGTGGCAAAGGGCCAAGGTGAAGACATTGAATGCAGTTCTTCAGGAGGCATATGATTCAAGTTACCGTACATCTGACATTGTTGGCACTTCTTGAAAAACTTAATATAGTCTTTCTCCATGGTCAACCAATAGTAACCTTGTCGAATAATCTTCTTAACTAGGGCCAAACCACTCATGTGCGGACCGCAACTTCCCGCATGTATTTTTGACATGATGCACTCCACTTCGGGCTTTCTTAAACATCTCAAATGCACCCCATTGGGCCATCTTCGATATAACTCCCCATGGAATGTGGTGTATTGCAATGACCACCTCCTTATGGCTCTTCTCTCTTTCTTTGTTGCCCCCGGCGGGTATTCTCTTTCTTCCAAAAATCGCCTTATAGTATCATACCACGTATCATGGTCTGTATCAACTTCCATGATTGTCTCATATTCATAACAAGGAGTTGATGAACTGGTTAAGATCAAAGGCTTAAGGAATAGGTTAACAAGATCTTCCCATACCGAAGCCAATGTGGCTAGGGCATCAGCCATCTGATTTTCTTCTCTTGACAAGTGTATAAAACTACGCTCCTTAAAATTCTTCTTTATCATGGTCAGGTAATGATGGTATGGTTTCAATTTTTCTTCTTTCAACTCCCACTCTCCATTTACTTGGGATACTACTAGCAACGAATCACCATAAACTTCCACCTTATCTACCTTCATAATCATTAGGGTTTCCAAACCGAAAATACAAGCTTCGTACTCCACCATATTATTGGTTGCCCTAAATTTCAACTTTTTGGCTAAAGGGATGAGTTCCCCTTCGGGTGATTCTAGTATAAATCCCAAACCTGCTCCTTTCCCTGTTTGCTGCTCCATCAAAATACATTTTCCACCCTTGTACTTCAATTGCTTCTAAATGTTCATCTGGAAATTCCAAGATTACCTTTTCACTTTCTGGTAATGGTTGTTGAGCCAGAAATTCTGCCACCGCTCTACCTTTGATTGTTTTTCTGGTTACATACTCGATCTCAAATTCTTCTAATATTATCAACCATCGACCATATTTCCCAATTAAAGAGGGTGTCTCCCTTAAGTATTTCATTGGATCCAACCTGGAAATTGCTTGCGCACTATATGATTGAAAGCAATGCTGCAACTTCTTAGAAGACCAAACCACGGCTATACGTGTCTTTTCAATAATACTATACTTAATTTCATAAGGTAGGAGCCTTCTACTTAAGTAGTAAATGGCATGCTCAATCCCCGACTCATTTGCTTGGGCTAGCATGGCTCCTATCGACTCTTCTTCTACTGCTAAGTATAGTAATAGAGGTTTGCCGGGTTTAGGTGATTTCAAAACAGGTGGATTCAACAAATACTCTTTTATTCGATCAAAGCCCTTTTGACATTCTTCGTTCCATACGACTGGCTGATTCTTCCTAAGCAACTTGAAGATAGGCTCACAGATTGTTGTGAGCTTTGCTATAAATCTACTAATGTACTGTAGTTTACCAATGAATCCTTGAACTTCTCTCTTCGTCTTAGGGGCCGGTATATCCCTTATTGCTTTGACTTTTTCAGGATCTATCTCGATGCCATTCGGGCCAATTACACATCCCAACAATTTACCTGAGGTAACACCGAATACACACTTCTTCGGGTTTAATCTTAACTTATACTTCAAAGCTCTATCAAAGAATAATTCTAAATTCTGGAAGTGTTGCTCCCTTGTATCCGACTTAACCATCATATCATCAACATATACTTCAACTTCTTTGTGCATCATGTCATGAAATAATGTGGTGGCCATCCTTTGGTAAGTTGCTCTAGCATTCTTTAAGCCGAAAGGCATCACCCTATAACAAAATATACCCCATGTAGTAGTGAAGACAGTTATGGCTTTATCATCTTGGGCCATTAACACTTAATTGTATCCGGAAAATCCATCCACAAATGAGTGTAGCACGCTAGAGGTTGCACTATCAATGAGTACATCTATATGAGGTAAAGGAAAATCATCCTTAGGGGAAGCCTTGTTTAAATCTCTATAGTCCATGCAGACCCTTATCCTCCCATCTTTCTTTGGCACAGGTACTATGTTGGCTAGCCAATCGGGTATTCTATCACTTCAAGGAACTTCACTTGTATTTGCTTAGTGACCTCTTCTTTAACCAATTCAGCCCATTCAAGTCTTAATCGTCTAAGCTTTTGTTTGACAGGTTTAATGTGAGTGTAAGTAGGAATATGATGCTCGGCTATGTCTCGATCTATCCCCGACATATCTTCATAAGACCAAGCGAACACCTCTTCATATTTTTTGAATATTTTTTCAAATCTCTCTCTCTCATCAGGAGTAAGGTCGGATGCTATGCTAATGTTTTTAGGGTTTTCAGTTGTTCCCAAATTTAATGATTGTGTCAACAGAGTTAATATTAAAGATGCTCATGTAACTGCTATTTGAATGTATGCAACCATCAGAAAAAAATCACACAAGTAAGCAAAATCAGACTTTATTGCATTCATTTTGGAAAAGAAAACATCATCATCCTCATACAAAGCAAACAAATTAAAATCAAAATCAAAATCGTTGTTCTCAGAATCATAAAGTAGGATGTCTTCAAACTTTTCTTCAACCAGGGCAGCAATCTCTTTCGGAGTTTTCTCGGCTTTCAAGGTAGCTTCATTCTTCTCTTTTGGAGTGGATTCTTTGTTGGTTGACAGGGTGAGCTCTTTCTTCACTTGCTCTACTAGCTCAGCAACATCTGCAAAAATTTCAAAACCAGGGATTAAATTACCCATGAACATGATTGGCTCAGGCTTTCCTTGGAGCGGTCCCATATCTGGAGCTTTGACGAAGACTTCTTAAAGTGGTGGGAAGCTCATCTTCTCATTCTTCTTTGTTTGAACATCATTGGCTTCATCATATCCTAACCCCTTCTTGGAAGCCTGAGTTCTAAAATCTGGCAACTTTGTTAAACCGGCCTTACCCTTTCCAAGACCAGCTCCAGGAAGGTAGTTCATGTTCTTCATCATATTCAAGACTTTGGAGTCCACTGCTTCATCATCAGAAATTGCAGCCACTTGAAAACCATTAAGAGGCCTCTCGACCATTAGAGCATTAACAATCTCATTATCTTCAGCTTCAACGACCACTGTCTCATCTCCGTTGGGGAATTTGATCTTTTGATGAAGGGTGGAAGGAACTCCACCAAGAGGGTGAAACCATGGTCGTCCCAAGAGTAAGGCAAAGGTAACTGGTATGTCTAAAACAACAAACTCCACAATAGATTCAATTGGAGCAACCTTGACGGCCGCTTTGAAAGTCCCTTCGGCATGCCTCTTAGTGTTGTCATAAGCACGAATTGTCACCTCGGTTGGGTTTAAATCTCTTGTTGACATGGCTAGCTTTGGTAGTATCTTAAGTGGATAAACATTTATGGAGGACCCACCATCGACCATTACACAAGGAGTCCTCTTCCCCTTGACTTCTATTTTGATAAAGAGAGGGCAGATGTGGTCTCTCCCTTCCTCTGGTAAGTCCGCATCGGAAAAAGAAACTGCTCCCATACTAACTTCGCTCTTCTCTTGAACCTCTTCACATTTCATTACTTCCCCAATTTTTATGAAGTTGATCAACTCCTCTGGTGTTGTGGAGGTAGAAATCGACATGCTAGCCAAGGCTTTGGCTATAGTCTCTCGGTGCTTTTTAGAAGTAGCTAACAGGTCCCAAATGCTAACACTTGCTTGGGTTCTTTTTAATTGCTTGAGTACAACATCATCATCTTCCACTTCAACTTCCTTCCCCTTATTAGTTTCTACCTCCTTAGGTGGTGGCCTTGCATAAGGCTTACCGGATCTAGTATTCATCACCTCATCTTCTTCAGGCTCGAACCAAGTCCACTCCTCCTTCTTGGGTATAATATCATCATCACTGTCACTTGAATCCCAAAACCTGTTTACAACACAAATTGCTACTTCTCTAAACATCATAGCTTGTTCAATTTTGACAAACACCTCTTCTTCTTTTGTTTCTTTTTCATCCACCTCTTGAAAAGAAGACATGACGTAGTCCTCATGTAGACCTCCTCCAATCATGAAGGTTGCTGGTGGCGGTACCCTATTAAATTTTGGCAATGGGTTGTCTTTGGTGTTTGGCTTGTTGGGCTCGGGTAGCTTCCCATTATCAATTAGATTTTGAATCTCATGTCTCAACCTCACACATTTATCCATGTCATGCCCTTGCATTTGATGAAATTGACAAAATGCTTTGGTGTTAAAATTAGGTGGGAGAGGGTTAGGCAAAGGACGAGGATTTAAGGGTTGAAGCAATCCCTTTCTTTGAAGCTTTTCGAGAACCCAAGACATTGGTTTTCCCAATTCCGAAAATTGTCTCCTTGTTCCTTGGTTAGTAACATTAACACTGACGGCCTTTTGCATGCTTTGGTTACCATATTGATAACTCCCTTTCTCATTCCTTTTTGTTGCAAAGCGGCTCTTCTCCCTTTCCCATTCTTCAATTTGTAGACCAGCTTGGAGAAGATCTTTGAAATAACGTATGAGTGTATGAGACATCCTCTCACAAAGATTAGGCAACACCCCTCTCACAATCATCCTTATTTGATCGAATTCATCGGGCCTCTTCTTGAGTAAAGAAGCCTTGTTTCTCCATCTCTTGACATAATCTACAAAATTTTCATTTGGTCATTGCCTAATGGACTCAACTTCCATTAAGGTAACTTCCATTTCAACATTGTATCCATATTGTTGGATGAAGGCTTTGTAAAGTAGATCCCAACTCTTTTGTGTTACATCATCTAAGGTATTGAACCAATTTTGGACAACAGGGTCTAATGAGAGCATGAAGTACCTTAGGGTTTGAGCCTTAGTAGCTCGGGCAGATTGCATGACAGTGATATACTGCTTCACATGGAGATGAGGATTTCCGGTGCCATTGTACTTAGCAAAGGAAGGCATCTTGAATTTATAAGGGACTTCTTCATCTTTTTCAAATAACTTGTCAACTTCGGACATCTCTTCGGTTTTCAGCTTCTTCTCAAATTTCTTTTCTAAATCAGCAATCATCTTTTCAACATCAGATGTCTCGGTCTTTTCAATAGTTGCCTTCTCGACAGCCTTCTGTTCTTTCTTCTTTTCTTGAACCTCTTGGCAGTATTGAGCCAAATCATCATCATCATCAATGACCACCTTTTCATCATCAAAAGCTGCTTCATTAATTTTAGTCTTCCCTTTGTCCTTTGGTTTCTTAGTGCTAGCAGATGCCTCGGCATGATTTTCTAAGATTGCAGTCAATTGGTTCTTCATGGTCTCAGCTAGGGCCTCTTTGATTTCTTCCATCTTGGCATTGAGGGCCTCATCCACCATCCTTTGAATTTGTTCGGGCTCCATTGTTTTTGGTGAGCAAGTGATTGAGTCGTTGCTAGATGCTTCGTCTCCGGCGTAGGTCAGATTGTTGTAAGCTTTAGAAATATCGTAATCCAGGGCTTTGAGCCAGAAAGGATCAATGAGATGAGATGCAAATGTATGCATGTATGCACCAACAACAAATAAGGATAAATAGGATGTTCCTTCCAACCTTATAACATCCACACACGAGTGGCGAGTCTCTTTTCCTAGGTATATGGTTAACAAAATACCAATATGGGGTACCTTGCTTTCGAATAATTTCCTCGGACGTTTCAACCAATAGTTATATTTTCGAAAATGAAAATCAATCCATGATAATTCTCATTAATTAGGTTTTAATCCATTCAACCAACTAAAGTAGCTTTTATGCTATATTGGATTAAAACGAAATTAAGAGGCTTATTATAAATAGATTTCTCACTTGAAAAGAGGTAACTAGTGGTTCATGCCAAAAACAAGCCCATAGTTAATTTATTCTTAGTGTAAACTAGGCCCACAATTGATTTTTGGTATTTCATAATTGACCTAAATATTTTTGCAAGCTTTTTATAAGAAAAGGTTGGGTGAAAATAGTTTTGTTTCTAAGCCCATTGTAAAAGATTTTAGAAAAATGGATTTTGGGCTTAGTATTTGGGCCATGAGCCAAAGGATTTTTGATTTATGTCCAAAGACCATCTTAAAAAATTTTGAAAATAGTTTTGGTCTTTTGGATTTTAAAGAAAAAATTTATTTTGAGCTTGCAAATGTACTTGGGTCATATTAGAAAAAGAACAAACCAAATAAGCCATGATTTAAACCAAGATAAATTATCCATAGTCAAACAACATGCATTTGGGGTAAAACCCTAAGGATAGTAACTAGGCCAATTACATGAGCTTTAGTCTTTGGGTTAAAAGGCTTAGGTTCCCATAGCAAGTATATACCAAATGGTACGAGGCTATGAGTGGTTATGCCATGCTCGATCTCCATACCTTGAGTGAAAGTATGGTATCCCTTACATAACATAGCACGGGTAACATGGGTGTCCTAACTCACACACACGATGCAAACTAATATGATGCAATGGATAATATCATTATAAGAAAGAATAGAATAATATAAAGACTAACGGAATCAACTTCTCTTATCCCCAGTGGAGTCGCCACTGTGAGCGGGGATTTTCGCCCCCACTACCGGTGGAATGGTTCTTGCGACTTCGGCACTGTTTAGGCTCGGGGCCTTAGAGAACACGGACCTAAGTCCGGAGAAAATGGAGTCGCCACCTGGATGGACCGGGAAAAAGAAAGGGGTGGATGACTCAATTCCTTAGGAATCCCCAACCCCTTAATGGGTTCGGAAAGTTGGGTACGTGTGGGGAAGGTGAGAAATGGCCCAGCACCCCCACAACGCCCGGTTCATTGGAACCGGCCTCCTTTACAGGTCTTAATATTATAAAATTCTTAAGTATAATAACATTATCCATATTACACACAATAATTAAAAGAAAGTATCAATATATGAAAATCAAAGCAATGTCCAAACAAAACAATTAAATGGACACCCATCCAAGGATGAAAACATGTCCTTACATCACATGCCTAGATAGGACACCTACCAAAGGTAGAAACATGCCATTTACATTGGTCTAAAATATAAAAGCAAATTAAATTACATGATGTTTAACTAATGAGGTACCCACCATGTGGAAACATACCTCTTACAACTTTTGGAAATCTAAATTAATTGATAAAAATAAATAATCTTTCATCATAAATGAATCATTCATCAAAGCTATTAATCAAAATATAAAATAAACATCCATCCATGAAAAATTAAATAAATCAAGTATTGAAATTAAATAAATTAAAGTATAAGAAATAAATCAAAGCATAATCAAGTATGGAATTGAATAAAGCAAATAAAAGTTCAAGTATAGCTACTATTTCCATTTAGGGTTCTTTATCTCATGTGTTGAGGTTTTGGAAATTCTAAAGTTTAAGCTACTGTGATTTTTTTATGGAATTAAAATAAATTAGGGTTTTATGTTTTTTAAGGGTTGGTAAGACACTTTGATTAAACAAATTAAGATTTGGATGGTGATATCATGAAACTAGGGTTTTGGACACTTTGAAATACTTTTTAATTCATGATTTTAAATAGTGATTTAAGCTACTGTGTAATTTTTGAGTTTTTATGTTTTTATGTTTTTTAATGTTTTAAAAGGATTAAGGTTCATAAAAATTAGGGTTTAAGGTTTTAAAAGGGTTAGTGTTCATTATTTTAGGTTTAAAAGTTGAATTTTGGATTTTAGGGTTTTAGAATTTAGGTCACGGGTAAAAGATTTGAATTAAGGTTTTAGAAATCAATTTGATAATTTATGAAGTTTTATGAATTTAAACAAATGGATTGAAGTTTTTATAAGTAGAAAAGATGTTTTTTAAGGTTTTTTGAATGAAATAGAACCTACTTTAATATTTTAATAGAAACAGAATTTGATTTTGGTTTTGTTGAAAAATATGTTCAATTAGAGTTTTAAGGTTTTTTAAGAAGAAAAAATAATAATTTTAAATCTTTTTAGAAAATAAGGTCACGTTTTAGTGTTTTAACTTTGGAAAACTAAATTAAAGTTCTAAGATTTTAACTTTTGAAAAACGCAAAAAAACCATAGTTTAGCTACTGTGTAAAAAATTAGAATTTAGAATTTCATACCTTCTTTTGTAAGTTGCTCCAAAAACAATTCTTCTTGGATGAACTAGCTCCAAAGACAAGCCTTTGAAATCCCCTCCCCCTGTGATGATGCTGTTCCAGAAAAGATTTAAATTCAATTTCTTCTTTTCCTTCCTTGATTTGGTTTCAAACTTTCCAAACTCCCCTTTGATTTGTTCACTCTCGGCCACCCCCCTATTTTCAATGCATTTGGTTCTTATTTATAGTGGTTTAAGGTTTTTTATTCCTAATTAATTAAGGTGCAGGAATTTCCTGAGGGCTGGCACACCCACTGGCCCCAGCCACGGGCCCGGCTGCTGCAGTTTTTGCCAGCGCAAAATTTTTCGACGCAAATTTTTTTGAAACCTAATCCAATTAGGTTTTAATTTCTTTTGTTTTATTAATATTACTTGCCATGTATAATTAGGGAAAAACAACCGAAAACCATTATAAATAAGGACCAGTAGAAACAAATTGGGGAGGAAAAAAAGAGGCAGTAGCTTGATTTTTTGAAACCAAATCAGTGAAAGAAAAGGGAAACTCAATTCAAGTGATTTTTAAAAGCAGCAGCAGCACGAATTAAGCAAAAAAAAAAAGCCAACAAAGGCTTGTCTTTGGAGCTAGTTCATCCAAGAAGAATTGTTTTTGGAGCAACTTACAAAAGAAGGTATGAAATTCTAAATTCTAATTTTTTACACAGTAGCTAAACTAGGGTTTTTTGTGTTTTTCAAAAGTTAAAATCTTAGAACTTTAATTTAGTTTTACAAAGTTAAAACACTAAAAGGTGACCTTCTTTTCTAAAAAGACTTAAAATTGTTATCTTTTCTTCTTAAAAATCTTAAAACTCTAATTGAACATATTTTTCAACAAAACCAAAATCAAATTCTGTTTCTATTAAAATATTAAAGTATGTTCTATTTCATTCAAAAAGCCTTAAAAAACATCTTTTCTACTGTTTTATTAGTTTTTATTATAGTTTTGTGTCCTGTTTATTGTGTTAATTATTGTTTTATTTAGGTCTTTTGTTAGTTTTTATTGATTTGTTTAGTGTTTTCTTTAATTGTGTAATTTTAGTTTGTTTTAGTATTTAGGTCGTGTTTGATCTGATTTTAGGTAAGTTTTATGTTTTGATTATTGATGTTTATTTATGTCTTGTTTAAGTTTTTGTTTGTAAGTTGTGTGTTAGGTTAAACAGGCAAGGAAATGAATTGAAGACAAAAAGAGACAGTAGCTGACACGGGCATAGGACACGGCCAAGTTACTGGCCGTGTCTCATATCAAGCTAAAAGAAAGTTCAAGACACAGAAGCAAACACTGGCAAGGGACACGGCCGTGTCTTGTGGCCGTGTCCCTCTTAATTCACTCACACGGCCAAGTCAAGCTCCACTTGGCCGTGTCACTCAGCAAAGAAGAAAAGAAGACCAAAAGAAGCAGTAGAAGACACTGGCAAGGGACACGGCCGTGTTTTGTGGCCGTGTCCCTCCAACAAGCTCAAACACGGCCAAGTCAAGCTTGACTTGGCCGTGTCACTCAACAAAGAACAGAAAGAAGAAAGGCAAGCAGAGGCGGACACTGGCAAAGGACACGGCTGTGTCAACTGGCCGTGTCCCTCCAAGAGACACTCACACGGCCAAGTCACTTCTGACTTGGCCGTGTCCCACATGTATCAAACACAGAGTGAATTTTTAACGCGTATGATTGATATAAAAGGAAAAGAAAGTTAGGGCTTCGGGGCTTGGACGATTTAGAACGATTTTGGAAGGCAAAGTTCAGCCGTCAAGAGCAAAGAGAGGGTTTTAACATTTGTTTTTCTTGATTTTGATTTCATTTTGAATTAATCTAGCTTAGATTAAATTGTTCTAGCCATCGAGACATCCTTCTTGTAAGATTGAACAAGAGATTCTTCAAAAGCTTCAAGGAGTTTGTAACTTGGTTTTGTTCTTGAACTTATTCTCTTTATTTTCATTGAATAGATATTATCATGTCTATTTTGATTTCTTTGAACATTAATGAGATGAATATGTTTGATTGCATTATGAACTAATTTGATCTAGTCTAGGGTTTGTATGGATCTGCTATGATTGTATGAATTGGTTTTTCTCTTAGCTAATAATTTCTTTAGCCTTGATTGAATGGAACATTGTTAATATATAATTGATTGATCACCAATTATGTGTTTAAAGGTATTAGATGATGGATCGAGAGATGAAGTTTAATACTTGAACAATTCAATTAGGGACTTAGGTGAATTAGAGATATAACCTATTAAAAAGATTATTTCACTTATAACAAGATTAGTTGAAAGAGGTTTGAATGCGAGAGCTTATTTCCTTGACTCAATTAGTTGAGTTGTTTGAGATTTAATCTTTGAAATTGAATTAGTTAAGAGGAATAACCATTCATACATATGAGTAGTAGAGAAGTGCAAACCCTAGACCATTCTATCAAGTGAATCAAAACATCAGCTTATTTTAATTTTCTTTGTTTTAAACTTTAAGTAATCTTCTTCATTACTTTGCAATTTACATTTCTTTACTACTTGTTACTTTTAATCTGATAAATAATTAGCCACTTTAGTTTCCTTGAGAGAACGACCTTGGGGCGATCACCTTTGCTACAGCTACCTCGTATACTTGCGAGTGATGCTTTGTGGTAGAGTTAATTTGAGCACAACAAGTTTTTGGCGCCGCTGCCGGGGAAATTAATTGGCGTAATTGTTTATTTAAAAAAAATAACAATAATAAAAAAATTAATTACATTTCAGATTATTTTTATTTTATTTTATTTGTCTTTTGCTTTTGATATTTCTTTTTCTAGAAATTCTCGTTTATGCAAGGCAGGAGATCACTTGAAGGAGAGCTACATCCATTCATTCCAGAAATTCAAAGAGTGAAAAGAAGTAGAGAGGAGTTTGAGCTCCACACCGGATTTGATACTTCAGAGGAAGACATTTCTGATTTAGAGTCGGAATCTGAAAAATCTGTGAAGATGGCTGAAGAAAGGCAAAGAACCATGAGAGATTTTGCTAGACCTGTCATTGGGACTTCCACTTCTTGCATAAGATTGACAGATGCAGCAAGAAACTATGAGTTGAAGAACATTCACTACAACATGCTGCCATCATTCTATGGAGTTCCAAATGAAGATCCTTTGAATTTTATTAGGGATTTCTACTCCACCATCAACACTTTTCCTTTGGGAGGACTAACAGAAGATCAGTTGAAGATGAGATGTTTCCCTTATACCTTGAAGGATAGGGCAAAGAGCTGGCTCATGATGTTGCCTGAAAACTCACTGACAACTTGGGAGCAAGTTTACAATAAATTCATGGGCAAGTTCTATTCACACCAAAAGACAGCTGAGTTGAGAGGGAAGATTGCCACATTCTCTCAGTTTGAAGGAGAGCCATTTCATGAGGCTTGGGACAGATTCAAGATGTTATTGATCCAGTGTCCACATCATCACTACCCACTTCAACTCCTTAATCAGTTTTTCTATGATGGTCTCACCCAGCAATTTCAGAACACTGTTGATAATGCAGCTGGGGGAGCCATGGGAGAAAAGACAGCTGATGAGACTTATGAGATCTTTGAGATGTTGGGAGCTAATTCTCAACAAAAGAGTGTAAGGGGAAGAAGCAAGGGGGTAAATCAATTAGAAGCCAATACTAAAATGGTTAGTCAAATAGCTGAGTTGACAAGACAGGTTCAGATGCTAAACATGAAGAACAATATTTCTTCATCTACTCAAGAAGTGTGTGGAATCTGTGGGACATTTGGGCATGGAGCAAATATATGTCCCTCTGCATATGAGACTTTTAGGAATGAAGCTGAGCAAGTTAATGCTATGGGGGGATTTCAACCAAGAGCTAGGAATGATCCTTACTCCAACACTTACAATCCTGGTTGGAGGAGCCACCCCAATTTTTCCTGGACAACAAATAATGCTCAAAAGCCTTTCCATTTGCTCCAGAGATAGAACCAGCAGCAGGGCCAATCCTCAAATCAAAATCAAGGTCAGCCTAAAAGAGAGAGTTTGGAGGACAGTTTACAAGCTTTCATCAAAGTCAGTGCTCAAAACCAAGAGATGAACAACAAGAGACTGGATTCCTTGGAAGCATCCTTTAAGAAGGTGGAGACCCAAGTGGGGCAACTTGCACAACAGATGCAGATTCAACAAAAGGGGAAGTTTCCAAGTCAACCTGAGCAGGCACAAGCAGTGACTGTTCTTAGGAGTGGCAAGGTAATTAATAACAATGTTGAAAATAATTCTGTGAATGCAGGTGGGCAAGAGAAGAGAAAGGAAGGAGAATTAGAGAACAAAGGTGCTGATGAAAGATCACTGGAGAAGACCCCTACATCAGATTTGCACAGGGCAAGCAATCCATACAGGCCACCTATACCATTCCCTAGCAGGTTGAAGGATGATAAAAAAGATAAGCAGTTTTCAGATATCTTCAACATGCTATCTAAGGTAAGTATCAACTTACCATTACTTGAAGCAATTAAGAACATGCCGGCTTATGCTAAGTTCTTCAAAGAATTGAATACCAAGAAAAAAAGGTATGAGCCGAATGAAAAGGTGATAGTTTCTGAGATAGCTAGTGCTGTTTTGCAGCATAAACTACCTCCTAAGCTAAAGGATCCTGGAAGCTTTATTATTCAAATTGCTATGGGGAATGGAAAAAGTACTGAGGGTATGTGTGATTTAGGGGCTAGTGTGAATTTAATGCCTTATTCTGTTTATCTTGACTTGGAATTAGGGGAACTTAAAACCACAAAAATGGTATTGCAATTAGCTGATAGATCTCTTAGATTCCCGAAAGGGGTTATAGAAGATGTGTTAGTTAAAGTTGGTGGTTTAATAGTTCCTGTTGATTTCATTGTTCTTGACATGGAAGTAGGTAATTCTTCACCATCTGCACACACCATTCTGCTGGGTAGGCCTTTTATGGCAACTACCAACACTTTGATAGATGTTAAGAATGGAAAATTATCAATGACTGTTTTGGGACAAACTGTGGAATTTTCTATTTTTAATACTTCTCCTATTCCTACAACTGCTTTATATGAGGATTGTTCTTTCATTGATTGTGTTGATGCAGTTGTTTCAGATGTGTTCTTGCAGACAGGTACCTCTGATAAATTGGAGCTGGCATTGACTTTGGATAGTGATTTGGAAATTTTTGATACAGAAATAGCCAGTTGTCTTGATACTTTAGAGGATGCTGAAATAGAGGAGCTTAAGGAGGACCCAATTTTTGAACCTTCCCCCACTGAAAAAGAAGAGAAGAACCCCTCACTAGAGTTAGAGCTGAAAGAGTTACCTAAGAATCTGAAATATGTGTTTTTAGGAGATCACAACACTTTACCTGTGATAATATCTAGTGAACTTAGTGAAGGGGAGGAGATGAGGTTAGTGAGTGAGCTTAAAAGATTGAAGAGAGCAATAGGATGGGGATTGAGTGACATCAAGGGTATTAGCCCTTCCATGTGCATGCATAGAATCATTTTAGAAGAGGGAGCTAAACCTGTGAGAGAAACCCAAAGGAGACTTAACCCAAATATGAGTGAAGTGGTTAAGAAGGAAGTGCTCAAATTGCTGGATGAAGGAGTGATTTATCCAATTGCTAACAGTGAGTGGGTGAGCCCAGTACATGTAGTTCCTAAGAAATCTGGAATCACTGTGGTGAAAAATGAGAAGAATGAGTTGGTTCCTACTAGGACTACTACTAGATGGAGAATGTGCATCGATTATAGGAAGTTGAACAATGCTACAAAGAAAGATCATTTCCCTCTTCCTTTTATTGATCAGATGTTAGATAAACTTTCTGGGCACTCACATTATTGTTTTCTGGATGGCCTTTCAGGTTACTATCAGGTACCAATAGCTCCAGAGGATCAGTCCAAGACAACCTTCACTTGCCCTTTTGGGACTTATGCATTTCGACGTATGCCCTTTGGCTTGTGCAATGCACCTGCAACTTTTCAGAGATGCATGATGTCTGTCTTCTCAGATATGATCGACGATTTTATTGAGGTATTTATGGATGATTTTTCTGTTTTTGGTAATTCTTTTGATAATTGCCTCGATAAACTTGTTCGTGTGCTTGAGAGATGCATTGAATGTAACCTCACTTTAAGTTGGGAGAAGAGTCATTTTATGGTTACTCAGGGCATTGTCTTAGGTCATGTGGTGTCGAGTAAAGGAATTGAGGTGGATAAGGCTAAAATTGAATTGATTGCTAAGTTACCCCCACCTACCTCTGTTAAGGGAATAAGAAGTTTTTTAGGGCATGCAGGCTTTTACAGGAGGTTTATTAAGGATTTTTCCAAAATAAGCCAACCATTGTGCCATTTATTGGGGAAAGATGTTCCATTTGAATTTACAGCACAATGCATGCAAGCTTTTAATTCCCTTAAGGAAAAATTAACTAGTGCACCTGTGATTGTAGCTCCTGTCTGGTCTTTACCTTTTGAAATCATGTGTGATGCTTCTAACCATGCAGTAGGAGCTGTTCTTGGGCAAAGGGTTGACAAATACTTGAGGGTAATTTATTATGCTAGTTTAACCCTGAATAGTGCACAAATGAACTACACCACAACTGAGAAGGAAATGTTAGCTGTTGTTTTTGCTTTAGACAAATTTAGAGCATATTTAATAGGGTCAAAAATTATTGTTCATTCTGACCATGCAGCTCTTAAATATCTTTTAACAAAACAGCATGCTAAACCGCGCTTAATTAGATGGGTGTTGTTATTGCAAGAGTTTGATTTCCAGATCAGGGATACTAAGGGTAGTGAGAATGTTGTTGCTGATCATCTATCCAGATTACCCTACTTTAATGAAAATCTTGCATCTGATAGCATTCATAAAAATTTAGAAGCATTTCCGGATGAGCATTTGTTTGTGGTAATTAATGCACCTTGGTTTGCAGATATTGCTAACTATCTTGCTTGTGGAATTTTGCGATCTAACATGTCTTTTCAGGAAAAGAAAAGGTTTCTACACTTAAGTTTTATTTTTGGGATGAACCTTATCTATTCCGGATTTGCAAGGATGAGATAGTTCGCAGGTGTGTTTCTGAGGAAGAACAACTAAGTGTTCTTAAATTTTGTCATGACCTTCACTGTGGGGGTCATTTTGGAGGAAGAAAGACTGCAGAAAAGGTGCTTCAAAGTGGTTTTTACTGGCCTACTTTATTTAAAGATGCTCAAGACTACTGTAAGCAATGTGATCGTTGTCAGAGAGTAGGTAACATTGGAAGAAGGAATGAAATGCCCCTTCAGTCATTTATGGTGGTTGAACTGTTTGACGTATGGGGAATAGACTTCATGGGTCCTTTCCCCAAATCCTTTGGTTATGAATACATTTTAGTTGCTGTTGATTATGTTTCCAAATGGGTGGAGGCAATCCCCACCCGTACTAATGATGCTAATATTGTTGTTAAATTTGTGAAGGAAAACATTCTTAGCAGGTTTGGCACACCAAGGGTGATAGTCAGTGATGGGGGGAGCCATTTTTGCAACAGGCTTTTTGAGAAGTTAATGCACAAATCTGGCGTGAAGCATAAGGTGTCAACCCCATACCATCCACAGACTTCTGGACAAGTGGAACCATCAAACAAGCAGTTAAAAGGAATTTTGGAGAAAACAGTCAACACATCCAGGAAGGATTGGGCAAGCAGATTGCACGATGCATTATGGGCATATCGGACTGCTTTCAAAACTCCTCTAGGAATGAGTCCATATCGATTGGTGTTTGGAAAAGCTTGTCACTTACCAGTGGAGTTGGAGCACAGAGCATATTGGGCAATAAAGACTCTGAATTTGGACTTGGACAAAGCGAAGAGAGAATGATTTCTACAAATTTCAGAGTTAGATGAGCTGAGGAATGAGGCCTATGAGAGCTCGAGAATTTACAAGGATCGCACTAAAGTACTTCATGATAAAATTATAGTGCGAAAGACATTGAGTCCAGGTATGAAGGTTTTACTTTTTAACTCACGACTCCGTTTTTTTCCAGGTAAACTCAAGTCTCGATGGAGTGGCCCTTTCGAGATAACTCAGGTATATCCTTCTGGTGCAATTGAATTACTTAACTCTAGAACAGGTGAGACTTTCAAAGTGAATGGACAGAGAGTTAAGCAATACAATGAAGGATTTCAAGAAGTGAGGGTCATTGACAGCACTTTGATTCATGATCCCTAGGCCTTGCATGATGTCCAGCTTTATGACATTAAAGAAGCGCTAAATGGGAGGCAGCCTATTGGTTTTCATTTATTTTTCGTAGTTGTAATTTTTAATTTAACAAGTATTAATTTTATGTTCGGTTTAAATAAATGGACTGTGCTTTGATCGGTTTTTCTTTACTTTGTGTTTCAGGGTGTTCACAGAATACGGTTTGCAAAATCATTTACAAAAAAAAAAGTGTTAAAAGCGAGTAACAGGCAGTAGGTGACACGGCCAAAGGACTTGGCCGTGTCCCTAGGCCGTGTCACACACTGGACATCCAAATTCGATTTTGAAACTTTTGTACAGATTGGGACACACCCATGGGACACACCCAGTGGACACGGCCGTGTCACTTGGCCGTGTCTCCCATTTTGCTTCAGCCACGGCCGTGTTAGCTTGCACTTGGCCGTGTCTCTCCAATTTCACACATCAGACACGGCCAAGTTCCCACAAACACGGCCGTGTCCATTATTTTTTTACTTTAACAGTCTCGATTTTTGCACAGATTTCATTTTTTAATCCCTAATTTTTTTCTTCGTCTCTTTCTCTCGCTCTCTCTCTCTCTCTCGCTCTCTCTTATCGCCATAGCCATTGTTTTGATTGAAATTTTCCAAATCTTTCATTAACGCATCCAATTTCTTCAACAAACCTTGGCATATTCACTTAAAACTCCTTCTTTACTCATATACTTGTGATTTAATTCAGTTTTGGGTTGAATTTTCAGATTTCTAAGGATGACGAGAACTAAGACTGTTTCACACCACAAGGCGAAGAGGCCTACCACCAGAGGAGCTTCTTCTTCTTCATCCGCTGTACCTTCGAAAAGAGCAAGTCTTTTGGCTAGGGGTTTTTACCCAACAAGGTATGTAAATGATGAATCGCTTGATGCTTTGCAAATTAGGACTGATTTCTATAAATATGTGCAATACCTTGGGTGGGAGACTTTTGTCACCTTGAGACCGTTGCAGTTTGAGGAGCTCACTTTGGAATTTTTGACATCCCTTAAGGTGGAAAGGGATGATAAGAAAATTTGCAGGAAATTGATGTTTAAGTTGTTGGGAAAATCATTTGTGCTTAATATTGATGAGTTAAATGCTATTTATGGTTTTCATCAGCATGGGGAACGGTCATTACCCAAAGAATTTAGGCAACAGTTTGCTTGGGGAGCCTTAGGCTCGGGTACCTATGTGGCCAAATCGGCCAAAGCATCTAGATTGAGAAAGCCTGCTATAAGATATTTGCATAGGTTTATGGCCTGCGGATTCTTTGCCCCGAAGGAAAGCCCGGGTGTGGTTGCGCTGAATGAATTATTTTTCCTTGATAGTGTTTTGAATGAGATGGCTGTCAGTGCTGGCTATTGGTTAGCCGATATTTTTGATTCTGTGGCTAACGGAAGAAAGGGGGCAATTTGTGTTGGAGGGTTGGTTACCACACTAGCAGTAGCCCTGGTTGAGGATTTTGATCCGAGTACTACTCGTATGAATAGAATATTGGGTAATGACTCTCTTGATTTGGCTACATTGACAAAGATGCACATGGTGGTGCGTAGGAGAGGGACTTATGTGATGCCCTCAGGTGAGCCTGCAGCACCAGGGGATAGGCAGAAGAGAGCCCGGGTTGAAGAGGAATCAGACTCGGATTCTCTAGGTCTTGATGAGGATGCTCCAGTCTCGGAACATCAAGAGGTACTTCGGAGGATTGAGGCCCTGGAGGGTAAAGTGGATCGACTGGAGGGCAAAGTGGATCGATTAGAAGGCACAGTGGGCCAAAACCATGCTGAGATGTTGCAACACATGGAACAGATTAACAGCAATCTGGCCAAGATCCTGAGTCTTCATCCCTCCGTTGCATCATCTTCCCGCCCACCTTTTCCATAGATGTTGATTTCCTTGCTTTATTTTGTTTACTGTACTTTTGTTTTTATTTTTCGTTTGTGTTTTCATGTTAACATTTTATTTTTGGATATTTTATTTTCGTATATTGTACTTTTGTTTTTGAACTTTTGTGTGTGTGATGGAAAGCTAGGATTTTGCTTCACCAGGTCCAATGGAAGACAGGTTGTCCTTTAACTCTTTTTATTTATTATTCTTGTTTTCCATTGAGGACAATGTCAATTTTAAGTGTGGGGTACTCTTTAAGCTTTCCTTTAATTCTTGTTGTGCTTATCGTGTTGTTTTGTTTATTGTGTTTGTTATGCATGGTATAATTGTTGAAAATTTATTGATCTTTTCTGTGATTCTAGCATTATAGTTGAGACTTTGGTATCAGCATAGCAATGAGCATTTGAATTCATTCGGGATTAATTTTCGCATTCTGCGATTCATGACATGTAAATCTTTGTGAAACCACCTGTGTGAGCTTTGAGCCTCATAAAATTTGATATTTTTGTCAATTAATTTTCCTTTCTTAAGTGTGCACCTTCATGATGTTGCATCTCTAGAGTTTGCTTTTGCATACTTATTGAACTCACATTATGATTTAATCTCAAGTTTTAAAATGATGAAGGCAAATTAGGTTAGCCCCTTTAGCTTAAAGAGACTTCCCTTTATATTGATTTTCTTAGTAAGCCAAGTTGAGCCATTGACCGTTTCTTGTTTGATTAACATAATTCTCAACTTAACATGTTCTTATTATCATCATACCTATGCATTAAGGAATGGAGTTGTATGATTAGACAATAGGGTAGTTTATTTCAAAGTGTGGGGTAAGCAAGTAAAAAATTAATGGAATTGCTAATTGGGGGTTGAAATGCATACTTTGCAAATTATATTTGATTAAGAGTCATTATTCTTTTCCTCTACATTTTAAGCTAGATGTTCCATTAAATTCTTAATTTTGTATATATATACATTTAAAAAAAATGAATGATAAAAGTAAAAAAAAAAGAAGAGTAAATAAAAGAAAAGTTACATATATATATACAAAATTCATATATGTTCTAGCATTGGTTATCAAAAGAGGAATGTTGACTCATGTATTTATGCAAGTATGTAAGATTATCAGGGGTTGGTGAGTATGCCGTTTGAGGGAGTTATGAGTTTCTTAGTAAGAGTAGTGTCTAATTTAGATACTCCATTTCTTTATGCTCCAGCTTAAATTTCTTTTCTCACACCTTTACCTTAGCCCCATTACATCCAAATGAAAGACCTTCGGATTATTTCTTGAGAAAATCAGTGAGGGAGATTGGATAATTAAGCAAGTTTATGGTAGCATGCAGTCATGAGTGGTTTGAGTGAATTAACCTATGAAATCGAGTGAAACACTTAGATGAGAGGTGAGATTTGTATGTCTGGATTAATGAATGAGTTAAGAAAATCCTTGATTGAAGTAAGATGCAATTATTTATGTCTGAGTCTTAAAGTATTTCATCTATGTACTGGAATTATAGTTAAGGTTGTTTGAGTTTTTAATTTGTGCCATGTGAATTTGCTTGAGGACAAGCAAAGTTTTAAGTGTGGGGTAGTTGTTTTATTAGTTTTTGTTATAGTTTTGTGTCCTGTTTATTGTGTTAATTATTGTTTTATTTAGGTCTTTTGTTAGTTTTTATTGATTTGTTTAGTGTTTTCTTTAATTGTGTAATTTTAGTTTGTTTTAGTATTTAGGTCGTGTTTGATCTGATTTTAGGTAAGTTTTATGTTTTGATTATTGATGTTTATTTATGTCTTGTTTAAGTTTTTGTTTGTAAGTTGTGTGTTAGGTTAAACAGGCAAGGAAATGAATTGAAGACAAAAAGAGACAGTAGCTGACACGGGCATAGGACACGGCCAAGTTACTGGCCGTGTCTCATATCAAGCTAAAAGAAAGTTCAAGACACAGAAGCAAACACTGGCAAGGGACACGGCCGTGTCTTGTGGTCGTGTCCCTCTTAATTCACTCACACGGCCAAGTCAAGCTCCACTTGGCCGTGTCACTCAGCAAAGAAGAAAAGAAGACCAAAAGAAGCAGTAGAAGACACTGGCAAGGGACACGGCCGTGTTTTGTGGCCGTGTCCCTCCAACAAGCTCAAACACGGCCAAGTCAAGCTTGACTTGGCCGTGTCACTCAACAAAGAACAGAAAGAAGAAAGGCAAGCAGAGGCGGACACTGGCAAAGGACACGGCCGTGTCAACTGGCCGTGTCCCTCCAAGAGACACTCACACGGCCAAGTCACTTCTGACTTGGCCGTGTCCCTCATGTATCAAACACGGAGCGGATTTTTAACGCGTACGATTGATATAAAAGGAAAAGAAAGTTAGGGCTTCGGGGGTTGGACGATTTAGAACGATTTTGGAAAGCAAAGTTCAGCCGTCAAGAGCAAAGAGAGGGTTTTAACATTTTTTTTTCTTGATTTCATTTCATTTTGAATTAATCTAGCTTAGATTAAATTGTTCTAGCCATCGAGACATCCTTCTTGTAAGATTGAACAAGAGATTCTTCAAAAGCTTCAAGGAGTTTGTAACTTGGTTTTGTTCTTGAACTTATTCTCTTTATTTTCATTGAATGGATATTATCATGTCTATTTTGATTTCTTTGAACATTAATGAGATGAATATGTTTGATTGCATTATGAACTAATTTGATCTAGTCTAGGGTTTGTATGGATCTGCTATGATTGTATGAATTGGTTTTTCTCTTAGCTAATAATGTCTTTAGCCTTGATTGAATGGAACATTGTTAATATATAATTGATTGATCACCAAATATGTGTTTAAAGGTATTAGATGATGGATCGAGAGATGAAGTTTAATACTTGAACAATTCAATTAGGGACTTAGGTGAATTAGAGATATAACCTATTAAAAAGATTATTTCACTTATAACAAGATTAGTTGAAAGAGGTTTGATTGCGAGAGCTTATTTCCTTGACTCAATTAGTTGAGTTGTTTGAGATTTAATCTTTGAAATTGAATTAGTTAAGAGGAATAACCATTCATACATATGAGTAGTAGAGAAGTGCAAACCCTAGACCATTCTATCAGGTGAATCAAAACATCAGCTTATTTTAATTTTCTTTGTTTTAAACTTTAAGTAATCTTCTTCATTACTTTGCAATTTACATTTCTTTACTACTTGTTACTTTTAATCTGATAAATAATTAGCCACTTTAGTTTCCTTGAGAGAACGACCTTGGGGCGATCACCTTTGCTACAGCTACCTCGTATACTTGCGAGTGATGCTTTGTGGTAGAGTTAATTTGAGCGCAACATCTACTTATAAAAACTTCAATCCATTTGTTTAAATTCATAAAACTTCATAAAATTATCAAATTGATTTCTAAAACCCTAATTCAAAACTTTTACGTGTGACCTAAATTCTAAACCCTAGAATTCAAAATTCAATTTTTAAACCTAAAATAATGAACCCTAATCCTTTTAAAACCTTAAACCATAATTTTTATGAACCCTAATCCTTTTAAAACATCAAAAAAACATAAAAACATAAAAACTCAAAAATTACACGGTAGCTTAAAGTTCAATAAACCAAAAATCACAAATTAAAGTATTTTAAGGTATTTAAAACCCTAGTTTCATGATTTCATCATTCAAACCTTAATTTGTTTAATCAAAGAGTCTTACCAATCTTTTAAAACATAAAACCCTAATTTATTCCATAAAAAGTCACAGTAGCTTAATTTTAGAAATTTCCAAAACCTTAACACATGAGATAAAGAATCTTAAATGGAAATAGTAGCTATAATTTGGACTTTTCATTTACTTTATTCAATTCTATATTTGATTATGTTTTAATTTATTTTATATGCTTTAATTTATTTAAGTTCAATACTTAGTTTATTTTATTTATCATGGATGGATGTTTACTTTTTATTTAAATACCTTTGATGAATGATTTATTTATTATGAATGGCTATTTACTTTTATCAATCAATTTAGGTTTCCAAAAGTTGTAAGAGGTATGTTTCCACTTGGTGGGTAACATCATGTAATTTAATTTGCTTTTCTATCTTAGAACCTATGTAAAGGGCATGTTTCTACCTTTTGGTGGGTGTCCTATTTAGGCATGTGATGTAAGGACATGTTTCCATCCTTGGATGGGTGTCCATTTATTTGCTTTGTTTGGACATTGCTTTAATTTTAATATATTGATGCTTTCTTTTAATTATTGTGTGTAATATGGATAATGTCATTATACTTAAGAATTTTATAATATTAAGACCTGTAAAGGAGGCCGGTTCCAATGAATCGGGCATTGTGGGGGTGCTGGGCCATTTCTCACCTTCCCCACACGTACCCAACTTTCCGAACCCATTAAGGGGTTGGGGATTCCTTAGGAATTGAGTCATCCACCTTTTTCTTTTTCCTGGCCCGTCTGGGTGGCGACTCCATTTTCTCCGGACTTAGGTCCGTGTTCTCTAAGGCCCCGAGCCTAAACAGTGCCGAAGTCATAAGAACTATTCCACCGGGAGTGGGGGGCGAAAATCCCCGCTCACAACTACCTTACTCAAACTTCACCATAACCAACTCATTTCCAACATCCAACCATAAAATCATTACATACATATTAAAATAACTTCAAAACAATTCATTATAACAATTATATCAACCTTCATCACAAACCAAATTTCGTATATTCTACCTTAAAACCTAGTTTCATCATACAAGCTCACGTTAATTAACTAACTACCAAACCATATTTTATTCATCATACTAGCTTTATATCCATTATTTTAACAATTTAAACCAATTCTATCTCTAACTCAATAATTACATAATCTTAAAAATCAACAAAACAAGCTAAAAGAGAAGAATACTTATTTATAACATGGATTAATCTTCAAAACCAACCTAAAATCCTAGAATTTTTGGTGAAATTTTGTGGATTGGATGAAGCAAAAATTTCTCCCTTTCACTCCTATGGTGGACGGCAAGAAGAAGAAGATAATGGGTTTTTTTTCTTTCTTTCTTAACTGCACATATATATATATATTAAATAATTAATTAATTACTTAAGAATTAAGGTATTTATCATCTCCCTATCCAAAAATAAATTAAATTTTAATTTAATTAAATTATTTTTTTACTTTTTTACTTTTTACTTTTGTCTTTTAGTTAAATTTATACTTTATGTATATCTTGCATATACATTAAGTATATACTATTCATATTTCTCTTCCATCAGTCTGATTACCTTTCCATATTAACTATTTTATTATATTTAAAAATTTACAAATGTTACAAGTTAGCGCTCCCGCTATGGGATAGGAGCCTAGGGTAAGGTTAGGAGGAAGTTCTAAGATATGTAGGGGTTTTGGGATGTATAGGGGTGTTGAGGTGTTTAGGTTTAGTGTGTGTGAATGTTTGGTGGTAAGTCCATGAATAAATTCGAAGTTCTATTGTCCATTTTTTAAGAAATAACTTATCCGTGCTCACCGCACCAATGATAACAAGTGGACTTCAAGTCTGTTTTATATAGCTCAAGTTCGAGTTTATTTACCTGCAAAATAAATAGAGAGGCTATTATGAAACAGTCTACATACCAAGAGGATGAGCATGACCATAGAAGGCAGGATAAAATTAAGGAGATTTTCAATCCAATTATTCTACCTCAAGGGCCTATAACTAGATCACAAGCCAAGAAGATTCAATAAGTGTTAATTTGTCATCTAAAAGATTTGGTGGATTTGGCTTGTAATGGGCTGCAAGGGATCCAAGGTTTGGAAACAAGATGAAATAAAGTTAATTACAACTTAATTCAAGTCCAATTTCAAAATGGGCCTTACTTAAGTTTATTTTTTAGTTTTTAGCTTTGTTAATTGAGTGAAATTAAATACATTTGTATTTTTATCATAATGGGTTGTTTAAAACATATTAATTTAAAAGCCTATTAGTTTTATTGCTTTAATAATGGGCTGTCCAAACTTGTTTATGTTAAAGCCCATAAGTTGAGTTTGTCTATTTTAGATTATGAGTTTTTTTAGGTCTTGTAAAGGCTATATAAAGGCCTAAAATGAATTTCACTACAGATTATTGATGAATGATAACCAAAAGGTTGTTTGCTTTTATCATTTCATTCTTGAGTAGAATACATGCTAAGGAACATTCAAGTGGATTGATCATCTTCTTGTGGAGTGTTTCAAATCTAGAATTTAGAAACAAGTTTCCTTTATTCTAGATCTTTGATCATCTTTCAAAGCAATCTAAATTTTAGCCTTTCTTAGGGGTTAAGACTGAATTATTATTGGGGTTTTCAAGTTAATGTTGTGAGGGTTTGTAATAATCAAAGGGGTTCTCAGGTTTATTCTTGGAGGTTCCATATCATTTGGTATTAGAGATTTAGCTTTGGATCAGGTTTTATCCTTAACAAATTATGTGTTTTTTATTCTAAATTCTTATTTTTTTGTTCTTCTAAGTTTACCTCTTATTGTTCTTGCGTTTTCTTTGTTTTTCCTTCATTTAAATTATTATTGTCTATTTGAATTTTGATTTTGTTTGTTTGGTCAATCTTAATTCTTTTCATCAATTAAAAAGATTGCAAATCTGATTTAGTGCTTATGGTTATAAAAAAAATTGTCTAAAAAAAAGGGATAAAAAGCTTGCTATTTAGAAAAAGAAAAAGAAATACAAATCTGAAAAAAAAAAGAAGAAAGAATTCTGGAATTGTGGCTTTAGATCTTCCTAATCAGATTTGAACTATAGTTGTCTACATTTATTGTGTGTTTATTATAGTTTATTAATCATTAATTAATAACTTTTGGGGCTGTTTGGGTATTCTTTAAAAAATACCTTCTAAATTTGTCCTAATCAAATCTTTGTTATTTTTTTTTGGTATTCTTGTTTTTAGCCAATTTGCTTCAAACTTGTTTTGAAAATTTCAAATTTAGAATTTTGCACAAAATAGGCTATTTGAATTGTTCTAAAAGTGTGATTCACCTAAGAACGTAAATGAAATTAGCTAGAGTGGTGTGAGGAAAGCCGTGAGCAAAATAAATTAATTGAGCTAAACACGAGTGACCAACCCCATATTTTGAGTGTAAACACGTGAGGGAGCATTGTGAGGTCCTTATATTATTTTTTTTGTTATTTTCTAACCTTTTATTACAGCAATGTCCGACCAAGGTGAAGGTAGTGGAGCAGGCCATGTTGATGCGGCTAGATTGCGTGAGGCTCAACAAGCTGAATTTACACGTTTATACTGCACTATGGAGAATGTGAGGGAAACATTAGAGCATATAGATGTAAGGTTGCAAGCTGTTGAAAGAGCCACACCGGAGAACAATGAGAGGCAAAGGGGGGGGGGTAGAAATCAAATACCTCAAATTGATAATTTGGATGATGAATACGAGTTTGAGGATGATAATGCAATTCTTGTTGGAGGAGTTATACCTAGAGGAGGAGGTAGAGGAGGTCGCAGTACTGGTAGAGGTAGAGGAAGGATGTATGATAATGAATTCTATGGTAGGCAACCATGGTGATGATGACTTTATAGTTAGGAACTTGGGAAACATTAAATTAAAAATTTCTAATTTTTAAGGTAAATTAGATTCAGAGGCTTATTTGTAATGGGAAAAGGAAGTTGAGATTATCTTTGATTGCCATCAATTTAGTGAAGAAAAGAAAGTCAAGCTTACCATTACTCAATTTTTAGATTATGTTATAGCTTGGTGAGACCAATTGGTGACTAATAGAAGAAGGAATTTGGAGTATCCAATTGAGACTTGGCATGATCTCAAGTCTGTCATGAGAAAGAGATTTGTGTCTAGACATTTTCACAAAGAACTTGTGCAAAGACTTTAGGTTCTTAAATAAGGCAGTGGGAGTGTTGATGACTATTACAAAAAGATGGAAATGATCATGACTAGAGCTAATATAGATGAAGATATGGAGACTACTATGGCACATTTCTTGGCTTGTTTGAACAAGGACATAGCGGATCGAGTTGATTTGTAGCCTTATGTGGAGTTAGAAGAGATGGTGCATAATGCCATCAAGGTGGAAAAATAACTCCAAGGAAAAGAAGTAGCAAGGTATGTTTCCAAACCTTATTCCAATCCTAGTTCTTCTTGGAATAGGGATGGAAAGCGTGATTTTAAGGGTGTAAATAAGGTTGTTCATGATGGTGGAAAGGCGAAGGCAAATTCAAGTTCTAAAGACAAATCCAAAGTTGAAGAGCCTAAGCTGAGAAATAGAGATATTAAATGTTGGAAGTGCCAAGGTGTAGGTCATATCAACAAAGAATGTCTAAATAAGAGGATTATGACCTTGAGAAATAGTGAGATAGGTGACTGATGAAGAAGAAGGCAACAATGAGAGTGATGATGGTGAGATGCTAGAATTAGAGGATTGTAGTGACGGGAGCATTGAGGAGCCAATTAGAGGTGATTTGCTAGTTACTAGGCATGCTCTTAACACAAAATTGAAGGAGGATATCCATGAGGAGCAATGAGATAATTTGTTCCAGACATGATGCCATGTTTAAGGCAAAGCATGTAGTAATGGTGGAAGTTGCACCAACATTGTGAGTACACTCTTGGTTGATAGATTGGGGTTGTCTACTACACCACACCCATGACCCTATAAACTTCAATGGCTTAATGATTGTGGTGAGGTTAAGGTAAATAGACAATCTATCATTTCCTTTTTCATTGGTAAATATCATAATGAAGTGCTGTGAGATATGGTTCCAATGCATGCTGGAGATATTCTACTTGGTAGACCATGGAAATATGACCGAAGTGCTATGCATGATGGGTACCTCAATAGGTATTCATTCACAAAGGATGGCTGAAAGACCATTCTAACACTACTTTCCTCAGAACAAGTGTATGAAGACTAATGTAAAATGGAAAGGATGAGACTTCAGGCTGTAAAGAAAGAAAAAGAGAGTGAAAATAAAATGAGTGAAAATAAATAGAGTTCAAATAAAAAGAGTGAAAAGAAAGAGGGAAAAGAAAAAGGAAAGCAAATTCAGCCTATTGAAAAAAAAAAGAAAATAATGTGAGTTTGATAGCTAGGAAAAGTGAGGTTAGACATGCTTTGTACAACAATCAGCCTATATTTGTACTTTTATGCAAATGGGCTTATTTGGCCACCAATGATCTTAACCCATCTTTGCCTAGTATGTTATTGATCATTTGTAGGAATTTGAAGATGTGTTTCCAGAAGAAATGCCCAATGGTTTACCACTAATTAGAGGCATAGAACACCAAATTGACTCCATTCCTAGAGCTTCCATACCTAATAGACCAGCATATAGAATTAATCCCATCGAGACAAAAGAGATACAAAAATAAGTGGAGGATTTGCTAGCTAAGGGGTATGTGAGGGAAAGTCTTAGTCCTTGCTCGGTTCCTGTTATTCTTGTGCCAAAGAAGGATGGAACATGAAGGATGTGTGTGGATTGCAGAGCCATCAATAAAATCACTATAAAGTATCATCATCCTATCCCTAGATTAGATGATATGCTTGATGAGTTATATGGTTCTTGTTTATTCACTAAAATTGATTTGAAATATGGTTATTATCAAATTTGAATGAATGTGGGTGATGAGTGGAAAACAACATTTAAGACTAAATATGGATTGTATGAGTGGCTTGTTATGCCATTGGGTCTTACTAATGCACCTAGCACATTCATGAGATTGATGAACCATGTGTTGCGTGAGTACTTGGGTAAATTTTTCATTGTTTATTTTGATGATATTGTAATTTACTCTAAGTGCTTGAATGATCATGTTATGCATGTACATCTTGTATTAGACATTCTTAGGTGTGAAAAGTTGTATGCTAACCTTAAGAAGTGTAGTTTTTACATGGATAAGTTTAAGTTTCTTGGTTTTATGGTGTCTAGTCAAGGTATCAAGGTTCATGAGGAAAAGGTAAGGGCTATTAAAGATTGGCCGAGACCTAAGAATGCTAGTGAGGTGAGGAGCTTTCAAGGGCTTGATGGTTTCTATAGGAGATTCATTAGAGATTTCAACACTATAGCTACACCTCTGAATGAGTTAGTTAAGAAAAATTTTGGATTTGTTTGGAGTGATGCACAAGAGCATGCATTTAATGAACTTAAGGATAAATTGTGTGATGCACCTTTGTTTTCTTTGCCTAACTTTGATAAAACTTTTGAAATTGAATGTTATGCTAGAGGCATAGGAATTGGAGCTGTTTTGATGCAAGATTAAAGACCACTGTGAGCGAGGATTTTCGCCCCCACTCCCAGTGGAATGGTTCTTGTTACTTCGGCACTGTTTAGGCTTGGAGCCCTAGAGAACACGGTCCTACTCTTGGAGAAAATGGAGTCACCACCCGGACATGCCAAAAAAAAGAAAGGGGTGGATTACTTGATTCCTAAGGAATTCCCAACCCCCTAATGGGTTCGGAAAGTTGGGTATGTGTGGAGAAGGTGAGAAATGGCCCAGCACCCCCACAATGTCCGGTTCATTGGAACCGGCCTCCTTTGCAGGTCTTAATATTATAAAATTCTTAAATATAATAATATTATCCATACTACATACAACAATTAAAATAAAGCATCATTATATTAAAATCAAAGCAATGTCCAAACAAAATAAATAAATGGACACCCATCCGAGGATGGAAACATGTCCTTACATCGTCCATGTCTAAAACTAAACACACCCACCGAAAGGTAGAAACGTGTCCTTTACATCGGTCTAAAATATAAAAGCAATTTAAATTACATGATGCTTAATACATGAGGTACCCAACATATGAAAACATACCTCTTACAAAGTTTTGAAATCAAAACAAATCAATAAAAGTAAACATCCATTCAAGATAAACAAGTCAAATATCAAAATTAAATAAATCAATAATCAAAATATATAATAAACTACACAATCTAATTTAAAATTAAATAAAGTAATATATGTATAAATTTAGAGTTTACATCTTAAATATTTTTAGTCAAAATTAGGGTTTTGGGATTAACATCATGAAATTAGGGTTCTTTTAATCAAAATTAGGGTTTTGGGATTAACATCATGAAATTAGGGTTTTTAGAAAGAATAAATTAAAGTTTGGTATTTATAAAAAATAATATTTGTAGCTTAAGGTTTTAGACGAATTAGGGTTTAGTGTTTATGAAAAACTTATCAAAGTTCATAAGTTATGTGAACTATGAATATGTTTAAAGAGAGTAGATGCTACTGTGAAGTTTTATATGAAAACCCTAATGTGATTCTAAGTGATGTATTTATAAAATAGGCATAAGATAAAACAAATAAACAATCTATGTTAAACAAGTCTACGAGTTATAATTGATATGACTTATCAAAATAATAATCAATAATTCGCATAAACTAACATATGAACTGATTTTTAGAAGAATTTGTATACTATAACTTTAACTAAATGAAGACAAGCTCATTCAACATTTAAAACAATTAAAACATATAGTATTTATTTAATTTAAAGCATGTTGTCGTTTGTTGGCTCCACTAAAATTGTTTGAACGGAATTTTGGATTAGCTTTAGCAAAGATAATGATTACACTGCCTTTGTATTTGTTGGTTTAATTGAGAATAAGACAGTGAGCTAAGCTACTGCCTTGTTGATTATTTTTCTGCTTGATATTTCAGATTCATTGCTCTCTGCTTTTAAAGTCAGCCAAATGTTCCAAAAGTCCATTGTTAGGGTTTTTTGTCTCCCTTTTCTTTTGTTGCCATTCTCCAAGTCCCTAGTTTCTTTTTAAAAAAATTGCCTCCCCTTTCTTTTGTGTTTGATGCTAGTATTTATAGAAAAATAAAAAGACCTAATCCTATTTTAATAAGGAAATACCAACCTTTTAGGAAAAATTATAAAACTGGGTAAAATAAGGTTTGGTCAAAAAATTGGAAGTGCGCATGGGTTGCGCTGGCAAAAATTGTTGCGAGGATTGGGCTGGGTGCTGGGACTGCTTGCTGGCATGTGCGGAGAATTGGCAAGCAATGATTTCACCACAGGTCTAGGTCTGCGATGAATTTTCTTGCCGTGCTTGCTCGCCGATCCGTCTAATTTTTTATTTTTTATATATATTTTTATTTTTATTATTAAAAATAACTATTAAATATTATAAAGATAAATATTATAAATGATAAATAAAATAAATACCACAAGAATTATTTTGGACTGTTAAAAAAAATATCAGATTGGATTGGGTAAAAAATTAAGGGTCTACAGTTTGCCCCCTACTTGAATGATGTGAGACTTTCAATAGAAGAGAGTGAAAAGCATCATGACTTTGAACAGATTTTGGATGAGGATGGGTACCTGGATTTGATTTGGGTACTTGGACCTGAGACTAAACTTTAGGTGCTAGACCCAAAACTGAATTTAGGTTCTAGACCTGAAACTGAATTTGGATACTCGATCCTAAACTGAATTTAGATACTCGATCCTAAACTGGATTTGGATACTCGATCTTAAACTGGATTTGGATGCTCAATCCTAAGCTAGATTTGGATACTCAATCCTAAATTGTGTTTGCATACTCAATCCTAAACTAGATTTGGATGCTCGATTCTAAACTGGATTTGGATACTCGATTCTAAACTGGATTTGGATACTCGATCCTAAACTGGGTTTGGATACTGGATCCTTAACTGGGTTTGGATACTCGATCCTAAACTGAATTTGGATACTTTATCCTAAACTGAGTTTGGAAACTTGATCCTAAAATGGGTTTGTATACTCGATCCTAAACTGGATTTTGTGTGCTCGACCAAAAATTGGATTTTTGGTTTGGGTTCTCGATCCGAAATTGGATTTTTGGTGCTTGACCCAAAATTAGATTTTTGGTTTGGGTTCTCGACCCGACATTGGATTTTGGGTGCTCGACTCAAAATTAGATTTTGGGTACTCCACCTGAGATGAGTTCGGGACGTAAAAGTGATTTGGATTTTGGACCCGGTAGTGAATTTTGGACTTAAAAGTGATTTGGATTCTAGACTCGGTGGTGAGTTTTGGACTTAAAAGTGATTTGGGTTCTGCACCCGATGGTGAGTTCTGGACTCAAAAAGTGATTTGGGTTCTGGACCAAAATATTTAAAAGTGATTTTGGAAATATTTTGTATATGCATAAACTCAAAAAATTAAAATGGAGAAACTTTGCCCCCTGTGTAGGCTAAAACCCACGATTTTTCTATGCGGGCTTTGGTTGATGTTTGTAGATTGTCTAGTTCTTCGAACAAGCATGCATTTTTTTCTTTTGCAAAATGACTGGAGCTTCCTTAAGCAATAGGCTTTCCATGCCCCCTGATTCCATATTCGCTTTATGGTTGCTTCATAGAATATTACTGTTTATTTTTTATAAAGAAAAAATGGAGTGTGATATGCTCATGTATGCATGATATGCATGGATAATACTTGCAGTGGCTCTATTGACTCGCAGACTGAGATGCTCAGCTGAAGTGTTCTCATTGACTCCTTCTAGATACTTGTTCAAGTCTTATAGAAGACTTCACTTTTATGGCTTTTATCTTAAAGATGTTGAGGACATGAGTGGTTGAGACCCCGAACGATAGTGTTAGAGTTACATCCATTTCAAACTATGATTAAGCATATCTATTGGTAGCTTCTTCAGAACCTTGCAAATAATTCTTTACTTTGCCCAGTGTGTCCTTTGACGTTCGACTGTTCAACATATTTTCCTTAACTTGAAGGCTTTGTAAAAAAAATTTTATAACAAGAAAATAGTTTTTTTTTATTTTTCTTTTTTTTAAAAAAATCAAATGTTTACTTTGTCAAATCAATGTCATTGTACCTTAGGACTTGATTTTTAGAATTAACATATCTATAACATAACAACCCTAGTTACCATGCTAAACTCGAAAATCATTTCTATTTAAGCAAGAACTGTTGCACTTCAAATAGGCACATACACATTACTTGGTCAAAGGTCTCATTTGAGTTTGAATATTGTCTATCTCATATGCATGCTTATTCAAACTATCTCCACTAATAGACTCTACCTACCAAGAGAGATCCATAGGTCTTTGATAGGCTTAAAATTGGGTCTATAAGGGACACGGGTTAAATGAAGGCCATTTTTAATTTGGAACCATTGTGACATTATAGGCAAATCCTCACACTACAAATTTCTTGTTGGAACTTTAGGCAGTTGGGAACATGAAAAGATAGAGCTTTGAATGTTCTCCCATCTTCTTGGCGTTAACCTGGATGTTGATTGGGATAGTCTTCTCCCTTATAAAAGGTTGATACTCACATTCCTTTCTTTTTTTTTTTCTTTTCTTTCTCATTCCTTTTCTTACTCCTTTTCTTTGAGAATTTTATCATTTTGTCCTTTTTTCCTATAGGACTGTCAAGTACAGGACTTTCAAGAACTGGGTGACCTTTCTTCTATCTCTCTAATTTTGATTGAATCTTTGGTTGAGTTGGATCAATTCAAGTCAAACTATCCTTATGGAAGTCTTTTGCTGCTTTAGGTAAAAAAGAACTTGGTTGGCTTTCTGAACCATTTGGGTTTTATTTTATTTCCTTTTTCTTTTCTTCTTTTCTTTTTCTTTTCTTTCTTTTTTTTCTTTTCCTTTTTTTGGTTCTAGCTCTAAAAGAGTTATCTTGTTTGTACCAACTTGGGTTTCTAATAATGGATGAGTGGAGTGGTACTAATCTGTTTCAGTCGTAACTTTATCTGTGATATTTGGTCTAGGTGAACTTCAACTATCTTTATGGTATTGAGAACTTCAACTATCCTCATAGTCTTGACCATTCATTCCTTTCTTCTTGTCTCTTCACCTTAGTGATCATAAGACTTTTCAAAAGTGTAACAACAACTCAGGGTAGCTTGTTGGGGTTTGTAAGCCAATGAAAAGAAAGCTAAAATTTTATGAAGGCTCAAAGGGACAATTAGGGATTAATATTTAATTGGTTGGATACTAGTTGTTGGCTAACCAAACAATGCCTGGATCATCTCTCCCTTAAATAAGCAAAGTTCAATGTTGCCTCAAAAATTTGTCAAAGCATGTTCTAAGACTGACTAGTACCTAGACAAAGGTACTTATGCAGAAGCCCTCTCTAAGTAAGCATACACAACTTAATGCTATAGAACAATTCCCTCACCTAGTAATGTCATTCAAGTCATGATGCATAAATATATTAATTCATGAATTATCAAGATAGATTCCTCATTGGTTGAGCACCAAAATGAACAAAGACCAACAAAAATTTTGATGAAAGTAATTTATTCAAACAACTTTAAATTTGAAAAACATGATTGTTCCATAAAACACCAAATAAAGAAAATAAAACAAAAAAATAAACAAGCCAAGGGAAGTTTGTTGAGTTGGAGTCGAAGATACTTCATTTATTTAGACATATGAAGGGCAAGGATTTTTTCCATCATCAAGGATCATGGCTTCATCATCCACAGTTAATCCAAGTTTGCTTAGTAGCACATCCTCTTTAGTAGCTTCTCTATCCATATCATGACAAGATGACAAGATAAAACTCTTCATGAAGGTTGCAAGCGGTGGCACCCTTCCAAATTTAGGCAGAGGATTATTCTTAGTGTTGGACTTATCAGGGTCAGGCAGCTTTCCATTGTCAATCAAATTTTGGATCTCATGCCTTAATCGAACACATTTATCTATCTTGTGCCCTTGAGTATGATGAAATTGACAAAAAACTTTAGTATCAAAGTTTGGAAGCAGAGGATTCGGCAAGGGTTGAGGAGCTAATGGTTGTAGCAAATCCATCTTTATTAGATTCTCTAACATTTTTGACAAAGGTTCCCCCAAGTCTGAAAATTTATGCTTCTTTGTTGGTTCAGTTGCTGCATTTTTCTCAACACCCCTTCTTTTCCTTTGATTTTTCTCATCGGGGTGGTAGCTGCCCTTATTGCTCCAATTAAACAGCACATGGTTTAGCTGGTCTTGTAGAATAGGGATTGACCCCTCATTTTTCATTCGATCTCTATTAGTGAACATTTTCCCTATTGATGCCGCCTTTCCCTTCTTTCTTATGCCAATGGGAGATGCCTCATTAGCATTGTTGATGATCTCCAAAATTTTAATCAATTGGGTCTTCATAATTTCAACCAATTGATCTCATAGCTCGGCCATCCTAGCTTTGACAATTTCATCGACTATTTCCCTTAGCTAATTTGCATCCATCCTTCCAATGAAGCACTTGAATCAAAATCAATGTTGTAGGTGGTGTCGTTGTATGCTCTTGAATTGCCATACTCTAGGTCTGTGTTGTAGGCTCCTCTAATTTTTAATGCATTGAATCAAATCTGATGTTTATCACAGCTTAAATCAACTCTTGTTATTGGTGGAGGGAAATAATTACTTGAGGCAATTGTTATATTGTTACTATTTTTCTCAATTGCTTCTTGATGATTAGGGTTTCATAAAACTCTTATCCTCGCTTTCCTTTACCGCCAGTTTATTTATCACAGTCACTCCCTTGATTTTCGATATTTCTCTCTCTCTTTTACTGCCAATCTATTAATTCCAGTAGCCTTCCAATTTGTTCTTTGTTCCGCTCCCCCTTTTTATCTGTGTTAATCACTTATTTATAATGAAACCAACACTTTAACCTAAACCTAAACTCTCTAATCCCAGTCTTAAATGCATTAGGAAATCAAATTGCTCGGTCAAAACTTATTTAAAATTGGATTAGTCAGGGGCTAAAAATTGACATGAGGCCTCCTCATTTTGATTTGGGCTGTCCAAATCGATATGAGGTAGCCTCATATCAATTTGGGAGGCTAAAATCGATATGAGGCCATCCTTATATCAATTTTGGCTTCCCAAATCGATATGAGGGAGGCTCATATCAATTTTGAGTGTTACAATCGATATGAGGTCTCCCTCATATCGATTTTGGTTGCCCAAATCGATATGAGGTCCCCCTCATGCCCAAACCGAACCCTAAATTTCAATTACTTTTGGACTGAACCTATTTTGCCATTTAATTTGGGCTTTTATGTATTGGACCATCTAACATTTAAGCTTTAAAATTAGGTTTAGGTTCTTTAAAATTATAATGGGACAAGGTAAGCTTCCTATTCCTAATCCGTGCCAAAATTAAGGGTCTACACGCCCCGACTCCCAGTGAAATGGTTCTTGCGACTTTGGCACTGTTTAGGCTCAGGGCCTTAGAGAACACAGGTCTAAGCCCGGAGAAAATAGAGTCGCCATCCAGACAGGCCAGGAAAAAGAAAGGGTGGATGACTTGATTCTTAAGGAATTTCTATCCCCCTAATGGGTTCAAAAAGTTGGGTACGTGTGGGGAAGGTGAGAAAAGGCCCAGCACCCCCCACAACACCCGGTTCATTGGTACCGGCCTCCTTTTCATGTCTTAAAATTATAAAATTCTTAAATATAATGATATTATCCATACTACATGCGATCATAAGAATAAATAAATACTTTATTAAAATTATAACAATGTCTAAACAAAACAAATAAATGGTCACCCATCCAAAGATGGAAACATGTCCTTACATCATCCATATCTAAAACTAAATAAGACACCTACCGAAAGGTGGAAACGTGTTCTTTACATTAATTCTAAAATATGAAAGTAATCTAAATTACATAAAGATTAAATAATGCGATACCCAATCATGGAAACATACCTCTTACAAATTTTAATACCAAAATAAAAATAATAAAGAAATCATCCATCTATGATAAACAAATCAAATATCAAAATTAAATAAATCAATCATCAAAATATATAATAAACTACATAATTAAATTTAAAATTAAATAAAGTAATAAATGTATAAATTTAGGGTTTTAGAATTTTAATAACCAAATAGGGTTTTTAAATAAAGGGAGTTAAACACAAAGGCTTATAATACACAAATAAATATTTACCCCTTCGACGAGTCCATACGACGGTCCCGCTAGCCGATTAGCGGGCATGGTCAAAGGGGCAGCGCCCCTTGCGGGGTCGGGGGTCGTGCCCTCGAAGATTTTGAAAACTGGCTTTTAGGGTTGTAGGTTTTGGTGTTGAAAATTAAGATTTTAAGGTTTAAGATATAGAAAATAGGGTTTCGAAATTGGAAGAAACAAGCTACTGTAAATCTTAGAAAAATAGAATTGATTATGGTTTTGAGAAAATAAATTATTGTTTTGTTGATTTAGAAAAGTGCAATTAGGGTTTTATATTTCAAAAATTAGTTTAATAAGTATTAAGATATTAGGGTTTTGGTTCATAAAACATATTATTCGGATTCAACAATTTCATACTACAGGAAAATTAATATCAAAATACCTTAACAAAACATTAAATAAGAAGCATTTTATGGCTACTGTGAATACAAGAATTTATTGGTTAAGATCAAACTTTTATTGTTGGTTCCGCCATAATTGCACGATTGAAATTCTGAGGAAACCTTGATAAAGAAAATACTGCCTTATTGCCTTGTGGTTGGAAGGGTTCTTTTTGCTCTTCACTGCTTCAGACTGCTTCCAGGTTTAAAAGTCCAACTGAAATTGTTGATTAATTTTGGCCGTCCCCTCAAAAGTCCAATCCCCTCTCTGGTAGAAAAATCCCAAATCCCCTTTTCTGTGTCTTTAATGTGGTATTTATAAGAAAAAATAAGAACCTAATACTAATTGGAAAATCGTTTAGAAAATAAAATTAAAAACCTAGTAGAATAGAATTTCGAAAAAACTGCGCTGGCAAAAATTACTGCGGGGCGCTACTAGCTGGGAGTGCGGGCCGTGTGCATTTTTTGCCGTAATTTTTCTTGTGGCAAAATTGGCCCGCAGCCAATTCGCCACAAGAAAAACTTGCAGCGAATTGACCCAAGCCAATTCATCGCCAGCGATGAAAAATTCTTCTGTTGCTGATTTTTATGTACTTATATTTATTTATCTTTTTTTATTTTTATGAAAAATAAATATTATAAGTAATAAATATTATTAAAATAAATATTATTTAATTAAAATACCATAAAAATTATTTTGGACTGTTTAAAAATATTGGACTGGACTGGATAAAAAATTAAGGGTATACAGTTTGCCTCCTGCTTGAATGATCTGAGACTTTCAGTAGAAAAGAGTGAAAAGCAATATGACTTTGAGCAGATTTTGGATGAGGATGGGTTCTGGACCCGAGATTTGAGACTGAATTTGACTGACTTTTTATCAGTTGAGAATTCTGGCTTAACTGGTTGTTCCATTCATTAATGGATTGTGGGTCTTTACCTGCCAAAAATGGATCTTTATCCATTGTAAAATTGGGTCTTTACCCTTAAAACATGGATCTTTATCCATTGCAGATCGGGTCTTTACTATTGAAACATGGATCTTTATCCATTAGAGATCGAGTCTTTACCCTTGAAACATGGATCTTTATCCATTGGAGATCAGGTCTCTACCCTGGAAACATGTATCTTTATCCATTGGAGATCGGGACTTTACCCTCAAAATATGGATCTTTATCCATTGGAGATCGGGTCTTTACCCTCAAAACATGGATCTTTATCCATTGGAGATCAGGTTTTTACCCTTGAAGCATGGATCTTTATTCATTGGAGATCGGGTCTTTACCCTTGAAACATGGATCTTTATCTATTGTAGATCGGGTCTTTACCTTTGAAACATGGATTTTTATCCATTGGAGATCGGGTCTTTACCCTCGAAACAAGGATCTTTATCCATTGGAGATTAGGTCTTTACCCTTGAAACATGGATCTTTATCCATTGGAGATCGAGTCTTTACCCTTGAAACATGAATTTTTATCCATTAGAGATCGGGTCTTTCCATTGAAACATAAATTTTTATCCATTGGAGATCGGGTCTTTACCCTTGAAATATGGATCTTTATTCATTGTAGATTAGGTCTTTACCCTTTCAAACATGGATCTTTATCCATTGGATATTAGGTCTTTACCCTCGAAACATGGATCTTTATCCATTGGAGATTGGGTCTTTACCCTTGAAACATGGATCTTTATCCACTGGAGATCGGGTCTTTACACTTAAAACATGGATCTTTATCCATTGGAGATTGGGTCTTTACCTTTGAAAGATGGATCTTTATCCACTGGAGATCGGGTCTTTACACTTAAAACATGGATCTTTATCCATTGGAGATCGGCTCTTTACCCTTGAAACATGAATCTTTATCCATTGGAGATCAAGTCTTTACACTTAAAAAATGGATCTTTATCCATTGGACATCGGGTCTTTACACTTGAAACATGAATCTTTATCCATTGGAGATCAGGTCTTTACCCTTAAAACATGGATCTTTATCCATTGGATATCAAGTCTTTACCCTTGAAACATGGATCTTTATCCATTAGAGATTGGATCTTTACCCTTGAAACATGGATCTTTATCCATTAGAGATATAGTCTTTACCCTTGAAGCATGGATCTTTATCCATTAGAGATCTAGTCTTTACCCTTCAAACATGAATCTTTATCCATCAGAGATCAGGTCTTTATCCTCAAAACATGGATCTTTATCCATTGGAGATCAGGTCTTTACCCTTGAAGCATGGATCTTTATTCATTGGAGATCGGGTTTTTACCATTGAAATATGGATCTTTATCCATTGGATTTTGGGTCTTTACCCTTGAAACATGGATCTTTATCTATTGTAGATCGGGTCTTTACCATTTAAACATGGATCGTTATCCATTGGAGATCAGGTCTTTACCCTCAAAACATGGATCTTTACCCATTGGAGATTGGGTCTTTACCCTTGAAATATGGATCTTTATCCGTTGGAGATTGGGTCTTTACCCTTGAAATATTTATCCATTGGAAATCAGGTCTTTACCCTTGAAACATGGATCTTTATCCATTGGAGATCGGGTCTTTCCATTGAAACATGGATCTTTATCAATTTGAGATCAGGTCTTTACCCTTGAAACATGGATATTTATCCATTGTAGATCTGGTCTTTACCCTTGAAACATGGATCTTTATCCCTTGGAGATTAGGTCTTTACCCTTGAAACATGGATCTTTATCCATTGGAGATCAGATCTTTACCCTTGAAACATGAATCTTTAACCATTGAAGATCGGGTCTTTACGCTTAAAACATGGATCTTTATCCAAAAACATGGATCTTTATCCATTGGAGATCGGGTCTTTACCTTGAAACATGGATCTTTATCCACTGGAGATCGGGTCTTTACACTTAAAACATGGATCTTTATCCATTGGACATCGGGTCTTTACCCTTGAAACATGAATCTTTATCCATTGGAGATTGGGTCTTTACACTTAAAATATGAATCTTTATCCATTGGAGATCGGGTGTTTACCCTTGAAACATGAATCTTTTTCCATTATAGATCGGGTATTTACCCTTAAAATATGGTTCTTTATCCATTAGAGATCAGGTCTTTACCTTTGAAACATGGATCTTTACCCATTGGAGATCGGATCTTTACCCTTGAAACATAAATCTTTATCCATTAGAGATATAGTCTTTACCCTTGAAGCATGGATCTTTATCCATTGGAGATCAGGTCTTTACTCTTGAAACATGGATCTTTATCCATTGGAGATCGGGTCTTTACCCTGGCTTCAACTCTTTTAGCTAGACTGATCTTCTATTTTTTGCATCTTCATTCTTTTGATAGTTCTAATTTTCTTCTTTTTCCATTCTTTTTTGTTCTTCCTTTGCACTTTTGCAAAAAAAATTAGCCTTTTTTTTAGCTAGCCTTCATATCTTCTCCTTGTCCCCTACGTGGTAAAATATTGGAACTGAGTTTCAAAATGTTTTGTACATATACAAACTCAAAAAATATTGAAAGGATAAACTTTGCCCTCTGTGTAGACTCAAACCCATGATTTTTTCTATGCGGCTTTGGTTAATGTTTGTATATTGTCTAGCTCATCAAATAAGCATGCATTTCTTCTTTCTTTTGTAAAATTAATGGAGCTTCCTCATGCAATGGGCTTTCCATGCCCCCTGATTCCATATCTGCTTTATGATTGCTTCATAGAATATTACTGTTTATTTTTTACAAAGAAAAATGGAGTGTGATATACTCATGTATGCATATATGCATAAATAACACTTACAATGCTTCCGTCGACTCATAGACTGAGGTGATCAGCTGAAGTGTTCTCATTGACTCCTTCTAGATGCTCGTTCAGGTCTCACAGAAGGCTTTGCTTTTATGGATTTTATCTTAAAGATGTTGAAAACATGAGTGGTGAGGCCCAAGTAACATAGTCAGGGATTCATCCATTTCGAACTATGATTCAGCATGTCAGTTGGTAGCTTCTTCATAACCTTGCAAATAATTCTTTACTTTGCCCAATGTGTCCTTCGAGGTTCGACTGTTCAACATATTTCCCTTAACTTAAAGGTTTTTATAACAAGAAAATAATTCTTTTTTTTTAAATCAAATGCTGACTTTGTCAAATCAATGTCATTGTACCTCATGACTTGATTTTTAGAATTAACATATCTATAATATGACAACTCTAGTTACCGTACTAAACTTGGAAATCATTTCTATTTAAGCAAGAACTGTTGCACTTCAGATAGGCACATACACATTACTTGGCCAAAGGTCTCATTGAGTTTGAATATTGTCTATCTCATATGCATACTTATCCAAACTATCTCCACTAATAGACTCTACCTACCAAGAGAGATCAACAGGTCTTTGATAGGCTTGAATGGGGTCTATAAGGGACATGGGTTAAATGAATGCCATTTGTAAGTTAGATCCATTGTGACATTATAGGCAAACCCTCACACTACAAATTTCTTGTTTAGACAGTTGGAAGCAGGAATAAGATAGAGCTTTGAACATTCTTCTTTCTTCTTGACGTTAATCTGAATCTTGATTGGGACTGTCTTTTCCCTTATAAAAAGGTTGATACCCACATTCCTTTTCTTTCTTCTTTTCCCTTTTCTTTCCCTTTCTTTTCTTACTCCTTCTTTTCTTTGAGCATTTTATCATTTTATCCTTCTATCCTGTAGGACTGTCAAGTACAGGACTTTCAAGAACTGGATGAATTTTCTCCTTTTTCTTTTATTTTGATTGAATCTTTGGTTGGGTTGGACCAATTTAAGTCAAACTGTCCTTATAAACCTAATGGAAGCCTTTTGCTGCTTTAGGTAAAAGAGAACTCAGTTGGCTTTCTGAACCGTTTTGGATTTTATTTTATTTTCTTTTATTTTTTTCTTTTTCTTTTATTTTTCTTTTCTTTCTTTTTTTTATTTTCTTTTTTTTTTGTTTTTTTTTGTTCTAGCTCTAAAAGAGTTGTCTTGTTTGTACCAACTTGGGTTTCTAATAATGGATGAGTGGAGAGACATAAATCTTCTTTAACAGGGATAAATCATTTGTTACTTTGATATTATCTTGATAGATTGGAGATATTAGGTGAACTTCAACTGCACTTATGGTCTTGAGAACATCAACTATCCTTACGATTTTGGCTATGCATTCCATTCTTTTATCTTCTTGCCTCTTCTCCTTAGTAATCATAAGACTTGTCAAAAGTGTAACAATAGCTCATGGTAGGTTGTTGGGGTTTGTAAGCCAATGAAAAGAAAGTTAAAATTTTATGAAGGCTCAAAAGGACAACTAGAGATTGATATTTAATAGGGTGGATACTATTTGTTGGCTCGTCAAACAATGCCTAGATCATCTCTTCCTTAAATAAGCAGAGTTAAATTTCGCATCAAAAATCGGTAAAAGCATGTCCTAAGACTGACTAGGACCTAGAGAAAGGTCATTATGCAGGAGCCCTCTCTAAGTAAGCATATACAACTCAATGCTATAGAACAATTCCCTTACCTAGTAAAGTCATTCAAATCATGATGCATAGATATCTTAATTTATAAATATCAAGCTAGATTCGTCATCGGTTGAGCACCAAAATGAACAAAAACCATGAAAATTTTGATGAAAATAATTTATTCAAAAAATCTTAATTTAAAAAATATAATTATTCCAATTAAATATTAAAGAAAGTAAAATAAATAGAGCAACACTCCAAGCTAAGGGAAGTCCATTGAGTTGGAGTCGAAGATACTCCATTTATTTAGACATATTAAGGGCAAGGATTTTTTTCATCATCAAGGATCATTGCTTCATCATCCACAGTTAGTCTAAGTACATCATCTTTAGCAGCTTCTCAATCCATATAATCACAAGATGACAAGATAAAACTCTTCATGAAGGTTATAAGCGGTGGCGCCCTTCCAAATTTAGGCAAAAGATTATTCTTAGTATTGGGCTTATCATGCTCAAGCAACTTTCCACTATCAATTAAATTCTGGATCTCATGCCTCAACTTCATATAGTTATCTTTTTTGTATCCAAGTCTTTGATGGAATTGGCAAAATGTCTTAATATTAAAGTGAGGTGGAAGAGGATTAGACAAAGGATGAGGAGTCAAGAGTTGTAACAATCCCTTCTTTTGTAGCTTATTGAGAATCCAAGATAGCAGCTTCCCCAATTTTGAAAACTACCTCATTCCTCCTTGATCGGTGGCATTAACATCAGCTTCCTTATGTGTATTTTGATTGTTAGGCTGATAATTCCATTTTGCAGAAAAATGATTCTTCTCGCTTTCCCTTTGACTTTGCCCACTAGGGTGATAGCTGCCCTTATTACTCCACTTAGACAGCACATGGTTCAGCTGGTCTTGTAGAATAGGGATTGACCCCTCATTTTTCATTCGATCTCTATTAGTGAACATGTTCCCCTTTGATGCTGCCTTTCCCTTCTTTCTTATGTTGATGGGAGATGTCTCATTAGCATTGTTGATGAGTTCCAGAATTTCAATCAACTGGGTCTTCATAATTTCAACCAAATGATCTTGTAGCTCGGCCATCCTAGCTTTGACAACTTCATCGACTATGTCCCTTAACTGGTTTGCATTCATCCTTCCAATGAAGCACTTGAATAAAAAATCAATGTTGTAGGTGGTGTCGTTGTATGCTCTTGAATTGCCGTACTCTAGGTCTGTGAGCCAGAAAGGATTAATGATATGTCATGTGATGCATGTATGCACCAATAATAAACAAACAAGGATAAATAGGATGTTCCTTCCGACCTTATAACTTCCACACACGGATGGCGAGTCTCTTTTCCTAGGTATATGGTTAACAAGGTATCAACATGGGGTATCTTATTTTTGAAAAATGCTCTTGGATGTTTCAACCAATAGTTATATTTTAAAAATGGAAATCAGTTCATGATAATTCCCATTAATTAGGCTTTAATCCATTCAACCAACTAAAGTAGCTTTTATACTATATTGGATTAAAACTAAATTAAGAGGTTTATTATAAAAAGATTTCTCACTTGAAAAAGTAACTAATGATTCATGCTGAAAATAAGCCCATGGTTAATAATTCTTAGTATAAACTAGGCTCACAATTAATTTTTGGTATTTTCATAATTGACCTAAATATTCATAAGCTCTTTTAAAAGATTGTGAAAATAATTTTGTTTCTATGCCGATTTGTAAAAGATTTTAGAAAAAAATGAATTTTGGGCTTTGTATTTGGGTCTTGAGAAAAGAATTTTTGATTTGTTTTTTTTAGAAAAGTTTTATGTCCAAAGACCATCTTGAAAAGTTTTGAAAATAGCTTTGATCTTTTGGATTTTAAAGAAAAATTTGTTTTGAGCTTACAATGTACTTAGGTCATATTAGAAAAAGAACAAACCAAATAAGCCATGATTTAAACTAAGATAAATTAACCATAGTTACACAACAAGCATTGGGGGTAAAAACCTAAGGAAAGTAACTAGGCCAATTACATGAGCTTTAGTTTTTGGGTTAAAAGGCTTAGGTTCCTATAGCAAGCATATAATAAAAGGTACAAGGCTATAAGTGGCTATGCCATGCTCGATCTCCATACCTTGAGTGAAAGTATGGTATCCCTTACATAACACAATACGGGTAACACGGGCGTCCTAACTCACTCACACGATGCAATCTAATATGATGCAATGGATAATATCATGATAAGAAAGAATATAATAATATAAAGACTAACGGAATCAACTTCTCTTATCCCAGTGGAGTTGCCACTGTGAGCGGAGATTTTTGCCCCCACTCCCTGTGGAATGGTTCTTGCGACTTCGATACTATTTAGGCTCAGGACTTTAGAGAACACGGACCTAAGCCCAGAGAAAATGGAGTTGCCACCCGGACAAGCTGGGAAAAAGAAAGGGGTGGATGACTTGATTCTTAAGGAATCCCCAACCCCCTAATGGGTTTGCAAAGTTGGGTACGTGTGGGAAATGTGAGAAATGGCACAGCAACCTCACAATGCCCGGTTCATTAGAACCAGCCTCCTTTTCAGGTCTTAATATTATAAAATTCTTAAATATAATGATATTACCATACTACATGTGATCATAAGAATAAATAAATACTTTATTAAAATTACAATAATGTCCAAACAAAACAAATAAATGGACACCCATCCAAGGATGGAAACATGTCCTTACATCATCCATATCTAAAACTAAATAGGACATCTACCCGAAAGGTGGAAACATGTCCTTTATATTATTTCCAAAATATGAAAATAATCTAAATTACATAAAGATTAAATAATGAGGTACCTAATCATGGAAACATACCTCTTATAATTTTTAAAACCAAAATAAAAATAATAAAGAAATCATCCATCCATGATAAACAAATCAAAAATCAAAATTAAATAAATCAATCATCAAAATATATAATAAACTACATAATCAAATTTAAAATTAATTAAAGTAATAAATGTATAAATTTAGGGTTCTAGAATTTTAATAACCAAATTAGGGTTTTTCAATAAAAAGGGTTAAACACAAAGGCTTATAATACACAAATCTGGCAGTGCCCCTTACGGGGTCAAGGGCCATGCCCCGAAAGATTTTAAAAATTGGCTTTTAGGGTTATAGGTTTTGGTGTTGAAAATTAAGATTTTAAGGTTTAAGATTTAGAAAATAAGGTTTCAGAATTGGAAGAAACAAGCTACTATAAATCTTAGAAAAATAGAATTGATTATGGTTTTGAGAAAACAGATTATTATTTTGTGGTTTTAGAAAAGAGCAATTAGGGTTTTATATTTCACAAATTAGTTTAACGAGAATTAAGATATTAGAGTTTTGGTTCATAAAACATATTATTCGGATTCAACAATTTCATACTACTAGAAAATTAATATCAAAATACCTTAACAAAACATTAAAAAGGAAGCATCTTATGGCTACTGTGAATACAATAATTTATTGGTTAAGATCAAACCTTCATTGTTGGTTCCACCACAATTGCACAGTTGAAATTCTGAGGAAACCTTGATCAAGAAAACACTGCCTTGTTGCCTTGTGGTTGGAAGGGTTCTTTTTGCTCTTCACTGCTTCTAACTGCTTCCAGATTTAAAAGTACAATTGGAATTATTGATTAATTTTGGTCGTCATCTCAAAAGTCCGATCCCCTCTTTGGCCGAAAAATTCCAAATCCCCTTTTCTATGTCTTTAATGTGGTATTTATAAGAAAAAAATAAAAACCTAATACTAATTGGTTAAGAAAATAAAAAATGTCTAGGAAATAAAATTAAAAACCATGTAGAATAGGGTTTCGGAAAAACTATGCTGGCAAAAATTGCGATGGAAAAAATTGCTGCGGGGCCCTGCTGGCTGGGTGTGCGGGCCACGCGTGTTTATGCCACAATTTTGCATATGGAAAAATTGGCCCGTAGCCAATTTACCGCAAGCAAAACTTGCGGTCGTCGCAAGTATTTCCTGCAGCGAATTAGCCTGAGCCAATTCGTCGTCGATTCTTCCGTTTACAAATATTTTAGATTGTTTACAAATATCGGACTTGACTGGATCAAAAATTAAGGGTCTACAGCCACTAATGTATTTCAGTGAAAAGTTAAGTGGGGCATCCTTGAAGTATCCAACATATGATAAGGAGTTATATGCTTTGGTTCGAGCTTTGCATACATGGCAACATTATTTATGGCCTAAAGAGTTTGTGATACATACTGACCATGAATGTTTAAAACATTTGAAGGGTCAAGATAAGTTGAATCATAGGCATACCAAATGTGTGGAATTCATATAAACATTCCCATATGTGATTAAATTCAAGCAAGGTAAAGAGAATGTGGTTGTTGATGCATTGTTAAGAAGGTAGACTTTGCTTAATTCTCTTAGTTCTAAATTGTTGGAATTTGAGTATATTAGGAGCTATATCTTAATGATGAGGATTTTGGTGATATATATGTATCTTGTGGTAATGTGGCTGTTTCAAATGATTTTTACTTGTTTGATGGTTTCTTGTTGAAGAAAAATAGATTTTTTATTCCTAAGTGTTGTATGAGAGAATTGTTGATTAAGGAAGCACATGGAGGAGGCTTGATGGGTCATTTTTAGTTAAATAAAACCTATAATATGCTGATAGAACATTTCTTTTGGCCTGATATGAAACATGATGTGCATAAGGTTTGTGAGCATCGCATAACATGTAGAGAGGTTAAGTCTAGGTTGAAACCGCATGGTTTATATACACCATTACTTGATCCTAGTAAACCTTGGGCTGATTTGTCTATGGATTTCGTTCTTAGATTGTCTAAAACGAGGAAATGTCATGATAGTATTTTTGTTGTGGTTGATAGATTTAGTAAAATGGCTCATTTTATACCATGTAATAAAACTGATGATGCTAAATTGATTTAATTTGTTCTTCAAAGAGGATGTGCGTTTGCATGGCATACCTAAGAGCATTGTTAGTGATAGAGATGTTAAGTTTTTAAGTCATTTTTGGCATGTTTTGTAGGGAAAATTAGGAACTAAGTTATTGTTCTCAACTACTTGCTATCCTCAAACTGATGGCCAAACTGAAGTAGTTAATCGGACGTTAATTACTTTGCTTAGGGCAATTATAAAAAAGAATATTAAGATGTGGGAGGATTGTTTACCATTTGTGGAGTTTTCTTATAATAGGGTTGTTCATAGAACTACTAATTGTTCTCCATTTGAAATTGTTTATGATTTTAATCCACTTATTCCTATTGATTTATTTCCATTGTTGTCTAACAAATTTATGAGTGTTGATGCTAATTCAAGGGCAAATTTGGTGAAGAAGTTACATAAGCAGGTTAAAGAAAGGATTGAAAAGCAAAATGCTAGAGTAGCTTCACGAGTGAATAAAGGAAGGAAGCTAATGATTTTTTAGCCTGGAGATTGGGTTTAGGTACATTTTCATAAAGAAATGTTTCCACACCAAAGGAAGTCCATGTTGAACCCAAGAGGAGATGGTCCTTTTCAAATACTTGAAAGGATTATTGATAATACATATAAAGTGGATTTGCCAGGTGAGTACAATGTAAGTGCTTCATTTAATGTGGCTGATTTGAGTCCTTTTGATGTAGGTGATGCTTTAGATTCGAGGATGAATCCTTTTGAGGAGAGGAAAAATGTTATGGAACAGTCTACACACCAAGAGTATGAGCATGACTAGAGAAGCCAGGATAAATTTGAGGAGATTTTCAATCCAATTATTCTACCTCAAGGGCCTATAACTAGATCACGAGCCAAGAAGATTCAATAAGCGTTAATTTGTCATCTACAAGATTTGGTGAATTTGGCTTGTAATGGGCTGCAAGGTATCCAAGGCTTGGAAACAAGATCAAATAAAGTTAATTACAACTTAATTCAAGTCCAACTTCAAAATGGGCTTACTTAAGTTTGATTTTAGTTTTTAGCCTTGTTAATTGAGTGAAATTAAATCCATTTGTATTTTTATCATAATGGGCTATTTAAAACATGTTAATTTAAAAGCCTATTAGTTTTATTGCTTTGATAATGGGCTGTCCAAACTTGTTTATGTTAAAGCCCATAAGTTGAGTTTGTCTAGTTTAGATTATGAGTTTTTTTAGGTCTTGTAAAGGCTATATAAAGGGCTAAAATGAATTTCACTGTAGATTATTGATGAATGATATCCAAAAGGCTTTTTGCTTTTATCTTTGCATTCTTGAGTAGAATACATGCTAAGAAACATTCAAGTGGACTGATCATCTTCCTGTGGAGTGTTTCTGTAATATTTAAAATTTTAAATACTAAAATTTTAATTTAATATAGAAAATTGATAGTGAATTATGATATAAGTGGTATGGACAAGGGATGTAAATATTGGATCTTAAAAATTTACTGAAAAAAATTATGTATTTTTATAATTTTATGAGACTAAAAATTGAATTAGAATCAAAGGATAAGAAAGAGAATGCACCATATCTAAGATGAGATTGGCCACACTAGATTAAGCTGCATATATAAGTGTATGGACAGGTGTATTTATGTAGAAGTTTCTTTCTTCTTCTTCCTTCTTCCTCCTTCATTCATGTTCATCATCATCAACACAACCAAAACTCCTCCTTTCTTCCTTATTTTCAAAACTTTAACCAAAACTTGAGAGGAAATCACATCTAGTTATGGATTTTTAAAAGAATAAGCTAGAAAATGTAAGATTATCAGCAAGTGATCAAAGAAAAAGAGGGAAAAGAGAGAAGAAGAGAGATTTTAAAAGAGGTATGTGCTTATGTATTTTTTATTTGCAACTATCTGAATTTCTATGAATTTTATTGAATAAAGTGATTGATTGAGTTATCTTTGAAGAGTTTTTACTGAAAATATTTGATGTAAGCTCTTTCTATGTTAAAGTAACTAGTTTTGATACATTGTTATCATATATTTTGATATATGAAGTTTAAGCTGATAAGTGTTCGAAATACAGAACTTTGCTTAACATAACAGGTGACACGACCATATCACTGGGCGTGTCAATGTTGTTGTGTTTCAGTATTGATGACACAACCAGAAACACTTCCGTGTCATTAGGCATGTTATAGCTACTGTGATGAAAATAAATGACATGGCCAGTGACACGCCCGTGTCACTGGGCGTGTCGTAGCTACTGTATTGCAAAATGAATGACACGCCCAGTGACACGTCCATATCGTTGGTCGTGTCAAAGCTTCTGTAAAATGGGTAAATGACACGTTCATTGAAATGCCCATTTTGCTAGGCTTGTCATTTGAAGAAATTTGCCCAAAATAACTCTTTTTCTTATTTTTCCTCCATGATTTGGGCCTAAATGATTATAAGGTCTTAAAATGTAAAGGATTATTGAAATTAACCCTAACAAGGAGTGTAACAAATTTATTTTGAATATATGATAAATATGTGTGATACTAAGTGTTGATCAAAGAATTATTCCATTGAAGTGATGTACATAATTTAATGTTAGTTAAAAACTAATAAATTACCCAAAACATACTGATTTTAAATCTAGCTTTATATTAAATGGCTAGAAGGATAGCCATAGTGATAGTGGGGACCTCGTGCCATTAATGGACACATTGTGTCATCAGTGATAGTGGGTATAATCGCCATTATATATATTCTTGATATTTGACATTAAAATTGCTACACTAACCCGTTATCCAAACCTATAATCTGAGTTTAGTATGTATGAGCATATTTAATGAAGTTATCTATATTGAAAATATATGTGAATATGATGTTATGAATAATGGAAGAAATGCAAAATAATAATATAGGTCAACTATTTAAAATCGACTTACTATGTTACAATGTGGAAGTGATTGATAATGTATATATATTAATATTTCCAAGTGAAAATTTTAATGCATGGAATAGAAATGTTACATTCAAAATATCGAATTGATCAATAACTTTCCAAGTGTTATAATGATTGAAAGTGTATATAATGATATAAGATACAAAGTGCTCCAAAGTATAGTACTAAATCTAAGTGACAAAATTATAGATTGAATGAAATGATCCTATATGTGAAACTGAAAAGTAAGACTTACTGAAAAATAAATAAGTGTAATATGAGCAATGATAACAAATGAGAAAGTAATTCTTAAATAAAATGATCCAAAAAGAGAGAAGTTGTAATACCGAAAGTGTAGTATAGCATGATGTCTTTTATAAAGTTAAAGTTACTATTTTGTGTAATAAAAATATTATGTTGGTTTGTTATTGAAAATATTTAATATATTGAAATGTTTATTAAAACTGAGCATTATTACTATATTTCCATAAGTATTTTTCTTTAATATTAAGTGACAAAATATGTTTATACAAACACCACTAAGATTTGCTTAGCTTGTTAGAATTATTTTTTGACACGCAAGTATCATGTCATCAGAGCAAGTTAAATAGTGGAATTAAGGATCTCAGAAATTATATACAGTACATATAAAGATCTTTTATATATTATACTCATAAGTTATGAAATGAATATATACAATTTAATTTGGCTATTTGGGAGATTGTACAAATTTATAAACATGAAAGGAATATATGTATTTAGAGGATGAAGTTTGAGATTATAGTGAATGATTATCAAATAAAGCAATGTATTATATATTTATTTGATTTGATAAACTTATGATGGCTATCTGATTTATAATTAGTATTTGGATTATTGGAGATATTGGAGATTGGTTTAAATGTTGGATTTATAAATGTTATGTTATACAAATATTATTATTATTAGATAATTTTTGTTAGTAACACTTTGAAAAGAAGCTTTACCGATGAAATGATTAGAGTACTGACAGTATATTGAGTAATATTCTCTGATAGTTCTAATGAGAATTGTCAGGGAATGTTACATTTAGTGGTATCAGAGCGTGATTTAGGAGTTCGTGGCATGTGGAGTTATGGGATAGGTGAAATGCAATTGTCTAAGTTATGTGAATCGAATAAGTGAATTTGTGTTTTGATACAATTGATATTTCATATGTTTATGGTAGTAGAATGTTTTCTAAGAATTGATTGAGAATTCATAGTAGTTTGGAGTGCACTAGACCTATTTGTGAAAAAGACGGATATGAAAAAAATAAGATATGAGTATTTAAAGAGATATATCAAAGTAACACAATGGAAGTATAATAATTTATTGAAATCTGAGGAATGAATTATGATAGATAGATAAATTTCGAGAATGAAATTTCATACAAGGGATGTAATCCTCTAAAATTTTAAGTACTAATTTTCTGTATTAAGTGAATATGTGAGTGTAAATTGGATTGATTATGATATTATGTGTAGCTTGAGTATTTGGAACTAATAGTAATAAGGTTAAATAAGCCTTAATAAGAGTAACTTTAAATCCAAGTATGGATAATATCTGTATTTTTGGAAAAGATTTCGAAGAGACGAGAAATTATGAAAATACCTTTATAGCCTGAAATGAATTTGAGTTGTAATTTAGATGTGAAATATGGATAATGGGGGTTTTAAAGTGTCTAAAGTAATTATTTTTATAATATTTTGATGTTAAAAATTGTGGATAAAAGTCCTAAAGCCTATTTAAAGATTTCTAGTGTCTTTTATTGTCTTCTAAAAAGTTATACTTATCATCTTCATCTCCATCTCCATCTCTTTTTCTTTTTCTTCCATTTCTCATCATAGAAATCATGGAGAATTGGTGGAAAAAAAACCATGTTTTAATGGATTTTAGCTAATTTAAGCTTGATCTATCGAGAAAAACATCATCAATCAAAAGATTGAAAGGAAAAGTGATGGAAGAGTATTTTTTTTAAGAGGTTAGTGCTTGTATAATACTTATTTTACAATTTATTGAAATGATCTTCATTTTTATTATGTAAAAAGATTTGTAAATTGATAAAACACTATTACTTGTGAAAGATATGGTGTATTGAATAATTGTGAAAAATACGAGTACAAATGATGTGGAACCCCAAGATTATAAAGAATCTGAAACCCCAACACACAAATTCAGTATACCAAGAACTCCAGCTGGTTGTTTATCCTACTAAACCCCTAATTGACATGCAACTAGAAACGTAGATAATTGGACAAAATTAAAGAAGAACTAGAAAGAACGCCACAAGTGTTACCTTAATAAGTTGATTCCAATTCTTGATGAAACAAGAAGAAAAGAACCCTTTCTTGATGAAATTCGGCCAAGCCAAAATAATTGAATAATATGATCACCAAAAAAAAAAACTTCTGTCTTACAACCCTAAATGAGATATAAATAGCTAAACCCTAATTAGGATTATTAAGCACTACAAGGAAAATTGAATCAGACAACGGTTGTCTATTGAAGCGATGTCTGATAGCATTTCAGACAACGGTTTTAAAACCATTGTCTGATGTAGGTTTGCACAATAGTTTTTAATTTTATCAGACAACGATTTTTGGCCGTTGTCTGATGATGGTTAAGACAACGGTTTCTAATTTTTCAGACAACAATTTTTAACCGTTGTCTGATGGTTTCCACAATGGTTTCTAAATTGTCAGACAACGGTTTTTAACCGTTGTTTGATGAAGGTTTAGACAACGCTTTTTGACCGTTGTCTGATGAAGACAAAAAATGTTGTCTATTGAGGCGATGTCTGATAGCATTTCAGACAATGATTTTTAACCGTTGTCTGAAGATGGTTTCCACAATAGTTTTTAGTTTTATCAGACAACGGTTTTTAACCGTTGTCTGATGAAGGTTTAGACAATGCTTTTTGACCGTTGTCTGATGAAGACAAAAACCGTTGTAGAAGGATGCTAAATACAACGGTTAATTAATCTAAAACCGTTGTAGAAGGACGCTAAATACAACGGTTAATTACTGTGGCACACTGAATATTAGACAATAATTTCAATGTTCATTTTCATTTCACCACCATTGTTTGTTAAACTGTACATTATACATATAAGACAACACTTTACAATGGAGGATTGCAAATTTGGGAATAAAAAAACCTCCACAAATTCAACCATTCAACATATTAACAAACTAAAAAAAATCAACACTATACATATATCACTGAATTATACTATTAACTTCAACTTGAATGATGCTTCATGAAATATTTGGCGAAGTCAATCCTAATCTTGTTGATGTCGGCATCACTATACTCCAAGTTGCCTCTGCGTAGCCACTGAAAAATGAATCAAATTTTGGTTAGCCACATGTGGTAAATACAAAACTATTATATAAAAAATGAAAATAATTAAAATTCTCACCTTAGCTGCAAACTGAAGCTCCTTGTCATAACAGATTTCCTTCATGTACCTCATGACAAAGAGGCCGCAGTCCATGGCCCCTTTCTGCACAGGAACCCCCTGAAATAGCAAATGAAAACAAAAATGAAGTACCAAATGTTACATCCATATACTTATATATATACTAATATATACTTATATATATACTTGTATATACTTGTATATACTAATATATATACTAATATATACTTATATATACTAATATATATATACTTGTATATACTTGAATATATACTAATATATACTTGTATATACTTATATATATACAAAATCAAAATTGAAAAAGAAAATTCACGAAGTTCTCTATCTCAGAGCTTCGTCAGAGGAAGCCGGCGGGAACACATTCAGATCGTAACTTCAAGAAGGCCTTGAGATACAATGTCTGTGGTTGACGAGCCTCTTTATCCAATAGCTGTTCTAATAGATGAGCTAAAAAATGATGACATCCAGCTCTGGCTCAATTCAATCCATAGACTATCGACAATTGCACGTGCTCTTGGAGAGGAGCGGAGCCGGAAGGAATTAATTCCATTTTTTAGCGAAAATAATGATGATGATGATGAGGTTCTCCTTGCAATGGCAGAGGAGTTGGGAGTGTTCATTCCATATGTTGGAGGAGTGGAGCATGCACATGTGTTGCTCCCACCTTTGGAAAACCTTTGCACCGTTGAGGAAACATGCGTGAGAGACAAAGCTGTGGAGTCATTGTGTAGGATTGGATCCCAGATGAGGGAGAGTGACTTGGTTGACTGGTTCATTCCTTTGGTTAAGAGACTGGCTACTGGAGAATGGTTTACTGCACGTGTTTCTACTTGTGGGCTATTTCATATTGCTTATCCAAGTGCTCCTGACATGTTAAAGACTGAACTACGTTCAATATACAGCCAGCTCTATCAAGATGACATGCCCATGGTTAGGAGGTCTGCTGCCTCAAATCTGGGGAAATTTGCTGCAACTGTTGAATCTGCTCATTCGAAGATCGACATCATGTCAATATTTGAGGATCTAACTTAGGATGATCAGGATTCTATTCGTTTATTGGCTATTGAGGTTGTGCTGCTCTTGGAAAATTGTTGGAGCCTCAGGATTGTATTGCACATATCCTCCCTATTATCATCAACTTTTCGCAGGACAAGTCTTGGCGTGTGCGCTACATGGTTGCAAATCAATTATATGAACTCTGCGAAGCTGTGGGGCCTGAGCCGACAAGAAAGGACTTGGTTCCTGCATATGTGCTCTTACTTCGTGATAATGAGGCTGAAGTACGTACAGCAGCTGCTGGAAAAGTCACCAAGTTTTGTCGCATTTTAAATCCAGAACTTGCTATTCAACACATTCTTCCCTGTGTGAAGGAACTGTCGTCAGATTCTTCCCAACATGTCCGGTCTGGTTTGGCCTCGGTTATAATGGGAATGGCTCCTATCTTGGGAAAGGATGCTACAATCGAGCAGCTTCTTCCAATTTTTCTTTCCCTTTTGAAGGATGAATTTCCTGATGTACATCTCAACATAATTAGCAAGCTCGATCAAGTGAATCGGGTTATCGGAATTGATCTACTGTCCAAATCATTATTGCCAGCCATTGTTGAGCTTGCAGAGGATAGGCATTGGAGGGTTTAGCTTGCAATCATAGAGTATATTCCTTTATTGGCGAGTCAGTTGGGTGTTGGATTCTTTGATGATCAACTTGGGGCTCTTTGCATGCAGTGGTTACAGGATAAGGTGTATTCAATCTGTGATGCGGCTGCAAATAATTTAAAGCGGCTTGCTGAAGAATTTGGTCCAGAGTGGACAATGCAGCACATAATTCCATAGGTTCTGGAGATGATTAACAATCCTCATTACTTGTATCGAATGACCATTTTACATGCTATCTCGCTCCTTGCTCCTGTTATGGGCTCTGAAATTACATGTTCTAAACTGCTTCCAGTGGTCATCAATTCATCAAAAGACAGGGTGCCCAACATAAAGTTCAATGTGGCAAAGGTGCTGCAATCCCTTATTCCCATAGTTGATCAGTCTGTCATGGAGAAAACCATTCATCCTGCCTTGGTTGAGCTAAGTGAGGATCCTGATGTTGATGTTCGATTTTTCGCCAACCAAGCACTTCAGGCAATTGATAACTCCATGATGTCTAGCTAGACAGTATTTTTATATACCAAGCTGAACCTACAGTTCTATTGAAGAAGGCCTTTTTGCTGGAGGTGCCATAATTTTTATTTCTTTTCTTTTCATTAAATTAGTTCCATCTTTATTGATGTTGATTGTTAGTGCAATTTTATGCCTGTTGTGAGTTGTTACTAACATGCAACTTCCTCTTTTGGCTTTTAATTGAAGTTTTCTAGCCTCTAAAAAAAATACTTATATATATACTTGTATATACATGTATATACTTGTATATATATACTAATATATACTTGTATTCCTACTTATATCATATCATATTATATCTAAATCATTATTTAATGGTGGACTTTAAAGTTTCTAATGGGTTTATGAAATGTTTATAAATCCAAACCTTGTATATACTAATATATATACTAATATATACTTGTATATACTAATATATATAGTAATATATACTTGTATATGCTAATATATATACTTGTATATACTTGTATATACTAATATATACTTATATATACTTGTAATAATACTAATATATACTTATATATATACTTGTATATACTAATATATATACTTGTATATACTTGTATATATGCTAATATATACTTGTATATACTAATATATATACTTGTATATATACTAATATATACTAATATATATACCTATATATACTTGTATATATACTAATATATACTTGTATATCCTTATATATATACTTGTATATACATGTATATACTTGTATATATATACTAATATATACTTGTATTCCTACTTATATAATATCCTATTATATCTAAATCATTATTTAATGGTGGACTTTAAAGTTTCTAATGGGTTTATGAACTCGATGAAGAAAACAGTAGTTACATGCGGTAGGAAGAAGAATTGATTCAGCTATACAATGGTCTGAACAGTTAATCAGACAACTTTTTAAATAACCATTGTCTGAAACATCTTATCAGACAACAGTTTTTTTTTTTTACCAAAAAAACACTTGTCTGAACATATATTACACAACAGTCTCTAAAAACCGTTGTCTGTATGCTTGCTTCAGACAATAATTTTTTTTAACCGTTGTTTGAAACGCTGAATTATACAACACTTTTGAAAAAACCGTTGTCTGAAACATCTTATCAGACAACGATTTTGTATGACCAGAAAGTTTTAGGACTTTTATCCAATATACTCACTTATACAATAGTTTTGATGCATTCACGTGCTTTCATTTAACTATCACTTCAATCCTTAACGTTGAAACATTATAAAAACAATTACTTTTGACACTTTAAAACTCCATTATCCATATTTCACATTCAAAGTATAGCTCAAATTAATTTCGAGCTATAAGGGTATTTTCATAATTTCTTACCTCTTCGAAATCTTTTTCCACTATACGGATATTATCCATACTCAGATTTAATATTACTCTTATTAAGGCTTATTTAACCTTATCACTATCAGTTTCAAATGCTCTCATATCGTAATCACTCCACTTTGACACTCATATATTCACTCACTTAATGTAGAACATCAATACTTAATGTTGTACAACATGACAATTCTCATTCTCATAAAAAATTTCATGCTCAAAATTTATCTCTCTGTCATAATTCATTCCTCAAATTCCAATAAATTATTACACTTTCACTGTGTTACTTTGACATATCTCTTTCACTACTCATATCTTGTTTTCTTTTCACATCATTCTTTATCAAAAATAGATTACGAATTGTCAATCAATTCTTAGTAAACATTCTATTACCATAAACATATGGAATATCAATTGTGTCACAACACATATCCACTTTTTCACTTTAGATAACTTAGACAATTACATTTCACTTCTCCCATAATTCCACATGTCAGAAACGCCTAAACCACGCTCTGATACCACTAAATGTAACATCATCTGACAATTCTTATATAAAAACTATCAGAGAATGTTATACGATACACTGTTCGCGCTCCAATCAATTCATAGAAAACTCTTTTCATAAATAAAAATTTTCAAATAATAATACAATCTGTATATCACAACCCTTATAGATCCAATATTTAAACCAATTTCCAATATCTCCAATATCAATCAGATAAACTTTATAAGTTCATCAAATCAAATAAATAAACAATACATTTCTTTCAATATACTCATTCACTGGAATCTCAAACTTCATTCTCTAAATATATAAATCTTCTTATGTTTACAAAATTTATACAAGCTCGTAAATAGCTAAATTGAAGTATCTATATACAAACACCTTATAACTTATGAATACAATAAACACAAGATCTTCATCTGTTCTTAACTTGCTCCAATGTCCTGATACCTGCGTGTCAGAAAACAATTCTAACAAGCTAAGAAAAGCTTAGTGGTGCTTGTATACACAAATTTTAACACTTAATATTAAAGAAATATACTTATGAAAATATAGTAATAACACTTAGTTTTAAAAAATATTTCAATATATGAACTAATTTTAGTAACAAATTAATATACCATGCTGATTACACAAAATAATAGTTATCCTTGTATAAAAGTTATCATATAATACAATACTTTCGGTACTGCATCCTGTCTCATTAAGAATCATTTTATTCAGGACTTGTTTTCTCATTTGATAACATTGTTCACAATACGCTTATTTTATTTTTCAATAAGTCTTCCTTTACAAGTTCACATATAGTATCATTTCATTCATTCTATACTTTTCAGCACTTAATTTTAGTACTTCATATCTCACATCATTATATACACTTTCAATCATTTGATTAATTCAAAACATTGAGCATAACATTTCCATTACAAGCATTAGTACTTTCACTTGTAAGTATTAATATATATATTAACACTCACTTTTACACTATAACACAATACTTCAATTTCAAGTAATTAACTTATATTATTATTTTACATTTCTTTCATTAGTCACAACTATCATGTTCACATATAATTTCATTAATTATGCCCATACATACTAAACTTAGATCATAGGTTTGGATAACATGTTAGTGTAGAAATCTCAAGAATTTATAATGTCAATTATGCCCACTATCACTGATAACACAATGTGTCTATTAATGGCACGAGGTGCCCACTATCTCTGTGGCTATCCATCCTCTGGTTAGCCATTCAATCCAAAGCTAGATATAAATTTAGTATGATTTGGGCAATTCATTAATTTTGATGAACACTAAATTGTTTATTTCCTTTCATTGATACTATACTCTTATCAACATTTGGTAGGATATATATATGTGTCACGTATCTAAAGTTTATCACTCGTTTTCATACATTTAACACATTAACACAAAAGCAAAACAAAAAATGTGTTTTCATTATGGTCTTACAGAACGACAATTACTTAAATATGTTCGTATCGCCGCAAAAGCCAAAGGGTCAATAGGTCAGATTTTACTACAATTACTTGAAATGCATTTGGATAACATCCTTTTTCGATAGGGGATGGCATCAACTATTCCTTGAGTACAAAGCATGAGTAGTTGAGGCCCCAACAAGGCAGTTAGAAGAATAGGAGATGCTGTTTCAACCCATGATTTGACACATCAGTCGGTAACTTCTTCATGACTTTACAAATGATCCTCATCTACCCATTATGTCCTTTAAGGTTTAATAATGCAACACACTTCCCTAAGCTAGAAGGCTCATGAAAAAAATACCATTTTTTTAATTTAAAATCACATTTTGGCTTTGTCAGATTGGTGTCAATATACCTCAGGACTCGATTTTCTCAAATTAACATATCTATAACATGACAACCCTAGTACCATACTAAACTCATGAATTGTTTCTATTTGAGCAAGAATTGTTACACTTCAGATAAGCACATACACATTACTTGGCCAAAGATCTCATTAAGTTTAAATATTATCTATCTCATATGCATATTTATTCATACAATCTCCATTAATATACTCTACCTACCAAGAGAGATCAACATGTCTTTAATAGACTTGAAATGGGGTCTATAAGGGACATGTGTTAAATGAAGGCCATCTTTGAGCTGGAGCTGATGTGACACTGTTGATAAACCTTCACACTAAATTGTCTTCGCAAAACTATATACTATTGGAAGCATTATTAAATTCTAAGCTCCATTTTTTTCTGTTAGGCGTCTTGTTATCTAGCTTCATAAAAAGACATAATTTGAATATTATTCCATCTTTTTGGAAAAAATTATATTTAATTAGTATGATCTTGATCTTTTTCTTTTTGTAAAAACTCAGGACCATTATTATGTCCTTTTCCCCTTTGGAATATCAAGTCTAAAACTTTTAAGATTATGGACTTGGAGCTGTGATGGAAAAAAAAAGATGGTCTTTCCCTTGTTTCTCTGATTTTATTTGAGTCTTTGGTTGGGTTGGACCAATTAAAGTCAATTTGTCCTCATAAATTAAGTGAAAGTCTTCTATTACTTCAGGTAAAAGGAACTTTATTGGCTTTCTAAACTGCCCTTTTGGGTTAACTATCCTTTTTGGTTTTTTTTTCTTTTCTTCTTTTTTCCTTTTTTTTTTGTTTTTTTATCTTAGGTCTAAGAAAGTTGTATTGTCTGCACCATTTTATGCTTCTGACTATGGATGAGTGGAGTAGAGTGAGTTTTCTCCAATAAGGATAAATCATTTATTGCCCTGATGTCATCTTAATAGATCATAGATATTAGGTCTAGTATCATGCAAACTTCAACTATCCTTATAGTCTTGACTATGCATTCCTTTCTTTAATCTTCTTGCCCCTTAACCTTAGTGATCATCAGACTTGCCATAAGTGTCACAATAATATAGGGTAGTTTATCAGGTTTACAAGGCAATAAAGAGCAAGCTAAAATCTCATGAAGGCTCAAAGGGACAACTAGGGATTGATATTTAATTTGGTAGACTCTAGTTTTTGGCTTACCAAATAATGCTTAGATCATTTCTTCCTTAAATCGGCAAAGTTTAAGTACACCTCAAAAGTTTGTGAAATCATATTCTAAGATTGACCAGGACCTAGACACTCATAATTATGTAGGAGCCCTCTCTAAGAACGCATACACAACTCAATGCTATAGAACAACTCCCTTACCTAGTAAAGTCGTTCGAATCATGATACATATATACACTAATTTATGAATATCAAGGTAGACTCGTCATTGGTTGAGCACCAAAATGAACAAAGACCAACAAAAATTTAATGAAAAATAATTTATCCAAACAATCTTAATTTGAAAAACATAATTTTTCCAGAAAACACAAAAAAATGAAACAAAAACGAAACAAGCTAAGGGAATTTTTATTGATTTGAAGTCGAAAGAGCTTTCTCTACTTGGACATATCAAGGACAATGATCAATGATAGCCATCACTTCATCACTCGTAGTTGGTTCAAGTTTGCTTAGTACTACCTCCTCTTTAGCAGCTTCATCCATATCATGACAAGATGACAAGACAAAACTCTCCTCCAATCCTCCCTTTATCATGAAGGTTGCAGGCGGTGGCACCCATCAAATTCAGGCGGAGGATTATTCTTGGTGTTGGACTTATCAGGCTCAAGCAGCTTTCCACTGTCAATCAAATCTTCGATCTCATGCCTTGAGCAAACACATCTATCTATCTCATACTCTTGCACTTAATGGAATTGACAAAAGGCCTTGGCATCAAAGCTTGATGCAAAGGATTTAGCAAAGGTCGAGGAGCCAATTGTTGTAGTAGCCCATTCTTCTACAACTTATTGACAACCCAAGACAAAGGTTTCTACAATTTTGAGAACTATCTTCTACTTGCTTGACCAGTTATTGCATTGACATCTACTAACTTCTATGTACCATAATTTCCAGACTGATAACTTCCCCTATCACTTCTTCTAGAAAAATGATTCTTCTCACTTTTTCATTCTTCTATTTGCAAACCAGCTTGAAGGAGATATTTGAAATCCCTAATAAGAGTATAAGACATTCGTTCACGTAGATTACATAGGACACCTCTCACTATCATCCTAATCTGGTCAGACTCGTCTAACCTCTTCTTAAGTACTATAGCCTGATTCCTTCATATCTTCATATAGTTAATAAAATTCTCGTTCTGCTTCTGTTTAACTCACTCTGCCTTCATCAGGGTAACTTTTAATTCCACATTATACTCATACTACTAGATGAAGGCTTTGTACAGCAAATCTCAGTTCTTTTGAGTAATTTCCTCTAAGGTGTTGAATGAATTCTGCAAAACAAGATACAATGAGAGCATGAAATACTTTAGGGTTTGAGCTTTAGTAACTATAATAGACTACATGGTAGTGATGTACTGCTTAACATTTAAGTGAGGATTTCATGTACCATTGTACTTGACAAAGGAAGACATCTTGAACTTGTAAGGGACTTTTTTTATCTTGTTCAAACAGTTTATCCACTTCCGACACCTCTTCAGTCTTTAGCTTCTTTTTACACTTCTTTAAATCACAATCATCTTCTCCACCTGTGAAGTTTCAGTCATTTCAACAGTTGATTTTTCCATAGCCTTTGGCTCTTTCTTCTTATCTTGAGAATCTTGAAAATACTAAGCCCATCATCATCATCTATCATTACTTTGTCATCATCAAAGGCTACTTCACCAACCTTATCTTTTCCGTTGTCATTCTACTTTTTAGTACTAGCAGATGCTTCAACAGTAATTTCCAATAGTGTAGCTAGCTGTTTTTCATAGTCTCAGCTAGGATCTCCTTCAATTCTTCCATCTTGGAGTTGAGGGCATCATTCACCAATTTCTAAACTCGCTCAAGATCTATCAATTTTGATGTGAAATTGACTGAATTCTCACTAAACTCTGAGTCACTGACATAGGTCGGATTGTCGTAAGCTCTTGAATTATTGTACTCTAGGTATGTGAGACAAAAAGGATCAATGGCATGTAATGGAATGCATTTATGCATGTATGCATAAATAATAAACAAATAAACAAACAAAAAGAGTAGGAACGATCCTTCCAATCTTATATCTTCCACACATGAATGACGAGTCTCTTTTTCTAGATATATGGTCAATAAAATACCAACATAGGATATCTCATTTTATAAAAGTTCAGTCGGATGGTTTAACCAATAATTGTATTCTCAAATTTATAAGTTAGTCTATGATAATTCCCATTATTTAATTATTAATCCATTGGATTGATTGAAATTAGATTTTATACTATATTATGTATTAAAACTAAATTAAAAGGTTTATCATAAATAGATTTCCTATTGGAAAAATAATTAATGATTCATGCCACAAAATAAGCCCATGATTAATAATTCTTCGTATAAGTTAGGCCCATAATTAATTTTTAGTATTATATAATTGACCTAACTAGTTGTAAGCCCATTTAAGAAAAAGGTTTTAGCAAACAAATTTGCATTTTTGTCATAAAGTGAAAAGCATTTTAAAGCCCATAAAAATAGTTTGTATTAAAGCCCATTGTAAATATTTGTTTAAAATAGATTTTGGGCTTTGTGCTTTGACTATGAGGTGAAAAAGAATTTTTTGACCCATCTTTAAAATATTTTATATCCAAAGAACATCTTGAAAAGTTTTGAATATAATTTTGGTCTTTTGGGTTTAAAGGAATAAGGCTATTTTGAGCTTATAATATAATTAGGTCATATTAGAAAAAAGAGAAAACCAAATAAGTCATGGTTCACACAAAGACATATCAATCATAGTCAAATAACAAGCATTTGGGTAAAAACCTAAGGAAAGTAACTAGGCTAATTACATGAGCTTTAGTATTCAGGTTGAAAAGTTTAGGCTCCCATACCAAGTATATACCAAATGGTACGAGGCTATGAATGGTTATTCCATGCTCAATCTCCATACCTTCAGTGAAAGCATGGTATCACTTACACAACATAACACAGGCTATACGGACATCTTAACTCACATGCATAATGCAATCTAAATGATGCAATAGATAATATTATAATAAGAAAGAATAGAATAATATTAAGACCAACAAAGTTAACTTCTCTTATCCCTAGTGGAGTCGCCACTATTAGCAGAAATTTTTGCCACCACTTCCGATAGAATGGTTCTTGCGACTTTGACATTGTTAGGCTCAGGGCCTTAGAGAACACAGGCCTAAATCCTGAGAAAATGGAGTCACCACCCAGATGAGCTAAGAAAAAGAAAGGGGCAGATGACTCAATTCCTAAGTAATCCCCAACCCCCTAATGGGTTTGAAAAGTTGGGTGTGTATGGAGAATGTGAGATTGACCAAGCACCGCCATAATGCCCAATTCATTAGAACCACTCTCCTTTTTAGATCTAAATATTACTAAATTCTTAAACATTATAAAATCATTCATACTACATATAATTACTAAAATAAATAATCATTGTATAAAAATCAAAATAAGTTCAAATAAAACAATAAAATGGGCACCCATACAAGATGAAAACATGCCCTTACAATGTCCAATTTTCAAAATACAAGTAAAATAAAATAGGACACCCACTAATCGGTGGAAACATATCCCTTACATTAATCTCTATAAATAAAATAAAAGAAACAAATGAAGTAAATAAGGCACCCACAAAGTGGAAACATGCCTTTCACAACTTTAAAACCCAAATAAACAAACATAGTTCAACTAAATAAAATGAGTAATAAAACAATCAAAATGCATCATCCATCATAAAAACATGTAACAACAAATCAAATAATCAAATCCAGAGTTTAATCTTAAATTAGGTTTCAAACATTCAAAATTGGTTTCTAACTTAAAACTATGGTTTTAATTATCCAATTAGGGTTTTATTATACAAATTTGGTTTTATTATACAATTAGGGTTTTGATTTAGAAACCAGGGTTTTGGTTTGGAAATTAAGGGTTTTAGTTTGGAAATTACAATTTTTGGGTTTTAGGATTATGGTTAGGCATTTAGGGTTAGGTTTAGGCAGATTTGGGTTTTTGGTATTTAGGATTAAAGTTTTTGGTTTTTACGGATTTATAAATTAGGATTTTAGATTAAGCAAATAGGGAATTAGGGTTTTTGGATTTTAGGAATAGTTTTTATAAATTAGAGTTACATATTTGGGATTACAGTTTTAAGGATTAGGGTTTTTGATTTTGGGATTAGAGTTTTATAGGTTTTTAATTTAAACTTGGTGTAGACCCTTAATTTTTGACCCAGTCTAATCCAATATTTTTCATAGTCCAAAATAATTTTTGTAGTATTTTAATTGTCACATCCCAAAATTTAGGTAGTCGAGTATTAGGCAAGAAGGATATAAATAAGTGGTCAAATAGAGGCTCGAGATAGTCAAAAACAAAATCGGTGTGCAAAGGAGGCCCGTGAAGTCGACGGGACCTAAAGGTAATTTTTTGAAAGGCCGAGGACCTAAGAGTAATTTTTCAAAAAGTTGTACTGGAAGTTCTTAATAGTGCACATAACAGATTCCAAAAATGGAAAGTAGAGAAAAATCGGATCGCAACTACGTGTAACGGTTTTTTCAGGAAATGTCCCGTTAAAGAAAAACGAAGACATGTTGACTAGGGGCATTTTGGTCATTATCAATTAAAGTTATATATGAATTTAAAGTAGAAAATAAACATAAGAGTAAGTAGAGAATGTCGAGAGGTTGAATATGAAACGATCGTCAGTAGAAACGGAGCCCGGGCAAAACCCGAGCAAAGAAAGGACCTAAAGGGAATTTTGTAAAAAGTCAAGGGCTTATTGGTAATTTTTCAAAATGGCTTGGAAACCTAAAATAGACCTTATAAATAGAAAGTAGAGGTCGAGAGGATCAAAACTATATGTAGTTTGACTCATGGAACTGTACGGTTTAAAAGATATGATCGATTAATCGCCGGAACGTAAAGTGGGCCCGGTTTCGTGTCAGGACCGTATGGGTAACACGGGACAACTTTAGGGTATCCAATGGGAAGAGGGACAAGTGGGAAGAAGTAATGGGAAAGAAAACTATAAAAATCTCTTGTTGGCCAATCAAAAGTTACCATTTAGCATGAGTATTAAATGAAGAAAGAGAAAGGTGGACAAGTGGTCTTAAAGGATTTATCCAACACATAAGGTAATCATCATTTCCCTTATATATATATATCATGAATGAAGAACAAACCCTCTCTTTTCCACTTACAAATTTCGGCCACAATAGGAAATACCAAAGGACTTCCAAGTTTGATTTTTCAAGGTAAGTTTTAAGGTTTTCAAGTATGTAGACTTTAATTTTAGTATCAATTTTAGGTATTTATATATTTATTGGGAGATTGGAGATTAGAGTTGTTATGTGGAATTGGAAAAATTTTAAGTAAGTGATGAGATTAATTGATTAAATGGAAGAATCAAGATGTATAAAGTTTAATAATGTTGGATTAGGGTTTCGGTTGAAAAGAAATGGAGAATAACTTATTATTTTAAATTTCTAAGGTTTATATTTAAGGTTGTGTTCTTGAATATCTTGAAGGAAAAACAAAGATTAAGGAAGGAGAAGAAGGAAAAGCAAAAGGGAATTAAAAAAGTAAGGTTTGGTACTTTAACCATTGAACTCCTTTTGAAATTTTTCTGTTTTACAATTAGTAAATGCTGTGACTTGTATGATTTTTAATATAGCAATATTATCTTGAGTTGAAATTTTGATATGTTGTGTCTCAATAAGTCTAGAATGACTGAAAAATACGTTGAGTTGAATTTAGAATGGGTATTTATGAAATGTTATATATGTTCTACTCGGTAAATGGGTAAAACCGGTCTGGAATGGGGGTTATATCGTGTGAGGTCAAGACCATGGCAACTAGTCGTGTGAGACCAAGACCACGCAGTTATCTTGTATATTCCATATCGTGTGAGACCAAGACCATGGCAATTAGTCATGTGAGGTCAAGACCACGCGTAACTCTATACGAGGCCTCATTCCAAGATTGGTGTATTCATAATTACCTAGTGGAGCATATTAACTCGTAATTATAATGAAGTTATATTACATGTTGTTTACACTTTTATTATTTATTTTCCGTAATTAGTTAAAGTACCCACTAAGCAATGCTTAGCGAGTTTAGTTTCTTCTAAACTCGTAGGCTATTAGCAAGGAGCCAGTAGCGAGCAGAGGAGTCCTGCGATCTGTCGGTCATCAACAAACTTAAGTGGTGCTCTTCATTTTGTAATTTGGCATTAGAAACTGGCATGTACTTATTTGAACAATACAAAGAGATAACTTGATGTAGCATGTAAATCTAGTAATGTATAATAACTGTATGATTTTAAATTGAGTTGGGTTGTGAATATAGAAGTGTGAATTCTTCTTGCAGGATTTGTAGTTGAGGTTATAAGGGTGGATTATTGGGAGTGTGCTTGTATTGAATTGTGAAATAAAATGTTTTTCAAAAATAAGAAAAATCAATTTTGTCGACACTTGGGACCTCCATTTTTAGGGGAGGTTATGGCAATTTTTTTTAAAATCTGTACTTAAAAATTAGCTAAGTAAAATATTAAGACACAACCACCATGAGATAACAGTCCATCTTGGTCTATAAACGCAGGCTAAGATGGGGTGTTACATTAATTCAATAACATTTATTTTAGTATTTATTATTTATAATTTTTAATAAAAATAAAAATGGTAATATTAGTAAAGTTAAAAAAAATAATAAATAAATAAATAAAAATCGACGACGAAAAAATTGACGATAAAAAATTTTCGTCTCCAAAAGTAAATTGGCTTGGCCCGCAGTAATTTTTCACCAGCGTAATTTTTTCCAGCATAGTTTTTTCCAAAACCAAATTCTATTTGGTTTTGATTTCTTTTCCTAAATGGTTTTAATTTTCTTAGACAATTAGAATTAGGTTTGGATTTTTTTTCCTATAAATACCACATTAAAACACTTCAGAAAGGGATCTGAACTTTTGGGAGACGAAACTTAGATCTTTAAAAAAAAAAAGAAATTAGGAACCAAACTTGGGACTCTTAAAAATTCTTTCGGCCAAAAGAAAACCCTAGCAAGCAAGGAGAAATTCAAGAGACAGCAACCAAAGGAAGCAATCATCTCTAGATTGTTTTGCTCAACTAAAATCAAATCTGAAGCAGGCAATAGCTTGGTTCAATCTCTTTAAATTTGGTGGAGCCTTCAAACATAGGTAAATTGCTCTAACTTTAGTTTATTGAATCATTAATCATCTTCACCTTTTAAGCTATCATCACACTGCCTTAGTTATTTAATTCTTCCTTCAATTTAGTTTAGGTAGTAGCATAAATTAATTCATACAATACTTAAGGTCTTAATTAAAGTAAATAATATAATCATTTAACACAAATCTAATTTCATAAACCCTAAGTTATTCAAACCCTAAATCTTAATTAATTTCGTTTCCAAACTTCCATAATAGTTATTTTGTTATAATTCTATTAAGTGAGTTATTTTAATCTTTCAACAATAAATTTGGCTTTCTATATTTGTTTTCACTTGAAAATACATAAGTAGTTGATATAGTCAATATTAAAAGCACACTCAACTTTGATTGCGGTGAAGCATCAAATTCTAAATTCAAAATCATAATCTATAGAATTAAGATTTCAAACCATAAAACCCAAATATTTCAACCATAAAACCTTAAAATTTTAATAGCCATTAAAACATGTTTTTAAAATCTAAAACCCTAATTACACCTTTCTAAAAACCAAAACAACAATATGTTTTCTTAAAACCCAATCCAGTAAACCCTAGTTTTCCTAAACCCTAATTCTTAAAACATCAAAACTTTATGACAAGTTCATCAACACCCTAAAGCGCTAATCCAGTGAACTTAAAACCCAATCTAGTAAATCTAAATCCTAATTCTTAACTCAGTAACCATAATCCAGTGAACCTAAAACTCAATCTTTTAAAATTATAAATCCTAATGTCTTAAGGTTCCAAGACCCTAATTTCATGATGTTAGCCGTAAACCCTAATTTGATTAACCAAAAACCTTACTATTTTCTTAAATTTATAAAACTCTAATCCATTCCATTTTTTTTTCTAAAAATCTTCACAGTAGCCTAAATAATAAATATAATAATTTCAAAATCCCAAAACCCTAAATGTTAATTAAAGAACCCTAAATTGAGACATAAACCTAAATTTGTATCTTTATTTGCTTTATTTAATTTTATATTTGATTATGTAGTTTATTATATGTTTTGATGGTTGATTTATTTAATTTCAATTCTTGATTTATTTAATTTATCATGGATGAATATTTTCTTTATTATTATGATTATTATTTGTTTGTTTTGGTATTAAAATTGTAAGAGGTATGTTTCTACTTTGTGGGTACCTCATTAATTAATTTTCATGTAATTAAATTGCTTTTATATTTTGGACCAATGTAAAGGACATGTTTTCACCTTTCGGAGGGTGTCATATTTAGTTTAGACATGGACGATGTAAGGACATGCTTGCATTCTCGAATGAGTGTCCATTTATTTGCTTTGTTTGGACATTGCTTTGATTTTAATATAATGATGCTTTAATTTAATTGTTGCATGTAGTATGGATAATATTGTTATATTTAAGAATTTTATAAAATTAAGACATGCAAAGGAGGCTAGTTCCAATGAACCGGGCGTTGCGGGGGTGCTGGGTCACCTTTCCCACACATATCCAACTTTCTAAACCCATTAGGAGGTTGGGGATTCCTTAGTAATCGAGTCATCCACCCATTTCTTTTTCCCGGCCCATCTGGGTGGCGACTCCATATTTTCCAGGCTTAGGCCCGTGTTCTCTAAGGCCCCGAGCCTAAACAGTGCCGAAGTCACAAGAACCATTCCACCGAGAGTGGGGGCAAAAATCCCCACTCATAGTGGCGACTCCACTGGGGATAAGAGAAGTTGATTCCGTTGGTCTTTATATTATTCTATTCTTTCTTATAAAGATATTATCCATTGCATCATTTAGATTGCATCGTGTGCGTGAGTTAGGACGCCCGTGTTACCCGTGTTGTGTTTTGTAAGGGATACCATACTTTTACTCAAGGTATGGAGATCGAGCATGGTATAACCACTCATAGCCTTGTACCTTTTGGTATATACTTGCTATGGGAACCTAAGCTTTTTAACCTAAAGACTAAAGCTCATGTAATTGGCCTAGTTACTTTCCTTAGGTTTTTACCCCAAATGCTTGTTGTTTGACTATGGTTAATTTGTCTTTGCTTAAATCATGGCTTATTTGGTTTGTTCTTTTTCTAATATGACCTAAGTACATTATAAGCTCAAAATAAATTTTTTCTTTAAAGTCCAGAAGACCAAAGCTATTTTCAAAACTTTTCAAGGTGGTCTTTAGACATAAAACTTTTCTAAAAGCAAATCAAAAATTCTTTTCTCATGACCTAAATACTAAACCCATTTTTTCTAAAATCTTTTTACAATGGGCTTAGAAATAAAATTATTTTCAACCAACCTTTTCTTACAAAGAGCTTGCAAATTACTTAGGTTAATTATGAAAATACCAAAAATCAATTGTGAGCCTAGTTTATACTAAGAATTATTGATCATGGGCTTGTTTTTTGCATGAATCATTAGTTACTTTTTAAATGAGAAATCTATTTATAATAAACCTCTTAATTTTGTTTTAATCCAATATAGCATAAAAGCTATTTTAGTTGGTTAAATGGATTAAAATCCAATTAATGGGAATTATCATAAACTGATTTCCATTTTTGATAATATAACTATTGGTTGAAATGTTTGGGGGAATTATTCAAAAACCAAGATACCCCAAGTTGGTATTTTGATAACCATATTACCTAGGAAAAGAGACTCGCCATTCGTGTGTGGATGTTATAAGGTTGGAAGGGAAGTTCTACTTATCTTTGTTTATTGTTTGTGCATACATGCATACATACATTTGCATCTCATATCATTGATCCTCTCTGGCTCACAGCCCTGGATTACGATAGTTCAAAAGGTTACGACAATTCGACCTACGTCGGAGATGAAGAATATAGTAGCAACTTAATCACTTGCTCACCAAAAGCAATGGAGCCTGAACAAATTCAAAGAATGGTGGATGATGCTCTCAATGCCAAGATGGAAGAAATAAAAGAGGCCCTACCTGAGATCATGAAGAACCAATTGGCTACAATTTTAGGAAACAATGCCGAAGCATCTGCTAGCACTAAGAAGCCAAAGGACAAGGGGAAGGCTAAAGTTGGCGAAGTGGTTTTTGAAGGTGATCATTGATGATGATGATGATTGGGCTCAATACTTCCAAAATCCTCAAGACAAGAAGAAAGAACCGAAGATTATTGAAAGATCAGCTATGGAGAAAACTGAAACTTCTGATGTTGAAAAGATGATTGTGGATTTGGAAAGAAATTTGAGAAGAAGCTGAAAAATGAAGAAATGTTTGAAGTTGACAAATTATTTGAGCTAGATGAAGAAGTTCCATACAAATTCAAGATGCCATCTTTTGCAAAGTTTGATAGAACTGAAAATCCTCACCTCCATGTGTGAACCTCAGTTTTTCACCCGAAAAGGATTCGGATGAAAGTTCACTCGTTGTCGGGAGTCGCCACTCAGTTTATTTTTGTTCGAAGGGGAAAACTAAGAAAACCCTTGTTTGACTCCAATTAATGCATCCAATGTAAAGGTTTCTAATCTACGAACCCAAGGAGGATTCGGGGACTATGTCATGTATTTGATTAATTTGCCAATTTAGAATTGAATCCAAAAGGAACACAGAAAGGAAGAAGAACAGATTGTTAGTAAATTGCGGACTTGCTATTCGGGGTGAATCCCAAATATGCCTACATACTCTCGTTTTTATGAGAGATCAAAGCCCATGTAGTTCGGAAAAGCCTATTTAAAGGCGATGAAAATTATGCTTCATGCATGTGTGTGTGTATGCTTCGTGCATTTGTCGGGCTTTTTTTTGCCAAAGTTGTTAATTTTAGCACTTAGTGCAAATTTGTGAAATTTAGGTACTTTGTACCAAAATAATGCAATTTAGGCCTTTGGCCAAAAGATTGATTTTAATTGTGAAATTTAGGTATTTTGTACCAAAAAGATACAATTTAGGCTCCGTGCCAAAAGGTTGATTGATTCGCGACTTCATGCCGAAGTGTTGATTGATTAGTTAATTAGGCCTTAGACTTAAAAGGATTAGGTCTTTGACCGAAAAGAAATTAAGAAGAAGATAAGATGTTTTATGACATGCTTAAATTGACAAATGATAAATTATCATACTACCTTGTTTAGGGTCCTTCCACTTCGAAGTTCCAGGTCTTGTTTTCTTAGATCTTGAAATATGATTCTTAATCCCTACCACACGAGGTTAGATTCTTGCAAATAAAAATCCAATAAGAGTTTTTTAGGCGTGAAACAAATTCGATAGCATGAGGCCCACCCGAAAAAGTCCAACCCCCCTTTTTGAAAACTTAGCAGCATTTTATAGGCAAAATTCGGACTGGACGGCGGTCGGAAAAACGGGAAAAGGACACGGACGGCAGAAAAGAAATGTTCGTATCAACCAACCAAATGTAGGTGCACTTGGAGGGAGTTGCCAGATACATTTGAATCTCCTCTGGTTAGATATCGACCGGCGGGGTTCACCCCCAAAAAATCGCACCGAAATCCGCATTTTTTCGTTCAAACTGATTTTCTGGGAGTTGCGGACCTCCAAAAATTATTCCGAGACTATACCTGTGATCCTTGCGTCGTTCCGGACGTTTCAAGTACCATGAAGACATACTTTCGGTGAATTTTACCGGGGACGTCCGGTCCGGCTCGGTTTTTTGCAGTCGGCTTCCCGAGCCTTAAAATTCGAGTGTTCACAATTGCCCCCCACTGGGGCCCATAAAAATGATTTATGGGGCTCAGTGGTTGTCTGAAACGAGAATTTTTAGCGAGGTGCAAAAAGACCCGCGTTTTCACATTTTCCTTATAAATTGGCTGATTCAATTCCATTTTCATTTGCTTTCCTTCTTTCTTTTTCTTCAATTTTCTTCAAACTTTCTTTCAACAATGGATTTCACTGGCTTTGAAGACTTCGAGATCCCACTCCCTCCCTGCAATCTTTTACTTGAGGAGGAGAAGCACAGCTCCAGGACCGACTGTTACGAGGTAAGTACCTTATCCTTTACTTACCTAGTATGCATGTTTAGGAAATTTATTTATTTCTAGTAAGGAACTTAGAAACAAATTTTTAAGAATTCTTCCTTCACATGTACTAGTAATGAATCAAGGGTAATACTAGGTTTCACCATTTTCTGCCATCAGTAATTATTTCTAGTAAAGAACTTAGAAATAATCCTCTAGGAAGTCACACCCGGCTGGGGATAGAATTTTATTTTATTTTTTTTAGGACACTTCGATTAGGATATCTCTTGCAGAAAGACCCATGAGCACTATTCCAGCTTATGTCTTTGATGTTCGGCATCCGGTGGGGGATCTAATCAGACCTGCTTTCCTCCACCATTTGAGGACTATAGATGCGGGTAGAGATATCCACAGAGAGTTGATCTGTGCACTGGCTGAGCGATGGTGGCCCACCACTGATACCTTTCATTTTGCTTGGGGAGAGATGACGATGACGCCCACCAACTTTTCCGTCATCTCTGGGATTCCATTTGGCGTTGAGATGGTGGAGTACTACAATGACTGGCGGCATGACATCTCTTCAGCCGATATGGTCACTTTAATCGGGGTTGACTACCCTCGACATCAGGCGCCTCGCTGCATTCAGAGGAGGTGGTTTGTAGAGCAGGCGCCAGCAATATATACTGGCTATGAGGTAGGCGATCTTACTGCTGATTAGGTGGCCAGGTTTACCCTGATCCTCCTGTTTGCTAGCTCCTTCTTAGCAAACAGAAAGGATGCAGTGAATCTCAATGTGCTGAAGAGTCTAACCGACCTGACACGACTTCAGACATATGATTGGGCTAGCATGATGTTGTGTAAATTGTATGACGACATGTCAGACCTTTGCTATACCCGCATTGCTCCATGTGGCCTGTATTACTTCTGGGAGGTAATGTAAAGAACATTTCCTTCACCTTGCATACACCGACTCTGATTTCTTCTTCATTTTCATTTTTTTTGTTTGCTTTCCAAGCATTATCTACTTTATTTATTTGCTCTAATTTTTGCCTAAGCCGTCCTTTCGGATTTTCAACTTAGCGAGCTCTTACCCATTCTTGCCTAAGCCGCCCTTTGTGGGTTTTCGACTTAGCAGGATTTTTTGTTTTTTTGTTGTTTTGTTTTTTTTTGTTTTTATAATATTAGCAAAAGAAAGATGAATGGATGATTTTTATTAATATTTAAACCGTGCTCAAGGAGAGCTGCCTACATATCTCGAATTAGTTTGCGAGAATCAGGTCTAATGTAGTTCCTTACAATGCATGATTTAATATTTCTTTAGTTGATCCAGATTGCATGGGTTTATAAACTCCAGACCATCCAAATCAGACAAGATGACGGCTCCGCCGGAAAGTATTTTCTTTAAAATGTAGGGTCCCGCCCAATGAGGACGAAACTTCCCACGAGGATCTGTAACAGGTGTTCTAATCTCTTTCAGAATCAAACAACCTTCTTCCAACTTTCGATCTTTGACCTTCTTGTTGAAATGTCTGGCCACTCGCTTCTGATACCCTTGAATCCGATGTAGAGCTTGAAGTCTTTTTTAATCCAAACCCAACAACTGATGATGATAATTGCTGATCCATTCAGCTTCATTTATCTGACTTTCTTGAATTATCCTCGCCGATTGAACTTCCAGTTCAATGGGGGGTACAGCTTCCATTCCGTACACCAGGGAATACGGGGTTGCCCCAGTAGGAGTTCTAATTGATGTTCTATATCCCCACAAAGCCAGCGGTAACTTCTCATGCCAACGCCTATGTTCCTTGATCATTTTTTGTATGATCACCTTTATAGACTTGTTCGCTGCTTCTACAGCTCCATTTGTTTGAGGTCTATAAGGAGAGGACTTATGATGCTGGACATTCTTATCCTTCAAGAGCTTAGCAAATTCTGCTTGGAAATGAGTTCCATTATCAGTGATAATTTCAAACGGCGTCCCGTACCAACAAAGGATGTTGGTTCGGACAAACTGTGCTACCTTTTTGGCGTCTAATTCTGCATAGGAAGCTGCTTCAACCCACTTTGTGAAGTAATCCACTGCTACCAAGATAAACTGATGTCCATTTGATGCTTTTGGATGTATTTTGCAAATTATATCTATTCCCCAAGTAGCGAAGGGCCATGGAGAAGTGATCGGATTCAGGGCAACGGGAGGTTGCTTCTGCATCTTGGCAAATATCTGACACTGATGGCATTCTTGCACAAATGCCATGCAGTCAGCATTCATGGTAGACCAATAATATCCTAGATTGGCAATTTTTTGAGCCAAGGCGATCCCATACATGTGTGGTCCTGATTCGCCACCATGTACAATTTCCATTATCTGGTTAGCCTCTGCTTCATTCACACATCTTAGGTGCATTCCATTCCAACTCCTCTTGTAGAGGATATCTTCATTAAGAATGTAACCTGTGGCTAGCTACCTTATGGCCCTCTGTTCAACCTTTGATGATCCCTCCGGATAACTTTCATCCTTGAGATAACCTTTAATATCCCAAAACCATGGTTTACCATCGGCCAAATGCATTATGTGGGCAGGTTGCTTCTGAAGTTGAACTTTCAATGGACGAATGACTTTCCCCTCCTTGATATTGATCATGGAAGCTAAAGTAGCCAGGGCATCAGCAAACTGATTCTTTTCTCTTGGGAGATATTCGAAGGACAAATCATCGAATTGTTGTGCCAGATGATCAAGGCGTTGTAGGTAAGGAACCAAACGCTCTTCTCTTATCTTCCATTTCCTTAAGGCTTGTGATACTATTAAAATAGAATCACCGTAGACCTTTAGGTTCTTAATCCCTAATTTGAGGGTGGCTTCAAGCCCATTGATGCAAGCTTCATATTCTGCTTCATTGTTTGTGCAGCTAAAGTCAAGTTTAACTGCAAATGGAATGTATTCTCCACAAGGAGTTTTGAACACAATCCCAATTCCATTTCAATGATAATTGGATGCCCCATCAAAATACATCTCCCAAATACTCCTTTCCACATTCAAGAGGTCTTCGTCAGGGAAACCCACTTCTCGCATCTCGTCATTCACAGGTAATTCTGCTAATTGGTCAGCTATTGCGCCCCCTTTCACAGCTTTCCTTTGAATGAATTTTAGGTCAAAGGCTGCCAATGTTGACACCCACTTAGCCATTTTGCTGTCCAAAATAGGCCTCTCCATAAGGAATTTCAAGGGACTCTGTTCTGCGATGACATAAGTAGTGTAAGAAGACAAGTAGTGTTGTAGCTTCGTACAAGTCCAATACAAGGCTAAACACAACTTCTCAATCTTGTTATACTTTAACTCATAATCCAGCATCCTTTTGCTGAGGTAGTAAATTGCATTTTCTACCTTTGTATGTTCAGCCTCTTGAGCTAGCATTGCACCCATGGCTTCATCTGTTACAGACAAATACAAGAGCAGAGGTTTTCCCATTCTGGGAGGTTGTAGAATTGGCGGACTTAACAAGTATTCTTTGATCTTGTCGAAGGCCTTTTGGCAGTCTTCATTCCATTCTTGTGAAGCACCTTTCCTTAGTAGCTTAAAGATTGGACCACAAGTCTCTGCCAACTGCGATATGAATCGACTGATATACTGTAATCTACCTAGCAAGCCTCGAATCTCTTTTTCTGTTCTTGGCGGAGGCATTTTCAGAATAGCCTTCGACTTTGCTGGATCAACTTCTATTCCCTTCTTGCTGACCAAATATCCCAAAAATAAGCCTGATGTTGCACCAAAGAGGCACTTTGCAGGATTAAGCTTCAAATTGTACTTGCGAAGTCTAAGGAAGAACTTCTCAAGCGCTTCAACGTGTTCTTCTGGAGATTTTGACTTAACAATCATATCATCAACATACACCTCTATTTCTTTGTGAATCATGTCATGAAAGACTATTGTCGCCATCCTTTGGTAGGTAGCCCCTGCATTTATCAACCCAAAAGGCATAACCCTGTAGCAGAAAGTGCCCCATTCTGTGATGAAAGCTGTCTTTTCTTTGTCTGGTGGGTGAACTAGGATCTGATTGTACCCAACCGCGAGGTCAGTCATGGAAACCATCACATGCCCAGCCATCCTGTCTATCAGCAAATCGATGTGTGGTAGTGGAAAATCGTCCTTGGGACAGGCCTTATTCAAATCTCTGTAGTCAACACACATCCTGACCTTTCCGTCTTTCTTCGGGACTGACACAATGTTTGCTAACCAGGAAGGATAGGCAATTGGTTCTATGAACCTATTATCCAGTTGCTTGGCAACCTCCTCTTTAATTTTCAAAGACCATTCAGGCTTCATTCTTCTCAATTTCTGCTTAACCGGCTTTGCACCAGGGTATAGCAGAATCTTATGAACTGCTATTACTGGGTCTATTCCCGTGACATCACTTGCCTTCCACATGAAGCAGTCAACATATCTTCTGATGCACTCGACAACCTGTTCCTTATTCATACAATCATATGCAATGTATGTATGTTCATTTTCTTTGCCAATTATTATCTTTTCATTTATTTCTTTCATTTCATTTATTTCATTTTTGCTAGATAATACTTGGAAAGCAAAAGACACAGGGTAACCAAGAACTTGAACAGTTTCATTAATAATGGCGGAGTCATCCTCCAGAGTTACATCATTTTTGACATCAGGGTTTTCTATTCCTGAAGATAAGGAAGACTCAGAACTGGACTCTGACTCGATGTTTGACTCGAGATTTGACTCGGTACAAGACTCGGGTTCAGGGTATGATACAGGACTAGGTTTGACTGTAGCAGCTTGTCCCTCCTCGGCATACCAGTTCATCAGTGGTCCATCTGTAGTCTTGATTAGCTTTGTGAAGTCCCTTTTGTTTTCAAAATTGGTTATCATAGCAACCTCATCAAAGAGACTAGGCCGCATGAAATCTTCCACTTGTGGTTCAGTTATAAGTTCTAGATCTTCTTCCTTCAACACTAAAACATCAGTAAACATCTCAAAACCCCGTAATTGCTTCCTAGTCATAGGAGAATAGAATGGCTCCTGGAAACCACAGTAAGGAACTGTTTTCCCAGGTTTACAGAAGTGAACATTCAGAGTTCTAAAATAAGGGCGCATTTTGAGGCTTCTTGCCCCCCAATTCTTCTTTTTCTTCCTTCCATGCTCAAACTCTTCTACATCCTCATCTGTGGGTTTGTACCCTAGGCCAAAAGTTCCCCTATTCTCAGGTTCTTCCCATGGCCGCACCACAGGTGTTTTCCTCCCAGACTTTATCATTTCCATTTCGGGCAGCAGACCTATCCTTAGCATCATTCCCACCAGGTAATTGATTTGGACCTCTCCAAAATCATATAAGATAAATGGCCCTTTGGGTTTTTCTCCTTCAATGCATTGGACTGTATCATAATGGAAACCAGTCAAGGTCATGGCGGTTTCGCCAGGAACAACCTCAAAGAGAGACTGATCCATGGTTCTCTTGTTGATTTCACAGGTGTCACCTTTGATAGTGATGATTTTTCCTTCAAAAGGGAACTTAAGTTTTTGATGTAATGAAGAAGGGACAGCATTACTCTGATGAATCCACGGCCTTCCAAGGAGGAGATTAAAGCTCGCGGGTACATCAATGACTTGGAAGGGCACTCTCATTTTCACCGGCCCAATGATAATTTCCAGAGTGGCAACACCCAAAATTTCTCTTCGAGTGTTATCATATGCTCTAACAATCTGATCAGAAGGTGTAAGATCTGTAGCCTCCAACCCTAGACAACTTGCTACCTTCAAGGGACATACATTTAAGGCTGACCCATTATCAATGAGAACTATGGGCACAGTCTTTCCCCCATTTTGTATGGTGATGTATAGAGCATCATTGTGTTTACTGCCATCTTCTGGTAGGTCTGTATTAGAAAATCGGATACTCAATGTCTTGGTTGGTTGGGTCAAAGTGGCTACCAAAGCTTCTGGGCTTGTGTCTACTGATGTATCAAGCTGACTCAAAGCTTCGCTGAGAGCCTGACGGTGTGGGAATGAGGAAGCAAGGAGCTCCCAAATTGACACCTTAGCTTGAGTTTGTTTAAGCTGAGTGAGGACAGGGTCTTCATTTGGTTCAGGTGTCTTCTTATGGGGGTGATTTGAGGTTACAGGGGCTTTTCCCAGGTCAAGCGGTTGATATTGCCTTCCGCTTCTTGTCAAAGCATCGACTTCTTCAGCAAGGTCATTCAGATCCAGCACACATATTTCATTCATTTCTAAGAGGAGTTTGAAAGGATCAAACAGCTCTTCTTCCACAGTGATGGCGTGGATGGAATGATTAGGCAAAGGGTTAGTATTAATGTTCGGTTGACTCCTGAGAGGAATGATGTCACCCCTATCCACCAAATCCTGGATGCGGTTTTTCAGAGTCCAACAAGCATCTGTTCTATGCCCTTTTCCTTGGTGGTATTCACAATATTCATTAGCCTTATAACTGGCGGGTAATGGGTTTGGAGGTGGCCTTGGGTCCAAAGGCTTCAAATACTTCCCTTCCACGGCCTTTTTAAACACTAGATGAAGGGGCACCCCAAGGTCGGTATATTGCCTTCTTGGCTGATTTCTCTGCCCAAGATTGCCCACACGTAAAGGATTCGCAGGGGCAATATTGGCTACTTCATTGACCTTGCTTGAGGAAGTAGGCTGGCCTTGTTTCCTATACTTCGAAGTAGCTCCCTCATCTACTATTTTACCCAATTGTATCAAGTCTTCTACCTTAGTTGCAGTCGCAATGAGCGATTTGAAAGTAGGTAGGTATTGGGTTTGCAGTTGAGCTTGATATGTAGGTCTTAAATTTCTGATTATAATATCAATCTGCTCCTGTTCTGAAGGGCGATTGATCATTTGGGCGGCTTTTGCCCTCCAACTCGTAAGGAACGAGGAGAAGGGTTCATTGTTGTTTTGTTTGGTAGTCTCAAGTTCTCTTCTAGTGACATCCACCTCAATATTGTAGTGGTATTGAGTGTTAAATGCATTGCAGATGTCTTCCCAGGTCTTAATCTTAGCACTGTCCAGGGTTACAAACCATTTTAGGGCAGCCCCAGTCAAGGATTGTTGAAAGAGTTGAGCAAAGAGCTCATCATTTAAACCCCAAGGGCTCAAGGCCCCCATATACATTTTCAAATGGGTTTTAGGGCAAGTGGTCCCATCAAATCTGTCCATCCCAGGCATCTTGAATTTTGGAGGCAATCTAGCTTGGGGAAACAAGGATAAGGAATCCATGTCTACCACTTCTTTATGAGTTTTCATGGCAGTGATTGACCTTTCAAGCAATTCAAGTTTCTTTTTGAGTTCATTAGTTTCATTTTTAGAGGGTGGATCCTCCAAATTGATGACAGGGGTATTGTTCTGAGCAGTCATGGGGGTACTAGTTTGCCCCACAATAGGTTCTTTCCCCAAATTTTCAGAAGTAGTGGCTGTCTTTGGTGCCCCTCCTAATTCAGCCAGGATGGCTACCCTTTGGGCAGCTAAAGCTTCATCAATTCTCTCTTGCATTCTAGCTTCAATTTCCTTAACCTGTCCATCTAGCAAGGCCTTAATATGTTCAATAGTAGCCATTTCAGTAATTGGAGCAGTTGGTGAAATTTGGGTAGTAGGACTTGTGGGTGATTGCACAGTTGGAGTTGGTGTAGTTCGAGTGGGTGAAGGCACACGGATAGTGGATACCTGCAAAGGTTAAGGGTAAAGGATCAGTATAGTGTGTAGGGTAGGAAGAACTCTTGGTCCACTTATATACATCAAAAGTTTTTCCGAAAAGATTTTCCCCCAAAATAATGTTGTCATGTTGCATGAATGCACCTCATCACATCATAATTCATTTTAATGGAATGTGGCACTATCATTGGGTACATACAACCTAAGGGAAGGTTCTATTGTTCATGAAAATAGAGAATTGGCTTATAATAGGGACCCTTGAGTCTTGAGTAAGATATACCTAACCACATGTGAAACAAGGAGTTTCGCGTGGGTCCAACAGTACGATTACTCATGGGCCACTCCAAAAGGATTGGAATGGTTTGCGACAACAGGGAGGACGCTTTGGCTGTCCGCCGGCATAATCAAGGAGACCTGCCGGTCAGCGCTACTTGCTATCCAGACTCAGAATTTTGAACAGGAAGAGAAGAAATTCATTTGAAAATAGTTTTTTTATGAAATGAAGGAAAAGGATTCCCCCATATAATGCAAGAGAAAAAGATTCCCTGAATGTCAAAATAAATGCACAATTAGTCAAACAAGGGGTCCATTAAAGGAAAAAGATTCCTTTTATCAATTTTCAATCCAATATCCCCAAGGAGGGGATATATATTGCTAAGGGACCCTGCAAAATGAATAAAAGTACCCTAAAGAAGGGCAAATCAGTCAAATGAATAATAATCTATTAGGATCCCATAAATTATTTTCATTATTATTTTTTATTATTATTTATTTTTTTTATGATCTCCAGAAAGGTTTTTTTTAGTCAACTTTCAATTCTAATGTCCTTAAAGAAAGGACAACCATCGCTAAGGTACCCTGCAAAATGAATAAAAATACCCTAAAGAAGGGCCAGTTAATAAAATAAACCATAGTAGTCTACTAGGATCCCATAAATCATTTTCATGGTCCCTAGTGTCAAATTAATCGAATAAGCAATAGTAGTCCACTAGAATCCCATAAATCATTTTTATGGTCCCCAGTGGAGTCGCCAAATTGTGAACCTCGATTTTTCACCCGAAAAGGATTCGGATGAAAGTTCACTCGTTGTCGGGAGTCGCCACTCAGTTTATTTTTGTTCGAAGGGGAAAACTAAGAAAACCCTTGTTTGACTCCAATTAATGCATCCAATGTAAAGGTTTATAATCTACGAACCCAAGGAGGATTCGGGGACTATGTCATGTATTTGATTAATTTGCCAATTTAGAATTGAATCCAAAAGGAACACAGAAAGGAAGAATAACGGATTGTTAGTAAATTGCGGACTTGCTATTCGGGGTGAATCCCAAATATGCCTACATACTCTCATTTTTATGAGAGATCAAAGCCCATGTAGTTCGAAAAAGCCTATTTAAAGGCGATGAAAATTATGCTTCATGCATGTGTGTGTGTATGCTTCGTGCATTTGTCGGGCTTTTTTGCCAAAGTTGTTAAGTTTAGCACTTAGTGCAAATTTGTGAAATTTAGGTACTTTGTACCAAAATAATGCAATTTAGGCCTTTGGCCAAAAGATTGATTTTAATTGTGAAATTTAGGTATTTTGTACCAAAAAGATACAATTTAGGCTCCGTGCCAAAAGGTTGATTGATTCGCGGCTTCATGCCGAAGTGTTGATTGATTAGTTAATTAGGCCTTAGACCTAAAAGGATTAGGTCTTTGACCGAAAAGAAATTAAGAAGAAGATAAGATGCTTCATGACATGCTTAAATTGACAAATCATAAATTATCATACTACCTTGTTTAGGGTCCTTCCACTTCGAAGTTCCAGGTCTTGTTTTCTTAGATCTTGAAATATGATTCTTAATCCCTGCCACACGAGGTTAGATTCTTGCAAATAAAAGTCCAATAAGAGTTTTTTAGGCGTGAAACGAATTCGACAGCATGAGGCCCACCCGAAAAAGTCCAACCCCCCTTTTTGGAAACTTAGCAGCATTTTATAGGCAAAATTCGGACTGGAAGGCGGTCGGAAAAATGGGAAAAGGACACGGACGGCGGTCGGACCGCCAAGCCCACGGCGGTTGGACCGCCGGTCCCAGGGGTTCACCCCCAAAAAATCGCACCGAAATCCTCATTTTTTCGTTCAAACTGATTTTCTGGGAGTTGCGGACCTCCAAAAATTATTTCGAGACCATACCTGTGATCCTTGCGTCGTTCCGGACGTTTCATGTACCATGAAGACATACTTTCGGTGAATTTTACCGGGGACGTCCGGTCCGGCTCGGTTTTTTGCAGTCGGCTTCCCGAGCCTTAAAATTCGAGTGTTCACACCATGCGAAGCAGTATATCACTGCTATGCAGTCTACCCGAGCTACTAAGGCTCAAACTCTAAGGTATTTTATGCTCTCATTGGATCCTATTATCCAAAAATGGTTCAATACCTTAGATGATGCCATGCAAAAGAGTTGGGATCTGCTATACAAGGCCTTCATCCAATAATATGGATACAATGTCGAGATGGAAATTACCTTAATGGAAGTGAAGTCCATTAGACAAAGGCCAAATGAGAATTTTGCAGACTATGTGAAGAGATGGAGGAACAAGGTTGCTTTGCTCAAGAAGAGGACCGATGAATCTGATCAAATAAGGATGATTGTGAGAGGGGTGTTGCCTGTCTTCATGAAAGGATGTCTCATACACTCATCCGTGATTTCAAAAATCTTATCTAAGCTGGTCTGCAAATCGAAGAATGGGAAAGAGAGAAGAACCATTTTTCAACAAGAAGGAATGAGAAAGGATATTATCAGTCTAGTAACCAAGGCATGCAAAAGGCAGTTGGTGTTAATGCTACTAGCTAAGGAACAAGAAGGCAGTTTTCAAAATTGGGAAAACTGCTATCTTGGGTTCTCAATAAGCTTCAAAGGAAGGGATTGTTACAACCCTTAAATCCTCGTCCTTTTCCTAACCCTCTCCCACCTAATTTTGACATTAAAGCTTTTTGTCAATTTCATCAAATGCAAGGTAACGACACGGATAGATGTGTGAGGTTGTGGCATGAGATCCAAAATTTGATTGATAGTGGAAAGCTGCCCGAGCCCAATAAGCCAAACACTAAAGACAATCCATTGCCAAGGTTCAATAGAGTACCACCACTGGAAACCTTCATGATTGAGGAGGTTTACATGAATGTTTGTCATGTCTTCTTTCCAAGATGTGGGTGGAGAAGCAACCAAAGAAGAAGAGGTATTTAGCGAAAATGAACAAGTTATGGTGGATAAAGAAGTAGCAATTTGTGTTGTGAATGGGTTTTGATATTCAAGCGATAGTGATGATGATCTTGTACTCAAGAAGAAGGAATGGACCTGGTCCGAGCCCGAAGAAGATGAAGTAATGAACACTAGATCCGGTAAGCCTTATGCAAGGCCACCGCCTAAGGAGGTAGAAGTTAATAAAGGAAAGGAAGTTAAAGTAGGGAATAAAGAAGAGGAAGATGATACCATGCTCAAGCAATTGAAAAGAACCCAAGCAAGTGTTAGCATTTGGGATTTATTGGCTACTTCTAAAAACCACTGAGAAACTATGGCCAAAGCCTTGGCCAGTATGCCAATTTCCACCTCCATAACACCGGAGGAGCTGATCAACTTCATAAAAATTGAAGGAGTAATGAAATGTGAAGATATTCAAGAGAAGAGCGAAGTTAATATGGGAGCAGTATCTTTCTCAAATGCGAATTTACCGGAAGAGGGGTGTAGACCGTTAATTTTTGACCCAATCCGGTCCGTTATTTTTTATATAGTACAAAATAATTTTTGTGGTATTTTAATTAAATAATATTTATTTTAGTATTTATTTTTTATAATTTTTAATAAAATAAAAATAATAAAAATAAAAATCGGCGACGAAAAAAGTCAAATTGGCCAAGGCCAATTTCGCCGCAGGAAATTCCTGCCGCAAAATTGGCTGGCCACCCAGCCAAGAGCGCCTAGCTCGCAATTTTTCACAAATCCTCACAGACCTTGCCTCGCAGTTTCTTGCCAATGCTCGCAATTTCACAGCAAAATTTTCCAACACAATTTTTTTTGAAACCCAACTATATTTGGTTCCGGTTTCTTTTCCTAATTAATTTTAGTTTCCATAAACAATTAGAACTAGGCTTATAATTTTTCCTATAAATAATTCTTGAAAACACAGAAAAAAGGGACTAGAACTAGGAACTTTGGGAGACTTTTGATTAAGTGATCGAAACTCAGAAAACCCTAGCAATAAGCAAGCAATCAACAATTCATCAAAGGCAGCAACCTTGCCTTTGTCCTTGTTCATCCAGAAAGCAATTTTTGGTGGAACCAACGAACGGAGGTTTGAATCTCTATTTCCTTTATTTATTTCTTTACAGTAGCTTCATTACTCAAATTGAAAATTATTTCTTCTATTTCTAAAACCTTAAAAACCCTAATTTGTTCCTATTATTTTTAAAACCCCGGAAAAATACTTTTCTGTTACCGAAAACCTTAAGAAATCTAATCTATTTCTTCTAAACCTTAAAACCCTAATCCGTTTCTTTTGTTTTCAAAAGCCTTGAAAACCTTGAATCGTTTTTCCTATTTTTAAATACTTAAAAAAACCCTAAACTGTTTACCTCTAAATTTTTTCCAAAATTCCCAAATATTTTATTAAATCTCCAAACCCTAACCTACTTTACAGTTTCTAAAAATTATAATTAATTTTATAAAACTTTAAACTATTTTCTTAAATCTTAAAACCAAATATGCTTTCTAAAATACCAAAAACCCTAATTATCTCAAAACTAATACGGTAAACCCTAATTTTTTTTCAACCCTAATTCCTAAAACCTTAAAATCTTATAAATCCAAACCATAGAACTCAATACAGTAAGCCTAAAATCACCACCCAATAAACATGAATTATAAACCTAATATCTTAAGATTCCAAAACCCTAATTTTATAATTTTACTCCTCAAACCCTAATTTGATCAATCAAATAACCTTACTAATTTCTTAAAGTTATAAAACCCTAATCCATTTCAACTTTCTTAAACCTTTACAGTAGCTAAGAATTATAAACCCTAATAATACTAAAATCCTAAAACCCTAAATATTATTTAAAGAACTTTAAATAGAAACAGTAAACCCTAATTTGTATCTTTACTTGCTTTAGTTTTAGATTTGATTATATAGTCTATTATATGCTTTGGTGGATGATTTATTTAATTTCAATGCTTGTTTTATTTAATTTATCATGGATGAATGTTTATTATATATTTTGATTGGTGTTTAATATCTTTGATGAATTATTTATTTATGATGAATGGTTATTTATCGATTTATTTTGATTTCCAAATGTTGTAAGAGGTATGTTTCCACTTTGTTGGTACCTCATTAATTATTTCTATGTAATTTAAATTACTTTTACATTTTGGACCAATGCAAAGGACATGTTTCCACCTTTCAGTGGGTGTCCTATTTAGCTTAGATATGAACGATGTAAGGACATGTTTTCATCCTCAGATGGATGTCCATTTATTTGCTTTGCTTAGACATTGCTTTGATTTTAATATAATGATGCTTTATTTCAATTGTTGTGTGTAATATGGATAATATTGTTATATTTAAGATTTTTATAATATTAAGACCTATAAAGGAGGTCGGTTCAAATGAACCGGGCGTTGTGGGGGTGCTGGGCCATTTCTCACCTTTCCCACACGTACCTAACTTTCCGAACCCATTAGGGGGTTGGGGATTCTTTAGAAATCGAGTCATCCACCCCTTTTTTTCCCAGCCCGTCCGGGTGGCGACTCCATTTTCTCCGGACCTAGGTCCGTGTTCTCTAAGGCCCCAAGCCTAAACAGTGCCGAAGTCGCAAGAACCATTCCACCGGGAGTGGGGGCAAAAATCCTCTCTCACAGTGGCGACTCCACTGGGGATAAGAGAAGTTCATTCCGTTGGTCTTTATATTATTCTATTCTTTCTTATCATGATATTATCCATTGCATCATATTAGATTGCATCGTGTGCGTGAGTTAGGATGCCCGTGTTACCCGTGTTCTGTTGTGTAAGGGATACCATACTTTTACTCAACGTGTGGAGATCGAGCATGGCATAACCACTCATAGCCTAGTACCATTTGATATATAGTTGCTATTGGAACCTAAGACTTTTAACCCAAAGACTAAAGCTCATATAGTTGGCCTAGTTACTTGCCTTAGGTTTTTACCCCAAATGCTTGTTGTTTGACTATGGTTAATTTATCTTAGCTTAAATCATGACTTATTTGGTTTGTTCTTTTTTCTAATATGACCTAAGTACATTGTAGCTCAAAATAAATTTTTTCTTTAGAATCCAAAAGACCAAAGCTATTTTCAATACTTTTCAAAATGGTCTTTGGATATAAAACTTTATCCAAATACTAAACCCAAAATCTATTTTTTCTAAAATCTTTTTACAATGGGCTTAGATATAAAATTATTTTCATCCAACCTTTTCTTACAAAGAGCTTTCAAATTATTTAGGTCAATTATGAAATACTAAAAATCAATTGTGAGCCTAGTTTATACTAAGAGTTATTAATCATGGGCTTGTTTTTGGCATGAATCATTAGTTACTTTTTTCAAGTGAGAAATCTATTTATAATAAACCTCTTAACTTAGTTTTAATCCAATATAGCATAAAAGCTATTATTAGTTGGTTGAATGGATTAAAACCTAATTAATGAAAATTACCATCGATTGATCTCCATTTTTAAAAATATAACTATTGGTTGAAACGTAAGAGGGAATTATTCAAAAAACAAGATACCCCATATTGGTATTTTGTTAACCATATACCTAGGAAAAGAGACTCGCCATTCGTGTGTGGATATTATAAGGTTGGAAGGAACATTCTACTTATCTTTGTTGATTGTTTATGCATACATGCATACATACATACATTTGCATCTCATATCATTGATCCATTCTGGCTCATAGCCCTGGATTACGACAGTTCAAAAGCTTACGACAATCCGACCTATGCCAAAAGTGAAGAATCTAGTAACGACTCAATCTCTTTTTCACCAAAAGCAATGAAGCTTTAATAAATTCAAAGAATGGTGGATGAAGCCTTCAATGCCAAGATGGAAGAAATAAAAGAGGCCCTAGCCGAGACCATGAAGAACCAATTGATTGCAATTTTAGAAAATTATGTCGAAGCATCTGCTAGCTCCAAGAAGCCAAAGGATAAAGGGAAGACTAAAGTTGGTGAAGTGGTTTTTGATGATGATGATGATTGGGCTCAATACTACCAAGATCCTCAAGATAGGAAGAAAAAACCAAAGATTGTTGAAAGATTAGCTATATAGAAAATTGAAACTTCTGATGTTGAAAAGATACTGCGGACTTAGAAAAGAAATTTGAGAAGAAACTAAAAACCGAAGAAATGTCCAAAGTTGACAAATTATTTAAGCTAGATGAAGAAGTTTTGTACAAGTTCAAGATGCCATCTTTTGCGAAGTTTGATGGAATTGGAAATCCTCACCTCCATGTGAAGCAGTATATCACTGCTATGCAGTCTGCCCGAGCTACTAAGGCTCAAACTCTAAGGTACTTTATGCTCTCATTGGATCCTGTTATCCAAAATTGGTTCAATACCTTAGATGATGGAATACAAAAGAGTTGGGATTTGCTATACAAGGCCTTCATCCAATAAAATGGATACAATGTTGAAATGGAAGTTACCTTGATGGAAGTTGAGTCCATTAGGCAATGGCCAAATGAGAATTTTGTGGACTATGTGAAAAGATGGAGAAATAAGGCCGCTTTGCTTAAGAAAAGGCCCGATGAATCTGATCAAATAAGGATGATTGTGAGAGGGGTGTTGCCTAGTCTTCGTGAAAGGATGTCTCATACCCTCATCCGTGATTTCAAAGATCTTCTCCAAGCTGGTCTGCAAATTAAAGAATGGGAAAGCTAGAAGAATCGTTTTTCAATAAGAAGGAATGAAAAAGGGAATTATCAGCCTAGCAATCAAAGTACACAAAAGGAAACTGATGTTAATGTCACTAGTCAAGGAGGAATGAGGCAGTTTTCAGAATTAGGGAAGCCGCTGTCTTGGGTTCTCAATAAACTACAAAAGAAGGGATTGTTACAACCCTTGACTCCTCGTCCTTTACTTAATCCTCTTCCCCCTAACTTTGATACTAATGCATTTCACCAGTTCCATCAAAGGCCTAGACATGAAACGGACAATTGTATGAAGTTGAGGTATGAGATCCAGAATTTAATTGATAATGGCAAGTTGCCTAAGCTAGATAAGCCCAATACCAAAGGTAATCCATTTCCAAGGTTCAACAGGGTGTCACCACCAGCAATCTTCATGGTAGGAAAAGGATTGGAAGAAGATTTTGTTTTATCATCCTTTCAAGATGGGAAAATTGAAGATATGAAAGGAAAAGAAGTTTAACTCAACAAACTTTCCTTAGCTTGAATGTTGCTTTTCAATTTTTCTTTCTTTAATATTTAATTGCAACAATCTTGTTTTTCAAATTTAAATTTATTTGAATAAATTACTTTCATCAAAATTTTTGTTGGTCTTTGCTCATTTTGGTGCTCAACCGATGAGGAACCTAGCTTGATGTTCATAAATTAATGTATCTAGGCATCATGACTTGAATGACTTTACTAGGTGAGGGAATTGCTCTATAGCATTGAGTTGTGTATGCTTACTTAGAGAGGGCTCCTGCATAATTACCTCTGTCTAGGTCCTAGTCAGTCTTAGAACATACTTTGATAAACTTTCGAGGCGAAATTAAACTCTGCTTATTTTAAGGGAGAGATGATATAGGCATTGTTTGGTTAGCCAACAACTAGTATCCACCCAATTAAATATCAATCTCTAGTTGTCCCTTTGAGCCTTCATAAAATTTTTGCATTTTTTCATTGGCTTACAAACCCCAACAACCTACCCTGAGCCGTTGTGATACTTTTGACAAGTCTTATGATCACTAAGGTGAAGAGGCAAGAAGATCGAAGAATGGAGTACATAGCCAAAACTGTAAGGATAGTTGATGTTCTCAAGACCATAAGGGTAGTTAAATTTCACCTAATATCTCCAATCTATCAAAATAATATCAGAGTAACAGATAATTTATCCCTATCAAAGAAGATTTATGTCACTTCACTCATCCATTATTAGAAATCCAAGTTGGTACAAACAAGACAACTCTTTTAGAGCTAGAACCAAAAAAAAAGAGAAGAAAAGAAAACAAGAAAAGAAAAAGAGAAAAGAAAAAGGAAGACAAAAAAAAAGAAGAAAGAAAAAAAAGAAAAGAGGAAAAAGAAAAAAACAAAGAAAAGAAAAAGAAGAAGAAGAAAAAAAAATAAAACCTAAAAATGGTTCAGAAAGCCAACTGAGTTCTCTTTTACCTAAAGTAGCAAAAGGCTTCCATTTGGTTTATAAGGACAGTTTGACTTGGATTGGTCGAACCCGACCAAAGATACCACAAAATTAGAGGAAAAGGAGAAAGACCATCCAGTTCTTGAAAGTTCTGTACTTAACAATCATACAAGGAAGAAGGACAAAATGATAAAATGCTCAAAGAAAGGGAAGAATAAGAAAAATAAAAAGGAAGAAAAGGGAGAAGAAGAAAAGAAATGAATTTGAATACCAAACTTTTTGCAAGGTCAAAGACTGCCCTAATCAAGATCCAGATTAACGCCAAAAAGAAAGAAGAATGTTCAAGGCTCTATCTTTTCATGACCCCAACTCTCTAAAGTTCCAATAAGCAGTTTGTAGTGTGAAGGTTTATCCATTGTGTCACATCAGCTCCTATCTCAAAATGGCCTTCATTTAAACCTGTGTCCCTTATAAACCCCATTTCAAGCCTATTAAAGACCTGTTGATCTTTCTTGGTAGGTAGAGTATATTAGTGGAGATAGTTTGAATAAGCATGCATATGAGATAGACCATATTCAAACTCAATGAGACCTTTGGCCAAGTAATGTGTATGTGCCTATCTGAAGTGCAACAATTCTTGCTTAAATAGAAATGATTCCCTAGTTTAGTACAGTAACTAGGGTTGTCATGTTATAGATATGTTAATTTGGAAAATCAAGTCCTGAGGTATATTGACATTAATTTGGCAAAGCCAACATTTGATTTCAAAATCAAAATTCAAAATTGAAAATTCAAAAAAAAATTCAAGTTAAGGGAAGTATGTCTAATCATTGAAACTCCAAAGGACACATTGGTAAAGGAAATGATTACTGGCAAGGTCATGAAGAAGCTACCAACTAACATGCTAAATCAAAATTTAAAATGGATGTATCTCTGCTATTTGGGGCCTCCATTAATCATATTTTCAACATCTTAAAGATAAAGGCCATAAATGTGAGGCATTCTGTCATTCCAATGCAAGATCTGAATGAGCATCTGAAAGAAATTAATGAGAATACTTCTGCTGATCACCTCGGTATATGAGTCGATGGAATGACTATAAGTATCATTCATGCATATCATGCATACATGAGCATATCACATCGCACTTTCTTATCTTGTATTGTCTATTCTTTATTAAAGTGAACAGCAAATACCTTGTGAAGTAAAAAATCAACAGAAGATATCAAATCAGAGGGGCATGGAAAGCCCATTGCTTGAGAAAGTTCCAGTTATTTTTTCAAAGAGAAGAAATGAGTGCTTTTGCGAAGAACTAGACAACAAAAACATCAATCAGAGCCTGCATAAAAAAAAATTTTGGTTTGAGCCTACACAGGGGGTAAAGTTTCTCCTTTTCAATCTTTTGAGTTTATATACCAAACATTTTCAAACTCAGTTGCAAATATTTCGCCACACAGGAAGCAAGAAGAAGATATGAGGGCCAACTAAAAATTGATGATTTTTTGCGAAAGGAAGAACAAAAGAATGGAACAACCAGTTAAGCCAGAATCCTCAATAGATAAATGGTCAGTCAAATCAAATTCAGTCTCGGGTCCAAGTACCCAATCGGGTCCAATTACCCAAACCAAAATCAATCTCGGGGCCAAGTTCCCAAATCTCGGGTCCAAGTACCCAAATCAAATTCAATCTCAGGTCTATGAATCTAATTTCGGGTCCAAGTACCCAAACCAAATTCAACTTCGGGTCCAAGTACCCAATCTCGGGTCCGAGTACCCAAATTTAATCCAGTCTCAAGTCCAAGTACCCAAATCAAATTCAATCTCGGGTCCAAGTATCCAAATCAAATTTAATCTCAGGTCCAAGTACCCAAATTAAATTTAATCTAGGGTCCAAGTACCCAATCTCGGGTCCAAGTACCTAAATCAAATTTAATCTGGGGTCCGAGTACCTAATCTCGGGTCCAAGTACTCAATCTCGGGTCCAAGTACTCAAATCAAATTTAATATCGGCTCCAAGTACCCAATCTCTGGTCCAAGTACCCAAATCAAATTCAGTCTTGGGTCCAAGTACCCAAATCAAATTTAATCTCGAGTCCAAGTACCCAATTTTTGGTCCAAGTACCCAAATCAAATTCAATCTTGGGTCAAAGACCCCAATCTTGGGTCAAAGTATCCAAATCAAATCAATCTCAAGCCCAAGTACCCAATCTCGGGTCCAAGTACCCAAATTCAATCCGGTCTCGGGTCCAAGTTGTAATATCCTCATATATGGCCTAAAAGTTTTGATTAAGTTGATGTTGTTGTTATTGTTGTTGTAGTGATATATTGGATTGAATATATGTGTTAAATTGCAAGAGAAAAGATATTGGAAAGTGAATGCTTGTGTATATGTGTTTTGGGAAAAGAATTAGGGTGTAGAGAGAATGGTATATGTTGTGTATATGATGATATATATAACATATAAATTGGTCAAATATAGAGTCAATATAAGAGGATATTTTATGTGGAATGTGCAATTACATATAAGGGCTTATATGAGACAAAAAGTTAGTTATATGATTGAGGGCATTTTGGTAATTGCTTGGATAAGATCACTTGGTGGAGATTAAAAGCAAAATTTGACTTTGTGTCTTCATCATTTCCTTCTTTCTTTCAAGAAGTGGCCGGCTCTCCAAAAACCAAAAGGAAAGAGAGGTGTTCTTGATGCTAGAAGCAAATTGAAGAAGCAATCAAAGGATTTGACAAGACATTTGTGGAAGTTCTTTATCTAATGTAAGTATTCTCTAGTTTTCTTTACTTATTTTGAAGTGGTGTTGAAGTGAATTAAGATTTGTTGATTTTGTGATTTGGTGTGTTTGAGATGTGTTTGTGTTGTGTTTTCAAGTGTTGAATTGGTTTTAAGTTAAGAGTTTAAATAGGTGTTGTTGTTGGAAGTGGTGGAGGTTGATTTTTGAAAGATGGTGATTTTAGGGTTTGAGATGGTTTGTGTTTAAGTGTAATATTAATGTGTTGTGTAGTGATTCTTATGATGAATATGTGTTTAGAACATTGATTATGTTCATTTGAAACATGTTGTATGGTGTATATTGTATTTGAGTGCAATTGAAAGAGTGTTGGATTTGGTTAGGGTTTGTTTATGGGTGACACGGCCAAAAGCAAAGGAGAGACACGGCCAAGTCATGGAACTTTTGGGCGTGTTGGATTAGTTTTGAGAGACACGGCCGTGTCCCCAAGCCGTGTTAGCTACTATGATTTTTGGTTGAGAGACACGGCCACAAGCTTGGCCGTGTCCCTTTCCCGTGTTGCTTACTGTCCAATTGGTTTGAGTGACACGGCCACAAGCTTGGCCGTGTCCCTCAAGGGTGCTGCCCGTGTCCCTCAAATGTGTTGGTTAGGGTTTTATTTCTTTGTTCTAATTGTATTGTTTTGGTTCTTCAAAGGTGGGTTGGTCCCTAAACCTAAACATAAACACTTTAAATATACTTAAAGCATGGAAAGCCCTAATCAAATGGATGTGGAAGATCATAAAGCTATAAATGATATAAATTGTTCTTTGCCCTAATTGCATTGTTGAGATTGAACAATATTATGTTATGCAATGTAAATGGTAATGTGTTTCATGAGTAATGTATATTGAAATGTTATATCAAAGATGTTATGATGATTTAAATAAGAAATGATATGATGCAAAGCCATTGTGATTGGCTATGATGATGCAATTGAAAGAAAGAAGGCATGTTTGCCTAAATGTTGATGAGAATTGGAAATGGAAATGATAATTGAATAATAAATGAATTGTGTGGGTAATGTGTTATTCCATTTTCAGAGTTTGTTGTTGGTGGCATGCCTAATAAGTGTAACAATCTCTTGAAGTTAGGTTGGATGGAATCCTTGAAGCCTAATTGAGATGTTACCACCCTTGAAGCTAGGTTGGGTTGGTTCTTGAAGCCAAGTTGGGTTGAAGCTTAGCATGCTTTGCTCCCCTTGAAGCTTGGTTGAACCTAATCCTTGAAGCCTAGTTGGGTATATGATATTGATAAATGTGATAACAAAACCAAAACATTAACTCTGAAAATTGAATGGCATATTAGTGTGTTTTGGGCCCATGCTTGTCTATGTTTAATGTAAGTCATGAATGATAATTTGATTGATTAATGAAGGATGTGGAAATATGTTGAATTGTGGTATGCTTATATGATTTGTGATAGGCAAAAGGGTTGATGTTAACTTTTCACCTATGTTGTTGCTTTTATTAATAAGGTGTGTTGCATTGCATTGCACTTAAGCATAACATTAGCATGATTGGACTTACTAAGCCGTTGGCTTAGCGCGATAGTGTTTGATCGCGCAGGTAATAGGGTTGAACCCGAGAGCTCTTCGAGACCGAGTGAGAGTAGACAGTGAAGAGTTGATTTTGGGAACTTAAAGATCAGAGGAGACTTGCCAATCATGTATAACTCTTTTATATTTTGTAAAGTAATGATTTTAATGTACATATGTGCATATTTGTAAATATGAAATTAAATGTTTTCATATATGTAAATATTTGATAAATTCCGCTGCGTAACAACTAAATGTATCTATATATATCTATTTAGTTTTGTATTACAAGTTAACTACTTATCTCTCTATAATGTATACAATTGAAAGATTAAGGTATGGTTTAAAATGTTTAAAATGTTAAGAAAATCCGTAGCATCTCTATGTTTAGTGCATGTATACTACATTGCGGTGGTTGTAGTGTGCATGTATTGAATGTAGGGGTGTTACAATTGTTTTGGTATCAGAGCCTAGATTTGAGATTCTCAACCTAGGTAAAATGTAAGAAAAAGACTATTTTGATTTTAAAAAGTGGTTTTTGAATAACATATATGTTTGGGATTGGCAATCTCTGATCTTTAATAAGAAGTATTCTACTGTGTTTGCAGTGTTAGGTTGTGATGGATTCTCACTCACGCCAGTCAGTTGAGGGTAGTGCTGAGAGTATTGTCCCTGATGATGGAGTTAGGGTTGTTAGTGCTGGGGAGGCACCTGCTTCGGTGTCGGGGAGACCAGCTGGGGAGGAGGTTCCGCCAGCTTGGGTAAGGCATGTGGTAGAAGCTTTGAGGCAAGCACCAGTGCAACCCGTGCCACCACCCCCTCAGCCTGTGGTACCTGTGAGGCACTATGACAAACTAAGGAAGTATGGAGCGGAGGATTTCCTTGGTATTACTGATCCAGCTGTAGCAGAACAGTGGCTTGACAAAGTACAGAGGATCTTTATTCAGTTGCAAGCCACCTCGGAGGAAAAGTTTGATTATGCAAGATCTTTGCTACAGAAGGATGCATACGACTGGTGGAGGACAGTGCCCCATTCTATGGATGATCCACCAACCTTGTCATATGCGGATTTTCTGAGAGAGTTTGAGTTGAAGTATACTCCTAGGGAGTACAAAGACATGAAGAAGATGGAGTTCTTAAGCTTGAAGCAAGATAGCAAGACTGTAACTGAGTATGAGGTTGAGTTTATTCGATTGAGCCAGTATGTTGGGGGTTATAGCTGATGAGATAGATAGATGCAGGAGATTTGAGGAGGGATTGAGGCCCTCTATCATGTGCTTAGTGGCTGGATCTAGATATCACGATTTCTCACAGCTAGTGGCAGCAGCTCGAAGTGTAGAGCGAGCTCAAGTTATTGCAGCTGCTTCAGAGGAAGAGGTCAGAGTGAGAAGGCCCCAGTTTGAGGCAGGGTCTTCTTATGCTAAAAGAGGTAAAGGAAGCTTTGCTCCTCGGGTCAGTAGAAGCCAGAGATCAGCAGGTAGATCAGTGCAGTTCCAGAGGCAGAGATATAGACCTGCAGCTTCAGTGGCAAGTGCTCCGACCCCTATGATTCAGAGATCCACCCTACCCATCTGTATCCATTGTGGTAGGCCACATGGTGGTCCTTGCTGGAAGACTGGTGTAGCAGGGGTTTGTTTCAGATGTGGATCACCAGATCACTTTGTGAGAGACTGTCCTGAGAGGCAGGAGCAGATGCCAGTTGATTCTGCCGCTTCTCGAGCTAGTGTGAGGGGAGGTAGAGGAGGCAGAGGTGCCAGCCGAGGAGGTAGAGCAGGGTTCAGTTCTAGAGGTGGTGCTACATCCAGGGAGAGTAGACCAGAGGAGGTGGGATCTTCCCAGAGGATGTATGTTATGCAGAGGCAGTCGGATGCATCGGCAGTCATAGCTGGTACTTTTTCTTTATTTGATACTGCAGTACTTGCTTTGATTGATCCGGGTTCCACCCATTCTTATATTAGTGCATCTGTTTTGCCTGTATCTGATATGTATGCTGAGTCCCTAGGATTTGATGTGTTGGTGACAAATCCGTTAGGGCATAGTGTGATTGTGAGCAAGGTGCACCGAGATAGTGCAGTGAGGGTGCAAGGTGAGGAGTTCCTTGGAGATTTGATTGAGATGCCATTTAAGGAATATGATGTGATTCTAGGCATGGATTGGCTATCTAGACATGGAGCTGTGGTAGACTGTAAAAGGAAAATTGTTTCTTTGAGAACTGCTGATGGTAGAGAGGTGATAGTGTCTAATGAGCAGGAACAGCTAGCCTCCTTATTTGTTTCAGCTGTTGCAGCTAGGAGATTGATTAGAAAGGGATGTGAAGCCTATCTTGCTCATGTGGTAGATGCTAGAGTAAGGGGTTCTCCTATTGATGATATACCCACAGTTGCAGAGTTCCCAGATGTGTTTCCAGAGGAATTGCCAGGATTACCTCCTGAGAGAGAGGTGGAGTTCGGTATTGTATTGTTGCCTGGTACCACTCCTATCTCTATTACTCCTTATAGAATGGCACCAGCAGAATTGAGGGAATTGAAATTGCAATTGCAGGAGTTGTTGGACAAAGGATTTATTCGCCCCAGTGTTTCTCCTTGGGGAGCTCCTGTGCTATTTGTGAAAAAGAAAGATGGTACTATGAGGTTGTGTATCGATTATAGGCAATTGAACAAGGTGACTATTAAAAATAAATATCCTTTGCCTAGAATCGATGATCCCTTTGATCAATTGAAGGGTGCAGCTGTGTTTTCTAAAATTGATCTGAGATCAGGGTACCATCAGCTGAGAGTCAGAGCTGAAGATGTTCCTAAGACCGCCTTTCGGACCAGGTATAGGCATTATGAGTTTCTAGTTATTCCTTTTGGTCTGACGAATGCACCGGCAGCTTTTATGGACTTGATGAATAGGGTGTTTAGGCCCTATTTGGATCAGTTTGTGGTAGTGTTTATTGATGATATTCTGGTGTATTCGCGGAATAAAGAGGAACATGACAAGCACCTGCGGATTGTGTTGCAGATTTTGAGAGAGAAGCAGTTGTTTGCTAAACTGTCGAAGTGTGAGTTCTAGCTTGATCAAGTAGCTTTTCTTGGTCATATAGTTTCAACAGAGGGTATTAGAGTTGATCCAAGTAAAGTTGAAGCTATTTTGAATTGGAGTCCACCAAAGTCAGTGACTGAAGTTAGAAGTTTTCTGGGTTTGGCAGGCTATTACCGACGGTTTGTGAAAGGATTTTCTTTGATAGCTACTCCACTCACCAGATTGCTTCGAAAGGGAGTTAGATTTTTGTGGACAGATCAGTGTCAAGCTAGCTTTGAGCAGTTGAGAGAAATGTTGACTCAAGCGCCTGTTCTTACTTTACCTGTAGAAGGCAAACCATATGTGATTTACAGTGATGCTTCACATAGTGGTTTGGGGTGTGTGCTGATGCAGGAAGGTAAAGTTATAGCTTATGCATCTAGACAGTTGAAACCGCATGAGCTTAACTATCCGACTCATGATCTAGAATTGGCAGCCATTGTGTTTGCATTGAAGATTTGGCGACACTATTTGTTTGGGGAGAAATGTTTCATCTACACTGATCACAAAATCTTGAAATATTTGGGTGTCCAGAAAGAGCTCAATCTTCGACAGAGGAGATGGTTGGAATTGATTAAAGACTACGACTGTTTGATTGATTATCATCCAGGTAAAGCAAATGTTGTTGCTGATGCCTTGAGTCGGAAGTCTTTAGCTGGTTTAACTGTTTTCTCGCTCTCGTTGCTTGTTAAGTTGAGAGCTTTGCATGCCAGTTTTGTACCTTGTGATGATGGTGCATTGTTGACACAATTGCATTTGAAACCAATTTTATTGGATCAGATCAAAGAGGCTCAGTTGACTGATATGAAGATTCAAAAGATTATTTCAGATTGCAAGAATGGGAAGACTAGAGATTTTGTTGTGAAAGGTGATGGGAGTCTCTGGTTTAAGAACCGATTGTGTGTACCCGATGATGCTGATTTGAAAAGAATCATTTTAGAAGAAGCACATCAGTCAGTGTTTGCTATGCATCCGGGCAATACAAAGATGTATCATGATTTGAGACAGCATTACTGGTGGATTGGTTTGAAGAGAGATATTGCAGAGTTTGTATCTAAATGTCTCACCTGTCAGAAGGTTAAAGCAGAGCATCAAGTTCCAACTGGGTTGCTTCAACCGTTGTCAGTGCCAGAATGGAAGTGGGAAAGAGTGACAATGGACTTTGTGTCTGGGTTGCCATTGACACAAAAGAAACATGATGCCATATGGGTGATTGTGGATAGATTAACTAAGACAGCTCATTTCCTTCCAGTTCGGATGGATTACTCTTTGGAAAGGTTGGCTGAGTTGTACATCCATGAGATTGTGAAGTTGCATGGTGTTCCAACTTCTTTAGTGTCTGATCGAGATCCCCGGTTTACTTCAAGATTTTGGAAGAGTTTGCATAGTGCTTTGGGTTCTCGATTACACTTCAGTACTGCTTTTCATCCACAGACGGATGGACAGTCAGAGAGGGTGATACAGATTATTGAGGACATGTTGAGAAGCTGTGTCATCGATTTCGTTGGAAGTTGGGATAGATTCTTACCTCTTGTAGAGTTTGCTTACAACAACAGTCACCAATCCAGCATTGGTATGGAACCGTTTGAAGCATTGTATGGCAGACGGTGTAGGACACCTCTTTGTTGGAATGAGCTGGGAGATAATAAGTTGGTTGGTCCTGATTTGATTCAAGAAACTGAAGAAAAAGTAAAGTTGATTCGAGGCAGGTTAAAAGCAGCTTCAGACCGACAGAAGTCTTATGCAGATCTGAAAAGGAGAGACATAGAGTTTGATGTTAGAGATAAGGTATTTCTGAAAGTGTCTCTTTGGAAGAAGATTTTGAGGTTCGGTCGGAAAGGGAAATTGAGTCCTCGTTTCATTGGACCGTATGAAGTTTTGGAAAGAGTTGGGCCAGTTGCTTATCGACTCGCTTTGCCACCTGAGTTGGATCGTATTCATAACGTATTCCATGTTTCTATGTTAAGGAGGTACAGATCAGATCCATCTCATGTGTTGCCAATTGAATCTATCGAAGTGAGCCCAGATTTGACATTTGAAGAGGAACTAGTTGCTATTTTGGCATGGGAAGTGAAAGAGTTGAGAAACAAGAGAGTACCATTGGTGAAGATTCTTTGGAAGAATCATGGGAAAGAAGAAGCAACTTAGGAAAGTGAGCAAACGATGCGAGAGCAATATCCTCTGTTGTTTCAGAGTTAATTTCAGGTAATTTCGAGGGCGAAATTTTCTTTTTAGAGGGGGAGAATTGTAATATCTTCATATATGGCCTAAAAGTTTTGATTAAGTTGTTGATGTTGTTGTTATTGTTGTTGTAGTGATATATTGGATTGAATATATGTGTTAAATTGCAAGAGAAAAGATATTGGAAAGTGAATGCTTGTGTATATGTGTTTTGGGAAAAGAATTAGGGTTTAGAGAGAATGGTATATGTTGTGTATATGATGATATATATAACATATAAATTGGTCAAATATAGAGTCAATATAAGAGGATATTTTATGTGGAATGTGCAATTACATATAAGGGCTTATATGAGACAAAAAGTTAGTTATATGATTGAGGGCATTTTGGTAATTGCTTGGATAAGATCACTTGGTGGAGATTAAAAGCAAAATTTGACTTTGTGTCTTCATCATTTCCTTCTTTCTTTCAAGAATTGGCCGGCTCTCCAAAAACCAAAAGGAAAGAGAGGTGTTCTTGATGCTAGAAGCAAATTGAAGAAGCAATCAAAGGATTTGACAAGAGATTTGTGAAAGTTCTTTATCTAATGTAAGTATTCTCTAGTTTTCTTTACTTATTTTGAAGTGGTGTTGAAGTGAATTAAGATTTGTTGATTTTGTGATTTGGTGTGTTTGAGATGTGTTTGTATTGTATTTTCAAGTGTTGAATTGGTTTTAAGTTAAGAGTTTAAATAGGTGTTGTTGTTGGAAGTGGTGGAGGTTGATTTTTGAAAGATGGTGATTTTAGGGTTTGAGATGGTTTGTGTTTAAGTGTAATATTAATGTGTTGTGTAGTGATTCTTATGATGAATATGTGTTTAGAACATTGATTATGTTCATTTGAAACATGTTGTATGGTGTATATTGTATTTGAGTGCAATTGAAAGAGTGTTGGATTTGGTTAGGGTTTGTTTATGGGTGACACAGCCAAAAGCAAAGGAGAGACACGGCCAAGTCATGGAACTTTTGGGCGTGTTGGATTAGTTTTGAGAGACACGGCCGTGTCCCCAAGCCGTGTTAGCTACTGTGATTTTTGGTTGAGAGACACGACCACAAGCTTGGCCGTGTCCCTTTCCCGTGTTGCTTACTATCCAATTGGTTTGAGTGACACGGCCACAAGCTTGGCCGTGTCCCTCAAGGGTGCTGCCCGTGTCCCTCAAATGTGTTGGTTAGGGTTTTATTTCTTTGTTCTAATTGTATTGTTTTGGTTCTTCAAAGGTGGGTTGGTCCCTAAACCTAAACATAAACACTTTAAATATACTTAAAGCATGGAAAGCCCTAATCAAATGGATGTGGAAGATCATAAAGCTATAAATGATATAAATTGTTCTTTGCCCTAATTGCATTGTTGAGATTGAACAATATTATGTTATGCAATGTAAATGGTAATGTGTTTCATGAGTAATGTATATTGAAATGTTATATCAAAGATGTTATGATGATTTAAATAAGAAATGATATGATGCAAAGCCATTGTGATTGGCTATGATGATGCAATTGAAAGAAAGAAGGCATGTTTGCCTAAATGTTGATGAGAATTGGAAATGGAAATGATAATTGAATAATAAATGAATTGTGTGGGTAATGTGTTATTCCATTTTCAGAGTTTGTTGTTGGTGGCATGCCTAATAAGTGTAACAATCTCTTGAAGTTAGGTTGGATGGAATCCTTGAAGCCTAATTGAGATGTTACCACCCTTGAAGCTAGGTTGGGTTGGTTCTTGAAGCCAAGTTGGGTTGAAGCTTAGCATGCTTTGCTCCCCTTGAAGCTTGGTTGAACCTAATCCTTGAAGCCTAGTTGGGTATATGATATTGATAAATGTGATAACAAAACCAAAACATTAACTCTGAAAATTGAATGGCATATTAGTGTGTTTTGGGCCCATGCTTGTCTATGTTTAATGTAAGTCATGAATGATAATTTGATTGATTAATGAAGGATGTGGAAATATGTTGAATTGTGGTATGCTTATATGATTTGTGATAGGCAAAAGGGTTGATGTTAACTTTTCACCTATGTTGTTGCTTTTATTAATAAGGTGTGTTGCATTGCATTGCACTTAAGCATAACATTAGCATGATTGGACTTACTAAGCCGTTGGCTTAGCGCGATAGTGTTTGATCGCGCAGGTAATAGGGTTGAACCCGAGAGCTCTTCGAGACCGAGTGAGAGTAGACAGTGAAGAGTTGATTTTGGGAACTTAAAGATCAGAGGAGACTTGCCAATCATGTATAACTCTTTTATATTTTGTAAAGTAATGATTTTAATGTACATATGTGTATATTTGTAAATATGAAATTAAATGTTTTCATATATGTAAATATTTGATAAATTCCGCTGCGTAACAACTAAATGTATCTATATATATCTATTTAGTTTTGTATTACAAGTTAACTACTTATCTCTCTATAATGTATACAATTGAAAGATTAAGGTATGGTTTAAAATGTTTAAAATGTTAAGAAAATCCGTAGCATCTCTATGTTTAGTGCATGTATACTACATTGCGGTGGTTGTAGTGTGCATGTATTGAATGTAGGGGTGTTACACAAGTACCCAAATCAAGTTCAGCCTCGGGTCGAAGTACCCAAATCAAATTCAAGTAACCATCTCATCAAAATTAAGTCATGTTGCTACTGAAAGTCTCAGATCGTTCAAGCAGGGGGCAAACTGTAGACCTTCAATTTTTGACCCAGTCCGGTCCATTATTTTTTATATAGTCTAAAATAATTTTTGTGGTATTTTAATTAAATAATATATATTTTTTATAATTTTTAATAAAATAAAAATAATAATAATAATAAATAAATAAAAAATTGGGCAACGAAGCCGAAATTCAAATTGGCCAAGGCCAATTTCGCTGCAGGAAATTCCTGCGGCGAAATTGGCTGGCCGCCAAGCCAAGCATGCCCAGCTCTCAATTTTTCACAAATCCTCGTAGACCTTGCCTCATAGTTTCTTGCCAATGCTCGCAATTTCGCCAGCAAAATTTTTCAATGCAATTTTTTTCGAAACCAAACTCTATTTGGTTTTGGTTTCTTTTTCTAATTAATTTTAGTTTCCTTAAACAATTAAAACTAGGCTTATAATTTTTCCTATAAATAATACTTGAAAACACAGAAGAAAGGGATTGGAACTGGGAACTTTGGGAGACTTTTGATTAAGTGATCGAAACTGAGAAAACCCTAGCAATAAGTAAGCAATCAACAATTCATCAAAGGCAGCAACCTTGCCTTTGTCTTTGTTCATCCAGAAAGCAATTTCTGATGGAACCAATGAGCGGAGGTTTGAATCTCTATTTCCTTTATTTATTTCTTTACAGTAGCTTCATTACTCAAATTGAAAATTATTTCTTATGTTTCTAAAACCTTAAAAACCCTAATTTATTCCTATTATTTTCAAAAACCCTAAAAAAATACTTTTCTGTTTCCAAAAACCTTAAGAACTCTAATCTATTTCTTCTAAACGTTAAAACCCTAATTCATTTCTTTTGTTTTCAAAAACCTTGAAAACCTTAAATCATTTCTCCTATTTTCAAATACTTAAAAAAAAACATAAACTATTTTCCTCTAACTTTTTTCCAAAATTCCCAAATATTTTCTTAAATCTCCAAACCCTAACCTACTTTACAGTTTCTAAAAATCATAATTACTTTTATAAAACTTTAAACTATTTTCTTAAATCTTAAAACCAAATATGTTTTCTAAAATACCGAAAACCCTAATTCTCTCAAAACTAATACGGTAAACTCTAATTTTCCTCAACCCTAATTCTTAAAACCTTAAAATCTTATAAATCCAAACCTTAGAACTCAATACAGTAAGCCTAAAATCACCATCCAATAAACATGAATTATAAACCTAATATCTTAAGATTCCAAAACCCTAATTTTATAATTTTACCCCTCAAACCCTAATTTGATCAATCAAAGAACCTTACTAATTTCTTAAAGTTATAAAACCCTAATCCATTTCAACTTTCTTAAACCTTTACAGTAGCTAAGAATTATAAACCCTAATAATACTAAAATCCTAAAACCCTAAATATTAATTAAAGAACTTTAAATTAAAACAGTAAACCCTAATTTGTATCTTTACTTGCTTTATTTTTAGATTTGATTATATAGTCTATTATATGCTTTGGTGGTTGATTTATTTAATTTCAAAGCTTGTTTTATTTAATTTATCATGGATGAATGTTTATTATATATTTTGATTGATGTTTAATATCTTTGATTAATAATTTATTTATGATGAATGGTTATTTATCGATTTATTTTGATTTCCAAATGTTGTAAGAGGTATGTTTCTACTTTGTGGGTACCTCATTAATTAATTTCTATGTAATTTAAATTGCTTTTACATTTTGGACCAATGTAAAGGACATGTTTCCACCTTTCAGTGGGTGTCCTATTTAGCTTAGATATGAACGATGTAAGGACATGTTTCCATCCTCGGATGGGTGTCCATTTATTTTCTTTACTTGGACATTACTATGATTATAATATTAAGACCTGTAAAGGAGGCCGGTTCCAATGAACCGGACGTTGTGGGGGTGTTGGGCCATTTATCACCTTCCCCACATGTACCCAACTTTCCAAATCCATTAGTGGATTGGGGATTCCTTAGGAATTGAGTCATCCACCCCTTTCATTTTCCCGACCTGTCCATGTGGTGACTCCATTTTTTTTGGACCTAGGTCTGTGTTCTCTAAGGCCCCAAGCCTAAATAGTGTCGAAGTCACAAGAACCATTCCACCGAGAGTGGGGCAAAAATCCCCACTCACAAGGGGAGAGATCACATCCGCCCTCTCTTTATCAAAATAGAAATCAAAGGGAAAATGACTCCATGTGTAATGGTTGATGATGAATATGCCATAAATGATTTGTCCACTTAAAATATTGCCAAAACTAGCCATGTCAACAAGAGATCTAAACCCAACCGAAGTAACCATTCAGGCTTATGACAACACCAAGAGACATGCCAAAGGAAGTTTCAAAGCTACTGTCAAGGTTGGTCCATTTGAATCTATTGTTGAATTTTTTTTTTAGACATACCTGTTACCTTTGCCTTACTCCTGGGATGACCATGGTTTCATCCTCTTGGTGGAGTTCCTTCCACCCTCCATCAAAAGATCAAGTTCCCTAATGGAGATGAGACAGTGTTCATCGAGGCTGAGGATAATGAGGTTATTAATGCTCTAATGGTGAAGAGGCCTCTCAATGCTTTTCAAATAGCTGCAATTTCTGATGAAGAAGTAGTGGACTCTAAGGTCTTGAACATGATGAAGAACATGAGCTACCTTCTCGGAGCTGGCCTTGGAAAGGGTAAGGCCGGTATAACAAAGCTTCTAGATTTCAAAAGTCAAATTTCCAAGAAAGGCTCGGGATATGATGAAGCCAACAAAGATCTCCAGCCAAAGAAGAAAGAGAAGATGAGCTACCTGCCACTCAAAAAATCTTTGTCAAAGCTCCAGACATTGGACCACTCCAAGGAAAACCCGAGCCAATCATGTTCATGGGAAAGTTGATCCCGGGTTTTGAAATTTTTGCTGATGTTGCCGAGCTAGTGGAGCAAGTGAAGAAACAGCTCACCCTGCCAGCCAATAAGGAGCCCAATCCAGAAGAAAAGAAGAAAGATGTTGTAGATCCTTAATTTTTGACCCAGTCCGGTCCAATATATTTTAAATAGTCCAAAATAATTTTTGTGTTGTCCAATATATTTTAATTAGTCCAAAATAATTTTTGTTATCTTAATTAAATAATTTTTGCTTTAGTATCTATTTTTTATTAATAAAAAATAAAAATAAACAAATAAAAATCAAAAAATAAAAATAAAAATAAAAATAAAAAATCGGCTATGAAAAACCAGCACGCGGGAGGAATGGCCCGCAGGCCAGTCCTCGCCCTTGCCGCAGCCATCTGAGGCAACTATTTTTTGCCAGCGCATTTTTTCCGCAGCATTTTTTTTTGCCAGTGAAATTTTTCCGACGCAATTTTTTTCGAAACCTAATGCAATTAGGTTTTAGTTTCCTTTTCTTATTAATATTATGTTCCGTAAATAATTAGGAATGAACCATAAAATTCTTATATAAATAAGGCCAAAAATAATAAAAAAATCAATCAAGAAATTGGAGGAGAAATTGATCAAAAATTGGATCCGAAACTAAGTAGGAAAGGCAGTGAATCAACCTGATTTCTTTTTTTTTTTTTAGGGAAACAAACAATTCAAGCAATTCAAAGGCAGCAAAGCTTGTCTTTGTTTTTGTTCATCCAAGAAGAAATTTTTAGTGGAACCAACAAATGGAGGTATGCATCAATTGTTTAAATTCTATTCTTCACAGTAGCTAAATCATCCCATTGTTTCTTTTAATTCAAAAACCCTAGAACCTCAATTCACTTTTTCTAAAGTTTGAAAACCTTAATTCATTGCTTTGTTTTCCAAAAAGTTTAAAGTTATTAGTTTTGTTTCTTCAAAACCCCAAAACCAAAATTTGTTTTCCAAATTTTCAAAACCCTAAATTGAGTTTTGTTTCTTTCCAAAAGCCTTAAAAACTTCTTCTTTTTTTGTTTCTATAAACTTTAAATCGTTTGGTTTCTTTTCACAAAACTTCATAAAATTATCAATTGATTTCCAATTTCTAAAAACTAATTCATTCCCCGAAACCCTAAATCAAAAATCCTAAAACCTTAATTCAACTTCAAAAACCAAAATAGTGAACCCTAACCCCCTTAAAACATTAAACCCTAATTTTTTCTAAACCCTAATCCTTTAAAACTTTAAAAACCATATAAACACAAATGTTATAATTTTACACAGTAAGCTTAAAACATAATTCAATGAGTAACCATAAGTCATAAATCTAAGTATTTTAAAGTGTTCAAACTCTAATTTCATGATTTTACCACTCAAATACTAATTTGGTTAATCAAAGAATTTTATCAACCTTTTAAAACATAAAACCTTGATCTATTTTAATTCCTTTAAAAACTCACAGTAGTCTAATTCCATTAATTCCAATACCCTAAACACATGAAATAAAGAATCTTAAATAGAAACAGTAGCCCTAATTTGAATTTTTATTTGCCTTATTCAATTTTATATTTGATTATGCTTTGGTTTATTTTATATGCTTTAATTTATTTAAGTTCAATGCTTGGTTCATTTATTTTATCATGGATGGATGTTTACTTTCTATTGATGTTTAATGCCTTTGATGAATGATTTATTTATGATGAATGATCATTTACTTTTATCGATTTATTTAGGCTTCCAAATGTTATAAGAGGTATGTTTCCACTTGGTGGGTACCTCATTAGTTAAATATCATGTAATTTAAATTGTTTTTCTATTTTAGAACCAATGTAAAGGACATGTTTCTACTTTTCGGTGGGTGTCCTATTTAGGCATGGGATGTAAGGACATGTTTCAATCTTTGGATGGGTGTCCATTTATTTGCTTTGTTTGGATATTGCTTTGATTTTAATATAATGATGCCGTTTTTTTAATTATTGTATATAATATGGATAATATTGTTATACTTAATAATTTTATAATATTAAGACCTGTAGAGGAGGTCGGTTCCAATGAACCAGTCGTTGTGGGGGTGCTGGGCCATTTCTCACCTTCCCCACACGTACCCAACTTTTTGAACCCATTAGGGGGTTGGGAATTCCTTAGGAATCATGTCATCCACCCATTTCTTTTTCCCGGTTCGTCCGGGTGGTGACTCTATTTTTTCCGAACTTAGGTCCGTGTTCTCTAAGGCCCCGAGCCTAAATAGTGCCGAAGTCGCAAGAACCATTCCACCGGGAGTGAGGGCAAAAATCCCCGGTCACAGTGGTGACTCCACTGGGGATAATAGAAGTTGATTCCGTTGGTCTTTATATTATTCTATTATTTCTTATAATGATATTATCCATTGCATCATATTAGATTGCATCGTGTGTATGAATTAGGACGCCCGTGTTACCCGTGTTGTGTTATATAAGGGATACCATACTTTCACTCAAAGTATGGAGATTGAGCATGGCATAACCACTCATAGCCTCGTACCATTTGGTATATACATGCTGTGGGAACCTAAGCCTTTTTACCCAAAGACTAAAGCTCATATAATTGGCCTAGTTACTTTCCTTAGGTTTTTACCCCAAATGCATGTTGTTTGACTATGGCTAATTTATCTTGGCTTAAATCATGGCTTATTTGGTTTGATCTTTTTCTAATATGACCTAAGTACATTGTGAGTTCAAAATAAATTTTTCTTTAAAATCCAAAAGACCAAAGCTATTTTCAAAACATTTCAAGATGGTCTTTGGACATAAAGCTTTTCTAAAAACAAATCAAAAATTCTTTTGCTCATGGCCCAAATACTAAGCCCAAAATCTATTTTTTCTAAAATCTTTTTACAATGGGCTTAGAAACAAAATTATTTTCATCCTTTTCTTACAAAGAGCTTGCAAATTATTTAGGTCAATTACAAAATACCAAAAATCAATTGTGAACCTAGTTTATGCTAAGAATAATTAATCATGGGCTTGTTTTTGGCATGAATCATTAGTTGCTTTTTTCAAGTGAGAAATTTATTTATAATAAACCTCTTAATTTAGTTTTAATCCAATATAGCATAAAACCTACTATAGTTGGTTGAATGGATTAAAACCTAAATAATGGGAATTACTATGAATGGATTTCCATTTTCAACAATATACTATTGGTTAAAAACGTCCGAGGGAATTATTTGAAAATAAGGTACCCCATGTTGGTATTTTGTTAACCATATACCTAGGAAAAGAGACTCGCCATTCGTATGCGGATGCTATAAGGTTGGAAGGAACATCCTATTTGTCCTTGTTTGTTGATTGTTTGTGCATACATGCATACATGCATACATTTACATCTCATATCATTGATCCTCTCTGGCTCACAGCCCTAGATTATGACAGTTTAAAAGCTTACAATAATCCAACCTACGCTGGAGATGAAGTATCTAGCAACGACTCAATCACTTGCTCACCAAAAATAATGGATCCCAAACAAATTCAAAGGATGGTGGATGAAGCCCTCAATGCCAAGATGAAAGAAATAAAAGAGGCCCTAGCTGAGACCATGAAGAACCAATTGACTGCAATCTTAGAAAATCATGCCGAGGCATCTGCTAGCACTAAGAAGCCAAAGGACAAAGGGAAGACTAAAGTTGGTGAAGTGGTTTTTGATGATGAAAGGTGATCATTGATGATGATGATGATTGGGATCAATACTACCAAGATGATCAAGACAAGAAGAAAGAACCAAAGATTGTTGAAAGATCAACTATGGAGAAGACCAAAATTTCTGATGTTGAAAAGATGATTGCTAATTTGGAAAAGAAATTTGAGAAGAAGCTGAAAATTGAATAAAATGTCCGAAGTTGACAAATTATTTGAGCTAGATGAAGAAATCTCGTACAAGTTCAAGATGCCATCTTTCACAAATTTTAATGGAATCGGAAATCCTCATCTCCACTTGAAGCAATATATCACTGCCATGCAGTCTACTCGAGCTACTAAGGTTCAAATCCTAAGGTACTTTATGCTCTTATTGGATCCTGTTGTCCAAAACTAGTGCAATACCTTAGATGATGGAACACAAAAGAGTTGGGATCTGCTCTACAAAGCCTTCATCCAACAATATGGGTATAATGTCGAGATGGAAGTGGAGTCCATAAGACAAAGGCCAAATGAGAATTTTGTGGACTATGTAAAGGGATGGAGAAACAAGGCTGCTTTACTCAAGAAGAGGCATGATGAATCCGATCAAATAAGGATGATTGTGAGAGGGGTGTTTCCTAGTCTTCGTGAGAGGATGTCTCATACACTCATCCGTGATTTCAAAGACCTTCTCCAAGCTGGTTTGCAAATTGAAGAATGGGAAAGGGAGAAGAATCATTTTGCAACAAAAAGGAACAAGAAAGGGAACTATCAATTTGGTAGCCAAAGCATGCAAAAGGCCGTCGGTGTTAATGCTATTAACCAAGGAACAAGGAGACAATTTTTGGAATTGGGGAAACCAATGTCTTGGGTTCTCAATAAACTTCAAAGAAAGGGATTGCTACAACCCTTAAATCCTCGTCCTTTGCCTAACCCTCTCCAACCTAATTTTGACACTAAAGCATTTTGTCAATTTCACCAAATGCAAGGGCACGACATGGATAGATGTGTAAGGTTGAGACTTGAGATCCAAAATCTAATTGATAATGGGAAGCTTCCTGAGCCCAACAAGCCAAACACCAAAGACAACCCATTACCAAAGTTCAATAAAGTACCACTGCAGGCAACCTTCATGATTGGAGGAGGTTTGCATGAGGACTTTGTAGATGGATTTCCAGATACATCAAGTGTTAATGTCCCAAGAGGATAAAGCCAAAACTACTTTCATTACTACATGGGGTATATTCTGTTATAGGGTGATGCCTTTCGGCTTAAAGAATGCTGGAGCAACCTACCAAAGGATGGCCACCACACTATTTCATGACATGATGCACAAAGAAGTTGAAGTATATGTTGATGATATGATGGTTAAATCGTATATAAGAGAACAACACTTCCAAAACATAGAATTATTCTTCGAATGAGCTTTGAAATATAAGCTAAGATTGAACCCGAAGAAGTGTGTGTTCGGTGTTACTTCAGGCAAATTATTAGGACATGTGATTGGTCCAAATGGCATTGAGATTGATCCTAACAAAGTTAAAGCAATCAGTGATATGCCAGCCCCAAAGATGGAGAGAGAAGTTCGGGGATTCATTGGTAAATTACAATACATTAGCAGATTTATAAGAAAACTCACAATAATTTGTGAACCTATCTTCAAATTGCTTAAAAAGAATCAGCCGGTCATATGGAATGAAGAGTGTCAAAAGGCCTTTGAGCGAATAAAAGAGTATTTGTTGAATCCACCTGTTTTAAAACCACCTAAACCCGGCAAACCCCTATTACTATACTTAGCAGTAGAAGAAGAGTCAATAGGAGCCATGCTAGCCCAAGCAGATATGTCAGGGATTGAGCATGCAATTTACTATTTGAGTAGAAAGCTCCAACCTTATGAAATTAAGTGTAGTATCATTGAAAAGACCTGTATAGTCGTGGTTTGGTCTTCTAAGAAGTTGCGGCATTACTTTCAATCGTATAGTGTACAAGCAATTTCCAGGTTGGATCCAATGAAGTACTTAAGGGAGACACCCTCTTTGATTGGGAAATATGGTCGATGGTTGATAATATTAGAAGAATTTGAGATTGAGTATGTAACCAGGAAAATAATCAAAGGTAGAGCGGTGGCAGAATTCTTGGCCCAACAATCATTAACAGATAGCGAAGAGGTAATCTTGGAATTTTCGGATGAACATTTAGAAGTAATTGAAGTACAAGGGTGGAAAATGTATTTTGATGGAGCAGTAAATAGGAAAGGAGCAGGTTTGAGAGTTATGCTAGAATCTCCTGAAGGGGAACTTATCCCTTTAGCCAAAAAGTTGAAATTTAGGGCAACCAATAATATGGTAGAGTATGAAGCTTGTATTTTTGATTTAGAAACCCTAATAATTATGAAGGTGGATAAGGTGGAAGTTTATGACGATTCATTGCTAGTAGTATCCCAAGTAAATAGAGAATGGGAGTTGAAAAAAGAAAAATTAAAACCATACCACCATTACTTGACTATGATGAAGAAGAACTTTAAGGAGTATAGGTTTATACACCTATCGAGAGAAGAAAATCAAATGGCTGATGCCCTAGCCATGTTGGCTTCAGTATGGGAAAATCCTATCAGCTTATTCCTTAAACCTCTAATCTTGACCAGTTCATCGACTCCTTGCTATGAATATGAAACAATCATGGAAATTGATACAGACCATGATGCGTGGTATGATACTATAAGGCCATTTTTAGAGGAAAGAGAATATCTGCCGGGGGCAACAAAGAAAGAGAGAAGAGCCATAAGGCGGTGGTCATTGCAATACATCATATTCCATGGGGAGTTATATTGAAGATGGCTTGATGGGGTGCATTTGAGATGTTTAAGAAAGCCTAAACTGGAGCGCATCATGTCAGAGATACATGTAGGAAGTTGCGGTCCGCACATGAGTGGTTTGGCTCTAGTTAAGAAGATTATTTGACAAGGTTACTACTGGTTGACCATGGAGAGAGATTGTATTGAGTTTGTCAAGAAGTGCCAACAATGTCAGATGTATGGTAACTTGAATCACATGGCTCCTGAAGAATTACATTTTATGTCTTCACCCTGGCCATTTGCCACCTGGGGTATCGACATTATAGGAGAGATACATCCGACAGCTTCAAACGATCACCATTTCATTATCGTAGCAGTAGATTATTTTTTAAAATGGGTCAAAGCTGAATCCTTCAACAAACTGGGTGCAAGCCAAACGGCTAGATTTATTGAAAAGAACCTCATCTGCAGTTATGAGGTCCCGCATAGTGTGATATCAGACAATGGGGTACAGTTTCAAGGAGCAGTTAAGGATTTATTCTCAAAGTACCGCACCCATCATCATAGATCCTCTCCTTATAGACCAAAGGCTAATGGTGTAGTAGAAGCAACAAACAAGACAATTAAGCAATTTTGATCCAAAATGACCAAGACTTACAGGGATTGGTCAGAGATGCTCCCCTTTGCTTTATGGGGATATAGGACAAGTGTGCGAATGCCTACTGGAATGACACCATTCTCTTTGGTTTACGGGATGGAAGCAGTGTTGCCAATTGAAATAGAAATCAAGTCATTAAAAGTAGTCTTGGAAGCCGAACTACCTAAAACGGAATGGGTAGCGAGCAGATACACACAGTTAGCTTTATTAGAAGAGAGAAGGTTAAAAGCACTGTATCATCACTAACTGTATCAAAAGAAGATAGCTCGGGCTTACAATAGAAGGGTTAAAATTAGAAAATTTAGGGTTGGGGATTTGGTGTTGAAGTAATGTAAGCCTAATGTATCTTATCCAAGAGGGAAGTTCAGACCTAGCTGGGAAGGGCCATATGTCGACATGGATGGGAACGAATTTAATGAGCCAGTAAATATTGACAGGTTGAAGAGGTTTTATGTATGATAAAAAAAATAAAAAAATAAAAAAAGAGAGCTCGCTAAGTTGAAAACCCAAAAAGGGCGGCCTAGGCAAAAGTTAGAGCAGTCCACTAGTCTCGAAAACCCGAAATGGCGGGCTAGGCAACAATTAGGGCTAAATGAGAGAAAATCATCAATTAGAAAACCCGAAAGGACTAATTAGCAACAGGAGTGATCTTGTGTATGCTGGTTTTATGTTTGGTTGTTCCCTAATTTAATAAAATAGAATTAATGTTAAAATTGTTCTATGTGCACTGTTATAAGTATTTGACCAGATATGGATGGAATAAATAAACACAATAGCAAAAGGTGATAACAAATTATAAATGGAAAAGAAGCTTCTTTTTATTACTTTAATTATTTTTTCATCCTAACAATACACTTTTTGAATAGACAAATGTAAAATCTATGTCAGTCAATAAATGTAATGTGCAGGCCAACTTTGCCTCAGCCGATCCAAGTAGGCTTCAGTTAAGCAAGGCATGTATAAATCGGGAGTAAAGTTAGAATCATGAGGCTCAGCTCCATACTGACGGCCAAGTCGGTGAGGATCATAGCATGTACCTTGACGAAGAGCAGCAAGGGGAACATACATCAAGTATGTCCGCATGGTGATATGAGAAATCTTCCACCAAGGTACCAACCAACGGATATTGACTTCAGCGCATGAGTGGATCCAGTCAACCTAGTCAGCATATAAAGGAGAAGGATGGAGTAGTTTCCTAGCAGAATGATGACATGGTAGATATCTGGCAAAATCCATGGATGGAGTATCAAGCAAACAAAGACACTCCTGAAGCCAAATCTGTGAAGCAAGAATCAATTAAAAAAAAGGGTTCGCTAAGTTGAAAACCTGCGAGGGCAGCCTAGGCAAAAATTAGGATAGCTTGCTAGTTCCGAAAACCCACATGGGTAGACTAGGCAAAAATTAGAGCAATAAAAAATATATAACAAAAAAAAGAGAGAAAAAGGTCCGCTAAGTTGAAAACTTGCAAGGGTAGCTTAGGCAAAAATTAGGACAGCTCGCTAGTTCCAAAAACCCACTTGGGCGGACTAGGCAAAAATTAGAGCAATAAAGAAAAGAAGAAAAATAAAACCTAAATTGAAAACCCAAAAGGGCAATTTAGGTAATTACATGAAGCAGCAATGGACTCCCAGTCAGTCTCTTTGACATTCCTGATTTAAGTCGGTCTAATCCAACTAAGGTCTCAGCTAAGATCACAGGTACTGGCGACAAGCCTCCTTCCATTTAGTCCATAATATCCAATACCCGTGGATCAATATCGCCATCGGAAGAAACAAGCAAGAATTGGCCGAATAAGCAAAGACAGAGCATGCATCCCCATGCCTTAGTAGGGGCCAAATGAGAGAGACAAAAGTCAATCAAAGGAGCAAGTAGAATTTTTTCACCTTTCATCAACCGAAGAACTATGGGTTTTGGAATTTGAAATAACATTTGAATATTCTGTTGAGTCTTGAAAATCAGTGTGGGTAATACCATTTGTTGATTATTTGGATATCCAAGGATGGCCTCAAATTCTTCAATCAAGGGACATATTCAAAGCCATTAATTTTAAATACCCTAGAATCTGTATTCCAAAAGGAAGCCACGACATGTAAGAAAGAGTGGTCCTATTTAACATTTTGAAAACATTTTAAAACATCAAGTTTTCACCACAAAATTTGCTTCCAATGAATGGCATCCATATTCTTAAATAGAATTTTTATCTTCTTTAAATGATGATCGGTCATGGTGGATGAATAAAGAAAAATTAAAATTGTTTAAAGGAGCTCTTTGCATGGGAATGGAAAATATTTTGGCTTCTGTATTAAATTAGGCATGAAAGGTGATTTATATAGAAGAAGCAAACCTTTTCCAAAATTGATAAGGAAATGGTGATTGGAAAGAATAAGACCATATGGCATAAGGAAAGGAATTGGCGACAATTTCCTTTACCGCGTTGGAATTGGTTTTAGCAAATGGTGCGGCTGTGGAAGAAGAAATTGTGATTCACTGATTATGATGTGATATAAAAAAAAAGAAAAAAGTGGCGCAGTAATTAAAAAAAAGAAAAAAAAAAGTTGCAGTAAAGAAGGAAATTGTATTTTTTTCAATATTATACAATATTTTACAATTGCTACAATATTTACATATCACTAAGAGGGTGGTGGTAGGTCATCAAATAAAGCCTTGAAAAAGTTGTCGCCTGTTGGAGGAGGGGGCAAATCACTCATCCCGAGTCCGCCCAAAGCAGGAGCACTAAAATTCGGCAAGTTACTCATCCCAGGAGCACCAAAATTCCTATTACCTTGAAGTTCTGATCTGTCATGGTCCTCATCAGAAGCAGACGAAAGGATCTCATGGTCATCAGTTTGAAGGCCTCTTGATGAAGAAGCGCCAGGATCCCTCATCCTTTGAAATCAAAAGTCTTGAAAATTTTGTTCAGATTGATGATATTGTTTTATTAGTATTTGTCATAGAATTGTGTCTTATTTATTATGATGATTATTGTTTTATTTAGGTATTTTGGTAGTTTTAATATGTTTATTTAGTGTTTTCATTAATTTTGGTAATTTTAATTTATTTCAGTGTTTATGTCATTTTTTGTCCTAGTTTTTAGTGTGGTATTTGTGTGTTGTTAGTTAATGTTTATTTGATTCTTGTTTAAAGTTTGTTTCAAGTGTTTGTTTTAGGTTAATTTGCAAGGAGCCATATTAAGGCAAAACCAAGGATCAAGAGAGGAAGAAAAAAACTAAGGAATCAAGAGAAAGGAAAAATTGGGCAGTGACTGACATACTCAGGGGACACGGCCAAGCTTGTGGCCGTGTCCCATACCAAGCTAAGGAAGAAGATCAAAGTCCAGAAGGTGACACACTCAAGGGACACCACCAAGCTTGTGGCCGTGTCCCTCCAAATTTGTCAAACACGGCCAAGTTGTCTAAGCTTGGCCGTGTCACACTCAAGTCCAAAGAAAGAAGAAAGATGAAAATCAAATAGAAGCAGACACCTTCAGGGGACACGGCCAAGCTTGTGGCCGTGTCCCTCCAAGCACTTCAAACACGGCCAAGCTCACCTAAGCTTGGCCGTTTCACTCATGAACTAAAGAAAACATGGATTTTTGGAGCGGAGGTTTCGTATAAATAATAGAATTAGGGTTTTCAAGTTGGTGGTTTGAGAGTTTGAGTTTTGTTGAGCTGTCAAAGAAAATAAGTTAGGGTTTCATATTTGTTTTCTTTGATATTTTGATTATACTTGGATTAAACTAGTCTAGATTAAATTTTTTTTTGCCATTACAACATTCTTTGAGCAAGTTCAGAATAAGAGATTCTTCAGAAGCTTAAGGGAGTTTGTAATTTGGTTTTGTTCTCGAACTTTATCTCTTTAATTTCATTGGAATTGTATTCATGAATATTATTATGTCTAAATTGATTTCTTTGAATTTTAATGAGATGAGTATGTTTGATAGCATTAATATGAACTAATTTGATCTAGTCTAGGGTTTGTATGGATCTGCTATGATTGTATGAATTAGTTATTGCTCTTAACTAAATTATTTCTTTAGCCTTGATTGAATGGATTATTGTTAATATATAATTGATTGGCCACCAATTATGTGTTTAAGCTATTAGATGAATGATTGAGAGATGAAGTCTAATGCTAGAACAATTCAATTAGGGACTTAGGTGAATTAGAGATATAACCTAAGAAAAAGATCATATTAATTGTAATGCGAGAGCTTATTTCCTTGACTCGATTAATTAAGTTGCTTGAGATTTAATCTTTGAAATTAAATTGGTTCAGAGGAATAACCATTCATACATATAAGTTAGTAGAGAAGTGCGAACCCTAGACCATTCTATTAAGTGAATCAATATATCAGCTCAGTTTACTTTTATTATTTTAAACTCCAATCAATCTGTCTTCATTAATTATTAGCAATTTAAATTTATTCATTACTTGTTATTTATAATCTGATAATCAATTAGCTAATCTAGTTTCCTTGTGAGATGACCTTGAGGCGATCACCTTTACTACAGCTACCTCGTATACTTGCGAGTGACGCTCTGTAGTAGAGTTAATTAGAGCGCAACAAGTTTTTGGCGCCGCTGCCGGGGATGCTAATTAGCATAATTGTTTATTAGTCATAGATACTTTAGATTCTTTTTCATTGTTTACATTTTATTTTATTTGTCTTTTCCTTTTAATAATTCCTTTGCTCTAGAAATTTTGTTTATACAAGGTAGGAGATCACTTGGAGGAGAGCTATACCCAGTTATTCCAGAAATTCAGAGAGTGAAAAGGAGCAGAGAAGAGTTTGAACTGTACACCGGATTTGATACCAAGGAGGACACTTCTGATTTTGAGTCGGATACTGCACAATCTGTCAATATGGGAGAAGAAAGACAAAGAACTATGAGAGATTTTGCTAGACCTGTCATTGGAACTTCCACCTCTTGCATAAGATTGACAGATGCAGCAAGAAATTATGAGTTGATGAACATTCATTACAACATGCTGCCATCATTCTATGGAGCTCCAAATGAAGATCCTTTGAACTTTATCCGGGATTTTTATTCTACCCTCAACACTTTTCCATTGGGAGGACTAACAGAAGACAAGTTGAGGATGAGATGTTTCCCATATACATTGAAGGATAGGGCAAAGAGCTGGTTAATGATGTTGCTCGAAAATTCTTTGACAACTTGGGAGCAAGTTTATAACAAATTTATGGGCAAGTTTTACTCACATCAAAAGACAGCTGAATTGAGAGGGAAAATAGCTACATTCTCTCAATTTGAAGGAGAACCATTTCATGAGGCTTGGGACAGATTTAAGATGTTATTGATCCAGTGTCCACATCATCACTACCCACTTCAACTTCTGAATAAGTTTTTCTACGATGGTCTAACCCAGCAATTTCAGAACACTGTTGATAACGCAGTTGGGGGGACCTATGGGAGAAAAGATAGCTGATGAAACTTATGAACTTTTTGAAATGTTGGGAGCTAATTCTCAACAAAAAAGTGTAAGAGGAAGAAGTAAAGGGGTGAATCAATTGGAAGCCAATAGTGAGATGGTCAATCAGATAGCTGAATTGACAAGGCAAGTGCAGATGCTGAACATGAAGAACAATACTTCTTCATCCACTCAAGAAGTGTGTGGAATTTGTGGGACTTTCGGGCACGGAGCAAATATATACCCCTCTGCATATGAGTCTTATGGGAATGAAGCTGAGCAAGTCAATGCCATGGGGGGATATCAACCAAGGGCCCGTAATGATCCTTACTCCAATACTTACAATCCTGGTTGGCGGAATCATCCAAACTTTTCCTGGACAACAAATAATTCTCAACAGCCTTTCCATTTGCTCCAGAGACAGAACCAACAGTAGGGTCAATCCTCAAATCAAGGGCAGCCTAAGAGAGAGAGTTTGGAGGAAAGTTTACAGGCTTTTATCCAAGTCATTGCTAAAAATTAAGAGATGAACAACAAGAGGCTGGATTCCTTAGTAGCATCTTTTAAGAAAGTGGAGACTCAAATGGGACAACTTGCACAACAGATGCAGATTCAACAAAAGGGGAAATTCCCAAGTTAACCTGAGCAGGCACAATCAGTGACTGTTCTTAGAAGTGGCAAGGTAATTAACAATAATGTTGAAAATAATTCTGTGAATGCAGGTGATCAAGAGAACAAAAAGGAAGGAGAGCCAGAGAACAAAGGTGCTGGAGAAAGATCAATGGAGAAGTCCCCTACAGCATATTTATACAAGGCTAGTAATCCTTACCGGCCACCTATACCATTCCCCAGCAGGTTGAAGAATGATAAACAAGATAAGTAATTTTCTGACATCTTCAACATGCTGTCTAAGGTAAGTATTAACTTACCTTTACTTGAAGCAATAAAGAACATGTCGGCTTATGCCAAATTCTTCAAAGAACTGAACACCAAGAAAAATAGGTATGAGCCGAATGAAAAGGTGATAGTTTCAGAGGTAGCTAGTGCTATTCTGCAGCATAAACTACCTCCAAAGCTAAAGGATCCTGGTAGCTTTATAATTCAAATTACTATGGGGAATGGAAAGGGTACTGATGGAATGTGTGATTTAGGAGCCAGTGTGAATTTAATGCCTTATTTTGTGTACCTTGAATTAGAACTTGGGGAACTTAAACCAACCAAAATGGTGTTGCAATTAGCTGATAGATCTCTTAGATTCCCGAAAGGGGTTATAGAAGATGTGTTAGTAAAGGTTGGTGGTTTGATAGTACCTGTGGATTTTATAGTTCTTGACATGGAAGGAAGTAACTCTACACCATCAGCACACACTATTCTACTGGGTAGGCCTTTTATGGCAACTACCAACACCTTGATAGATGTTAAAAATGGTAAATTGTCAATGACTGTCTTGGGACAAACTGTTGAATTTTCTATTTTTAACACTTCTCCTATTCCTACAACTGCTTTATATGAGGATTGCTCTTTAATTGATTGTATTGACACAGTTGTTTCGGATGTTTTCTTGCAGACAGGTTCCTAGGATAAATTGGAGCTCGCATTGACCTTGGATAGTGATTCAGATATTTTTGATTCAGAAATAGCCAGTTGCCTTGAGACATTAGAGAGTGCTGAAATAGAGGAACTTAAGGAGGACCCAGTATTTGAACTTCCCTCCATTGAAAAGGAGGAGAAGAATCCTTCACTTGAGTTAGAGCTGAAAGAATTACCTAAAAATATGAAATATGTGTTTTTAGGAGATCACAATACCTTACCTGTGATAATATCTAGTGAACTTAGTGAAGGGGAGGAGATGAGGTTGGTGAGTGAGCTTAAAAGATTGAAAAGAGCAATAGGATGGGGATTGAGTGACATCAAGGGTATTAGCCCTTCAATGTGCATGCATAGAATCACTTTAAAAGAGGGAGCTAAACCTGTGAGGGAGACCCAAAGGCGCCTTAACCCAAACATGAGTGAAGTGGTTAAGAAGGAAGTGCTCAAGTTGCTTGATGAAGGAGTGATTTATCCAATAGCTAATAGTGAGTGGGTGAGCCCAGTACATGTAGTTCCTAAGAAATCAGGAATCACTGTGGTGAAAAATGAAAATAATGAATTGGTTCATACTAGGACTACTACTGGGTGGAGAATGTGTATCGATTATAGAAAGTTGAACAATGATATAAAGAAAGATTATTTCCCTCTTCCTTTTATTGATCAGATGTTAGATAAACTTTCTGGACACTCACATTATTGCTTTTTGGATGGCCTTTCAGGTTATTATCAAGTGCCGATATCACCAGAGGATCAATCCAAGACTACTTTTACTTGCCCCTTTAGGACTTATGCATTTCGACGTATGCCCTTTGGCTTGTGCAATGCACCTGCAACTTTTCAGAGATGCATGATGTCTGTCTTCTCAGACATGATAAATGATTTTATTGAGGTATTTATGGATGACTTTTTTATTTTTGGTAGTTCTTTTGATAATTGCCTTAATAAGCTTGTTCTTGTGCTTGAGAGATGCATTGAAAGTAACCTCACTTTGAGTTGGGAAAAGAGTCATTTTATGGTTACTCAGGGCATTGTCTTAGGTCATGTGGTGTCAAGTAAAGGGATTGAGGTGGATAAGGCTAAAGTTGAATTTATTGTTAAGTTACCCCCACCTACCTCTGTTAAGGGAATAAGTAGTTTTCTAGGGCATGCAGGTTTTTACCGGAGGTTTATTAAAGATTTTTCTAAAATAAGCCAACCATTGTGTCATTTGCTAAGGAAAGATGTTCCATTTGAATTTACAACTCAATGCATGCAAGCCTTTAATTCCCTTAAGGAAAAACTGACTAGTGCACTGGTAATTGTAGCTCCTGTGTGGTCTTTACCTTTTGAAATTATGTGTGATGCCTCTAATCATGCAGTAGGAGCTGTTCTTGGGCAAAGAGTTGAGAAATTCTTGAGAGTGATATATTATGCTAGCTTGACCCTGAATAGTGCACAAATGAATTACACAACAACTGAGAAGGAAATGTTAGCTGTTGTTTTTGCTTTAGATAAGTTTAGAGCATATTTAATTGGGCCAAAAATTATTGTGCATTCTGATCATGCAGCTCTAAAATATCTTTTAACAAAACAACATGCTAAACCTCGCTTAATTAGATGGGTGTTGTTATTGCAAGAATTTGATTTCCAAATCAAAGATACTAAGGGTAGTGAGAATGTTGTATATGGAGAAAATATATGCCCCTCCGCATATGAGTCTTATGGGAATGAAGCTGAGCAAGTCAATGCTATGGGGGGATATCAACCAAGGGCCCGGAATGATCCTTACTACAATACTTACAATCCTAGTTGGCGGAATCATCCAAACTTTTCCTGGACAACAAATAATTCTCAACAGCCTTTCCATTTGCTCCAGAGACAAAACCAACAGCAGGGTCAATCCTCAAATCAAGGGCAGCCTAAGGCGGTTAAGACCTGAGTGGGTTGAATTTATTCCTACTTACACTCATATGAAACCTGTCAAACAAAAGCTTAGGCGATTAAGACCTGAGTGGGCTAAATTGGTTAAAGAAGAGGTCACTACACAAATACAAGTAAAGTTCCTTGAAGTGATAGAATATCCAGATTGGCTAGATAACATAGTATCCGTGCCAAAGAAAGATGGAAGAATTAGGGTCTGTGTGGACTATAGAGATCTAAACAAGGCTTCCCCTAAAGATGATTTTCCTTTACCCCATATAGATGTTCTCATTGATAGTGCAGCCTCTAGCGTGCTACACTCATTTGTAGATGGATTTTCCGGATACAACCAAGTGTTAATGTCCCAAGAGGATAAAGCCAAAACTACTTTCATTACTACATGGGTATATTTTGTTATAGGGTGATGCCATTCGGCTTAAAGAATGCTGAAGCAACCTACCAAAGGATGGCCACCACATTATTTCATGGCATGATGCACAAAGAAGTCAAAGTATATGTTGATGATATGATGGTGAAATCAGATACAAGGGAACAACACTTCCAAAACTAAGAATTATTCTTCAATAGAGCATTGAAATATAAACTAAGATTAAACCCGAAGAAGTGTATGTTCGGGGTTACCTCAATAAATTATTGGGACATGTGATTGGTCCAAATGGCATTGAGATTGACCCTGACAAAGTTAAAGCAATAAGGGATATGCTAGCCCCTAAGATGGAGAGAGAAGTTCAAGGATTTATTGGTAAATTACAGTACATTAGCATGTTTATAGCAAAGCTCAGCATAATCTGTGAACCTATCTTCAAATTGCTTAAAAATAATCAGCCAGTCCTGTGGAATGAAGAATGTCAAAAGGCCTTTGAGCGAATAAAAGAGTATTTGCTGAATCCGCCTGTTTTGAAACCACCTAAACCCGGTAAACCCTTATTACTAAACTTAGCAGTAGAAGAAGAGTTAGTAGGAGCTATGTTAGCCCAAGCAAATGAGTCAGCGATTAAGCATGCAATCTACTATTTGAGTAGAAAGCTCCTACCTTACAAAATTAAGTATAGTATCATTGAAATGACCTGTACAGCTGTGGTTTGGTCTTCTAAGAAGTTGTGGTATTACTTTCAATCTTATAGTGTGCATGCAATTTCCAGGTTGGATCCAATGAAGTACTTAAGGGAGACACCCTCTTTGATTAGGAAGTATGGGCGATGGTTGATAATATTGGAAGAATTTGAGATTGAGTATGTAACCATTAAAATAATCAAAGGTAGAGCAGTGGCAGAATTCCTGGCCCAACAACCATTACCGGATAGCGAAGAGGTAGTCTTGGAGTTTTCGGATGAACATTTAGAGGCCATTGAAGTACAAGGATGAAAAATGTATTTTGACGGAGCAGTGAATAGGAAAGGAGTAGGTTTGGGAGTCATACTAGAATCGCCCTAAGGGGAACTTATCCCTTTAGCTAAAAAATTGAAATTCAGGGCAACCAATAATATGGTGGAATATGAAGCAGGTATCTTTGGTTTGGAAACCCTACTAATTATGAAGGTGGATAAAGTGGAAGTTTTTGGCAATTCATTGCTAGTAATATCCTAAGTAAATGGAGAGTGGGAGTTAAAAGAAGAGAAATTAAAACCATACCACCACTACTTGACCATGATGAAGAAGAACTTTAAGGAGCGTAGGTTTATACACCTACCAAGAGAAGCAAACCAGATGACTGATGCCCTAGCCACATTGGCTTCGATATGGGAAAATCCTATCAACTTAACTTTAAGCCTTTGATTTTGACCAATTCATCAACTCCTTACTTTGAATATGAGACAATTATGGAAATTGATACAAACCATGATGCGTGTTATGATACTATAAGATGATTTTTATAGGAAAGGGAATACCCGTCGGGGGTAACAAAGAAAGAAAGAAGAGCCATAAGGCAGTAGTCCTTGCAATACATCACCTTCCATGGAGAGTTATATAGAAGATGGCCTAATAGGGGTGCATTTGAGATGTTTAAGGAAGTTTGAAGTGGAGCATATCATGTCAAAAATACACGCGGAAAGTTACAGTCCACACATGAGTGGTTTAGCCCTAGTTAAAAAGATAATTCGACAAGATTACTATTGGTTGACCATGGAGAGAGATTGTATTGAGTTTGTAAATAAGTGCCAACAATGTCATATGTATAGTAATTTGAATCACATGCCTCATGAAGAATTGCATTCTATGTCTTCACTATGGCCCTTTTCCACTTAGGGTATCGACATTATAGGAGAGATACATCAAACAACCTCAAACAGTCACTATTTCATTATAGTAGTGGTATATTATTTTTCAAAATGGGTCGAAGCCGAATCCTTCAACAAACTGGGGGCAAGTCAAATGGCTAGATTTATTGAAAATAACCTCATCTGCAGGTATGGAGTCCCACACAGTATGATATTAGACAATGGGGTACAGTTCCAAGGAGCAGTTAAGGACTTATTCTCGAAGTACCAAATCCATCACCACTGATCCTCTCCTTATAGACCAAAGGCTAATGGTGTAGTAGAAGCAACAAACAAGATAATTAAGCAAATTCTGTCCAAAATGACTAAGACATACAGGGATTGGTCAGAGATGCTTCCTTTTGCTTTGTGGGGATATAGAATAAGTGTGCGAACACGGACTGGAATGACACTGTTCTCTTTGGTTTACGGGATGGAAGTAGTGTTGCCAATTGAAATTGAGATCAAGTCGTTAAGGATGGTCTTGGAAGATGAACTACCTGAAATGAAATGTGTGGTGAACAGATATACACAGTTAGCTTTACTAGAGGAGAGAAGGTTAAAAACATTGTATCATCATCAACTGTATCAAAGGAGGATAGCTCGGGCTTACAATAGAAGGGTTAAGATAAGAAAACTCAGAGTCGGGGATTTTATGTTGAAACAATGTAAGCCTAATTCATCTGATCCAAGAGGAAAATTTAGGCCTAGCTGGGAAGAGCCATATGTTGTAAAACAAGTCATGAACAAGGGTGCAGTAAAGTTATCAGACATGGATGGGAACGAGTTTAGTAAGCCAGTGAACATTGACAGGTTGAAGATGTTTTATGTATAAAAAAGAAAAAAAAGAGCTCACTAGGTTGAAAACCCGAAAAGGGCAGCCTAGACAAAAGTTAGAGCAGTTCGCTAGTTGCGAAAACCCGAAAGGGTAGGCTAGGCAACAATTAGGGCTAAATGAGAGAAAATCGTCAATTAGAAAACCTAAAAGGGCTAGTTGGCAACAGGAGTGATCTTGTGTATGTTGGCTTTATGTTTGGTTGTTCCCCAATTTAATAAAACATAATTAATATTAAAATTGTTCTATGTACACTGTTATAAGTATTTAACCAGATATGGATGAAATAAATAATCACAATAGCAAAAGGTGGTGACAAATTATAAAAGGAAAAGAAGCATCTCTTATTATTACTTTTATTATTTTTTTGCCCTAACAAAAACACTTTCTAAAGAAATTGACAAATGTAAAATCTATGGCAGATGATAAGTGTAACGTGCAGGCCAGCTTTGCTTTAGCTGATCCAAGTAGGCTTCAGTCAGACAAGGCATGTCTAAATCGGGAGTGAATTCAGAACCTCGAGGCTTAGCTCCATACTGACGGTCAAGCCGGCGAGGATCATAGCAAGTACCTTGATAAAGAGTAGCAAGAGGAACATACATCAAGTATGTCCACATGGTGATACGAGAAATCTTCCATCAAGGTACTAACCAACAGATGTTGACTTCAGCGTGGAGTGGATCCAGTCAACCCAGTCAATATACGAAGAAGCAGGATGGAGCAGTTTCCTAGCAGAATGATGTCGTGGCAGATATCTGGCAAAATCCATAGATGGAGTATCAGGCAAGCAAAGATGCTCCTGAAGCCAAATCTGTGAGGAAAAATTAAAAATTAAAAACAAAGGTCGGCTAAGTTGAAAACCCGCAAGGGCAGCTTAGGAAAAAATTAGGACAACTCGCTAGTTCCAAAAACCCATATGGGAGAACTAGAAAAAATTAGAGCAATATAAAATATAAAGAAAGAAGGGGTCCGCTAAGTTGAAAACCCGCAAGGGCAGCTTAGGCAAAAATTAGGACAGCTCGCTAGTTCTGAAAACCCGCATGGGCGAACTAGGAAAATTAAAGCAATAAAAAAAAGAAAAAAAACCTAAATTGAAAATTCGAAAGGGCAGTTTAGATAATTACCTGAAGCAGCAATGGACTCCCAGTCAGTCTTTTTGACAATCCTGATTTAAGTTGGTCTAATCCAACTAAAGTCTCGGCTAAGATCACGGGTATCAGCGAGAAGCCTCCTTCCATTTGGTCCATGATATCCAAAACTCGTGGATCAATACCGCCATTAGAAGAAACAAGCAAGAATTGGCCAAGCAAGCATAGACAAAGCATACATCCCCATACCTTAGTAGCAGCCAAATGAGAATGGCAAAAGTCAATTAAGGGACCGAGCAGAATTTTCTCACCTCTCATCAACTGTAGAACTTCGGGCTTTGAAAGTTGAAATAACATCTGCATCTTTTGTTGAGTCTTGGAAATCAATGTAGGTAACGCCATTTGTTGATTGCTTGGATATCCAAGGATGGCCTCAAATTCTTCAATCAAGGGACATATTTCAAAGCCATTAATTTTAAATGTCCTAGAATTCACATTCCAAAAAGAAGCCATGGCATGTAAAAAAGAATGGTCCAATTTAATATTTTGAAACACTTCAAAGTATCAATTTTTGACCAAGATATTTATTTCTAATAAATGGCATTCATATTTTTAAATAGAACTTTTATTTTCTTTAAATTGATTTTGATAATTGTTGATGACTAAAAGAAAATTGGAATTGTTAAAAGGAATTTTACGTTGAGGTAGAAAATCTCCTGGCTTCTGTATGAAATCATGGCATGAAAAGAGATTTATATGGGATGATTGTGCTATTCCAAAATTATAAGGGATGCATGAGGATAGGGAATTGGCGATGAAAGGTTTTGAGTTGCCGCGTTGCCTTTGGTTTCATAAATTAGTGATACTGTGGAAATATTAAATGTGAAGAGGAAAGGCCAATAATTGTAGCATATCAATAATAATGATGATAGAAAAAAAAGAGTTGCAGTAAAAATAAAAATTATATATCATCATTATTATTTTTATCATTATACTTATTATACAATATTTCCTCAATTGATACAATACTCATAGATCACTAAGAATGCGGTGGTGGATCATGATCAAACAAAGCCTTAAAAAAGTCATCGTCTATTAAAGAAGGAGGCATATCACTCATCCCGAGTCCGCCTGAAGTAGGAGCACCTGAATCTCTATTACCTTGGAATTCAGATCTGTAACGGTCCTCATCCAAAGTAGACAAAAGGATCTCATGATCATAAGCTTGGGGGCCTGTAGATGATGAAGCACCAGGATCTCTCATCCCCTGAAACCAGAAGTCTCAAAAATCTTCCTCTGACTGGTGATACAATTTTTCAAAATGGGAAACCTATTGATGACTAGCAGCCAACTCTTCTTGAAGTTTCTTGTTTTGTTCGTCAAGCATCCCCTGTGAGCTAGAAAGGAAAAGAGTAAGAGCATGCATAATCATGCATACATATAGCATAAATTATCATGGAATAAGAAAACCTACCAGGTAATTCATATCAATGCCCTATGGATGAGATGACATCTCCGGTTAATTAGAATGAGCAAATGGAGGAACAGTAAAAGAAGGTCCAGCCTCATAACCAAATGAGCTAGCAACCTATAACAATCATTAAAAAGGTCAAAACAAGTTAAGAAAGAAGCAATTGCAACGAAAAATGGTAAAAGTTTACCTGAGAAGTGCTAGCCCTGAGATACGAGATGGACTCTTCTCCTTCTCCGTGATTCTCCTCTTCATCGCTATCCTCATTTTCCTCGAGAATCTCCCATACACCAATAGGAGATACATTAAAGTTTAAGAGTCCTACTTGAATAAAATGGATATAAGATGCACCCAGTGGATAGAGAAAGGTTTCAACATCATAATCGTGTCGAGCCAACAACCATGCATTCTCCGACATTAATGTGATATTTAAAGTATACTCCGGGCAATGCATCAGGATCCTCCACTGCTCAAGACTAAGAAACCACTCATACACTCTCTCCGTGAGAAATCAGCCACTAGACACAGGGTCGACAATGACTTAGCGAGTATGTTGAAAGGGCAATGCGGCATTCATGGAGGAAGTCCAGTACGTCCGATTCTGTGTTCCACTAGGCCAAATTGATCTACAAAATGACACAAGGTAAGTGAACTTTTATATAAATTTTAAAGTATACTAATGTTATTTTACCTGGCCCTAGGTTAAGCAACTTAAGAGATAGCGTTGTGTGTGCACATGGTGAGAGCCGGAAACTTCTATATGATCTGACAACCAAAAATTTAATCTCGGATATCCGACTCTCTCTCAAAAAATGCCAGGCACCCTCAAAAGATTATGCTCATATGCCTATGCCTACAACAATAATAAAAATCAAATTCATGCAAGAATAAGAATGGAATTGACATTGGTAGAAGAAGAATACCTCGACAAACACCATAAAATCAATAAAAGACTTCTTATTCCTGCAAATGTTATCATGTCCATGGTAAAGACAAGCAAGGCCAGCTTCACCCCAGCCGTAAAGCGGTACCATAATTATATTAGTAAGGGCTCTCAACACCGACAAATGGATGGCATATTCGGTGCTGCATAAATGGTCGACCCGAGCAAATATAGTAAAAATCCTCTAGCATATTGTTTGGTTGTTTCCCTATGAACCCATCCTTCGTAGTTCATCCAATAACTCCGAATTGGCTCAATTTTTACCTTGAAAGGCCCTTTAAATGATGGTTCCATACCGATTAACTATTGGACTTCTTTGAATGTTAGAATATCATTGGTAAGAGGGACCAGAAGGCCATAGTACTGGATACCAGTCACGGCTGTATAATTGACTGGGCCAATGCTCATTTCTAATATAGGTAGGTGAAAAGTATGGGTCGTGTCCATCTAAAGTCTAGAACTTAGCTCGGGTTTAGAACCCAAATTATTTTTAAGTCTAGAACTTAGCTTAGGTACAGAACTTAAATTCTTTCTCAAGTCCAGAACTTACCTCGGGTCCAGAACCCAAATTATTTTTAAGTCCAGAACTTAGCATAGGACCAGAACCTAAATTCTTTCTTAAGTCCAGAACTTAGGTCCAGAACCCAAATTATCTTTAAGTCCAGAACTTAGCTTAGGTCTAGAACCTAAATTCTTTGTTAAGTCCAGAACTTAGCTTGGGTTCAGAACCCAAATTATCTTTAAGTCCAGAACTTAGCTTAGGTTCAGAACCTAAAATCTCTATTAAGTCCAGAACTTACCCCGGGTCCAGAACCTAAATCCTAAATCTAGCTCGGGTCTAGAACCCAAATTATTTTTGAGTTCAGAGCTCAAACCAACCTTGGGAGTCCAGTATGGCTCCAAACCTAGTAAAAAATCACATTACTTTTCGCTCTCTTTTGCCGTAGTCTCAGATCGCTCAAGCAGGGGGCAAACTGTAGGCCCTTAATTTTTCACCAAGTCTGGTCCAATATTTTTTATAGTCCAAAATAATTTTTGTGGTATTTTAATTAAATAATATTTATTTTAGTATTTATTATTTATAATTTTTAATAAAAATAAAAAATATAATATTAGTAAAGTTAAAAAATATTAATAATAAATAAATAAAAATAAGAGACGAAAAAATCGACGACGAAAAATTTTCATCGCCGAAAGTAAATTGGCTTGGGCCAATTCACCGCAGGAAATTCCTATGGTGAATTGGCACGCCCGCGCCCCAGCTTGCTCATAATTTTTGTGCTGGCCCGCAGTAATTTTTCACTAGCGCAATTTTTTCCAACACAGTTTTTTCCAAAAGCAAATTCTATTTGATTTTGATTTCTTTTCCTAAATGGTTTTAATTTCCTTAGACAATTAGAATTAGGTTTGGATTTTTTTCTATTAATACCACATTAAAACACTTCAAAAAGGGATCTGGACTTTTGGGAGACGAAACTTAGATCTTTCAAAATAAAGAAATTAGGAACCAAACTTGTGACTCTTAAAAATTCTTTCAGCCAAAAGAAAACCCTAGCAAGCAAGGAGAAGTTCAAGAAACAGCAACCAAAGGAAGCAATCATCTCCAGATTGCTTTGTTCAACCAAAATCAAATCTGAAACAGGCAATAGCTTGGTTCAATCTCTTCAAATTTGGTGGAGCCTTCAAACATAGGTAAATTGCTCTAACTCCAGTGAATTTAAAACCTAATCTAGTAAATCTAAATCCTAATTCTTAACTCAGTAACCATAATCTAGTGAACCTAAAACCTAATCTTTTAAAATTATAAACCCTAATGTCTTAAGGTTCCAAAGCCCTAATTTCATGATGTTAGCCCTAAACCCTAATTTGATTTACCAAAAACCTTACTACTTTCTTAAATTTATAAAACCCTAATCCATTCCTTTTTTTTTTACAAAATTCCTCACAGTAGCTTAAATAATAAATATAATAATTTCAAAATCCAAAACCCTGAATGTTAATTAAAGAACCCTAAATTGAGACATAAACCTAAATTTGTATCTTTATTTACTTTATTTAATTTTAGATTTGATTATGTAGTTTATTATATGTTTTGATGGTTGATTTATTTAATTTCAATACTTGATTTATTTAATTTATTATGGATATATATTTTCTTTATTATTATGATTATTATTTGTTTGTTTTGATATTAAAATTGTAAGAGGTATGTTTCCACTTTGTGGGTACCTCATTAATTAATTTTCAAATAATTTAAATTTCTTTTAAATTTTGGACCAATGTGAAGGACATGTTTCCACCTTTCGGTGGGTGTCCTATTTAGTTTAGACATGGACGATGTAAGGACATATTTCCATCCTCGGATGGGTGTCCATTTATTTGCTTTTGTCTGGACATTGCTTTGATTTTAATATAATTATCCTTTATTTTAATTATTGTATGTAGTATGGATAATATTATTATATTTAAAAAATTTTATAATATTAAGACCTGCAAAGGATGCTGGTTCCAATGAACCGGGTGTTGTGGGGGTGCTGGGTCATTTCTCACCTTCCCCACATGTACCTAACTTTCTGAACCCATTAGAGGGTTGTGGATTCCTTAAGAATCGAGTCATCTACCCCTTTCTTTTTTCCAGCCAGTCCGAGTGGCTACTCCATTTTCTCTGGACTTAGGCCCGTATTCTCTAAGGCCCCAAGCCTAAACAATGCTGAAGTCGCAAGAACCATTCCACCAGGAGTGGGGGCAAAAATCCCTGCTCACACTTGGTTACTATAAAAACTTAAGGCCAATGTAAAATTAATTTTGACAAATAATTATAGAGGATATGTTTTTGTGAATGACTACTAGATGTCCTAATAAACTGTTGTGTTGAATATTGATAGTTTAAAGGATTAACATAATTCATAAGATAAAATGATTCAACCTTTTGTTAATTCAATAAAAATTAATTCTACTGTGATGTTAAAAAATAATTTTAATGAACTAAATAACTATTGTAAACTTAAAGCAAGTTAAACAAAGAATTCAAATCTCTATTGTTGGCTCCACCAAATTAAAATAATATTGATCCAAGCTACTGTCTGTATCAATCCAGGGTTTTGGCTGAACAAAGTGTGTTAATTGCTCGGTGTTGCTTGTAAATTGCCTTCAGTGTTGCTACTATCTTATACTCCATTTGTTTTTTCTTTTGTTATTGTGGCCATAATCATTCAGCAGCCAAAAGTCCCCTTTCATTTTTTAAGCCTATTTATTTAAAATGTGGCCATTATGGTTCTTTTGGTTTCGAAGTTAGACACAATTAGGATTCTTAAATTGGCTAAATCCCTTCCGAATTAGGATTCATGTAAAATCGACATGGAGGCAGCTCATATTGATTTGGGATAATGTCAATTTGGATATCCCAAATCGACATGAGCCATGGCTCATGTCAACTTGGACCCATCCTAACTCAAACCAATCCTAAAATATTTGATTTTCAGACCGAACCTATTTTACAAATTTAATTTGGGCTTTTATAAATTAGACCAGTTTTATTTCAAGCTTTTTAATTAGCTTTAAAATTATAATGAACCAAGTTAAGCTTCTTAAATTTAAACCGGCCAAATTTAAGGATACACCCTCTACCTTAATAAGTGCTTCATGTAAATTTTTGTTCAATTGGTCTTTTAATATTTTAATGTTAATTGATTCAATTCATTTCTCCCCCTTTGACAAAGGTAAAAAGAAACATTCAAAAAAAATGTAGCAAACATAAATGAATAAAAAAGAAACAATTTCAATTCATTAAAAAATGAAGTGAATACAAACATAAGAACAACATTGAAATGATTAACTAAACACAAGTAGAATGAAATGATAAATGATAAATTAAGTTTTAATCATTTTTGTCATCATCATCACTTCCTTCATCCCCTTCTTCTTCTTCATGTCCTTCTTCTTCTTGATCCCCTTCCTCTTCTTATTCCTTTAGGTGGGAGATAGCAACTTCACCCTCTTCTTCATGAGGAGAGGAACCGTGGATTGAATGAGATAAGTTTTGTTCATCATTAAATCATTTTGGTAGTCCCAAATCCTCTTAAATTTGTTGAATGTCAAGATGAAGATGAGAGATTTGATTGGTAAGGTTATCAATTCTTATTCCTTGGTAGCTCGTTTGACCATAAATATCTTAGAAAAGTTGGAGGATAGAGGATTGAGGTCTTGTAGTTAGAGTTATATAGAATTCCTTATGGAATGTCTCTTCACCTTCTTCTATAATCATAGGTCTTTTCCTTTGTTGGGCTCTAGTACTGAGTGCTCCTAAAAGATAGACATATGTCCAATTATTGTTTTATTAGTTTTTGTTATAGATTTGTGTCTTGTTTATTATAATAATTATTGTTTTATTTAGGTATTTTGTTAGTTTAAATCGGTTTATTTAGTGCTTTTGTTAATTTTGGTAGTTTTAGTTTATTTCAGTGTTTATGTTATTTTTGATCTAGTTTTTAGTATGGTTTTATGTTTTATTGGTTATTGTCTATTTACTTCTTGTTTTAAGTTTATTTTGAGTTTTGTGTTAGGTTGAAAAAGGCAAGGAAACAAATTGAAGGAGAAAGGGGCAGTAGCTGACACAGGCAGAGGACACGGCCAAGTCACTGGCCGTGTCCCATACCAAGTTAAAAAGGAAGAGCAAGTCACAGAGAGAGACACAAGCAAGGGACACGGCTAAGTCAGTGGCCGTGTCCCTCCAAAGAAGCTCAACACGGCCAAGTCACCTTCACTTGGCCGTGTCTCACCTGCATCCAAAGCAAAGAAGACTTAAATCTTACAGAAGTAGACACAGACAAGGGACGCGGCCAAGTCACTGGCCGTGTCCCTCCAAAAAGGACCAACACGGCCAAGTCACTTCCAAGACTTGGCCGTGTCACTCAACCAAAGAAGAAAAAGAAGAGAAACAAGCAGTAGGTGACACATGCAAGGGACACGGCCAAGTCACTGGCCGTGTCCCTCTAATGCACTCCAACACGGCCAAGTCACTTATGACTTGGCCATGTCCCTCATGAACCAAACACGCAGCGGATTTTAAAGCGGACGATTGATATAAAAGGAAAAGGAAGCTAGGGTTTTAGGGACTGTTGCCGATTTTGGAGAGCTGATTTAGCCATCTGAGAGTGAGCTTAGGGTTTTAACAATCGTTTTCTTTGATTTTGATTAAACTTTGGATCAAAACTAGCCTAGATTAGATTGTTCTAGCCATTGATGCATCCTTCTTGCAAGATTTGAACAAGAGATTCTTCAGAAGCTTCAAGGAGTTTGTAATTTGGTTTTGTTCTTGAACTTTATCTCTTTATTTTCATTGAAATTGTATTTATGGATATTATCATGTCTGAATTGATTTCTTTGAATATTAATGAGATGAGTATGTTTGATAGCATTATGAACTAATTTGATCTAGTCTAGGGTTTGTATGGATCTGCTATGATTGTATGAATTGGTTATTCTCTTAGCTAATAATTTCTTTAGCCTTGATTGAATGGAATATTGTTAATGTATAATTGATTGGCCACCAATTATGTGTTTTAGGTATTAGATGATGAATTGAGAGATGAAGTCTAATACTGGAACAATTCAATTAAGGACTTAGGTGAATTAGAGATATAACCTATTAAAAAGATTATTTCAATTATAACAAGATTAGTTGAAAAAGGTTTGAATGCGAGGGCTTATTTCCTTGACTCGATTAATTAAGTTGTTTGAGATTTAATCTTTGAAATTAAATTAGTTAAGAGGAATAACCGTTCATACATATAAGTAGTAGAGAAGTGCAAACCCTAGACCTTTCTATCAAGTGAATTAAAACATCAGCTCTTGTTTACTTTTATTATTTTAAACTTCAATTAAACTTTTTCATTAGTTAGCAATTTAAATTTATTCATTACTTGTTAATTTTAATCTGATAATCAATTAGCTACTTTAGCTTCCTTGTGAGATGACCTTGGGGCGATCACCTTTGCTACAGCTACCTCATATACTTGCGAGTGACGCTTTGTGGTAGAGTTAATTCGAGCGCAACAATTATCATCCCTAATACATTTGGCATGTTTGAGATAGCCAATGTTTATGGATTTTGTTATGGGATCAAGTTGATTGGAGAGAGTGGCTTTGTTTATTGGTGTAAGCGCACCAACATACATGGCAATTTGTGTTATTTGGGAAGAGAGAAGAATAAGTCTGGATTTGGTTTTTCTAATGTGTAGAAATGTGTCAATTAGGAATTTTCTTGTTTGTATGGCTTGACCTCTATTGAGACAATAAAGGAAGAGGAAATCTTTTTGTGTTACTTTCTCATTGTTTTCTCCCGTAGAACTTATTGTATAGGTGATAATCCTATGTAACATCCAATAGGTCAAGTTCCTAAGGTTCTTGGCATTGGATAGGTTTTAAAGTGAGGTTTAAATGGAAATTTCTTGCCAAAATTCCAATTAAACATTAGGAGTGAGGGTAGTGTTTGAGATATGAGAAATTCCTTCTAATTGAAAACCCAAAATAGATGATAAATTCTCCAGGGTAAGACCATATTCTTTGTTTAAGAATCTAAAGGATATCTCCTAATAGCCTAAGGGGTTGGTGCTCTTTTTCCTAACAACCAAGGTTGTGAGAAACTCCTTTGTCAAGGACTCCCAACCAAGGTCATCATGCTTAAGAAATGCAAATTTCTCCCATCCTAAAGTTTGAAGACAACCTCTAACATCATTTTCAATCCCTAAGTTTTCAAGAGTGAGGGTGAGGAAGAGACGTTTGGTTCTATAACTTTGTCTTTAAGGATAGCATACATTTGTCTTTCATCATCATCTTTGAATCTTATCTTATGGCTTCTTCTTGGTGGTTCTTCTTGTTGAAAAGAGGTAGTAACTCCCTTCCCTTTTTCAGCTCCTGATACTTTTCTTTTGTGTTCTTTGGGAGCCATTGAGTTTGATTAGATGAAGGAAAGAAGAAGTTTTAAAAGCGTTTGTGTGTTTTTAGTGTTTGAGTGTTTAGAATTTGATAAAAGGTTGCAAACATTGATATTAGGATATTTTTAGTGTTTTGGTTGAGAACTAGCCATTTATAGTTGTTGGAGGAGTAATTTGCGCATTTTGAGTGAGTTCGAATGGCTAAAAAAATTTGAATCTAGAGCAAAAGTCCAGTCGGACTCCTATAAATTAGGTTGGAAAATTTTAAAAATCATAGAAAGCATGGTCGTACTATAATAGGACCCAACAGGATTTCAATTTTAGGCACAACGGTCATAAAATTTTAGAATATTCTGGTCGTACTACTGAGGGTATGGTCATACTTTTACAAAAAATTTGAAATCAAGGATTTTCAAATAAGTACGGTCAAACTATAATGTGGTCCGATCGGGAAAAAGCCAAAAATAAAGATTGTTAGGGAAATTGTGAGTTTTAATTAGAAGCTTCAATGCATGATAAAAAATAGATACAAGTGAGAATATTTAGGTCATGTAAGATAAGATTTTCAAGCAATTCCAATTCTTAAAATAAGATGTTTACATCCATCATCCCTAAGCATTGCTTTATGAAGTTAAACCTTTCTTCATTTAAGGGTTTTGTAAAGATATTAGTAAGTTGGTTTTATGTATCAATGAATTCTAAGACAACATTTTATTTTTGAACATTGTCTCTTAAGAAATGATGCCTAACATCTATATGTTTTAACCTAGAGTGTTGAATTTGATTTTTAGATAGGTTAATGGCACTAGTGTTATCACATTTAATGGGAATGTGATCAAAAGTTTTTCCATAATCAAGCAATTGTTATTTCATCCAAAGAACTTGTGTACAACAAAAACATGCAACAATATATTTGACTTCCATGGTAGATAGAGTAATCGACACTTGTTTCTTTCTAAACCAAGAAACTAGGCATTCACCAAGAAAATGGCATGCCCCAATCATATTTTTTCTATCCAAAAGACTACCGGCATAGTCCGTATCCAAAGAGCCTAAAATGTCAAATGATGTATTTCTAGGATACCAAAGTCCTAAATGCAATGTACCATTCAAGTATTTCATAATTCTTTTAGTGGTATTCAATTGTGATTCCCTAGGGCATAATTAAAATCTAGCACATAAAAATACACTATACATTATATTGGGTCTAGAGGCAGTTAAGTGAAGTAGTGATCCGATAATACCTCGATATTTCTTCTCATCTACTAGCTTACCACTTTCATCTTTGTCAAGTTTCAAGGATTTGCTCATTGGAGTCTTGCTAATTTTGCAACAATCCATTCCAAATTTTTTAAGGAGTTCCTTTATGTACTTGGAATGGTTGATGAAGATTACATCCTTGCATTGCCTAATTTATAGTCCAAGGAAGAATTTGAGTTCGCCAATCATGCTCATTTCAAATTCTCTAGTCACACAAGAAGCAAATTCCTTGCACAAAAATTTATTAGTAACACTAAATATAATATCATTACATAAATTTACACAATCAAAATGTTATGCATTTTCTTTTTAACAAAAAAAGTTGTCAACTTTGCCTTTTGAAAAACTATTTTCAAGCAAATATGCACTAAGTCTATCATACCAAGCTCTTGGATCTTGTTTTAATCCATATAGTGCTTTCGTAAGTTTAAAAACATGATTTGAAATTTTATAATCTTTAAAACTAGGAGGTCGTTCAACATAAACTTCCTTATTAATAAACCCATTTAGAAATGCACTTTTAACATCCATTTGAAAGAGTTTAAAATTCATGTGACATGCACATTCAAGTAATATTCTAATAGCTTCTAATCCAGCGATGGGGAAAAATGTCTCATCATAGCCTTTGGCTACCAATCTAGCTTTGTCTCTAGTAATGAGACCATTTTCATCAAGCTTATTCTGATACACCCACTTACATCCTATAATTGGATGGTCTTTAGGTGTAGGAACAATTTCCCACACATTATTTCTCTCAAATTGGTTGAGTTCATATTATCTATCAATTACCCAACATTAGTCACTAAGAGCCTCCTTAATGGTCCTTGGCTCAATTTGAGAAACAAAAACAACACTAACATCTAAGTATTTAAGTTTGAATTTAGTAGTTACTCCCTTTGATGTATTACCAATGATTAGCTCTTTTGGATGATCCTTCTTGTATTGCCAATCTTTGGGTAGCTCTTGAGATTCTTCTTCTTGTTCATCATGATTATTCTTTGGAACATCAATTGTTTCTTGTTGTTCAAATGTACCTATAAAAACATCAAGAATACTACCTTTCCTTTGATCAAGTTTAGAGGATTCATCAAAAACAACATGCATTGATTCTTCAACTACTAGAGTTCTCTTATTAAATACTCTATATTCTTTGATAGATGATAAAAATCCTAAAAATATGCCTTCATCCAATTTGGATGAGAATTTTCCAAGATTGTCTTTGGTATTCAATATAAAGCATTTGCATCCAAATACTCTAAGGTATAAAATTTTGAATATTCTTCCATTCCACAGCTCATAAGAAGTTTTTTTATTAAAGGCCTTTTGTAAACATGATTTAAATATATCATACGGCATTAACGGCTTTCACCCAAAAGTAAGATGGTAACTCATATTCATTGAGCATTGTCCAAGCCATTTCAACCAATGTTCTATTTTTCCTTTCAAGCACACCATTTTTTTTTTGTGTTCTAGGAGCCAAAAAGTTGTATGACATACCAAAATCATTGCAAAAATTCTCGAAGTTTTCATTTTCAAATTCTTTGCATGATTACTTCTAATAGATGTGATTACATAGCCTTTTTCATTTTGAACTCTTTTTGCAAATATGTTAAAATGATTAAAAGCTTCATTCTTTTGAGCTAAGAAATTAACCCTTGTAAACCTTGAGTAATCATCAATAAGTACAAATGCATATAACTTGCCACCTAAGCTAGTAACTTTATTTGGTCCAAATAAATCCAAGTTAATGAGTTCTAAGGGCCTAGACATGCTTACAATATTGTAGACCCTTAATTTTTGACCCAGTCTGGTCCAATATATTTTAATTAGTCCAAAATAATTTTGTGTTGTCCAATATATTTTAATTAGTCCAAAATAATTTTTGTTATCTTAATTAAATAATATTTGCTTTAGTATTTAATTTTTATAATTAATAAAAAAAATAAAAAATAATAATAAACAAATAAATAAAAATCGGCGACGAAAAATTTCATCGCCGAAAAGGGTTACGGTGAAATGGCCCACAGGCCAATTTCCGCCCCGCAGCCCATAGCCAGCTGAGGCAGCTTTTTTGCCAGCATAATTTTTCTACTGCAGTTTTTTTTTTGCCAGCGTAATTTTTCAGATGCAAATTTTTTCGAAACCAAATACAATTAGGTTTCGGTTTCCTTTTCTTAATTAATGTTAGATTCCGTGAATAACTAAAATTAATCATAAAAATCTTCTATAAATAAGGACTAAAACAACACAGAAAAGAGGTGGTGAAATCTAGGATCGAAATTCAGGAGAAAAAAGGGAAAATCGAGTGAATTGAAAAACTTTGAATAAAGCAGACTTTTTGAGAGAGCAAACAAGCAATTCAATCCATCAAATGCAGCAAAGCTTGTCTTTGTTTTTATTCATCCAAGAAGTGATTTTTTGTGGAACCAACAAATGAAGGTATGAATTTTTTTATTTATTTCATTAATTTATAGTAGCTTCATCCTTCAAGATCAAAAATTGTTGTTTCTGTTTCTTCAAAATAAAAAAACCCTAGAACCTTAATTTACCTTTTCTAAAGCTTAAAAACCTTAATTCGTCTCTTTGTTTTTTCAAAAATCTTAAAATAGTTATTTTTGTTTCTTCAAAATCTTAAAACCCTAATATACTTTCTAGCTTTTCAAAACCTTAAATCGCTTCAAGACTTACAAAAACCCTAATTTGCTTTTCAATTTTTCAAAATCCTAAATTGAATCCTTTTCTTTCCAAAAACCCTAAAAACATATCTTTTCTGTTTTTATAAACAATCGTTTTGTTTATTTTCATAAAGTTTCATAAAATTATCAATTGATTTTCAAATTCTAAAATCTAATGCATTCTCTGAAACCCTAATTCTAAAAATTCTAAAACCCTAATTCAACTCCAAAACCCAAAACAGTAAAGCTCAAACCAATTATTCTAAACCCTAGTTTTCTTAAACCCTAATTCCCTTAAAACCTTAAACCTTAATTTTTCTGTATCCTAATCTTTAAAATCTTAAAACCTTATAAATTTAAATGTTAAAATTCAATATGGTAAATACAAAACAATGATCCAGTAACTGTAAATCATAAATCTAAATGTTTTAAAGTGTTCAAACCCTAATTTCATGATTTCACTCCTCAAACACTAATTCGGTTAATCAAATAATTTTATCAACCTCTTAAATTATAAAACTTTAATCCATGTCAATTCCTTTAAAATTCACAGTAGCTTAAACTCATAAATTCCAAAACCCTAAACACATTAAATAAAGAATCTTAAATAGAAACAGTAGCCCTAATTTGAATCTTTATTTGCTTTATTCAATTTTATATTTGATTATGCTTTGATTTATTTTATATGCTTTGATTTATTTAAGTTCAATGCTTGGTTTATTTAGTTTATCATGGATGGATGTTTACATTCTATTAATGTTTAATATCTTTGATGAATGATTTATTTATGATGAATGGTTATTTACTTTTATCAATTTATTTAGATTTCCAAATGTTGTAAGAGGTATGTTTCCACTTGGTGGGTATCTCATTAGTTAAATATCATGTAATCTAAATTGCTTTTATATTTTAGACCAATGTAAAGGGCATGTTTCTACCTTTCGGTGGGTGTCCTATTTAGGCATGGATTATGTAAGGGCATGTTTCCATCTTCAGATGGGTGTCCATTTATTTGTTTTGCTTGGACATTGATTTAATTTTTAATATATCGAAGCTTTATTTTAATTATTGTGTGTAATATGGATAATATTGTTATATTTAAGAATTTTATAATATTAAGACCTGTAAAAGAGGCCGGTTCCAATGAACCGAGCATTGTGGGGGTGCTGGGCCATTTCTCACCTTCCCTACATCTACCCAACTTTCCAAACCCATTAGAGGGTTGGGGATTTCTTAGGAATCGAGTCATCCACCCCTTTCTTTTTCCCGGCCCGTCCGGGTGGCGACTCCATTTTCTCCAGACTTAGGTCCGTTTTCTCTACGGCCCTAAGCCTAAACAGTGAAGAAGTCGCAAGAACCATTCCACTGGGAGTGGGGGCGAATGTAATATCCCAAAGTATACCCTAAAAGTTTTGGAAATTATTGTTGTATTTGGATTTAATGTATATGTTTAATAGAAAGAGAAAAGAAGTAAAGAGAGAGTGTATATGTTGTATATATAGATATATATATATATAACATATACAAGTCCAAGAAGTGGAAGTCAAAAGAAGATAAGTTAATTAAAAGGAAATATTATAAGAGATAAATGTATATGAAGGATGATATGTATCTATGGTATTTGAAAAATATGGGAAATATAAAAGCAATATATATGAGATATACATATAGTAACATATACACCACATATACATGATGTATATATTGGTGTAGGAAAAGTAAGTGTATATAATTAATAATAATAATAATAATAATAATAATAATAATAATAATAATAATAAGAGAAAAAGAAGAAAAGAAAGTCAAAGGGAAGAATAAATCTTGTGGTGGAGAATTTTTAGAGTTGTTTAATTATATTATTATATATATATATATGATAAGCTTGAATAAAGAAAGAAGATTTTCTTTCTTTTTTCTTATTCTTCTTGTTCTTGAACGTGGAAAGAGAGAGAGAGAGATGTGATTTTATTTACATACACATCAAATTCTTAAGGGCTTTAAGAGAATTGAAGGTGGATATTGAAGATTTGGCAAATAATTCAAGTAAGTGTTCATTTCTTTGTATTGATTTCTATTGATTGAGCTTATATTTGATATGGTTAGTGTGTGAAGATGATGATAATGAAAGATTGAAGTATATAGATATGTTGAATTGGTATTTAGATGATGATAAAATGGTTATTTGTGAGGATGATGATGGATTGTTGAAATTGTTTAGTAAAGGTTTAATATAAATGAGTTGAGAAATTGAATTATTGATATATGGATGATGTATATAATGATTATTATTATTATGATATGTTGAAGTTATATAAGTGTTAGATTAATTGCTAATTGATGTATGTTATGAGTTTGATCAATTATTATCTTGGATTTTCTATATGTTTGTGTTTATTGAAGTTAAAAACACAAAATACATGAGTTTGGTCCAAAACAGAGGCAAAATGGATGCCACGGTCGTGGCAAATGAGGGCCACGGTCGTGGCAAGTGAGGGAGATTCGGTTGCTAACCCATGGCCGTGGGGTTGTGAGGCCGTGACCGTGGGGACTTAGATAATGGTTTTGGTTTGTAATTTGTGATCTATGGGTCTAGTATGAGACTAGTAGGTGAATAAGTGTATTGGAATTCATGTGTATTTGTAAGTACGTATGTATTCTTCCTTTTTGATTAGGTTGTGAAGAGGTTGAGTTGCCTTAACCTAGGTGTGAAGAATTCTTGGAAGAGGAAGTGTATAGATTGATGTGAGCTGCTCTTGAGGTAAGTACAAACTTACATGGTTGCATTCATTTACATGATTTTGAGACTTAACACATTTGGTTACAAATGTGTTAAGTAATCTACTATATTGTTATTACTATTTGATTAAGGTTATGATTTGTATTATGTGAAAGATAGGATGATCATTCAAAAGGTATGTGCAATGCAATTGGTTATGATGAATTGCTTAAATGTGAATTGTGGTATGATGAGATGTGATGTCATTGTGGTTGGCTATAATGATTCAAATGAAATATATAGGCATGTTTGCCTAGATGATGATGAATTCAAAATATATGTGCAATGTAATTGGTTATGTATACTCTATTGATGAGATGTGAAGCCATTGTTGTTGTCTATAATGATGCAAATGAGATAATTGAGGCATGGTTGCCTAAATGATGATAAGAGAATGAGAATGAAATTGATAATGAAATAATGAATGAATTGTGTGTCTAATATGTTATTCCATTTTTAGCGTTTTGTTGTTGGTGGCATGCCTAATGGTAACAATCTCTTGAAGCTAGGTTGGGCTTGATCCTTGAAGCCAAATTGGGTAGAAGTTGAGATGTTACAACCCTTGAAGTTTGGTTGGGTCTAGTCCTTAAAGCCTAGTTGAGATGTTACAACCCTTGAAGCTAGGTTGGGTTTGGTTCTTGAAGCCAAGTTGGGTTGATATTTAGCATGCTTTATTCCCCTTGAAGCTTGGTTGAACCTAATCCTTGAAGCCTAGTTGGGATAATGATAATGATAAATGTGATAATTGAACCAAAACATTAACTCTGAAAGTTGAATGGCATATTAGTGTCTTTTGGGCCCATGCTTGTCTTTGTTTCAATGCGATTTATGAATGGTGAAACAATTGAATAAAGAAATGAAATGTTATGTTATGAAGTATGTTATGATTACAATACATAAGTAAATTATTGAAAAGAAATATGGCCTGAGAAGTTATGTTGAAAGATGAGATTTTGAAAGTATAATATGACATGTAATATGTATATGGATGTGGACATTGTGAGTATGATTTTATGTAATGTATGTTTATAATATTTATTTGTACTACTAAGCTTTCGAGCTTAGCGGGGTTGTGTAAATTGCGCAGGTGAGTAGGTGGTTGATTTGAAGTCAAGTAGTTATGCCACGAGAAGAGTAAGAGTATTTCGAGACCAACTAGAAGGTGATGCATACATGTACAATTTAATTATGTTGCATTTTGATAAAAATGTATTCATATGTATAAATGAATTTTGGTAAAAACAAGATCATTATATATAGGTAATATCATCAAAAGTATAATGAGATTGTAAATGTTCTTTAAATAAAAATGTATTATTGTTTGGAACTAAAGTAAAGGTTTTTAATCTGAAATGAAAAGTGACATTCTTATACTTTATATACGTAATGCATGTATACAAGGTATATGTATAGTACTTATATAGAGTATGGGGTGTTACAATTATTTTGGTATCAGAGCTTAGGTTTGAGATTCTCGGCCTAAGTAGATTTAAAACGAAAAGAGGAAAATTTAAAAAAAAAAAGAGTGAAATTGTGATACATGCATATGCATTAACACCTAGGTTGGTCTCGGATGTGGCATTATGTGATTTTTAGTATATCTGAATTATATGAGATGGATGATAGTGTGTGAATGAGGTTTTACATGAAAGTAAGGCTAGAGAAAGAAATGATATAGAAAAATTTGGACAAGTATAATTGATAAATTAAAGAATTGAAGTTTACTTAAGTAAAGTAAATTTTGAAATTTTTGATTATGGAAGTATGCTTATGAAAAAGGTCATAAAGAAATGAATAGGAGAATAATGTTTGAAATGAGTATAAAAAAATAAATAAATATCAAGATTTAAGTAATTACTCATTTCTCTACAGTTTGGATATCTTTCTAATAAAGCTTATGTTTGGATTGCTAGAGAAAGGAAATATTGTTTGAATGTTAAAATGGATAGATATATTATTAAATTGAAGAAAGTATGGTGGAATATTGAGTGAGTTGATTGGTATAGACAAAGTGTGACAATTTAAGGTTTCGGTACGTAAAGTTCAAGTTTTTAAAAAGGGATGGTGTTGGTTAAAGTAAGGAGATATAATGGTATTGTTTGCCTTGTTGTTTTGATACAAACATTGTGATTCTAATATTAGAAATGTAAAATGTTTAAGTGTTAATAAAGCTCATATTAATGGCGGTAATATGTGACATTTGGATTTTTGAAATGAGCTTTAATAATTGTGAAATGAGATGTTTTGATATTATATGATATATATATATATATGTATATATATTGTTTTAAAGTTAATATTAAGAAAACGAGATTTATAAATTGAAGTTTAGGTAAAGTAGTAATTTGAGAATTTAGAGTTTTAATGGAATGTTGATAAAGATTATTTAGATGTCGATATTTTAATGTATATTAAGCATATGAGCTATTTGCAATGAATATTATTGCATAAGAAAGTACTATGAATTGGGGTAATGTGATTGATAATATGAAAATTTGTTTTGTAATAAAGGGAAAACGAATAAGCAAGTGAAAATGGGTTACTCTAAGTAATTTGACTGGAAATGATGAAAATGGATATGATGGGTATACTAAATGCTTTTAAAAATAAATGTGAGAGAGATGTCACATTAGAAATGTGACTAGGATATATGTGAAGTGTTATCATGGTTAGAATGTATATATTTGTTGTGTTGACGAATAATTTAAGTCGTGTTAAAATAATGAGAATGATACTATTCAAAGAAAAGTAATAAACATTGAATTTGTATAGATTATATGCAAAAGAGAAATTAAATAAAATTGCATGATTATGTGAATACATGTATAGGATATGTGGGATGAGTTTTTCGATATGAATGTAATTGTATTATGTAAGAAATGTGGAAAGTAAGTCACAATATGAATGTGACCTATGAATGTGTATGTGGTATAACTACTGGTCTAGTGGTGTTGAGAATGATATTGCATGTATTAGTGGACCTAAGAGAGATTAGGTCTTGACCTGCGCAGAGCTAGACTATGTGATGAAATTGAGAGTGGGAATGGACTCGAGTAATACTGGACAGTGAAATTGTTATGGTAATCACTGAACTTGATGATCATATAATATTTTAAGTCCCAAAGTATTTACATGTGGAAAGGTTCTATGTGTATGTGTATAATAAGAGATTGTAAGGAAAAAGGGGAAGTATAATGTATAAAAATTTTTAGAAGAGAAAGATTAGAAATGGAGTAACAAATGGAAATTGTGTAAGATTTGCATATGTTCGAATATGTACATAAGAGATGTTAATAGTAATATTGTTGAAACATGAATTAGGCTAATGATGATCATATAATCGAGTGCAAATTTGGTTGAAACGGAGTTGAAATGTGTTAACTCTTGGTGTAGCAAAAGTTTAGAGAATGAATATGTAATCCTTGCGATACAAACTTAGCATTGTAATTGGAAGGGTTGGAAGCAGAATAATAAAGGGACAGTATTGATTTATAAGCCACAGGCGTGACCATTAATCTCCTATGGCCATATGATTTGTTTAGTATATTTGGCCTGTTAGTTTTGTTATCCACAGATTTGAGCCTGAGATAACATGACTGTAGTATAGTTTTGATAAGATTGATAATTATGTTTCTAGAAACATGGTCAAGAGTTATGATGGGTAAAGTTGTACTTTATCATTTTATATTAGAAATTTGTTTATAATTATAGAAAGTATGGAAGGAAAGAGAACTGTAAAAATATTTTGAGTTATGAAATGTGATAAAAATGTAATTATTGTAAAAATAGTAATGGTATGAAATGTAATTATTTTGAGTAATGATTGAACGTGATACTGAATATGTTTATGGTATAAAATGAATAAGTGGACGGACTTAAGGTTTAAGTGAGTGAATTATGAGTAATAAAAATGGTATGAGATAATCATGAGAATTTTGTGGAAATTGTACTAAGATAATAGAAAATAAACTATGTATATATTGAAAGATAATTTGAAGTGATTTGTTATTAATAATCATAATTTCAAAAAGCTAAAAAATGGATCCGAAGAGATTAGAATTTGAATATAAGTTTGACTCAATGGAATTAGGTCATATATATTGTGAAATCTAATGATAAGTTTAAATAAGATAATTGTTGGTTTGAATCGAACAAGATTGAAACGCAGGTATATTGTGACAGATAGATCAATTGATCTAGATTTCGCAAAGGTTGCGAATTATTATTGAGATTTAATATGTATAATTGTACCAAGAGTATAAAAATTTAAATGATAATGTATATGATGTAATATTATGACAAATAACTGGATAGGAATGAATTGAGTTATATCAGTTATAAATGATGATAAAAGGGAAAAGGTTGATTACCTGTAAAGTAAGTTTAAGGGCATTGTACAAATATTTATGTTAAGTGAGAAGCATGCTAAAGAAGGAATTAAGTGTATGAAAAATAAAGATATTGGTATCAATTAAGGGTTGATAAATGTATATTCTGCAAATGATTGTAATGACGGGATAATCAATATTAAGATATAAATCAATGATTTTTAAGGTTAAAGTTAAGAGAGTATTTATAAAGAGATGAAGTGATAAAATATCTTGAATGTAATAGATGGACAAAGTATAAGTATATTATAAGATGATCTGATTCTTGTATAAAGATAAATAAATTGGGAATATAATAAGTTATTTTGAATGTTTGGTTAAGAAAGTAATAAGATATGTAAATATATATAATGATGAGTTATGAAATTTAGAGAAGATGATTGACTCTAAGGGGGAGAGTAGAAGTTATGTGATCTGATGACATAATAACTTAATAATGTGATTAACTTCATATGAAAGTTAAGATGGTATTTTGTTAAGAATGGGTTGTTACTGTATTGGATAATTTCGAGGACGAAATTATTTAAGGGGGAGAGAATTGTAATATCCCAAAGTATACCCTAAAAATTTTGGAAATTATTGTTGTATTTGGATTTAATGTATATGTTTAATAGAAAGAGAAAAGAAGTAAAGAGATAGTGTATATGTTGTATATATATATATATAACATATACAAGTCCAGGAAATGGAAGTCAAAAGAAGATAAGTTAATTAAAAGGAAATATTATAAGAGATAAATGTATATGAAGAATGATATGTATATATGGTATTTGAAAAATATGGGAAATATAAAAGTAATATATATGAGATATACATATAGCAACATATACACCACATATACATGATGTATATATTGGTGTAGGAAAAGTAAGTGTATAATAATAATAATAATAATTATTATTATTATTATTATTATTATTATTATTATAATAATGATAAGAGAAAAAGAAGAAAAGAAAGTCAAAGGGAAGAATAAATCTTGTGGTGGAGAATTTTTAGAGTTGTTTAATTATATTATATATATATATATGATAAGCTTGAATAAAGAAAGAAGATTTTCTTTCTTTCTTCTTCTTCTTCTTGTTCTTGAACATGGAAAGAGAGAGAGAGAGATGTGATTTTATTTACATACACATCAAATTCTTAAAAGCTTTAAGAGAATTGAAGGTGGATATTGAAGATTTGGCAAAGAATTCAAGTAAGTGTTCATTTCTTTATATTGATTTCTATTGATTGAGCTTATATTTGATATGGTTAGTGTGTGAATATGATGATAATGAAAGATTGAAGTATATAGATATGTTGAATTGGTATTTAGATGATGATAAAATGGTTATTTGTGAGGATGATGATGGATTGTTGAAATTGTCTAGTAAAGGTTTAATATAAATGAGTTGAGAAATTGAATAATTGATATATGGATGATGTATATAATGATTATTATTATGATATGTTGAAGTTATATAAGTGTTAAATTAATTGGTAATTGATGTATGTTATGAGTTTGATCAATTATTATCTTGGATTTTCTATATGTTTGTGTTTATTGAAGTTAAAAACACAAAATACATGAGTTTGGTCCGAAACAGAGGCAAAATGGATGCCACGGTCGTGGCAAATGAGGGACACGACCGTGGGGGTTTAGAGAAAAGTGGGCAGATTCGGTTGCTAATCCACGGCCATGGGGTTGTGAGGCCATGACCATGGGGACTTAGATAATGGTTTTGGTTTGTAATTTGTGATCTATGGGTCTAGTATGAGACTAGTAGGTGAATAAGTGTATTGGAATTCATGTGTATTTGTAAGTAAGTGTGTATTCTTCCTTTTGGATTAGGTTGTGAAGAGGTTGAGTTGCCTTAACCTAGGTGTGAAGAATTCTTGGAAGAGGAAGTGTATAGATTGATGTGAGCTACTCTTGAGGTAAGTACAAACTTACATGGTTGCATTGCATTCATTTACATGATTTTGAGACTTAACACATTTGGTTACAAATGTGTTAAGTAATCTACTATATTGTTATTCCTATTTTATTAATGTTATGATTTGTATGATGTGAAAGATAGGATGATCATTCAAAAGGTGTGTGCAATGCAATTGGTTATGATGAATTGCTTAAATGTGAATTGTGGTATGATGAGATGTGATGTCATTGTGGTTGGCTATAATGATTCAAATGAAATATATGGGCATGTTTGCCTAGATGATGATGAATTCAAAATATATGTGCAATGTAATTGGTTAGGTATACTCTATTGATAAGATGTGAAGCCATTGTTGTTGGCTATAATGATGCAAATGAGATAATTGAGGCATGGTTGCCTAAATGATGATAAGAGATTGAGAATGAAATTGATAATGAAATAATGAATGAATTGTGTGTCTAATATGTTATTCCATTTTCAGAGTTTTGTTGTTGGTGGCATGCCTAATGGTAACAATCTCTTGAAGCTAGGTTGGGCTTGATCCTTGAAGCCAAATTGGGTTGAAGTTGAGATGTTACAACCCTTGAAGTTTGGTTGGGTCTAGTCCTTGAAGCCTAGTTGAGATGTTACAACCCTTGAAGCTAGGTTACGTTTGGTTATTGAAGCCAAGTTGGGTTGATATTTAGCATGCCTTATTCCCCTTGAAGCTTGGTTGAACCTAATCCTTGAAGCCTAGTTGGGATAATGATAATGATAAATGTGATAATTGAACCAAAACATTAACTCTGAAAGTTGAATGCATATTAGTGTCTTTTGGGCCCATGCTTGTCTTTGTTTCAATGTGATTTATGAATGGCGAAACAATTGAATAAAGAAATGAAATGTAATGTTATGAAGTATGTTATGATTAAAATACATAATTAAATTATTGAAAAGAAATATGGCCTGAGAAGTTATGTTGAAAGATGAGATTTTGAAAGTATAATATGACATGTAATATGCATATGGATGTGGACATTATGAGTATGATTTATATGACATATAATATGTATATGGATGTGGACATTGTGAGTATGATTTTATGTAATGTATGTTTATAATATTTATTTGTACTACTAAGCTTTCGAGCTTAGCGCGGTTGAGTAAATCGCGCAGGTGAGTAGGTGGTTGATTTGAAGTCAAGTCGTTATGCCACGAGAAGGGTAAGAGTATTTCGAGACCAACTAGAAGGTGATGCATTCATGTACAATTTAATTATGTTGTATTTTGATAAAAATGTATTCATATGTATAAATGAATTTTGGTAAAAACAAGATCATTATATACAGGTAATATCATCAAAAGTATAATGAGATTGTAAATGTTCTTTAAATAAAAATGTATTATTGTTTGGAACTAAAGTAAAGGTTTTTAATCTGAAATGAAAAGTGACATTCTTATACTTTATATACGTACTGTATGTATACAAGGTATATGTATAGTACTTATATAGAGTATGGGGTGTTACAGCGAAAATCCCCGCTTACAGTGGCGACTCCACTGGAGACAAGAGAAGTTGATTCCGTTGGTCTTTATATTATTCTATTCTTTCTTCTAACGATATTATCCATTGCATCATTTAGATTGCATCGTGTGCATGAGTTAGGACGCCCGTGTTACTGTTTTATTAGTTTTTGTTATAGATTTGTGTCTTGTTTATTATGATAATTATTATTTTATTTAAGTATTTTGTTAGTTTTAATCGGTTTGTTTAGTGTTTTCATTAATTTTGGTAGTTTTAGTTTATTTCAGTGTTTATGTCGTTTTTGATCTAGTTCTTAGTATTGTGTTTATGTTTTGTTGGTTATTGTCTATTTACTTCTTGTTTAAAGTTTGTTTTGAGTTTTATGTTAGGTTAAAAAAGGCAAGGAAACAAATTGAAGGAGAAAAGGGGCAGTAGATGACACAGGCAGAGGACACGGCCAAGTCACTGGCCGTGTCCCATACCAAGCTAAAGAGGAAGAGCAAGTCACAGTAGAAGACACAAGCAAGGGACACGGCCAAGTCAGTGGCCGTGTCCCTCCAAAGAAGCCCAGATACGGCCAAGTTGATCCAACCTGGCCGTGTCTCACTTGCATCCAAGGCAAAGAAGATCAATTCTCACAAAAGCAGACACAGGCAAGGGACACGGCCAAGTCAGTGGCTGTGTCCCTCCAAAAAGCTCCAACATGGCCAAGTCACCTCTAACATGGCCGTGTCACTCAACCAAAGAAGAAAAAGAAGAAAAAGCAAGCAGTAGTTAACACAAGCAAGGGACATGGCCAAGTCACTAGCCGTGTCCCTCCAAAGACCACCAACACGGCCAAGTCACATTCAACTTGGCCGTGTCTCTCATGAATCAAAGCCGTGGAGAATTTTTAAAGCGGACGTTTCATATAAAAGGAAAAGTTGGGTACGTGTGGGGAAGGCGAGAAATGGCCCAGCACCCCCACAATGCATGGTTCATTGGAACAGGCCTCCTTTACAGGTCTTAATATTATAAAATTCTTAAATATAACAAAATTATCCATATTACACACAATAATTAAAAAAAAGCATCGATATATTGAAAACCAAAGAAATGTCCAAGAAAAACAAATAAATGGGCACCCATCCGAAGATGGAAACATGCCCTTACATAATCCATGCCTAAATAGGACACCCACCGAAAGGTAGAAACATGCCCTTTACATTGGTCTAAAATATAAAAGCAATTTAGATTACATGATATTTAACTAAAGAGGTATCCACCAAGTGGAAACATACCTCTTACAACATTTGGAAATCTAAATAAATCGATAAAAGTAAATAAGCATTCATCATAAATAAATCATTCATCAAAGATATTAAACATCAATAGAACGTAAACATCCATCCATGATAAACTAAATAAACCAAGCATTGAACATAAATAAATTAAAGCATATAAAATATATCAAAGCATAATCAAATATAAAATTGAATAAAGCAAATAAAAATTCAAATTAGGGCTACTGTTTCTATTTAAGATTCTTTCTTTAATGTGTTTAGGGTTTTGGAATTTATGAGTTTAAGCTATTATGAGTTTTAAAGGAATTCACACGGATTAAAGTTTTATAATTTAAGAGGTTGATAAAATTATTTGATTAACAAAATTAGTGTTTGAGGAGTGAAATAATGAAATTAGGGTTTGAACACTTTAAAACATTTAGATTTATGATTTACTGTTACTGGATCATTGTTTTGTATTTACCATATTGAATTTTAACATTTAAATTTATAAGGTTTTAAGATTTTGAAGATTAGGATATAGAAAAATTAGGGTTTAAGAAAACTAGGGTTTTAGAATAATTGGTTTGAGGTTTACTGTTTTGGGTTTTGGAGTTGAATTAGGGTTTTAGAATTTTAGAATTAGGGTTTCGGAGAATGCATTAGATTTTAGAATTTGAAAATCAATTGATAATTTTATGAAACTTTATGAAAATAAACAAAATGATTTAAGGTTTATAAAAACAGAAAGATATTTTTTTAGGGCTTTTGGAAAGAAAAGGATTCAATTTAGGGTTTTGAAAAATTGAAAAGCAAATTAGTATTTTGGTAAATCTTGAAGCGATTTAATGTTTTGAAAAGCTAGAAAGTAGATTAGGGTTTTAAGATTTTGAAGAAATAAAAATAACTATTTTAAGATTTTTGAAAAAACAAAGAGATGAATTAAGGTTTTTAAGCTTTAGAAAAGATAAATTAAGGTTCTAGGGTTTTTTTATTTTGAAGAAACAGAAGTAACAATTTTTGATCTTGAGGGATGAAGCTATTGTAAATTAATGAAATAAATAAAGAAATTTATACCTTCGTTTGTTGGTTCCACCAAAAATCACTTCATGGATGAATAAGAATAAAGACAAGCTTTGCTGCCTTTGATGGATTGAATTGCTTGTTTGCTCTCTCAAAAAGTCCGGTTGATTCAAAGTTTTTCAATTCACTCGATTGTCCCTTTTTTCTCCTGAATTTCGATCCCAAATTTCACCACCTCTTTTCTGTGTTGTTTTAGTTCTTATTTATAGAAGGTTTTTATGATTAATTTTAGTTATTCATGGAATCTAACATTAATTAAGGAAACCGAAACCTAATTGTATTTGGTTTCGGAAAAATTTCTTCGAAAAAATTACGCTGGCGAAAAAAATTGCTGCGGAAAAATTGCGCTGGCGAAAAAGCTGCCACAGCTGGCTGCGGGCTGCGGGGCGAAAATTGGCCTGCGGGCCATTTCACCCGCAGGAAATTCCTCGCAACCCTTTTTTCGTTGCCGATTTTTATTTTTATTTTTATTTATTTGTTTATTATTATTTTTTATTAATTATAAAAATTAAATACTAAAGCAAATATTATTTAATTAAGATAACAAAAATTATTTTGAACTAATTAAAATATATTGGACAACAGAAAATTATTTTGGACTAATTAAAATATATTAGACCGGACTGAGTCAAAAATTAAGGGTCTACAGTTTGCCCCCTGCTTGAATGATCTGAGACTTTAGTGAAAGAGAGTGAAAAGCAATAAGACTTAATTTTTGAGATGGTTGAGGTTTTGGGTTCTGGACCCGGTTCGAGTTCTGGACTCAATGATAATTTTAGGTTCTGGACCTAGGGGTAATTTTAGGTTCTGGACCTAAGGAAAATTTGGGTTCTGGACCCGAGCTAAGTTCTGGACTTAGAAAATATTCTAGGTTCTGGACCTAAGGATAATTTGGGTTCTAGACCCGAACTAAGTTCTAGACTTAAAAGAGATTCTAGGTTCTAGACCTAAGGATAATTTGGGTTTTGGACTCGAGCTAAGTTCTGGACTTAAAAGAGATTCTAGGTTCTGGACATAAGGAAAATTTGGGTTCTGGACCCGAGCTAAATTCTGGACTTACAAGAGATTCTAGGTTCTGGACCTTAGAAAAATTTGGATTTTAGACCCGAGCTAAGTTCTGGACTTAAAAGAGATTCTAGGTTCTGGACCTAAGGAAAATTTGGGTTCTGGATCCGAGCTAATAAAGATTTAATTATCTGCGAAAAATAATTTTTTGGTTTCAAAAAGTTTGACTAATCTTTATGCACGTCTTCTCCTTTGCCACCTGCGTGTAAAAATATTTATACACACACAAGCATTTGAATGATTAAATTGAATAATTAAATTTACGGTTTATTTACTGCGTAGTCACTGTTCATACACTATTTACTATTCATAAATAGTAACTTACTATTTGTAAATATTAGTAAATAGTATTTACTGTTAGAAATAGTAATTTACTATTTATAAATAGTGAAATTTACTATTCATCAATAGTAAAAATTACTATTCATGAACAGTAAAACTTACTTTTGAATTTTGTTTTTTTCCTTGCCGTTTCTCTATATAAACCAACGAATTCCTTCATTTGATTCACAACAAAATTTTAATTTCTATAATTCTCTCAAATTCTTTCAAATTTAGTACATAGTTTTCAAAAAAAAATGCATGCTTCAATATCAGAGACTCATTCTAATGCTGAGTTATTAGAGTTTATTCGGCATCATGAAGATGGGAATATAGATCTACTCGCCGGGATGTCGCTTCATCGTAGTTCCAACCAAAAGAGCGCGGTAATTATTTTTCTTTTTGATTTTTTTGTCTTTCTGTTTTGTTGTTTTTATTTTTTTTTGTTTGTTTTTATTATTTTTTATTTTTCTGTTATTATTATTTTTTATTTTTCTATTATTATTATTATTATTATTTATTTATTATTTTTATTTTTATTTTTATATTATGCTCTTTTATTATTATTGTGTTTGCTTTTATTTTTATTTATATTCTTATATTATAATAATTTTTTAGAAAATTTAGGGAAAATATATTAATCTAAGCATATAGGATAATATGTACTTACCTTGTATTAACTTACCTGGCTACGTGTTAGCGTGATCATTGCGTTGTTCGGACCGGAGGGTGTATCTATAAAGCCCGACAATGGTACGATGTAGTGCCTTATCGGGTAAGGCAAATTATTCTAGATTGCGGCTTTGAGAGCTTCATCTTACAATTGCCATCCGAGGAGTATCAAATAGACCGGAGCGTAGTCCAGGCACTTGTAGAATGATGGTTGGACACAACTCACACTTTTCGCTTGCCCATTGGAGAGATGACAATTGGTCCGGTCGATTTTACTGCTATAACCGGCCTTCGATATGATGGTGTTCCGGTTCCTCTGACCAATGATATTTTAACTTTTGAAGAAATTAAGGAATTAATTATTATGGAACCATCATATAAAGGGCCTTTTAAGATAAAAATTGAACTGATTCATAATTATTGGATGAACTACGAAGGACGGGTTCACAGGGACACGGTCCAACAGTATGCTCGAGGATTTTTGTTATATTTGCTTGGGTCGACCATCATAGGCAGCACTGAATCTTCCATCCACTTGTCATTGTTGAAGGCCCTTTCTTATTTTAGGACGGTACCATCTTCTGGCTAGGGTGAAGCTAGTCTCACCTATCTTTACCATGGTCTTGATAAACTTTGCCGAAATAAGAAGTCTTTTGTCGGCTTGATGGCGGTTGTCGAGGTATTCTTCTTCCACCAATATCATTTCCATTCTTTTCTTGTATGAATTTGATCTTTACTATTATTGTAGTCATGGGCATATGAACACAACCTTGTGAGGGTACCCGATATTTCCCGAGAGAGAATCGGGTATCCGAGATTAAATTTCTGGTTGTCCGATCTTGTGGACGTTCCCCGCTCTCACCATGTGCATACTCATCGCTTTGTGTTGAGCCGCTTAACCTAGGACCAGGTAAAATAACAATAGTATGCTTTAAATTTTATGTGAAAGTTTACTTACCTTATGTTATTTTGCAAGTGAATTTGGCCTGGTGGAACCTAGAAGAGCGGACAAACTGGTCTCCCTTCATGAAGGCTGCACTGTCTTTCCAACATTCTCGCCGAGTTATCACTGGCCCAGTGTCTAGTGGCTGGTTTCTTAGAGAGAAAGTTTATGAGTGTTTTCTCGGTCCAGAGTAGCCGGGGATTCCGATGCCTTGCCCGGAATATACTTTAAATATTATATCAATGTCGGAAGATGCATGGTGGTCGGCTCGGTATGGTTATGGTATTGAAGCATTTCTCTATCTGCCGAGTGCATCTTATGCCCACTTTATTCAAAGAAGGCTCTTGAATTTTAATGTATCTCCTGTTGGCATACAGGAGATTCCCGAGAAAATGAGGGTAGTGATGAAGAGGAACATCATGGAGATGTAGGAGAGTTTGTTCCACATCTCGGTTCTAGTAATTCTCAGGTAAAACTTTTACCGTTTTTCCCTTGTAACTGCTTCTTCTTATTTGATTCTTTAATGATTATTGCAAGCTGTTGGTTCATTTGATCATGAGGCTGGACCTTCTTTTACCGCCCCTTCGTTTGCTCATTCTAGCTCGCCAGATATGCCATCTCATCTGCAGGGCATTGATATGAATTACCTGGTAAGTTCCTTTATTTCATGATAATTTATGCTATAAGTATGCATGATTATGTATGCTCTTACCTTTTTCCTTCCTGGCTCACAGCGGATGCTTGAAGAATAAAATAGGAAACTTTAAGAAGATTTGGCTGCAAGTCATCAGCAGGCTTCTCATTTTGAAAATTTATATCATCAATCCGAACAAATTTTTGAGACTTCCAATTTCAGGGGATGAGGGATCCTAGCGCTTCTTCATCAAGAGGCCCCCAAACTGATGACCATGAGATCCTTTCATCTGCTTCTGATGAGGGCCGTGATAGATCAGAACTTCAAGGTGATAGGGATTTTGGTGCTCCTGCTACGGGTGATCCCAGGACTAGTAATTTGCCCCTTCCTCCAACAGGCGATGACTTTTTCAGGGCTTTATTTGATGAAGTACCACCACCTTCTTATAATGTATAATTTGTATCAATATTGTACAATAAGCATAATAATGAAAAATACAATTTTCATCTTTACTGTAACTTTTTTTTACTAATGCGCCACAATTATTATACTACTTTTTTTTATCACATCATAAACAGTGCATCACAATTTCCTTTTCACAGCCGCATCACTTTGCTAAATGCAACACGGTAAAGGATTTTGTCGCCAATTCCTTTCCTTATGCTATACGGTCTCACCCTTTCCCATTACCTTTTCCTTATCAATTTTGGAAATGTAATATCCCAAAATATACCCTAGATGTTTTGGGTTTTATTATTAATTTAATTGGATTTATTGTATATGTTTTATTGGAAGAGAAAAGGGTTTTTAAAGAGAGTGTATATGTGATGTATATTAGAATATATATAACATATATCTAAGTCAATGGATAGTTTAAGAATGGAGTTAGTGGAAGAAGATATTTTTTGTGTTTGAGTTAATAATTAATTATTAAGGAAATTAATGAATGGAGGAGGTTTATTTGAATTAGTTTAATATTTTAAATTTGCTTGGTTGAGAGGATTTTAAGGAAAAGAGGTGTTGACTTTGAGCTTTCTCTTTCTTCTTTCTTTCTTCTTGCCGTGAATCATTTTCTCCTTCTCCTTCCTTTGCTTTGTTTGGCCGGACAACAAAGAAACAAGAGAACAAGAAGAGTTTTGATCTTCCAACTCAAGATCTAAGGAAGCTTTCAAGAGATCAAGTGGAAAGTTAAGAGATTTCTTCATCCTTGGTAAGTTCTTCACTTGATCCTTTGATTTCTTTGAGTTTTTGAGTTGAGTTTGTGGATGGTTTGTGACTGATTTTTGAGTGTTTGGGTAACTGATTTCTTGTTTTTAGGGATGGTTTGAAGGAAAGAGTAAGTTGTTGGAAGTGATTGTTTTGAGGTTGTGTTTTAGGTTTGTGTTGATGATTTTTGATTTGAGATTTGAAGAATGTTTTAGTTGTTTTGATGTTTTTGTGAGTTTGTTATGGTTTTTGGGTATGTTGAGATGACTTTGGTTGAAGTGGTTTTTGGTGAAAGAAAGAGTTTTGTTGGTTGTGTTGTTGTTTTGGCCGGAATCTGGGTTTTTGGCCTGACATGCCCAAGGGCACGTCCAGGATTTTTGGGCATGTCGATGGTTCTGTATTTTGGTTGAGTGGCACGAGCAGTGACACGCCCATGCCACTGAGCGTGTCATAGCTTGTGTCGCAGTAGTAATTACACGTCCAGTGACACGCCCATGTCACTGAGCGTGTTATAGCTACTGTGTTGGTTAGGTATTGACACGGCCATTAACATGCCCGTGTGGGTGAGCGTGTAAAAGCTTCTGTATTGTGGAGTTAAGGCACGGTCAGGGACACGCCCATGTTCTTGAGCGTGTCAAGTATAGAGTTTGCCCTAGTTGGTTCTTAGCCTTATGATCTTATGTGGGTTTCATCTTCATTTTGGAATAGGTTGTGAAGAAGGTGAATTACCCTAATTCAAGAAGTGAAAGATTATTGGAAAGAGAGGTGTTTAATATTGTGTGGGTTGCATCTAAGGTAATTACAAACATTGCATTGTTGCATACATCCATTTGATGTGGCATTGTTGATTATACATATATGAATAATGTGATATTTTGCACATTGTGAATCTTATGAAATGTAATGTGCTATATGAATGATGATGAATTATCCTTATGTGAATGGAGATATGTTGAAACCATGGTTGTTGGACATGGTTATGCAAATGAAATTGATGAGGCATGATTGCCTATTTGAGTATGAGATATGAATTGAGAAAAAGAATAATAAAGAGGCAAATGAGATAATTGTATGTTTAATATGTTCATTCAATTTCAGAGTTCTGGTTTTTGGACGGCATGCCTATAAAATGATTAGTAACAGTCTAGCCTGGTTGAGGATCTCTTCAAATTGAGTTGAATTGAGGTCCAAGAGACTGGGTCTGTTACACTATGAATAATGTGAAATGATAAATGTGAAAATAAGTAACAGTCTAGCCGGGTTGAGGATCTCCTCGATTAGTCGGGTCGATGGTCCAAGAGACTGGGTCTGTTACAGGTAACAGTCTAGCCGGGTTGATGATCTCCTCAAGATGTTGAGTTGATGTAATATCCCAAAAATGTGCTTAGAAGTTTTAGTATAATTGTTGTTTTATTTGAATTAAAATGTATATGTTAATTTGGGAGAGAAAAGAAATTTAAAGGAAAGTGTACATGTTGTGTATATGGAAATATATACAACATATATACAAGTCAAATGTGTTGGTCAAGGGATGAGGATATTTATTTTGTTCTTTGTGAAATTACTAAATAGGGTAATAAGTGAAAGAGAAGTAAAATAAATAGATGAGGGTATTTAAGTAATTTTCTTTTTAAATTACTTGGTGGAGGTTTAAAGAAGAGAGTAAAGTTGACTTTGCCATTCATAATTATTTTTCTTCTTCTTCCTTTGTGTTTGGACGGCCATCACTCAAGCAAGAGAGCAAAAGAGGGATTTGATTTTTCCAAGACCAAAATTGAAGGAGATTTCAAATAAACAAGTTGGAATTTCAAGAAATTTCATTATTTTGGTAAGTTCTCTCTTGATTGCTCTTGTTGTTTTTGAAGTTATTTTTGAGTTTGATGAAGTGTTGTTGATAATATGGTTAGGATTTCTTGTGGTGTGTTTGTAAGTGTTGAAATGGAATTAAAGATAAGAAGTTAGGTTGGTGTTGGTGATGGAATAGGAAGAGTTGTGTTTAGTGAAAATTTTTCTGTTTTACAATTAGTAAAGGCTGTGACTTATATGATTTTTAATTAAATATAGAAAAATGTTCTTGAAGTGAATTTTTGATATGTTGTGCCTCTATGAGTCTAGAATGACTGAAAAATATGTTGATTCGATTTTGCAATGGTTATGAATTTGGAAAGATTATTTTTACTAAACCTGTTCCAGCAGGTACCTTAACTGAGACAGCTATATTTCGGGATTTTTAATAAAATGTAGAAATATCATATTCAATTGAATTTTGGATATGTTGTTTCTTAGTGAGTCTAGTATTTGAGAAAAATAATTTGGAACCACGTTGAGTGAATTTAATTTATGGAATTCACAAAGTTCAGAACTGCTGCCAGGATGCAGGGCAATTGGGGCAGTCTGGTTGAGTGAACTATTTGACCAAGATTTTGTATTCAGTTTGATCTGAAATTTTAAAGGAATGATTTTAAGATGTAAAATTTAGTTCTGTAAAAATTTTAGAATTTTTAGTCAAGTAGATTATTTTATACAAATTTTCAAAATAAGGATAGAGTAGAGTCTAAAACCAGAATGTACTATTCATATGGTCATTTTGCTAATACTCCTTTTGGATTAGGTTGTGAAGAGGTTGATTTGCCCCAGCCTAAGTGTTGAGGATTCTTGGAAGAGTAAGTGTATAGATTGGTGTGAGTTGGTTTTAAGGTAAGTACAAATTACATTATTTCATACATTCATATGATGTTGAGATTTAACATACATTTGATTGTAAATGTGTTAAGAAATCTAATACATTGTTAATGCATATTAATAATGTATGTTTGGTATGATGTGAATGTTGTGATGAGTATGTAAAATATGTGTTAATGCCATTGATTATATCCATTTGAATGATGAAATGAAATATGGAATATGAAATGTAAAAGATGTGATGATGAAATGAAATGTGAAAGATATGATATTATGAAGAATTGTTTTATTGTGATTTGAGATCATTTGAGATATGATGCCATGGTTATTGGCTATGATATGCAAATGAAATATATAATGGAGGCATGGTTGCCTAATTAATTGTGGAATATGAAATGAGAAATAAAATGAAAATATATTGATAAACAAATGAATGAAATGGTTGTGTGCCTAATATGTTTATTCAATTTTCAGAGTTCTGGTTTTGGCGGCATGCCTATAAATCACTGGATAGGTGAAATGACCGGGTCGTAAGCCGATTCCAGTTGAAAAATGTGAAATGTGATGTTTTTGGGGTGAAATGACCGGGTCGTAAGCCTCAAAAACAAATTATTGAAACTAGATTGGGTGAAATGACTGGGTCGTAAACTCAAATCTAGTTGAATATCCATGGATAAATGTATTGATGATTATGATTATAGACCAAAACAGTAACTCTGAACTTTGAATGGCATATTAGATTATTTTTGGGCTCATGCTTGTGTTTGTTTAAATGTGACTATTGAATGGTGAAACAAATGAATAATGAGATGACTACTATACATATATTATTGAAACCGGTAAGATTTGAAATATAATATTCTCTTGAATTGATCTTGAATCTTTATTGTGTGACATTAGCATGGCATTAAAGCATCATAGCACTGTAATTTGTACAACTAAGCCGTTGGCTTAGCGCGAATGTGATTCTTCGCGCAGGTGACAAGGAAGAACCAGAGAGTTCCTCTAGGCCTAGTCAAGTCTAGATTTTGAGGTGTTGATAGTGAGCTTAAAGATCAAAGACTGACTGCCAAAGAAATGTATAAATTTTATGGGTTGTAAAACTTGAGTTTGGATATATATATGAATTTGTAAATATTGTTATTTTCCGCTGCATAGTGAACAAATATTTTATCTACTGTATTTCATAATAAACCTTTACTTTATATTGTACTAGAAGTGTAAATCCTTTTTGCAGGTTGTAGTTGAGGTTATAAGGGGGATTTATTGGGAGTGTACTGAGAATGATTTTATTTGCATTGGTTTGTGTAAAATGTTTTAAAAATCAGAAAAAAAAAAACCAGTTTTGTCGACACTTGGGACTCAATTTTTAGGCAATACTATGGCAAAATTTCTGTAAAAATCGGAACTAAAAATTTGACTAAGTAAAATTGGTAGCAACATTAGGATAGTGTGGCGCCTCTACTCGGCTTACATATGTAGGTTGAGAAGGGGTGTTACAGTTGATGGTCCAAGAGACTGGGTCTGTTACCCTATCCATGGATAGAGAGATATGTACATTGCCTACGGGCTTGATTATTGTGATTATGAACCAAAGCAGCAACTCTGAATTTTGAATATCATATTAAATGTTAGTTGGGCCCATAGGTGTCTATATTGAATGGATGATGATATGATTATTGAAATAATGAAATGTAATGTTTATAATTATGATCTTTATTGGTTGAATGTATGATATTGATATTGACATTTCATATTATCATCATGGTTTGTGCTATTGAGTTGTTGGCTCAGCGCGATTGTGGTTCATCGCGCAGGTGGTAGAGTTGATAGGGTTGAGACTGAGGATTCCTCTAGACCAAGTTGAGTTTGAGCTTGAAGAGTTGGTTTAGAGCTTAAAGATCAGAGAGTTAAGCTGCCAATCATGTATATATATTCTATGTTTTGTATATTTTGATTTCTATGTATTTGGACTTGTAAAAGTTTGTAATAACTTCCGCTGTAAATTTATAAATGTTTTTATATATAGTGTCTTTTGAATTTTCTTTTAAATGTTTGAGATATGATTTGTGTATTTTTAAACAGTGGCATTTTCTATATTCGGTATACGTATTTTACGATCGTATAATAATGCTTGGTACGTATACGGTATATAGGGGTGTTACAATTATTTTGGTATCAGAGCCTAGGTTTGAGATTCTCAACCTAGGTCAAGTGTAAGAAAAAGAATATTTTGATTTTAAAAGTGAGTTTTTTGGAATAAAATACATGTTTGGTGTCGGCAGTCTCTGATCTTTAATGAGGTGTATTCTGCTGTGTTTGCAGATATAGGTTATTATGGATCCTCATTCACATCAATCCGTTGAGGGTAGTGCTGAGAGCGTAGCTCCAGAGGTTGGTTTAGATGAAGCTAGAGTGGATAGAAATGGAGAGGCCCCTGTTTCTGTGTCAGGGAGACCAGCTGATGAGGAGGTTCCGCCAGTTTGGCTTAGGCATGTGGTTGAATTAATGAGGCAGGCATCAGTGCAATCGCCGCCACCCCCCACCTCAGCCAATGGTACCAGTGAGACAGTACGATAAACTGAGAAAGTATGGAGCAGAAGATTTTCTGGGTACTATTGATCCAGCGGTAGCTGAGCAGTGACTGGACAAGGTTCAAAGAATTTTCATTCAGTTGCAAGCTACCCCAGCAGAAAAATTTGATTATGCCAGATCACTGTTGCAGAAGGACGCGTATGATTGGTGGAAGACAGTTCCGCATGCTTTGGACGATCCACCTACTTTGTCCTACAGTGATTTTCTATGGGAGTTTGAGCTGAAGTATACTCCGAGGGAGTATAAGGATGTGAAGAAGATGGAGTTTCTGACCTTGAGGCAAGATCACCGGACTGTAACAGAGTATGAGCTAGAGTTCATTCGGTTGAGCCACTATGCCGGGGGAATTATTTCTGATGATATTGACAGGTGTAGGAGGTTTGAGGAGGGATTGAGACCCTCAATTATGTGTCTTGTGGCTGGTTCAAGATACCAGGATTTTCCCCAGCTGGTTGCAGCAGCTAGGAGTGTGGAAAGAGCTCAGATTATAGCAGCAGCTGCTACAGAGGAGGAGACCAGGGTTAGGAGACCCCATTTTCAGGCAGGGTCTTCATCTGCAAAGAGAGGTAGGGGAAGTTTTGTTCCCAGGCCTAGTAGGAGTCAGAGGCAAGCTGGTAGGTCAGTTCAGTTACAAAGACCGAGACCGAGACCTACAGCTTCAGCAGTGAGTGTTCCTACTCCTATAGTTCAGAGATCCATTCTACCTGTGTGTGCTCAGTGTGGAGGGTCACATAGAGGTGCTTGTTGGTAGAGTAGTGGACCAGCTGTGTGCTTCAGATGTGGTTCTCCTGATCATTTTATTAGAGAGTGTCCAGAAATGCAAGAGCAGAGGCCGGCAGATTTTGCAGTTTCTCGACCTAGTGTCAGAGGAGGTCGAGGGGGCAGAAGTTTCACCAGAGGGGTAGACCTGGTTATAGTCGTAGAGGAGGATCTTCATCCAGGGATACTAGACCAGATGAGGCTGGGCCTTCTCAATGAGTTTATGTGATGCAAAGACAACCAGATGCTTCTGCAGTCATTGCTGGTACTTTCTCTTTATTTGGCATTTCAGTACTTGCTTTAATTGATCCAGGCTCAACTCATTCATATATTAGTGCATCTATTTTGCCTGTGACTGAATTGCATGCTGAGTCCCTAGGGTTTGATGTGTTGGTGACAAATCCGTTAGGGCATAATGTGATTGTTAGCAAGGTGCATCGAGATAGTGCAGTTGTGGTACAAGGTGAAGAGTTTCTTGGAGACTTGATTGAAATGCCTTTTAAAGAGTATGATTTGATTTTGGGCATGGACTGGTTGTCTAGACATAGAGCCGTGGTTGATTGTGAGAAGAAATGTGTCACTTTGAGAACTATTGATGATAGGAGTGTAATGGTGTTTAGTGAGTAGAGACAGCTTGCATCCTTGTTTGTATCAGTTGTATCAGCTAGAAGGATGATTAGAAAAGGGTGTGATGCTTACCTTGCTCATGTGGTGGATACTAGAGTAAGGGGTTCTCAACTTGTTGATATAGCCACAGTTTCAGATTTTCCTGATGTGTTTCCAGAGGAGTTGCCAGGGTTGCCTCCTGAGAGAGAGGTTGAGTTTGGTATCGATTTGTTGCCTGGTACCACTCCCATCTCTATCACTCCTTATCGCATGGCACCAGCAGAGTTGAGAGAGTTAAAGGTGCAGTTACAGGAGTTGTTGGATAAAGGATTTATACGCCCCAGTGTTTCTCCTTGGGGAGCTCCTGTTTTGTTTGTGAAAAAGAATGATGGTACCATGAGGTTATGCATTGATTATAGGCAATTGAATAAAGTGACTATTAAGAATAAATATCCTTTGCCTAGAATTGATGATCTCTTTGATCAATTGAAGGGAGCCTCAGTGTTTTCTAAGATTGATTTGAGATCAGGGTACCATCAGTTGAAAGTGAGAGCTGAAGATGTTTCTAAGACAGCTTTCCACTCCAGGTATGGGCATTATGAGTTTTTAGTAATGCCTTTTGGGTTGACGAATGCACCTGCGGCTTTTATGGATTTGATGAATAGGGTGTTTAGGCCCTATTTGGATCAATTTGTGGTGGTCTTTATTGATGATATCTTGGTGTATTCGCGTAATGAGGAGGAGCATGACAAGCATTTAAGGATTGTGTTGCAAATTTTGAGAGAGAAGCAGTTGTATGCTAAGTTATCAAAGTGTGAGTTTTGGATTAACCAAGTGACTTTTCTGGGTCATATAGTTTCAGCAGATGGTATTAGAGTTGATCCGAGTAAAGTTGAAGCTATTTTGAATTGGAGTCCACCAAAGTCTATGACTGAAGTTAGAAGTTTTCTGGGCTTGGCAGACTATTATCGACGCTTTGTAAAAGGTTTTTCTTTGATAGCCACTCCACTCACCCGATTGCTTCAGAAAGGATCTAGATTTGTGTGGACAGATCAGTGTCAATCTAGCTTTGAGCAGTTGAAAGAAATGTTGACGCAAGCACCTGTTCTTACTTTACCCGTGGAAGATAAACCATATGTGATTTTCAGTGATGCTTCACATAGTGGTTTAGGGTGTGTTTTGATGCAAGAGGGTAAAGTTATAGCGTATGCTTCTCGGCAGTTGAAGCCGCATGAGCTTATCTATCCGACTCATGATTTGGAGTTGGCGGCTATAGTGTTTGCTTTGAAGATTTGGCGCCATTATTTATATGGAGAGAAATGTTTTATCTATACAGATCACAAAAGTTTGAAATATTTGGGTGTTCAGAAGGAGCTGAATCTTCGGCAAAGACGATGGTTAGAACTGATTAAAGATTACGACTGCTTGATTGATTACCATCCTGGTAAGGCAAATGTTGTTGCTGATGCCTTAAGTCAGAAATCTTTAGTAGGTTTGGCTGTTTATTTGCTCTCGTTGTTTGTTGAGTTGAGAGCATTGCATGCTAGTTTTGAAGTATGTAATGATGGTGCATTATTAGCTCAGCTGCAGTTGAGACCAGTATTGTTAGATCAGATTAAGGAGGCTCAATTGATGGATGAGAAAATTCAAAAGATTATTTCAGATTGCCGAAATGGAGAGAGCTGAGATTTTCATGTGAAGAGTGATGGTAGTCTTTGGCTCAAGGATAGGTTGTGTGTTTCTGATGATGATAACTTTAAAAGGATCATTTTGGAAGAAGCACATCAATCTGTTTTTGCCATACATCTGGGAAGTACAAAAATGTACCATGATTTAAAACAGCATTATTGGTGGTATGGTATGAAGAGAGACATAGATGAATTTGTGTCCAAATGTCTCACTTGTCAAAGGGTAAAAGCTGAGCATCAAGTTCCAACAGGGTTACTTTAACCTTTAACAGTGCCTGAATGGAAATGGGAGAGGGTGACAATGGATTTTGTTTTAGGGTTGCCTTTAACTCAGAGTAAGCATAATGCTATTTGGGTAATTGTTGATAGATTGACTAAGACAGCTCATTTTCTTCCAGTTCGGATGGATTATTCTCTTGAGAAGTTAGCTGAGCTGTATATCCATGAGATTATGAAGCTACATGGAGTCCCGATTTCTTTAGTGTCTGATCGAGATCCCCGGTTCACTTCAAGGTTTTGGAAGAGTTTGCATGGGGCTATGGGTTCTCGATTGCACTTTAGTACTGCATTTCATCCTCAGACAGATGGGCAGTCAGAGAGAGTGATACAGATTATTGAGGATATGTTGAGAAGCTGTGTCATTGATTTCTCGGGAAGTTGGGACAGATTTTTGCCACTTGTGGAATTTGCTTACAACAACAGTCACCAATCAAGCATTGGTATGGCACCATTTGAGGCATTGTATGGTAGACATTGTAGAACACCCTTATGTTGGAATGAACTTGGAGAAGGTAAACTAATTGGTCCTGATTTGGTTAGAGAGACTGAAGAGAAAGTGAAGATAATTCGGGATCGGTTAAAAGCAGCTTCAGATCGACAGAAATCCTATTCAGATTTGAAGAGGAGAGACATTGAGTATAATGTGGGAGATAAGGTATTTTTGAAAGTGTCTCCTTGGAAGAGGATTTTGAGATTTGGTCATAAAGGAAAACTTAGTCCTCGTTTTGTTGGACCGTATGAAATTTTGGAAAGGGTTGGACCAGTTGCGTATCGGCTTGCTTTGCCACCGGAGTTGGATAGGATCCATAATGTCTTCCATGTTTCTATGTTGAGAAGGTATAGATCGGATCCATCTCATGTTTTGCCAGTTGAATCTATTGAAGTGAGTTTGGATTTGACATTTGAGGAAGAACCAGTTGCTATTTTGGCACATGAAGTAAAAGAGTTGAGAAATAAGAGAGTGCCATTGGTGAAAGTTCTTTGGAAGAATCATGGTAGAGAAGAGGCAACTTGGGAAAGTGAGCAAGCAATGCGAGATCAATACCCTCAATTGTTTCGGACTTGACATCAGGTAATTTCGAGGATGAAATTTCTTTTTAGAGGGGGAGAATTGTAATATCCCAAAATATACCCTAGATGTTTTAGGTTTTATTATTAATTTAATTGGATTTATTGTATATGTTTTATTGGAAGAGAAAAGGGTTTTTAAAGAGAGTGTATATGTGATGTATATTAGAATATATACAACATATATCTAAGTCAATGGATAGTTTAAGAATGGAGTTAGTGGAAGAAGATATTTGTTGTGTTTGAGTTAATAATTAATTATTAAGGAAATTAATGAATGGAGGAGGTTTATTTGAATTAGTTTAATATTTTAAATTTGCTTGGCTGAGAGGATTTTAAGGAAAAGAGGTGTTGACTTTGAGCTTTCTCTTTCTTCTTTCTTTCTTCTTGCCGTGAATCATTTTCTCCTTCTCCTTCCTTTGCTTTGTTTGGCCGGACAACAAAGAAACAAGAGAACAAGAAGAGTTTTGATCTTCCAACTCAAGATCTAAGGAACCTTTCAAGAGATCAAGTGGAAAGTTAAGTGATTTCTTCATCCTTGGTTCTTTGAGTATTTGAGTTGAGTTTGTGGATGGTTTGTGAATATGTTGTTTAAGATGGGTTTAAGAGTGTTTGGGTAACTGATTTCTTGTTTTTAGGGATGGTTTGAAGGAAAGAGTAAGTTGTTGGAAGTGATTGTTTTGAGGTTGTGTTTTAGGTTTGTGTTGATGATTTTTGATTTGAGATTTGAAGAATGTTTTAGTTGTTTTGGTGTTTTTGTGAGTTTGTTATGGTTTTTGGGTATGTTGAGATGACTTTGGTTGAAGTGGTTTTTGGTGAAAGAAAGAGTTTTGTTGGTTGTGTTGTTGTTTTGGCCGAAATCTGGGTTTTTGGCCTGACATGCCCAAGGGCACGTCCAGGATTTTTGGGCATGTCGATGGTTCTGTATTTTGGTTGAGTGGCACGAGCAGTGACACGCCCATGCCACTGAGCGTGTCATAGCTTGTGTCGCAGTAGTAATTACACGTCCAGTGACACGCCCATGTCACTGAGCGTGTTATAGCTACTGTGTTGGTTAGGTATTGACACGGCCAGTAACACGCCCGTGTGGGTGAGCGTGTAAAAGCTTCTGTATTGTGGAGTTAGGGCACGGTCAGGGACACGCCCGTGTTGTTGAGCGTGTCAAGTATAGAGTTTGCCCTAGTTGGTTCTTAGCCTTATGATCTTATGTGGGTTTCATCTTCATTTTGGAATAGGTTGTGAAGAAGGTGAATTACCCTAATTCAAGAAGTGAAAGATTATTGGAAAGAGAGGTGTTTAATATTGTGTGGGTTGCATCTAAGGTAATTACAAACATTGCATTGTTGCATACATCCATTTGATGTGGCATTGTTGATTATACATATATGAATAATGTGATATTTTGCACATTGTGAATCTTATGAAATGTAATGTGCTATATGAATGATGATGAATTATCCTTATGTGAATGGAGATATGTTGAAACCATGGTTGTTGGACATGGTTATGCAAATGAAATTGATGAGGCATGATTGCCTATTTGAGTATGAGATATGAATTGAGAAAAAGAATAATAAAGAGGCAAATGAGATAATTGTATGTTTAATATGTTCATTCAATTTCAGAGTTCTGGTTTTTGGGCGGCATGCCTATAAAATGATTAGTAACAGTCTAGCCTGGTTGAGGATCTCTTCAAATTGAGTTGAATTGAGGTCCAAGAGACTGGGTCTGTTACACTATGAATAATGTGAAATGATAAATTTGAAAATAAGTAACAGTCTAGCCGGGTTGAGGATCTCCTCGATTAGTCGGGTCGATGGTCCAAGAGACTGGGTCTGTTACAGGTAACAGTCTAGCCGGGTTGAGGATCTCCTCAAGATGTTGAGTTGATAGTCCAAGAGACTGGGTCTGTTACCCTATCCATGGATAGAGAGATATGTACTACGAGCTTGATTATTGTGATTATGAACCAAAGCAGCAACTCTGAATTTTGAATATCATATTAAATGTTAGTTGGGCCCATAGGTGTCTATATTGAATGGATGATGATATGATTATTGAAATAATGAAATGTAATGTTTATAATTATGATCTTTATTGGTTGAATGTATGATATTGATATTGACATTTCATATTATCATCATGGTTTGTGCTACTGAGTTGTTGGCTCAGCGCAATTGAGGTTCATCGCGCAGGTGGTAGAGTTGATAGGGTTGAGACTGAGGATTCCTCTAGACCTAGTTGAGTTTGAGCTTGAAGAGTTGGTTTAGAGCTTAAAGATCAGAGAGTCAAGTTGCCAATCATGTATATATATTCTATGTTTTGTATATTTTGATTTCTATGTATTTGGACTTGTAAAAGTTTGTAATAACTTCCGCTGTAAATTTATAAATGTTTTTATATATATTGTTTTTATATTTGGACTTGTACGTATATGGTATATAGGGGTGTTACAGGAAAGGCTTGTTTCTTCTATATAAATCACCTTTTACGCCTAATTTAATACATAAGCCAAAATTTTTTCCATTTCAACGTAAAAACTCCTTTAACAATTTTAATTTTTCTTCATTCATCCACCATGACCGAACATCATTTAAAGAAGATAAAAATTTTATTTAAGAATATGGATGCCATTCACTGGAAGCAAATTTCATGGTCAAAACTTGATATTTTAAAGTGTTTTTAAAATGTTAAATTGGACCACACTTTCTTACATGCCATGTCTTCCTTTTGGAACATGGATTCTAGGGCATTTAAAATTAATGGCTTTGAGATATGTCCCTTGATTGAAGAATTTGAGGACATCCTTAGATATCCAAATAATCAACAAATGGTGTTACCCACATTGATTTCCAAAACTCAACAGAAGATGCAGATGTTATTTCAAATTCCAAAACCCGAAGTTCTTCGGTTGATGAGAGGTGAAAAAATTCTACTTGCTCCCTTGATTGATTTTTGTCTCTCTCATTTGGCTCCGACTAAGGCCTGGGGAAGTATGCTCTGTCTTTGCTTGCTTGGCCAATTCTTGCTTGTTTCTCCCGACGGCGATATTGATCCACAAGTATTGGATATTATGGACCAAATGGAAGGAGGCTTGTTGCTGGTACCTGTGATCTTAGCTCAGACTTTAGTTGGGATAGACCAGCTTAAATTAGGATTGACAAAGAGATTGACTAGGAGTCTGTTGCTGCTTCAGGTAATTACCTAAACTGCCCTTTCGGGTTTTCAATTTATGTTTTCTTTTTTTCTTTTCTTTATTGCTCTAATTTTTGCCTAGTTCGCCCATGTAGGTTTTCGGAACTAGCGAGCTGTTCTAATTTTTGCCTAAGCTGTCCTTGTGGGTTTTCAACTTAGTGGACCATTTTTTTTTAATATAATTCTTTCTTCACAAATTTGGCTTCAGGAGCATCTTTGTTTGCTTAATACTCCATCCATGGATTTTTCCAAATATCTGCCATGTCATTATTCTGCTAGGAAACTACTCCATCCTGCTTCTTCATATGCTGACTGGGTTGACTGGATCCACTCACGCGCTGAAGTCAATATCCGTTGGTTGGTACCTTGGTGGAAGATTTCTCGTATCACCATGCAGACATATTTGATGTATGTTCCCCTTGTTGCTCTTCATCAAGGTACATACTATGATCCTCGCCGACATGGCTGTCAGTACGAAGCTGAGCCTCATGATTCTGACTTTACTCCCGATTTAGACATGCCTTGCTTGACTGAAGCCTACTTGGATCTGCTGAGACAAAGTTGGCCTGCTCGTTACATTTATCGAATGCCATAGATTTTACATTTGTCAATTCAGAAAGTGTATTGTTAGGATGAAAAATAATTAAAGTAATTAAAAAATGCTTCTTTTCCATTTATAATTTGTCATCATCTTTTGCTATTGTGTTTATTTATTTCATCCATATCTGGTCAAATACTTATAGCAGTGCAAATAAAACAATTTTAACATTAATTCTGTTTTATTAAATTAGGGAACAACCAAACATAAAGCCAGCATACACAAGATCACTCATGTTGCCAACTAGCCCTTTCGGGTTTTCTAATTGACGATTTTCTCTCATTTAGCCCTAATTGTTGCCTAGCCCGCCCTTTTGGAATTAGCGGACTGCTCTAACTTTTTTCTAGGCCACCCTTTTTGGGTTTTTAACCTAGCGAGCTCTTTTTTTTTACATATATCATACATAAAACCTCTTCAACATGTCGATGTTCACTGGCTATCTAAACTCGTTCCCTTCCATGTCTGATAACTTCACCGCACCTTTGTTCATGACTTTCTTCACGACATATGGCCTTTCCCAACTAGGCCTAAACTTCCCTCTCGGATCAAATACATTAGGCTTACATTGCTTCAACACCAAAACCCCGACTCTAAATTTTCTAATTTTAACCCTTCTACTATAGGCCCGAGCTATCTTCTTTTGATACAGTTGATGATGATACAATGCCTTTAACCTTCTCTCTTCTAGTAAAGCTAACTGTGTGTATCTGCTTACTACCCATTCTGTTTCAGGCAGTTCGGCTTCCAAGACTACTCTCAGTGACTTGATCTCAATTTCAATTGGCAATATTGCTTCCATCCCATAAACCAAAGAGAACGGTGTCATTCCAGTAGGCGTTCGCACACTTGTCCTATATCCCTATAAAGTAAAGGGAAGCATCTCTGACCAATCCTTCTAAGTCTTGGTCATCTTGGACATAATTTGCTTAATCATCTTGTTTGTTGATTCTACTGCACCATTAGCCTTTGGTCTATAAGGAGAGGATCTATGATGATGGATTCGGTACTTTGAGAATAAATCTTTAACTGCTCCTTGAAACTGTACCCCATTGTCTGATACCACACTATGCGGGACCCCGTACCAGCAGATGAGGTTCTTTTTAATAAATCTAGCCATTTGACTTGCACCCAATTTGTTAAAGGATTCGGCTTTGACCCATTTTGAAAAATAATCTACTGCTACCATAATGAAACGGTGACCGTTTGAGGTTGTCGGATGTATCTCTCCTGTAATGTCGATACCCCAAGTGGCAAATGGCCAGGGTGAAGACATAGAATGCAATTGTTCGGGAGGCATGCGATTCAAGTTACCATACATCTGACATTGTTGGCACTTCTTTAAAAAATCAATACAACCCTTATCCATGGTTAACCAGTAGTAACCTTGCCGAATAATCTTCTTACCTAGAGCCAAACCACTCATGCCCCGTACCAGCAGATGAGGTTCTTTTTAATAAATCTAGCCATTTGACTTGCACCCAATTTGTTAAAGGATTCGGCTTTGACCCATTTTGAAAAATAATCTACTGCTACCATAATGAAACGGTGACCGTTTGAGGCTGTCGGATGTATCTCTCCTGTAATGTCGATACCCCAAGTGGCAAATGGCCAGGGTGAAGACATAGAATGCAATTGTTCGGGAGGCATGCGATTCAAGTTACCATACATCTAACATTGTTGGCACTTCTTTAAAAAATCAATACAACCCTTATCCATGGTTAACCAGTAGTAACCTTGCCGAATAATCTTCTTACCTAGAGCCAAACCACTCATGCCCCGTACCAGCAGATGAGGTTCTTTTTAATAAATCTAGCCATTTGACTTGCACCCAATTTGTTAAAGGATTCGGCTTTGACCCATTTTGAAAAATAATCTACTGCTACCATAATGAAACGGTGACCGTTTGAGGCTGTCGGATGTATCTCTCCTGTAATGTCGATACCCCAAGTGGCAAATGGCCAGGGTGAAGACATAGAATGCAATTGTTCGGGAGGCATGCGATTCAAGTTACCATACATCTAACATTGTTGGCACTTCTTTAAAAAATCAATACAACCCTTATCCATGGTTAACCAGTAGTAACCTTGCCGAATAATCTTCTTACCTAGAGCCAAACCACTCATGTGCGGACCGCAACTTCCCATATGTATTTCTGACATGATACACTCCACTTCAAGCTTCCTTAAACATCTCAAATGCACCCCCATCAGGCCATCTTTGATATAACTCTCCATTAAATGTGATGTATTGCAAAGACCACCGCCTTATGGCTCTTCTTTCTTTCTTTGTTGCCCCTGGTAGGTATTCTCCTTCTTCCAAAAATCACCTTATAGTGTCATACCACGCATCATGGTCTGTATCAATTTCCATGATTGTTTCATATTCATAGCAAGGAATTGAGGAACTGGTCAAAATCAGAGGCTTAAGAAATAAGCTGGCAGAATTTTCCCATACCGAAGCCAATGTGGCCAGGGCATCAGCCATCTGATTTTCTTCTCTTGATAGGTGTGCAAATCTACACTCCTTAAAGTTCTTCTTCATCATGGTCAAGTAGTGGTGGTATGGTTTTAATTTTTCTTCTTTCAACTCCCACTCTCCATTTACTTGGGATACTACTAGTAATGAATTCCCATAAACTTCCACCTTATCCACCTTCATAATCATTAGGGTTTCCAAACCGAAAATACAAGCTTCGTACTCCACCATATTATTGGTTGCCCTAAATTTTAACTTTTTGGCTAGAGGGATAAGTTCCCCTTCGGGCGATTCTAGTATAACTCCCAAACCTGCTCCTTTCCTATTTACTGCTCCATCAAAATACATTTTCCACCCTTATACTTCAATTACCTCTAAATGTTCATTCAAAAAATCCAAGATTACCTCTTCGTTATATGGTAATGGTTGTTGGGCCAGGAATTCTGCCACCGCTCTACCTTTGATTGTTTTACTGGTTACATACTCAATCTCAAATTATTCTAATATTATCAACCATCGACCATATTTACCAATCAAAGAGGGTGTCTCTCTTAAGTACATCATTAGATCCAACCTAGAAATTGCTTGCACACTATACGACTGAAAATAATGTCGCGACTTCTTAGAAGACCAAACCACGGCTATACAGGTCTTTTCAATGATACTATACTTAATTTCATAAGGTAGGAGCTTTCTACTCAAATAGTAAACTGCATGCTCAATCCCTGACTCATCTGCTTGGGCTAGCATAGATCCTATTGACTCTTCTTCTACTGCTAAGTATAGTAATAGAGGTTTGCTGGGTTTAGGTGGTTTTAAAATAGGTGGATTCAATAAATACTCGTTTATTCGCTCAAAGGCCTTTTGACACTCTTCATTCCATAGGACGGGCTAATTCTTTCTGAGGAATTTGAAGATAGGCTCACAAATTGTTGTGAGTTTTGCTATGAATATGCTAATGTATTATAATTTACCAATAAATCCCCGAACTTCTCTCTCCGTCTTTGGGGCTGGCATATCCCTAATTACTTTAACTTTGTCAGGATCAATCTCAATGCCATTCGGACCAATCACATGTCCCAATAATTTACCTGAGATAACACCGAATACACACTTCGTCGGGTTTAATCTTAGATTATATTTCAAAGCTCTATTGAAGAATAATTCTAAGTTTTGGAAGTGTTGTTCTCTTGTGTCCAATTTAACCATCATATCATCAACATATACTTCAACTTCTTTGGGCATCATGTCATGAAATTATGTGGTGGCCATCCTTTGATAGGTTGCTCCAGCATACTTTAAGCCGAACGGCATCACCCTATAACAAAACATACCCCATGTAGTAATGAAAGTAGTTTTGGCTTTATCCTCTTAGACCATTAGCACTTGATTGTATCCAGAAAATCCATCTACAAATGAGTGTAGCATGCTAGAGGCTGCACTATCAATGAGGACATCTATATGAGGTAAAGGGAAATCATCTTTAGGGGAAGCCTTGTTCAAATCTCTATAGTCCACACAGACCCTTATTCTTGCATCTTTCTTTGGCACAGGTACTATGTTGGCTAACCAATCTGGATATTCTATCACTTCAAGGAACTTCACTTGTATTTACTTAGTGACCTCTTCTTTAACCAATTCAGCCCACTCAGGTCTTAATCGCCTAAGCTTTTGTTTGACAGGTTTCATGTGAGTGTAAGTAGGAATATGACGGTCGGGTATGTCTCGATCTATTCCAGGCATATCCTCATAAGACCAAGCAAACACTTCTTCATATTTTTTGAATATTTTTTCAAATCTCTCTCTCTCATCAGGAGTAAGGTCGGATGCTATGCTAATGTTTTTAGGATTTTTGGTTGTTCCCAAATTTAATAATTGTGTGTTAATAGAATTAATATTAAAGATGCTCATGTAACTGCTATTTGAATGTATGCAACCATCAGGAGAAACATCACACAAGTAAGCAAAATCAGACTTTATTGCATTCATTTTGGAAAAGAAAACATCATCATCCTCATACAAAGCAGACAAATTAAAATCAAAATCAAAATCATTGTTCTCAAAATCAAAAGGCAAGATGTCTTCAAACTTTTCTTCAACCAGGGCAGCAATCTCCTCCGGAGTCTTCTCGGCTTTTAGGACAACTTCATTCTTCTCTTTTGGATTGGATTTCTTTGTTGTATGGCAGGGTGAGTTCTTTCTTCACTTGGTCCACTAGCTCGGTCACATCTACAAAAATTTCAAAACTCGGGATCAACTTTCCTATGAACATGATTGGCTCGGGCTTTCCTTGGAGTGGTCCCATATCTGGAGCTTTGACAAAGATCTCTTCAAGTGGTGGGAAGCTGATCTTACTCTTCTTTGGCTGGACATCGTTGGCTTCATCATATCCCAACCCCTTCTTGGAAGTTTGAGTTCTAAAGTCTGGTAGCTTTGTCAAACCGGCCTTACCCTTTCCAAGACCAGCTCCAGGAAGGTAGTTCATGTTCTTCATCATATTCAAGACTTTGAAGTGCACTACTTCATCATCAGAAATTGCAGCTACTTGAAAACCATTGAGAGGCCTCTCAATCATTAGAGCATTAACAATCTCATTATCTTCAGCTTCAATGACCACTGTCTCATCTCCATTGGGGAACTTGATCTTTTGATGAAGGGTGGAAGGAACTCCACTAAGAGGATGAAACCATGGTCACCCCAAGAGTAAGGCGAAGGTAATCAGTTTGTCTAAAAAAACAAATTCAACAATAGATTCAATTGGACCAACCTTGACAGCAGCTTTGAAAGTTCTTTTAGCGTGTCTCTTAGTGTTGTCATAAGCCCGAATTGTTACCTCGGTCGGGTTTAGATCTGTTGTTGGCATGGCTAGCTTTGCCAATATCTTAAGTGGGTAAACATTTATGGCGGACCCATCATCGACCATTACACATGAAGTCCTCTTCCCCTTGACTTCTATTTTGATAAAGAGAGGACGGATGTGATCTCTCCCCTTCTCTGGTAAATCTACATCTGAAAAAGAAACTGCTCCCATATTAACTTCGCTCTTCTCTTAAACCTCTTCACATTTCATTACCCCTCCAATTTTTATGAAGTTGATCAGCTCCTCCGATGTCGTGGAGGTAGAAATTTGCATGCTAGCCAAGGCTTTGGCCATAGTTTCTCAGTGCTTTTTAGAAGTAGCTAATAAGTCCCAAATGCTAACACTTGCTTGGGTTCTTTTCAATTGCTTGAGCACAGCATCATCTTCTTCTTCTTTATTTCCTACTTTAACTTCCTTACCCTTATTAGTTTCTACCTCCTTAGGTGGTGGCCTTGCATAAGACTTACCGGATCTAGTGTTCATTACCTCATCTTCTTTGGGCTTGGACCAAGTCCACTCCTCCTTCTTGGATACAAGATCATCATCACTATCGCTTGAATCCCAAAACCCATTGACAACACAAATTGTCACTTCTTTAGCCACCATAGCTTGTTTAATTCCACCAAATACCTATTCTTCTTTGGTTGCTTCTCCGCCTACATCTTAAAAAGAAGACATGACAAAATCTTCATGCAAACCTCCTCCAATCATGAATGTTGCCGGCGGCGGTACCCTATTGAACTTTGGTAATGGGTTGTCTTTGGTGTTTGGCTTATTGGGCTCGGGTAGCTTCCCATTATCAATTAGATTTTGGATCTCATGTCTCAACCTCACACATCTATCGGTGTCGTGCCCTTGCATTTGGTGAAATTGACAAAATGCTTTAGTGTCGAAATTAGGTGGGAGAGGGTTAGGCAAAGGGCGAGGATTTAAGGGTTGTAGCAATCCTTTTCATTGAAGTTTATTGAGAACCCCAGACATCGGTTTCCCCAATTCTGAAAATTTTGTCATTCTTCCATGGTTTGTAGCATTAACACCGACTGCCTTTTGCATGCTTTGGCTACTAGACTGATAGTTTCCTTTCTCGTTCCTTCTTGTTGAAAAATGATTCTTCTCTCTTTCCCATTCTTCAATTTGCAAAACAGCTTGGAGAAGGTCTTTGAAATCACAGATGAGTGTATGAGACATCCTCTCACAAAGACTAGGCAACAACCCTCTCACAATCATCCTTATTTGATCGGATTCATCAGGCCTCTTCTTGAGTAAAGCAGCCTTGTTTCTCCATCTCTTCACATAATCTACAAAATTCTCATTCGACCTTTGCCTAATGGACTCCACTTCCATTAAGGTAACTTCCATCTCAATGTTATATCCATATTGTTGGATGAAGGCTTTGTAAAGCAGATCCCAACTCTTTTGTGTTCCATCATCTAAGGTATTGAACCAATTTTGGACAACAGGGTCTAATGAGAGCATAAAGTACCTTATGGTTTGAACCTTAGTAGCTTGGGCGGACTACATAGCAGTGATATACTGCTTCACATGGAGATGAGGATTTCCGGTTCCATCAAACTTTGCAAAAGATGGCATCTTGAACTAGTACGGGACTTCTTCATCTAGCTCAAATAATTTTTCAACTTCGGACATTTCCTCGGTTTTCAATTTCTTCTCAAATTTCTTTTCTAAATCAGCAATCATTTTTTCAACATTAGAAGTTTCGGTTTTCTCCATAGTTGACCTTTCAACAATCTTCGGTTCTTTCTTCTTGTCTTAAGGATCTTGGTAGTATTGAGCCCAATCATCCTCATCATCAATGATCACCTTTTCATTATCAAAAACCACTTCACCAACTTTGGTCTTCCCTTTGTCCCTTGGCTTCTTAGTGCTAGCAGATGCTTCGGCATAATTTTCTAAGATTGCAGTCAATTGGTTCTTCATGGTCTCAGCTAGGGGCTCTTTTATTTCTTCCATCTTGGCGTTGAGGGCATCATCCACCATTCTTTGAATTTGTTTGGGATCCAATGTTTTTAGTGAGCAAGTGATTGAGTTGTTGCTAGATTCTTTGCTACCGGCATAGGTCAGATTGTTGTAAGCTTTTGAACTGTCTTAATCCAGGGCTGTGAGCCAGAGCGGATCAATGATATGAGATGCAAATGTATGCATGTATGCATGTATGCACGAACAATTAACAAGCAAGGACAAATAGGACGTTCCTTTCAACCTTATAACATCCACACACGAATGACGAGTCTCTTTTCCTAGGTATATGGTTAACAAAATACCAACATGGGGTATCTTGTTTTCGAATATTTTCCTTGAACGCTTCAACTAATAGTTATATTTTTGAAAATGGAAATCAACTTATGATAATTCCCATTAATTAGGTTTTAATCCATTTAGCTAACTAAAGTAGCTTTTATGCTATATTGGATTAAAACTAAATTAAGAGTTTATTATAAATAGATTTCTCACTTGAAAAAGTGACTAATGATTCATGCCACAAACAAGCCCATGATTATTTATTCTTAGTATAAACTAGGCTCACAATTGATTTTTGGTATTTCTTAATTGACCTAAATAATTTGCAAGCTCTTTGTAAGAAATGATAATAATTTTGTTTCTAAGCCCATTGTAAAAAGATTTTAGAAAAAACATATTTTGGGCTTAGTATTTGGGCCATGAGCAAAAGAGTTTTTGATTTATTTTTAGAAAAGTCTTATGTCCAAAGACCATCTTGAAAATTTTTAAAAATAGCTTTAGTCTTTTGGACTTTAAAGAAAAATTTATTTTGAGCTTACAATATACTTAGGTAATATTAGAAAAAGAACAAACCAAATAAGCCATGATTTAAGCCAAGATAAATTAACCAAAGTCAAACAACATGCATTTGGGGTAAAACCTAAGAAAAGTAACTAAGCCAATTACATGAGCTTTAGTCTTTGGGTAAAAAGGCTTAGGTTCCCATAGCAAGTATATACCAAATGGTACGAGGCTATAAGTGGTTATGCCATGCTCGATCTCCATACCTTGAGTGAAAGTATGGTATCCCTTACATAACACAACACGAGTAACACGAGCATCCTAACTCACGCACACGATGCAATCTAAATAATGCAATGGATAATATCATTATAAGAAAGAATAAAATAATATAAAGACCAATGGAATCAACTTCTCTTATCCCCAGTGGATTCGCCACTGTGAGCGGGGATTTTTGCCCCCACTCCGGTGGAATTGTTCTTGCTACTTCGGCACTATTTAGGCTCGGGGCCTTAGAGAACAAGGACCTAAGTCAGGAGAAAATGGAGTCGCCACCCGGACGGACTGGGAAAAATAAAGGGGTGGATGACTCGATTCCTAAGGAATCCCCAACCCCCTAATGAAAGTTGGGTACGTGTGGGGAAGGTGAGAAATATCCAGCACCCCCTACAACGCCCAGTTCATTGGAACCAGCCTCCTTTACAGGTCTTAATATTATAAAATTCTTAAATATAACAATATTATCTATATTTCACACAATAATTAAAATAAAGCATCGATATATTGAAAATCAAAGCAATGTCCAAGCAAAATAAATAAATGGACACCCATCCAAAGATGAAAACATGTCCTTACATTATTCATGCCTAAATAGGACACCCACTGAAAGGTAGAAACATGGCCTTTACATTGGTCCAAAATATAAAAGCAATTTAGATTACATGATATTTAACTAATGAGGTACCCACCAAGTGGAAACATACCTCTTACAACATTTGGAAATCTAAATAAATCGATAAAAGTAAATAACCATTCATCATAAATAAATCATTCATCAAAGATATTAAACATCAATAGAACGTAAACATCCATCCATGATAAACTAAATAAACCAAGCATTGAACTTAAATAAATTAAAGCATATAAAATAAATCAAAGCATAATCAAATATAAAATTGAATAAAGCAAATAAATATTCAAATTAGGGCTACTGTTTCTATTTAAGATTCTTTATTTAATGTGTTTAGGGTTTTGGAATTTATGAGTTTAAGCTACTGTGAGTTTTAAAGGAATTGACATGGATTAAAGTTTTATAATTTAAGAGGTTGATAAAATTATTTGATTAACCAAGTTAGTGTTTAAGGAGTGAAATCATGAAATTAGGGTTTGAACACTTTAAAACATTTAGATTTATGATTTACGGTTACTGGATCATTGTTTTGTATTTACCATATTGAATTTTAACATTTAAATTTATAAGGTTTTAAGATTTTAAAGATTAGGATACAGAAAAATTAGGGTTTAAGGTTTTAAGGGAATTAGGGTTTAAGAAAACTAGGGTTTAGAATAATTGGTTTGAGGTTTACTGTTTTGGGTTTTGGAGTTGAATTAGGGTTTTAGAATTTTAGAATTAGGATTTCGGAGAATGCATTAGATTTTAGAATTTGAAAATCAATTGATAATTTTATGAAACTTTATGAAAATAAACAATACGATTTAAGGTTTATAAAAAACAGAAAAGATACTTTTTTAGGGTTTTTGGAAAGAAAAGGATTCAATTTAAGGTTTTGAAAAACTGAAAAGCAAATTAGGGTTTTGGTAAATTTTGAAGCGATTTAAGGTTTTGAAAAGCTAGAAAGTAGATTAAGGTTTTAAGATTTTGAAGAAAGAAAAATAACTATTTTAAGATTTTTGAAAAAATAAAGAGACGAATTAAGGTTTTTAAGCTTTAGAAAAGGTAAATTAAGGTTCTAGGGTTTTTTGATTTTGAAGAAACAGAAACAATAATTTTTTATCATGAGGGATGAAAATACTGTAAATTAATGAAACAAATAAAGAAATTCATACCTTCGTTTGTTGGTTCCACCAAAAATGACTTCTTGGATGAACAAGAACAAAGACAAGCTTTGCTGCCTTTGATGGATTGAATTGCTTGTTTGCTCTCTCAAAAAGTCCGCTTTATTCAAATTTTTTCAATTCACTCGATTGTCCCTTTTTTCTCCTGAATTTTGATCCCAGATTTCACCACCTCTTTTATGTGTTGTTTTAGTCCTTATTTATAGAAGATTTTTATGATTAATTTTAGTTATTCATGGAATCTAACATTAATTAAGAAAAAAAAACCGAAACCTAATTGTATTTGGTTTCGAAAAAATTTGCGTTGAAAAAATTGTGCTGGCAAAAAAAACTGCTGCGGAAAAATTGCATTGGCAAAAAAAACTGCCGCAGCTGGCTGCGAGCTGCAGGGCGAAAACTGGCCTGTGGGCCATTTCGCCGCAATCCTTTTCGGTGATGAAATTTTTCGTCGCAGATTTTTATTTTTATTATTTTTTATTAATTATAAAAATTAAATACTAAAGTAAATATTATTTAATTAAGATAATAAAAATTATTTTGAACTAATTAAAATATATTGGATAACACAAAATTATTTTGGACTAATTAAAATATATTGGACTGGGCTGGAACAAAAATTAAGGGTTTACAATATTGTAAGCACGTCTAGGCCCTTAGAACTCATTAACTTGGATTTATTTGGACCAAATAAAGTTACTAGCTTAGGTGGCAAGTTATTTGCATTTGTACTTATTGATGATTACTCAAGGTTTACAAGGGTTAATTTCTTAGCTCAAAAGAATGAAGCTTTCAATCATTTTAACATATTTGCAAAAAGAGTTTAAATTGAAAAAGGCTATGTAATCACATCTATTAGAAGTAATCATGCAAAGAATTTGAAAATAAAAACTTTGAGAATTTTTGCAATGATTTTGGTATTTCACACAACTTTTTGGCTCTTAGAACACAAAAAAAAATGGTGTGCTTGAAAGGAAAAATAGAACATTGGTTGAAATGGCTTAGACAATGCTCAATGAATATGAGTTACCATCTTACTTTTGGGTGAAAGCCATTAATACCGTATGATATATTTTAAATCATTTTTACAAAAGGTCTTTAATAAAAAAAACTTCTTATGAGCTGTGGAATGGAAGAATATTCAAAATTTTTTACCTTAGAGTATTTGGATGCAAATGCTTTATATTGAATACCAAAGACAATCTTGGAAAATTCTCATCCAAATTGGATGAAGGCATATTTTTAGGATTTTTATCATCTAGCAAAGAATATAGAGTATTTAATAAGAGAACTCTAGTAGTTGAAGAATCAATCCATGTTGTTTTTGATGAATCCTCTAAACTTGATCAAAGGAGAGGTAGTAATGAGTTCTTGTGGGCCAGGACCATTTCGCCTACAGGTCTTAATATTAATCCATGCCTTTCCTTTTCAGGTCTTAATATTATAAAATTCTTAAATATAATGATATTATGCATATTAAATGCAATAATTAAAATAAAGCATCATTATATTAAAATTAAATCAGTGTTCAAATAAAATAAATAAATAGACACTGTTGCGCTCGAATTAAGTACTACTACAAGCATCACTTGCAAGTATACGAGGTAGTTGTAGCAAAAGTGATCGCCCCAAGGTCATCTCACAAGGAAGGTGTAGTTTTTAATAGCTTGATTGACAACTAATTTAAAAATGAGAGTCTATTGCTTGGGATGGTGCAGGAGTGTAATGGTTGTACAAGATCAAATCGATTCTTGGGAAGGTGCCTAGGGTTATAGGTCCATTCAATCAAAGCTCAATTCTCATATTATCCATTAACTTAACCTTGTAATTAATTTGTTTCTTAAGTTTAATTAGTCAATTACCAATTCATTAGTTTTCATATTCATGAATCAACAACAACCAATTGTTTTACATTTGCAAATTAATGAACCCTAGAACTTATATTTCTAATTCATTCTTAGGGTAGTCAATTGCATAATTCCGATATCAAATTTCACCTCTCAGTCCTTCACTCAATATCTAGAGATCAATAGGTAGCTAATCTATCAACCTAGCATACAATCCAATGCAACCAACCAACAACAAGGTACATCAATGGAAATATCAAATCAAAGCATTCAATCAAATATACTACAAACCCTAGGCATGGGTATTTAGCTCAACATCATCAATTCAAAACATTCATTCAACTCAATATAAATCAAATACAAATTGTTCATTGCAATATCAATTCTCTTAATACAACAAAATCAATATTGAAATGAATCAAAAGAGAGAATAGAAAAACCCCTTGTAGAAGCCAAGAGTAGGATTACTAGTCTTCCTCCTAGCTCCACTTTGATGTATGATGAAGAACTCAAGCCCTCTTCAATGGATGATTCTCCTTTGCAACGTGGGATGGAGCTTTCTCAAGTCACCAATCCTTCAATTGATTATGCCTTTGAGAGATGAATGGAGCTTTCTCAAGTCACCAATCCTTTCAATGAATCTTCTTCAACCTTTAAGAGCTTGTTAACCCACTTTATCCCAAAGAATCTCAAAGATCTTATCGATGGAGAGGATGGAGAAGATGGAGAGGATAGAGATCTTGCTAGCCGTGTCCATCACTGCTTCTTTCTTGCTTTCTTTTCTTTCTTTTCTTTGGTCTCAAGGGGTAACACGGCTAAGCTCCAGGCCATGTCATGTGACATGGCCAGTGGCTTGACCATGTCTCTTGCCAGTGTCGCCTTCTGCCTTCTTTCTTTTCTTTGTTCTCAAGTGGTGACACGGCCAAGCTCCTGGCCGTGTCATGTGACATGGCCAGTGGCTTGGCCATGTCTCTTGCCAGTTTCAGTCACTGTTTCAGCGACACGGCCAAGATAAGGGTGACTTGGCCATGTCTACCAATTTTTCCTTGGACACGGCCAAGCTTCAAGCGACATGGCCAAGCTTCGAGCGACATGGGCAGAGACATGGCCAAGATGGTGCTTGTGTTCAATACTGCTTCTATTTTCATATGATTTTATTTTCTCAGGATGAAACACGGCCAAGACAATGAGACATGGCCAAGCTTTAAGCGACATGGCCAAGACAATCAGACATGGGCAAAGACATGGTCAAGACGAGCAGACATGGCCAAGCTTCACGCGACATGGCCAAGACGATCAAACATGGGCAAAGACATGGCCAAGATGAGCAGACATGGCCAAGCTTCAAGCGACATGGCCATTTCATGTGAGTATGTCAAGTACTGCCTATTTTCTTTTCTTTCTTGGTTTCTTTGGTTTTGGTCTTTAAGTGAGACACGGCCAGTGGCTTGGCCGTGTCTCCTGGGTGTGTCACTCTCTGCCTTGATTTTCTTTGAGGGGACATTGGCTTGGCCATGTCTTGCTTGATTCATGCTCTTCCTTCACTGTTTTGATCATCCAAGAGAGTTTTTGCACTTTAACCTAAAACAAACACTCAAAACAAACTTTAAACAAAAATCAAATGAAAACATTAACTAAGAACTCATAAAAATCACACTAAAAACTAGTACAAAAATGATCTAAACAACTACCCCACACTTAATTCCTTGCTTGTCCCCAAGAAAGGCTAAAATTAAAACACTAAACAAGATAAATTTTGTTAAGTTCAAGAGTTATAAGAATGCATCAAGACTTCCCTATCCCTAAGTCCGTAATCAATATCGAATCGAACAAAATCGATACCCATTCAATTAAGTGGTTTTCCATGCATAACCTATGTTGTCGCTCTCTCACCAACTCTTACAAGTGTTTGATCATGGTGGTGTTTACACTCATAACAATCAATGAAAGAATATTACCATAGGCTTGCTTATCAATCAAATCTCTACCACAAAATTACAATCAAGCATCAATCAAAAGGTCTTTCTTTTGGTTGTAATGAGGCTAAGGTAAAGGCATGATATTTAGGAAATGTGAGCTTAATCATTAAGTTCAAGAGCACTTCAAGAATGAAGTAACCATCCATATATATGTACCCCAACAATTCCAAAACACCTTCTATTCATCTACCCTTTGTCATTAAAGAGCTTTTTAAGGGAACTCAATTATTAAATCTTGCAATGATTATTCCCAAACATATTCCAACCCTTTCAACAAGAACATCAATTATTCTTATTCTTATTATTATTTTTTATTTTTCTCTTCTTTTTTTATTTAGGGTTTGCAACTAAATAACATAATAGTTTGCAATCTTAAACCTACTAAATTTAACCCCACACTTAATTCAACACAACAGTAGGCCATAAACGCTCTTAAAATACTCTTGACCTAATGAAAAGGGTAAGAGATAAAATAGCATGATTAAAAGTTAGTAGTGTTATGAAAAAGAAAGAAAAGGGAAAATGAAATAGGCTTAAAATTGGCTAACTAAGGTTGAAAATAGGGTTGGTCTTTTTAAGCTAAAGTGGGTGCCTTAATCATCTTGATGCCTAATTGAAATTTTTATGTAGTCTCAAAATGCATGTCAAAGAAAGTTCTAGTAATTCATCAATCAAAGATGTTCACCCACAACAATAATGATAAGCTGATGGCTTAATTCCTCACTAGGTTAATGGCAATACAAGGGGAAAACCAACAAAATTGACAATAAGCACCAATTCTACTCAATTCTCAAATTCATGCTTCAAAAATTCAAAGGTCATCTATCAACAATTTTATAACAATTGAACTTTCTAAAATTCATTTATTAAAAGAAAAACATTAAAAACATTAACTAAACTTAAACAAAAAAATAACTTAAAATTAAAAACACAAAATGCACCCCACACTTAAAGATTCACATTGTCCTCAATGTGAGCATGCATAAACTAAGAGAGAGTTTAGATGAAACCTGATTTCCATCGTTCCCAAATACAATGTGTAGGGCTCCTTCCACTCATAATGCAATTTTCGCCCATGTCTAAGAGGATGAATAGCATGCAACTTTGAAATGTGTCCAATGTATTGCAAAGCCGAAACATCATCTTTGGAAGAGCAAGTGTCCAAAGGAAACATGTGGAAGTTGTCTTGGGGTAGTCCTCAAATGCTATAGGAACTTGATAAAAATATTTTTCAGTATGCAACATGGCTATGTTGATTTTTTGCTCTTTCTCACCACCAAGAGTGGGAGAGATGATCATCGGTTGCATACTGTTCTCCCCCTCCAAAACATATTTCAAAATTTTTGGGGTCTTTGGAGGTTCAACCAAGTTTAATTGAATCTCATTCTCATATACTTTAGCAATGGGAAGTTCCCTCTCAACAACCTCATCATTTAAGAGTAACTTTCTCTCCTCAATTTCTAAATTGAAAATATTAGGCTCTAATTCTAAGGTCATGGCCATCTCGAGCTTATCTACACTATTTTCATTATAGGGCATGTCATAGAGTTCAGGAATTTGCATACCTTGCTTTTCATCCTTCACTCTACTTGGGAATGGAATTGGTGGCATAAAAGGATTTGGAGGTTCAGGCAATTTTGTCAAAGTTGATGCTTCCAAATTCTCTTCCTCCTTTGATTGAATTAACTCCTCTATGTTTGGCTGTATCTCCTCGCCATTTTCTTCTTGATTAGTACCTGCATCAAAGGAATCACAAAATTTGTTATATATTACCTGTTCACTCCTCCAATTTGTGATTACCTTGACTTGCTCCAATTGGTTAGGAAATTCCTCCTTTTGGTGTGCTTGGAGTTGATGTGCTAGTTGCCCAACTTGAATTTCTACCCTCTTCAATGATTCCTCCAAAGAATCAAACCTCTCATTGCTCCTTTCCTAATTTTGTGCACTAATTTGAATGAAGGCATTCAAACTATCTTCCAAAGTGGGTTTCTTAAGTCGATCTTGATTTTGTGCTCTAGTTTGAATGAAGGCATTCAAACTATCCTCTAATGAGGGTTTCTTAAGGTGATCTTGATTTGAATATTGTTCTTGAGAGTAAGAACTTCTTTGGTAAGGTTGCAAACAATTTTGAGGTGGAATGTGTTGTTGGTATTCCCAAGAAAAAAATTGGGTAGTTTCTCCAATTTGGATTATAAGGATTGGAATATGGGTCATTTCTACCCCTTTCCTGGAAACTTTCAAAGGCATAGTCTTCCTCTTGCCTCTCTTGGTATTGTCCATAACCAAATGAACAAATGTTTGCATTATGTCCTACAATGCCACAGGCTGAACATACTTCACGAGTAGGCATAGGTGCTCGTCCTCTTGCATTTAGCATCTTAAGTTGATTAGTTAATTCTACTAATTGCCATGCCATTTTAGAATCTGCATTCTCATCATAAGCGCCCCCGTACATAGAAAATTGCATCTTTACAAAAACAAAATGCTTAACAATTTAAAAGAAACAAACAAACAATTAAATTAAGACAAATCGAACAAAACAAACAAACAATTAAATAAAAAAAAATCAAACTATCACAACTTAAACAGCCTTCCCCGGCAACGGCGCCAAAAACTTATTGTGCTCGAATTAAGTACTGCTACAAGCGTCACTCGCAAGTATACGAGGTAGTTGTAGCAAAAGTGATCGCCCCAAGGTCGTCTCATAAGGAATGTGTAGTTCGTAATAGCTTGATTGATAACTAATTTAAAAATGAGAGTTTATTGTTTGGGATGGTGCAGGAGTAATTTAAACCTAAGAGTAATGAGTGTAAGGGTTAATGTGTGTCATGGTTGTATAAGATCAAATCGATTCCTGGGAAGGTGCCTAGGGTTATAGGTCCATTCAATCAAAGCTCAATTCTCATATTATCCATCAACTTAACCTTGTAATTAATTTGTTTCTTAAGTTTAATTAGTCAATTACCAATTCATTAGTTTTCACATTCATGAATCAATAACAACCAATTGTTTTACATTTGAAAATTAATGAACCCTAGAACTTATATTTCTAATTCATTCTTAGGGTAGTTGATTGCATAATTCCGATATCAAATTTTACCTCTCAGTCCTTCACTCAATATCTAGAGATCAATAGGTAGCTAATCTATCAACCTAGCATACAATCCAATGCAACCAACCAACAACAAGGTACATCAATGGAAATATCAAATCAAAGCATTCAATCAAATATTCTACAAACCCTATGTATGGGTATTTAGCTCAACATCATCAATTCAAAACATTCATTCAACTCAATATAAATCAAATACAAATTGTTCATTGCAATATCAATTCTCTTAATACAACAAAATCAATATTGAAATGAATTAAAAGAGAGAATAGAAAAACCCCTTGTAGATGCCAAGAGTAGGATTACTAGTCTTCCTCCTAGCTCCACTTTGATGTATGATGAAGAACTCAAGCCCTCTTCAATGGATGATTCTCCTTTGCAACGTGGAATGGAGCTTTCTCAAGTCACCAATCCTTCAATTGATTATGCCTTTGAGAGATGAATGGAGCTTTCTCAAGTCACCAATCCTTTCAATGAAACTTCTTCAACCTTTAAGAGCTTGTTAACCCACTTTATCTCAAAGAATCTCAAAGATCTTATCAATGGAAGATGGAGAAGATGGAGAGGATAGAAATGGAGGATGAAGATGAAGGGACAAGGAGAGTGTCACTCTCTCCATCTCCCCCAAATCGTGTTTCCCCTCTATTCTTTCTTTTCTCTTTCTCTTTTCTTTTTCGCCAAAACCCTAGCCTTCTCCGCTCTCTTCCTCTTTCGTTTCGTGCAAAAGAATTCTTATATATTAAGGGTGACACGGCCAAGCTTGCTTTGGCTTGGCCGTGTCTCTCATTTTTCTTTGGGACACGGCCAAGCTTGCTGGCCTTATGCATCATTGCTTCTTTCTTTCTTTCTTTTCTTTAGTCTTAAGGGGTGACACGGCCAAGCTCCAGGCCATGTCATGTGACATGGCTAGTGGCTTGGCCATGTCTCTTGCCAGTGTCGCCTTCTGCCTTCTTTCTTTTCTTTGTTCCCAAGTGGTGACACGGCCAAGCTCCTAGCCGTGTCATGTGACATGGCCAGTGGCTTGGCCATGTCTCTTACCAGTGTCAGTCACTGCTTCACTTTCTTTGAGGGACACGACCAAGATAAGGGTGATTTGGCCATGTCCACCAATTTTTCCTTGGACACGGCCAAGCTTCAAGCGACATGGCCAAGCTTCGAGCGACATGGGCAGAGACATGGCCAAGATGGTGCTTGTGTTCAATACTGCTTCTATTTTCATATGATTTTATTTTTTTACAATGAAAAATGACCAAGACAATGAGACATGGCCAAGCTTCAAGCGACATGGCCAAGACTATCAGACATGGGCAAAGACATGGCCAAGACGAGCAGACATGGCCAAGCTTCAAGCCATATGGCCAAGACGATCAGACATGGGTAAAGACATGGCCAAGACGAGCATACATGGCCAAGCTTCAAGCGACATGGCCATGTCATGTAAGTGTGTCAAGTACTGCCTATTTTCTTTTCTTTCTTGGTTTCTTTGGTTTTGGTCTTTAAGTGAGACACGACCAATGGATTGGCCGTGTCTCCTGGGTGTGTCACTCTCTGCCTTGATTTTTATTTGAGGGGACATGGCCAAGCTTGATTTGGCTTAGCCATGTCTTGCTTGATTCATGCTCTTCCTTCACTGTTTTGATCATCCAAGAAAGTTTTTGCACTTTAACCTAAAACAAACACTCAAAAAAAACTTTAAACAAAAATCAAATGAAAACATTAACTAAGAACACAAAAAAAAATCACACTAAAAACTAGTACAAAAATGATCTAAATAGACACGCATCCGAGGATAGAAACGTGTCCTTACATCGTCTAATGTCTAAAACTGAATAGGACACCCACCAAAAGGTGAAAACATGTCCTTTACTTTAATCCCAAAAATAAAAATAATTTAAATTACATGAAAATTAATTAATGAGGTACCAATCATAAAAACATACCTCTTATAATTTTAATAAATAAATAATAATTAAAAAAATATTCATCCATGATAAATTAAATAAATCAAACATCAAAATTAAATAAATCAATCATCAAAATATATAATAAACTACATAATCAAATCTAAAATTAAATAAAGCAATAAATATATAAATTTAGGTTTATATCTTGAATTAGGGTTTCTTGAACAAAATTAGGGTTTAGCTAAATTTTAGGTTATGATCTACATATTAGGTTTTTGAAAATTAATTTTAGAATTTTAAATAAAGGCTAGGGTTTTGGTTATCAAAAGGGTTTTTCTTTAACCTAAGATTTAATATATACAAAACAAGATTTAAAATACAAATCAAAATTTAAAATAATGCACAATTATGGTTTAATATAGACTAGCATTGAAAAATATTGTGATATAATTCTAAAGTGTAAATTGTAATTGGGGTTTCAAATGATTGTATGATAAGTCTATATGTTATGGCAAAAATTGTTGTAAAATCCTATTCATGAACTATTAACACTGTAAGTTAAGTGTTGAAATTAATCAATGTATTTAACTAGATCAGTTAATAAGAATGTTACTTGTGTTGTAGACTCCACCAAATTGATGTGTTGATCCAAGCTATCATTTTCTTTCTGCCTAAAGCAATTGGTTCTTGGTTGAAGACTCCGTGATCCAAAGATCAGCCACTGTCACTTTGCTTTGCTTTTTTATTTTCAAATCATTTTCTTCTTTACTTGCTGATACTCAATTACTTTTTGATTATTCTTGTTCAACAAAACTGCTACTGTCTCTTTTTTACTGTCAATTTGTTAATCCCAGTCGCTCCAATCTGTTAATCCCTGTTTTGCCTCCCCTTTTCTCTATCTGTGTTAATCACATATGTATAGGGAAACCAACACTTTAACCTAAACCTAAACTCTCTAATCCGAGTCTTAAATGCATGAGGAAATCAAATTGCTCAGTCAAAACTTATTTAGAACTCGGATTAGTCAGGGGCTAAAAATCGACATGAGGCCTCCTCATATCGATTTGGGAGGCTAAAATCGATATGAGACCTTCCTCATATCGATTTTGGTTGCCCAAATCGATATGAGGGAGCCTCATATCCATTTTGAGTGTTAAAATCGATATGAGGTCTCCCTCATATAGATTTTGGCAGCCTTGACTCAAATCGAACCCTAATTTTTAATTACTTTCGGACTTAACCTATTTTACCATTTAATTTAGGCTTTTATGAATTGGACCAACGAATATTTAAGCTTTAAAATTAGGTTTAGGTTCTTTAAAATTATAACGGGACAAGGTAAGCTTCCTATTCCTAATTCTTGCCAAAATTAAGGTTTATAACTATCCGTCATATGCCTTAAGCATCCACTATCCACAAGCCAAACATTTTCATTGATAGTGGATTTTAGGCATAGCTACAAAACAACAATGTAGCTATAAAACACAACAAGCCAAACAATATGTGCATTGATACAAGGTTCTATACTTATGCACTTTCCTATTGAAGTTCAATGAACCATGCACACAATTGCAAGTGTGTGTTGAATAAGATTATTTTTGTGTATTTTTGTGTGCATGCCTTGTATACATGAATGCATAGTTTGCTCTTGGAACTTTAGTTCTAGAGCCTTGTGAACCAATGTAATTCTTTTATGATTTTTAGGTTTGTTTTGTGGATTAGTGTTCTTTACAACTTCAACACTAGAGGTTTGAGTTGTAGATACTTGTACAAATGTTGGTGCATTAGATGTAGTGATGGATGAGCCATTGAATTCTAAACCATTGTGGACCCTTAAATTTAGACCAATCGACATGAGCTAGCTTCATGTAGATTTGGATGCTCCAAATCGACATGAATCCTAATTTGGAAGGGATTTACAATTTAAGAATCCTAATTGTGTTTAACTTCAAAACCAAAAGAACCCTAATAGGCACATTATAAATAAATGAGGCTTAAACAATGAAGGAGGACTTTGGTAGCTGAATGATTATGGCCAAAATAACAAAAGAAAAAATAAATGGAGTCTGAGATAGTAGAACAATAAAGGTAATTTATAAGCAACATCGAGCAATCAACATACTTTGCTCAGCTAAAACCCTAGATTGATACAGGCAGTATCTTGGATCAATATTATTTCAATTTGTTGGAGCCAATAACGGAGGTTTGAATTCTTTGTTTAACTTACTTTAAGTTTACAATAGTTATTTAGTTTATTAACATTATTTTTAACATGATAGTAGAATTAGTTTTCAAGTATCAACAGATGGTTGAATGATTTTATCTTATGAATTTTGTTGACCCTTTAAAATATGAATATTCGGCAAAGCAACTTATTAGGACATCCAACAGCCATTCACAAAAAAATATCCTCTGCAATTATCTATCAAAATTAATATTACAACGGCATCAAGTTTTTATAATAACCAAGTTTAAATTAGAAAACCCTAATTCTCAACCAAAGTAACAGTTGTATTCCCAAAAAACTAAAATCATATTTTTTACACTAAAACCCTAATCCCAAAATCCTAAACCCTAATCCCAAATATGTATAATATGTAAAAACATATTCCCAAAATCCAAAAACCCTAATTCTCTATTTGCTTAATCTAAAACCCTAATTCTTAAATTTGTAAAAGCCAAAAACCCTAATCCTAAATACTAGAAATCCCAACCTTCCTAAACCTAACCCCAAATGCCTAACCATAATCCTAAAACCCTAAAACCTTAATTTCAAATTAAAACCCAAATTTCCAAACCAAAACCCTAGTTTCTAAATCAAAATGCTAATTGTATAGTAAAACCCTAATTGCATAATAAAACCCTAATTGTATAATTAAAATCCTAGTTTTAAGTTAGAAACCCTAATTTTGCATGTTTAAAACCTAATTTAAGATTAAATTGGATATGATTATTTGATTTATTGTTACATATTTTTATAATGGATGATGCATTTTGATTATTTTATTACTCATTTTATTTAGTTGAACTATATTTATTTATTTGGGTTTTAAAGTTGTAAAAGGCATATTTTCATTTTGTTAGTGCCTTGTTTAATTAATTTGTTTCTTTTATTTTATTTTTGGAAATTAATGTAAGGGACATGTTTCCACCAATTTGTGAGTGTCCTGTTTTATTTTACTTGTATTTTGGACATTGGACATTGTAAGGGCATGTTTCTATCTTAAATGGGTTCCCATTTTATTGCTTTATTTAAACTTGTTTCTATTTTAATACAATGTTAATTATTTCAGCAATTGCATATAATATGGATGATTTTATAATGTTTAAGAATTTAATAATATTTAGACTTGAAAAGGAGGTCGGTTCCAATAAACCAGACATTATGGGGGTGCTGGATCATTCTCACCTTCCTCATACATACCCAATTTTTCAAACCCATTAAGGGGTTGGGGATTCCTTAGGAATCGAGTCATCCACCCCTTTCTTTTTCTCGGTCGGTCCGGGTGGGGACTCCATTTTCTCCCGGTTTAGGCCCATATTCTCTAAGTCCCTAAGCTTAACAGTGCTAAAGTTGCAAGAACCATTCCATATGGGAGTAGGAGTAAAAATACATGCTCACAGTGGCGACTCCGCTGGGGATAAGAGAAGTCGATTACATTGGTCTTCATATTATTTTATTCTTTCTTATTACAATATTATCCATTGAATCATTTAGATTGCATCGTGTACGTGAGTTAGGGTGCCCGTGTTACCCGAGTTATGTTATGTAAGGGATACCAAACTTTTACTCAAGGTGTGGAGATTAAGCATGGCATAACTACTCATAGCCTTGTACCATTTGTTATATACTTTCTATGGTAGCCTAAACTTTTTAACCCAAAGACTAAAGCTCATGTAATTGGCCTAGTTACTTTCCTTAGGTTTTTACCCAAATGCTTATTATTTGACAATGATTTATATACCTTAGTTTGAAACATGGCCTATTTGGTTTGTTCTTTTCCTAAGATGACCTAATTATATTGTAAGCCCAAAACAATTTTATTCTTTTGAGCCTAAAAGACCCAAATTATTTTCAAAACATTCAAGATGGTCTTTAGACATAAAACTTCTCTAAAATGGGTTAAAATTTCTTTTCTACCTCATGGCCCAAGTACAAATCCCAAGATTCATTTTTAAAAAAATCTTTTTTACAATGGGCTTTGAAACAAAACTATTTTTCACTTCATTCAAATTATAACTTTTCTTAAATGGGCTCTAAACTATTTTTCACTTTATGCCATAGGCCTTTTCTTTAAATGAGCTTACAAATTAGTTAGGTCAATTATGGAATACTAAAAATTAATTGTGGGCCTAATTTATAATAAGACTTATTAATCATGGGCTTGTTGCTAGCATGAATAATTAATTTCTCTTTTAAATAGGAAAATTTATGATAAACATTTTAATTTAGTTTTAATCCATAATATAGGATAAAAGCTATTTTTAGTTGATAAATGATTAAGGCTTAATTAATGGGAATTATCATGGACTAATTTCTAAGTTTGAAAATATAATTATAGGTTAAACAATCGGAGTGAATTTTTCAAAAATAAGATATCTCGTATTGATATTTTGTTGACAATATACCTAAGGAAAGGGACTCACCATTCGTGTGTGGAAGATATAAGGTTGGAAGGAACATCCTAATTATCTTTATTTTGTTGTTACTTATGCATCCATGCATAAATATATACATGCATTGCATTACATTACATTACATGTCATTGATCTTTTATGGCTCATAGACCTGGAGTATAGTAGTTCAAGGGCTTATGAAAACCCAACCTATGCCAGTGACATAGAATCCAGCAATGACTCAGTCAGCTACTCACCAAAAGCAATGGAACCTAAAAAGATTTAGAAGATGGTGGAGGACACACTCAACTCCAAGATGGAGGAACCAAAGGGGGGTCCTAGCTGAGACCATGAAGAGCCAGCTAGTTGTACTATTGGGGAACACTATTGAAGCATCTGCTAGAACTAAGAAGTAGAAGGATAAGGCAAAGGCCAAGGTTGGTGAAGCAACCTTTGATGATGACAAAGTAATAATTGATGATGATGACTAGGCTTCATACTTTTAACATTCTTAAGATAAAAAAGAAAGAAACAAATGTTGTGGAAAAATAAATTATTGAAAAGACTAAAACTTCAGACATGGAGAAGATGATTGTCGATTTAGAAAAGAAGTTTGAAAAGAAGCTCAAGGTTGATGAGATGTCGAAAGTAGACAAGTTGTTTTAACAAGATGAGGAAGTCCCTTACAAATTTAAGATGCCTTCCTTCGCCAGGTTTGATGGAACTGGCAACTCTCATCTTCATGTCAAGAAATACATCACTGCTATACAGTCTGTCTGAGCTACTAGGGCTCAAACTTCAAGGTACTTTAAGCTCTCGTTTGACCTTATTGTGCAAAATTTATTCAACACCTTAGAGGATGGTACTTATAAGTGTTGTGATTTATTGTATAAGGCCTTCATTCAGCAATATGGGTACAATGCTAAATTGGAAGTTACTTTGATGGAAGTGGAGTTGATCAGCCAGAAATAGAATGAAAACTTCATTGCCTATATGAAGAGGTGGAGAATTAAGGCTGCATTGCTCAAGAAGAGGACTGATGAGTCAAATTAGATTAGGATGATCGTAAGAGGGGTGCTACCTAATCTTCATGAATGATTGTCCCATACTCTTATAAGGATTTCAAAGATCTTCTCCAAGCTGGCTTGTAAATATAAGAATGGGAAAGGGAGAAGAACTATTTTTCTATAATAAAGAACAAGAAAGGGAACTATTAGTTTGGCAATCAAAGCACGTAAAAGGTAGTCGATGTTAATGCAATTGGCCAATGAGGTAGGAGGCAATTTTTAGAATTGGGAAAATCATTCTTCTGGGTTTTTAATAAGCTACAGAAGAAGATTGTTACAATCATTAACTCCCCGACCTTTGCCAAATTCTCTGTCACCTAACTTTCATGCTAAGGCATTTTGCCAATTCCACCAAATGTTATGGCATGAGATGGACAAATGTTTGAGATTGAGGCATGATATCTAGAATTTAATTGATAGTGAAAAGTTGCCTGAACCTAACAAGCCTAACATGCAAGACAATCCACTGCCAAGGTTCAACATAATACTACCACTAGCAACTTTCATTATCAAAGGAGGTTTGAATGAGAAGTTTGTTCTGTCTTCTTTCCAAGATGTAGGTGATGAAGCAGTTAAAGAAGAAGAGGTACTTGGCAAGATGGAACCAGCTGTGATGAAAGGGAATGAAGTGACCATCTGTGTTGTAAATGAATTTTGGGATTCAACTGATAGTGATGATGATTATGAGCCAAAGAAGGAAGAATAGACCTGGTCCAAGCCTGAAGAGGATGAAGTGATGAACACTCACTCTGGTAAGCCTTATACAAGGCCACCACCAAAAGAAATAGAAGCCAATAAGGGAAAGAAGTTGAAACCAGGAAGTAAAGAGGAAGAAGATGATGTTGTTCTTAAGCATTTAAAAAGAAATTAAGCTAGTATTAGTATCTAGGACTTACTAGCTACATCCAAAAAGTATCGAGTAACTATGGCCAAAGTTATGGCAAGCATGCAGATTTCCATTTTTGTGACACCCGATGAATAGATCCATTTTCTGGGGGTAAGTATGGCTGAGGAAGTAAAGAAAGGTGATGGTGCTCAGAAGAAGAACAAGGTTTATGTGGGAATGGTGTCATTTTTGGATGTTGATCTACCAAAGGAGGGGAGAGATCACATTTGCCCACTTTTATCAAAGTAGAGATCAAAGGAAAAAGGACTCCATATGTCATGGTTGATGATGGATCTGCCATAAACATCTGCCTACTTAAGGTCTTGCTAAAGCTTACTATGTCAACAAGGGATCTAAGCCCAACTGAGGTGACAATTAGGGCTTATGATAATACTAAATGGCATGCCAAAGGACTTTCAAAGCTATTGTGAAGGCTAGTCCTATTGAATCCATGGTATAGTTTATGGTCCTAGATATACACGTCACCTTTATAATGCTATTAGGATGACCTTGCTTTCATCCTCTGGGTAGAGTTCCTTCTACACTCCATCAAAAGATCAAGTTCCAAAATGGGGATGAGACAGTGGTTATCAAGGCTAAGGATAATGAAGTAGTGAATGCCCTATTGATCGAGAGGCCTCTCAACGGGTTTTAAGTGGCTGTTGTTTTTGATAATGAGAGTGAGTTCTAAGATTTTGGCTGTGATGAAGAAAATAAATTACCTACCAGGCACTGTCCTTGGAAAAGAAAGACAGGTGTGATAGAGCTTTCGAATTTCAAGACTCAAACTTCCAAGAAAGGGTTGGTATAAAATCAAGCTAATGAAAGTGTTTTGGTAAAAAAGAATAAGAAGATGAGTTTTCCTCACCTTGAAGAGGTTTTCCTCACGTAGTTTTCCTCATCTAGATATGGGACCACTCCAAGGGAGGCCGGAGCTAATCATGTTCATGGGACAGATGATCCCAGGTTTTGAGATCTTTTCTAATGTTGCTAAACTGGTGGAATAGATGGAGAAAAATCTTGTTCGGCCAGTTGATAAGGAACGTAGTCCAGAGGAGACGAAGAAAGTTGTCCTATAGATCCAAAAGAATCCAGAGGAGATTGCTGCTCTAATTGAAGAATAGTTTGAAAGCCTTTTAGTTTATGATTGTAAGAATAATTACTCTAATTTTGATTTTAATTTGTCTGCTCGGTATAAGGATGAGGATGTTTTCTTTTCCAAAATGAATGCAATAAAGTCTGATTTTGCTTACTTGTGTAATGTTTTTCCTGATAGTTGCATACATTTAAGTAGTGATTACATGATTATTTTTAATATTAACTCTTTTGGCATATAATCATTAAATTTGAGAACAACCGACAATCCTAAAAACATTAGCATAACATCTGACCTTACACATGAAGAGAGAGATTAGAAAAAAATATTTAAAAAGTATGAAGAAGTCTTTGATTGGTCTTATGAGTATATGCCTGGAATTGATCGAGACATAGCTGAGCAAATTATTTCCACTTACACTGATATGAAACTTGTCAAACAAAAGCTTAGATGATTAAAGCCGGAATGGGCAGAAAGGATCGAAGAAGAAGTCACTAAGCAAATACAAGTGAAATTCCTTGAAGTGATAGATTATCCTGACTAGTTAGCTAACATTGTTCCCGTGTAAAAGAAAGATGGAAGAATTAGGGTTTGTGTGGACTACAGAGGCTTGAATAAGGCTACCCCTAAAGATGATTTTCTTTTACCCCATATATATGTCCTTATTGATAGTGTAGACTTTAGTGTGCTACACTCATTCCTATATGGATTTTCTGGATACAAACCAAGTATTAATGGCCCAAGAGAATAAAGTTAAAACTGCCTTAATCACTACATGGGGTATATTTTATAAGGTGATGCTGTTTAGATTAAAGAATTCTGGAGCAACTTACCAAACGATGGCTACCACCTTATTTCATGACATGATACATAAGGAAGTTTAGGTCTATATTGATGATATGATGGTGAAGTTGGACACAATAGAGCAGCATTTTTAAAATTTAGAAATCTTCTTTGAAAGAGCAGTAAAATATAAGTTGAGGTTGAACCTAAAGAAGTGTGTGTTTAGGGTTATTTCAAGCAAAATCTTAGGACACGTGATTTTTCCAAATGGCATTGAGATTGACCCTTACAAGGTTAAGGCAATCGGGGACATGCCAGCCCCTAATACAGAGAAAGAAGTTTGAGGGTTTATCAAAAGGTTATAGTACATTAGCAAGTTCAGCAAAACTTACCACAATCTATGAACCTATCTTTAAATTGCTTAAAAAGAATCAGCTTATCAAGCAATGAAGAGTGTAAAAAGGCCTTTGAGCATATAAAATAGTATTTACTAAATCTACCTATTTGGAAACCACCTAGACCTAGCAGATGGCTTAATTTATTGAAAAGAATCTTATCTACAGGTATGGAGTCCTTCATAATGTAGTATCGGACAATGGGCTGCAGTTTCAAGAAACAATTAAGAACCTATTCTTGAAGTACCATATCCGTCATCATCGATCCTCCCCTTATAGACCAAAGTCTAATGGTCCAGTAGAAGCAACAAACAAGATAATTAAGTAGATTTTTTCTAAGATGACTAAGACATATAGGGTTTGGCCAGAAATGCTTCATTTTTCTTTATGGGGATATAGGATTATTATGTGAACTCGGACTGGAATGACACCATTTTCTTTAGTTTATGGCATGGAGGCAGTGTTACCAATTAAGATTGAGATCAAATCACTGAGGGTCATCTTGGAAGCTGAATTGCTTTAGACGGAATGGATAGCAAGTAGATAGATTTGCACAACTGGCCTTATTAGAAGAAAGAAGATTGAAGGCACTGTATCATCATCAGTTGTATTAAAGAAAGATAGCTCAAGCTTACAATAGAAGGGTTCAGATTAGAAAGCTTAGAATTAGTGACTTGTATTGAAGTAGTGCAAGCCTAATGTCCTTGATCCAAGAGGAAAGTTTAGACCTGGTTGGGAAGGGCCATATGTTGTAAAATGAGTCATGAACAAGGGTGCATTCAAGTTGTCTGACATGGATGGGAACGAGTTTAGTGAGACAGTGAACATTGACAGGTTGAAGAGGTTTTATGTTTGAAATAAAACAAAGACCTTGTTAGGTTGAAAATCTGAAAGGGCAACCTAGGCAAAAGATAGAGTAGTTAGCTAGTTCTAAAAACCCAAGAGGGCTGGCTAGGCAACAATTAGGGCTATAATGAGAGAAAATTATCAATTAGAAAACCCGAAAGGGTTGGTTGGGGATAGGAGTAATCTTGTGTGTGCTAGCTTTATATTTTTTATTCTTCCCCAATTTAATAAAATAAAATTAATATTAAAATTATTCTATATGCACTATTTCAAATAATCTGACCATTAGGGTAAAACAAATAACACAATAGCGAAAAGTGATGATAAATTATGAAAAAGGAAAACATCTTTTTATTATTATTGTTCATCCTAACATCATTATTTTTAAATAATTGACAAGTGTATGTGTTATGGCAAATGATAAGTGTAACGTGCAAGCCAGCCTTGCTTCAGTTGATCCAAGTAAGCTTCAGTCAGACGGCGCATGTCCAAATTAGGAGTGAATTCAAAACCTCAAGGCTCAGTGTTGTACTGGCAGTTAAGTCGACAAGGATCATAATAAGTGCATCGATGGAGAGCAGCAAAGGAAATACATCAAATAAGTCTGAATGGTGACGTGGGTGATTTTACACCAAGGTACCAACTAACAAATGTTAATCATAGCTCATGAGTGGATCAAATCAACCCATTCGACATATGAGGAAGCGGGAAGAAGCAATTTCCTTGCAAAATGATGTCAAGGCAAATTTCTGATAAAGTCCATAGATGGGGTGTCGAGCAAGCTGAAGCACTTCTGTAGCCATATCTATAAAGGTGAACAATAATTTATTATAAAAAAAAGAGCTCGTTAGTTTAGAAACCTGCATGGGTGGCCAAAGCAAAAATTAAGGTTGTTCGCTAGCTTGAAAACCCGCAAGGAAAGTCTAGGCAAAAATTAGAACCAAAATTTAAAAAAAAAAACTCTGCTAGGTTGAAAACCCATAAGACTACCTGGGAAAAATTAGGATAGCTTGTTATTTCCAAAAATCTATAAGGGTAGACTAGGCAAAAATTAGAGCAATAAAAATAAAGGCCTAAATTGAAAACCCAAAAGGGTGATTTAGGTAATTACATAAAGAGGTAAGGGACTTCCAGCCAACCTCCTTGAAGAATGTTTTTTGAATTGATCCAATCCAACTAGGGTTTTAGCTAAGATCATGGGTACTGGTGATAATCCTCCATCCATTTGGTCCATGATATCCAGTGCTCGTGGTTTGATATCACCATAAGAAGAAACAAGCAGAAACTAACCAAGCAAAAATAGACAAAATATGCATCCCCATGCTTTGGTGGGAGCCAAATGGGAAGTGCAAAAATTGATCAATGGACCAAGCAGGATTTTCTCATCTCAATTTAGTTGCAAAACTTCAGGTTTTGAGAGATGAAATAGCATCTGCATCTTTTGATGAGTCTTTGACCTCAATATGGGTAATGTCATTGGATGATTGCTTAGATATCCAATGACATATTTCAAATTCTTTGCTCATAAGACATATTTTGAAGTTGTTTATCTTGAAAGTCCTAGATTTCACATCCTAAAAGGAGGCTATGGCTTGTCAAAAGGAATTATCCAACTTGACATTTTAAAAGAACTTCAAATTATTAATTTGAGACCAAGATATTTGTTCCCAATGTGTAGGTTTAATGGTCTTAAATAAACCCTTGATTTTCTTTAAATTAAGCTCAATCATTATTAGGGTTTAAAAAGAATCAAAGTTGTTTGAATTGATTGTGTAAGATTTATTTTTTTACCACAGCTAAAATTATAAGAAACGTTGGCGGTTGGCATGTGCAGATGGGTTAACTTGTCTTGAATGAAGAATTTTAGCTGATTAAATAGGCAATGGCTTGTAGACCGAACTGCACAAGGAATAGGCATGTGCATTTAATCTGTGCCGAGTCCATCATGGTTTTGGAAATCTGATTCCATAACAAATTTGGATTTGTCAATTTGTCATGGACGTTCTGTATGAATATATGTTATAAAAAAAGGAATCAAAAAAGTCAAAAAAAGTGATGAAAAGTCAAAGTGACAGGAAAAGTAAATATTATTATTGTTATTATATTTTAATACAAGTCTTTTATTTAATATAATACAAGTTGATTACTATGAAGAGGGAGGCAGTCCATAATCAAATAAAGTCCTGAGAAAGTCATAGCCTGATGGAGGAGGAGGCATATCATCCACCCAAAGTCCACTCGAGGAGGAAGCACGTGAGTCTCTATTGCCCTAAGAGTCAGTTCTATAATAGTCATCCCCTAAGAAAGGAGGAGGCATGTAATGGACATCAGTCTAGGGCCCCTTCGAAGAAGAAGCATTAAGATCCCTCATGCCTTGAAATCGAAAGTCCTGAAAGTTCTGTTTTGACTGATGGTATAATCCTTGAAAATGAGCAGCATGCTGCCGACTGGCAGTTAATTCTTCTTGCAGCTTTTTATCATGTTCCTTAAGCATCCACTGTGAGCCAGACCAGGAAATGGTAAGCCCATACATTTTCATGCATACATACAACATACATCATTATGGAATAGGGTGACAGACCAGGTAACTCTGATCAAAGCCCTAAGGATAAGATGGCATATCAGGAGCAAACAAAGAGAATTGTCATTGTATTGGAGTAGCATATGGTGGGAAACTTCATGACTAGGGAAGCCAGCAGCCTATAATAATTATAAAGACAGTTAGAACAATGTAAGAAGAAGCAGTTCTAATGGTAAAATATTAAAGTATTCACCTGAGAAGTGCCAGTCCTAAGGTCGCCACTCGAATGGGAAGAAGGCTCCCTCTCCTCCTCCTCCTTATCTTCCACTTCTCTTTCTTCCCATTCTTCTTCTCCTGAAGCCCCCAAATGCCAACTAGAGAAACTTTAAAATCTAGCAATTGATCCAGAATGAATTGGACATATGAAACATCCGATGAAAGCAGAAAGGCCCCAATATCAATGCAATTATGAGCACAACTCTAATAAGGTTCTGGAATGGATATGGTGTTCATCACAAATGATGGGATATTTACTAGTACCCTCCAATGGTCAGGACCGAGAAACCACTTATACACTTGTCCACTAAGAACCATCCATAAGAAACTGGGCCTGCAATAATCTGACGACAATCTTATAAATGTAGTTCATCAATCATAAATGTAGTTCAGTTGTTTCTCTCTTCAACTCTATACCAACCTACATCCACCTGTAAAAAAACAAACATGTAAATTGTTTTGCTCATAAGTTTTGATATAAATATTAACATTTCTTTTACTTGGTCCCAGGTTAAGCAACTAATATGGTAGAGATGAGTGTGCACATGATGGCTTTCAGGCACTTCTTTAAAGCCCAATAACCAGAAACTTAGCCTTGTATATCTGGCTCGTGGTCCAATAATATTGGGAACTCTCATTAGGTTATGCTCATGAACCTAAACATATACATAAAAGGAAAGATCAAATATGTACAAATGTAATTAGGATCAATAGTTATAAGGAAAGTGATACCTCGGCAACAACCATAAAACTAATGAAGGATCTTTTATTCCTGCAAATTGCATCAAAGTCATGGTAAAGGCAGGCGAGGCCAGCTTCTCCACATGCATAAGATGGCATACGATCTAAATCAAAAAGGATATGTAGCACCGACCAGTGGATGGCACACTCAATTCTGCCCAATATGGTTGCCCTTTGTAGACCCTTAATTTTTTACCAAGTCCAGTCAAATATTTTAAAATAAGTCCGAAATAATTTTTGTGGTATTTATTATTTATTTTAATATTTATTAATTATTTTATTTATTATTTATTATTTATATTATTTATTTTTAATAATATAAATAAATATATAACATTTATTTTAAATATATATAATAATAAAAATAAAAAATCGGATGGACCAGTCAGTGAGCGACACGTGTCAAGCCAGTTTGATCGGCCTGCGGCAAATTGGCCTGCCCTAATTCTCTGCAGGCCAAGCCTACGGTGAATTGTGCAATGCCACGCATGTTCCCCAGTAATTCCCAACGTGCCAATAGCCCATGCATGCCCAGCACACAGGCCTAGCGCCCCAACACTCCCAACACGCAGGCCCCAGCGCCTCGCAGCAGAGCACGCAGGCAATTTTTGCCGAAACCCTATTTCTCTCGGTTTTAATTTGATTTTCTTATTAGAATTTATTTTTCGAAAGCTATTAGGTTTTTTTACTTACCTATAAATAACAACATTAAACACAGACTTAACAGATTTTTTTCTGAGGGGACTAAAACTTTTGATTTTGAAAGAATTAAACAGGGGAGCTTGGATGGACAGTACTAACACTTTTGGACTTAGGACGGTTTTCTTTTCGGAGGACTTTGGGATCGAATAGAAAGAAAAGTGATAGAGAGAAAAGAGCAACAAAAATCAAATATTAAACAAAGAGAACGAATTAACAAGGCAGTAGTTTAACTCACGAATAAGGCTCTTGCAAACGAAAGTTTGGATCAAAGTTTAATTATTGGTGGAATCAACAAACGAAGGCATGTCTCTAAAATTGAATCTATTTAAATATAGCATATTAAACTTCAATAATTTTTCATATCTTTCATGCAAAGCTAATACTATAGTTAATAATGTTATTTTCATAAAAACCCCAAAACCTATTTTCTAAATCTTAAACCCTAAAATCTTAATTTTTAACACCAAAACCCTCTAACCGGCTAGTGGGACTGCCGTATGGGCTAGTCGAAGGGGTCAATATTTATTTATGTATTATAAGTCTTTGTGTTTAATTTCATTTATCTAAAACTCTAATTTAATTATTAAAATTTTAAAACCCTAATTTAATATGTAAACCATATACTTATACATTTATTGCTTTATTTAGTTTTAGATTTGATTATGTAGTTTATTATATGTTTTGATGATTGATTTATTTGATTTCAATGTTTGATTTGTTTAATTTATCATGGATGAATATTTTCTTTATTATTATTTATTTACTAAAATTGTAAGAGGTATGTTTCCATGATTGGGTACCTCATTAATTAATCTTCATGTAATTTAAATTATTTTCATATTTTGGAATTCATGCAAAGGACATGTTTCTACCTTTTGGTGGGTGTCCTATTTAGTTTTGGATATTGGACGATGTAAGGACATGTTTCCATCCTCGGATGGGTGTCCATTTATTTATTTTGTTTGAACATTGCTATGATTTTTAATAAAGTGGATGTTTATTATGATTGCATGTAGTATGGATAATATTGTATTAATTAAGATTTTTATAATATTAAGACCTGAAAAGAATGCCGGTTCCAATGAATCGGGCTCTGTGGGGGTGCTGGGCCATTTCTCACCTTCTCCACGCGTACCCAACTTTTTGAACCCGTTAGGGGGTTGAAAATTCCTTAGGAATCGAGTCATCCACCCCTTTCTTTTTCCCGGCCCGTCCTAGTGGCGACACTATTTTCTCCGGGCTTAGGCTCGTGTTCTCTAAGGCCATGAGCCTAACAATGTTGAAGTCGCAAGAACCATTCCACATGGGAGTATGGGCAAAAATTTCAGCTCACAGTGGTGACTCCACTGGGGATAAGAAAAGTTGATTATGTTGGTCTTCGTATTATTTTATTATTTCTTATTATGATATTGCCCATTGCATCATGTGTTTGAGTTAGGATGTTCGTGTTACCCATGTTGTGTTATGTAAGGGATACCATACTTTCACTCAAGGTATGGAGATCGAGCATGACATAACCACTCATAGCCTTGTACATCTTGGTATATACTTGTTATGAGAACCTAAGCCTTTCAACCCAAAGACTAAAGCTCATGTAATTGGCCTAGTTACTTTCCTTAGGTTTTACCTCAAATGCTTGTTGTTTAACTATGGCTAATTTATCTTGGTTTAAATCATAGCTTATTTGGTTTGTTATTTTTCTAATATGACCTAATTACATTGTGAGCTCAAACAATTTTCTTCCTCAAAATCCAAAAGACCAAAACTATTTTCAGAATTTTCAAAATGGTCTTTAGACATAAAACTTTTCCAAAACAAGTCAAAAATTCTTTTCTCATGACCCAAATACAAAGCCCAAAATCCATTTTTTTTTTCTAAAATCTTTTTACAATGGGGTTAGAAACAAAATTATTTTCACAACCTTTTGAAAGAGCTTACGAATATTTAGGTTAATTATGAAAATACTACAAATCAATTGTGAGCCTAGTTTATACTAAGAATTATTAGTCATAGGCTTATTTTTGGTATGAATCATTAGTTACTTTTTCGAATGAGAAATCTATTTATAATAAACCTAATTAATGGGAATTATCATGAACTGATTTCCATGTTCAAAAATATAACTATTGATTAAATCATCCAAGGGAATTTTTCAAACAAAATACCCTATGTTGGTATTTTGTTAACCATATACCTAGGAAAAGAGACTCGCCATTCGTGTGTGGAAGTTATAAGTTTGGAAGGGATGTCCTAACTATCTTTATTTGTTGTTTGTGTATACATACATTTGAATCTCATATCATTGATCCTCTCTGGCTCACAGCCCTAGATTACAATAGTTCAAAAGCCTATGACAATCTGACCTACACTGGTGATGAAGAATCCAGTAACAACTCAGTTAGCTTCTCACCAAAAGCAATGGAACCTGAGTAGATTCAAAAGATGTTGGATGATGCCCTTGAAGTCAAGATGGAAGAATTAAAGAGGGCCCTAGCTGAGATCATGAAAAGTCAAATGGCTGCAATGTTTGGGAACACTGTTGATGCATCCGCAAGCACCAAGAAAGACAAGGGAAAGGCTAAAGTTGGTGAAGTAGTCTTCAATAATGACAAGATGGTTATGGATGGTGATGAATAATGGGCCCAATACTTCCAAGATTCTCAAGATAAAAAGGAGCCGAAGGTTGTTGAGAAGACAACTGTTGAAAAGACCAAAACTTCTGATGTTGAGAAGATGATTGCTAATTTAGAAAATAAATTTGAAAAGAGGCTGAAAATTGAAGAGATGTCCGAGGTTGACAAGTTGTTCGAGCTAGACGAGGAGGTCCCATACAAGTTCAAGATGCCTTCCTTCACTAGGTATAATGGTATAGGAAATCCTCACCTACATGTTAAGTAGTACATCACCGCCATGCAGTCTGCCCGAGCTACTAAGGCTCAAACTCTATGATACTTTATGCTCTCATTGGACCCTGTTGTCCAAAATTGGTTCAACACCTTGGAGGATGACACTCAAAAGAGCTGGTATTTACTATATAAAGCCTTTATTCAATAATATGGATATAATGTTGAATTGGAAGTTACTTTAATGGAGCTGGAGTCCATTAGACAAAGGCCAAATGAGAACTTCATGGACTATGTAAAGAGATAAAGGAACAAGGTGGCTTTGCTCAAGAAGAGATCCAATGAATCGGATCAGATTAGGATGATTATAGGAGGAGTGCTGCCTAGTCTGCATGAGAGGATGTCCCACACTCTTATTAGAGATTTCAAGGATCTTCTTCAAGCTAGTTTGCAAATTGAAGAATGGGAGAGGGAGAAGAACTAGTTTGCTACAAGAAGAAATAAAAAAGGGAACTACCAGTCGAGTAATCAAAGCACCTAGAAGGAAGTTGATGTTAATGCAATTGGTCAAGGAAATAGAAGACAGTTCTTGGAGCTGGGGAAACCTCTATCTTGGGTTTTCAACAACCTACAAAAGAAAGGGTTGTTACAACCATTGGCTCCTCGACCGCTACATAATCCTCTACCACCAAACTTTGATGCCGAGGCTTTTTGTCGATTTCATCAAATGTAAGGGCATGAGATGGATAAATGCACTCGTTTAAGGAATGAGATTCAAGATTTAATTGACAGTGGAAAGCTACCTAAGCCAGACAAGCCCAATACCAAAAGTAATCCATTGCCTAAATTTGGAAGAGTACCTCCACCGACAACCTTCATGGTAGGAAAAGGATTAGAGGAAGATTTTGTTTTATCCTCTTTTCAAGATGAGAATATTGAAGATGTGGAATGAGGATAAATTTTATTCAATAAACTTCCCTTAGCTTGGAGTGTTGCTCTATTTATTTTGCTTTTTTAAATATTTAATTAGAACAATTATGTTTTAAAAATTAAGATTATTTAAATAAATTATTTTCCTTAAATTTTTGTTGGTCTTTGTTCATTTTGGTGCCCAATCAATGTCGAACCTACCTTGATTGGCATTTCTATGCATCATGGTCCGAATGACTTTACTAGACGAGGGAATTTTTTTTATAGCCAAGTATCAGCTGAAGGTATCCAAGGCATCAAATTTTGAGTCATTTCCATAGCTGTACGAGGTTGTTGGCTTGAGGGAGCTGTACTTCTTGAACTGCATGGTCTAGAAGATTCAATGCAATGTAGCTCGTGCTATCACGCACTTTTCCTATGAGTAGTCCAAGAAAGGGGCACCAGATAACTTGCATGGTGGCATATATGTCACGAGACTAGCTCGCAGTTTAGGGGTGTTAGATGGATGTCTCCCAATAACTTTAGATAGGCTCCCCAAACTTTTGGGCATGGACACTTTCAAATGGTGAAATCGAGAGAAGGTGGTGGAGCTACAGGCACCGCCTATGGATTCTGAGCCAATTCTACCTATGGATTTTGAGCCAATTCCTTCTGCTCCCACTTTCGACATACCTCCACCTCTACCCACAGACGCACCAGGCCCATCCACCACTGCTGGACCTTCTTCCTCAGCTGGCCAGCCCTTTACTCTAGCCCCTACCTTCAGAGACTAGCTTCATTCTGTGAATGTTGAGTGGGATGATGACCGAAAACCAACTGAATTTGAGCGCCAGATATGTAGGATAGAAGAAAAAATTGGAAACCTCGAGGCGAACCAGAATAAATTATTGACTCAGCAGGACCAGATCCAGCGTTTCATGTAGCAGCACTACTCATCCTTCCAAGCACAACTAGATCATGAGATACTGAGGAGGCAATGGCTCGAGCAATCCATGCTCGAGTTTTGGAGGTCTCAAGGATTTAGCCCTTCACAGCCACCAGCTCCACCGTACCAGCCTCCAGTACCCCGTGTTGATATTTCGAATGACGGTGCTAGTGATGATGCTACTGCCAGTGGTGATGATACCAGTGCTAGTGTTGATGCTACTGCCAGCGGTGATGATACCAGTGCTAGTGATGATTTCAGTGCCGAGCCCATGACCGACTAGATCATTTTTTTTCTTTTCTTATTTTCTTTTATTTTTTTATTATTTTCTTCTGGATGACTGTATGTTTAATTTTGTTTTTCTGTCTTTCTTTTTATTATTATTTATATATATATATATCTTTGAACCTTCACAATTTTGTATGTCCATTTTTGTCCTGTAGCTCATTCGACTTTGCGATGCTTTTAGAACCATATTCATATATGTCGATTCATGGACAAGTCAGGAAAGTTCTCTCTCTCTCTTTTTCTTTTTCTTATTTTACATACATTGCGGACAATGTGTGTCTTAAGTGCGGGAGAGAGGTATATTTTTTTAGATTGAGCTTTTATTTTCATTCTTTCCATTTGATGCATTTGTCTCATTCAGTTTCTTTGATTTTATTTTTGAGTTCAAATAAACTAGATTGCTATAATAATATGAAGTTAAATGGTTACTAATTTAATGAACGATAATATCTTATTGAGATTGACTCAATTTTCTTAATTGATTGCTAAAGACTAAATGTGATAGTTTGAATTAGGTAGTTGATTGATGAGAGTTGCACATCTGAAGTTTAAAACCTTAGTTACATTTTTCATCATGTTCCAATTCCTTAGATACTTGAGTCAAACTTAGTATGACATCTTTATTATCTTAAGTTCCTAACAACTTTACTTGAAAAAAAATAATTAAAAAATTAAAAAATAAATAAAATAATAAATTAAAAAATTCAGGAGCTTTGAAAATGTATCCCTGTTCCGTTGATTTTTAACTCTTGAATTGAAACGAATGAGTTGGAATCATGAATAGTGCTAGTAGTCATTTGAATGGTGATTCTAATTGAGTAACCAGAGGTCGGAATCACAAATGTTTACCTTTGCGTCAAAAAGTTAGTACCAATTCAAACAAGTCGAGCTTCTTTTGAAAAAAAAGAAAAATGTTTCAAGCAATGCATTTTATGAAGGGGTCAAAGAACTTAAGATAAAATTTACACTTTCTTACTTCGTTCATGACTTTTGAGTTCCTGCAATTTTATGATCAATCTTTTAACTCTGAATTTTTAGATTTTAGATCTATTAGATTTTTGTTTTGAACTTCTTAATTCAGCTATCATGTTTGAGATTTAGTTTTTGGTTGAGAATGTTGGGTTTTCTAATTCAAGTATTGTAAAACTTTTATTTTCTTTGGATATAGAGAGGTCCTTCATTTTTGCCTATTATAGTGATTTGGTTTACTTAAGGACAAGCAAAAACTCAAGTGTGGGGGAATTTGATAAATGTATAGTTAATGATATTTTTGCCCCTATTTCTTAATATATTTATTGTCAAATTAAGTTTAATTTGTTTGTTCAAGTGTTTATTAGATTCCAGGAACCTTTGACACTTTGAAACCTTAGGGTTATTTAAGCTGGAATCATGGATGAAAGATAAGAAAAGGAGCTATTTCGAGCAAATTCTTCAATTGACATGCCCAGTGACATGGGCGTGTCAATGGTCGTGTCAATCAATTACTTTATAGAAGCTTCGATATGCCTGGAGTCATGGGCGTGTCACTGAACATGCCATTGATCCTGCCTTATAGAAACTGTGACATGCCCATAAACATGGGCGGGTCCCTAACCATGTCACTAACTCAGTATTACAGTAGCAATGATATGCCCAAGGACATGGACGTGTCACTGCCCATGTCATTAAAGTTCAAAATAGCACCCGTTGACACGCCCACAAACACGCCTGTGTCGATGGGCATGTCAGGAAAAAATTTTGGGCTATAAAATTTGACCTAAAGTGTGAAATAGGGATCTCCATTTTATTTTAGAGCTGACTTCATGAGAAAAAGAGAGTTTTTGGCAGCTGAGAGTGAAGGTGAAGATCTAATTCATGCGAGATTTAAATCAAGATTCAAGGATTGAAGTGAAGAAACACAAATCATTCATTATGGATTGTTTGAATCTTTTACTTATTTCTTTTGTTTTGGTTTTCTTGTTATGAACATGAGCTAAATTGTTTCTATATAGATATTGATGAACCCTAGCCTTGTTGCATGGATTGAATAGTTCTTATTAAATTAAATCATTTGATTGAGTTGTTTTATCCTTTTGATTCTTAATTTCTTATTTCCAATTGATAATAGCATGTTTATTGATTGGTTGCAATTTTCATAATATTGACTTGAGAAAGCTTGATATTAACAGAATTTTCATTAGGATTGAGGGTTGATTAGAGTGCTAGAGATAGACTTACAAGACCCTTTGGTTCAAATTTCCTTGTTCTTATTGCAAGATCTATTTAATTATGCTTGAGAAGAGATTCCTAGCATTTTTCCTGGTGATTAGGGATTAATTCACTCGAGAGAGGTTTTGATCTAACTTAGAGGAATGCCAATTCAGCTCTATTATTTGATTTAATTGAATTGATATTCATAAATATTTTTATAGCTAGGGGGATCGATATTTGGATAGTATTTTCATAATCAACTCTTTTTTCACAATATTCAATTTTTCTTTACTTTAATTTATTAAATAATTTGTCTTTTATTTTAATCATCACAAAAACTATTGATTTGCTAAACAACATTTAAAATTTTCACTAGTATTTGACCTTGTCCCTAGTGAAATGATATCTTACTCACTACTTTATTACTTGCGCGACCCGTGCACTTGCGGTAACACTGCGATAGCACCGATTCGCCATCACTTTCCCAAACCATTCTTTTTACTAAAGGTAGGGCTCGATTGTACCATTTATGGGCTTTGTGAATGTTTCCTCCTCCATTAATTTCACAACCATCATGCTATTCAAATAAGGTAAGTCAAGCAAGGTAAGTACACATATTCATTTTTGCACTTTAATAAAAGTTACATTCATTCATATCCCCTTTCTTTTATCAATTTCTATAGATTGTGCTACATAAGTTATATAACATAAATTTTCATATATATTTTTGCACAACAGTATTTGTTATTAAATTATACTAATAAATCTTGTGTCAATAAGTAATCAAATTGTAGCAAAATAATGCTTACTTGCATTTTTTCCTTAGAACTACGGTGAAGATGCATCCCGGGTAGCAGAGGAATTTGCTCGACTCTGATGGTATAGAGGTAAGTAAGCAGCTCATTATTTAATCATGTTTTAAACCTTGAGGAATGTTGATTAGCATCCATTTATAGGAAGAGTCAACGCTTTCAAGACTTTAATATTCTAAGAGTGTTGAAGATGAAGGAAATTTTGATGTGGTGAATAAAAATTACAAAGGGAATGTGTGCTTATATAGGAAAAAGCTAAAGCAAGTCGGGATAAAGTGATAAAAGGAAAATAAAAGAAAAGCATAAACAACAAGAAAAGAAAAGAAAAGTATAAAGTAAAAGAAAAGAAAAGAAAAGTATGGAGTGAATGAAAAGAAAAGAAAAGAACAAAAGGAAATCAATAATTGCTTTGTCCAAAACGACAAATAATTGGTCACATGATAACATTATTATTGACCACATGATAACAGTATTGTGGGTCACATGTTAATAGTATATGGATATTTATTGCGGGTCCAAATTTATGCCTGTTTAAAAATATTTTCTATAAAAATATTTTTTCTGTAACATCCTCTGACAATTCTTATATAAAAACTATCAAAGAATGTTATTCAATACACTGTTCGTGCTCCAATCAATTCTTAGAAAACTCTCATCATAAATAAAATTTTTCAAATAATAATAAAATTTGTATATCACAACACTTATAGATCCAACATTTAGACCAATTTTCAATATCTCCAATAATCTGAATAGAAATTATAAATCAGATAAACTTTATAAGTTCATCAAATCAAATAAAAAAACACTACATTTCTTTCAATATACTCATTCACTAAAATCTCAACTTCATTCTCTAAATACATAAATCTTCTTATGTTACACAATGGTACAAGCTATCAAATAGCCAAACTGAAGTGTCTATATACATTTATCAATTATGAATATAATATACACAAGATCTTCATCTGTTCTTATCTTGCTCCGATATCCTGATACCTGAGTGTCAGAAAATAATTCTAACACGCTAATCAAAGCTTAGTGGTGCTTGTATACACATATTTTATCACTTAATATTAACGAAATATATTTATGAAAATATAGTACTAACACTTAGTTTTAAGAAGTATCTCAATATATGAACTAATTTCAGTAACAAGTCAACATACCATGCTGATTACACAAAATAATAGCTATCCCTGCATAAAAATTATCATATAATACAATACTTTCAGTACTGCAACTTGTCTCGTTAAGAATCATTTGATTTAAGACTTGCTTTCTCATTTGATAACATTGTTCACAATCCGCTTATTTTGTTTTTCAATAAGTCTTCATTTTCAAGTTCACATATAGGATCATTTCATTCAATCTATACTTTTCAGCACTTACATCCAATACTATACTTTAGAGCACTTTGTATCTCACATCATGTTATACACTTTCAATCATTCGATATATTTTGGAGCACTTTGTATCTCACCTCATTATATACACTTTTAATCATTTGATTAGTTCAATACATTGAGCATAACATTTCCATTATGTTCATTAGAACTTTCATTTGTAAGCATTAATATATATATTAATAATCACTTTTACACTGGAATACAATACTTCAATTTCAAGTAATTGATTTATATTATTCTTTTACATATCTTTCATTAGTCACAACTATCATGTTCACATATCTTTTCATTAATTATGCCCATACATACTAAACTTAGATCATAGATTTGGATAACATATTAATGTAGCAATCTCAAGAATTTATAATGGCAATTATGCCCACTATCACTGATAACACAATGTGTCCATTAAAGGCACGAGGTGCCCACTATCACTGTGGCTATCCATCCTCTGGTTAGCCATTCAATCCAAAGCTAGATATAAACTTAGTATGATTTGGGCAATTCATTAATTGTTTATTTCATTTCATTGGTACTATACTCTTATCAACATTTGATAGGATATTTATGTGTCTCACTTGTCTAAAGTTTATCACTTGTTTTCATACGTTTAACACATTAACACAAAAGTATGGACTATACACATCTTAGTCTCATGTCATTGATTAACACTTGTTTATGTAAACACTCACTTGCTTATATAAGCACTTGTTTATATCATTTCACTTGTTTATATACCATGACCTTGGTACATTACTCTTAGCAACATATTTGTCACTTATCTAAAGTTTCTCACTCTTTTTCATGCATTTAACACTTACACATGAATTTTCAATACAATTATTCACATATTAGTTTCATACTAGGCCTGTAGATCACATATTACAAGCCAACAACACTATTGAAGTCCCTACGGTCGTGGCCTCACAACCCCACGACCGTGGGATAGTAAACGAATCTGTCCACTTTGTTTTAAAACCCCCACGGTCGTGGCCTTCAAGGGCCATGTTCGTGGCATTGGAACTTGCTCTGTTTTATCAAAATTTTTGAAGACACAGTCACACTTTCAATCCCATGGTCGTGGCCCTCATTTGCCACGGTCGTGGCACGACCGTGGCACCCATTTGCCACGACCGTGGCATTTATTTTGCCTCTGTTTCAGAGTAAACTCATGTATTCTGTACTTTTAACTTCATTAAACACAAACATATTGAAGAACTAGGATAATAATTGATCAAACTTAATATTTTGACATAAAAAGAATTCATATCAAATACCTTCACTTAATTAAACTTTTAACCATTTCATATGGATAAAAACATGATCAAATCCTTCACTTCTCACAAATATATCTTTATACATAACTCAATCAATCAATTAAATCATTTAAACTTGTAAAAAGTCATATTTTTGTAAAATATAAATCAAAAGCACATAGCTTGTTGATAATCACCACTTTTCCAAATTAATCTTAAGTTTTGATTCAACTCATGGAAAGAAGGAAGAAGAAAGCAGTGAAAATGGTGATGATGGCGTGGAGAGAAGAGGAGATCAAAAATTTCCACACACTTACACATATGCACATATATATATATATATTTAATCTAGTGAGGGAATGCTCATAATAACTATGGTGCACCCTCATTCTTAACCGTTGATATTAAATCGAGTTTTAATCTCGTAAAACAGTAAAAATACTCTTTTCAGTAAAGTTTTAAGATATACAATATACTATGCTTTACGTATAGCATTTATCCACAATACTTTTGTCACTATACACTATGCATTTTTCAATATTTATTAAAACGTCCCTGTTTGAAATCTTGACCATTACAATTCTCCCCCACTAAAGAAATTTCATCCTCGAAATTTACATACTATAGCAATAAGCTATTTACTTTTTAAATAATCTAAAATTTCACATAAAATCAATGATTTTTTTAACTTACATAACATTTATTTATGTCTGATTTCAATCAACATAACACTTTCAGAATAATCATATTATAGAACTGTAGAAAATTCAGCTCTACACACTTACACTGTTCAAACTCAATTCAGTAATTACCTTTAACTCTCTTTAGAAATAATTTGTATCATTACATTCCACTGTTACATATATATCTCATTCTTTCTTTTATATACTGAACATTAAATCCTAGTTTCGAATAGAGGGTCACTGATGGCAAGTAATTGCCCACTGTATCAATATGGCCAAAGGCCCACTATGGCATGAATGCCCACTGAGAGAAAGGAACCAAAGGTTTGCTATGATGCAAAGCGTCCACTGATGGCATAGCTGCCTATATCACTGGGACATATATATAAAAAAAATGTCCTCTATGGCACAAAGTGCCCACTTTCAATATGGAACATAAATGTTCTCTATGGCACAGAATGCCCACTGTCAATATGGGACATAAGTGTCCTCTATGGCACAGAGTGCCCACTTTCAATATGGCATAAAATGCCCACTATCACTTTGAATATTTACCCTTTAGCTAATCCAGAAACTAGATTTAACATTAGTATCATTTATTTCAATGGTACAAAGTATTGTCAATTATAATATATTATGAAATATAACACTTTCTCAAATGGAATATAACACTTTCTCTTTGAAATGTTTATAAACAATCATTTCAAACACATTTATCATATGAACACATATACACATTATACTTGTTTTCGATTAGTTTGATTGATTTTATTTATTTATCAATCTTTATCTTTTCAAATCATTTTCATGTTTCCACTGTAATAATGAAATTTACAAAGATTTCCACTTTTTACTTGTTTCATTCTTTTTTGAACGTATTAAGAATTTATCACTATTCTTTCACTTTAAGAGTACATGTACATTTATACTTTATTCTCTATGTCTCATACACACATTCACACACACACACACATATGTATATATTGCTAACTTGTTCTACTATACATCATTTCACTAGAAGGGTTCACTACCTTCACATCTCACTACATTCTTTTCTTTTTACATTATCACTTTCTTTCTTTCCATTTGCAATCAATTAGTATTAAGTAACTCTTTAACACTTCTATATATAATCTATACCTTGGCTTTAATCACCAAATAATATTACGATCACGTATTTCATAAATACACACTATGTAAATCTCACATTCTTACTTTCATTACTCAATCCATTTATATATACCTCTTTAGTTTCTTTAACTTGTTCTTCACATTATGTACAATCATTACTGATTTATCAATCTATCATGCTTTTCACTTTACTTCAGAAATTATCTTATTTCATCATAAAGATGTTAAATCCACTAATCACTTGTAATTGTCTTTTATCTTTTCTCTACCTTTACACTTCTTTCACATCTCAATTACATTTATCCATACTTTCCTCACGTTCTTTTCACATTTCAGATTTATCATTTAATAGATTGATTTCATTTCAATCTTATAAGCAATCTTTTATCACTTATAACTATTTCCAAGATGTAGTCATTAATTCACTACTAATTCCACTGATAAACTCTACTTTGTGGAAGTATGCACATTCCTAAAATTTTGTAGAACAGAAGTATGCATAAGCAAATGCATGACCATGCAAGTGATCATGCACATCACTTTTCAATTATTTTGTAAAGTTTTAAAGAATAAAAATATGCATAGCCAAATGCATATCCATATGAATGGTCTTACATGTCTCTACTGAAATTGCCTTTTAAAATTTTAAGGGCACAAATATATGCATGTCCATATGAATGAGCATGCACCTCAATATTGGAATTTCTTCTCAAAATATTTACACAAGAATATGCATGACTATACAATTAATCATGCGTATCACTACTAGAATTTCTTTTCATGATTTAATCAATAAGTTATGAAGAATGCAACTCATACACTTTAAGGAAACAAGATCCAACTCTTCAAAGCACAATCAAATTCAAATCTCAATTTCCATAACCCTAAAATCTTTCAACCTTATTTTCTTTCATAACTTTATATAACTCATAAATGGTTCAATGATAGCTTTAATCATTGTTCCAGTTACATACACATTTACATATTGCACGAAGAACTTTACTATCATAGAAGTAAAGTTTTCACAATTATTTAATACACTATATCTTTCACAAGTACTGGTGTTTTATCAATTCACAAATTCCTTTCATTAAATAACACTCAATAGTATTCAAGCACTAACCTCTTTATCAATACTCTTACATTACTTTCCTTTCAATCTTTTGCTTTGATAATGTTTTAGAAAACAATAGAAGACACTAGAAACCTTTAAATAAGTTTTAGGCCTGTTATCCACTATACTCACTTATACAATAGTTTTGATGCCATTCACGTGCTTTCATTTAACTATCACTTCAATCCTTAACATTGAAACATTATAAAAATAATTACTTTTGTCACTTTAACACTCCATTATCCATATTTCACATTCAAAGTACAGCTCGAATTCATTTCAAGCTATAAGGGTATTTTCATAATTTCTTACCTCTTCGAAATCTTTTTCCACTATACGGATATTATCCATACTGGGATTTAATGTTACTCTTATTAAGGCTTATTTAACATTATCACTATTAGTTTCAAATGCTCTCATATCATAGTCACTCCACTTTGACAATCTTATATTCACTCAGTTAATGTAGAACATCAATACTTAATGTTGTACAACATGACAATTCTCATTCTCGTAAGAAATTTCATGTTTGAAATTTATCTCTCTGTCATAATTTATTCCTCTGATTCCAATAAATTATTATACTTCCACTATGTTACTTTGACATATCTCTTTCACTACTCATATCTTGTTTTCTTTTCACATCATTCTTTATCACAAATAGATCTAGTGCACTCCAAACAATACATTATGAATTGTCAATCAATTCTTAGTAAACATTCTATTACCATAAACATATGGAATATCAATTGTGTCACAACACATATCCACTTATTCACTTCACATAACTTAGACAATTACATTTCACTTCTTCCATAACTTCACATGCCAGAAACGCCTAAACCACGCTCTGATACCACTAAATGTAACATCCTCTGACAATTCTTATATAAAAACTATCAAAGAATGTTATTCGATACACTGTTCGCGCTCCAATAAATTCTTAGAAAACTCTCATCATAAATAAAATTTTCAAATAATAATAAAATATGTATATCACAACACTTATAGATCCAACATTTAGACCAATTTCCATTATCTCCAATAATCTAAATTGAAATTATAAATCAGATAAACTTTATAAGTTCATCAAATCAAATAAATAAACAATACATTTCTTTCAATATACTCACTCACTAAAATCTCAACTTCATTCTCTAAATACATAAATCTTCTTATGTTACACAATGGTACAAGCTATCAAATAGCCAAACTGAAGTGTCTATATACATTTATCAATTATGAATATAATATAGACAAGATCTTTATCTGTTCTTATCTTGCTCCGATATCCTGATACCTGCGTGTCATAAAACAATTCTAACACGCTAAGCAAAGCTGAGTGGTGCTTGTATACACATATTTTATCACTTAATATTAACGAAATATATTTATGAAAATATAGTACTAACACTTAGTTTTAAGAAGTATCTCAATATATGAACTAATTTCAGTAACAAGTCAACATACCATGCTGATTACACAAAATAATAGATATCCCTACATAAAAATTATCATATAATACAATACTTTCAGTACTGCAACTTGTCTCGTTAAGAATCATTTGATTTAAGACTTGCTTTCTCATTTGATAACATTGTTCACAATCCGCTTATTTTGTTTTTCAATAAGTCTTCCTTTTCAAGTTCACATATAGGATCATTTCATTCAATCTATACTTTTCAGCAATTACATCTAGTACTATACTTTAGAGCACTTTGTATCTCACATCATGTTATACACTTTCAATCATTTGATATATTTTGTAGCACTTTGTATCTCACCTCATTATATACACTTTCAATCATTTGATTAGTTCAATACATTGAGCATAACATTTCCATTATGTTCATTAGAACTTTCACTTGTAAGCATTAATATATATATTAATAATCACTTTTACACTGGAATACAATACTTCAATTTCAAGTAATTGATTTATATTATTGTTTTACATTTCTTTCATTAGTCACAACTATCATGTTCACATATCTTTTCATTAATTATGCCCATACATACTAAACTTAGATCATAGATTTGGATAACATGTTAGTGTAGCAATCTCAAGAATTTATAATGGCAATTATACCCACTATCACTGATAACACAATGTGTCCATTAAAGGCACGAGGTGCCCACTATCACTGTGGCTATCCATCCTCTGGTTAGCCATTCAATCCAAAGCTAGATATAAACTTAGTATGATTTGGGCAATTCATTAATTGTTTATTTCATTTCATTGGTACTATACTCTTATCAACATTTGATAGGATATTTATGTGTCTCACTTGTCTAAAGTTTATCACTCGTTTTCATACGTTTAACACATTAACACAAAAGTATGGTCTATACACATCTAAGTCTCATGTCATTGATTAACACTTGTTTATGTAAACACTCACTTGTTTATATAAGCACTTGTTTATATCATTTCACTTGTTTATATACCATGACCTTGGTACATTACTCTTAGCAACATATTTGTCACTTATCTAAAGTTTCTCACTCCTTTTCATGCATTTAACACTTACACATGAATTTTCAATACAATTATTCACATATTAGTTTCATACTAGGCCCGTAGATCACATATTACAAGCCAACAACACTATTTAAGTCCCCACGGTCGTGGCCTCACAACCCCATGACCGTGGGATAGCAAACGAATTTGTCCACTTTGTTTTAAAACCCCCACGGTCGTGGCCTTCAAGGGCCATGGTCGTGGCATTGGAACTTGCTCTGTTTTATCAAAATTTTTGAAGACACAGTCACACTTTCAATCCCACGGTCGTGGCCCTCATTTGCCACAACCGTGGAACCCATTTGCCATGGCCGTGGCATTCATTTTGCCTCTGTTTCAGAGTAAACTCATGTATTCTGTACTTTTAACTTCATTAAACACAAACATATTGAAGATCTAAGATAATAATTGATCAAACTCAATATTTTGACATAAAAAGAATTCATATCAAATACCTTCACTTAATTAAACTTTTAACCATTTCATATGGATAAAAACATGATCAAATCCTTCACTTCTCACAAATATATCTTTATACATAACTCAATCAATCAATTAAATCATTTAAACTTGTAAAAAGTCATATTTTTGTAAAATATAAATCAAAAGAACATACCTTGTTGATAATCACCACTTTTCCAAATTAATCTTAAGTTTTGATTCAACTCATGGAAAGAAGGAAGAAGAAAGGAGTGAAATTGGTGATGATGGCATGGAGAGAAGAGGAGATCAGAAATTTCCTCACACTTACACATATGCACATATATATATATATTTAATCTAGTGAGGAAATGCTCATAATAACTATGGTGCACCCTCATTCTTAACCGTTGATATTAAATCGAGTTTTAATCTCGTAAAATAGTAAAAATACTCTTTTCAGTAAATTTTAAGATATACAATATACTATGCTTTACGTATAGCATTTATCCACAATACTTTTGTCACTATACACTATGCATTTTTTTAATATTTATTAAAACGTCCCTATTTGAAATCTTGACCATTACATTTTCCATGTATGGGGCAAGAGTACATAGGTACGGTACAAAATAGCCATTTTTTTTACAAAATTGATTATTAAAATCAATTTTCTGCAGATAATTAACTTGGGTCTAGAACCCAAAATATTTTTTAGTTTAGAACTCAATCCTGGTCTAGAACCCAAACTAGTTCGGACTCAGAACCTAAACCATTTTTTAGTCAAGCACTTAATCTGGGTCCAGAACACAAACCATTTTTTAGTCCAAAACTCAATCCTGGTCCAGAACCAAAACCAACTTGGGTCCAAAACAAAATCATTTTCAAGTCCAAACTCAATCCTGATCTAGAATCCAAACCAACTCGGATCCAGAACAAATCATTTTCGACTCCAGAACTCAGTCCGGGTCCAGAACCCAAACTATTTTTTAGTCCAAAACTCAATTTAGGTCCAGAACCCAAACCAATTCAGTCCAGAACTTAAATAATTTTTCAGTGTCGAACTCAATCTAGGTCCAGAACCCAAATCATTTTTTAGTCCAGAACTCAATCTGGGTCCAAAACCCATCCGATCATATTGCTTTTCACTCTCTCATACTGAAGCCTTAGATTGTTTAAGTAGGCAGTAAACTGTGGACCCTTAAATTTGGACCGATTTAAATTTAAGAAGCTTAACTTGGTCTGTTATAATTTTAAAGAGCCTAAACATAAAAAGCTTGAAATTAAATTAGTCCAATTCATAAAAGCACAAAATAAATTTGTGAAATAGGTTCAATCCAAAAATCAAATATTTTAGGATTGGTTTGAGTTTGGATAGGTCCAAGTTGACATGAGCCAATGCTCATGTCAATTTGGAGGGTCCAAGTCGACATTAGCATAGCTCATGTCAATTCGAATGCCTAAATTAACATGAGACATGGCTCATGTCGATTTGGGATATTGATTTGGACACTTCAAATCGATAGAAGCTGGCTCCATATCAATTTGGATGCTCCAAATTGACATGAATCCTAATTCAAAAGGGATTTAGCCTATATAAGAATCCTAATTGTGTTTAACTTTGGAACCAAAAAAACCCCAATGGCCACATTATAAATAAATGGGCCTTAAACAATGAAGAAGGACTTTGGCAGCTGAATGATAAGGGTCACAATAACAAAAGCAAAAACAAACAAAGTCTGAGACAGTAGCAACAATGAAGGCAATTTACAGGCAACACCGAGAAATCAACACACTTTGCTCAGCCAAAATACTGGATTGATACAGGTAGCAACTTGGATCAACATTATTTTAATTTGGTGGAGCCAACAACAGAGATTTGAATTCTTTGTTTAACTTGCTTTAAATTTACAATAGTTATTTAATTTATTAACATTATTTTCTAACATCACAGGAGAACTAGTTTTCAAGCAGCAATGGATGGTTGAATGATTTTATCTTATGAATTATGTTAATCCTTTAAACTATCAATATTCAGCACAACAACTTATTATGACATCCATTAACCATTCATAAAAACATATCCTGCACAATTATTTATCAAAATTAATATTACAGTGGCCTCAAATTTTTATAGTAACCGAGTTTAAATTAAAAAATACTATTTCTGAACCAAAGTAACAGTTTTATTCCCGAACCCCTAAATTCATATTTTTAACCCAAAAAACCCTAATATGTAAAACTCTAATCCCAAAATCCAAAACCCTATTACGTAAAACCCTAATCCCAAATATGTAAACCTAATCTGTATAACCTATTCCAAAAATCCAAACCCTAATTCCTTATTTGCTTAATCTAAAACCCTAATTCCTAAATCTGAAAAAAACCAAAAACCCTAATCCTAAATACCAAAAACCCCAATCTGCCTAAACCAAACCCTAAATGCCTAACCATAATGCTAAAACCCCAAAACCCTAATTTCAAAACTAAAACCCTAATTTCCAAACCAAAATCCTAATTGATAATATATTAAAACCCTAGTTTTAAGTTAGAAACCCTTATTTTGCATGTTTGAAAACTAATTTAAGATTAAACTCTAGATTTGATTATTTGATTTATTGTTACATATTTTTATGATGGATGATGCATTTTGATTATTTTATTACTCATTTTATTTAATTGAACTATATTTGTTTATTTGGGTTTTAAAGTTGTAAAAGGCATATTTCCACTTTATGGGTGCCTTGTTTACTTAATTTGTTTCTTTTATTTTGTTTTTGGGGATTAATGTAAGGGACATATTTTCACCAATTGGTAGGTATCCTATTTTGTTTTACTTATATTTTGGAAATAAGACATTGTAAGGGCATGTTTCCATCTTGTTTGACTGCCTATTTTATTATTTTATTTGAACTTATTTTAATTTTAATACAATAATTTTTTATTTCAGTAATTATATATAGTATGGATGATTTTATAATGTTTAATAATTTATTAATATTTAGACCTGGAAAGGAGATCAGTTCCAATGAACCTGGCATATGGGGTGCTGGGTCATTCTCACCTACCCCATATGTATCCAACTTTCCAAACCCATTAGGGGGTTGGGATTCCTTAGGAATTGAGTCATCCATCCTCTTCCTTTTTCTGGCCCATCCAGGTGGCGACTCCATTTTCTCCAAGTTTAAATTCATGTTCTCTAAGGCCGTAACCCTAACAGTGCTGAAGTCATAAGAATTATTTTGCATGGGAGTGAGAGCTAAAATCCCCGCTCACAACCATGTTTCAAAGAGGGTGACCTTTGATTATCTATCAATGTGTCTAATGCCTCTTTTTCCTTATGAAATTTTGAAAATTGATTCTTTTAGCTTCTTTAATATATCCTTGAAAATTTCATTTTCCTTTTTCATATTTTCTAAGCTATGTGAATTTTTTCATCAATTAATTTCAACAATTGTTCATTTGAGGTCTTTAATTCTAATGTAGAGTTTTTTCAAGCACACAAATTCCTTTTCTAGCTTAGAGCATTTATCCCTATAAAATTTCATCTTAGAAAAATATTTTTTCACTGTAAGGTTCATATATTCAATTAAATCACTATCATCTAAAGCATCAACATCATCATTATCATATGCAATTAAGTTTAAGGATTGAGTACCTACATCATTAAAGTCATTTTCATCCTCAATAGCCATGAGACATAGATTAGCAATTCCTTCATCCTCTTCTTCTTCTTCTTCACTTGAGGAAGAATCATCTCATGTAGCTTTGAGTGATTTCTTCTTTTCCTTATCCCACTTCTTTTTGTTCTTCAACTTGAAGCAATCCGATTTGATGTGATCGGCTTTACCACATTCATAACATTTCACTTAATTCTTTTTATCTTTATCTTTGAAGGAGGAATTAGAAAATGTACCTTTGTTAGATTGCAATCTTATCTTTCTCCTCCAATCACTTATTCATTTTGAAAGCATTGTCATTTCTTCTTCATCATCACTATCTTCAAGTCTTCAACTAGCCGTTTAGGGTAGGAGCCAACATGTTTGATTTTTGTCTCCTATTAAATTATTGTCCAAAGCATTTTCATGGATGGACTTGACCATAGTCCGATCATACTTCAATAAGTCCGATCGGAATACTACTGGTCTAGTCAAAAGATTTGATTTTTTGTCAGACACTCCTATAACAGTTAGTGCACGTGGCTTCCACCAATTAAGTGGAGATATAACAGCTTCTAATTTTAAGAATATTTAAATAGTCCAGTCAGACTTGCATCTGGTCCTATCAGACTATTGATGGTACATTCAATTTCTGGGTGTACGTTTATTTGGGAACTCCACTGGATGTTTTAGATAAATTCTACTTCAAAGGTTCGATCAAAATTCTGGATGGTCCGATCGGACTTCTATGGTACTCTAAGAAAATAGGAGGATTTTTTAGCGTGAAACTTACTATGTGAATTTCCATTTATCAAAATCAATGGTGTGGTCAGACTTGTCCATGGTCCAAGTGGACTGCCAGTGGTATAGTGAGATTTTAGAAATACTTGTCACCGTGAACCTTTCTGTGTAAATAATGTTCATATTGATATCAAGGGTTCGGTCGGTCTTTAGTGTGGTCCGATCATACCTTTCAAGTTTTCTTTAAAATTTTATCTTCCTGCAAAATGTAACTTGATATAAATGTTAGTTCAATTCAATTTGATTGCCTAAGATAAAAAATAGAGTAATCATGTCAAGGATTTGGCTAACATGCTAAAAGACACGAGCATGGTCTTGATTAAGGGCACAGTTATGGGTTTTGGATTAGTGTTGTTGGTGTGAAATCCTACAAAGGCAGTAAATAATTGAAAAACACGAGTGTGTCTCTCAAGTTTGACATGGTTGTGTACTTTCTTTTCTTGAAATGTGACAGTACGGCATTGTAAATGCACCTGCATGTTCTTCAGGCTAGACATAGCCATGTTTTTTTATTTATGTGAATATTAAATTATGTGTTGATAATCATGGAAATATGACATAAATAATGATGATTTGTGAAAACCATGATAAGAATTGAGATGAGGAAATATATTGAATGGTGAATGTGTATTATATGTACCTTATGCGTTAACTAGTTATCAGAAGATTAATTTTGGTAGTTTGGCATGTTGTATGTCGTGGGGTGAGATCAGGTGTTACAAATATTGGTATGCCCCTAAGCGAGACACATTGGTGTCAATGTTGATGAGATATATTGTGGATAAGACATTGGGTGTCACATATATTAAAACATCCACTAGCGAGACACATTGGTGTCATTGTTGATAAAATAGGCCAAAGCAATGGTTCTGAAACTAGGTCCAGAACAAAGGATATATGGGCCCAATGCATGTTGAATGTCTTATGTTTCTCAAAATAACAAAGATGACGGTATGTAACATTAAAGCTTGATGCATATTCATATTAAGCAGTCATGTTAATGTTGTATTATCAAAGTATGTACCACTGAGCTATAGGCTTAGCACGATTTGTTTATCACACTGGTGATAGTGTAGAGGTTGGGAGCCCTTCTAGACCATGACTGGTTTAGTGTGTTAGAGAGATACTAGAAGTTTTTTTGTTGCCACCATACCACTTCGGCATTGCATGTAAATATTCTTTTTGGTTAACTATGTATTTATTATATATTTTGTAATACAAAGTAAAATTGTAATATGACTTAATAAGTTTTGTGTAGAATTGATAGCATATGTTCACACATATATGTATTTATACAACCATGGGATTTGTGGGATGTGAATGGAATGGAAATTTATAGATTGATTTATTGGATCTTTGATAATGCGCTAATTTCAGGAAAAAAAACTCTAGCAAAATTTTTAGAGGATTTTTCCTATGCATATATTATTAGTTATAGGTTATTATTAGTTATAAGTTAAACTATAAGAGGTGATGGCCTGATAATGACATCTTAGTGATACTCATGTATCCTATTTGCATATTATACATTCAAGGGGGTGTGTACTATATATAGATAGAGTATAAGGGTGTTACCTATTTTGTAGGCACTACGGATCTAGACGAGGCTGTGTAGTGGATATATAGGGTAGAGAGAGTGTTTATTCAGTTGCAGGCTACTGCAAAAGTGAAATTTGACTATGCTTTGTCTCTTCTACAAGGTGATGCCTATGATTGGTGGAAGACCATTCCTAATGGGTTGAAGCAACCTCCCATTTTAACATATGATGACTTCTTAAGAGAGTTTAGGAAAAAGTATATTCCTCGAAAGTATAAAGAAAATAAGAAGAAGGAATTCCTTAACTTGAAGCAAGGAGACAAGATGGTGGATGAGTATGAGAAAGAGTTTCTCCATTTAAGTAAATATGCAAGTGGGATTTGGATTGATGAGGTAGACCGGTGTTGAAGATTTGAGCAATGTTTGAAGCCATCCATTATGTGTCAAGTGGCAGCAGTTCAGTATGATGATTTCTCCAAGATTGTGTCTACTACATGAAATGTAGAGCATGCTCAAGAACTTATAGTTGTAGTGAAAGCATAAGAAAGTAAAGTAAGGAGAGCTCAAATGGAGATGGGATCTTCCTCTTTGAAGAGAGGCAGAGGGAGTTATTCTCAGAGGCTTGGTAGAGGCCAGGGACAGTCGGGTAGGTCATTGCAGCAACAGAGGCAGAAGCCTATGGCTTCAGTAGCTAGCACACCGACTCCAGTGTCTCAGAGATCTCCACCATCTACTTGTGCACAATGTGGATCCTAAGATCATTATAGTAAAGACTATTTAGAGCCAACAGATGACAAACCAACCAATACAGCAGAATCCAAACAGAGTCGTAGAGGAGGTCAAAGTAGTGGTAGAGGTGGTAGGTTAAGGGCTAATTAGAGAAGAGATTTGACATCAGTGGGTAGGCCAAAGGAGACTACAGCTTCTCAAAGGATCTATATGATGTAGAAGAAGCTAAATGCCTCAGATGTGATAGTCGATACTTTCTCTTTACTCGAAACATCTGTTCATGGATTAATAGATCCTGGATCTATACACTCTTATATCAGTGCATCTATTTTCCCTGTGAATGATGTGCATTTTGATTCTTTAGTATTTCATGTGTCAGTGACTAATCTGTTTGGGCATAGTATGGTAGTTTGCAGAGTTTACCGAAATAATCTAGATGCGATACATGAAGAGAAATTCCTCAGTGATCTGATTAAGATGCCCTTTAGAGATTATGATCTTATTTTAGTTATGGATTGGTTGGCTAGACATAGAGCAATAGTTGATTACCAACATAAGTGTGTTATGTTGAGAACATGTGATGGGAAGGATGTTGTTGTGAGGGGTGAATTGAGACACCTATTGTCTACTTTTATTTCTATTGTGGTAGCTGGGAGAATGATTCAGAAGGGACATGAAGTTTATTTAGTGCATATAGTGGATACTAGAGTAGAGAAGTCCAAGCTTAATAGTATTACTATAGTGGCAGAATTCCCGGATGTGTTCCCATATGAGTTACCAGGTGGAGTTTGGTATCGATGTGATGTTAGATACCACTCCTATCACTATTAGCCCTTATTGAAGGGTACAACATAGTTGAAAGAGTTGAAGGTGAAATTATAAGAACTATTGAATAAGGGATTTATACGCCCTAGTGTTTCACCGTGGGGAGCAACGGTGTTGTTTGTAAAGAAGAACGATGGTACCTTAAGGTTATGCATTGATTATCGATAGTTGAACAAAATTACCATCAAGAATAAGTACCCGTTACATCATATCAATGATCTCTTTGATCAATTGAAAGGGGCAGTAGAGTTTTCTAAAATTGATTTGAGATTGGGGTATCATCAGTTGAGGATTAAATATGTGGATGTACCCAAGACTAATTTTCATACAAGGTATGGACATTTTGAATTCCTTGTTTTGCCTTTTGGGTTGACGAATGTACCGGCGGCTTTTACAGATTTAATGAATTGGATTTTTTGACCTTATCTGGATCAATTTGTAGTAGTGTTAATTAATGATATTTTGGTGTATTCACATTGTAAAAAAGACCAAGATAGGCATCTAAAAATTATTTTGCAAACATTAAGGAAGAAGTAGTTGTATGCTAAGTTGTCCAAATGTGAGTTTTGGTTAGACCAAGTGACTTTTCTTGGGCATATTATTTCAGTAGAGGGTATTAGAGTTGATTCGAGTAAAGTTGAGGCAATTTTGAATTGGAGTCCACTAAAGAATGTTACAGAAGTTAGAAGTTTTCTGGGATTGGTAGGTTATTATTGTCATTTTGTGAAGGGATTTTCCATGATAGCTATGTCACTCACCATATTACTTCGAAAAGGGTAAGATTTGTGTGGATAGACTAATGTCACTTGAGCTTTGAGCAGTTGAGGGATATGCTTACTCAAGCACCTATCCTCACTTTATCGATGGAAGGAAAACCATATGTGATATATAGTGATGCCTCACATAATCATTTGGAGTGTGTGTAAATGAAAGAATGTAGAGTTATTGCATATGCCTCTAGGCAGTTGAAGAAACGTGAGTTGAATTATCTGACCCATGATTTGAAGTTTGCAGCTATTATTTTTGCTTTGATGATTTGGTGGTATTATTTGTATTGGGAGAAATGTTTTATCTATACATATCATAAAATTTTGAAGAATTTAGGTGTCCAAAAAGAGTTGAATCTTTAGCAGAGATGATGGTTGGAGTTGATTAAGGATTATGATTGTTTGATTGATTACCATCCTGGTAAGATGAATGTAGTAGTAGATGCTTTGAATAGGGAGACTATGGCAGGGCTGGCTGCTTATTCTCTCATGTTGTTAGTTGAATTGAGAGCATTACATACAAGATTTGAAGTTGATGAAGATGGCGCACTTGTGGCACAGTTGCAAGTCAAGCCATTAGTCATTGAACAGATTAAGGAGGTATAAAAAGTAGATATGAAACTTCAAAAAATTGTGCAGGATTGTCTTAAGGAGGAGAGTAGGGAATTCCATGTGGGAAATGATGGTAGTTTGAGGTATAGAACATGGTTGTGTATTTCAGAAGATGTTGAGTTGAGGAGGAAGATTTTGAAAGAAGCATATTAATCAGTTTATGCTATACACCTTGGAAGTACCAAGATGTATCAAGGTTTGAAATAACATTATTGGTGGTTAGGTATGAAGAGAGACATTGTGGAATTTTTATCTAAATGTCTTACTTGTCCGAGGGTGAAGGTTGAACATCAAGTTTCTTCAAGGTTGTTATAGCCATTGTTGATGCTTGAATTGAAATGGGGGTGAGTGACCATGGATTTTGTTGTTGGTCTACCTTTAACCCAGAGGAAGCATGATGCAATATAGATAATAGTTGATAGAATGACAAAGTCATCTCATTTTCTTCATGTTAGGATAGACTATTTTCTTGATAAATTGGCAGAGATTTATAGTAGTGAGATTGTGAGGTTGCATGGAATCTCAAGTTCATTGGTATCAGAACAAGATTGTTGATTCTCATTAATATTTTAAAGGAGTTTACATGATGCATTGGGTACTCAATTATATTTCAGCACTACTTTCCAATTTGCGGACAGATAGATAGTCTAAAATAGTGATACATGTGTTAGAGGACATGTTGAGGATCTGTGTCATTAACTTTAAATGGAACTAGGATAGACACTTGCCATTGATTGAGTTCACCTATAACAATAGCTATCAGTCCAGCATTGGGATGGTGCCATATGAAGCTTTGTATGGTAAGAAGTGTAGGATACCTTTATGTTGGAATAAGTTTGGAGAAGAAACGTTGATAGGTCCTGAATTAATTAAAGAAATAGAAGAGAAGGTGAAGGTAATTTAGGATCGATCAAAAGTAGTTTCAGACTGACATAAATCTTATTCTAATTTAAAGAGGAAAGACATAGAATTCAGTATGGGAGATAAGGTGTTTTTGAAAGTATCTCCTTGGAAGAAGGTGTTAAGATTTGGTCAAAAGGAAAAGTCGAGTCCTCATTTTATTGGACCATATAAAGTGCTAGAGAGAGTGGGACTAGTTGCATGTAAGTTGGCTTTGCACTGGAGTAGGATAGGATACATAATTTTTTCATGCATCTATGCTTCAGAGGTATAGGTCATATCTGTCTCATATTTTGTCAATTGAATCTAATGAGGTAAATCCTGATCTAACTTATGAGGAAGAACTGGTAGCAATTTTGACACGAAAAGTAAAAGAGTTAAGGAGCAAGAAGGTGCCCCTGGTGAAAGTGTTATGGAGGAACCATTCGACTGAAGAGGCTACTTGCGAGAGTGAGCAAGTGATGCAATGCCAGCACCCACAACTTTTTCAGAATTGATACCAAGTAATTTCGAGGATAAAATTATTTAGTGGGAGAGAGTTACAACGCCCCAATTTTGTTAACTCTATCTAAATACATACTAATTAGAATGGTTGGAAGAGTTTCGGTAGAAAAAGATGTTGAAAATATAAATGAAATATATGTATAACACATATATATATTGTTAAAATGTTAAAAGGTAAACTGGTAAAGTAAAAAGTAGAAAAGTTAATAATACAAAATAATAATATTTTCATTAACTATCTATATTAATTAATTATATATATAATATTAGTGGATGAAGGGTTTAAAAAGTCAAAGATCTAGAACTTGGATATCTTCTTCTTCCCTTCCTTCTTCCTTGGCCAATCCCCATGGTGGAACAAGAGAGGTTATTTTTTTAATCCTTCTATTCATCAAGATTTGACAAGATTTTCCAAGATGTGAAGATGGTTTTGATTATAGTTCAAGTATTAAGTAAGTTTTCTCTACCCTTTAATGGGTTTTTTTTATTTGAATGGAATTTCTAGTGAATTATTGGATAATTATTTAAAGGGAATATAATGAAGCTAATTGATATGGGAGTAATGAATTTGAACTTGGGATATTGATTGAGTGTATTTAGCTAAGATTTGGACAAGTACTATGGAATTAGGGTTTCGGCAAGGGCTAAACCTAAGTTGGATTTAGATGTAATTAAATTAATTAATGATGTTAATATGAGTTGCTAATACCAAATATAAACTTGTGATTTGGTTAGAAGTGAAGTGATTGTATAATTTTGTAAAAAAAAATGTGCAATTTGAGAAGAGTAGATATTTTGAAGAAGTTAAAAGATTTGATGGTTTTGAGCTTTAAAAAGGTTAGTACATACTTTGATAATGCTATTTTCTTGTGTGTTACATTATTTTATGTTATATGTGTGTAAGGTGTGGGTTTGGTAAGACATGGGCGTGGCCTTAAGGGAAGACCAGCATTACTAAAGCATTATTATTAAACCTTATTCACTTCCAGCAAATTGTTTGTAACTGATAGAATTGTTTAAATAATAGAATAGGTGTAAGAAAAATAAATATTTCTATAAACATTTTGCTAGAGTTCTATTTGAAATATGGATATTAACAAAACCAATTATCTCAACTTGTAAACAAATTTTACTTCTCAAAATAGTTTTCATTTCACTTTCATTCCAAAGTCCCATAGTCACATTTATACATTTATACATTTATATATAAGGAAAAATGGTAGTACTATTATATATAGGACATACTTATAACATAACACAATTCATATGTATCACAAGGTAGTTTATTATTGTACATTCATCCAAAAGAATATTTACATGATATGCTTAGGCTTAATCTTGTCGCAACCAATGCTTCTAGTATCCACCATTATCTAGGCATGTTCTGGTCTAGAAGAACTCTCAGTCTCTAGCCTGACACCTACATGATGAATATATCGCAAAGCCCAAAGCTCAGCAGTATATACTTGATAATGCAGCATTAATATGTCAATGATATGAACATGCATGGAGCCTTTATGTAATAAACATTAACATCTTTGTTTATATGTACAAACATAATCAACCAACATGCATTAGGCCCAAACAATCTTATACAATAACCTAGTCCCAGAACCATTACCTTGGCTTGTCTCATCATCAATGACACCTCTGTATCTCACTAGTGAATATAGTAATATTTATGACACCCAGTGTCTCATCTATAGCGTAATCAATAATATGAGACTTCAAGTGTCTCGCTAAGGGGCGTAGTAACATCTATGTGGCACCCAGTGCGTCACCCCATCACATGTGGCATGCAAATTACCAAGCACAATCTTTTAGCCACTATGTAAAGTATCAAATAACACACAATTCACACTTAATGTTCAACTACCTTCTCATTTCATATTCACAACAATCATTCATACTTCATTCTCATATCATTCTTATTTGCATCATAATTCAACATTTTAAAATAATAAAACATGTGTTCATTATCATAAAGTACCATGGCCATGTCCTCTAGATGGCCACGCCCGTGCATTACAAAACATTCCTACCTCTCTATTGGAAAAGGCCACGGCTATGGTCTTTAAATTACTATGCATGTGGCATTACATGTGCCACTACCTCAATTTTGTTTGCTAAGCCATGGTCGTGGCTCTCATATGCCACACCTATGGCATTGCAATTGCTTATGTCAGGCCAATTTTCAAAATACACAGCACCAATCCAAAAGCCACATTTGTGTCCTTCCTCAAGGCCATGCCCGTGGGCACCCAAACCGCACCAAATTTCACACAAAATCAACACAAGATGATGGCAATCAAAATCAAAGCATTATCAAAGTATATACTAACCTTCTTGAAGCTCAAATTTTAGGAATAACTACTTTTCACCACAACTTCACTATCCTTTCACTTCTCTTTACTGCTTCCACCAAGTAATTCAAGCAACATCTAGAAAATTTACAAGTTGAAAATGATATTAGCAACTCATATAAGCATCTTTAAACCCTTAAGCTTCCTCCAACTTAGAGTTAGCTAAACCCCTTATAAAACTCTAATATTTAATCACTAGCCCAAACTATAGCCAACATCATCCAAATCACTTCCAAACCTAGAATTATCATCTTTATATCAATTTCATACCATAACATCGCATATCTTAATATGCTACGATTCTCATATAAATTCTACTAAAAGAAATTCATTAAGGATTAAAGAAACTTACTTATTACTTGAATTAAAACCTAAGCTATCTTCAATCCTTGTTGAACCTTATTAAAACTTAATGAATTGAAGAATTGAAATCACCTCTTTGCTAACCATGGAGGTTGGCCACAAGAAAAGCAAAAGGAAGAAGAAGAAATGAAAATTCTAGAAATTTCTTTGACTTTCCCATACTTTTCCACTAACTATAGATATATTAATTAATTTATATTTTTATATAAAATATTATTATTTTATATTTTAACTTTTCTACTTTTAACTTTTTACCATTTTACTTTAACCCTTTTATATGTTATTTATATTTCTATCTCTTTTATCTAAACCACCCTTAATCTCTCACCAATTAATGCATAAATAGATTTAATAAAAATCGGGGCATTATAACTCTCTCCCCCTTAAATAATTTCATCCTCAAAATTACCTGTTATTAGCTCTAGAAGAGTTGTTGATATTGCCTTTGCGTCATTTGTTCACTCTCTCAAGTAGCTTCCTCCATCAAATAATTTCTCTATAGAATCTTTACCAAAGGCACCTTCTTATTCCTCAGCTACTTTACCTCTACCTAAGATTGATATCAGTTATTCTTCATAACTTATGTCCAAATTCACCTCAATAGACTCAACTGATAGAATATGAGATGGATCTGACAGACACTTTCGTAACATGAAGACATGGAATACATTATGAATTCTATCTAACTCTGGTAGTAATGCCAATCTGTATGCAACTGGTCCAATTCTTTCCAATACTTCATATGGGCCAATAAAATGTGGACTTAATTTCCCTTTCTTTCTAAATCTCAACACCTTCTTTTATGGAGACACTTTTAAAAACACCTTGTCACCCACGTTAAATTCTATGTCTTTTCTCTTCAAATTTACATATGATTTTTGTTGGTCTGGAGCTACTTTCAATTGATTTTGAATCAACTTCACTTTCTCTTCAGTCTCCTTAATCAATTCAGGACCTAATAATTTCCTTTCTTTAACTTCATCCCAACACAAAGGTGTTCTACACTTCCTTCCATATAGAGCTCATATGGTGCCATAACTATATTGGATTGGTAGTTGTTATTATATGTGAATTCAATCAGTGGCAAGTGTATATCCCAACTGCCTGCAAAATTAATAACTCAACTTCTTAACATATCTTCTAATACCAATATTACTCTTTCGGATTACCCATTAGTTTGTGGATTGAAAGTAGTACTAAAATGTAATTTAGTACCCAATGCATCTTGTGAGCTCTTTCAAAACCTCAAGGTGAATCTAGGTGTAATATCCCGGAATAGACCCTAAGAGTTTTGGAGTTATTGTTGTTGTATTTGGATTTAATGTATATGTGTATATGTGAAATATAAGGATAATATATGTAAGACATATACATATACATCACATATACATGGGATATATATAATGGTGAAGGATAAGTGAGTTGTATATATATTTGTATAACTAAATAATAATAATAATAATAAAGACAAAAAGAAAAGAGAAGAAGAAAATCAAAGAAAGAATATGTGGTGGAGATTTAAAGTATTATTATTGTTATTATTATTATTATTATTATTATTATTACTATTGTTATTGTTATTGTTATTATTATTATTATTATTATTATTATTATATATATATATATATGGATAAGGACAAAGGAAAGAAGTAGAAACTTCTTCTTCCTTCTACTCCTTCTTCGTCTTCTTCGTTCTTCTTGGCCGAGAGAGAGAGAGAGAGAGAGAGAGAGAGAGAAAGAGAGAAAGATGTGATTTTCTTACCAAATTTCTTAAGGAATTCAAGAGATTTGATGATAGAGATGAAGATTTGATAAAGGATTCAAGTAAGTAATTATTTCTTTAAATTGATTTTCATTGTTTGAGTTGGGTTTGGTATGGTTGATGTGTGATGATGATGATATTGAAAGATTTAAGTATATATATGTGTTGATTTGGTATTTGGATGATGATAATATGATTATTTGTGAAGATGATGATTGATTGTTGAATAAGGGTTGAGTTTAATGAAATTTGGGGATTTGATAAATTGGTATATGAATGATGTTTATAATGATGATTGGTGTGTGTTTTGAGTGTTGTTGATGTTTTGGTAAGTTTGTTATGGTTTTTGGGTGTGTTTGATGAAGATTGTTTGAAGTGAGTAATGATAAAAAGATGGGTATTGTTGGATGTTGTTGTGTGTTGACCGGAATCTGGGTTTTTAGCCGGACACGCCCAGAGACACGGCCAGTTTGTTAGGCGTGTCGTTGGTTCTGTTTTCTGGAGTTGGTAGCACGAGCAGTGACACGCCCATGTTATTGAGCGTGTCATAAGTTCTGTGTGGCAGTAGAATTGACACGACCAGTAACACGCCCGTGTTATTGAGCGTGTCATAGCTACTGTGAGTTTGGAGAATTGACACGGCCATGAGCACGCTCTTGTTGATTGGACGTGTTGATGTTTTTGAGATACAGAATGTATTACACGCCCAGTGACACGCCCGTGGTTATGAGCGTGTCAATGTTTCTGTGTTGTGGAGTTAGGGCACGATCAGGGACACTCCCGTGTTGATGAGCGTGTCATGTGTTGAGTTTGCCCTAATTGATTCTTATTTGTATTATCTCATGTGTATTTCTAAGTGAGTGTGTATGATTACTTTTGGATTAGGTTTTAAAAGATGGAATTGCCCCTAATCCAAGTATTGAAAGATCTATGGAAGAGAAGTTATATGGGAGTGAGTTCTTTAGAGGTAAGTACAAAACCCTATTGGATTGCATATAAGTATATTGTTAAAATAAATATTAATATTGTATATGCAATGAAAAGATAAGAGATATGATAATACATTAATACATATAAGATGTGAAGGCATTCAATATATATATGTTATGAAATGTGAAAGATGTGAGGATATGATTTGTATGATGTGTATTCCAATTTATATGGTAATGCAATTGATTGTGCATACTTGAGTAATGAATGATTATGTATATAAATATCAATGATGAACTATGAAATGTGATAATGTGATATTGTGATGAACTATGAAATGTGATAATGTGATATTGTGATGAACTATGAAATGTGATAATGTGATATTGTGATGAACTATGAAATGTGATAATGTGATATTGTGATGAACTATGAAATGTGATAATGTGATATTGTGATGAACTATGAAATGTGATAATGTGATATTGTGGTGAACTATGAAATGTGATATTGTGATGGAATATGAAATGTAAATTGAGAGGTGATGATGTATAAAGCCATTGTGGTTGGCTGTGATATTGAGAATGAGATAAATGAGGCATGTTTTGCCTAAATGATGCCATTGTGGTTGGCTATGATGATGTAAATGATGATGAGAATGAGAATGAAATTGATAATGAAATAATAAATGAATTGTGTGGCTAATGTGTTATTCATTTTCAGAGTTTTGTTGTTGGTGGCATGCCTAATAAGTGTAACAATCTCTTGAAGTTAGGTTCGATTGAATCCTTGAAGCCTAATTGAGATGTTACCACCCTTGAAGCTAGGTTGGGTTAGTTCTTGAAGCCAAGTTGGGTAGAAGCTTAGCATGCTTTGCTCCCCTTGAAGCTTGGTTGAACTTAATCCTTGAAGCCTAGTTGGGTAAATGATATTGATAAATGTGATAACAAAACCAAAGCATTAACTCTGAACTTTGAATGACATATTAGTGTCTTTTGGGCCCGAGTCTGTCTTTGTTGTTAATGTGAAGTATATACAAGTTGAAATAAATGAGTAATGGGATCTATGTTGCCTTTGTTGGAAATGTGAGTTGTGAATGATGAATTGTGGTTAGTGATATGATTATATAACATACATGAATTATTGAAAGGAGATATGGTTTGTGAAGTTATATGCAATATGTGATTATAAAGTATAAAATGATATATATGATATGTATGAGGTGAAATTGGTAAGTATCATAATATGAAGGTTCTATCAATTTATTGAATTATGTTTGATGGTTATGTTATATGTGTATATGTATATCCTCTATAAGGTTAATAGGATTATATGAAGAATGCATTGAAAAAGGGGAAAACGGAGTAAGAAAATGTTAAAACATGAGACTAAACATATGAGGTATGTTTCCTTTATATTGTATATTTTAATGGTTACTTGTACTACTAAGCTTTCGAGCTTAGCGCGGTTATCTTAATCGCGCAGGTATATAGGTGATGAAGCTGGAGTTAAGCTACTATGTCATAACGAGGACAAGTATAGTTCGAGACCAACTAGATGGTGGTGCATGCATGTAATTATACTGTATTTTCATAAGAATGTATTCATTTGTATAAATGAATCTTTGGAAGAAACAATGTAACTTATATTTATGTATTACCATGATAAGAATAACCATTTTGTAAATACTTTCATATGATTAAAATGTATTATGGTTTTAAAAATTAAAGTAAAGAGTTATAATGGTGATAGAAAGTGACATTCTTATACTCTATATACATATTGTATGTGTACCTGGTATATGTACAGTATTTATATGGGGTATCGGGGTGTTACACTAGGATCTCAATTAGACAACAAAAAAATTAGGACGCCACGTAATCTGACAAATGCATTAATATAAATCTTTGTTAACTTGTCAAGGGAGTAATCCATTCTCACCAATAAGAAATAAGTCGATTTTATCATTCTATCTACAATTACCCATATTGCATCATGCTTCTTCTAGGTCAAAAGTAGTCCAATAACAAAATCCATGGTTACTCTATCTCATTCCATTCAGGCACCAATAAAGGTTGCAGAAATCCTGAAGGAACCTGGTGTTCTACTTTTATCTTTTGACAAGTGAGGCACTTGGATACAAACTCTACTATATCCCTTTTCATACCCATCCACCAATAATATTACTTCAAATCTTGGTATATTTTAGTACTCCTAGGGTGCATGACATAAGCCGATTGTTGTGCCTCTTCTAAAATCTTTTTCCTTAGTCCCACATCTTTTGGAATACACAATCATGTTCTGTACTCACACTATCATCATCAATTTGATAGTCTCCACTCTCCCCGTTAAGGCAAATGTGTACAATTTTTCTTAATTTTCACATCTCCCTTTTGTGCTTCTTTAATTTGCTCCAAGAGTAATGGCTTAACTTGCAATTGTGACATCAACGCACCATCATCCTCAACTTCAGATCTAGCATGTAAGGCTCTCAATTCAATCAACAACAGGAGAGAATAGATAGTCAACCCTGCCATAGACTGCTGACTCAGGGCATCTGCAACTACATTGGCCTTATCTGGGTGGTAGTCAATCAGGTAATCATAATCCTTAATTAATTCCAACCATCACCTCTACCAAAGATTCAACTGTTTTTGCACACCCAAGTACCTCAAACTTTTATGATATGAATAGATAAAATATTTCTCCCTATATAGATAATATCACTAAATCTTCAATGCAAACACTATAGCTATCAACTTTAGGTCATGGGTAGGGTAGTTCAACTCATGTGACTTTAACTATCTAGAATCATAAGCAATAACTCTTCCTTCTTGCATCAACACACATCCTAAACCATTATGTGAAGCATCACTACAAATCACATATGATTTGCCTTCTACGGGTAAAGTAAGAATAGAAGCCTGAGTCAACATGTCCTTCAACTGCTCAAAATTCCTTTGACATCTATCTGTCCACTTAAATTTCACCCCTTTCTAAAGTAATCTTGTGAGTGGCATAGCTATCATAGAAAATCATTTCACAAATTGACGATAATAACTCACCAATCCTAGAAAACTCCTCACTTCAGTAACATTCTTAGGTGGATTCCAATTTAAGATCACCTCAACTTTACTTGGATCTGGAACAACATGCCTAAGGAAGGTTACTTGGTCCAACCAAAACTAGCACTTGGACAATTTTGCTTAAGGTACCATCATTTTCTTCACAAATAACACCAGTGCTCCCCACGGTGAAACACTAGGGCGTACAAATCCCTTATCTAACAATTCTTGTAATTATTCCTTCAACTCTTTCAACTCCGCTAGTGCCATTCGATAAGGAGTAATAGAGATAGAAGTGGTATTTGGCATCACATCAATACCAAACTCCACCTCTCTCACCAGAGGTAACCCTGGTAGCTCATCCGAGAATACATCTGGGAATTTAGCCATTATAGAAATACTATCGAGCTTCGACTTCTCTGCTCTAGTATCCGCTATATGTGCTAAATAGGCTTCACACTCTTTTCTCATCATTCTTCTAGCAGCCACTATAGAAATAAAAGTAGTGAAATATGAAAAGTTTAAAAAAATAAATTTTAAATAATTTTGAATGGGAGATAGAAAATATGATTTTTAAAATAAATAAACAAATATTTATTAAATATTTATATTTTAAAAGAAGAAAAGAAAGGAAAAAGTTAAAAAAATAAAAATAAAACCCAGCTTCTTCCTCTCCTTTTAGTCTTGGCCAAAACTCCATGGAAGAAAGGGGGAGCTTTTATTTTCTTTTAAACACCAGTTTTTGAGTGGATTTTCAAGAATCAAAAGAAGTTTTGATGATTTTCCAACAAATTGGTAAATTTTCTTTTAAAAAAGTATAGATTTCTTTGAAGTTATGATTATGTGAAATTTTGGAATTTTATATAGTATGTTATAATTGTTAAAATGGGTATGGAAGGTGTTTTTTTTATGAGGAGGTAAAGATTTTATGGTTGTTTGGTTGATTTGCCCAAGTTTGATGGTAGTTTGGATGAAGTAGTGGATGAGTTAGGGTTTTAGAATAGTAATTATAAAGAATTGCTGTTTATTTGATTTTATGAGTTAAATAATGTTATTAAATGATTTTAATGATAAATATAAAGTTAGAATATTAATTAGAATTGAGTAGAATGGATTTTTAAAATTAAAGAAAGTTGAGGAAAATGGATTAAATTGATTTTTATTAATTAGAATGTGTAGAAATGAGATTCTAATACATAATATAAACTTACATTTGGAATAGGCATTGAGTAGATTATATTTTTCCCAACATTAGTGGTGAAGAGATTGTAGAAAGTAGTTGAAAAGTGTTGGTTTTGATAGCTTAGAAGTTGCTTAAACGAGGTTAGTACATACTTTGAAAAAATGGTATTATAATGCATTGTAAATAGCATACTATAATATATTTTGGTTTTGATGCTTTATCACTTTGATGTGTGAATTCACATGTAAAGTGCTTAGCTACATGTTCATAAATTGCATAATGTATGAACATTTAAGCCATTTTAGAATAATTAATGGTATTATGGAATGTGGTTACATGTAAAAGTGTTATATACCAAATTATAACCTTATCTTAGTTATATTATGAAATTGGAATGAAATGTCAAATTTATGATTAGAAATGTGATAAATAGATTGAAAAAGCGTATATAGAATAAAAATTGGCATAATTTCCAAAGTATGAGAAAAGTATGAAATTTTATATGTTATGTGTGAAAACTTATATAATATCATTTCCAGAGTTTTGTGTTTGGCGACATGCCTATAATTGCCTTCGGGCTAGACGTTGGACATCACTGATATTTGATTTACCTTCGGGCTAGACGTTGGGCATCACCATTATAAATTTTGCCTTCGGGATAAAAATTGGGCGTCATTGATATTTGCCTTCGAGCTAGACACTAGGTGTCAAAAATAGTCTAAAACATTATCTCTGGAACATAAATATTATATATGGTATTTTGGGTCCATTGTATGTGATTGTGTTAAGTAATAAATTAGTAAGGAAATTTCATGTTGCATCATTAGATTTAATGAATAAGCATTTTACATTATTTTAATTTAATTTACATTATTATCAAAGTATGTACCACTAAGTGATATTCTTAGCGCAATTTTATTTATCGCGCAGGTGACAGGATTAGTACCCAAAGCCCTGCTAGACCTGAGCAGATCTAGGGAGTCTGGATTTTGCTGAAAGGTTTGTTTTGTTATTTGGGACCATAGCCAGTTTGTAAGCATGTAAACATCCACTTGTAAAACTTGTTTTAAATATTTACATTATTCTACAAATGTTGTAAAGTATAAAATGTTTGGGATAAATAAGAAGTTTGTATACATATATTTCTAAATATGTATTTATATATGTTTGTGTGATTTTGAAAACTACTAGAGAATGGTGAATGTATGATTTTTGGGAGTGTAAAATTTTTATGTAGGTTGAGTTATTGATTTTTGGGGAATGTCTAAAATACATCTAAAACTCTGGCTATTTTTTTCCATAAATTTTTCTTTAAAATTTATATTTTCATTAATTAAATTATTTTTACATTTTTACTTATAATTTGTTAAGGTACATTTACAAGATTCAAACATTTTCATATATATATGGAAAATTTTATAAATATCAAAGATGATAATATTCTTGTATTCTATATATGTATTATACATATACGGGTTATATGTATTATATATATATGGTATAAGGGTGTTAGAGCTACCACCTGACACATAAAAAATGGCTTTAGCCCTTCTTCAAACCTTCTACATTAGTCTACTTCATCTGTCAAAATACCACCCGTATATTTGCACAAACGAAGAAATTCCTTCTCATACTCATCAACCGTCTTGTCTCCTTGCTTCAAGTTAAGAAATTCCTTCTTCTTTCTATCCTTGTAGTCCCAAGGAGTGTACTTCTTGTAACACCCCTATATCCCGTATACGTACCAAGCATGCTTAAACGATCGTAGTATTCGTATACTGAATATAGGAAATGCCACAGTTTTAAAATGATACATAAAAACTTCCTTTGTAAGTAATTGAAACCAACTCAAACATTTTAAAAGAAATCCAAAAGACACCATATATATATATATAATATTTATTAATTCACAGTGGAAGTTATTACAAATAGGTTAAAAACCAAAATTTACAAAATGTATAATATATACATGATTGGGAGCTCTTCTCCGATCTTTAAGTCCCAAAATAAACTCTTCAAGGTCTACTCTCACTTGGTCTCGAGGAGCTCTCAGGTTCAACTCTGTTACCTGCGCGATCAAACACTATCGCGCTAAGCCAACGGCTTAGTAGTACAAGATATAATAACATTATACTAAAATGCAATGTCACAATCAATTACATACATCATTCAAATTCATCATTATAGCCCATAACCATGGCTTCATATACGAACCCTCCCCCAACCAGGTCGGTTGCCCTCTAATCCCAAGGGTCCGCAGGAGGCAGATAAGCACGTATAAAACTATCAGTAACGAACCTTTTTCCCAACCAGGTCAGTAGTCCAAGTTCGGTTGCCCATCCCAATGGGTCCGCAGGAGGCAAATAGGTACGTATAACACTGATTGTATCGAACCTTTCCTCACCCAGGTCGGTAGTCCAAGATCGGTTGCCCAACTCACTGGGTCCGCATGGTTCCGCAGGAGACGGATAGGTCCGTTCAACAATCTTTAACATTACTTTCTCAATTCATTTCATTCTCATAAGCAAATTAGACAACAATGCTTTAATCATCTCACATTACAATAAAACAATTCTTCATAACATTATATCTTTCACATTTCATTTCATCATAGTATACAACATCAATTACACTACCTAAACACACATATTATTATTCAATCATATCATCAAGGCATGCTTCAATCATATCATTCACATTTCTTTATGTCTCAATTCATATTATGCATATAACATACCATTGTTCATAGCTTTATGATCTTACACATACATTTGTTTATGTCATTCATTGATTTAAGTGTGTTTAAAGTGTTTAGGTTTAGGTTTAGGTACCAACTTACCTTTGAAGGCCCAAAACAATGCAAGAAGAACAAAGAATAAAAACATTAACTAACACATTTGAGGGACACGGGCAGCACACTTGAGGGACACGGCCAAGCTTGTGGCCGTGTCTCTCAACCACCAATTCCAGTAGCAAACACGGGCATAGGACACGGCCAAGCTTGTGGCCGTGTCACTCAACCAAAAATCACAGTAGCTAACATGGCTAGGGGACACGGCCGTGTCTCTCAAAAACCAATCCAACACGCCCAAATTTTCTTGGCTTGGCCGTGTCTCTCCTTGCTTTTGGCCGTGTCACTCATGAACAAAACCCTAAATGTGGCCAACCCTCTTCTAAATGCATTTTAACCCATTATGCACAACATAAACTCATTCAAATAGATATAATCAAAGTTATTAACACTTATTTTGCATATTGAACACAATATTCACATTAACCATACATTAAATCATTCACCAAATCCCAAACCCTAAAACCAACTTCTTCCACTTAAACTTACAATCTTCACAACCAAACCAACACCAATTCAATCTTTTAACTTACAATCAATTTTAACACTTGTAAACACATATCAAACACACCAAATCATCACATCAACAAATCACAATTCACCTTAGACACAACTTCAAAATTAACAAAGGAAAACAAGAGAGTACTTACTTTAAATGAAGAAATTCCACAAATCTCTAACCAAATCCCTTGATTCCTTCTTCAATTTGATTTTAGCTTCAAGAACACCTCTCTTGCTCTCTCTTTTCTTCAATGGCCGGCACCCAAAATGAGAAGAAAAGCAAATAAACACAAGTCAAACACTTTTCCTTCTTTAAATCTCCACCACACAATTTGACAAAACAATTACTTAAATGCCCTTCATCCATTTAATTAACCTTTTGTCTCATATGTGCCCATTTAAGTAATTTCACAAATCTCAAATAAATATCCTCTTGCATTGACTCTCTATTTGACTTATGTATATGTTAGTTATATCATCATATAAACAACATATAAACTTGTCTCTAAACCCTCTTTCTTTCCAAAATACATATACATAAGCATTCTCTTACCAATTTCTTTTCTTATCACATAACATATACATTCAATCCAATATATAACAACAACATAACCAAGACTTCTAGGGCTTACATGGGGATATTACACTTCTTCCCAAACTCCCTTAGAAAATCATTATAAGTCAAAACTGGGGGTTGTCTCAACCTATTGGGAATGGTCTTCCACCAATCATACGCATCTCCTTGTAGAAGAGACAAAGCATAGTCAAATTTCTCTTCCATTGTAGCTTGTAACTAGACAAACACCCTCTAAATTCGATCCAATCACTGCTCCGTCTCTACTAGATTTGTAATACCTATAAAGTTGGTAGCCCTAAACTTCCTCAACTTTTCATATTTTCTAGTGGACTATAGTTGCGGTTGAGCTAGGACTTGACATAGCAATTCCACCATCTGTTGTGCCCATATTGGTGGAATTTCTGGCACTATTGGTTTAATTGGCACCGATGCCTCCCTAGCCTCTTGTACTTGCTCTAGCCACACCATCCCATAGAGCAAAACTCTATGCACTTTCTTCATCAGATATATGAGATCAGGACATCTCTACTACCAATAGATAATACAAAATCAAAGGTTGCAACATTAGAGATCAATTCAAATGCCTACGCATATACATGTACAACAGTTTAAAAATCAAACTTGAAATACCCCTCTTTCTCTCATTTAAAACCCACCTATGTTGAGAATCTTAAACCTAGGATCTTATACCAAAATAAATATAACACCTTCATAACATACCCGCATATAACACACGTTCACTAAAACATGTAGTATACACAGATAGGGTACAAGAGCATTACTAAAGCATTATTATTAAACCTTATTCACTTCCTACAAATAGTTTGTAACTGATTGTATTGTTTAAATAATAGAATAGGTGTAAGAAAAGTAAATATACTATAAAAATTTTGCCAGAGTTTTGTTTGAAATACGGATATTAACAAAACCAATTAGCTCAGCCTGTAAACAATTATTACTTCTCAAAATAGTTTTTCATTTCACTTTCATTCCAAAGTCTGATAGTCACATTTATACATTTATATATAAGGAAACATAGTAGTGTTATTATATATAGGACACACTTATACCATAACACAATTCATATGTATTACAAGGTAGTTTATTATTATACATTCATCCAAAAGAATATTTACATGATATGCTTAGGCTTGATCGTGTGGCAACCAACTCTTCTAGTATCCACCACTATCTAGGCTTGTCCTAGTCTAGAAGGACTCCTAGTCTTTAGCCTGTCACCTGTGCGATGAATAAATCATTCTAAGCCCAAAGCTCAATGGTATATACTTGATAATGCAACATTAATATGTCAATGATATGAACATGCATGGAGCCTTTGTGTAATAAACATTAAAATCTTCTTTTATATATACAAACGCAATCAACCAGCATGCATTGGGCCCAAACATTCTTATAAAATAACCTAGTCCTAGAACCATTACCTTGGTTTGACTCATCATCAATGACTCCTATGTGTCTTACTAGTGGACGTAGAAATAATTGTGATACCCAGTGTCTCATCCATAGCATAATCAATAATATGACACTTCAAGTGTCTCGCTAAAGAGTGTAGTAACATCTCTTTGGCACCCAGTACCTTACCCCATCATGTGTGGTATGCTAATTACCAAGCACAATCTTCTAGCCACTAGGTAAACTATAAGACAACATTCAATTCACACTTAATGTTCAATTACTTTCCCATTTCATATTCTCCTCATGCATTCATACTTCATTCTCATATCATTCTTATTTGCATCATAATTTAACATTTCAAAACAACAAAACATGTGTTCATTATTATAAAGTACCACGGCCGTGTCCCCTAGATGGTCACACTCTTGCACTATAAAATATTTATAACACTCTTATATCTCATATACATATAATACATACACCCAGTTTATGTAAAATATGCATATACAATACAAAAATATCACAACCCAATTTAATAAAAATTTTCACATTTCAAATTTTAAATCTCAAATATTTTGTAATTGTGAGCGGAGATTTTTGCCTCCACTCCCGGTGGAATGGTTCTTGAGAATTCGGCACTATTAGGCTCAGGGCCTTAGAGAACACGAGCCTAAGCCCGGTGAAAATGGAGTCGCCACCTGGACTGGCTGGGCAAAAGAAAGCGATGGATGACTCGATTCCTAAGGAATTCCCAACCCCCTAATGGGTTTGAAAAGTTGGGTACATGTGGAGAAGATGAGAAATGGCTCAATACCCCCCACAACGGCCGGTTCATTGGAACCGACCTTCTTTTCAGGTCTTAATATTATAAAATTCTTAAATATAATGATATTATCCATACTACATGCAATAATTAAAATAAAGCATCATTATATTAAAATCAAAGCAATATTAAAACAAAATAAATAAATGGATACTCATCCGAGGATGAAAACGTGTCCTTACATCATCCAATATCTAAAACTAAATAGGACACCCACCAAAAGGTAAAAACATGTCCTTTACATTAATCCCAAAATATAAAAATAATTTAAATTACATGAAAATTAATTAATGAGGTACCCAAACATGGAAACATACCTCTTACAATTTTAATAAGCAAATAATTATTGAAAAATATTCATCCATGATAAATTAAATAAACCAAACATCAAAATTAAATAAATCAATCATCAAAACATATAATAAGCTACATAATTAAATCTAAAATTAAATGAAGCAATAAATATATAAATTTAGGATTTATATCTTAAATTAAGAATTTTATAATAACTAAATTAGGGTTTAAAATAAAGGAAGTTAAATACAAAGACTTAAAATACACAAATAAATATTGACCTTCAACGAGCCCATACGGCGGTTCTGCTAGCCGGTTAGCGGGGCGGTTAAGGGGGCAGCACCCCTAAAAATTTTGAAAACTGGCTTTTAGGGTTGTAAGTTTTGGTGTTGAAAATTAAGATTTTAGGGTTTAAGATTTAGAGAATAGGGTTTTAGGAAAACAGTTTAGGGTTTTTGTAAAGTTATGGCACTAATTGGGGTTTGAAAACTAAATTAATATTCGAATGATCATATTATTTATTGAAGATTTTAGCTACTGTCCGAATTAAAAAGAAAAAGGAATTTGATTATATAAATAGTATGATGGAAGTTTGAAACGTGAGGATAATTGTTTATTCAATAAACTAAATTTAAAGAACATACCTACGTTTAAAGGCTCTACCAAAATTGTTGGAAAAAAATTCTGGATGAGCTAACACCAAGACAGAAGACCCGGCTTGCTACCTTTGATTAAGGATTGTCTTTTGATTTTACTGCTTTGTTGCTTACTGTTTCAAGTTACGGTCCAAAAGACTGCTTCAGTTCCCAGTTGAAAGTCCTCTTGCTAAAGGTTGCTGGAGTTCAAAAATCTGTTCAAGTTAAAAGTCCATGAAGGCTGCTCTCTGCTAAAAGTTCCCGTTTGTTGCTGCCTCTTTCTCAGTTTAAAGAACGTGCATGCATTAGGTTAAAAAGTCGTGGGAGTTTTTCATTTTTAAAACGGATCTCCTCTGATTCATATCGAATTAAAACCACATAGTACACCGAAACCATATCAGACTCAAACCAAGCAAACTCGTCAAAACATAAGTCCATATCGAATTGGGAAGGCTCCAATTAGATATGGAGCCTATCCCATATCGAATTGGACTTCCAATTCGATATGGGACTTTTCCCATATCGAATTGGGACTTCCAATTCAATATGGGACCTTAATTTAAGGTCCCATATCAAATTGGGAGAGCCACAATTTGATATGGGACTATCCCATATCGAATTAGGGCATCCCAATTCGATATGGGCTATCCCATATTGAATTGGAGAGGCCGGTTTGATTCCAACACACACCCTCTAATGCCCTAACATCAAATTAGAACCAATAAAATCTTCAAAACAAACCTCTTTAGGATTTTAAAGGTTCCACCATTGTACCATATAATCAAAAGGTTTATAACTCAGGCAACAAACAAGTCAGGACCAAAATCAAGGGTCTACAGTAATGTATATTTAAATAATAAATAAAATATTCTTTATTACTCATAGGTTCCAAAATAAACATTTTATATGAAAATCTTTGGGAAAAATTTACTAGAGTTTTGTCTGTAATTTGTACATTGCTAAATTTTCAACCAAATACAACTTGCATAAGAAAAATACTCCCAATAACACCAATCATACATATCACCCATACTTTTCAATTTTTCCAAGTTTTTCAAAACATTTATACATATACATATATATATATATCAAAACATATATAAACCTCACATTACCCAACTCATCCAAAACATTCTTTATAATTTACATCATATACTTCAAAAATATAAACATATTATACATAACAACAAAATATACTATAATATAAAAATATATACATGCTAGCAGATGGCTCTGATCTTGACATACCCAAAAATAAAATCTACAAGCAAAATCTCAAATCTAGATCTGACCCGGTCTAGAAGAATTCTCCAGCTCAACCGGATCACCCTTGCCACCTGCGCTATGCATTACAATTGTGCTAAGCTAAAAGCCTAGCGGTACAAACTTTAATAATAAAAACTTAAATACAATGTCAATGTTGAATGCTTTTATGCTATGTTACAATGTGGCATCCAAGCTCACTTTTAAAAATATTTTTACATCATTTGAATAATTTATATAAGAACATACACAAGCATGGGCCCAAAAGATATAATATGTTATTCAAATTTTAGAGTTACTATTTTGGTCCAAATTAACACCATGTGTCTAGCTCTGAAGGCAAATCATATCACAGTGACACCAAGTGTCTAGCCCCGAAGGTAAATCAAAATAATTACTCAAAAACTAGCCCCAAAGGCAAATAATGAGGATAACTTCATAGGCATAACGCCAAACATAAAACTCTGAAAATTGAATAACATACAAGGCACACAATTATTTCATATTTTTCATATTCAACTTTTTCTCATTTTTTCATGATCAACTATGCTCAATTCCTCATTTCTCATTATCAATTAGGCACATCGCCTCATTTTTCTCATTTTATCCACAATGCATCATTTTCATTTTTATTTCTTTTTCTCATTCATATCAATGTCATTTCATTTTAATTCATCATATTTGATCACAATGTATCACCTTTCACATCAAATTTGTAACACCCCTATATCCGTATACGTACACAGCATGCTTATACGATCGTAATATACGTATACTAAATATAGAAATGCCACCCTTTACAAATACTCAAATCTCATTTAAGATAAAATAAAAACTTAAGAAATACCAAATAATTAAATGAAAATCATAAGACACAGTAGATAAAATGTTTATTTAATACACAACGGAAGTTATATACAAAATTTACAAGTACAAATATATTAAACCTCAAAAATTACAAAATGTGAAATATATACATGATTGGCAGCTTGACTCTCTGATCTTTAAGCTTTAATCCAACTCTTCACAATCAAAACAACTCAACTACGTCTAGAGGAATCCTCCGTCTCAACTTTATCACCTCTATCACCTGCGCGATGAATCATAATCGCGCTGAGCCAACAACTCAGTAGTACAAACCATAATGCTATTATGCTCTATCAATATCAATGATATACATTCAAACAATAAGGATCATACTCAGTATACAATATTTCATGAATATTACGTTTCATTGCATTATCTCATAACATTATAACATAATTCATGACATCCATATAACATAGACACCTATGGGCTCAACAAGTGTTTAATACGATATTCAGAATTCAGAGTTACTGCTTTGGTTCATAATCACAATAATCAAACTCGTAGGCTATACACACATATATATCTCTATCCATGGATAGTGTAACAGACCAAGTCTCTTGGACCATCAACTCAACAAGCTTGAGGAGATCCTCAACCCGGCAAGACTGTTACCAATCATTTATCTCATAATCACAATTCCCATAATGTAACAGACCCAGTCTCTTGGACCTCAATTCAACTCAAATTGAAGAGATCCTCAACCCGGCAAGACTGTTACTATTCATAATTTCATAGGCATGCCATCCAAATCCAGAACTCTGAAACTGAATAACATATTAAACATACAATTATATCATTAATCTCTTTATCATTCTCTTTCTCAATTTGTATCTCAATATCAAATAGGCAATCATGCCTCAACAATTTCATTTGTATAACCATAGCCACTCACAATGGCTTCTCATCACATTTGAATCATCATGTCTCAATTCACAATATAATACATCATCTTTCATATATTCATAATCAATTACATTGAACATAATCATATAGGCATACATGCCTCAATCATCTCATTTCACATTATACATATAGTACTTTTCACAAGATTCACCATATACAACACATAACATTATTCATATATGTCATTAATGTCATATCAAGTGAATGTATGCAACAATGCAAGGTTTGTACTTACCTCAATCACAATTCACACAACTCTAAACACTTTCCCTTTTCCAAGATTATTCACTTCCCAAATTAGGGCAACTCACTTTCTTTCAAAACCAAAATTGAGGAAATTTCACAAATCTCCAAATTAATCCTTTGATTCCTTCTTCAATTTGCTTTTAGAAGTTAGAACAACTCTCTTGCTCTCTCTTTCCTTTGGTAGCCGGCCACACACATGAGAAGAAAAGAAAATAAAGCCAAGTCAACCTTCTCTTCTACTTTAAATCTCCACCAAGCAATTCTAACAACACAATTACTTAAATGCCCTTCATCCATTTAACTTAACCTCTTTTAACTTATATGCCCATTTAAGTAATTTCACATATCACAAATAAATATCCTCTTCCATTGACCATCCCTTTTGACTTATGTATATGTTATTTATATTACCATATACCCAACATATACACTTACTCTCTACACACTACTTCCCTTTTTAAACCATACATAAACATTTTCTTTTCAATTTCTTTTCTCTTACAAATTAACATATACATTCAATCCAATTAAATCAACAATAGTATTCAAAACTTCTAGGGCATACATTGGGATATTACAAAATTACATTACCCAAATAATTTGTATCATTTTCACATAATTCACAAATTTCACATTTTATGCAATTTAGCCATTAATAATGGTTTTCACAATGCATATGATGCATACATGACAAATCACATGTTATATCGCAGTGTTTAATACATCAAGTAGCTTAACACATTTTCCAACGAAAATGTGTTAAAGTCCAAATTTATGACAATATAACCAATTCATTAAAAGTTTGCACTTACCTCTTTAAGCACCTAAAAGCTAGCTTAAAACTCTCACTAACCTTCTCTTCCAAGTTTTTCTTCAACACTAGGATTGGAAAAACTACTACCTCTCAATGCCTATACTAAATGTGATCATAAACAATCATTTAGTATCACATTTAAAGGAATTTCCATACTTAAACAGTAATTAAACATCATTATAGACAAAACTCCAAAATTAAGCCTTACCTCACTTTAACTTTGAAAAACCATATTAAATCATACAAATTGGTGTTTAAGCTTATTAATATCATTACAAAGATATTTTAACATGTTTAAACCATTTACATTAATTAAACACATGCTTTAGTATAAAAACCTAAAATGGCATAACCTTCCCCATTGAAGGTTACACATTCCAATTATTAATCCAAGCTTAATTCCATCATTAATATCATTAAATAACATGCTTCCAACATTAAAATCAACCAATTCACCATTCTTTGAAAATTTCCTTTTCCAAAACCCTAAATTAACACTACCATTCCCAAACTCTATCCAAACTTAATCAAATACATCATTTGACTTTAAAATCCTTGTTTATGCATCAAGAAAACACATTTAGAATCAAATTACACAATTAAATCACATGATTTCACAAACCCAAAAGTTTCATAACCCTAAATTCTCTCTCTTCACCAAACTCAACTTAAATTCAACCATTTCTTCACTCCAACCTTAAAATCATTAATAACTACTCAAAACAACTACATTCATACCCAAATAAGCAATTAAAGCATACTACTTCAAAAGTCCAAAATCAACATAACCATAAAATCATGGATTTCCAAAGAAAAAAAGTTGAAAAACTTACTATTTTATGGTGGAAAACCCCAAAATTTCACTTAAAACCTTAAAAACCCTTCAATTCTTGGAGTATGGAAGAAGAAAAATATTGCACTTTGAACAACAATGGTGGTCGGCCTAGAAGGAAGAAGAAGAAGAAGAAGAAGAAGAAGAAGAAGAAGAAGATAGCTTTTTATTTTCTCTCTCCGTCTACTTTCTTAAAGACAATATATATATAATATTTAATTATATATTTAAATATTTATTTATTAAATAAAAATCCCAAAATTGTATCTTTCATTAAAAATAATTTTTTAATTATTTAAATAATGTTAATTTTTAAAGTATATTTATAAAAATATCATTTGACCTTTGACTTTTCTTTTAAAAGAGTTGACTTTTGTTGACTTTTATATGCTTTATGTATATTTCATGTATATTTCACATATACATTCTAATTTTTCAGTTAAAATCCTTTTATTTTTTATTTAAATTATTTATTTAATTTATTGAATTTAATTTTAATTTATTTTATTTAATTTTTAAAAAATTTCGAATGTTACAACATTCCTACCTCTCTATTGGAATAGGCCACGGCCATGGTCTTTAGATTCCCACACCCGTGGCATTGGAATTGCTTCTGCGATATCAAATTTTCAAAATACACAATACCAATCCAAAAGCCACGATCGTGTCCTTCCTCAGGGCCACGCCCGTGGGCACCAAAATCACACCAAATCGCACAAAATTTCACACACAAGCAATATAAGATGATGCCAATCAAAATCAAAAAATTATCAAAGTATACAATAACCTTCTTGAAGCTCAACTTGGAGGAATAACTTCTTTTCACCATAACTTCACTATCCTTCTGCTTCCCTCTATTGCTTCCACCAACTAATTTAATCAACACCTAGACAATTTATAGGTTCAAAATGATATTAGCAACTCATTTAGGCATCTCTAAACCCTTAAACTTCCTCCAACTTAAAGTTAGTTAAACCCCTAACCCCAATATTCAATCACTAGCCCAAACTATAACCAACATCATCCAAATCACTACCAAACCTAGAATTATCATCTCTATATAAATTTCATATCATTGCTCCCCATATCTCAATATGCTACAATTCTCATATAAATTCTACTAAAATAAATTCATTAAGGATTAAAGAAACTTACTTATTACTTGAATTAAAACTCAAGCTATCGTCAATCCTTGTTGAACCTAATTAAAACTTGATGAATTGAAGAATTGAAATCACCTCTTTGCTAATCATGGAGGTCGGCCACAAGAAAAGCAAAAGGAAGAAGAAGAAATGAAAATTCTAGAAATGTTTTTTACTTTCCCATACTTTTTCACTAACAATATATGTAATATCCTAAAATTTTTGAAAATTTCTAATTTTTAAAAAATTTGATAAAATAAATTATAATTTAAAAGGATATATTAAATTAATGGTTTTAAATGAAAATTTAAGAGATTTTAAATGAAAAAGTGAAATATATATGTGATATATATATATATAATATACATAACATATAAAAGTCAACACTTTTTAAAAGAAAAGTCAAAGTCCAATGGTATTTTTGTAAATAAAATTTTAGAAATTTAAAATTAATAAAATAATTCAAAAAATAAATTATTTTTGTATGGAATAGGGAAATTAGGAATTTTAATTTATTAAATAATTAATTAATTAATTAATTATTAAATTATTTTAATATATATATGGTTAAAAATAAAGATGAAAAGAAAAAGAAAATTTAAAAGTTGTCTTCATCTTCCTCTTCTTCTCTCAAGGGTCGAACCTCCATTAAAGAGAAACCAAGGATTTTAATTCTTTCATACTCCATAAATTGAAGGATTTAACAAGTTTCAAGTGGATTTTTGGTGATTTTCACTAAATTTAGTAAGTTTCCAACTCTTTTCTTTGAATTCCATGGAAGTTTGATTTATGTGAGAATTTAAATTTTTAAGTAGTATGTTATAATTGTTGGAATTGGTGTGTATGATGTTATTTTGGGTAGTTAACAATGATTTTAAGGTTAGATTGAAGAGATGATGGAGTTTGGATAAAGAATGGTGAATAGAGAGAATTTAGGGTTATGGATTTTTGGAGTTTTGAAAACACGAGCTTTAATTGTGAAAATTGGTTCTAAATGTGTTGTTTTGATTCATAAACAAGTATTTTAAAGTCAAATATTGGATTTGGTTGTGTTTGGTTAGAGTTTGATAATGGAAGTAGAGATTTAGGGTTTTGGAAAAGTGATTTTCAAAAGTTGTTGAATTGTGTGATTTTTTTTTGTTTAAGCATGTTGTTTAGTGTTAAAAGTGATGAATATAAGCTTAAAATGAGTAATGGATTGTGTTGGAATGGAAAACCTTCAATGGGGGAAGGTTATGCCATTTTTGGGATCTTGTATATAAGAGTGTATTGTTATGATGTAAATGATTTAAATGTATTAAAATATGTTTTTAATAATATAAATAAACTTAAAACACTAATTTAATTGTAGTAGAATGGAATTCTAATGTTAAAGTAAGGAAAGGCTAAATTTTTGAAAATTTGTAGGAGTGATGTGTAATTATAGTTTAATGTTGAAAATGCCATTAAATGTGATACTAATTGATTATTTGCTATCACATTTGGTTTAGGCTGTAATATCCCAAAGTGTGCCCTAGAAGTTTTGATATAATTGTTGTTCTACTTTGGATTAAGTGTATATGTTAATTTGAAAGAGAAAAGAATTTAAGAGAGAGTGTATATGTTGTATATATATACAAGTCAAATGTGGAAGTCAAAAGAAGAAGATATTTATTCATTTTACATTAGTGAAATTACTAAAAAGGGAAATAAGTGAAAGAGAATTAAAATAAATAGAAGATGGTATTTAAGTAATTTCTTATTTGGAATGCTTGGTGGAGGTTTAAAAAGATGAGAAGTTTGACTTTGTCTCTTACACTTTTTCATTTTTTCTTCTTTTCTCTTTGTGTTGGCCGGGCATCAAGGAAGCAAGAGAGCAAGAGAGGGTTTTTGAATTTTAAGAGCAAATTGAGGGAAGAATCAAGTGATTGAGTTGAAAATTTTTGAAGTTTCATCAACTTTGGTAAGTTCTCTCTTAGTTTCTCTTGTTTTATTTGAAGTTGTGTGTGAGTTTGATTATTGATATTTGAAAGTAGGGTTATGTTGATGGTAGTGTGTTGGTGTGTGTTTGATTTAATTGATTGTGGTGTTGGTTTTGAATTGAAAATAAAAAAGTTAGATTGATGTTGGTTTTGGAAAAGTAAAAGTGATGTTGGTTTTAGGGTTTTGAAGTGGTAAGTGATGTTAAACTTGAGTTGAGCAATTATTTTCATAGATCTTCATGTTGTTTGGGTTTAGTGGAGTTAGAAGCATAGAATACATGAATTTGATGGGAAACAGAAGCATCTTGGATGCCACGCCCGTGGCCCTTGGCTGCCACGACCGTGGCCATTTGAAGCCATAGCCGTGGAGGTTTGGAGCAAGGGAGGCAGAATCATTTTCTAACCCATGCCCGTGGGGGTTGGGAGGCCACGGCTGTGGGCCCTAGTTAGGAGATGTTGATTTGTAATTTGTGATTTAAGGGTCTAGAAAGAGGTGATTAAGTGAATATTTGCATTGGAATTGATGTATTTTATCATTTTTGGATTAGGTCTTGAAGAAGATAATTTACCCTAATTCAAGTGGTGAAGAAGTGTTGGAAGAGGAAGTGTATAAATTTGTGTGAGTGGTGCTTAAGGTAAATACAAACTACATTATTGCATACATTCATATGATGTTGAGACTTATCACACATTTGATTGTAAATGTGTTAAGAAATCTAATGCATTATTGATGCATATTAATAATGTTATGTTTGGTATAATGTGAATGTTGTGATGAGCATGTAAAATGTATGTTAATGCAATTGGTTGAGTACACTTGAATAATGAATTGAGGTATAATGAAATGTAAAACTAATGTGGTTGGTTATAATGATGTAAATAAGATGATTGAAGCATGTTTGCCTATATGATGATGAAATGAAATATGAGATATGAAATGTGAAAGATGTGATGTTATGATGAAATATAAAATATGAAAGATGTGATGTTATAACGAAATATGAAATGTGAATTGAGATATGATGAAATGTGAAGCCATAGTTGTTGGCTATGACAATGCAAATGAAATAATTGAGGCATAGTTACCTAGTTGATTGTGGAATATGAAATGAGAAATGAAATGAAAAGAGTTTGATAAAGAAATAAATGAAATGATCGTGTGCCTAATATGTTAATTCAATTTCCAGAGTTCTGGGTTTGGAGGCATGCCTATGAATCACTGGATAGGTGAAATGACCGGGTCGTAAGCCGATTCCAGTTGAAAAATGTGAAATGTGATGTTTTTTGGGTGAAATGACCGTGTCGTAACCTCAAAAACAAATTATTGAAACTAGATTGAGTGAAATGACTGGGTCGTAAGCTCAAATCTAGTTGATTATCCATGGATAAATGTATTGATGATTGTGATTATGGACCAAAGCAGTAACTCTGAATTTTGGATAACATATTAGATTCTTTTGGGCCCATGCTTGTGTTTGTTTAAATGTGATTCTTGAATGGTGAAACAAATGAATAATGAGTTACATGTTTGTCCTTGCTTTTATATGCAATATAGAGTGAGATATCATGTTATGTGATGCTTATAATACATAAGTAACTTATTGGAAATAAAGATAGCTTGGGAAAGCTATGTTGAATAATGAATCTATGAAGATATAATATGATGGGCAATATTCTTTTGAATTATTCATGAAACTTGATTGTGTGGCATTGGCATTGCATTGAAGCATAGCATTATTGTAGTTTGTACCACTAAGCCGTTGGCTTAGCGCGAGTGTGATTCATCGCGCAGGTGACAGGGAAGAACCGGAGAGTTCCTCTAGGCCGAGTAGAGTCTAGATCTTGAGGTGTTGATAGGGGAGCTTAAAGATCAAAGACATATTGCCAAACATGTATATATTTTATGTTTGTAAAACTTGAGTTTTGATGTATATGTATTTGTAAATATTTGTTATATTTTCCGCTGTGTTTTGAATCAACATTTTATCTATTGTGTTTTATAAATTCCTTTAAATGTTTGAAATTTATTCATATTACTGTAAAGGAATTATTTGTATGTTTTATAAACCGTGGCATACCTATATTCAGTATACGTATATTACGATCGTATTAGCATGCTGTGTAGGTATACGGGGTATAGGGGTGCTACATAGGCATTGAGGGAGGTTGATTTGCGTCATCCAAGTGGTGAAGGGCAAGTTGGAAAGATAGGATTAAATGTTGTTTTTAGCTTGCTTTGGGTTGGTAGTGGAGGTATGTACAAACTTTGAATATATTATTTAGATTTGCATGACATTTGGGCTTAACACATTTTGGTTGAAAAATGTGTTAAGCTACTTGGTACACTGATTGTGTATGAATAATGTGCTATGACATTTGTAATGTCATATATGTGTTAAATGCATTGTGAAAAGCCATTGATAATGGCTAAATTGTATAAAATATGAAATATGTATATTATGTGAAAATACCCAAAGTGATTGGGTAATGTGTTGTGAATGCAAAAATGAGATATGTGGTATAATGAAATGAATTGATATTGATAAAAATGAGAAAAGTGAGAAAAGTGAGAAAAATGAGAAAGATGTGAAAAATGAGAAAAGTGAGAAAAAATGTGAAAATAAGGCAATGTGCCTAGATTGAATATGTGAAAATGAGAAAGAGATTAATAATGAGAAAAATGAATAAATTATGTGTCTAGTATGTTATTTAATTTTCAGAGTTCTGTGTTTGGTGGCATGCCTATGATTGCCTACGGGCTAAACGCTGGACTGGTGAAAAGACCGGGTCGTAAGCCAGGTTCAGCTGATAAATATGATGTTTTTTGTATGAAAAGACTGGGTCGTAAGCCTCAAAAACAAATCTTGAAGCTAGACTGAGTGAAAAGACCGGGTCATAAGCTCAGATCTAGTTGGATTATCCATGGATATATTGCCTACGGGGCTCGACACAAGGTGTCATTATGGACCAAAGCAGTAACTCTGAAATTTGAATAGCATATTAGATCCTTTTTGGGCCCATGCTTATCTTTGCTTTAATGTGAATTATGAATTATGATACAATTGAGCAATATAATGAGATATAATGTTATGAGCTATGATATATATGTGCTGTGCATTGACATTACATTTGGACTATATTGTTATCAAAGTTTGTACCACTAGGCTTCGGCTTAGCGTGATTGTTTAATCGCGTAGATGACAAGGTAGACTCAGCTGAGCCAGAGAGTTCTTCTAGACCAGGTCAGGTCTATACTTGTAGTGGAGCTTGTTGAGTTGTTATCGAGATCGAAAACACTGTCAGCAACATGTATATATTTTTATGTTATTGTACATTTTGAGTATTATGCATAATATATTATGTTTTGGATTTTATATATTGTATATTATAAAGAATGTTTGGGTCAATGTATTTGAAATGGGAGACTAAATGTGTTTTAAATTATATATATTTATATATAAATGTTTGAGAAACTAGGTGAAATTGAGGAGTATGGTTGAGATAGTGAATTGAAATTATTTGGGAGTGTTTTCTTTTTGCAGGTTGTGTTTTGCTGAATTTTGGGATGTCCAAATTACAGATAAAACTCTGGCGAATTTTTTCCAGAGATTTTCATATATAATATTTCTTTTAGGTTCCTATAACAAGTAAAGAATATTTATATGCTATTTAATTTTTTTATATTTAGAATTTGAAATTTTAAATTGGAAATGTGAAAAATTTTTATTAAACCCATCTGTGACATTTTTGTACCGTATATGCATATTTTACATATGCTGAAAATATGTATTGTACGTATATAGGGTATAAGGGTATTACATTTATTTTGATATCAGAGCCTAGGTTTGAGGTTCTCGACCTAGGTGGGTTGATAGAGAGAGAAAATTGTGGATTTGAAAATAGTTTTTAATTGTAATACATGCATTGGCACTGGCAGTTTCTGATCTTTGATATAGTATTTTCTGCTATGTTTGCAAATATAGGTAGTTATGACCTCTCGGTCGCATCAGGCTGCTGAGGGTAGTGCAAAGATCGTGGCTCTGGATGAGGGTAAAGATGGAGCTAGAGTTGTGTTTGCTGGTGAGGCGTCTGTTTCTGTGCCTGTGAGACCAGCAACTGAAGAGATTTCGCCTGGCTGGGTATGGCATATGGTAGAGTTGTTGAGGCAAGCTCCAGTTCCGCAGCCGCCACAGCCGCAGCAGCAACCGCAGTTGTCGGTGAGGCAGTATGATAAACTGAGAAAGTATGGAGCTGAGGACTTTGTTGGTACTACAACCCTGCTGTAGCAGAGCAGTGGCTAGACAGGGTTCAGAGGGTATTCATTCAGTTGCAGGCTAGTCTGGAATAGAAGTTTGATTATGCCAGATCTCTTCTGTAGAGGGATGCATATGATTGGTGGAAGACGGTTTCACATGCTCTGGATGATCCACCAATCCTGACCTATGATGGTTTTCTGCGGGAATTTGAGTAGAAGTATACTCCGAGAGAGTATAAAGATGCAAAGAAGATGGAGTTCCTGAGTTTGAGACAAGATACCAGGACAGTGATCGAGTATGAGATCGAGTTCATCCGGTTTAGTCACTATGATGGTGGGATCATTTCTGACGAGTTTGATAGGTACAGGAGGTTTGAGGAGAGACTGAGACCCTCTATCATGTGCATTATCGCAGGCTTTTGGTATCAGAATTTTTCCCAGTTAGTTGCAGCTGCCAGGAGTATAGAGAGAGCACAGGGTCTTGCAGCAGCTGCTAGGGTTGAAGAGACCAGAGCTAGGAGACCCCAGAGTGAGATAGGGTCTTCATCAATGAAGAGAGGTCAAGGGGGATATTTCAAAGGTTTAGTAGGAGTCAGGGGCAGTTTGGCAGGTCAGTACAGCAACAGAGACAAAGATAGAGACCTACAGTTTCAGTGGGTAGTGCTCCGACCCCAGTGGCTCAGAGACCTGCCCCACCTACTTGTGTTCATTGTGGTAGAGCACATGGAGGTGTCTGCTGGTGGAGAGATGCTTCGGGAGTGTGTTTCAGATGTGGGTCGTCAGACCATTTTATCAGAGATTATCCCGAGCCACCAGAGGTTAGACAGGCAGATATTGCAACTTCTCGACCCAATGTCAGAGGGGGTCGTGGTGGAAGAGGTTTTGGAAGAGGTGGTTGATCTGGGTCTAGTCTGAGAGGAGGTTCTACAGTTGGAGGTAGTAGACCAGATGAGGCAGGACCATCACAACGGGTTTATATGATGCAGAGACAGCCAGATGCTTCAGCTGTTATTGCTGGTACTTTTACATTATTTGGTACTTTAGTTCTTGCATTATTAGACCCTGGGTTGACTCATTCTTACATCAGTGCATCCATCTTGCCTGTGAGTGATTTGCATTCCGAGTCCTTAGGATTTGATGTTTTGGTCATAAATCCTTTAGGGCATAGTATTGTGGTGAGTAGGGTGCACCAAAATAGTTCAGTTGTTGTTCAGGATAAGGAGTTTCTCGGTGACCTGATTGAGATGCCTTTCAGAATGAGGAGTTTCTTGGTATCGATTTGTTGCCTAGTACCACTCCTATCTCTATTACCTCTTATCGGATGGCACCTCCTGAGTTGAGAGAGTTGAAGGTGCAGTAAAAGGAGTTGTTAGAAAAAGGGCTTGTCCGCCCTAGTATGTCCCTGTGGGGAACGCCAGTGTTGTTTGTGAAGAAGAAGAATGGCACCATGAGATTGTGTATTGATTATAGGCAGTTGAATAAGGTGACCATCAAGAACAAGTATCATTTGCCTTGGATAGATGATCTCTTTGATCAATTGAAGGGAGCAGCAGTATTCTCTAAGATCGATCTGAGATCAGGGTACCATCAGTTGAGAGTCAAATATGTGGATGTACCCAAGACAGCTTTTTGTACGAGGTATGGGCATTATGAGTTTCTAGTGATGCCCTTTGGATTGACGAATGCACCAACAGCTTTTATGGATTTGATGAACAGGGTGTTCAGACTATATTTAGATCAGTTTGTGGTGGTCTTCATTGATGACATTTTGGTGTATTTGCATAATGAGGAGGATTATGATAGGCATTTGCGGATTGTATTGCAGACTCTGAGAGAGAAGTAGTTATATGCTAAGCTGTCTAAGTGTGAGTTCTGGCTTGATTAGGTAGCTTTTCTCGGTCATGTGATTTCAGCATAGGGTATTAGAGTTGATCCGAGTATAATTGAGGCTATCTTAAATTAGAGTCCACCGAAGACTGTGACAGAGGTTAGAAGTTTTCTGGGATTGGCAGGCTATTATCATCGATTTGTGAAGAGTTTTTCTATGATAGCTACACCACTAACTAGATTACTTCGGAAAGAAGTTAGATTTGTGTGGATAGATCGGTGTCAGGTAAGTTTTGAGCAGCTAAGGGAGATGTTGACTCAGGCTTCTATCCTTACACTGCCTATGGAAGGTAAACCATATGTGATATATAGTGATGCTTCATATAGTGGTTTAGGTTGTGTTCTGATGCAGGAGGGTAGAGTCATTGTTTATGCCTCTCGACAGTTAAAACCGCATGAGCTGAATTACCCGACGCATGATTTGAAATTAGCAGCAATAGTTTTTTTCCTGAAAATTTGGCGGCATTACTTGTATGGGGAAAAGTGTTTCATTTATACGGATCACAAGAGTTTGAAATACCTGGGTGTTCAGAGAGAGTTGAATCTTCAGTAGAGACGATGGTTAGAGTTGATTAAAGACTATGACTGTTTGATTGATTATCATCCTGGTAAAACAAATGTTATTGCTGATGCCTTGAGTCGGAAGTCTTTGGCAGTTTTGACTGCTTATTCGCTCTCATTGCTTATTGAGTTGAGAATGATGCATGCTAGATTTGAGTCTTCTGATGATGGTGCTTTGATGGCTCAGTTGTAGTTGAGGCCAGTCTTGTTGGATCATATTAGGGAGGCTCAGTTGGCAGATGAAAGAATTCAAAAAATTGTGTTGGTTTGTCAGAAGGGGGAGAGCCGAGACTTTTATGTGAGGGATGATGGCAGTCTATGGTACAGAGATAGATTGTGTATTTCTGATGATGCAGAATTGAAAAGGATGATATTAGAGGAAGCACATCAGTCACTTTTTGCTATGCACCTTAGGAGTACCAAGATGTATCAGGACTTGAAGCGACATTATTGGTGGTCAGGTATGAAGAGGGACATAGCAGAGTTTGTATCCAGATGTCTAACTTGCCAGAAAGTGAAAGCTGAGCACCAAGTTCCTTCAGGGTTGCTCCAACCTTTATCAATGCCAGAGTGAAAATGGGAAAGAGTGACAATGGATTTTGTGACTGGACTACCTTTGACCTAGAAGAAGCATGATGCAATCTAGGTGATAGCTGATCGAATGATAAAGAGAACTCATTTTCTTTCAGTTCGGATGGATTATTCTCTTGAAAGGTTGCCTGAGCTGTATATCAATGAGATTGTCAGGTTGCATGGAGTCCCAATTTCTTTGGTGTCGGATTGAGATCTTCGGTTTACTTCGAGGTTTTGGAAGAGTTTGCATGATGCTTTGGATTCTCAATTGTATTTTAGTACTGCTTTCCATCCTCAGACAGATGGGCAGTCAGAGAGAGTGATACAGATTCTGGAGGATATGTTGAGGAGTTGTATCATTGATTTTACCAGGAATTGGGACAGATTTTTTTTCATTAATTGAGTTTGCTTATAACAACAGTTATCAGTCCAGTATTGGGATGGCTCCTTATGAGGCCTTATATGGCAGGAGGTGCAGGACACCTTTGTGCTGGGATGAGGTTAGAGAAGGTAAACTGGTTGGTCCCGATTTAATTAAGGAAACAGAAGAGAAAGTGAAGGTGATTCGGGGTCGTTTAAAAGCATGTTCAGACCGACAGAAATCCTATTCAGATTTAAAGAGAAGAGACATAGAGTTTAGTGTGGGAGATAAAGTGTTTCTAAAGGTGTCTCCATGGAAGAAGATTCTGAGGTTTGGCCGCAAAGGAAAGTTGAGTCCTCGTTTCATAGGACCATATAAGGTGTTGGAGAGAGTTAGTCCAGTGGCTTATAAACTAGCTTTGCCGCCTGAGTTGGATCGAATACATAATATTTTCCATGTCTCGATGTTTTGGAGATACAGGTCTGACCCATCTCATATTTTATCAGTGGAGTCCATTGAGATGAGTCCAGATCTGACTTACGAGGAAGAATCAATGGCGATTTTGGAACGAGGGGTTAAAGAATTGAGGAATAAGAGGATGCTACTTGTGAAAGTCCTTTGGAGGAATCATGCCACCGAGGAGGCGACATGGGAAAGTGAGCAGGCGATGCAGAGTCAGTTTTTTCAATTGTTCCAGACTTGAGAACAGGTAATTTCGAGGACGAAATTTATTTTAGGGGGCAAGAATTGTAATATCCCAAAATTTTTAAAAATTTTTAATTTTTAGAAAATTTGATAAAATAAATTATAATTTAAAAGGATATATTAAATTAATAGTTTTAAATGAAAAATGAAGGGATTTTAAATGAAAAAGTGAAATACATATGTGATATATATGCAAAATATACATAACATATAAAAGTCAACACTTTTTAAAAGAAAAGTCAAAGTTCAATGACATTTTTGTAAATAAATTTTTAGAAATTTAAAATTAATAAAATAATTCAAAAATAAATTTTTTTTATGAAAGAGGAAAATTAGGACTTTTAATTTATTAAATAAATAAATAAATAATTAGTTTTTAAATTATTTTAATATATATATATATAGTTAAAAATAAAGATGAAAAGAAAAGAAAATTTAAAAGTTATCTTCATCTTCCTCTTCTTCTCTCAAGGGCCGAACCTCCATTGAAGAGAAGCCAAGGATTTTACTTCTTCCATACTCTATAAATTGAAGGATTTAACAAGTTTCAAGTGGATTTTTGGTAATTTCCACCAAATTTAGTAAGTTTCCAACTCTTTTCTTTCAATTTCATGGAAGTTTGATTTATGTGAGAATTTGGATTTTTTAAGTAGTATGTTATAATTGTTGGAATTGGTGTGTATGATGTTATTTTAGGTAGTTAACAATGATTTTAAGGTTAGATTGAAGAGATGATGGAGTTTGGATAAAGAATGGTGAAGAAAGAGAATTTAGGGTTATGGATTTTTGGAATTTTGAAAACATGAGCTTTAATTGTGCAAATTGATTCTAAATGTGTTGTTTTGATTCATACACAAGTATTTTAAAGTCAAATATCGGATTTGGTTGTGTTTGGTTAGATTTTGATAATGGAAGTGGAGATTTAGGGTTTTGAAAAAGTGATTTTCCAAAGTTGTTGAATTGTATGTTTTTATTTGTTTAAGCATGTTGTTTAGTATTAAAAGTGATGAATATAAGCTTGAAATGAGTAATGGACTGTGTTAGAATGGAAAACCTTCAATGGGGGAAGGTTATGCCATTTTTGAGATTTTACATATAAGAGTGTATTGTTATAATGTAAATAATTTAAATGTATTAAAATATATTTTTAATAATATAAATAAACTTAAAACACTAATTTATTTATAGTAGAATGGAATTCTAATGTTAAAGTATGGAAAGGCTAAATTTTTGGAAATTTGTAGGAGTGATGTGTAATTATGGTTTAATGTTGAAAATGTCATTAAATGTGATACTAAATGATTATTTGCTATCACATTTGGTTTAGGCATTGAGAGAGGTTGATTTGTTTCATCCAAGTGGTGAAGGGAAAGTTGAAAAGATAGAATTGAAGGTTGTTTTTAGCTTGCTTTGGGTTGCTAGTGGAGGTATGTACAAACTTTGAATATATTGTTTAGATTTGCATGACATTTGGGCTTAACACATTTTGGTTGAAAAATGTGTTAAGCTACTTAGTACATTGATTGTGTATGAATAATGTGCCATGACATTTGTAATGTCATATATGTATTAAATGCATTATGAAAAGCCATTGATAATGGCTAAATTGTATAAAATGTGAAATATGTATATTATGTGAAAATACTCAAAGTAATTGGGTAATGTGTTGTGAATGCAAAAATGAGATATGTGGTATAATGAAACGAATTGATATTGATAAAAATGAGAAAAGTGAGAAAAATGAGAAAGATGTGAAAAATGAGAAAAGTGAGAAAAAAATGTGAAAATAAGGCAATGTGCCTAGATTGAATATGTGAAAATGAGAAAGAAATTAATAATGAAAAAAATAAATAAATTGTGTGTCTAGTATGTTGTTCAATTTTCAGAGTTCTGTGTTTAGTGGCATGCCTATGATTGCCTACGGTCTAAACGCTGAGCTGGTGAAAAGACAGGGTCGTAAGCCAGGTCCAGCTAATACATATGATATTTTTGGGGTGAAAAGACTGGATCGTAAGCCTCACAAATAAATCTTTGAAGCTAGACTGAGTGAAAAGACCGGGTCGTAAGCTCAGATCTTGTTGGATTATCCATGGATATATTGCCTACGGGGCTAGACACAAGGTGTCATTATGGGCCAAAGCAGTAATTCTGAAATTTGAATAACAAATTAGATCATTTTTGGGCCCATGCTTGTCTTTGCTTTAATGTAAATTATGAATTGTGATGCAATTGAGCAATATAATGAGATATAATGTTATGAGTTGTGATATATATATGTGTTGTGCATTGACATTACATTTGGACTATATTGTTATCAAAGTTTGTACCACTAGGCTTCGGCTTAGCACGATTATTTTCATCTCGCAGATGACAGGGTAGACTCAGCTGAGCCAGAGAGTTCTTCTAGACCAGGTCGGGTCTAGACTTGTAGTGGAGCTTGTTGAGTTATTATCGAGATCTGAAACACTGTCAGCAGCATGTATATATTTTTATGTTATTGTACATTTTGAGTATTATGCATAATATATTATGTTTTGGATTTTATATATTGTATATTATAAAGAATGTTTGGGTCAATGTATTTGAAATGGAAGAGTAAATGTGTTTTAAGTTATATATATCTATATATAAATGTTTGAGAAACTTGGTGAAATTGAGGAGTATGGTTGAGATGGTGAATTAAAATTATTTGAGAGTGTTTTCTTTTTGCAAGCTGTGTTTTTCTAAATTTTGAGATGTCCAAATTACAGACAAAACTCTGGAGAATTTTTTTCAGAGATTTTCATATATAATATTTATTTTGGGTTCCTATAACAAGTAAAGAATATTTATATGCTATTTAATTTTATATATTTAGAATTTAAAATTTTAAATTGAAAATGTGAAAAATTTTTATTAAACCGGTCTATGATATTTTTTATACCGTATATGCGTATTTTATATATGCTGAAAATATATATTGTACGTATATAGGGTACAAGGGTATTATAATATATATATATATATTAATTTAGATTTTTATATAAAATATTATTATTTTATGTTTTAACTTTTCAACTTTTAACTTTTTACCATTTTACTTTTAACTCTTTTATATGTTATTTATATTTTTATATCTTTTAACTAAACCACTATTAATCTCTCACCAATAAATGTATAAATAGATTCAATAAAAATCGGGGCATTACATTGATTTATTAGATCTTTCATAATGCTCTAATTTCAGGAAAAAAACTGTGGTAAAATTTTCAAAGGATTTTTCCTATACATATATGATTAGTTATGGGTTATTGTTAGTTATAAATTAAACTATAATAGGTGATGGGTTGCTAATGACAACTTAATGAAACTCTTGTATCTTATTTGCATATTCTATACATTCGAGGAGGTGTGTACTATATGTAGGTAGGGTATAATGGTGTTACACAAATTCCCTAGTCGAACCCAAGATACACATGCTTTTTGCCTCTAAAACTTCTCCTTCTCCTCTTGTCTAAGTAGAAGACTCAAGTGGCCTGTAACTGCTCTTCCTCCTGTTAAATTATATATTCCAAAGTATAATTTCTCAAACAAATAATAAATGAAATATATTTTCAATTATTTAAGAGCATTTTATTATGTTGACGTATTTGCAGCTCAATCATGAGCCATAATTAGTGAAAGAAATTTTGAGATTGATGGATTAATTCTCTAGAAAATATTAATTTTTCTAAATTTAAATTCAATCCATAACAATTGTATAGGTAAACAACCCATATAAAATGTTACGGTATGCCAAAAATCATATTAGTTAGTAATTGCGTCAATATTAATCCTAATATCCAATGTATTCTAACAATTGCAAGAGTTTTATAGATAAGAACATATAATAGTTACCCGACTTATCATTAAGAAATCCCTCAAGCATTAGTTTTATAAAACCTTTCCCCAATTTTGGGTCATGCTTTTTAACTCTCTCTCTCTCTCTCTCTCTCTGTCTCTCTCTCGGCCAATAAAAAAGAAAACTTTGCATTAACAAAGAATAATAGTATATAAACCGAATTAGAGAGAAATACATCACAATTGAAGGAAAAAAATATCAAGAACTAGGCAAATCAACTGCTAGAATAACAAGCATAATCATCAAAAGGATGATAACCAAAATAGAAAAAAAAAAAAAAAAAAAAAAAAAAAAAAAAAACAGTAAACAGAAACCAAATAACACCATAAAAGACCCCTCATTGAGGATAATAGAGCTTCACCAACATAAGCTACAAATGGAGAGAAATCTAACCTACTGTGCCCATAGAAGCAGTCTTTCTACTTACATCAGATGATCTTGATAATAAAACACATTAACCCTGATCAGGATGGCCTTGGATAAGTTATGAATCGGCCAAAACCGAAACCAAGGACAATGCCTTGAAAAAAAATTTTGAACATAAGATTAAACAAAAGATAGAAACATGTAAATATCCTTCCAAACCACACAATTTATATATCTTCATATAGGAAGGAGAATGAGAGGAAAGAAGGACATGCTTAATGTAATTTTTTTAATAATTTTCATAATGTGTACTATAATAATTTTATAATATGTGTAATTTTTTATATAGCACATTAAAAAAATGATTACAACAAATTTCAATAAAAATGAAATTATTAGTTTCAGTAAATTCAATTAGCATTGAGGGATAAGAAAGGAATTAATTATTAAGAATAGAAGAGAATTATTAAAAATTTAGTTTTTATAATAAGTAAAATATTTTTTTTATTCCAGGACACCTCCTGATTAATCTAAAAAAAAATATTTTTTTTATTGACTGACCAATTGTGAAGGGAAACCAAATATATGTTTTGGAAGGGACAGCTAATCACTTATGATCAAATCTTTTCCATTTTTTTTTTTTGAAATTAATCTTTTCCAAATTAATCAAACTATCCAACAACAAATAATTCTATATGTCTTTTCAGCTCTTAAAGATGATGTAAAAACGTAGGAGGGGACAATTTCTTCTGGAGAGGTACACTGGATAGATATGAGGCCAGTCCACTTGATAATTTCTTCTACCCACCAAGTCCCAGGGATAAAAACCTCCACGTGACATTCCTAATTTAAAATTATTATATTCATTTTTAAATACAAAATTTTGTTTTTTTAAAGTTTGTTAAATGAATGAAAACTGAAAATGTAAAATAAAATAATAAATAATCAGGATCATCATCGATTAAATATAAATGGGAAGTACAGAATCAATAATCTTACTTTTCTTTTAAAAAAAAATTTTGGGCCATATCAAATTTTATATTTCGTTACTCCAAATACTTAATTTAATTGCTTTTCTATTTATTGATAAAAATTTAATTTCTATAGTAAAATTATGAGCCTCCTGATTAGAAAGTAAATTTTTATTTAAATCAATAATCTAAAATACTCCTGAAAGGACAATTCAAAATTTTTGATTTAAATTTTATAGAAAAATAACAAACAAAAATATCTCTTATAAAGCCTTTAAATAATTTTATAATGTAAAAATTTTAACATTAAAAGCAATTTATATTACTTATTTTTTTGTGCTCGCTTAGTATCCGAGGCTTCACCCAGACTAAATCGAACTCAATCCACATAGCACATTTAGCAATGATAGGTGGGTCTTTCAGTGGAAATAACTATACACACTGTATTACTTAATTGTTATCCGTGAGAATCCGTAAAATTTCAACAACGAGATTCATCCCTAAAATGTTTTATCTTTGCTAAATATCATACACATGTTTATTTATTATAATAGTGTATTGTCATTGTTAACGTTATTTTAAAAAAAACTATTTATTAGTATTATTTTATATTTATTTTATCATAAGAGATACACCAAGAATTAATTGGTCACATGTATATAGTTAGTTGGTCACTGTATGATCCATTGCATAAAATATAAAATAATGGTGGGTAAAAGATTCCGCTAACAATGTGAATCATGTGCAATATGAAATTAAATCTTAACATATTAAATTCAATAGTTATCTATGCAACAATAACAATAATAAAAAGATCGCCACCCACCAGCAATCTCTATAAATACATGTAGTACTCAAGTATTATTTGCATAGCCACATCAACAACAAAGCCATGAAAAAATGGAAAAGATGGTTAATTTGGGTAATGGAAATCAAAGTTCATCTCATGAGCTACTTGAAGCTCAAGCCCATATATGGAATCACATTTTCAATTTCATAAATTCCATGTCCTTAAAATGTGCAATCCAATTAGGAATTCCTGATATAATTCATAGTCATGGTAAACCAATGACTCTGTCTGAGCTAATCAATTCTCTGTCTATCCACTCAACAAAATCTCATTGTATTCCTCGTCTCATGCGTATTTTGGTTCATTCTGGTTTTTTTGATGAAGTAAAATTCAAAGAAAATGGCAATCAGGAATCATTAAAAGGGTATGTTCTTACAAACTCGTCTAAACTTCTTCTTAAAGGTGATCCATTGAGTGTGACACCTTTTTTATTAGCCATGCTTGATCCTATTTTAACTAAACCATGGCATTATTTAAGTAATTGGTTGTTAAATTGTGATCCAACCCCATTTGATACTGTTTATGGGGAAGGATTTTGGGGTTGTGCTGGTCGGGAACCAAAGCTTAATAATTTCTTTAATGAAGCAATGGCTAGTGATGCAAGGTTGGTTATGGATGTGATCATTAAGGATTGTAATACTAAGAGGATGTTTGATGGGCTAAAGTCATTGGTTGATGTTGGGGGTGGAACAGGAACTGTGGCCAAAGCTTTAGCCAATGCTTTCCCTCAATTGAATTGCATTGTATTTGATCTCCCACATGTTGTTGCTGGTCTTCAAGATTTTGACAACTTGAAATTTGTTGGAGGCAACATGTTTGAGGAAATTCCTGATGCTGATGCTGTTCTCCTAAAGGTTTGTGTATTAATATTTTATTTATTTTTTGAATTTCAAATCTCTTAAAATCCGTTATGTATTTCTCATCTTGAAACACTAATAAAAATATATTGATAATTAAAAACTCATTAAAATTCATTTTCAATAATATTTAAATTTCATGTTCTCTGATTTAAAAAATAATTATTTCAATTTTTATAACAAATATTACAGAATAAATATCAATAATTAAGCTGCTTTTGCAATACTATCCACTTATAATAGACATTTTGAAATGATTAATATATAAATTCAGGTTTGAGTTTTTATTTCCTTAATATTCAAAAAGAGACAAAAATATTAGATAAATAAATGCAAGGTGGCCCTTTTTAATTGTTTCCGGATCAAAGTATACCAACCCCATATGCTGAAAAATTGATGGTAAGTTCATGATAATATATATCTTATTTAACGCAAAATATGATGTCATGATAATATATGTCTTATTTAACATTTTTCATATGAAATTTGAGTAATATTTATAATATAAAATTTTCATAATATCACTCACATTCTTTGATACAAAAACCTGTGGAATTTGTACCATATACATTGTATTATTAATCCAAAGCTTCCCTTATATTATAAAGAAAACTTCAAAATTAACATTTTTTTTCCATTAAATTTTTTATATATACTAAAAAATAATAGATGTTTCAATTAATAATTTTTTTATCTTTTCTTGTGGATTACGAGCAGTGGATTTTGCATGATTGGAGTGATGAAGAATGTTTAAAGATACTCAAACGATGTAAAGAAGCAATTAAAGGGAAAAAAGAAGGGAAGCTAATTATCATAGATATGGTGGTTGAGAGTCAGACAGAATTACATAATTCAACTGAAACAAAACTCTTTTTTGATATGTTGATGATGGTATTGGTTTCTGGCAAAGAGAGAAACAAAAATGAATGGGCAAAACTCTTCTTTGATGCCGGTTTTAGTAATTATAAGATAACTTCTCTGTTGGGTTTAAGATCTATCATTGAAGTTTATCCTTAATTATTTTATAATTAATCAAGAAATTGCACTCTTTAATTATATATTACATTATTGCTATATTTAGTTGGTGATATTCGAATGTATTTCTAAATATTGAATACATGCTATGTGTGGAATTTTTATATTTTTATTGTTCATATTACCTTTGTTTCGATTTGAAATTAAACTTATAAAATATTTGAATGAAAATCCTAAATGAGACATATTTTCTTTGAAGCATTTTATCATGTTTGAGCAAATTTCTAATGCTGATGATATTCTACTAAAGGTATGTGTATTAAGATTTATTTAAATCTTTTATTTATTTATTTATTTTTTTTGAATTGCAAATCTCTTAAAATCTGCTTTGTATTTCTCATCTTGACATGCTAATAAAAATATTGATAATTAAAAACTCATTAATCATTTTCAATAATATTTAAAATTACATGTTCTCTAATTAAAAAAAATAGCTATTTCAATTTTTATAACAAATATTACAAAATAAATATCAAAAATTAAGCTGCTTTCGCAATACCATCCACTGATAACAGACATTTTGAATTGATTACAAAATTCAGTTTTGATTTTTTATTTTTTAAAAAATATTAGATTACTAACTGCAATGGAGCCCTTGCAATTGCATAAATTTTCTTTTTTGGGGAGGGGGTTTTCCCCACTCGGACAATCAAAGACCCCACATGTCAATCTTTAAAATGTTTAGTACACAAAATTCATTAAATAATTAATTAATTGCTTAATTTTTTTAATTACATATATTTATATTGATTTTTATTTAACAGTCTAAGAATAACATTAATTTTATTTAAAATATAAATCGTAAATTAAGACTATTTATTCTTACACAAAAAAATAATTAATAGCATAATTTTACTATTTTTTAAATATCTAATCATTAATAAAATAAAACAGACAATTATTTAAAAATAATAATAAAACAGTCAAAAACTATATCAAAGGTGATGATTGAAAAAAAAATTTATTTGTAACAATTATTAGGGTACAATAGTAAAATTGTTGATATATTTATCTAGAAATATGTGTATGATTGGAGTGATGTTTGAAGTAAAATTGCTTTCCTATGCTCAAAAAAGTAAAATTGCTTTTATGTCAAATCATACTAACCCCATATACTAAAAAATTTATGGTCATTTTTATATATCTTTGACATTTTCTATCAAAACTATAACTTAGCGTTCATACACCGCAAAAGACTGGGGATTTAGCGATAGTTGCAAAGGAATCGTCGCTAAATATCTCTTCCAATGATTTTAAAATTATCACTAATCAAGACGTCGCTGGATTACTTCGCGATAATTTTAGCCAACTGTCGGCATAATCGTCACTAAATGATAATTAGCGATAGTTGCTAAATTTCACTTAATATGATCAATCAAAAAATAATTAAAACTTAATTTTAAAAAATTAGCGATAGTTATAAAATCGCCGCTATTTTTTTTTATTTGATATTTTGTGGCAATTTAATAACCATCATTATTTTCTATAACATATACATACAGTTAGATTTTTACAATAATTTTAAACTGCCGCATTCAGTTTTTAACTTTTATTTTCAAAAAAAAATATTAAATTAATAATTGCACGGGACCCTTGCAATTGCATAAATTTTTTTTGGGGAGGGGGGTTGTCCCTACTCCGACAATCAAAAACCCCACATGTCAATCTTTAAAATGTTTAGTATACAAAATTCATCAAATAATTATTTAATTATTTAATTTTTTTAATTATATATATTTTTATCGATTTTTATTTAACGGTTTAAGAATAAAATTAATCTTATTTAAAGTATAAGTCGTAGATTAAGACTATTTATTCTTACACAAGAAGATAATTAATAGCATGATTTTATTGTTTTTTAAATATCTAATCATTAATAAAATAAAATAGACAATTGTTTAAAAAATAATAAAACAGACAAAAACTATATCGAAAGATGATTGAATAAAAAAATTCATTTGTAACAATTATTAGGGTGCAATAGTAAAATTGTTGATATATTTATCTAAAAATATGTGTATGATTAGAGTGATATTTGAAGTAAAATTGATTTCCTCTGCTCAAAAAAGTAAAATTGCTTTTATGTCAAAGCATACTAACCCCGTAGACTAAAAAATTTATAGTCATTTATATATATATATGTGACATTTTCTACCAAAATTGTATCTTACGTTCATACATTGCAAAAGACTAGAGATTTAGCAATAGTTGCAAAGGAATCGTCGCTAAATATCTCTTCCAATGATTTTAAAATTATCACTAATCAAGACTTCGCCGGATTACTTCGCGATAATTTTAGCCAACTGCCAGCATAATTGTCACTAAATGATAATTAGCGACAGTTGTTAAATTTCACTTGATATGATCAATCAAAAAATAATTTAAAACTTAATTTTAAAAAATTAGCGATAGTTATAAAATCGCTACAATATTTTTTTATTTGATATTTTGTGGCAGTTTAATAACCATCATTATTTTCTATAACATATACATACAGTTAGATTTTTACGATAATTTTAAACCGCCGCATTCAGTTTTGAGCTTTTATTTTCAAAAAAAAATATTAGATTAATAATTGCAACGGAACCCTTGCAATTGCATAAATTTTTTTTTTGGGGAGGGGGGTTGTCCCTACTCCGACTATCAAAAACCTCACATGTCAATCTTTAAAGTGTTTAGTACACAAAATTCATCAAATAATTAAATAATTTTTTAATTTTTTAATTACATATATTTTTATCAATTTTTATTTAACTGTCTAAGAATAAAATTAATCTTATTTAAAGTATAAGTCGTAGATTAAGACTATTTATTCTTACACAATAAGATAATTAATAGCATGATTTTATTGTTTTTTAAATATCTAATCATTAATAAAATAAAATAGACAGTTGTTTAAAAAATAATAAAACAGACAAAAACTATATCGGAAGATGATTGAATAAAAAAATCCATTTGTAACAATTATTAGGGTGCAATAGTAAAATTGTTGATATATTTATCTAAAAATATGTGTATGATTGGAGTGATGTTTGAAATAAAATTGTTTTCCTCTGCTCAAAAAAGTAAAATTGCTTTTATGTCAAAGCATACTAACCCCATAGACTAAAAAATTTATGGTCATTTTTATATATCTGTGACATTTTCTACCAAAATTATAACTTAGCATTCATACACTGCAAAAGACTGGGGATTTAGCGACGGTTGCAAAGGAACCGTCACTAAATATCTCTTCCAATGATTTTAAAATTATCACTAATCAAGACGTCGCCGGATTATTTCGCTGTAATTTTAGCCAACTACTGGCATAACCGTCACTAAATGATAATTAGCGACAGTTGCAAAATTTCACTTGATATGATCAATCAAAAAATAATTTTAAACTTAATTTTAAAAAATTAGCGATGGTTATAAAATCACCACTATATTTTTTTATTTGATATTTTGTGCCTGTTTAATAACCATCGTTATTTTCTATAACATATACATACAGTTAGTTTTTGGAGATGATTTTAAACCGCCGCATTGAGTTTTGAGCTTTTATTTTCAAAAAAAATATTAGATTAATAATTACAATGGAGCCCTTGCAATTGCGTAAATTTTTTTTTGGGGAGGGAGATTGTCCCTACTTTGAATCAAAGACTCCACATATCAATCTTTAAAATGTTTAGTACACAAAATTCATCAAATAATTAATTAATTTTTTAATTTTTTTAATTATATATATTTTTATCGATTTTTATTTAACGGTCTAAGAATAAAATTAATCTTATTTAAAATATAAGTCATAGATTAAGACAATTTATTCTTACACAAGAAGATAATTAATAGCATGATTTTATTGTTTTTTAAATATCTAATCATTAATAAAATAAAACAGACAATTTTCTAAAAAAAATAATAAAACAGACAAAAACTATATCGAAAGATGATTGAATAAAAAAATCCATTTGTAACAATTATTAGAGTGCAATAGTAAAATCGTTGATATATTTATTTAGAAATGTGTGTATGATTGGAGTGATGTTTGAAGTAAAATTGCTTTTATGTCAAAGCATACTAATCCCATATACTAAAAAATTTATGGTCATTTTTATATATCTGTGACATTTTCTACCAAAATTATAACTTAGCATTTATACACTACAAAAGACTGGGGATTTAGCGACGGTTGCAAAGGAACCGTCGCTAAATATCTCTTTCAATTATTTTAAAATTATCACTAATTAAGACGTCGCCGGATTACTTCGCGGCAATTTTAGCTAACTGTCGGCATAACCATAACTAAATGATAATTAGCAACATGTTGCTAAATTTCACTTGATATGACCAACCAAAAAATAATTTAAAACTTAATTTTAAAAAATTAGCGATGGTTATAAAATCACCGCTATATTTTTTTATTTGATATTTTGTGGTGGTTTAATAACTATCGTTATTTTTTATAACATATACATACAGTTAGTTTTTTGTGATGGTTTTAAACCGCCATTATATATCTTTTATAATTAACGTTATTTTTCTGCGATGGTTTAAACCGCAACAAAATTAATTTTAGAAATTAAGTTATTACCTTTTGCGACATGTAATAATTGTAGCAAAATGTATTTTATAATTAAAATTGTTACTTTTTGCAACGATTTATAATCGTCGCAGAATATAATTATTTTGCAATATTAATAATTGAAACGATTTTCAACCTGTCCATAATTGTAATCATGTATCCATAATAAACAACCTGTATCCATACTTATAAATATGTATCTAATAATATTTCTCAATAAAATTCTATAGTAAAAATATCATTTAATATAATTGCACTTCAAAACAATAAAACATTTAATTAAGTTTTCAACATAAAAACCAATACAAAAAGATTATCTCAAATCACTTAACACCGTAAACAACAACCAATACACCATCCAATTCTCAACATAAGTAGAAAATTATCAAGATACCAAAATCTCATATCCAACCAAGTAATAGATACTAAGGAGTTTCAAGTTGATTAGCATCTTTCATGATTATTTTGACTAGTAAATGATGATGGTCTTACAACTGTTGGAGAGTCTTATCTATTCCCTTCATCATGTGCTTAAATACAAAGAATCAAAACCATACTTTAAATTTCAAATATTGAATAAGTAATTACCTTACATATAATAATTAAATAGACCAATTCAAATAATATATATGCAAAGAATATACCATTCTAGCAAATAGATATGTAAACTCAGCAGACACATCTCCATCAACCTTTTGTAAAAAGATAAGTTAATACTCCTTGAAGCTCTCGTTGCATAGTTGTTTCTGCTTCCAATTAAGATTCCAACTTCTGCACTCTTTTATACAGTTAAGTAGCAACGATTGATAATTGTGAGGATAATGTCCCACTAGAAGTATGACTCGTGCTGCGTAAGACTTGAGTGGTAGATGAGCCAAATTCCTATTCTCGAACTCGGCCTAGATGCTCTTTTTCAACACTTTAGCAACAGAATATTCATGTGAAAGGGATCGAGATAAAGCATCTCTAGACTTAATCTATTGAATTTTTCTCCGATAGAAATGAAAAATAACCATCCAAATTTGAATGTCAACATTGTTTATGTATTGACTAATAAAATTCAATGAAAAAATAAAAGTAATTAAAATATTTGCACTCATTTCTCTAGCTTCATCACAAACATAAACATCACCTTTAACTCGTCGATTAGAGGTTGTAAATAAATATCTATATCGTTGCCCAGTATTTTTTTTACCAAGAATGAGCATTGAAAGAATGAAAGATATTTGTTTCATACATTTCCAATGAGGGGTATTATATGGAATGAAAATTACTGGCCAAATGCTATAACTAGTGATCATGTTTCCAAAAGGATTAAGCCCATCACTAGCTAAACCAAGATGCACATGTCATCCAACAGATGCAAAATTTGAAAATGTTAAATCAAATTTTTTTCATGCCTCAAAGTCTCTTGGGTACCACATCAATCCATATGTATTACCCCACTAGCATGCCATATCATATCTGTAGCAATCTTGAAAGACATGAATAACCGTTTTAATCATGGTATTAATGAAAAATAACAAAGAACCTTTGTAAGCTGCCTTTTTCATTTATTTGCACTTGTAGAATTGCTTTTGTATCAAATCATACTAACCCCATATATTGAAAATTTTATGGTCATTTTTATATCTGTGACATTTTATCCCAAAATTATAACTTAGCGTTCATATAATGATTTCGTTCTAAGACCAAATATGAGGTCATGATAATATATATCTTATTTAACTTTTTCATATTAAATTTCAGTAATATTATTTATATTATAAAATTTTCATAACATCAATCACATTCATTGACCCAAAAACATGTGGAAATTTGTACTATATATATATATTATTATTATTAATCCATGCTTTCCTTATATTAAAATTTTTTTCCCAATAAAATTTTTGATATATACTAAAAAAATTAATGGATGTTTCAAATAATTTTTTGTATTGTTTATTGTGGATTATGAGCAGTGAATTTTACACTATTGGAGTGATATGAAGAATGTTTAAAAATACTTAAACAATGTAAAGAATCAATTAAAGAAAAAAAAAAAAAGAAGGAAAGCTAATTATCATAGATATGATGATTGAGAGTTATAAAAGGTTTCATGATTCAACTGAAACAGAACTATGCTTTGATATGTTGATGATGGTATTGATTTTTGGCAAAGAGAGAAATAAAATGAATGGGCAAAACTCTTCTTTAATGTCAATTTTAGGGATTATAAGATAACCTATCTGTTGGATTTAAGATCAATTATTGAAGTTTATTCTTAATTAATATATAATTAACTAAGAAATTGCATTCTTTAATTATATATTACATTATTCCTATATTTAGTTAGTGATATTGTAATGTTTCTCTAAATATTGAATAAATGCTATGTGTTGGATTTTTTTTTTATTTTTTATTTTTATTGTTGTTTATATTATCTTTGTTTTGTTTAGAAATTAAACTTATAAAATATCTGAATGAAAATCCCAAAAACAAAAGAAAACAAAATGTACAATGTAAAATAATATCCATTCTATAAGAACTCATACTTGATATTTAATTTTTCAATAAAGTTTTAAATAATTTAATTTCATTATGATTTTATATAGTATTAAATAAAAATTAGTTATATTAATTATTTTATTTTAAATAGATATAAATACAATAAGCTAAAACACAAACTCATTTAAATTTCTTTGATATCAATTGAAGAACTGATTTAAATTTCAATTTACTTGAAATAAATTAATTTTTTATTTATTTACCTTTATCATCTATCCAATATAATTTTATAAATTATTCGTATAATTTTCTTATCATTTATATTGTGTTTATTTTGACTATGATATGCTTTAATATTTTTTTATTATTTTTTCATTGGAGAAATAATATTTGAATAAATTCATCATTATTTTTTTTTATCTAAGCGATCATATTTGTTGATAATTATTTCATGTGATTTCATGAATCATGAAAATTGATTTTGCAACTATAGTTGGTACATTATTCTAGGTCGTGTATATCTGTTGGTAATATTAAATTTATATAAATGTTTTTTTTTTGTTCTATTTTGTTATAAATATCTTTTAGTTTTTAAAAGCCTTTTTTTTTTGCTATTTAATTTCACTGATCATTTGGGACCATTTGTAGGTTATTCTTTAATTTTTTTAATTTTTTAAACTCTATTTTTCTTTGATTGAGATTGTTGTATCATATTAATTTTGTATTTATTTCTTTTGATCTGATTTCTGAGTTGCTAGACTTGCTGATTTTGGTGGGCTTTGCTAGGGCTATTGGGGTTATTCTTTTGCGTTGCTAGTGTCGCTTACTTTTTTGATTTTTTATTATAAGTTTTTTTATTTATTTGTGATTAATAATATTTCTGCATTAGGTTCAGCATGTTGAATTTTTCACCACATGTTACATGATCACTTTGCAAATTGAATTTCTTTATTTATTAAATTAAAAAAATCATGTTTTTTATGCAAATTAAATTCATTTATGCATTACATTAAAAATTTTCATGTTCATTTAGGTTCTCATTTGCTTTTTGGTATTTTTTTATTATTTTTATTTAATAAAAAAAATAATATTTGAATAAATTCAACATTTTTTCTCTCTTTATATTATTAATAATCATTACATGTGATTTCATGATACATGAAACATGATTATAAAACCATAGCTGTGTTATCTAAATAGTGCATGAAATATTTTTTTATTGGTAATATCCAATCAATAAATATGTCTTTTTTGTTATTATTTTTTTGGTATGAATATTTTATTTTAAACTTTTGAACAACTTCTGATTTTTTTGGTTATTTCAATTTTATAGTTTATTTGAGATCATTTGCAAGCTACAATTGATTTTTTTTTTCCCATTATCAACTCTCCATTTTTTTACTTTGGATTTGTTATATTTGATTAATTTTGTGTTTCTTTCTTTTGGTCAGTTTTTCAATTGCTAGAGTTTTGTGGGTTTTACCGGAATTGTTGAGATTGCTCTTGTATTGCTTGTATTGTTCTTTTGATTAATTTTATAACTATTTTTTTATTTGTTATTTATAGTGTTACTGCATTTATTTTGACAAATCAAATTTGTTAGTATATCACGCTCATAAATCACTATCACATTTTTTTACTAAATTGTCTTGCTTTAATATTGCCACATCTAACATATTTCCTATGCAAATTAAATACTGAATTAAAAATCTTTATATTTTATAGGCAAATTAAATTTTTATTTAATAAATTAAAAATCTTCATCACTACATAAAAAAAAACTAGTTAGCAATGGAAAATTTCGTCGCTAAAAATTAGAAATTTCTGTTGCTATAAATGTTTAGCAAGTGATTGTTGATGGAAAAAGTCCATCGACAATGACCTTCTTATCTAATATTTATAAGGACAGAATAAAAATCCCTCAGTAATTTGGTAATGGACAATCCAGTGCTAAATTTTTTATATCCATCGCAATTCATCCCCTCAATTAATTTTCAAAATTTTCACCAATCCTATTCGCAACAAAAATTCCTTGCTAATCCCTAATCCATTGATAACTTATTTCAAATAAAAAAAATTCCCCATTAATCCCTCGGTAACTTTAAGCTGAATTTAAAATATCTTCTTATTAATCCGTCAGTATTAATCCGTTAATAAAGTTATTTGAAATTAAATAAAAACCCTTACTTCGTTTTTAAATTTTTTATAACAAGCTCATAATTCGTCTTTAAATTTTTGGCCGATTTAGTCCAAAGGATTTTACTTCGTTTTGTCTTGTTTCAATGGCAATGCAAGATGAGGGTGCGGATGATGTTCGGGAGATGTATAGGAGATTGGATATTGGTGAGACTGATGATAGGTTGGAATTTATTGATGAAGATAGTCAAAAAGAGGATGAAACCGATTGTGCCGTGGAGTGGAAGTTTTGCGTGGTTGGTCGGTTGTTAACAGAGAAATCAATTAACTTTCAAGTCTTTCAACAAGTTATGGCGAGTGTATGGAGGCCTGTGAAAGGGGTGATGATTAAAGAGCTTGGAAACAATAGATATCTTTTTCAATTTTTCCATCAATTGGATGTTGAAAGAGTTATTAAAGGGGCTCCTTGGAACTACCAGTAGGTTCCGTTACTCTTGCATGAGCTTCAAGTTAATGAGAAGCCGAAGGAGGTAGAGTTAACTCAATTGGATATCTGGGTTCAGGTGCATAATGTTCCTAATGGTTATATGTCTGAGAAGTACGCTGTGGAATTTGGTAATTACGTTGGGAAGTTCCTTGAATATGATCCAAAGAATTACACTCGGGCGTGGAGAGAGTTTATGCATATTCGAGTGCGGTTGGATATTCATAAGTCATTGAAGAGAACGTTGAAGGTAAGGAAGCCAAATTTAGAATGGAAAGAAGTAAATTTCAAGTATGAACGGCTCAATACGTTCTGTTATTTCTGTGGAATTATTGGCCATGTGGATAAGTTATGTCGATTACTCTATGATATGCCTAATATTCCAAGGGATAAGTTTCTTTGGGGGGCAGGATTAAAGGCGGATAATCGGAGGTCAATGTAGATTGGAGCTAGGTGGCTTCGGTCGGAGAGTGACTTGATGCAGGAGGTGAAGGCAGCTGAGGGTGGTGGTGTAGGTCGAACGGAAAACAATAACATTGGTGATATGGTAGGCGTTGGTGTGGTTCAAGCTGGTGGTACAACAATTGCGGTTCAGGATGGGACTGTGTGTAATTCTAATCCTATTCGAACTCTGAATGAGGATAGGATGGAAGTTGTTTCCAATTCAAATTCTGATGATGGGTTGGAATTCGTTGAACAAAAATGTAGACGGTTGGAATGTGAGGATAATAGTTTGGAGGAAGAAGGAGTGCAAGATACTTATGATGGGGTTTCAAAAAACTCAGAAAAGGCAGGTTCTGGGTGCTAGGCCCGCCAAGAGCAATGAGTACCCTAAGTTGGAATTGCCGCGGGTTGGGCTCCTCGCGAGTAATTCGTTGTTTACAAGATTTAGTCCATGATAAGAAACCTTATTTTATTTTTCTTATGGAAACAAAAATAAAAAAAGAAAAAATATTTGCAATAAAAAAATATTAGGTTATGCTGGGTGTTTTGCTGTGGATCCTTGTGGTCTAAGTGGTGGTCTTGTGTTATTCTGGAAAGAGAAAGATATGGCTCAATTACTTAGTTTTTCTTCACATCACATTGATGTTCACGTGTCAATATCAGGAATGTGTATGTGAAGGCTTACTGGTTTTTACGGGTATTCTGATCAAAGCTATAGAAAGCACGGTTGGGACTTATTGAGGTCTCTCAAACAGAAGTCGGATAGGCCTTGGTGTGTTCTCGGTGACTTTAATGATTTATGTTGGCCTTCTGAAAAGCAAAGTCGGCATAGGCATTCAAGGTATCTGATGGAGGGCTTTCGAAATACTCTTGAGGATTGCTGTTTATTTGATCTGGGATATGAAGGTCCTGTTTTTACATGGAATAATGGTAGGGCAGGGGATGATTTTACAAGAGAAAGACTTGATAGAGCTGTGGTATCAACAGAGATGTTTTTCGAATGGCGAGACTGCAAGTTTTAGAAACTGACTTCTCTGATCATTTGCCCATTTTTTTTTATCATTAGGGGTTCTTATTAAACGTTATGTGGTGAAAAGGTTTCGGTTTGAAAATTCTTGGGTTTATGAGGAGGATTGTAAAAATGTTGTGATAAGAGGATGGAATAAGGGTTTAAATATGCAGTTGAAGGGTAAGATTTCGTGTTGTCTAGAAGAGCTTCGGGCTTGGTCTGGTAATTATCGCAAGGAGTTTCATAAGGAGTTAAAGGATGTGAGAAGGCGCCTTTCATTTATACATAGGCAGTCAGTTGTTAACATGGTAGAGTTGAAGGCTGTAGAGGAGCAGTATAGTAAGTTATTGTTTCAGAATGAATGTTTTTGGAAACAAAGGGCTAAGCAACATTGGCTTGAGGGTGGTGATTCAAATACTTCCTATTTTCACCGTTTGGCCACTAATCGAGCAAAGAAGAATTTTGTTACACAGCTTAAGAATTCCAATGGTGAATGGATTACTTGGGATTCTGGTTTGCCGGGAATGATTATGGATTTTTATAGGGATCTTTTTTCTTCTTTGCAAGGGGATATGACGGGAATTTTGTCTTATGTGGAACCTAAGGTAATGAATGTTCAGAATGATTTCCTTTGTGCCCCATACTCGGCAGATGAGATTAAAAAAGTTTTATTTTCGATGCATCCGGATAAGTCTCCTGGCCCTGATGGCTTAAATCCTGGTTTTTTTCAACATTACTGGGAAAATATTCATGAGGATGTTGTTTCAGCATGTATGGATTTTTTAAATGGGGATGGTAATATGCCTGGTGAGAACAAGACGAATATTATTCTCATCCCAAAGAAGGCTTTTCCGGAAAAGGTACAGGATTTACGACCTATATCTCTCAGTAATGTAGTTGATCGGGTTGTGTGTAAGGCAATGGCTAATCGATTAAAAATGGTTTTGCCTGCTGCAATTTCTGAATCTCAAAGTGATTTTGTTCCTAACCGTTTAATTACGGATAATATAATTATAGCTTATGAGACTTTTCATTCGTTTAGAAGAAAGACGCAAGGAAATATTTGTTGGTTGTCGTTGAAGACGGATATGTCAAAGGCTTATGATCGGATTGAGTGGTTGTATTTGGAGCAGATAATGAAGAAGTGGGGTTTTCAGATGCGTGGGTGATGAAGATAATGAAAGTTGTAACTTCTGTTAGTTACTTTTTTACACGTGGTTCGGAGGAGTATGGTCCAGTGATTCCGCAGAGAGGTTTACGACAGGGGGACCCATTATCTCCCTACCAATTTATAATCTGTGCTGAGGGGTTGTCTGCGAGATTATCGGCTTTGCAAGGTCGAGGTGATATTCATGGTGCTCAAGTTATACGGGGTGCTGTTTCGGTATCACACCTATTTTTTGCCGACGATGCACTTTTTTTCACAAAAGCTAATGCGAGAGAGGCTGTGGCGTTGAAGGAAGGTCTTGTGGTTTATGAGGCAGCATCGAGTCAACAGATTAATCTTTCAAAATCTGCTGTAATGTTTACGCCGAACACAAAATCTGATACAAGGAGGGTGGTGTTAAATATTTTGGGTGTAGAGGAGGTGGAGAGCCATGGTTCGTATTTGGGATTGCCCTCTAATATTGGGCGTGATAAGAAAAAAGTATTTAGTTATGTAGTGGAGAAAGTTTGTAAGAGAATAAAGGGATGGAAGTCAAAGATCCTTTCTAAGGCTGGCAAAGATGTTCTCTTACAAACGGTGGCGCAGGCAATGCTGAATTATGTTATGAGTTTGTTTCTTTTACCAATGGAGATTTGCAAAGAATTGGAGGTGGCTATGAATAGTTTTTTTTTGGGATTCAAACTCTGGAAGTGGTAGTGGAATGAGATGGTTTCGGTGGGGGAGGATGGCAGTACCGAAGATACAAGGAGGGTTGGGTTATAGAGATATTCATCAATTTAATTTAGCTCTAGCTGCTAAGCAGGGTTGGAGCCTGTTACACCAGCCTAATGCTCTGGTTTCACAAATTTTAAAGGCTAGATATTTTAAAGATGGTGATTTCTTTCAGGCTGAGTTGGGGCAAAATCCAAGTCAGATTTGGCGAGCTATTCTGGCTTCTAGACATATTTTGCAAGAAGGAGTTAGATTAAGAGTGGGTAAAGGTGAAAATATCAGGATATGGACAGATCCGTGGCTGTTGAATAGGGATAATCCATATGTGCAATCTGGCGAGGGGCAAGCTGAGCAGTTACATTGGGTTGCAGATTTAATTGATGATGGTAAGTGGAATCAAGATTTAGTTTCTTCAATTTTTGAGCAAAGAGATGTTGAGAGTATTTTGCAAATCCCTTTAACCTTATTTTCAAAGCCAGATATGTGGTATTTTATGGGAAATAGGCGTGGTGTTTATACTGTGAAAGAAGGTTATAAGTTGGTAATGCAGAGTGTGCAGGTTGAGCTTCCTGACCAACTGTTTCCGTGGGCAAAGATTTGGGAGGTTGAGGTTCCAGGAAAGGTTCAAGTTTTTATGTGGAGATTATTAAGGGATGTTCTACCTTGCAATGTTAATCTTCACCGGCGGCATGTGGCAGTCCAATTATTATGTCCAGTTTGTGGAGTGGAAGCTGAAAGTGAGATTCATATATTGTATAATTGCATACTTGCAAGAGATACATGGTTTTTGTCTCAAATTGGATGGAATTCTATTAGTAATCTGAAGGAATGGATTAAAAATGTGCTGTTACAAGCTGATATGCGAAAGAAGCGGGAGGTTTTTATGGTGCTATGGAGTATATGGGTGGCAAGGAATGAAATTCTGTGGAAGCAGAGAAATCAAACACCGACGGGGATACTTTCTCGTGCTAGATTGGTGCTGCAGGAGTGGCCTAATGCAAGGTGTGATGTGGGTAAGCAAGTGAGTCAACATGAACAAAGTGCTTTATGGGCTCCACCACCTTTAAATCATTATAAATGCAACATGGATGCTTCTATGCAAGGTAATGGTAACTTTGGCTTTGGCATGATTGTTCGTGATCATTATGGGTTTTGTCATGCTGGACGTTTGGCACATTGTACAGGTTTTGTTGATTCGTTATTAGGGGAGGTATTGTGTTTTAGGGAGGCTCTTAGCTGGTTAAAATCTTTGAATTTATTTCTAATTTGTATAGAGTCGGATTGTCTTATTGTGATTAATGCTTTAGGGGAGAGAAAAAATGATTGTTCTTATTTCTCGATGATAATTGAGGATTGTAACACTCTGCTTAGGGAGTTGGGAGGAGTGTCTTATAAGTATGTTAGGAGATCAGCGAATAATGTTGCTCATACTATTGCTAGGGCGGCAAGTTCTAGGTCTTATTTCGAATGGAGGGTAAGCCCTCCTTCTTTTTTGTATGAAGCGATTACTTATGATATAAATAATATGCGCTAGGGCGTAATGTTTTTATTAAAAAAAAGTAAAAATAAAAACCCTTACTATTCTGTCAGTAAATTTTTTCAAATTAATAAAAAAAAACCCTCACTAATTAAAAAGGGATCTACTGCATTATTTTTTCTCGTAGCAATTTTCTTTTATAAAAAACTAGCAATATTTTTTTTTATCAAAAACTAATACAAGCAAAGTAAAATAATAACAATAAATATAAAAATCAATACGATAATAACATTGATAGTAAAATTCGATTTTAACATCCAACTACTAAAAAAATAAAAATACAATAATAATAACTTGCATAAGATTTACACAATCCACTTCAAAAAGAAAGAAATCTATAAGGCCTAAGCAAGCTATATTAACTAAGAAAAAAGTGTGGAAGCTTTATCTCATCCATTCATCCATAACAAGCCCTACATCAACTTTAAGACCTGTGTTAAATACACATGGAAAAGGCTAAATAAGAATGATACATTATAAATCTCAATCTCAAAAATAAAAAATAAAAAATAAAAAATATTACATTTTAAGAAATAAAAAAATATATGGTTGTAGCAATTTTTTTTTTAAAAGAACACAACTTATAATTTGGATTTAGATTGAAATTAATAAATGGGCATACTGTGCAATTGTTACTAAAACCAAAAGAGATCAAAAGTTTTTTAAATTTTTGTGTTGCTAGGAAATTACATAACAATAGAGTAGAAATTCCACCTGGAAGATGCAACTCATCAGAATTTTGATAAATAAGTTCTAGATAAACTATAACAGATATTAGAAACTTTAAAAGACTAGACAAAAAGAAAATGATGACAGTTAGGAAGAAATGGCTGATTAAAAATACATCCCAATTATCAAAAGTTTTCATTAGGTATATGATAAAGACTCGTGCAAGAGACTAAATAAGAATATTAATACACCTCCCATTGTAATCCTAAAATTAATTCTTCAAACCATTAAAAAAGATCTAACAAAAAACAATTGGCATAGTAGAAAGGTTAGGGCAATTAGATCTAAACTATTAGAGCTAGAGTAGAATAGTGATTGTGGTTGGGACAAGAGAACAATTAGTGTTTGAAGAAAACATCTAATTTTACTTAATCAAAATTCTACATTAATAAGGAAACTAAAACTTATATTATAATCCTAATTTGAATTCAAAGCCTAAATTGACTAGGAGTAGGACTAGTAATCCTATATATACTAGGAACATTGATATGTCTAAATCTTATCTTTGTTTTCCTTATTTACGTCATTGTCTGTTGCTTAGAAAAAAAAACTAGTCCTTCAGTTTTGTAATGTTGAAGAGTTATTACTTGAAATACTAAACTAATGCCATATTCAATACTGGTGGTAAACTAATGCCAAATCGTCATTAACTAACTCTTTGAATTCTTTGGATAACTAATTCAATTTTAATGGAATATTAAATTAGCGATTCCCTAATATGATCACTTTTTGATATTTCACTAATAAAAGTGAATATGAAACTCATTTGACTACTTTTAGTTTCACATATTTCATTAGATATATTCCCATTGATTTTGCCGGTTTTATTGTTTGTAGAACTCATACCAACTAATTCTTTTGTCTTTTTTTCATTGATTATTGTTGTCATTGCCCTTTACTTCACTAAGAACTTCGACACATGCTAGTGGAACATTAAGTTTATAATGTTTATTAATGTTTGACTGGTGCCATCATTGCATTTAATGCATCCTAACTCCTACAAATTTTAATTTTTTGCTCATATATAAATAGAGGGATGATTTTTCAGTATGGGGGGGGGGGGATTTTTCAGGATATCGAAACTCTTACAAAATACTTTCTGAGTTACCAAAAGTCAATTAATTTATTCTTTATCTATTTCTTTGAATTAATAATCACTATCACCATTATTTAGCTTTATCAATTATATAATTAATTGATCAAGTGAAGTTATGAAGCGGCAAAACCCTTCAGCCCTTCATCAAGGAAAAATGACTATTTATGATATCGTATTCTTTTTTATCTCAATTTTTATTTTGTAATTAATTAACTAAAATTGGTTATTTAAAGTGATTTGCAATCAAATTTATGAACTATTTACGGCTCTAATTTTCATTCAAACGGGATAAGTATGCACACTCAAAACATCACTCCGGGTAGCGAGTCTTTACTTAAATAACCTCAACCGGTGCTTTTCTTTTTATTTTAATTTTTTCTATTATTTTTCTGCTATCACCTTTTTTTATTGGATTTTAGACAACTATTATAAATTTGTTGAGTTTTGTAATAGTTGTTATTATTGTTATTATTTGTCCATTTCTTCAATTAGTTAATTAATTAGGGATTTATGCTTGGCCTAAAATCTATAAGGACTAGAGCCAAAGCTGTCTTTGAAATCATTATTTTGATGGGGTTGTAATATTCTATTTTTTTTCCTACACTATATTTGTGGATGTCACTATCATTGAATGTTCATGCATTATAATGCTGTCATTCATAATTAATTATGACATAATTTATAAAATCAATATTTTCCTAAATCAATCTAAAGAAATGATAAATCAATCCAAGAGAAAGTTTTTTTTTTATTAAATCTGGTTTAGAAAATGAGAAAGTTTTTTTTTTATTAAAACAGGTTTAGAAAATTTAGCCTAGAACCCATCGTGATTAATTTCAGACTAGTATCTTTTAGGTATAAAATGTTATATTTTTATGAAGTCAATTAAATGTATTTTTTCTTAATTTTCTTAAACAAAATAAACTAAGATGGAGACTTTCAAATCATTGCTTTTCAAAATAAAAGTCATCAATCTCTTTTCAAAATAAAAGGAGAGTTTTTTTTAATAATAAAAGAAAATAAATATTTTTCAAAATAAAAGCTGATTGTAAACCCGCACTTACCTATCTAAGTGGAGATAATATGCTGCAATATTCTGTGGGACTTAGCCTAAAATGAGAACAATGCTCTGGCTCTCTCACTGTGGGCCAGGCTCAGCACTCAACGAAGCCTCACAAAGGTTATGTAAGTTAAGGGTTTTGAGAAAGTTTAAAGTTTGAAATTAAAATGATTGTTTATAATATATTTGCTAAATATTTTCTAAATGAAATGTGTTTAAACTTAATTTAAAAAGTATTTCTTTATATGTATGGTTCAAGTGAAGACATTTGAATGATAAAAAAGAAAAGTATAAGAAAGTGTATTCCTTTTAAAAAAATTGTTATTGATTTTAACAAAATGACACTTGTAGACTCTTAATTTTTTATCCAATCCGGTCCAATATGTTTTATTTAGTCTAAATGATTTTTGTTGTCTAATTGGTCCAAAATAATTTTTGCTTTAGTATCTAATTTTTATTAATAAAAAATAAAAATAAACAAATAAAAGTCAAAAAAATAAAAATAAAAATAAAAATCGAAGTCAGAAAAATCGGCGACGAAAAAATTGTCGCGCTGGCCCGTGGGCATTTCACTGCAGGAAAATCCTGCTGGCGAAATGGTTGCCCGCAGTCCGCCCCTGCCTCAGTTTTCTGCGGCAGAATTTTTTCGCCAGGGCATTTTTTCCTGCGGCAATTTTTTTTCGGCAGCGCAATTTTTCCGACGTAAAATTTTCGAAACCTAATTCAATTAGGTTTTGGTTTTTTTTTATTAATATTACTTGCCTTAACTAATTAGGAATAAACTACATCAAACCATTATAAATAAGGACCAAAGACAATTAAATTGAGGGAGGCCGAAAACCAACAGGGACTTGAAAATTTGAAACCAAATCAAGGAAGGAAAAGGAGCAATTGAATTCAATTTTTTTTTCTGGAACAGCAGGGACACAATTTAAGCAATTCAAATGCAGCAATTATCTTTGTTCTTGTTTATCCAAAAAGAATTATTTTTGGAGAATCAACAAAAGGAGGTATGTTAAATTCTTTTTGTTTTATTTTTTCACAGTAGCATAAATTATGAAATTTTATTTTTCAAATAAAAAATCTTAGAACTTTAATTTAGTTTTCCAAAGATTAAAAATACTAATACGTTACTTTATTTTCCGAAAAAACTTAAAATTATTATTTTTACCTCTTCAAAATCTTAAAACCTTAAATAAACATATTTTTCAACAAAAACCAAAATTTGATTCTGTTTCTTTTAAAATTTTAAACTAGGTTCTATTTCATTCAAAAAACCTTAAAAAACATCTTTTCTATTTATAAAAACTTCAATCCGTTTGTTTAAATTCATAAAACTTCATGAAATCATCAAATTGTCTTTCTAAACCCTAATTCAAATTCTTTACCCGAGACCCTAATTTTAAAACCTAAAACCCAAAATTCAACTTGTAAACCTAAAATAGTAAACCCTAACCCTTTAAAACCTTAAACCCTAATTTTTTTCTAAATTTTAATCCTTTAAAACATTAAAAACCATAAAAACACAAATACTTTAAATTTACACAGTAGCTTGAAATCACCATTTAAAACCACGAATCAAAAGTATTTTAAAGTGTCTAAAACCCTAGTTTCATGATTTCACCATTCAAACCTTAATTTGTTTAATCAAAGAGTCTTACTAGCCTTTTAAAACATAAAACCCTAATCTATTTTAATTCCATAAAAAGTCACAGTAGCTATAATTGGACTTTGATTTGCTTTATTCAATTCCATATTTGATTATGTTTTGATTTATTTCATATGCTTTAATTTATTTAATTTCAATACTTGATTTATTTAATTTATCATGGATGGATTATTATTTTATATTTTAATTAATTGCTTTGATGAATGATTTATTTATTATGAATGGTTATATACTTTTTACCAATTAATTTAGATTTTCAAAAGTTGTAAGAGGTATGTTTCCACTTGGTGGGTACCTCATTAGTTAAATATCATGTAATTTAATTTGCTTTTCTATTTTAGAACCGATGTAAAGGGCATGTTTCTACCTTTCGGTGGGTGTCCTATCTAGGCATATGATGTAAGGACATGTTTCCATCTTCGGATGGGTGTTCATTTATTTGTTTTGTTTTGCTTGGACATTGCTTTGATTTTAATATAATGATGCTTTCTTTTTATTGTGTGTAGTATGGATAATATTGTTATATTTAAGAATTTTATAATGGTAAGACCTGTAAAGGAGGCCGGTTCCAATGAATCAGGCGTTGTGGGGGTGCTGGGTCATTTCTCACCTTCCCCACACGTACCCAACTTTATGAACCAATTAGGGGGTTAGGGATTCCTTAGGAATCGAGTCATTCACCCCTTTCTTTTTTCCTGGCCCGTCCGGGTGGCTACTCTATTTTCTCCGGACTTAGGTCTGTGTTCTCTAAGGCCCCGAGCCTAAACAGTGCCGAAGTCGCAAGAACCATTCCACCGGGAATGGGGGCAAAAATCCCCGCTCACAACACTATAAATATGACATTGATTGAAAATAAAGAAGAATTGAATTACTTGAACCGTACTGATATTAAACCTAGCTTTTGGATTGAATGACTAGCTAAAAAGTAATCGTCCTTATTATTACTGGATATTATGTGTTACTAATGCTACTGGACATTCTATGGCATTATTATTACTAGACACTTTGTGTCACTATTATTACTGAACATTTTGCCAATACTGGCCCATTGACCATACTGACTAATATTACTGGGTATTTACTTGCCACTACTGACCTGTTATCCGAACTAAAGATTTAAAATTCAATGTGTGAGGATAAAGCAAATGAAATTTATCAAGTAAGAAATTGTACAAAATGAATAATTTTTATTAATTATGTAATATCCCAAAGTATACCCTAAAAGTTTTGGAATTATTGTTGTATTTGGATTTAATGTATATGTTTTATAGAAAGAGAAAAGAAGTAAAGAGAGAGTGTATATGTTGTATATATAGATATATATATAACATATACAAGTCAAAGAAATGGAAGTCAAAAGAAGATAAGTTAATTAAAAGGAAATATTATAAGAGATAGATGTATATGAAGGATGATATGTATATATGGTATTTGAAAAATATGGGAAATATAAAAGCAATATATAAGACATATACATATATCAACATATACATCACATATACATGATGTATATATTGGTGTAGGAAAAGTAAATGTATATAATTAATTAATAATAATAATGATAATAATAATAATGATAATGATAATAATGACAAGAGAAAAAGAAGAAAAGAAAGTCAAAGGGAAGAATAAATTGTGGTGGAGGATTTTTGGGATATTATATTATATATATAAGTTTGAATAAAGAAAGAAGATTTTCTTTCTTCTTCTTCTTCTTCTTCTTGTTCTTGAACGTGGAGAGAGAGAGAGAGAGAGAGAGAGAGAGAGAGAGAGATGTGATTTTATTTACATACACATCAAATTCTTAAAGGCTTTAAGAGAATTGAAGGTGGATATTGAAGATTTGGCAAAGAATTCAGGTAAGTGTTCATTTCTTTGTGTTGATTTCTATTGATTGTGTTTATATTTGATATGGTTAGTGTGTGAAGATGATGATAATGAAAGATTGAAGTATATATATTAAATTGGTATTTAGATGATGATAATATGGTTATTTGTGAGGATGATGATGGATTGTAGAAATTATTTAGTAAGGGTTTAATATAAATGAGTTGGGGAATTGAATAATTGATATATGGATGATGTATATAATGATTATTATTATGATATGTTGAAGTTATATAAGTGTTAGATTAATTGGTAATTGATGTATGTTATGAGTTTGATCAATTATTATCTTAGATTTTCTATATGTTTGTGTTTATGAAGTTAAAAACACAGAATACATGAGTTTGGTCCGAAACAGAGGCAAAATGGATGCCACGGTCATGGCAAATGAGTGCCACGGTCATGGCAAGTGAGGGACACGACCGTGGGGGTTTAGAGAAAAGTGGGCAGATTCGTTTGCTAACCCGCGACCATGGGGTTGTAAGGCCACGACCGTGGGGACTTAGATAGTGGTTTTGGTTTGTAATTTGTGATCTATGAGTCTAGTATGAGACTAGTAGGTGAATAATTGTATTGGAATTCATGTGTATTTGTAAGTAAGTTTGTATTATTCCTTTTGAATTAGGTTGTGAAGAGGTTGAGTTGCCCTAATCCAAGTAGTGAAGAATTCTTGGAAAAGGAAGTGTATAGATTGGTGTGAGTTGTTCTTGAGGTAAGTACAAACCCTATATTATTGCATACATTTACATGACATTGGGACTTAACACATTTGGTTGTAAATGTGTTAAGTAATCTATTATATTGTTGATACATTTGATTAATGCTATGAATTGCATAATGTGAAATATATGATGATCATTCAAAATGTATTTGCAATGTAATTGGTCATGATGAATACTTTAATGATGAATTGTTTTAATATGAATTGAGACATGATGAAATGTGAAGTCATTGTTGTTGGCTATGATAGTGCAAATGAAATAATTGGGGCATGGTTGCCTATTTGGTTATGGAATATAAAATGAGAAATGAATTGAGAAAGAGATTGTTAAAGAGATAATTGAAATAATTGTGTATTTAATATGTTATTCAATTTTCAGAGTTCTGGGTTTGGCGGCATGCCTATGAATTGCTGGATAGGTGAAAAGACCGGGTCATAAGCCGAGTCCAGCTAAAAAATGTGAAATGTGTCTGAACAACAAAAGGTAAATATTTTATGAGAGACGTAGTTATTTCAAGAATTGAGGTATTGTTTTCCAAAGGTTTGAGCGTCTCTCTTTCTCACACTAAATCTTGCAATTCTTTATTAGTAAAAAATCCATTTATAAATTCTTCAAGCTATCATTATTAAGATTTTTGCAAAGCATAACATTCAACTCATCGATCTTTATCTTTCAATTCAAAATTTTCTTTATTCACAAAATATACAGCATAAGACACATCATTATGACATTTCATATCATGATAAACTTGAATTTAATAATTTTTCCATCAAATTCCATAGTGAGTATAATATCATGTGTAACTACTTTTTTTGTCTTTGTTGTACTAAAAAATGCCTTCCTAACAAAATATCAAAAGAATTAAAAATTTATCATCCTTCATATCAAGTAGATAAAATCAGTAGAAAAATTAATCCATTTACTTAAACTAAGACATTCTCTAAAACTCCTTCAGGGCAAACAATCGACCTATCAACTAATTGAATCATGACAAAGCTTCTTTAAGAGGACCAGTGCATAAAGATGAATAAATAGATAATAACATAATATTTATTGATGTTTCTAAATTACACATAGATAAATAGATAATGATATAATATTTATTGATATTCCTAAATCACATATAGATCTTTTTAAGCCTAAATTATCTGTTTTACAAGGAATAACAAACATATTTTGGTCCCTACACTTGGGAGGTAATTTTTTTGAATTATAGCAGAAACACTTTCTTTTATACTGATCTTTTTATTACAATTGAGCTTCTTTTTGTTATTGTATAGTTCTTTTAGGAACTTAACATATTGATATACTTTTTTAATAGCATTAAGAAAATGGATATTTACCTCAACTTTATGCAAAATTGTAAAATTTCTTTACCCTCTTTTTTCTTCTTAAGTTGGGCAAATCTTTGAGGAAAAGGAGGTTGAATAACCAATGGCTTTGGCTGGTCAGAATCAAGCTCGGCAAGTTGTTTCTCATCTTGAATTATAATTTCAGGTTATGTTTCTTTTTTGTAAGTCTTGAGACTCCAGGTTGCCTATAGATTTTGCTAGTTGGCTAATTTGGTTCTCCAAAATTTGAATGCTTGTTCTTGTCTCCTGTTAAAATTCTTAAGTATCAGTCATGAATGATTTAAATATTTCGTCAAGAGACATACTTGGAGATGATGGTAGCTAATGTTGCTAAGGTAGCCATGACTGAAATTGCTAAAAATTTGACAGCTCCACTCCATAGTTGAAGTTTGAATGATCTTTCCACTTTGAATTATAAGCATAAAATATGGATCATAACTCCATTGTAGTTGATCATCTTTTTCAAGTGTAGGATACCTCACATATGCACACTTTCCGTAGACTCTAACTTGTTGTATATTACTTACAACCATACTTTTGCAACCAAGTGCTTAGTTTAAAATTTTTGGATTCAAGAAAAGACATATTTACCTACTTTAGAGTTTCTCTCTTATATCCAAATTGATATAAAGTGGAATTCATAAGAGATATGATCATTAAAAGAAATAAAAAAAATAGAAATAATTCCATTGCAATGGCCTCAAAATTTAATAGGTGTTAAAGCCACTAAAAATAAAATCCTATTCCTAAACTAAATTAACTGTAATAACGGTAAATATGATCAAATTCATAATAAATTGACTACTTAATTTAATTTCTTTTGAAAACCAAAATAAAATTAGAAAAAAAATTAAATGAAAAGGGCGGAGGGTATGATTAATAATTAAAATTAAACTAAAACTGAAAAATAAAAATTAAAAATAAATTACAGAAAAAATAATTTAGAAAAAAGCCAATCTAATTAATTTCAGTTAAAGTGATAATTTGATTTCAATTCTTTGAATTGATCATTGGTTCAAAGATTTGCTCTTTCTAATTTTCAATAAATCATTTCTAGTATTGAAGACATTCGCAACTATCAATTATTTTTTATATTTTAAATTAACTAGGAGACGCTCGCTAATTAATTCTTGCTAATAACCAATCTTATAGAAAGATTCTTAAAATTTACTTTACTAACAATAATTTGAATTAGAAGAACCTAATTCTAACCAATAAATTCAACTACGTAATTTATTTAATTAGATTATATATTTTCTTGATATTACATCGAATTGCAACTAATGATCAAAATAAAAAGAACAATTACATATTCAAGTATTTTCAATTGGCAACATATTATTAAACTAAATGAACAATGGATCCTTTTTTAACAAATAGCAAAACAATAATGTGATTAAGCTGCAAAAAATATATAAATACTGAAATTTGAAAGAAGAGAAAAGAAAATTATTTAGAGCTCATAATCTTTTATTGAATTGAAGCTTCAATTACTCTTCAACCAACCAAGAATTAGTAGCACAAAATTGAAATAAGAAAATTAAAAATAAAAGAAAAGAAATTTGTAAAAAGGCAATGGACTAAAGTCCTCAACCAAGTTCATCTAGGGTTATTTCTTAATATTTTATATATACTATTTTCTAAAAATAAACTTCCTATTTAAAATCTAATTTAGGAAAAATATAAAAATAATAAAAGTAATAAAAATCATGAATAAAAATCATCTTTATATCTAAATAGGAATAAAAGTTTAATGAGATCTTTTAATATTCCTCCAAAATTTGCAGCATATCAACTCCAAAAAAGACAAGAAATCTAGCTATAATATTTATCTATTTGGCATCAGGTCTGAGAAATGCTTTGTTTAAGGTTTACATTGGAGATTTGTATAATGTTTTATAGCATATTTCTTTCAAAATAGTCAACTTTCTTTATTCATTAATACTTATTCAAAAACATTTTAAAATTAGTAGAAACTCACGATAGTAAGCCCAAATATACAAACTAAATAAGCAATAAATATACAAAATGCTTGTTATCACTGACATATTATATATATATATATTGTAGATATATTATGTTCAAGCCTTTATATATTGTACAAATTTTATATATATGCTATTTAATTATAGTGTATATGTTACATATGTGTTGTTTTTCAACTATTATATGTTGGTTAATCATAGTATATATATTGTAGATATCTTATATATGCTATAGATATATTATGTTCCAGCCTTTATAATATTGTGTATATGTTGCAGAAATATTATCTATATATTGTCTTTTAGCCTTTATATATTGCATAATTTTTATATATTGTTTAATTATAGTGTATATATTACGGATATATTTTCTTTCAGTCTTTTTATATTTATTAATTATAGGATATTTATTATAGATATATTGTATATATATTATGCATACGTTATATTCCTGTCTTTATATGCAAACAAATAATATAAATACAGATTAAAATAAAATAAAACAAAATAAATACAATTAAAAAAAATGATATATATCAATTCAAGAAACACAAAATGAAAAAATAAAAGAAAAAATTTACAAAAAAAAAAATTTTTGAAGCATTTTATCGAATAAATAAAAGACAATACAGTTGAAGAATAAAAAAACACTAGCATTATAGTAAAATAACATCAAAATAAAAAAAATAAGGAAAAAGTTACAAATACAATAAGAATATTACAATCTTAATTTGATTCTTCAAACATAAATGAATGAATCATTACAAAGAATAAAAAGATGAAGAAGATGAAATGTTAACAAGAAGAAGAAACATTAAAAGAGAGAAGGTATAAATAGACCTGAAACTTATTGGGAGGGTACAAATTACCTCTCATTCTTTTTTTTTTTTTTTTTGCTCGTTTAAGCCCGAATTTTAGAAAAACAAGCTTTTTAGGCCCTTTCTTTAACGTATGATTTAGCATTTTTAATCTGCCATTAGTGAAAAGTTAAAGTACAATAAAAAAAATCAATTAAAAATTAATAAATAATATTAATGAAAACCATATATAATATAAAATATAAAAGAAAGTTAAAACTTTCAAAAATATTTTTTTAAATTTTTATTTTTTTACTAGAAATATTTTAGTCATTTTATTATAAACTCATAATAAATTCATTATAAACGGTGTAAAATTTATAAACTCATTATAAATTCATGATAAACTTATTATAAATTCAGTATAAACTCTCTGTAAACTAATAAAAATATGGTATTTTAATAAATATTTTATAAATTCTGATATTTTGATAAATATTTTATAAATATAATAAATTTAAAATTATTGTTAATTATTTTTATATTTTTATCAAAAATTTAAATATAAAAAATATTAATGGGCCCACATTTAAAATATTAAGTATGAAGAAATTATTAAGGGCCTCGAATTAATTTAAATTAATAAGCAAATAAGGTGCTTCACAATTAGATTTTCCATTTTTCCGCATGAAAGAAAAAAATTGGAAGGAAAATAAAAAAGAAACTAAATATCAACTCCATTACTGATAAAAGAAAAATATCAATTCCATTAATAAATTTATTTTTCAAACCCAGTAAGTCGCTCAAAATCATATTAGATTACAACTCCATTAATAAATAAAAATCCAAACTAACTATCAATATTTTTGTGTAACTGAATTTTTTTTTGTCAATCCAAACTATACTCTGCTTTGCTATTTCAAGAAAAACATGCTTGAAAAAGAAATAAAACAAGCAAAATCAAGACAGAGAGAGAAAGTTCAATTAAGCAAATCACAAAGATTTTAATTTTTTTTACTATACTCATTGCCAAATGAAGAACAAATTAATGTGAACTAAAAATCACCAAATGAGCATTCAAAACTGAAATAGTGATTGATCAAATAAGCATCGAAATGTGAATCCATCTCAGAAAAACAAAATATGAATCCAAGTTCCAAAAGCCATCTCAGAAAACTCAAAAACAAGTTAATGAACAAACAAGAAAAATAGAAACAAAGAAAAAAAAAAGAAAACTGTGATATTGGCATTGACAAAAGCAGAGTCTCCAGCAACAAAAGGTAAGTTGGGTCATCGTTAATGGCCAAAACCCACATGCCAATAGAAAACTGGTCTTTAAACTAGTCACTGGGCTCACCAATTTCATGCCCAATAGTCATTTTGTCCACTTCTTTTTCTTGTTCTTTCTTGATTTGGTAGAATGAAATTTGACAAAACAATTTGACAAAACAGAGAAAAAACAAAATATTGTTTATCTCTTTACCAATACTTTCTATGACTCTACTTTTAACCCAAATTTTAATTAATAGGAAAAAAACTCAAGGATAAAATTTAAAAAAAAAATGAAAAGTACTTGTGATTTAAAAAAAATAAATAACAATCAATATCATTACAAACAATAATTTCCCTACTTGCATGAACAACTAGCAGGTTTACTTCTATGTATCGCATTATGAGCGCACCCGATTCACGCTTCGAGAGATCAGATGGGCATTTGACAAACAGAGGATTATTGGAGTTAGAAAGGAGTATAGGATTTGAGAACAAGATTTTGGAACTTCCAGGTGAAAGAGAGGATGAAAATGATTAAAGAGATCAGAGAAAGATTTGAGAGGTTCTTTTATCGGTTTCTTGAAGGAGAATCTGCTACTGACGTTTTTGAGCCGATGTCAAGTTTGTTTTCTTCTTCTTGTTGTTTGGTCGACGGAGAGAATGGTGAAGAGGAAGAGGAAGCGAGAAAGAGAAATTGATAGTTAATGACATCATTAGCTAAAAAAATTAATTTTTAATCAACATGTTAGCTGACATTAACGGCAATAGAAGAAGCGTTAAATTACACGTTAAAAGTAAGGGCCTAAAAAGCTTATTTTTCTAAAATTCGGGTTTAAACGAGTCAAGAAAAAAAAAATTGGGGTAATTTATACTTTCAAAATAAGTTTAAAAGTGTACTTGTACCTTCTTTCAATATTAAAAAAAAAAAAGATGAAGAAGAGATGTTATGAAGAAGAAAAAGAAAAAGAAGAAGAAAAAAAAGAAGAGAAGCGTTAATAATAATAAGAAGAGGAACGTATGTTTGAAATCAAACATAACGTATTTTTGAAAAATAAATAATATAAAATATAAAAATAAAAAATAAGAAAATTAAATGTGAAAAGAAAAAATATGTGCAATATTATTGGAAAAACCTAAAAGGTAGTAATCCATGTAACTTCTTCTAATTATTTTGCAAAAATAAAATTCTTTCATAAAAATTTATTAAACAGTAATTAGTTTAAATACTTTATGATTAGAAAATAAATGAAATTTCTTTAAAATATCTCAAAAAATATATAAAAATTATTTAAAAAATAATATATATTGTGTAATTTTTTTAAAATAATATTTAAACATTAAAATAAAAAATGATAAAAATTTTAATATTGAAATATTTAATATAAAAATAAAATAAAATATAAATATTAATTTCAACTATTTGTATTAATTTTTAAAACATAAATATGATGAATAATTGAATATTTCGACAATGATTTTAACTTTAAAATTTTAATAATTTCTCTGATTTAAATTCTAGTTTTGCTATTGATTTTATTATATTTTTATATAACATTAAATAAAATTAACTATATTACGCATTTTATTTTAAATAGATATAAATGCAAGCTGAAATACAAAATTATTTTATATAACATTGAAAAATTGACTTAAATTTCAATTGACTTGAAATAAATTAAATTTCTTTATTCATTTACCTGTACCATCTATCAAATATAATTTCACAAACTATTTATATAATTTTCTTATCATTTATTTTGTGTTCATTTTGACTCTAATATGCTCTCTAATACTTTTTATATTATTATTATTTATTAGAGAAATAATATTTGAACAAATTCACCATTATTTTTTTTGTATCTAAGTGGTCATATTTATTGATAATTACTTTATGTGATATCATAAATAATGGAAAATGATTCTGAAACTATAGTTGGCACATTGTGCATATTTGTTGGTAATATTCAATTTATATAAGTATTTTTTTTTTGTTATGAATATCTTTTAGTTTTTAAAAGCTCTTGATTTTTTTAGCTATTTCAATTTCACCGTTTATCTGGGATCATTTGTAGTCTTTTTTTTAAATTTATTTTCTACCCTCATTTTTAGGGGTGGACATTTTCAGTTCGGTTGGCCGAACCGAAACGAACTGCAAAATCCGAATAAAAACCGAGCAAATATATTAGTAACCGAAACCGAACCGACCAATAGTAGAATCCGAGTAAAAACTGAACTGAAAAATTCGGTCGGTTTCGGTTTAGATCGAAAAAATTGGTTTAGACAAAAAAAATTCGGTCGGCTTCGGTTTAGACAAAAAAATTTGGTTTAGACAAAAAAAAAATTTGATCAGTTTCATTATAAACCAGCGGTTTTGGTTTAGACAAAAAAAATTTGGTCGATTTTCGGTCGGTTCGATTTTTTGAGCAATTCGGTTTGGTTTTTTGGTTTAGAACCAAAAACCGAACCGACCAGTAGGTTAACCAATTTTTTAGTCTATTTTCTGTCTGTTTCTCGATCGGTTCGATTTTCACGGTTTTTTTTGTCCACCCCTACTCATTTTTGCTTTGATTGGGTTTGTTATACTAGTTTAATTTTGTATTTATTTCTTTTGACCCAATTTCTCATTTCCTAGACTTGCTGATTTTGGTGGGTTGTGCTAGGGCTACTAGTGTTGTTCTTTCGCACTATTGTGTTACTCTTTTAATTTTTTACTATAAGTTTTTTTTATTTGTTGTAGATGATATTTGTGAATTAGTTTTAGCATATTAAATTTTCCACCACATGTCTCATTCATTAGTCACTGTCATATTTTTTCACCATATGTTTGGCTTTAATCTTGCCACTTGTCACACGATTACTTTGCAAATTGAATTTCTTTATTTTTTAAATTAAAAATAAGTTCATGTTTCTTTTCTAAATTAATTCATTTATTTATTAAATTAAAAATCTTCATGTTTGTTTGGGTTTTTATAATATTTGAATAAATTCAACATTATTTCTCTCCTTATATTAAAATAGCCATTACATATGAATTCATGAAATGGATCTTGATTCTAAAACCATAATAGTATTCTCTAAATTGTACATATTTATTGATAATATCCAATTTATAGATGACTTTTTTGTTGTCATTATTTTTTTGGTATGAATATTTTATTTTAAAATTTTTAACAACTTCTATTTTTTTTGTTATTTCAATCTCATCATTTATTTGAGATCATTTGCATGTTATTTTTTTTTTCAGTATCTACTCCATTTTTTTACTTTGATTGTGTGTTTTTTTTTTATATTGGAATAATTTTGTGTTTCTTTCTTTTGGGTAGGTTTCTCAATTGTTAGAATTATTGAGTTCTGTGGGTTTTGCCAGGTTGTTGTGGTTGCACTTTTCGTTACTGATATTGTTCTTTTGATTTTTGCTATGAATATCTTTTTATTTGTTATTGGTAGTGATACTATATTTGGTTTAATAAATCAAATTTGTTAGCATATCTCCCTCATCAATCAAATGTAACATATTTCCTTTGCAAAATATTTTTTTTATTAAAATAAAAATCTTTATATTTTATATTCAAATAAAATTTTCATTTGTTAAATTAAAAATCTTTACCACTACAAAAAGAATGCTAATTAGCAACGAAAAAAATTCGTCACTAAAAAAAGGAATTTCCATTGCATAAATGTTTAGTAATGGATTGCTTATGGAAAGTGTCCCTTGACAATGACCTTCTTAACTAATATTTACAAGGACAAAACAAAAAATCCCTTGGTAATTTAGAGATGGAAATTCTGGCATCAAATTTTTTATATTCATCCACAATTAATCCCGTCATTTAATTTTCAAAATTGTGGACAATCATATTAGCAACGAAAATTTCATTAAAAATCCCTCATTAAACTTCACTTGCTAATCCGTTGATAACTTATTCCAAATAAATAAAAAAAAAAAAAACTCCACTAATCCATCGACAACTTTAAAATGAATTTAAAATATCTCACTAATCTGGTTATAAATTTATCCCAAATTAATTTTTTTTCAAATTAAAAAACAAAACTTACTAATCCATGAGGAATCTATTGTGTCATATTTCTATTGTAGTAATTTTTTTTTTATCAAAAACTAATACAAGCAAAATAAAATAATAATACTAAAAAATAAAAATCAATATGATAATAATATTGATAGTAAAGTACGAGCTTAACATCTGACAACTAAAAAATAAAAATAAAATATTAATAATAAGAAAAATATTAATTGCAGTTATTTTAGAAATTGATTGTTGGACAATCTCTCTCATATTAGTTAAAAAATATCTATAATAATTTTTTTATAATATTAGTTAATAAATTTATTATAAATATTTTTTAATTAATAGCAGAGAGATTATTCAACAATCACTTTTCAAAGTTACTGCAATTAATACTCCTCTAATAATAATTTGCTAATGTTTAAAATAAAAATAATAAGATTTACACAATCCACTTCAAAAGAAAGGAATCTATAAGGTCTAAGCAAGCTATATTAATGAAGAAAATAGTGTTTGAGCTCTATCTCACTAATTCATTTATAACAAGCCCTTCATCAACTCTAGGACCTATGTATTCAAGAGGCTTCTTGCGTGCCTCGAGCTCTGCTTTATAGATTATCTAATTATTCTATACAACATATATAAGGCATTTACCTTTCTTTCTAATCTTTTGTTCGTTGACAAATATATACAACTAAAGGCACTCAACTCATAATTTAACAATTTGTATACATACATAGACACAAGCAAAAGATTAAATAAGAATGACAACATTATAAATCTCAATCTCAAAAGTAACAAATATTACATTTTCAGAAATAATAAAATGTGGTTGTAGCAAAATTTAGCAAGAAAAGAACACAACCTATAAATCGGATTTAGATTGAAACTAATAAATGGGCATACTATGCAATAGTAACTAAAAGCAATAGAGATCAAAAGTTTTAAAATTTGTGTTGCTAAGAAATTACAAAACAAAACTTAAGGTGGAGACTAAAATGATAGCAACAACAGGGAAGCAATTCCATGTGGAAGACACAACTCATCAGATAAACTCTAACAGATATTAGAAACTTTAAAATATTAGACAAAAAGAACATGACAATAGTTAAGAAGTGAGAGAGAAAAGGCAGATTAAAAATAGATCCCAATTATCAAAAGTTTTCATTAATTATATGATAAAGACAAGTGCAAAAGACTAAATAAGAATACTAAAACACTTCCCATATGTAAATCTGAAATTAATTCTTCAAACAATTAAAAAAGATCTAACAAAAAACAATTGACATCGTGGAAATGTTTAGGGCAATTAGATCTCAACAATCAGAGCTAGAGCAAGTTGATGATTGTGGTTAGGATAAGAGAACAATTAGTGTTTGAAGAAAACCTCTAATTTTACTAAATAGGAATTGTAAATTAATAAGAAAATTAGAAGTTATATTAAAATCCTAATTTGATTTCAAATCCTAAATTGACTAGAAGTAGGACTATTAATCATATATTTGTTAGATTATTTTAATAATCTATAACATGTAATTACTTGGACTAGTTCTAATTAAGGATGGCCCAAGATGATGGTTATTGGGCTTAATAGAATAAGAATTGGTTTTGGTTTAAATATTGTTCCCTCTACCTTTATAAAAACTGACAGAAAAAAGGAATAAGGAATCAAAGATATACGTGAGATGCGGTTACCTCACGTATGATATGCGTGGGATATGGTTACCTCACGTATAACATACATGAGATACAGTTATACGGTGAGTAACTATTAACCCATGCATTCTGAAAGTGGGTTACAGGTTCCAGAGAGAATTCACGTAGAATATATCATCTTCCTTGTTCTTGTTGTTCTCTAACCATTGAGAGAAAATTAAAAGAAAAGGCTAGAGGAAGAAATAGAATATTGCAGCAATATTGAGAATCAGATTTCCCAGCAAGGAATCAATGGCCATGGATTAAGGTACGCTTCCGTTTATTTCTTTTTCTTATCAAATAATTTTCTGAACAAGATGATCTAGGGTTATTCCTAAATTATAAACTAACAATTGGTATTAGAGCAGGTTCTTGTTCTAGGATTGTTTGGTTAAATTGATTTGGTTTTATCCATGAAAATTAGTTTCAATTATGTAATTATAAAACTAAATAATTATGGGCAAAAATAATTTGATTTTGTTTTGAAATTTCAAATAAATTTTTGAAGTTGCAGTAATTATAATTTTAAACAATTACACTGTATGGATGACTTTGTGAAATTAACCGTATATGTATTATAATTATAAATACGGAAACATGATCATATATACGGTTATAGTATAACAATTTTGAAATTAATTGGATGTATTCGCTTGGATGTGTTTTGCCGGTATATGTATTCTGCAATATTCGCTTTGTGAAATTAATTGTTCATATATAATTACAAACTGACAAATATATGAAATATATGAGTAGGTAGTTGTTACAGTACTATTATATAAATATATAAAATATTCATTGAAATATGTGAGAAGAAGAAATAATAGATTGATAATAGTAATGTATGGAAGGCTTTTAGGAATAAGAACCTTGTCTTATATATATACCCTTTATATAATCTAACTAATTAACTGGGTGGGCATCTTTAAGGTTCTGTTAGCTTATAAACTGAACTAAAAGGCTTTAATTGTTTGTTTCGTCGGAATGTCCCAACATGGATACTTCACCATGTAAAGCATTATTATGGAACAAATAATTAATCGAGTCAAGTTGAAAAGATGGGACAGTAAAAGATGATAATATGTAAGGTGATGTGATTATGAATTTTGTCATTTTCTTATGGTTATGATTATATTGCATTTTGCATAATGTATTCTGTCCATTTGGCATGATATATATTATAGATCATAATTCATGAATGATGGCTTATTATGTCTTGTTTATGGGATTGTTGTGCCAATTTATGAAATAATGGTATATATATAAATAAATAAATACATAAATAATTTGAGATTTAATTTATCTCATAAAGCCTTACATAAATTAAGTGTTTATTGTATGGAAAGCTTGTTAGTCACCAAAGTGGCCTTGCTTGAAAAATTGTTAGACATTTAATTATGTATTTCAATTGTTCATTTTAGTGAGATGCTGGTAAATGACATGAAAGATAAAAATTGAACAATTGAGTTCATTGATTATAATGTTATGAGGTTACCCAAAGGTAGACCATTACTTATAATTAATAACATCAAAGAGACTTATCGTTATACTTGGTAAATATGAATGTATATCCAAAGATAATGTGCATATTGTCTATAGTGTAATTGAAAGTCTATTAAAGTATTTTTTTTCTTCTTGGCATCATTATTTGGTTAAAGCTGTGTATTTAAGTATTACCCAAAGGTAAATTTAAATGCATAATTAGGTTTGTTATTTGTTTGAGTCCATTTAAGTTCTCTCAAAGCATTAATGTGTGAGTATGTATATAATATTGCAGCTTCTTCTAATATGTTCGCTATCGGCAATGGGTTGATTAAGTTCAATGGTTTGAACTATGCTGACTGGTCCGAACAAATCCATTATCAATTAGGAGTTTTGGACTTAGATCAAGCAACAGTCTCTGAAAAGCCAGCAGCCATTACAGAGACTAGTACAGAAGTTGACAAGTCTCATTATAAGGTTTGGGAGCGGTCTAATAGGCTGAGCTGAACTTAATGAGGATGACAATGGCTAAAAATGTCAAGACATCAATGCCCAAAACGGACGACGCTAGAGAGTACATGTTGAAAATTAAGGAGTACTCCCAATCGGACATTGCTTACAAGTCCATAGTAGGGTCCTTAATGATTGAGCTAACAACCAAGAAGTTTAATTGGTCACAACCCATTCATGATCATGTGACTGGAATGCAAAATTTGGCAGCCAAATTGAAATTGATGGGTATGGATATGAGTGAGCCTTTCTTGTTCAGTTATTATCAGCTCACTTCCTATTGAGTTTGGTCAGTTCCAGGTGAATTACAATACCCTTAAGTAAAAATGGAACATTCAGGAAATCAAGGCCATGTTGATACAAGAGGAAGGGAGATTAAAGAAGATGAAGGAACACTCTGTCAATCTCACTTTTCATGATGGAGCTAGTAGCAACAAGAACAAATCAGGAAAGAAAGGCAAGAAAAAAGAAAAAGCCTCAATGAAGGTCAATGAGGGCCAAATTTGTAAGGACTTGAAGTGCTATTTCTATAAGAAGACTGATCACTTCAAGAAGGATTGTCCTAAAAGGAAGATTTTCTTCGAAAAGAAAGGTATACTTTACGTTTCAGTATTTTTTGAATCAAATCTTATTGAAGTGCCTAATAATACCTGGTGGTTAGATTCTGGTGCAACTACTCATGTGTCTCATGTTGTACAGGGATTCCTTTTGATCCAACCCATAAATGGAACTAAAGAGTTTCTGTATATGGGAAATAGAATGAAGGCATGAATAGAAGGAATTGGGACTTACAGATTGATCTTGGATACTGGTTGTCATCTGGATCTTGAAAAGTGCCTTTATGTTCCTGATTGTGCTAGGAATTTAGTTTATGTTGGAAAGTTGGACAATGTTGGTTTTAGTTTTAAGATTTGTAATGGTGTTTTTTTGTTGTACAAACATAAGTGCTTTTATGGTTCTGGTACTTTGATTGATGGTTTGTATCATTTTAATCTTGATGCTGAATTTGTTGAATCCCTGTTTAATGTTGAATACAATATAGGTAATAAGTGTAGTGCATATAATGAATGTTCTGCTTTCTTGTGGCATCAAAGGTTAGGTTATATATCCGAAGAAATGATTTTGAGGTTAGTGAAAGTTGAAATCTTACCTCAATTGGATTTTACTGACTGGGATGTGTGTATAGATTGCATTAAAGGCAAGCAAACTAAACACACATTAAAGAACCCAACCACAAGAAGCAGTGAACTTCTTAATCTTATACACACTGATATATGTGGTCCTTTTGATGTTCCCTCTTGGGGTGGTGAAAAATATTTTATCACTTTTATTGATGATTTCTCTTGGTATGGTTATGTATATTTTCTACACGAAAAGTCTCAACCAATGGATATCCTAGAGATATTCATTAATGAGGTAGACAAGCAGTTAAATAGAAAAGTTAAAGTTGTGAGATCTGATAGAGGTGGTGAATATTATGGTAGATTTAATGAAAATGGGCAATGTCTAGGTCCATTTGCAAAATTCCTTAAAAATCGGGGCATTTATGCACGCAATACACAATGCCCGGTACACCTCAACAGAATGGTGTAGCTGAGAGGCGGAATCGTACTCTTATAGAAATGGTTAGGAGTATGTTAAATAATAGTACTATACCTTTATCATTATGGATGCATGCATTAAAGACTGCTGCATATTTACTTAATAGGGTTCCTAGTAAAGCAGTTCCTTATGAACTGTGGATGGGAATGAAACCTAGTTTAAGACATCTTCATGTTTGGGGTTGCCCAGCATAAGTTAGGATATATAATCCACATGAAAAGAAGTTTGATGCTAGAACGGTTAGTGGATTTTTCATAGCATATCCTGAAAAGTCAAAAGGGTATAGATTTTATTGTCCTAACCATAGTACAAGAATTGTTGAGTCTAGCAATGCTCGGTTCATTGAGAATGGCCAATCTAGTGGGAGTGGTGAACCATGTAAGGTGGATGTGCAAGAGATTCATGTTGAAAATCCAATTCAGGTGGATTCTCCTAATGTCTCTTCTTCGGTTGTTGTTCCTCTTGTTGTATCGCGGTCTAACAACATGATTGAACAACACAACAACATTCCAAACCCACAAAATGACTATATAAATGATGAACTAATAAATAATGAACAAGTTACAAATGAGCCAGTGGTTTCACAAGAAATAGCATTACGGAGGTCAGAAAGGCAAAAAAGGCTAGCTATTTCTAGTGATTATGTGGCATACTCACTTGAGCATGAATGTGAATTGAGCATTAATAAGGATCCAGTCTCTTTCCAGGGAGCCATGGAATGTGATAATTCTGAAAAATGGTTTAATGCCATGAAAGAAGAGTTGAAATCAATGGATGACAACAAAGTCTGGGATTTAGTAGTGTTGCTTGAAGGTTCAAAATGAGTTGGTTGTAAATGGGTCTTTAAGACCAAACAAGACTTGAAGGGCAACATTGAAAGGTTTAAGGCCAGACTTGTTGCTAAAGGTTATACTCAGAAGGATTGCATTGACTATAAAAAGACCTTTTCTCCAGTTTTTAAAAAGGACTCTTTAAGAATTATTTTGGCTTTGGTGGGTCATTATGATCTAGAGCTTCATCAAATGGATGTAAAGGCCATTTTTCTTAATGGTAACTTAGAGGAGGAAGTATATATGGACCAACCAGAAGGTTTTGTGACCACAGGAAAGGAAAATTTGGTGTGTAAATTAAAGAAGTCAATATATGGATTGAAACAAGCCTCTTGTCAATGGTACCTGAAGTTCAATAATACCATCACCTCTTATGGGTTTATAGAAAACATTGTTTATTGGTGTATCTATATGAAGGCCAGTGGGGGCAAGTTCATTATGTTAGTCCTATATATTGATGACATTCTTCTTGCTGCAAATGATATTGGCTTGTTACATGATGTAAAGGGATTTCTCTCTAAGAACTTTGAAATGAAAGATATGGGTGAGGCATCCTATGTGATAGGAATAGAAATATTTTGTGATAGATCACAAGGACTGTTAGGATTGTCTCAAAGAGCTTATATTGACAAAGTGTTAGAGAGATTTAGAATGGAAAAGTGCTCCGCAGGAACAGTTCCAATTCAGAAAGGAGATAAGTTCAGCGAAATGCAATTTCCTAAACATGATTTGGAACCAAAGGAAATGGAGTCTATTCCCTATGTGTCAGTAGTTCAGAGCTTAATGTATGTTCAAACATGTTCACCGTCGGAATGTTAGACCGATATCAAAGTAATCTCGGAATGAACCATTGGAAAGCTGCAAAGAAAGTACTCAGATATTTAAAGGCACTAAGGATCACATACTCACATACAGAAAGTCCGACCATCTCAAAGTGGTGGGATACTCGGATTCAGACTATGTAGGTTGTGTAGATTCGAGAAAGTCTACATTTGGTTACATGCTTCTCCTGGCTGGAGGAGCAGTTTCATGGAAAAGTGGAAAGCAGTCTATCATTGCTACTTCCACAATGGAGGCTGAATTTGTGGCATGCTTTAAGGCCACTGTTCACGCATTGTGGTTGCGGAACTTTGTCTCAGGTATAGGCATTGTTGACAATATAGCTACACCGTTGAGAATTTACTGTGATAATTCTGCAGCTGTCTTCTTCTATAAGAATGATAGGTATTCTAAGGGTGCAAAACACATGGATTTAAAGTACTTATCTGTGAAAGAAGAAGTGCAAAATCACAAAGTGTCAATTGAGCATATTGGTACTGACCTGATGATAGCAGATCCGTTAACTAAAGGCTTATCACCTAAAACCTTTACTGGCCATGTTGAAAGGATGGGCATTGTAGACAAGTCCTTGTTAGAATGATGTTCAAACATGTATATATATATGGTTATTTTGCTCATATTATTATGACACTTAAGAATTCAATTAAAGTTGTACTTTTGCTTATTTAATTGTTATCCACATTATAGATGTATACACTAATGGTTCGAGTGAGATAACAATGATGTTGATAGCAACAATGTATTATTTGTTGAATTTTCTTGATTAAAGGTTCTTATGAATTGATATGGTTTGTGATATATGGAAGGAACCATGTCGATTTAATGACTTGTGACCGCCATAATCCAATCATTTTAATTCTAATTAAGGTTAACCTGATAGATTTAAAGTATGCACATGGGCCAAGTGGGAGATTGTTAGATTATTTTAATAATCTATAATGTGGCCCATGTAATTACTTGGACTAGTTCTAATTAAGGATGACCCAAGATGATGGTTATTGGGCTTAATAGAATAAGAATTGGTTTGGGTTTAAATACCCTTCCCTCAACCTTTATAAAAACTGACAGGAAAAAGGAATAAGGAATCAAAGGTATACGTGAGATGTGGTTACCTCACGTATGATATATGTGGGATTCGGTTACCTCACGTATAACATATGTGAGATACAGTTATACGGTGAGTAACTATTAACCCATGTATTCTGAACGTGGGTTACAGGTTCCAGAGAGAATTCACGTAGAATATATCATCTTCCTTGTTCTTGTTGTTCTCTAACCATTGAGATAAAATTAAAAGAAAAGGCTAGAGGAAGAAACAGAATACTGTAGCAATAGTGAGAATCATATTTCCACAGCAAGGAATCAATGGCCATGGATCAAGGTACGCTTCTGTTTATTTCTTTTTCTTATCAAATAATTTTCTAAATTAGGGTTATTCCTAAATTAGAGACTAACAATATTGACTAGGAAGCTTGACATATCTGAATCTTATCTCCGTTTTCCTTAGCTGCATCATTCTCTCATGCTTGAAAAAATCTGTCCTCGAGTTTTTTTAGTGTTGAAGAGTCAATAATTCAAATACTAAACTAATGGCATGTTAAATACTCCTTAGAGGTGGTAAATCATTTGGCAAATTGTCATTAACAAACTCTTTGAATTCTTTGAATAATTGTTCAATTTTAATGGAATATTGAATTAGTGGTTCCCTAATATGATCACTTTATTTTGCTTATTTATTTATTTTCCTTTTAAAGTATAAGATTTTCCTTTTTTTGACTTATCATTTATGTTTTTCTTTTCACAATGTATATACATAATATTGTCTTTTTCATACTCATAATGCCACTCACATAAATTTCTTTTTTCATTATTGTTATTTATTTCTTCTTATTGGTATAGAATGTTAATAATTGATTTCTTTAATATATGTTTTCATTGAATAACATTTTTATGTTAATTTTTATATTTAAACTCAATGAGAATTTGAGTTAATCACTCCTACAAGAATAAATAGTGTATTTCCATATTAACCATAGATATTTTTTTTTTCATATTTTCTATTTTATCCTTTTTTTACCACCCTATTCCTTTTTCCCCTTCACCTTTCATTTTGTTTTTGTATTTTTGTGTTTTTTTTCTTATTTTTGGCCTTTTTTTTATTTTTTATCTCTTCTTTTTTTATTTTTTATTTTGCTTTTTTATTTATTTTTCTTTTAAAGTATAATATTTTTTTAATCATTTATGTTTTTCTTTTCAGAATGTATATACATAATATAGTTTTTTTCATACCCATAATGCCCCTCACATAAATTTCTTTTTTTATTATAGTTATTTATTTCTCCTTATTGGTATAGATTGTTAATAATTGATTTGTTTAAGATATGTTTTTATTGAATAATATTTTTATGTTAATTTTTATATTTAAACTCAATAATAATTTGAGCTAATTACTCCTACAAGAATGAATAGTGTATTTCCCCATAGGTTTTTTTTTTCTTGCCCTATTCCTTTTTTCCTTCCCCTTTCGTTTCGTTTCGTTTTAGTATTTTTGTGTTTTTTTTTGCTTACTTTTGGCCTTTTTTCATTTTTTTTCTCTCTCTCTTTTTTTTAATTTCTAATTTTGCTTTTTAATTTTAATTTTTCTTTTAAAGTATAAGAGTTTCTTTTTTTTTTCTACGACTTATCATTTACGTTTTTCTTTTCAGAATGTATATACATAATATAGTCTTTTTCATACCCATAATGGCCCTCACATAAATTTCTTTTTCATTATTGTTATTTATTTCTCCTTATTGTTATATATTGCTAATAATTGATTTTTTAATAATTGTTTTCATTGAATAATATTTTTATGTTAATTTTTATATTTAAACTCAATGATAATTTTTATATTTAAAAATTTCTATTTTGTTGAAAAGAACAAAATAATAATAACAACAAAATAGAATTTTTTTTAAAAAAATAGATTTAGTTATTTATTTTCTTTTCATATAGGATATGATATGTAAATATTTTATATGTAAGTAGATTTTTTATATATTAGAATATATTTTATATATAAATATATATTTTGTGTATTATATATATTATATTATAGTTATATTTGATACATATTATTATTTAATTTTCTTATTATTCACATAATAATATTAATTCCGCAATAAAAAATTTAGCTTGTTTAAAACAATGAGTGGACATAATTTGGTTAGTCAACCAAATGGTTAGTTAATCAACTGAGATTGTTGGTTTGGTTGATCGACCATTCAAAAATCGATCAATTTGGTTAATCCTATTAAGGATTTTCAGTTATCGGTTTGGCTAACAGTTAACCGTTTTTTGCTGGTCAGTTAATCGTTAAACAAAAATTTTCAAAACACGGTGTCTTATGGTTGCATTTCCGATTTACCTAAAAACCATTACTCTCCTCTTTCCTCTAATTCCTCAACACCAGTCAATAGAGCCGCCACTACCATCTTCTTCTCCTCTCTTCTCTCCTTGACTTCCCTTTTCAATAGCATCATCACCGATCGCTGGTAGCAGCCTCGTCAATCATCACTGGTCTTCTGTGCCTCACCTTACAGTCACATCAACCTCGCAGATCAATTTACTTTTGGGTCAGTTGTTTTTCTTCTTTTACATGAAATGTCTCTGTTTAATTACTTTTTTTTTAGCAATCAATTGTTGTATTTTGCATCTGAATTTGAACCTCAATTTTCTTCTTCATGATTTCTCTTTAGAAATGATCCGGATTTTCTCTTTTCTCTGTAAATTTCTTTTGTTTGTTGATGAGTTAATTAGTTTGGTTTTTGGTTTCTCTGCAAATAAGAAGAAGAAGATTATTATGCAAATTCTAATCTTCAATCAATTGATGAGAAAAAACTACAACAATATGATGCAATACATTCCATGATTCATGGTATTTAAGTCTTTGATGATTGATTTTCTTTCACTTTCTTCTTCTTCTTCTTCTTCATCTTCTTTTTCAGTTTCAGATCTTCAATTTTTTTCTTCAATTTAGAAATTGAAATGAGATGTTATGAGTAATCTTAATTGGTCCGTGTTTCTAATTTAACCGTGATTGATACTCCATTTTAGTACACACTCTAATATCCTTTTTTAATTCCTTTGGTGACCTATAAGGTAGCTAGCTAAGGTTTAATTATAATTATTATTATGCTATAGCAATTCTCATCCATAAGTTAATTTATTTAAAATTTATTGATTCATTACAAAACTGAGAATTGAACTCATCATGACTCGTGGCATTCATTTTATATAGGAAAAAAGCTAAAATTCGGTTAAATGAAAAATTAACCAAACCGATCATGGAGTGTAATATCCCAAATTTTTTGAAAATTTTTAATTTTTAGAAATTTGATAAAATATAATATAATTAAATTGGATAAATTAAATTAATATTTTTAAATAAAAAATGAAGGAATTTTAAATGAAAAAGTGAAATATATATGTGATATATATAAAATATACATAACATATAAAAGTCAACACTTTTTAAGAGAAAAGTCAAAGTCCAATGGCATTTTTATAAATAAATTTTAAAAATTAAAAATTAATAAAATAATTCAAAAATAAATTATTTTTAAATGGATGATGGATTTTTAGTCTTTTAATTTTTTTAATAAATAATTAAATAATTAATATATATATATGGTTATAATTAAAGAATGAAAGGAAAGAAAACAAAATAGTCTTCTTCTTCTTCTTCTTGGCCGAACCACCATGGGAGATAGCTCAAGGATTTTTGTTCTTCATAGCTCCAAGAATTGAAGGATTTCAAAGGTTCAAAGAGGATTTTTAGTGATTTTCACAAGTAAGTTCTTTAGCTTTTTCTTTGGATTTCCATGTAAATTTTGAATATGTGAGTTTTGGATTTTTGAAGTAATATGTTATAATTGTTGAAATTGGTGTGTATGAAGTTATTTTGGATAGTTATTAATGATTTTAATGTTGGATTGAAGAAATGGTTGAATTTGGATAAAGAATGGTGAAGAGAGAGAATTTAGGGTTATGGACTTTTAGGGTTTGAGAAATCATGGTTTTTAATTATGCAAATTAGTTTTAAATGAGTTGTTTTGGTGCTTAAACAAGTATTTTAAAGTCAAATATTGAATTTGGTTGTGTTTGGTTGGAGTTTGAGAATGAAAGTGTGATTTACGGTTTTGCAAAATGATTTTTCCAAAGTTGTTGAATTGTATAATTTTATTAGTTTAATCTTGTTGTTTGGTGATATAAGTGATGAATATAAGCTTAAAATGATTAATGGATTGTGTTGGAATGGAAAATTTTCAATGGGGGGAAGGTTATGCCATTTTAGGGTTTTGTGTATAAGAGTATATTTTTGTAATGTAAATGATTTAATATATTAAAATATATTTCTAATAATATAAATAAACTTAATATATTAAAATAAATGGCCTAGTATGAGAATCCAAAGTTAAAGTGAGGTTAGCCTTAAATTTTGAATTTTTGCTTGGATGGGGTTTAATTATGGTTTAATATTGGAAATTCCATTAAATGTGATACTAAATGATTATTTGCTATCACATTTGGTTTAGGCATTAAGGGAGGTTGATTTGCTTCATCCAAGTGGTGAAGGGCAAGTTGGCAGGATAGGATTGGAGGTTGTTTTAAGCTTGTTTTAGTTGCTATTTGAGGTAAGTACAAACTTTGAATACATAGGTTATGTTTGCATGACATTTGGGCTTAACACATTTTGGTTGAAAAATGTGTTAAGCTACTTAATACATTGGTTGTGTATGAATAATGTGCTATGACATTTGTAATGTCATATATGTGTTAAATGCATTGTGAAAAGCCATTGATAATGGCTAAATTGTGTAAAATGTGAAATATGTGTATTATGTGAAAATGACCCAAAGTGTTTGAGTAGTGCCATTTGTTGTGTATGTATTAAGTGCATTGTTAAAAAGCCATTGGTATTGGCTAGATTACATTAAATGTGATTAATATGTGAATTATGTGAAAATACCCAAAGTAATTGGGTAATGTGTTGTAAATGAAAAAAAAATGTAGTATAATGTAATGAGATATGTGGAAACATAATGAAATGAATTGATATCGATATAATGAGAAATGTGAATAAATTGTGTGCCTAGTATGTTATTCAATTTTCAGAGTTTTGTGTTTGGCAGCATGCCTATGATTTGCCTATGGGCTAGACGCTCGGCGTCACTATGAAAATATTTTTGAGGTGAAATGATTGAGTCGTAAGCCTAAAAAACAAGTCCATGAAGCTGGGCTGGGTGAAATGACCAGGTCGTAAGCTCAGACCTAGTTGGACTATTACATTGATATTTTGCCTACGGGCCTAGACACATGGTGTCATTATAGACCAAAATAGTAACTCTGGAATTTGAATAACATATTAGTATCTTTAGGCCCATGTTTGTGTTTGTTTTTATGTGAATTGTGGATTGTGAAATATTTGAAAAGTATGGGAAAATGGAATGATGCGATATCCATATGCATTGTGCATTGGCATTGCATTTGAGTTTTATTGTTATCAAGTTTGTATTACTAGGCTTTTGACTTAGCGCGATTGTTTACATCGTGCAGGTGACAGGGTAGATTCGGCTAAGCCGGAGAGTTCTTCTAGACCAGGTCGGGTCTAGACTTGTGATTGTGCTTGTAGAGTTGATATCCAGATCAGAAACACTATCAGCAGCATGTATATATATATATATTATGTTATTGTATATTTTGGGTATTATGAATATTATATCATGTTTTTGGATTTTATGTTTTTGAGAAAATTATGGAAAAAATTAGAAGTTAAGGTGAAGATATGATTTATTGTTTATTGGAAGTGTTCTTTTTGTAGGTTGTGTAATTGATAAATTTTGGGATGTCCAAATTACAGATAAAACTCTGAAAAATTTTTCCAAGAGATTTTCATATAAAATGTTTATTTTGGGTTCCTATAATTAGTATTTGAAATTTTAAATCAGAAATGTGAAAATTTTTATTAAACCGGTATGTGACATTTTTGTACCATTTATGCATATTTTACAAATGTTAGAAATATGTATTATATGTATATAGAGTATAAGGGTGTTACATTTATTTTTGTATCAGAGCCTAGGTTTGAGGTTCTCGACCTAGGTGGGTTGATAGAGAGAGAAAATGAGGGATTTGAAAATAGTTTTTAATTGTAATGCATGCATTGGCACTGGCAGTTTCTGATCTCTGATATAGTAATTTCTGTTGTGTTTGCAGATATAGGTAGTTATGACGTCTCAGACGCATCAGTCTGTAGAGGATAGTGCAGAGAGTGTGGCTCATGATGAGGGTAGAAATGGAGCTAGAGTTGTGTCTGCTGGTGAGGCATCTGTTTCTGTGCTTGAGAGACCAACAACTGATGAGATTCCGCCTCGTTGGGTACGACATATGGTAGAGTTGTTGAGGCAGGCTCCAGTTCAGTAGCCGCCGCCGCCACAGCCGCAGCCACAGTTACCAATGAGGAATTATGATAAGCTAAGAGAGTTCAGAGCTGAGGACTTCGTTGGTGCTACTGGCCTTATTGTAGCAGAGCAGTGGCTAGACAGGGTTCAGAGAGTGTTCATTTAGTTGTAGACTAGTTTGAAAGAGAAGTTTGATTATGCCAAACCTATTTTGCAGAGGGATACATATAATTGGTGGAAGACGGTTCCACATGCTCTGGATGATTCACCAGTCTTGACTTATGATGATTTTTTGTGAGAATTTAAGTAGAAGTATACTCCGAGGGAGTATAAGGATGCAAAGAAGATGGAGTTTCTGAGTCTGAGACAGGATACTAGGACAGTGACAGAGTATGAGATCAAGTTTATTCGGCTGAATCATTATGTTGGTGGGATCATTTCTGACGAGATTGATAGGTGCAGGAGATTTGAGGAGGGACTGAGACCCTCTATCATGTGTATCATAGCAGGTTCTCGGTATCAAGATTTTTCTCAGTTGGTTGTAGCTTACAGGAGTATAGAGAAAGCATAGAGTCTTGCAGTAGTTACCAGGGTTGAGGAGACCAGAGTTAGGAGACCCCAGAGTAAAGCAGGGTCTTCATCAGTGAAGAAAGGCTGAGGAGGATATTTTCAGAGATTCAATAGGAGCCAAGGGCAGTTTGGTAGGTTAGTACAACAGCTGAGATAGAGACAGAGACCTACAGTTTCAGTGGCTAGTGCTCTGACCCCAGTGACTCAGAGGCTTGCTCCACCTACTTGTGTTCATTGTGGTAAAGCACACGGAGGTTTCTGCTGGTGGAGAGGTGCTTTGGGAATGTGTTTTAGATGTAGGTTATTAGATCATTTTATCAGAGATTGTCTAGAGCCACCAGAGGATAGACAGGCAGATACTACAACTTCTTGACCCAGTGTCAGAGGGGGTCATGGTGGCAGAGGTTTTGGTAGAGATGGTCGATCTGGGACTAGTTAGAGAGGAGATTCTAAAGCTAGAGGTAGTAGACCAGATGAGGCATGGCCATCACAGTGGGTTTATGTGATGCAGAGGTAGCTGGATGCTTCAGCTATTATTGCTAGTACTTTTACTTTATTTGGTACTTCAGTTCTTGCATTATTAGACCCTGGGTTGACTCATTCTTACATCAGCACATCCATCTTGCCTGTGAGTGATTTGTATTCTGAGTCCTTAGGATTTGATATTTTGGTCACAAATCCTTTAGGGCATAGTGTTGTGGTGAGCAAGGTACACCGAGACAGCCCGGTTGTTGTTCAGGATGAGAAATTTCTCAATGACCTGATTGAGATACCTTTCAGGGAGTATAATCTAATTCTGGGCATGGATTTGTTATCCAGACATAGGGCTGTGGTAGATTGTCAGAAGAAATGTGTTACTTTGAGAACACATGATGATATGGATGTGATGGTATCTAGTGAGCAGAGATATCTTTCATCTATGTTTGTTTCAGATGTTTCATCTAAGAGGATGATTCGAAAGGGATGTGAGGCTTATCTTGCTCATGTTATAGATACCAGAGTAGTGGGGTCCTAGCTTGACAGTATACCCACAGTTGCCGAGTTTTCAGATATTTTCCCTGATGAGTTGCCAGGGGTGCCTCCTGAGAGAGAAGTGGAGTTTGGTATCGATTTGTTGCTTGGCACCACTCCCATCTCTATTACCCCTTATTGGATGGCACTTACTGAGCTGAGAGAGTTGAAGGTGCAGTTGCAGGAGTTATTGAAAAAATGGTTCATCCACCCTAGTGTGTCCCCGTGGGGAGTGCCTGTATTATTTGTGAAGAAGAAGGATGGAATTTGAGATTGTGTATTGATTATAGGCAGTTGAATAGGGTGACCATCAAGAGCAAGTATCCATTGCCTCGGATAGATGATCTCTTTGATCAGTTGAAGAGAGCAGCAATATTCTTTAAGATTGATCTAAGATCAGGGTACCATTAGTTGAGAGTTAGAGATGTGGATGTACCCAAGATAGCTTTTTGCACGAGGTATGGGCATTATGAGTTTTTGGTGATGCCCTTTGGATTGATGAATGCAACTGCAGCTTTTATGGATTTGATGAACAGGGTGTTCAGACCATATTTAGATAAGTTTGTGGTAGTCTTCATTGATGACATTTTGGTGTATTCGCATAATAAGGAGGATCATGATAGGCATTTGCGGATTGTATTACAGACTCCGAGAGAGAAGCAGTTGTATGCTAAGCTATCTAAGTGTAAGTTCTGGCTCGATCAGGTAGCTTTTCTTGGTCATGTGGTTTTAGCAGAGGGTATTAGAGTTGATCTGAGTAAGGTTGAGGCTATCTTAAATTGGAGTCCACTGAAGATTGTGACAGAGGTTAGAAGTTTTCTGGGATTGGCAGGCTACTATCATCGGTTTGTGAAGGGTTTTTCTATAATAGCTACACCACTCACTAGATTACTTTGGAAAGGAGTTAGATTTGTGTGGACAGATCAGTGTCAGGTGAGTTTTTAGCATCTAAGGGAGATGTTGACTCAAGCTCCTGTCCTTACCTTGCCTGTGGAAGGTAAACCATATGTGATATACAGTAATGCTTCACATAGTAGTTTAGGTTGTGTTCAGATGCAGGAGGGTAGAGTCATTGCTTATGCCTCTCCATAGTTGAAACCGCGTGAGCTAAATTATTCGGCGCATGATTTGAAATTAGCAGCAATAGTTTTTGCCTTGAAGATTTGGCGGCATTACTTGTATGGGAAAAAGTGTATCATTTATATGGATCACAAGAGTTTGAAATACCTGGGTGTTTAGAGAGAGATGAATCTTCGACAGAGACGGTGGTTAGAGTTGATTAAAGACTACGATTGTTTGATTGATTATCATCCTGGCAAGGCAAATGTTATTGCTGATGTCTTGAGTCAAAAGTCGTTGGCAGGTTTGCCTGCTTATTCGCTCTCGTTGCTTGTTAAGTTGAGAGCGTTGCATGCTAGATTTGAGTCTTGTGATGATGGTGCTTTAATGGCTCAGTTGCAACTGAGGCCAGTCTTGTTGGATCATATTAGGGAGGCTCAGTTGGCAGATGAGAGAATTTAGAAAATTGTGTTGGTTTGTCAGAAGGGGGAGAGTCGAGACTTTTTTGTGAGGGATGATGATAGTCTATGGTACAAAGATAGGTTGTGTATTCTTGATGATGTAAAATTGAAAAGGATGATATTAGAGGAAGCATATCAGTCACTTTATGCTATGCACCCTGGAAATACCAAGATGTATCAGGACTTGAAGCGACATTATTGGTGGTCAGGTATGAAGAGAAACATAGTAGAGTTTGTATCTAGATGTCTCACTTGCCAGAGAGTGAAGGCTGAGTACCAAGTTTCTTCAGGGTTGCTCCAACCTTTATCAGTGCTTGAGTGGAAATGGGAGCGAGTGACAATAGAATTTGCGACTGGACTACCTTTGACCCAGAGGAAGCATGATGTAATTTGGGTGATAGTTGATCAGATGATGAAGACAGCTCATTTTTCTTCCAGTTCAAATGGATTATTCTCTTGAGAGGTTGGCTGAGCTGTATATCAGTGAGATAGTGAGGTTGCATGGAGTTCCAGTTTCTTTGGTGTCGGATCGAGATCTCTGATTTACTTTGAGGTTTTGGAAGAGTTTGCATGATGCTTTAGGTTCTCGGTTGTATTTTAGTACTGCTTTCCATCCTCAGACAGATGGGCAGTCAGAGAGAGTGATACAGATTTTAGAGGATATGTTGAGGAGTTATATCATTGATTTTGACTGAGAGCTGGGATAAATTCTTACCACTAATTGAGTTTGCTTATAACAACAGTCATCAATCTAGTATTGGGATGGCACCTTATGAGGCCTTGTATGGCATGAGATGCAGGACATCTTTGTGTTGGGATGAGGTTGAAGAAGGTAAATTGGTCGGTCCCTATTTAATTAAGAAAACAGAAGAGAAAGTGAAGGTGATTCGGGGTCATTTGAAAGCAGCTTCAGACCGATAGAAATCCTATTCAGATTTGAAGAGAAGAGACATAGAGTTCAGTGTGGGAGATAAAGTGTTTCTGAAGGTGTCTCCATGGAAGAAGATTCTGAGGTTCGGTCAGAAATGGAAGTTGAGTCCTCATTTCATAGGACCATATGAGTTGTTGGAGAGAGTTGGTCCGGTGGCTTATAGACTAGCTTTGTCGCATGAGTTGGATCAAATTCATAATATCTTTCATGTTTCAATGCTTCAAAGATACAGTTCTGACCCATCTCATATCTTATCAGTGGAGTCTATTGAGGTGAGTCCAGATCTGACTTACGAGGAAGAACAAGTGGCGATTTTGGCATGAGAGGTTAAAGAATTGAGGAATAAGAGGGTGCCACTTGTGAAAGTCCTTTGGAGGAATCATGCCACTGAGGAGACGATATGGGAGAGTGAGTAGATGATACAAAGTCAATTTTCCAATTGTTCCAGACTTGAGAGCAGGAAATTTAGAGGATGAAATTTATTTTAGGGCGAGAAAATTGTAATATCCCAAAATTTTTAAAATTTTTTAATTTTTGAAAATTTGATAAAATATATTATAATTAAATTGACTAAATTAAATTAATGATTTTAAATGAAAAATGAATGAATTTTAAATGAAAAAGTGGAATATATATGTGATATATATATATATATAATATACATAACATATAAAAGTCAACACTTTTTAAAAGAAAAGTCAAAGTCCAATGGCATTTTTGTAAATGAATTTTAAAAAATTAAAAATTAATAAAATAATTCAAAAATAAATTATTTTTGAATGGATGATGGATTTTTAGTCTTTTAATTTCTTTAATAAATAATTAAATAATTAATTATTAAATTATTATAATATATATATATATATAGAGTTATAATTAAAGGATGAAAGGAACGAAAACAAAATTGTCTTCTTCTTCTTGGCTGAACCACAATGGGAGATAGCTCAAGGATTTTTGTTCTTCTTAGCTCCAAGAATTGAAGGATTTCAAAGGTTCAAAGAGGATTTTTAGTGATTTCCACTTGAAAAAGTAAGTTCTTTAGCTTTTTCTTTGGATTTTCATATAAATTTTGAATATGTGAATTTTGGATTTTTGAAGTAGTATATTATAATTGTTGGAATTGGTGTGTATGAAGTTATCTTGGGTAGTTATTAATGATTTTAAGGTTGGATTGAAGAAAAGGTTGAATTTGTAGAAAGAATGGTGAAGAGAGAGAATTTAGGGTTATGGACTTTTAGGGTTTGAGAAATCATGATTTTTAATTGTGCAAATTGGTTCTAAATGAGTTGTTTTGGTGCTTAAACAAATATTTTAAAATCAAATATTGGATTTGGTTGTGTTTGGTTAGAGTTTGAGAATGGAAGTGTGATTTAGAGTTTTGAAAAATAATTTTTCCAAAGTTATTGAATTGTATAATTTTATTAGTTTAATCTTGTTGTTTGGTGATATAAGTGATAAATATATGCTTAAAATGATTAATGGATTATGTTAGAATGGAAAACCTTCAATGGGGGAAAGTTATGCCAGTTTAGGATTTTGTGTATAAGAATGTATTTTTGTATTGTAAATGATTTAAATGTATTAAAATATATTTCTAATAATATAAATAAACTTAATATATTAAAATGAATGGCCTAGTATGAGAATCCAAAGTTACAGTGAGGTTAGCCTTAAATTTTGGATTTTTGCTTGGATGGAATTTAATTATGGTTTAATATTGAAAATGCCATTAAATGTGATACTAAATGATTATTTACTATCACATTTGGTTTAGACATTGAGGGAGGTTGATTTGCTTCATCCAAGTGGTGAAGGGCAAGTTGGAAGGATAGGATTGGAGGTTGTTTTAAGCTTGTTTTGGTTGCTATTTGAGGTAAGTACAAACTTTGAATACATTGGTTATGTTTGCATGACATTTGGGCTTAACACATTTTGGTTGGAAAATGTGTTAAGCTACTTGATACATTGGTTATGCATTAATAATGTGTTATGAGATTTGTAATGTCATATATGTGTTAAATGCATTGTGAAAAGCCATTGATAATGGCTAAATTGTGTAAAATGTCAAATATGTGTATTTTGTGAAAATGACCCAAAGTGTTTGGGTAATGCCTTTTGTTGTGTATGTATTAAGTGCATTGTTAAAAAGCCATTGGTATTGGCTAGATTACATTAAATGTGATTAATATACGAATTATGTGGAAATACCCAAAGTAATTAGGTAATGTATTGTAAATGAAAAAAAATGTGGTATAATGTAATGAGATATGTGGAAACATAATGAAATGAATTGATATCGATATAATGAGAAATGTGAATAAATTGTGTGTCAAGTATGTTATTCCATTTTCAGAGTTTTGTGTTTGGCGGCATACTTATGATTTGCCTACGGGTTAGACGCTGAGCGTCACTGTGAAAATATTTTTGAGGTGAAATGACCGGGTCGTAAGCCTTAAAAACAAGTCCTTGAAGCTAGGGTGGGTGAAATGACTGGGTCGTAAGCTCAGACCTAGTTGTACTATTACATTGATATTTTGCCTACGAGGCTAGACACATGGTGTCATTATAGACCAAAAAGTAACTCTGGAATTTGAATAGCATATTAGTATCTTTGGGCCAATGTTTGTGTTTATTTTTATGTGAATTGTGGATTGTGAAATATTTGAAAAGTATGAGAAAATGGAATGATGTGATATCCAAATGCACTGTACATTGGCATTGCATTTGAGTTTTATCATTATCAAGTTTGTATTACTTGGCTTTTGGCTTAGCGCGATTGTTTATATCGAGCAGGTCACAAGGTAGATTCGGCTAAGCCGGAGAGTTCTTCTAGACCAGGTAGGGTCTAGACTTGTGATTGTGCTTGTAGAGTTGATATCAAGATTTGAAACACTATCAGCAGCATGTATATATATATTATGTTATTGTATATTTTGGGTATTATGAATATTATATCTTGTTTTTGGATTTTATGTATTGTAAACTATAAAGAATGTTGGGCTAAGTTATTTGAAATAAGGGGTTTAAATGTATTCTAATATATATATATATATCTATATATAAATGTTTTGAGAAAATTGTGAAAAAATTTAGAAGTTAAGATGAAGATATGGTTTATTGTTTATTGGAAGTGTTCTTTTTACATGTTGTGTAATTGATAAATTTTGAGATGTCCTAATTACAGATAAAACTCTGGCAAATTTTTCTCACAGATTTTCATATAAAATGTTTATTCTGAGTTCCTATAACAAGTAAAGAATATTTATATACTATTTAATTTTATATATTTAGTATTTGAAATTTTAAATCAGAAATGTGAAATTTTTTATTAAACCGGTCTGTGACATTTTTGTACCATATATGCATATTTTACATATGCTGAAAATATGTATTGTATGTATATAGGGTATAAGGGTGTTACATGGAGTAACTACTAGATCAAAAATTAAATATCTAGATTCTAATGTAGCTTTTGTTTTTTTAAATTGAGCCAAGTACCATTGAAGAGGCTTTAAATAATGAATGTTCGATGATTGCTATACAAGATGAACTCAATCAATTTGAGAGAAAAAAAAGTTTGGGAACTTATTCCTAGAACAAAAAAAAAATCATATAATCATTTGTGGTAAATGGGTATATAAGAATAAGCTTGATGAAGATGAAGCATTCACTAGAAAAAAAGGCCGATTAGCTAGATGTTATAACCAAAAGGAAGGCATTGATTGTGATGAAATATTTGCCTTTGTAGCTAGAGTAGAAGCTATTAGAATTTTACTTACATTTGCATATTATATGAACTTTAAACATTTTCAAGTGGATGTTAAAAGTGCATTTTTAATAGTTTTATCAATGAAGAAGTCTATGTTGAATATCCTATATGTTTTAAAGATTACAGACTTCCAAATCATGTCTTTAAATTATCCAAAGCTTTATATGGATTGAAACAAGCTTCAAGAACTTAGTATGATAGGTTAAGTGCATATCTATTGGAAAATGGGTTTTCTAAAGGAAAGCCGATACTACACTTTTTGTTAAGAAAACTTACATGACATTTTGATGGTACAAAATTATGTTAATGATATTATATTGGATGCCACTGATGAGGCCTTATGCCAAGAGTTTGCTTCCTATATGACAAAGGAATTTGAGATGAGTATGATGAGTGAACTCAAGTTCTTTTTTAGTCTAAAAATCATGCAATGCAAGGATGGAATCTTTATAAACCAATCCAAGTACACAAATGAACTTCCCAAGAAGTTAGAATGGATAGTTGCAAAGCAAGTAAAACTCCAATGAGCACATCCTTGAAGTTGGACAAGAATAAAGTCGATAAGAAATTAGATGAGAAAAATGTCGAGGTATTATCGTATCACTTCTTTACCTTATCTCTTCTAAATTGGACATGATGTATAGAGTTTATCTATCTACTAGATTTCAATCAAATCCTAAGGAATCACACTAAAATTCCACTAAAAGAATTTTGAAATACTTAAGTGGAACATTAAACTTAGGACTTTGGCATCCTAGAGACACATCATTTGACATTTTAGGTTTTTTGGATGCGAATTTTGATGATAGCCTATTAGATAGGAAGAGCAAAACCAGTGTATGCCATTTTCTTGGTGATTGCCTAGTTTCTTAGTTTAGCAAGAAACAAGTGTCGGTTGCTCTATCTACCATGGAAGCTAAATATGTTGCGGCTTACTTTTGTTGTACACAAGTCCTTTGGATGAAACAACAATTTCTAGATTATGGTAAAATGTTTGATCACATTCCTATCAATATGATAATACAATGCCCTTAATCTATCCAAAAATTGAATTCAACACTCTATATAAGACACCACTTTTTAAGACATAATGTTCAAAATCATAATGATGTTTTAGAGTTCATTGATACTCAAAATCATCTTGCAGATATTTTTACAAAACCTTTAAATAAAGAAAGAATGAATTTCATAAAATAACATATTGGAATGATAGATGGAAGCAACCTAGATTAAAATGATTGCATCTTGTTTTGCTATTTGTTATTTAAATTGATTGGCTTGTGGTTTGGTATTGCTTTGTTGAATTAAATGTGCACATCAATGATGGAATTAGAGTTACTTATAAGTAAACTCAATTTAATTGCTCTAATTCCTATTTTGATCATACATTTAGACTATAAATTGACATATACACAAATTGTCTCAAAATTTCTTTTATTCTTAAAATTTTCATGCTTCCCGATCACACTATTCATTAGTCCGATGGTACCTTGTGCCACTTTGTACGAAACCAAAACTCTCCTTGGCCCTATTGTACTACTACCAAGACTATTCATAAAGATTTAAAATTTTTAACCATTATGTTGAAAACTGGTTGTCCCGTCTGGATGTAACCTAGTTCGACTGGACTATACCAGTGCCCAAGCGGACCGGACCATGAAACCTCTATGAATTTCAAAAAATATAATCATTAAAGGCTATTTGAAATTGTGCCAAAATAGCCCCCAATAACTATAAACGGCTAGTTTCAAACATTAGTGTCCCAAAACTCTATATAAACCCCCCAAATCAAATTTTATGAACTTTTATCAATCAACTATCATCTAAAATCTATAATTACTTCAAATTTATCTCCTACTCTCAACCTTCAAATATTTTCTTCCAACATCTTCAGCCATCAACATGGCACAAGAAGAGAACATGAAAAAAGCTTCAAAAAAGAAAAAAAGGGAAAGGTGTTGCTACTTCTTCTACCCTTATGGAAGAAACTCCAAGAAATAGATCACATAGACCTAGACACATCAATGAAGAAGAAAATAAAAGGTATGCTCGCATTCTAGATAAGAAAACCGAACCAAACAAAGTACCTTCTCTTTTCTTTCTTATATCACTTAGGATAAAAGATGAAATTAAGGCCTTCTTATCATATGTAGGAATCCTTTGGCTTTTTGGAATGTGATACATTAGGTTGGGAATCTCTCACCAAAGAATTTCTCACAATGTTGGTTGTTGAGAAAAAGGATATAGAGTCCTTAGGTTTTCATGGCATTACCTTTAGACTTTTTAATCAAGAATACCAAGTGACTCGATGAATTTGCCTCCATTTGGGGATTCAACATAGACGGTATCAAACACTCCACTAACAAAAAGATTGCACTTAAAATTTTACTTGAGTTTTGGAAGGAAGTCTTAATCGAAACCAATTTCCACAAACCCTCACATGCCGAAAATTTGAGAACCTATATTATAAATGCTAGGGGTGAAAATAATGAAAAGGTCACTCAAAGAGACCTTATTTTTCTTTATTGTCTTGTAAAGGGAGAGAAAATTTAAACTATAAAATTCTTAATTGATTCTTTCCTCCTTGAGATATAAGTCAACCAAAAACATCATGGTCACCTCCTTCATCACCCAAATTGCTAAACATATAGGTGCCCTCATTCTTACAAATAGAGCAACTCTCTCCAACCCTTTTGACCCTTCTAAAGCCCCCATCAAAATCAATTATCTAAAGCACACCAATTGCATCATAGAAGTTAATGGAGCATACTGGTATACTTTTGCAGCTCAAGTGGCCATTGCTCGATAAAGGAAAAGGCCTAGAATTCTAGTTAAGAACCAAGAGGCATTTCAAATGGAATATGTACCCAACACTCCTTAGTTTTCTTTCTTTTTGTTGATTTTGGTGTATGATCTCTCCTTGTTTATGGGACTTAATGTATTAGATCATACATATATTTTCATTTTTTAAGTCTTTATTTTCATTAATAAAACTTCCTTTTAAGTTTACTCTTGAATTCCTTGTGATTGTGTTGCAATTTTAATACTTTATTGCATATTATTCGTGATTGAAATTATAATTGCTTAGCTTGTTTTTGCTATTGTCAAAGGGGGAGAAGAAACAAAAATTGAAATTAAACAAATTATGTTACATGTTTAAACTTCAAAAGGGAGAAAAATTTGAAGATAAAATCAAATTAAGAGATAAACAATGAATTTAACTTACAATATAAAAGGGGAGTAACTTAATAAAATGTTATGCACATTTTAAGGGGAAACTTTTAGACAATGCTTAAAATAATCTTTAAAAATTTTAAATCTTTTTATCCTTGTAGACCCTTGATTTTGTCTCTAAGCTAGTTTGGTCCTAATTAAAGAAGGCCTAAGTCATGGTTGGTCCATTCTTAATAAGCTTAAACCTACTATAAGCTTTTGATTAGATTGGTCCAGTTTTATAAGGCCTAAAACAAGTTCAGTTCAATTTTTAAAGCCCTAAAGTTGTCTGATTTGAGATTGAAGCAAGTTTGGCTCGATATGGATCATGCCATATCGAATTAGGCTTGTCAAATTTGATATGGATAGTCCACATCAAATTAAACCATGCCTAGTTTGATTTGGACATGGTCCATATCAAATTAGATTGATTCTATTTTGATATGGAGGCCCATATCGAATTAGATCAATTCTAATTCGAAATGGAGCTTGTCCATATCGAATTAGACTTACTAATTCATATGGACTTTGATCCATGTTGGATTAAACTTTTTTAATTTGATATGGTCACGGTTTCCCTCGAATTTAAAAGAGTTTAATTCGATATGCTTCAGAAGAACCGTGCTTGAATAGGAAATTAAGACTCGATTACAAGAATTTTAACCTAATGTGTTTTCTATAAATATATGATTAAAAGAAATAATGGTAGCAACAATTGATTAAAATCCCTAGCAGCACTCACCAGGGAGAATTAGCAGCAACCATTAGCAAAAAGCAATCAAAATACATAGAACCATAAGAAACTAGAAGGCAGTAGACATTGCCTTCACTTTGTTCAATCGAGATTCTACAACTGGTGCAAACATAAAGCTTGGATCAACGTGAAATATCGGTGGAACCAACAAACGGTGGTTTGAAATTCCTTATTTAATCTGTTTTAAATTCATAGTACTTCATTCATTATTGTTTAATTCGTTGAATTATTTTTAGTTAGTTTTTGTGTTTTTTTATAAAGTATCCAGTAGACTATCTGAGTATAGTTTATGTCTACAAAACTTAATTTTGATTGTCCGGTAAACTACTTTTATCCACGATAGCTTGTTCAATCCAATTGGCATTAAAATATTAACATCATAGTAGTAGTTGCAATTTATCTCATTGTAATATTAATTTGAATTAAATATCCAGTAGACTTAAAGTTTATGAATATAATCACAACAACTAAGCTTTTCCAAAGCCAAAACCCTAATTCTATTTTCTAGAACCAAAATCCTAATTCTATTTTCTAAAACCAAAATCCTAATTCTATTTTCTAAAACCAAAAACCCTAATTTTACTTTCTAAAACCAAAACCCCAATTCTATTTTTCTAAAATAAAAAAACCCTAATTCTATTTTCTGGAACCAAACCCTAGTTCTATTCACTAAAACCAAAACCCTAGTTTTATTCTCTATCAAAACCCTAACTTTGTTTTCTAAAATGCTAAAATCCTATTCATGTTTTTCGAAACCCTAAAACCCTAATCATATTTTCTAAAAAACCCTAATTCATACCAATAAAACTCCAGTTTTGTATATCTATTGTTTAATATAATATTTAAATATAGAATTGGTTATTTGTATGTTTGTGATGGATGATTTATTTTGGTTGGTTTACTTTTAATTATTGTTAATGTTTGATTGGTTTAATTCATTTGGTTAATTATTTAATATTGATTATTTTGGTTTCAATAATATAAGAGGTATGTTTCCACTTTGTGGGTACCTCATTAATTAAGTTCAATATAATTTATGTTAAGGTTTGGATTAATGTAAAGGACATATTTTCACCAAATAGCGGGTGTCCTATTTTATTTAATTTTGAACTTTAGACATTGTAAGAGCACGTTTCCATCTTGCAAGGGTGCCCATTTAATATTTTGTTCGAACTTATTTTGATTTTAATACAATGATTATTTATTTTGATAATTGCATGTAGTATGGATAATTTCATAATATTTAAGAATTTAATGATATATAGACCTGGAAAGGAGGCCGGTTTCAATGAACCGGGCTTTATGGGAGTGTAGTGTTGGGTCATTCTCACCTTCCCCATACGTACCCAACTTTTCAATCCTATTAGGGGGTTGGGGATTTCTTAGGAATCGAGTCATCCACCCCTTTCTTTTTCTGGCTCATCTAGGTAGCGACTCTATTTTCTTAGGGTTTAGGCCCATGTTCTTTACGGCCTTGAGCCTAATAGTGCTGAAGTTGCAAGAACCATTCCATTGAAAGTGGGGATGAAAATCTCTGCTCACAGTGGCTACTCCTCTGGAGATAAGAGAAGTTTATTTTGTTGGTCTTTATATTATTTTATTCTTTTTTATTATGATATTATCCATTGCATCATTTAGATTACATTGTGTGTGTGTGAGTTAGGATGCCCATGCAATCTATGTTATGTTATGTTAGGGATACCATACTTTCACTCAAGTTATGGAGATCGAGCATGACATAACCACTCATAGCCTTATACTTTTTGCTATATACTTACTATGGGAACCTCAACTTCTCAGCCCAAAGACTAAAGCTCATGTAATTAGCCTAGTTACTTTCCTTAGGTTTTTTCCAAATGCTTGTTGTTTGACTATGATTGATATGTCTTGGTTTGAACCATGGCCTATTTGGTTTATTCTTTTTCTAATATGACCTAATTATATTATAAGCTCAAAATAATTTTATTCCTTTAAAAAACCAAAAATTATTTTCAAAAATTTTCAAGATGGTCTTTGGACATAAAACCTTTCTAAAATGGGTCAAAAATTCTTTTTCACCTCATGACCAAATAAAAACCCAAAATTCATTTTTAAACAAACCTTTTTACAATGGGCTTTGAAAAAAATTATTTTTCACTTCAATAAAATTACAACTTTTCTAAACCTTTTTCTTAAATGAGCTTACAACTATTTAGGTCAATCATGGAATACCAAAAAGTCAATTATGGGCCTAATTTATACCAATAATTATTAATCATAGGCTTGTTTGTGGCATGAATCATTAGTTATTTTTCCAAATGGAAAATCTATTTATGATAAACTCTTTAATTTGGTTTTAATCCATAATATAACATAAAAGTTATTTTCAGTTGGCCCAATGGATTAAGGCTTAATTAATTGGAATTATCACGAATCGAATTCTAGTTTTGAAAATATAACTATTGGTTAAACAGTCTAAGTGAATTTTTCAAAAATAAGATATCCCAAGTTGAAGATATATACCTAGGAAAAGAGACTCGCCATTCATGTGTGGAAGATATAAGGTTGGAAGAAATGTCCTAATTATCTTTCTTTGTCTCTTACTTGTGCATACATGCATATATGCATACATTCATTGCATTATATAACATTGATCCTTTTTGGCTCACAACACTGGAGTACAACAGTTCAAGAGCTTACGACAATCCGACATATGCCAGTGATGTAGAATCCAGTAACGACTAAGTCATCTTCTCACCAAAAGCAATGGAACTTGAATAGATTCAAAAGATGATGGATGACGCAATAAGCTCTTAGATGGAAGCACTGAAGGAGGCCCTGGCTGAGACCATGAAGAGCCAACTGGCTACACTATTGGAGAACACTGTTGAAGCATCTGCTAGTACTAAGAAGCAGAAAGATAAGGGAAAGGCCAAGGTTGGTGAAGTGGCTATGGATGATGACAAGGTCAAAATATGATTTTTAACATTTAAAAAAATGTCTGCATTTTTCATAACAAGCCTACAAGTTTAGGAAAGTGTGTTACATTGTCAAATCTCAAAGGAAAATTGGGCAAAAGTGGGCTAATGGAAGGATCACTTGTAAGGTCATGAAGAAGTCGCTAATAAAATGTGTTGAAATGGATGTTTCTTATATCTCTAACTATGCTGCTTGGGCCCCCACTACTCATGACTTCATCTTGAAGATAAAAGCCATATATGTGAAGGTTTATGATATTCTAATGCAAGACCTGAATGGGCATCCAGAAAGAATCAATGGGAGTACTTCAGTTGATGACCTCAGTCTGCGAGTCAATGGAACCGTAAGTATTATTCATGTATATCATGCATATATGAGTATATCACACTGTATTTTTATCTTGTATTACCTATTATTTGTCAAAGTGATGCAGTGAAGTAAATAATCATAAGCAGATATAGAATTAGGGGGCATGAAAAGACCATTGCAAAAAGAAAGAGAAGATGCATGCTTGTGCAAGGAACTAGACAAAATATAAACATCAATCAGAGCCTACATAGGAACAAAATCATTGGTTTTGAGCCTACACAGGGTGCAAAACTTCTCTTTTCAAATTTTGATTTTATGCGTGTACAAAATATTTTCAGACTTACTTTTAATATTTTGTCACGCAGGGGCCAAAGAGAGGATATGAGGGCTAGAAAAAAAATATAGCTGAATTTTTTACAAAAGGAAGAACAAAAAGAATGGAATAAAAACCATAGAACAAGAATAAAGTAATAACTCTAAAAGAAGATAAGTTCAGCTAGAAGAGCAAAAGTCAATGCGAGATAAATGTATAAGGATGAAGATTCATTTTGAAGGGTGAAGACTCAATGTCCAAGGATGAAGATCCACTTAAAAGGGTAAAGACCCAATGTCCAAGGTTGAAGATCTAATTTAAAGGATGAAGATCCAATGTTCAAAGGATGAATATCCATTTTGAAGGGTGAAGACCCACTATCTAGAGGATGAAGATTAATTTTGAAGGTTGAAGACCCAATGTCCAAGGATGATGATCCATATAAAAGGTGAAGACCTAAAGCAACTGGCTAGAAGATAGCTAGAACTCCCAAATGATAGAAGGTCAATCCAGCTAGAAGAGCTAAAGTCAATCCATTGAAGAATGAAACCTATTGGCTAGAAAAAAGCCAAAATTCTCAAACAACAAAAGGACAATCAAGTTAGAAGAGCTAAAACCTAACCTATATTAGATTTATTAAATATCTTAATGGCACAGTTTCTTCTTGATATGATATCCAAGTTTGTCTCTAGTGAGATATTAGAATGGATCACTATCCTACCAATATATTAGAGTCGCATGGTAGTTGTCATCGGGATATTAGAGTCACCCAATGATTGTTTTCACTCATCAAGATATTAGAGTCGCTTGGTGATTTTATCAAGATATTAAATTCGCTCGATAGACCCATTGGGATATTAGAGTTGACCAATGATCCGTTGAGATATTAGAGTTGCTCAATGGTTTTGTTGCTTGGTCATCATGATATTAGAGTTGCCTGATGAACCCCTTGGGATATTAGAATTGTCCATTGAGATATTAGAGTCGCTTAGTGGTTTTTTGTCACTTGGTAGATTTCATCGGGATATTAGGGTTGCCCAATAATAGGGTCCAAGTACCTAAACATAACCAATCTTGGATCCAGAACCCAAATCCAATCTTGGGTCCAGAACCCAAATCAACCTTGGGTCCAGAACCTAAATCCAATATCGGGTCCACAACCCAAATCCAGTCTTGGGTCTAGAACCCAAACTAGTCTTGGGTCCAGAACCCAAACCAACCTCGAGTCTAGAATTCACAATCAATCTAAGGTTCAGATTCCAAATCCAGTTTCGAGTTCAGAAATCAAATCCAGTATCGAGTCTAAAATCCAAACCAGTCTCGGGTCTAGAACCCAAAGCAACCTTGGGTCCAGAGCCCAAATCAATCTCTAGTCTAGAATCCAAATCCAATCTCGAGTCCAGAACCTAAATTCATTCTCGGGTCCAAAACTCAAATAAACCTCGGGTCTATAATCCAAATCTAATCTCGAGTCTAGAATCCAAATCCAGTTTCGGGTCCAGAACCTAAACCAATCTCAGGTCTAGAACCCAAATCTAGTCTAGGGTCCAGAATACAACAAAACCTGTCTTGGGTCTAGAACCCAAACCAATCTTGCTTCTAGAATCCAAATCAATCATATCTCAGATCCAGAACCTAAACCAATACCGAGTCCAAAAACCAAATCCAGTATTACATCCATAATTCCTAACCAGTCTCGGGTCTAGAACCCAAATCAATAAATCCCCAGGTCCAGAACCCATCCTTGTCCAAAATCAGCTTGAACTCATATTGCTTTTCACTCTCTAAATAAATTCAAGATCATTCAAGTAGGGGAGAAAACTGTAGACCCTTGATTTTGGCCCTAAGCTAGTTCGGTCCTAATTAAAGAAGGCCTAAGTCATTATTGGTCCATTCTTAATAAGCTTAAACCTACTTTAAGCTTTTGATTAGATTGGTCCGATTTTATAAGGCCTAAAATAAGTCCGGTTTAATTTTTAATGCCTTGAAGCGGTCTGATTTGAGATTGAAGCAAGTTTAGTTCGATATAGATCATGCCATATCGAATTAGGCTTGTCCAATTTGATATGGATGGTCCATATTGAATTAAACCATGCTTAGTTTGATACCTTATCCATATCAAATTAGACATGTTCTAATTCGATATGGATGTCCATATAGAATTAGAATGGCTCTAAGTTGATATGGACATGGTCCATATCAAATTAGATTGATTCTAATTCGATATGGAAGCCCATATCAAATTAGATCAATTTTAATTCGATATGAAGCTTGTCCATATCAAATTAGACTTATTAATTCGATATTGACTTTGATTCATGTCAGATTAAACTTGTTTTAATCCGATGTGGTTGAGGTTTCCCTCGAATTTAAAAGAGGAACCATGCTTGAATAGGAAATTAAGACTTGGTTACAAGATTTTTAACCTAATGTGTTTTCTATAAAAATAGGATTAAAAGAAAAGAACGGTAGCAACAATTAATTTAAAACCCTAGCAGCACCAACTGGGGAGAATTAGTAGCAACCGTTAGTAAAAAGCAATCAAAATACACAGAACCACAAGAAACCAGAAGGCAGTGGACATTGCCTTCACTTTGTTCAACTGAGATTCTATAACTGGTGCAAACATAAAGCTTAGATCAATGTGAAATATTGGTGGAACCAATAAACTGACGTTTGAAATTCCTTATTTAATATGTTTTAAATTCACCACAGTTCATTCATTATTGTTTAATTCGTTGAATTATTTTTAGTTAGTTTTTGTGTTTTTTTATAAAGTATCCAGTAGACTATCTGAGTATAGTTTATGTCTACAAAACTTAATTTTGAGTGTCCAATAAACTACTTTTATCCACGATAGCTTGTTCAATCCAATTGGTTTTAAAATATTAACATCATAGTAGTAGTTGCAATTTATCTCATTGTAATATTAATTTGAATTAAATATCCAGTAGACTTAAAGTTTATGAATATAATCACAACAACTAAGCTTTTCCAAAGCCAAAACCCTAATTCTATTTTCTAGAACCAAAATCCTAATTCTATTTTCTAAAACCAAAATCCTAATTCTATTTTCTAAAACCAAAAACCCTAATTTTACTTTCTAACACCAAAACCCTAATTCTATTTTCTAAAATAAAAAAACCCTAATTCTATTTTCTGGGACCAAAACCCTAGTTCTATTCTCTAAAACCAAAACCCTAGTTCTATTCTCTATCAAAACACTAACTTTGTTTTCTAAAAAAATCCTATTCATTTTTTTTCAAAACTCTAAAACCCTAATCATATTTTCTTTAAAACCCTAATTCATACCAATAAAACCCTAGTTTTGTACATCTATTATTTAATATAATATTTAAATGTAAAATTGGTTATTTATATGTTTGTGATGGATCATTTATTTTGGTTGGTTTACTTTTAATTATTGTTAATGTTTGATTGATTTAATTTATTTGGTTAATTATTTTAATATTGATTATTTTTGTTTCAATAATGTAAGAGGTATGTTTCCACTTTGTGGGTACCTCATTAATTAAGTTCAATGTAATTTATGTTGAGTTTTGGATTAATGTAAAGGACATATTTTCACCAAGTGGTGGGTGTCCTATTTTATTTAAGTTTGGATTTTGGACATTGTAAGGGCAAGTTTTCATCTTGCATTGGTGCCCATTTATTATTTTGTTTGAACTTATTTTTATTTTAATACAATGATTATTTATTTTGATAATTGCATGTAGTATGGATAATTTCATAATATTTAAGAATTTAATAATATATAAATCTGAAAAGGAGGATGGTTCCCTTGAACCGGGCGTTATAGAAGTGCTGCCCATACGTACGCAACTTTCAAAACCCATTAGGGGATTCCTTAGGAATCAAGTCTTCCACCCCTTTTTTTTCCTTCCCTTCCTGGTGGAGACTCCATTTTTTATGTTTAGGCCCATATTCTCTAAGGCCCTGAGCTTAATAGTGCCAAAGATGTAAGAACCATTCCATCAGGAGTGGGGGTGAAAATCTCCGCTCACAATCCCCAATTCAATTTAATTGCTAAATTCAAAAAGAGGGAGATTGTTAGCCAAAATCTTGGCCTAATAAATTTTATTTTGATCTTAGGCAATTAAATTAAATAAAACTAATGTTTGTACCAAGTTATATTTTATAGGAAGTCTAAAATTTGAAAAATTTAGAGATGGCCATATCAGACCCTCATGAAGTGTGACTAGACCAAGGTCTTAATGTTTAACTAAATTCATACAATAAGGTTCACAGTCAGTAGCATTTTTAGATTCTTAGTGTACCAGCTCAGCCTGCTTGGACTAGAGGTTAATCCTAAAAATTGATCCAGTAGAGTTTTCATCTAAAAGGCACTCCCAAATGTTTAGCATACCAACTTAGTTTGCTCAGACTAGTTTAGGGTACAACTAGACTAGACATATGTAATTTATCTAAAAGATTCCAATGAGATTGACGCACTATGGTATGACTAGATTTTTAGCATACCACTCACCATCCGACAAGACCAAGACCATATCAACCCAACCAGTGAAATGGAGTACAAAAATTATAGCTATTATTTATCTACTCAATTAGTGTATGCTACGTGTACTAGCTGTTGGAGTCATGTTCCTAGAAAATCAAAGATCACGAATGGACCATCATCAATCTGACCATAAAAAATGCTCTGAATAATAATTAAAGTGGGAGACATTAACCAAACAAGTTGGTACCCACCAATTATCTTTTAAATGTATAGATGAACCTAAAATGGCTATAAATACTTGAGTAAACTTCAATTTCCATAAGAATTGTGAATCATAGAGCCAAGAAAAATATCTTTCATTACTCTTTATCAAAATTTTCATTTATTGTAATTAAGTGTTGGGTATGAGCATTAAACACCATTGTAGAAGTTTAGTGTGTGCTTTGAAATGATAGGCTTTAGAGTAAGCCTCGGTAAAACTCTTGTTGGGTTGTGAGGAGTACTCAAACCATTGTAAAAGTTTGGTGTGATCTTGTTCAAACAACAAGTTAGAGTTGAGCTTGTAAAAACATCAAGTTGTTAAGGAAGTGGATGTAGGATTGAGGAATCCAAATCAATATAAAATGCTTGTGTTCAATCTCTTCTCTACTCTTTCTTATTTGTTCAAAATTTTAATTTGCCTTTTATTTTAGAAATCAACCAATTCACCCCCCATCAAGGGACAACAAAGTGTTGTTGATGAGAGAACCAAGATATTAAATTAGAACCTAAATAAATGGCAAAGCCAATGGTGGAATTTTGATCATGAACTGAATCTCCCCAATATGCATCACTATATCCATGTAATAGACAATTCAACTGCTAGTTGAAGAAGAGTCTATGATCTACACTATTATGGATATACCACAAAATTATCTTGACAATACTCCAATAAGCATCTATTGGAAAATGCATGAACTGAAAAAGACTTTATTAACAACAAACGCAATATTGCAACGTAACACCCCAAACCTAGAATAATTATAATTTTGTTATGTGATAAATGAATTCTGAAATTATAATAAAATGAAAATTTGGGTCGGGTAGGATTTATGTTTCTATAAGAGAATAAGCCAGTATTAAAATACAAAGAAATGTAAATAGTAAGATTGGAATTAATTTTTCCTTTTGATAAGAAAACAATTCGGTATATACATGTCTATCATAATTATAGTTAAGTAGAAAATAAAATTTTATTTTCTAAAGTTTCGATAATATTTAGTTATTTAGAATTCAATAGGAATTGTTAATGATTAGAACATTAAATTTGAAATTTTAATATTTGCACATAAGATAATATGCTATCATGTTAATATAAAAGGAAGTTGATCAAGTGTAACCTCAAGGGACTAATGCAATGTGCTGCGCATGAAACAAAAGAAGGAATTAGGTGAGGTGATGTACTACAACAAACTAATTGAAATCTAAATAAATGAAAGGGTATAGAGTACGTATGAAACACATGATTTAAGCTCATGGAATTCAGTGGAGAAGTAGATTAAGCTAAGAAATCTGACGTTAAAATATTTGCAAGCTTCCATATGCTAGGTGGTGGCAATAGAAGAGTAGAAGGGTTACAAGTGCTCTTTGACTAATCACTTATCAAATTAGTTATAAGATGAGGAAGGGAGCTGTAATTTTTACCTTCCATGTGAGAAGAAGAAAGGAAATTGAAAGAACATCTCAGTTATTGGCTCTCTTATTGAACGAGTAAAACATAAATTGAAATTTTAGAGAGTAACTTGGTGTGTTGAGAAGAAGACCAACCTAAGACTTGAGTTCTTGATCGAGTTGAACAGTAAAAAAAGAAACTAGGCAAGAATTTGGAAATTTTTGAAGTTTAAATCATTTTCTTCTTTAGTCATCTTCATCATCTAATCTACTTAGAAACTAGAGTAAGAAGAAATCAATTTACATTCTTATTTTCATGAGCTTTTGCTAGAAATTAAAGAAAAAAATATTTGAATGATTTAAGAGAGCAATATTGATAAATAATCTAATGAAGCTTCAAGCTAGAAGCTATATAAATTTGTAGTAAGTTCAAAACAAAAAGAATAGGCAAGTGACAAGATAAACATGGTCTGAAATAGTGTGTTAAAATGAGTGAAAGTGCTGGTATGTTTAAAGCCAAAAAGGACCTGAACCTTTCACTTAGAGTCTCCAGTTTCAATAAGTAATAAACTAAAAATTATAGAGCTCTCATTGCATGAGCTGGTTATCGTGTTTTGTATGAGAAAATTTTGAGATGTAGAGCTAAAGAAGCTAGAGGTTTCTAGCTATTAAATTGATATGGAATATGGAAAGAAAAAGAAGGGAAATGCTCAAAGAAGAGAAAGGAAGAAGTGGGCTGTGATGGGAAGTTACGACTTGAAAGAAAAATTAAAATTTAGATCAGTTATGGTCCTTGATACAAACAAAACCTAGTTATTAAAATACGAGTTTAGTAGAAGTGATTAATGTTAAAAGAGTACAAGGGCTAATCATGTACAAGTATGTACATGTGTGTTGAGTTACTATAATTTAAAGTAAATTTATAACAATTATGCATGAACTAGCTGTAGACCCTTAATTTTTACCTAGTCTGGTATGATATTTTTTATAGTACAAAATAATTTTTGTGTTATTTTAATTAAATAATATTTAATAAAAATAAAAACGGTAATATGAGTAAAGTTAAAAATAAATAAATAAATAAATAATCAACTACAGAAAAATCGGCGACGAAATTTTTTGTCGCCGAAGGAGAATCGGCCCAGAAAATTCCTGCGGCAAATTAGCGCCCGCCCGCTGCGATTAGCTCCAGCTCTCGCAATTCCAGCCCGCAGCAATTTTTTCGCCAGCGTAATTTTTCAACGCAGTTTTTTCCAAAACCAAATTCTATTTGGTTTTGGTTTCTTTTTCTAAATGGTTTTAATTTCCTTAGACAATTAGAAGTAGACTTATGATTTTTTCCTATAAATATCACATTAAAACACAGAATTAAGGGATAGAAAATTTGTTTCTACTGAGCTAAACTTGGGACTTCTGACTTAGGAGGAAAAGATGACAGGAACCCTAAGGAGCAAGAGACATTAGCAACAAGAAGCAATCATCAAAGGCAGCAACATTGTCTTTGTCATTGTTCATCCAGAAGCAAATTGTGGAGGAAGCAACGAATGGAGGTTTGATTATAAATCATTGATTTGATTATATTTACAATGTTATTGCCATATTTTCTTTTAAATACTTCTATCATTTGTTTTGATGTTGAGTCAGTAACCTAAATTATTAAACTTAGTAATATGTTTTACAGATTAAATCGTCCATTCATCTAGTAGCCTAAGTCTTTGATCAAAACTTCAAAAACCCTAAATCTTCCTTCTATTTCCAAAACTTCAAAAACCCTAAAACTGTTTTTCTATTTCTAAAACTTCAAAAACCCTAAAACTATTCTTCTATTTCCAAAACTTCAAAAACCAAAAAACTGTTCTCCTGTTTCCAAAAACTTTAAAACCTTAAATTGTTTTTTCCAAAACTATTTCTTAATCATCTAAACTCTAACTTTTTGTCCAAAATTTCCAAATGTCTTCTTAAATCTCCAAACCCAAATCTTCTTTACAGTTTCTAAAAACTTTAATCATAATTTTTTCTATAAAACTCTAAACTGTTTTCTTAAATCCTAAGATTAAATATGTTTTCCAAAATACCGAAAACCCTAATTTTCTCAAAACCCTAATCTAGTAAACCCTAGTTTTCCTAAACCCTAATTCTTAAAACATCAAAACTTTATAACAAGTTCATTAACACCTAAAACCATAATCCAATGAACCTAAAGTCCAATCCTTTAAAATTATAAACCCTAATGTCTTAAAAAACCCTAATTTCATGATGTTTGCTTAAAACCCTAACTAAACCTACAATTTTTAAATCATAGTAATATTATTTTCATGAAAACTTCCAAAACCTTAAATCTTTTAACATCCAGTAGCTATGTTATTACTTTAAAATATTTCTCAACAAATTAAACTAGAATATGCAAAACCCTAGTTATTGAACATAAAACTCTAGAAACCCTAATTGATGCATGAATCCCTAAAGTTAATATATTTACTGTTTTATTTAAATTTGATGAATGTTTATTATATATTTTGATTAATGTTTGATATCTTTGATGAATGATTTATTTATTATGAATGGTTATTTACTTTTATTGAGTTATCTTGATTTCCAAATAATGTAAGAGGCATGTTTTCACTTTGTGGGTACCTCATTAATTAATTTCTATGTATTTTAAATTGCTTTTACATTTTGGACCAATGTAAATGACATGTTTCCACCTTTTGGTGGGTATCCTATTTATTTTAGACATGAACAATGTAAGGACATGTTTCCATCCTCGGATGGGTGTCCATTTATTTGCTTTGTTTGGACATTGTTTTGATTTTAATATAATGATGCTTTATTTTAATTGTTGCATGTAATATGGATAATATTGTTATACTTAAGAATTTTATAATATTGAGAACTGCAAAGGAAGCCAGTTTCAATGAACCGGGTATTGTGGGGGGTGCTGGGCCATTTCTCACCTTCCCCACATGTACCCAACTTTTTGAACCCATTAGGGGGTTGGAGATTCCTTAGGAATCAAGTCATTCACCCCTTTCTTTTTCCCTGCCCGTCCTGGTGGCAACTCCATTTTCTCCAGGCTTAGGCTCGTATTCTCTAAAACCTTGAGCCTAAATAGTGCCGAAGTCGCAAGAACCATTCCACTGGGGATAAGAGAAGTTGATTCCATTGGTCTTTTTATTATTCTATTCATTCTTATCATGATATTATCCATTGCATCATGTTAAATTGCATCGTGTGCATGAGTTAGGACGCCCGTGTTACCTGTGTTGTGTTATGTAAGGGATACCATACTTTCACTCAAGGTATGGAGATTGAGCATGGCATAACCACTCATAGCCTTGTACCTTTTGGTATATACTTGCTATGGGAACCTAAGCCTTTCAACCCAAAGACTAAAACTCATGTAATTGGCCTAGTTACTTTCCTTAGGTTTTTACCCCAAATGCTTATTGTTTAACTATGGTTAATTTGTCTTGGCTTAAATCATGGCTTATTTGGTTTGTTCTTTTTATAATATGACCTAACTACATTGTGAGCTCAAATGAAATTTTTCTTTAAAGTTCAAAAGGCCAAAGCTATTTTCAAAACTTTTTTAAAATGGTCTTTGGACATAAAACTTTTCTAAAAAAAAAAGCCCAAAATATGTTTTTTCTAAAATCTTTTCACAATGGGCTTAGAAACAAAATTATTTTCATGCAACCTTTTCTTACAAAGAGCTTGCAAATTATTTAGGTCAATTACGAAATACCAAAAATCAATTGTGAGCATAGTTTATACTAAGAGTTATTAATTATGGCCTTATTTTTGGCATGAGCCACTAGTTACTTTTTCAAGTAAGAAATCTATTTATAATAAACCTCATAATTTGGTTTTAATCCAATATAGCATAAAAGCTACTTTATTTGGTTAAATGGATTAAAACCTAATTAATGGGAATTATCATGAACTGATTTCCATTTTTGAAAATATAACTATTGGTTGAAACGTCGAGGGAATTATTCGAATAACAAGATACCCATGTTGGTATTCTGTTAACCATATTACCTAGGAAAAGAGACTCGCCATTCGTGTGTGGATGTTATAAGGTTGGAAGGGACATTCTACTTATCTTTGTTGATTTTTTGTGCATACATGCATACATTTGCATCTCATTTTATTAATCCTCTCTGGCTCACAACCCTGGATTACGACAGTTCATAAGCTTACGACAATCTGACCTGCACCGGAGATGAAGAATCTAGTAGTAATTCAATCACTTGCTCACCAAAAGCAATGGAGCCCGAACAAATTCAAAGAATGGTGGACGACACCCTCAATGCCAAGATGGAAGAAATAAAAGAGGCCCTAGCTGAGACCATGAAGAACCAATTGGCTGCAATTTTAGGAAATCATGCTGAAGCATCTACTAACACTAAGAAGCCAAAGGACAAGGGGAAGGCTAAAGTTGGTGAAGTAGTTTTTGATGATGATAAGGTGTTCATTGATGATGATGATGATTGGGCTCAATACTTCCAAGATCCTCAAGACAAGAAGAAAGAACTGAAGATTGTTGAAAGATCATCTATGGAGAAAAATGAAACTATTGATGTTGAAAATATGATTGTGGATTTGGAAAAGAAATTTGAGAAGAAATGTCGAAGTTGACAAATTAGTTAAGCTAGACAAAGAAGTTCCGTACAAATTCAAGATGCCATCTTTTGCAAAGTTTGATGGAACCGAAAATCCTCACCTCCATGTGAAGCAGTATATCACTGCTATGTAGTCTACCTGAGCTACTAAGGCTCAAACTCTAAGGTACTTTATGCTCTCATTAGATCCTGTTATCCAAAATTTGTTCAATACCTTAGAAGATGGAACACAAAAGAGTTGGGATCTGCTATACAAGGCCTTCATCCAACAATATGGATACAACGTCGAGATGAAAGTTTCCTTAATGGAAGTGTAGTCTATTAGATAAAGGCCAAATGAGAATTTTGTGGACTATGTGAAAAGATGGAGAAATAAGGCTGCTTTGCTCAAGAAGAGGTCTGATGAATATGATCAAATAAGGATGATTGTGAGGGGGGTGTTGCCTAGTCTTTGTGAATGGATGTCTCATACACTCATCCGTGATTTCAAAGATCTCCTCCAAGCTGGTCTGTAAATTAAAGAATGTGAAAGAGAGAAGAACCATTTTTCAACAAGAAGGAACGAGAAAGGAAACTATCAGTCTGGTAACCAAGGCATGCAAAAAGCAGTTGGTGTTAATGCTTCTAACCAAGGAACAAGAAGGCAATTTTCAGAATTGGGGAAACCGATTTCTTGGGTTCTCTATAAGCTTCAAAGGAAGGAATTGTTATAACCCTTAAATCCTCGTCCTTTGCCTAACCCTTTCCCACCTAATTTCGACACTAAAGCATTTTTTCAATTTCATCAAATGCAAGGACACGACATGGATAGATGTGTGAAATTGAGGCATGAGATCTAAAATTTGATTGATAGTGGAAAGCTACCCGAGCCCAACAAGCCGAACACTAAAGACAATCCATTACCAAGATTTAATAGAGTACCACCACCAGCAACCTTCATGATTGGAGGAGGTTTGCATGAAAGTTTTGTCATGTCTTCTTTTCAAGATGTGGGTGGAGGGATTCAAGCGATAGTGATGACGATCTTGTACCTAAGAAGGAAGAATGGATCTGGTCCGAGGCCGAGGAAGATGAAGTAATGAACACTAGATCCGATAAGCCTTATGCAAGGCCATCGCCTAAGGAGGTAGAAGTTAATAAAGGAAAGGAAGTTGAAGTAGGGAATAAAGAAGAGGAAGATGATACAGTGCTCAAGCAATTAAAAAGAACCCAAGCAAGTGTTAGCATTTGGGATTTATTGTGTACTTCTAAAAAGCACCGAGAAACTATGGCCAAGGACTTGGCCAGCATGCCAATTTCCACCTCCATAACACCGGAGGAGCTGATCAACTTCATAAAAATTGAAAGAGTAATGAAATTTGAAGATATTCAAGAGAAGAGAGAAGTTAATATGGGAGTGGTATCTTTCTCATATGAAGATTTACCGGAAGAGGGGAGAGATCACGTCCGCCCTCTCTTTATCAAAGTAGAATTCAAAGGGAAAAGGACTCCATGTGTAATGGTTGATGATGGGTCCACCATAAATGTTTGTTCGCTTAAAATATTGCCAAAACTAGCCATGTCAACAAGGGATCTAAACCCAACCGAGGTAACCATTCAGGCTTATGATAACACTAAGAGACATGCCGAAGGAACTTTCAAAGCTGCCAGATTTTAAAACTCAAACTTCCAAGAAGGGTTGGGATATGATGAAGCCAACAAAGATGTCCAGCCAAAGAAGAATGAGAAGATGAGCTTCCCGCCACTTGAAGAGATCTTTGTCAAAGCTCCAGATATGGGACCACTCCAAGGAAAGCCTGAGCCAATCATGTTCATGGGAAAGTTGATCCCGAGTTTTGAAATTTTTGCAGATGTTGCCGAGCTAGTGGAGCAAGTGAAGAAAGAGCTCACCCTGCCCGCTAACAAAGCGTCCAATCCAAAAAAGAAGAAGGAAGATATCCTGAAAGCCTAGAAGACTCCGGAGGAGATTGCTGCCCTGGTTGAAGTGAAGTTTGAAGATATTCTGTATTATGATTTTGAGAACAATGATTTTGATTTTGATTTTATTTTGTCTGCTTTGTATGAGGATGATGATGTTTTCTTTTCTAAAATGAATGCAATAAAGTCTGATTTTGCTTACTTGTGTGATATTTCTCTTGATGGTTGCATACATTCAAATAGCAGCTACATGAGCATCTTTAATATTAATTCTGTTGACACACAATCAATAAATTTGGGAACAACTGAAAATCCTAAAAACATTAGCATAGCATCCAACCTTACTCCTAATGAGAGAGAGAGATTCCAAAAAATATTCAAAAAATATGGAGAAGTATTTGCTTGGTCTTATGAGGATATGCCTGGAATAGATCGAGACATAGCCGAACAAAAGCTTCCTACTTACACTCATATGAAACCTGTCAAACAAAAGCTTAGGTGATTAAGACCTGAGTGGATTGGTTAAAGAAGATGTCAATAAACAAATACAAGTAAAGCTCCTTGAAGTGATAGAATATCCATATTGGCTAGCCAACATAGTACCCTTGCCAAAGAAAGATGGAAGAATAAGGGTCTGTGTGGACTATAGAGATTTAAACAAGGCTTCCCCTAAAGATGATTTTCCTTTACCCCATATAGATGTCCTCATTGATAGTGTAGCCTCTAGCGTGCTACACTCATTTGTAGATGGATTCTCCAGATACAACCAAGTGTTAATGGCCTAATAGGATAAAGACAAAACTGCTTTCATTACTATATGGGGTATATTTTGTTATAGGGTAATGTCATTCAGCTTAAAGAATGCTAGAGCAACCTACCAACGGATGGCCACCACACTATTTTATGACATGACACACAAAGAAGTTGAAGTATATGTTGATGATATGATGGTAAAATCAGATACAAGGGAACAACACTTCCAGAACTTAGAATTATTCTTTGATCGAGCATTGAAATATAAGCTAAGATTGAACCCGAAGAAGTTTGTATTCGTGGTTACCTCATGCAAATTGTTTGGACATGTGGTTGGTCCGAATGGCATTAAGATTGATCCTGAAAAAGTTAAAGCCATCAGGGATATGCCAGCCCCTAAGACAGAGAGAGAAGTTTGGGGATTCATTGGTAAATTACAATACATTAGTAGGTTTATAGCAAAGCTTACAACAATCTGTGAGCCTATCTTCAAATTGCTTAAAAAGAATCAGTCAGTCCTGTGGAATGAAGAATGTCAAAGGGCCTTTGAATGAATAAAAGAGTATTTGCTGAATCCGCATGTTTTGAAACCACCTAAACCCATTAAACCATTGTTACTATACTTAGCAGTAGAAGAAGAGTCAATAGGAGTCATGCTAGCCCAAGCAGATGAGTCAGGGATTGAGCATATTTGAGTAGAAAGCTCCTACCTTATGAAATTAAGTATAGTATGATTGAAAAGACCTGTATAGCTGTGGTTTGGTCTTCTAAGAAGTTGCAACATTACTTTTAAGCAATTTTCAAGTTGGATCTAATGAAGTACTTAAGGAAGACACCCTCTTTGCTTAGGAAGTATGGTTGATGATTAATAATATTGGAAGAATTTGAGATTGAGTATGTAACCCGAAAAAAATCAAAGGTAAAGTAGTGGTAGAATTCCTGGCCCAACAACCATTACCGGATAGAGAAGAGGTAGTCTTGGAATTTCTCGATGAATATTTAGAAGCAACTGAAGTACAAGGGCTGAAAATGTATTTTGACGGAGCAGTGAATAGGAAAGGAGCAGGTTTGAGAGTCATACTAGAATTGCCCGAAGGGGAACTTATCCCTTTAGCCAAAAAGTTAAAATTTAGGGCAACCAATAATATGGTGGAGTACAAAGAATGTATCTTTGGTTTGGAAACCCTGATGATTATGAAGGTAGATAAGGTGGAAGTTTTTGGTGATTCATTGCTAGTAGTATCCCAAGTAAATGGAGAGTGGGAGTTGAAAGAAGAAAAATTAAAACCATACCACCATTACTTGACCATGATGAAGAAGAACTTCAAGGAGTGTGTTGCGCTCAAATTAACTCTACCACAAAGCGTCACTCGCAAGTATACGAGGTAGCTGTAGCAAAGGTGATCGCCTCAAGGTCGTCTCACAAGGAAGCCAAAGTAGGTAATTGATTATCAAAGTAAAAGTAACAAGTAATTGAAGTAATTTAAATTGCAAAGTAATGAAGAAGATTGATTTAAGTTGAAAACAAATAAAAATAAATAATAGCTTATGTTTTGATTCACTTGATAAAAAGAGTCTAGGGTTTGCACTTCTTTACTACTCATATGTATGAACGATTGTTCCACTTAACTAATTTAATTTCTAAGATTGAATCTCAAACAACTTAATTAATTGAGTCAAGGAAGTAAGCTCTCGCATTCAAACCTCTTACAACTAATCTTGTTATAATTGAAACAATCTTTTTAATAGGTTATATCTCTAATTCACCTAAGTCCTTAATTGAATTGTTCCAGCATTAGATTTCATCTCTCAATCCATCATCTAATACCTAAAACACACAATTGGTGGCCAATCAATTATATGTTAACATTATTTCATTCAATTAAGGCTAAAGAAATCATTAGATAAGAGAATAACCAATTCATACAATTCATAGCAAATCCATACAAACCCTAGACTAGATTAAATTAGTTCATGATGTTATCAAGCATACTCATCTCATTAATAATCAAAGAAATCAATTTAGACATGATAATGTTCATAAACACAATTTCAATGAAACTAAAGAGACAAAGTTTAAGAATAAAACCAAGTTACAAACTCCTTGAAGTTTTTGATGAATCTCTTGATCGAATCTTGCAAGAAGGATGAAACAATGGCATGAACAATCTAATCTAAACTAGTTTAATCCAAAGTAAAATCAAAATCCAAGAAAACAAATGTTTAAACCCTAAGATCTCTCTCAGACGGCTGAACTTTGCTCTCAAAAATCGTCAACACTCCAAAACCTAACTTCTTTTTGCTTTTATATGAAACGTCGGCTTTAAAAAATTCGGTGCGCGTTAGGTTCATGAGGGACACGGCCAGGTGATGAGGGACACGGCCGTGTGAGGGCTTGTTGGAGGGACACGGCCAGGTGACACAGCCGTGTCCCTTGCCAGTGTTCGCTACTCCCTGCCTTTCGATCCCCTTGTCTTCTTTGTTGAGTGACACGGCCAAGTGAAGCTTGACTTGGCCGTGTTGCAGCTTGGTGGAGGGACACGGCCAAGTGACACAGTCGTGTCCCCTGCATGTGCCCACCTCTGTTACTTTGAAACTTTTTGCCTTTGGAATTGGTGGGACACGGCCAAGTCAAGATGACTTGGCCGTGTGGGTCTTCTTTGGAGAGACACGGCCACATGACTTGGCCGTGTCCTCTGCCTGTGTCAGCTACTGCCCATTTCATCTTCAATTCGTTTCCTTGCCTGTTTTAACCTAACACAAAACTCAAAACAAACTTAAAACACGAAGTAAATAAACAATAACAGATAAAACATAAACACAAACTAAAAACTAGATAAAAAATGACATAAAACTAAAAATAAACTAAAACTACACAATTAAAGAAAACACTAGACAAACCGATAAAAACTAACGAAATACCTAAATAAAACAATAATTAACATAATAAACAAGACACAAAACTTATAACAAAAACTAATAAAACAACTACCCCACACTTAAAACTTTGCTTGTCCTCAAGCAAATTTACATGGCATAAATTAAAAACTCAAGCAATCTTAACTATAATTCCAGTACATAGATGAAATACTTTAAGACATCAGACATAAATAATTGCAATTTCCTTCAATCAAGATTTTCTTAACTCATTCATTGATCCAGACATACAAATCTTATCTCTCATCTAAGTGTTTCACTCGATTTAAAAGGTTGATCACTCAAACCATTCATAACTGCATACTGCCATAAACTTGCTTAATTATCCAATCTCCCTCACTGATTTTCTCAAGAAATAATCCGAAGGTCTTTCATTTGGATGTAATGGGGCTAAGGTAAAGGTGTGAGAAAAGACATTTAGGCTGGAGCATCAAGAAATGGAGTATCTAAATTAGACACTACTCTTGCTTAAGAAACTCACAACTCCCCAAATGACATACTCACCAATCCATTAATACTTCACATACTTGCATAAATACATGAGTCAACATTCCTCTTTTGATAACCAATGCTAGAACATATATGAATTTTGCATATATATATATAACTTTTCTTTATTTTCTTTCTTTTATATTATATATATATTATATATATATATACAAAATTAAGAATTACATGGAACATCTAGCTTAAAAATGTAGAGGAAAAGAATAATGACTCTTAATCAAATACAATGTGCACAGTATGCATTTCAACCCCCAAATAGCAATTCCACCTTGTTGTTATTTATTTATTTATTATTTTTTTTAACTTGCTTACCCCACACTTTGAAACAAACCACCCTATTGTCATATCATAACACTCTATTCCTTAATGCAGGTATGATGAAAATAAGAACATGTTAAGTTGAGAAATGTGTTGATCAACAAGAAAAGGTCAAAGGCTCAACTTGGCTCACTAAGGAAATCAATATTAAGGGAGGTCTCTTTAAGCTAAAGGGGCTAACCTAGTTTGCCTTCATCATTTTAAAATTTGAGATTAAATCATAATGTGAGTTCAATAAGTATGCAAAAGCAAACTCTAGAGATGCAACATCATGAAGGTACACACTTAAGAAAAGAAAATCAATTGACAAAAATATCAAATTTATAAGGCTCAAAACTCACACAGGTGGGTTCACAAAGATTATATGTCATGAATTGCAAAATGCGAAAATTGATCCCGAGTGAATTCAAATGCTCATTTCTATGCTGATACCAAAGTCTCAACTATAATGCTAGAATTAAAGAAAAATCAATAAATTTTCAACAATTATGCCATGCACAACAAACACAATGAACAAAACAACCACAATAAACAAAACAAGAATTAAAGGAAAGTTTAAAAAGTACCCCACACTTAAAATTGACATTGTCCTCAATGGAAAACAAGAATAATAAATAAAAAGAGTTAAAGGACAACCTGTCTTCCATGTACCTGGTGAGGCAAAAACCCTAGCTTTCCATCACAAACACAAAAGTTTAATAACAAAAGTACAATAAAATATCCAAACACAAAAGTTTTAACATGAAAAACAAAAACGAAAAATAAAACAAAAATACATTAAACAAAATAAAGCAAGGACTCAAAATCTAGGGAAAAGGTGGGCGGGAAGATGATGCAGCTGAGGGATGGAGACTCAAGATCATCGCAAGGTTACTGTTAATCTGTTCCAACTGTTGCAATAACTCAGCATGGTTTCGGTCCACCTTGCCATCCAGTCGATCCACTTTGCCCTCCAGGGCCTCAATCCTTATAAGTATCTCTTGATGCTCCGAGACCGGAGCATCCTCATCTAGACCTAAAGATTCCAAGTCTGACTCATCTTCAACGCGGGCTCTCTTCTGCCTGTCTCCCGGTGATTCAGGCTCAGCTGAAGGCATCACAAAAGTCCCTCTCCTATGCACCACCATTTGCATCTTCTCAAGGGTAGCTAAATCCAAGGAATCATTACCCAAAATTCGAGTCATCCGAGTGGTACTCGGGCAAAATCCTCCACAAGGGCTACTGCTAATGTAGTGATCAATCCTCCAACACAAATAGCCCCCCTCCTTTTATTAGCTGCAGTATCAAAAACATCGGCTAACCAATAGCCGGCACTAATATTCATTTCATTCAAAACACAGTCCAAGAAAAATAGCTCACTCGACTCAACCACACCCGGGCTTTCCTTCCGAGCAAAGAACCCACATGACATAAACCTATGCAAATATCTCAAAGTAGGGTTCCTTAATTTAGATGCTTTGGCCGATTTGGCTACATAAGTGCTCGAGCCTAAGGCACCCCAAGCAAATTGTTGTCTAAAATCTTTGGGTATCGATCTTTCCCCATGTTGATGAAACCCATAGATATCATTCAACTGATCAATAGTAAGCACAAATGATCTACCCATTAATTTAAACATCAGTCTCCTGCAAATTCTCTTATCATCTCTTTCCACCTTAAGAGTTGCCAAAAATTTGAGGGTGAGCTCCTCAAACTGCAGAGGTCTCAATGAGACAAAAGCCTCCCACCCAAGATATTGCACATATCTATAAAAAGCAGTTCTCATTTGCAAAGCATCTAGAGATTCATCATTCACATACCTTGTCGGGAAAAAACCCCGAGCCAAAAGCTTGCCCTCTTGAGAGATAAAGTTGAGGAGGATGACGAAGCTCCTTCGGCACCAGATTTCTTCTTCTTGCGGTGTGGTACAATTTTAGTTCTTGGCGACATGAAATCTGAGAAATTAACACCCAAAACTGAATTAAATCAAAATAATATGAGTAAAGAGCAAGTTTTTAGTGATAATCTCAAGTTTTGTTGGAGTAATTTGAAGTTTAAACGGAAAAGATGGAGTTTTGAAAATAAAAATCAAGAGTTTTGGTGTTGCAGAGAACGAGAGAGCGAGAGAGAAGAAGATAAAAAAGTTAGGGATTTATGAAATAAAACTGGGCAAAATCGGGCTTTTAAAAGTCAAAAATTGGAGGACACGGCCGTGTGAGTGCTGACTTGGCCGTGTCTGTGTGTGAAAGTGAAGGGACACGGCCAAGTGGAGAGCACATGGCCGTGTCTCATAGTTTTTGGGGGACACGGCCAGGTGACACGGCCGTGTCCCCTGGGTGTGTCCAAATCTGTATGGAATTGCAAAATCGTTCAAATATCTGAAGGAGTTGTGGCCGTGTCCAGTGTGTGACACGGCCAAGGGACACAGCCAAGTCCTTTGGCCGTGTCACCTACTGCCTTTTTATAAACTTTAAACATTTTTTTTCGACGATTTTGCATCCCTTCTTCGTTAAACACCCTGAAACATAAAGTAAAGAAAAACCGATCAAAGCTCAGACCATTTATTAAAACAGAACATAAAACTAATTCTCGCAAAATTTAAAATTACAACTACGAAAAATAAATGCAAACCGATGGGTTGCCTCCCATTTAGCGCTTCTTTAATGTCATATAGCTGGACATCATGAAAAGCTTAGGGATCATGAATTAAAGTACTGTCAATGACCCTCACTTCCTGAAATCCTTCATTGTATAGCTTAACTCTCTGTCCATTCACTTTGAAAGTCTCACCTGTTTTAGAGTTAAGTAATTCAATTGCACCAGAAGGATATACCTGAGTTATCTCGAAAGGACCACTCCATCGAGACTTGAGTTTACCTGGAAAAAGACGGAGTCGTGAGTTAAAAAGTAAAACCTTCATACCTGGACTCAATGTCTTTCGTATTATAATTTTATCATGAAGTGCTTTAGTGCGATTCTTGTAAATTCTCGAGCTCTCATAAGCCTCATTCCGCAGCTCATCTAACTCTGAAATTTGTAGAAATCTTTCTCTCTTCGCTTTGTCCAAGTCCAAATTCAGAGTCTTGATTGCCCAATATGCTCTGTGCTCCAACTCCACTGGTAAGTGACAAGCTTTTCCAAACACCAATCGATATGGACTCATACCTAGAGGAGTTTTGAAAGCAGTTCGATATGCCCATAGTGCATCGTGCAATCTGCTTGCCCAATCCTTCCTGGATGTGTTGACTGTTTTCTCCAGAATTCCTTTTAGCTGCTTGTTGGATATTTCCACTTGTCCAGAAGTCTGTGGATGGTATGGGGTTGCCACCTTGTGCTTCACACCGGATTTATGCATTAACTTCTCAAAAAGCCTGTTGCAAAAATGGCTCCCCCCATCACTGACTATCACCCTTGGTGTGCCAAACCTGCTAAGAATGTTTTCCTTCACAAATTTAACAACAATATTAGCATCATTAGTACGGGTGGGGATTGCCTCCACCCATTTGGAAACATAATCAACAGCAACTAAAATGTATTCATAACCAAAGGACTTAGGGAAAGGACCCATGAAGTCTATCCCCCACACATCAAACAGTTCAACAACAATATATGACTGAAGGGGCATTTCATTCCTCCTTCCAGTGTTACCTACTCTTTGGCAACGATCACAGTGCTTACAATAGTCTTGAGCATCTTTAAATAAAGTAGGCCAATAAAAACCACTTTGAAGCACCTCTTTTGCAGTCTTTCTTCCTCCAAAATGACCCCCACAGTGAAGGTCATGACAAAATTGAAGAACACTCAGTTGTTCTTCCTCAGAAACACACCTGCGAACTATCTCATCTTTGCAAATCCGGAATAGATAAGGTTCATCCCAAAAATAAAACTTACTCAAGTGTAGAAACCTTTTCTTTTCCTGAAAAGACATGTTAGATCGCAAAATTCCACAAGCAAGATAGTTAGCAATATCTGCAAACCAAGGTGCATTAATTACCACAAACAAATGCTCATAAGGAAATGCTTCTAAATTTTTATGAATGCTATCAGATGCAAGATTTTCACCAAAGTAGGGTAATCTGGATAGATGATCAGCAACAACATTCTCACTACCCTTAGTATCCCTGATTTGGAAATCAAATTCTTGCAATAACAACACCCATCTAATTAAGCGCGGTTTAGCATGCTGTTTTGTTAAAATATATTTAAGAGCTGCATGGTCAGAATGAACAATAATTTTTGACCCAATTAAATAAGCTCTAAATTTATCTAAAGCAAAAACAACAGCCAACATTTCCTTCTCAGTTGTGGTGTAGTTCATTTGTGCACTATTCAGGGTTAAACTAGCATAATAAATTACCCTCAAGTATTTGTCAACCCTTTGCCTAAGAACAGCTCCTACTGCATGATTAGAAGCATCACACATGATTTCAAACGGTAAAGACCAGACAGGAGCTACAATCACAGGTGCACTAGACAATTTTTCCTTAAGGGAATTAAAAGCTTGCATGCATTGTGCTGTAAATTCAAATGGAACATCTTTCCCAATAAATGGCACAATGGTTGGCTTATTTTGGAAAAATCCTTAATAAACCTCCTGTAAAATCTTGCATGCCCTAAAAAACTTCTTATTCCCTTAACAGAGGTAGGTGGGGGTAACTTAGTAATCAATTCAATTTTAGCCTTATCCACCTCAATCCCTTTACTTGACACCACATGACCTAAGACAATGCCCTGAGTAACCATAAAATGACTCTTTTCCCAACTTAAAGTGAGGTTACATTCAATGCATCTCTCAAGCACTCGAACAAGTTTATTGAGGCAATTATTAAAAGAATTACCAAAAACAAAAAAATCATCCATAAATACCTCAATAAAATCGTCGATCATATTTGAGAAGACAGACATCATGCATCTCTGAAAAGTTGCAGGTGCATTGCACAAGCCAAAGGGCATACGTCGAAATGCATAAGTCCCAAAAGGGCAAGTAAAGGTTGTCTTGGACTGATCCTCTGGAGCTATTGGCACCTGATAGTAACCTGAAAGGCCATCCAGAAAACAATAATGTGAGTGTCCGGAAAGTTTATCTAACATCTGATCAATAAAAGGAAGAGGGAAATGATCTTTCTTTGTAGCATTGTTCAACTTCCTATAATCGATGCACATTCTCCATCCAGTAGTAGTCCTAGTAGGAACCAACTCATTATTCTCATTTTTCACCACAGTGATTCCAGATTTCTTAGGAACTACATGTACTGGGCTCACCCACTCACTATTAGCAATTGGATAAATTACTCCTTCATCCAGCAATTTGAGCACTTCCTTCTTAACCACTTCACTCATATTTGGGTTAAGTCTCCTTTGGGTTTCCCTCACAGGTTTAGCTCCCTCTTCTAAAGTGATTCTATGCATGCACATGGAAGGGCTAATACCCTTGATGTCACTCAATCCCCATCCTATTGCTCTCTTCAATCTTTTAAGCTCACTCACTAACCTCATCTCCTCCCCTTCACTAAGTTCACTAGATATTATCACAGGTAAAGTATTGTGATCTCCCAAAAACACATATTTCAGGTTCTTAGGTAACTCTTTCAGCTCTAACTCTAGTGAGGAGTTCTTCTCTTCTTTTTCAATGGGGGAAAGTTCAAAAATTAGGTCATCCTTAAACTCTTCTATTTCAGCATCCTCTAAAGTCTCAAGATAACTGGCTATTTCTGATCAAAAAATTCCATATCACTATCCAAAGTCAATGCCAGCTCCAATTTATCAGAGGAACCTGTCTGCAAGAAAACATCTGAAACAACTGCATCAACACAATCAATGAAAGAACAATCCTCATATAAAGCAGTTGTAGGAATAGGAGAAGTGTTAAAAATAGAAAATTCCACAGTTTGTCCCAAAATAGTCATTGATAATTTTCCATTCTTAACATCTATCAAAGTATTGGTAGTTGCCATAAAAGGCCTACCCAGCAGAATGGTGTGTGCAGATGGTGAAGAATTACCTACTTCCATGTCAAGAACAATGAAATCAACAGGAACTATCAAACCACCAACTTTAACTAACACATCTTCTATAACCCCTTTCGGGAATCTAAGAGATCTATCAGCTAATTGCAATACCATTTTTGTTGGTTTAAGTTCCCCTAATTCCAAATCAAGATAAACAGAATAAGGCATTAAATTCACACTAGCCCCTAAATCACACATGCCCTCAGTACCTTTTCCATTCCCCATAGTAATTTGAATAATAAAACTTCCAGGATCCTTTAGCTTAGGAGGTAGTTTATGCTGCAAAACAACACTAGCTACCTCAGAAACTATCACCTTTTCATTCGGCTCATACCTTTTTTTCTTGGTATTCAGTTCTTTGAAGAATTTAGCATAAGCCGGCATGTTCTTAATTGCTTCAAGTAAAGGTAAGTTGATACTTACCTTAGATAGCATGTTGAAGATATCTGAAAACTGCTTATCTTTTTTATCATCCTTCAACCTGCTAGGGAACGGTATAGGTGGCCTGTATGGATTGCTTGCCTTATGCAAATCTGGTGTAGAGGTCTTCTCCACTAATCTTTCTTCAGTACCTTTGTTATCTTGTTCTCCTTCCTTTTTCTTTTCTTGCTCACCTGCATTTACAGAGTTATTTTCAACATTATTATTAATTACCTTGCCACTCCTAAGAACAGTCACTGCTTGTGCCTGCTCAGGTTGACTTGGAAACTTCCCCTTTTGTTGAATCTGCATCTGTTGTGCAAGTTGCCCCACTTGGGTCTCCACCTTCTTAAAAGATGCCTCCAAGGAATCCAGCCTCTTGTTGTTCATCTCTTGGTTTTGAGCACTGACTTTGATAAAAGCCTGTAAACTTTCCTCCAAACTCTCTCTCTTAGGCTGACCTTGATTTTGATTTGAGGATTGGCCCTGCTGGTTCTGTCTCTGGAGCAAATGGAAAGGCTGTTGAGCATTATTTGTCGTCCAGGAAAAATTGGGGTGGCTCCTCCAACCAGGATTGTAAGTGTTGGAGTAAGGATCATTCCTGGCTCTTGGTTGAAATCCCCCCATAGCATTAACTTGCTCACCTTCATTCCCAAAAGTCTCATATGCAGAGGGACATATATTTGCTCCATGCCCAAATGTCCCACAGATTCCACACACTTCTTGAGTAGATGAAGAAATATTGTTCTTCATGTTTAGCATCTGAACCTGTCTTGTCAACTCAGCTATTTGACTAACCATTTCAGTATTGGCTTCCAGTTGATTTACCCCCTTGCTTCTTCCCCTTACACTCTTTTGTTGAGAATTAGCTCCCAACATCTCAAAGATCTCATAAGTCTCATCAGCTGTCTTTTCTCCCATGGCTCCCCCAGCTGCATTATCAACAGTGTTCTGAAATTGCTGGGTGAGACCATCATAGAAAAACTGATTAAGGAGTTGAAGTGGGTAGTGATGATGTGGACACTGGATCAATAGCATCTTGAATCTGTCCCAAGCCTCATGAAATGGCTCTCCTTCAAACTGAGAGAATGTAGCAATCTTCCCTCTCAACTCAGCTGTCTTTTGGTATGAATAGAACTTGCCCATGAATTTATTGTAAACTAGCTCCTAAGTTGTCAGTGAATTTTCAGGCAACATCATGAGCCAGCTCTTTGCCCTATCCTTCAAAGTATAAGGGAAACATCTCATCCTCAACTGATCTTTTGTTAGTCCTCCTAAAGGAAAAGTGTTGAGGGTGGAGTAGAAATCCCTAATAAAATTCAAAGGATCTTCATTTGGAACTCCATAGAATGATGGCAGCATGTTGTAGTGAAGGTTCTTCAACTCATAGTTCCTTGCTGCATCTGTCAGTCTTATGCAAGAAGTGGAAGTCCCAACTAGCAAAATCTCTCATGGTTCTTTGCCTTTCTTCAGCCATCTTTACAGATTTTTCAGATTCTGACTCAAAATCCGAAATGTCTTCCTCTGAAGTATCAAATCAGGTGTAGAGCTCAAACTCCTCTCTGCTCCTTTTTACTCTCTGAATTTCTGGAATGAATGGGTGCAATTCTCCTTCGAGTGATCTCCTGCCTTGCATAAACAAAAATTTCTAGAAAAAGAAATATCAAAAGCAAAAGACAAATAAAATAAAATGAAAACAATGAAAAATTAACTCTAAGTATTTAATTTTTTTTAAATAAACAATTACGCCAATTAGCTTCCCCGGCAGCGGCGCCAAAAACTTGTTGCGCTCAAATTAACTCTACCACAAAGCGTCACTCGCAAGTATACGAGGTAGCTGTAGCAAAGGTGATCGCCCCAAGGTCGTCTCACAAGGAAGCCAAAGTAGGTAATTGATTATCAAAGTAAAAGTAACAAGTAATTGAAGTAATTTAAATTGCAAAGTAATGAAGAAGATTGATTTAAGTTGAAAACAAATAAAAATAAATAATAGCTTATGTTTTGATTCACTTGATAAAAAGAGTCTAGGGTTTGCACTTCTTTACTACTCATATGTATGAACGGTTGTTCCACTTAACTAATTTAATTTCTAAGATTGAATCTCAAACAACTTAATTAATTGAGTCAAGGAAGTAAGCTCTCGCATTCAAACCTCTTACAACTAATCTTGTTATAATTGAAACAATCTTTTTAATAGGTTATATCTCTAATTCACCTAAGTCCTTAATTGAATTGTTCCAGCATTAGATTTCATCTCTCAATCCATCATCTAATACCTAAAACACACAATTGGTGGCCAATCAATTATATGTTAACATTATTTCATTCAATTAAGGCTAAAGAAATCATTAGATAAGAGAATAACCAATTCATACAATTCATAGCAAATCCATACAAACCCTAGACTAGATTAAATTAGTTCATGATGTTATCAAGCATACTCATCTCATTAATAATCAAAGAAATCAATTTAGACATGATAATGTTCATAAACACAATTTCAATGAAACTAAAGAGACAAAGTTTAAGAATAAAACCAAGTTACAAACTCCTTGAAGTTTTTGATGAATCTCTTGATCGAATCTTGCAAGAAGGATGAAACAATGGCATGAACAATCTAATCTAAACTAGTTTAATCCAAAGTAAAATCAAAATCCAAGAAAACAAATGTTTAAACCCTAAGATCTCTCTCAGACGGCTGAACTTTGCTCTCAAAAATCGTCAACACTCCAAAACCTAACTTCTTTTTGCTTTTATATGAAACGTCGGCTTTAAAAAATTCGGTGCGCGTTAGGTTCATGAGGGACACGGCCAGGTGATGAGGGACACGGCCGTGTGAGGGCTTGTTGGAGGGACACGGCCAGGTGACACAGCCGTGTCCCTTGCCAGTGTTCGCTACTCCCTGCCTTTCGATCCCCTTGTCTTCTTTGTTGAGTGACACGGCCAAGTGAAGCTTGACTTGGCCGTGTTGCAGCTTGGTGGAGGGACACGGCCAGGTGACACAGTCGTGTCCCCTGCATGTGCCCACCTCTGTTACTTTGAAACTTTTTGCCTTTGGAATTGGTGGGACACGGCCAAGTCAAGATGACTTGGCCGTGTGGGTCTTCTTTGGAGAGACACGGCCACATGACTTGGCCGTGTCCTCTGCCTGTGTCAGCTACTGCCCATTTCATCTTCAATTCATTTCCTTGCCTGTTTTAAAGAAAACACTAGACAAACCGATAAAAACTAACGAAATACCTAAATAAAACAATAATTAACATAATAAACAAGACATAAAACTTATAACAAAAACTAATAAAACAGAGTGCAGGTTTATACACCTACCAAGAGAAGAAAACCAGATGGCTGATGCCCTATCCACATTGGCTTCGGTATGGGAAAATCCTATCAACTTATTCCTTAAGCCTCTGATTTTGACCAGTTCATTAACTCCTTGCTATGAATATGAAACAATCATGGAAACTGATACATACCATGAGGTGTGGTATGATAGTATAAGATGGTTTTTAGAGGAAAGAGAATACCCATCGGGACAACAAAGAAAGAAAGAAGAGCCATAAGGCGATGGTCTTTGCAATACATCATCTTCCATGGAGAGTTATATCGAAGATGGCCTGATGGGATGCATTTGAGATGCTTGAAGAAGCCTGAGTGGACCATATCATGTCAGAAATACATGCGGGAAGTTGCGGTCCGCACAAAGTGGTTTGGCCCTAGTTAAGAAGATTGTTCAATAAGGTTACTACTGGCTGACTATGGAGAGAGATTGTATTGAGTTTGTAAAGAAGTGCCAACAATGTCAGATGTATGGTAACTTGAATCATATGTCTCCTGAAGAATTGCATTCTATGTCTTCATCCTGGCCCTTTGCCACTTGGGGTATCTAGATTGTAAGAGAGATACATCCGACAGCCTCAAACGATCATCGTTTTATTGTGGTAGCTGTAGATTATTTTTCAAAATGGGTCGAAGTCGAATCCTTCAACAAATTGGGGGCAAGTCAAATAGCTAGATTTACTAAAAAGAATATCATCTGCAGGTATGGGGTCCCGCATAGTGTGATATCAGACAATGGGGTACAGTTTCAAGGAGCATTTAAGGACTTATTCTCAAAGTAGCAAATCCATCATCACCGACCCTCTCCTTATAGACCAAAGGCTAATGGTGTAGTAGAAATAAGACAATTAAGCAAATTCTATCCAAGATGACCAAGACATACAAGGATTGGTCAGAGATGCTTCCTTTGGTTTTATGGGAGTATAGAACAAGTGTACGAACACCGACTGAAATGTCACCGTTCTCTTTAGTTTACGGGATGGAAGCAGTGTTGCCAATCAAAATTGAGATCAAGTCATTAAGAGTGGTCTTGGAAGCTGAACTAACTAAAATGGAATGGGTAGTGAGCAGATACACACAGTTAGCTTTACTAGAGGAGGGAAGGTTAAAAGCACTGTATCATCATCAAATGTATCAAAGGAGGATAGCTCGGGCTTACAATAGAAGGGTAAAGATTAGAAAACTCAAAGTCGGGGATTTTTTGTTGAAACAATGTAAGCCTAATGTATCTGATCCAAGAGGGAAATTTAGGCCTAGCTGGGAAGGGCCATAAGTTATGAAACAAGTCATGAACAAGGGTGCTGTGAAGTTATCAGACATGGACGGGAACGAGTTTAGTGAGCCAGTGAACATTGACAGGTTGAAGAGGTTTTATGTATAAAAAAAAAGAGAGGAAAAGAGAAAGAGCTTGCTAGGTTGAAAACCCAAAAAGGGCAGCCTAGGCAAAAGTTAGAGCAGTCTGCTAGTTCCAAAAATCCGAAAGGGCGGGCTAGGCAACAATTAGGGCTAAATGAGAGAAAATCGTCAATTAGAAAACCCGAATGGGCTAGTTGGCAACAGGAGTAATCTTGTGTATGCTGGCTTTATGTTTGGTTGTTCCCTAATTTAATAAAATAGAATTAATATTAAAATTATTCGATGTGCACTGTTATAAGTATTTGACCCGATATGGATGAAATGAATAAACCCAATAGCAAAAGGTGATGACCAATTATAAAAGGAAAAGAAACATCTCTTATTATTACTTTTATTATTTTCATTCTAACAACACACTTTTTAAAGAAATTGACAAATGTAAAATCTATGGCGGACGATAAGTGTAACGTGCAGGCCAACTTTGCTTCAGCTGATCCTAGTAGGTTTCAGTCAGACAAGGCATATCTAAATCAGGAGTGAATTCAGAACCTTGAGGCTCAGTTCCATACTGACGGTCAAGCCGGCGAGGGTCATAGCAAGTACCTCAACGAAGAGTAGCAAGGGGAACATACATCAAGTATGTCCGCATGGTGATATGAGAAATCTTCCACCAAGGTACCAACCAACGGATGTTGACTTCAGCTCGAGAGTGGATCCAATCAACCCAGTCAGCATATGAAGAAGTAGGATGGAGTAGTTTCCTAGCAGAATGATGCCGTGGCAAATATCTAGAAAAATCCATGGATGGAGTATCAAGCAAGCAGAAACGTTCCTGAAGCCAAATCTATAAGAAAAAATTTAATTAAAAAACCGCTAAGTTGAAAACCTGTAAGGGTGACATAGGCAAAAATTAGGACAGCTCGCTAGTTCCAAAAACCCACATGGGTGGACAAGGCAAAAATTAGAGAAATAAATAATAATAATAAAAAAAGGATCCGTTAAGTTGAAAACCCACAAGGACGGCTTAGGCAAAAATTTGGACAGATCGTTAGTTCCGAAAACCCGAAAGGGCGGACTAGGCAAAAATTAGAGCAATAAAAAAAGAACCTAAATTGAAAACCTAAAAGGATAGTTTAGATAATTACCTGAAGTAACAATGGACTCCTGGTCAGTTTCTTTGATAATCTTGATTTAAGTTGGTCTAATCCAACTAAAGTCTCAGCTAAGATCACGGGTATCAGCGATAAGCCTCCTTCCATTTGGTCCATGATATCCAATACTCATGGATCAATATCGTCATCAGAAGAAACAAACAAGAATTGGCCAAGCAAGCATAGACAAAGCATACGTCACCATGCCTTAGTAGGAGCCAAATGAGAAAGGCAAAAGTCAATTAAGGGACCAAGCAGAATTTTCTCACCTCTCATCAACTGTAGAACTTCGGGTTTTGAAAGTTGAAATAACATCTTCATCTTTTGTTGATTCTTGAAAATCAATATAGGCAATGTCATTAGATGATTGCTTGGATATCCCAGGATGGCCTCAAATTCTTTAATCAAGGGACATATTTCAAAGCCATTAGTTTTAAATGTCCTAGAATCCACATTCCAAAAAGAAGCCATGGCATGTAAAAAAGAATGGTCCAATTTAACATTTTGAAAACACGTCAAAGTATCAATTTTTGACCAAGATATTTGTTTCCAGTGAATGACATTCATATTTTTAAATAGAACTTTTATTTTCTTCAAATGGAGTTCGGTCATTGTGGAAGACTGAAGGAAAATTAGAATTGTTAAAAGGAGTTTTTACATTGAAGTAAAAAATCTTCTGGCTTCCGTATGAAATTATGGTTTGAAAATTGATTTATATGGCTTCTGTAGGAAATTATGGCATGAAAAGTGATTTATATAGGAGGATTGTGCTATTCCAAAATTGATAAGGAAAAACGTGAGACCGAGATGCACGAGCATAGGAAATTGGCGATGAAATTTCTTGAATTACTGCGTTGCGTTTGGTTTTAGTAAATTGGTGTGACTATGAAAATATTAAATGTGAAAGGGAAAATTGTAGCGCAATAATGATGATAAAAAAAGTTGCATATCATCATTATTATTTTTATACTTATTATATAATATTTCCTCAATTGATACAATACTCATACATCACTAAGAAGGAGGTGGTAGATCATCAAATAAGGCTCTGAAAAAATCATCGCCTGTTAGAGGAGGTATATCACCTGTTCTGAGTCCGCCCAAAGTAGGAGCACCTGAATCTCTATTACCTTGGAATTCAGATATGTAATGGTCCTCATTTGAGGCAGACGAAAAGATCTCATGGTCATCAGCTTGGGGCCCTCTAGATGAAGAAGCACTAGGATCTCTCATCCCCTGAAACCGAAAGTCTCAAAAATTTTGCTCTGACTGATTGTACAATTCTTCAAATGGGAAACCTGTTGACGACTAGCGGCCAACTCTTCTTGAAGTTTCTTGTTTTGTTCTTCAATCATCCGCTGTGAGCCAGAAAGGAAAAGAGTAAGAGCATACATAATCATGCATACATATAGCATAATTTATCATGGAACAAGAAAACCTACAAGGTAATTCATATCAATGCCCTGTGGATGAGATGACATCTCCGGTTGATTAGATTGAGCAAATGGAGGAGCGATAAAAGAAGGTCTAGCCTCATGACCAAACGAGCCAGCAGCATGCAACAATCATTAAAAAAAATCAAAATAAGTTAAGAAAGAAGTGATTGCAGTGGAAAAATGGTAAAAGTTTACCTGAGAAGTGCTAGCCCCAAGATGTGAGAGGGACTCTCCTCCCTCTCCATGATACTCCTCTTTATCTCTATCCTCATTTTCCTCAAAAATCTCCCATACACCAACAAGAGATACGTCAAAGTTCAAAATTCCTATTTGAATAAACTGGGTATAAGATGCACCCGGTGGATAGAGAAATGTTTCAATATCATAACCGTATCGAGCCAACCACCATGCATTCTCTGGCATTGATGTGATATTTAAAGTATATTTTGGGCAACCCATCAGAATCCTCCTCTGCTCGGGACTAAGAAACCACTCATATACTCTCTCTTCAAGAAACCAACCACTAGACATAGGGCCGACAATGACTTGGCGAGTATGTTGAAAAGGTAGTACGACATTCATGGAGGAAGTCCAGTTCATCCACTCTTCTGTGTTCCACCAGGATAAATTCACCTACAAAATGACATAAGGTAAGTGGACTTTTATATAAATTTTAAAGTATAATAATGCTATTTTACCTGGTCCTAGGTAGGCAACTCAAGAAATAGCATTGACTGTGCACATGGTGAGAGCCGGGAACTTCTACATGATCTGACAACTAAAAATTTAATCTCGAATACCCGACTCTCTCTCGGGAAATGACAGGCACCTTCACAAGATTATGCTCATATGCCCATGCCTACAATAATAATAAAAAATCAAATTCATACAAGAATAAGAATGGAATTTACATTGGTGGAAGAAGAGTACCTCGACAACCACCATAAAGCTAACAAAAGACTTCTTATTTCTAAAAATTTATCCAGTCCATGGTAAAGACAGGTAAGGTCAGCTTCACCCCAGCCGTAAAGCGGTACCATACTCATATCAGTAAGGGTCCTCAACACCGACAAATGGAGGACAGATTCAATGCTGCCTAAAATGGTCAACCCGAGCAAATACAGCAAAAATCCTTGAGCATATTGTTTAACTGTATCTCTGTGAACCTGTCCTTCGTAGTTCATCCAATAACTCTGAATTGGCTCAATTTTTACCTTGAAAGGCCCTTTAAATGATGGTTCCATACCAATTAATTGTTGGATTTCTTCAAATGTTAGAATATCATTGGTAAGAGGGACCGGAAGGCCATAGTACCGGATACCAGTTATGGTGGTATAATCAACTGGGCCAATGGTCATTTCTCTTATAGGTAGGTGAAAAGTATGGGTCGTATCCATCCACCGTTCTGACAATTCTTGAACTACACTCCGATCTATCGGATACTCCTCGGATGGTAATTGCAAGATAAAGCTTTCAAAATATCAATCTCGGATAATCCGCCTTACCGGAGAAGGCTTTACATCATACCATTGTCGGGCTTTGTAGACACACCCTCCGCCCTGGATAACACAACGATCACACTAACACGGAGCCATGTAAGTCAACACAAGGTAAGTATATCATCATATCAATACCATTGATTTTTAGGCTAAATTTATTTTTAGTCTATCTATTTACTTAAATTCTTAAATATATTCATCTAATTAATTTATTTTTCCTAAATCATAAAAAACAAAAAGAAATTGAAAAGGAAAACAAAAAACACACAAAAATAAAAAGTAATAAAAACACAAAAAAACAAAAATATATAAAGAAAAAAGGAAAAAATGAAAAAATGAAAAATAATCTTCTGTTAAAATAAATAATTGAATAAATACCTTGCTCTTTTGATTTGAACTACGATGAAGCGGCATCCCGGCTAGTAAACTTATATTTCCATCTTCATGCCACCGAATAAATTCTAATAACTCAGTATTAGATCGATTTCCTAATCTTGAAGCATGCATTTTCTCCTCAACTCTATGCTAAACTTTCTAAACTCTCTTACATAAAATGTATAACTGTGAAGAAATGAGTTGCTGCTTGTAATGTTTATATAGAGAAGTGGCAAAGAAAAAAGACAAAAAAAAAAAACAATATTCTCATGAAAAAAAGAGAAAAAGTAAATTTTACTATTGATAAATAGTAAGTTACTATATATAAATAGTAAATAAATAGTAGTGAATAGTGCATAAACAATAACTACACAGTAAATAAATAGGAAACTCAATTATTTAATTTAATCATTCAAATAATTGCGTGTATATAAATATTTTTGCACTTTTAAAATATTTTTACACAGGGGGCAGGAAGATATGTGTATGGAAAAAATTAGCGAAATTTTATGCAAATTCTTTTAGTATACTACTGACTGCAATTATTTTATTTGCAGACAATTAAATCTCTCTTAGCTTAGGTCTAGAACCTAAATTCCCTCTTAAGTCCAGAACTTAGCTCGGGTGCAGAACCCAAATTACCCTTAAGTCCAGAACCTGGCTCGGGTCCAGAACCCTAATTACTCTTAAGTCCAGAACTTAGCTCGGGTCTAGAATCCACATTACCATTAAGTCCAGAACTTAGCTTAGGTCTAGAACCTAAATTTCCTCTTAAGTCCAAAACTCAAATCGGGTCCAGAACCTAAACCATCCCGGGTCCAGAACCCAAGTCTTTTTAGAGTTTAGAACTCGAACTGTGTCCAAAATTCAAACCATCTTGGGTCCAGAACCCAAGTCCTTTTCGAGTCCAGAACTCGAAACTGGTTCATAACCCAAGCCTTTTCCGAGTCCAGAAATCAAACGGGGTCCAGAACCCAAAACCTAAACCATCTCAGAAAAATTAAGTCTTATTACTTTTCACTCTCTTTTGTTGTAGTCTCAGATCGTTCAAGCAGGGAGAAAACATCAACTAAGGTTTCTGCTATACCTGTTTCAGATTCACTCAAATTGCCAATGGTACCAAATTCTAATAATTCATCAACGCTTCCAAATATCTCGTCACCAGGCCTGCTTAATCAAGAACTTATGGTACTTCAGGATAAGGTCTCAAAAGTAGCAGTTGAACAACAAATTGATCCTAATGATGTGATTACTAGAATCCGAGGAGCCTCTGAACCTGAATTGGGCAACAACTCTGATGAGGATTATCAACAACACAATTTCGATTCTAACTTGCCTGATTCTGTCACTAATTACACTAGCGAAGAGCTGCACAGTGCTAGTAAAATTTTTGACAGTAAGCTGGCTATTTCTAGGAAACAAAATGACAGTGAGGCAGATGGCAATCCTGGCTTTGTTCTTGTGGAGCGACGTAAAGTCGGTCAAAAACCAAAAGCAAAACATCTTAAAGCTTCCAAAAAGGAGAAAGGGTCAGTAACTTTACCTCTTTTATCTGATCAATGTTTAGCTCTTATTTGGAATACACGGGGCATTCTGTCTTCCCTTCCCCGTCTTCGTAGCTTGTGTAGAGAAATTAACTTTCATTTCATTGTAATTATTGAACCAATGGTTGCTGCTGTTAATACCCAATGGTATGCTTCTTGTCTTGGTTTTTCGGATTTTTTTCTTCCTCTGACAACAAGATTTGGTTATTGTGGAAGAACAATATTGTATCTTTAACTCAGTTTAATGGACAAAATAATCTTCTATCTTGTGCTGTACATCATCATGCCTTGGCTGTGCAATTTCAATTTTCAGCTGTCTATGGTCCTCATACTAGAAGGGATAGGATGCGGTTGTGGGATGATTTGCAAGCACTTTCTTCCCAAATTTCTTGTCCATGGCTTATTGGTGGTGATTTTAATATCATCAAATGTCCAACTGAATATAAAGGAAATTCCTCTCCGTGCTTGGATAGCATCCAAGACTTTGTATCTTTTATTGATGATTGTGGCCTCTTGGACCTTCCTTTTTATAGTAACTCTTTCACTTGGACTGGTGTGCGGCAAACAAGAAGGGTATGGGAACGGCTGGATAGAATCATGGCTTCAGTTTCTTTCTTTACTATGTTCACTGATGTTAATGTTAGGCATTTAAGCAGGACCTCCTCTGACCATACTCCAATGTTATTGAAATGTTCTTTCGTAACTATATCTACTCCTAAACCCTTTTGCTTCCAACACATGTGGTTTACCAATGATGGGTTTCTTCCTTTAGTCTGGGATCAATGGAATAAGGATTTATATGGTGGAGGTATGCAAGGCCTCTTTACAAAGCTCCATAATCTGAAAAAGGCTATCCAGATTTGGAACCGGGATCAGTTTGGGCATGTCTTCCATGAAATAGATAAGCTAGAACGGGAATCAATTACAGCCGAAGAAAACTTTATAAAAGATTTGTCTGCTGCTCATCGGTCCACATGGCAACTCAAGCAAGCTTTACTCTTAAGAAGGTACAACCAAGCTGATATTTTTTGGCGTCAAAAGGCTAACATAAAATGATTGCAGGATGGAGATGCAAACACAGCTTTCTTTCACCACTTTGTGCAGGTGAAACGAAAATTTCAGCGTATCTCAATGATTAAACGGGAGGATGGAACTTGACTTGAAGATTCGGACAGTATTGGCAATGAAGCAGCCTCTTTCTTTAAGGCATTATTCACGGCAGAACTTAATACTGTAGAAGAATCCTTTCTAGAAGTTATTGAGCCACTAGTGACTGACGAGCAAAATCATGCTTTGGTGGCTCTTCCTATGGACTCTGAGATTAGACAAGCAGTTTGGCAAATGGATCCGGACAGTGCTGCAGGGCATGATGGTTTCGATGGCTTCTTTTTTCAGAAGTGTTGGGATATTATCCAATGGGCTGTTTGTAGTGCTGTTAAGGAATTTTTCCTGGGTATTCCTCCTCCTAAAGATTTTGGGAAAGCATTGATTATTCTGCTCCCTAAAGTGGACAATCCCTCTTCTTTTGGGCAATTTCGTCCTATATGTCTAGCAATTTTTCTTAGCAAGATCTGCACTCGAATTCTAGCTAACAGGTTATCTCTTCTCCTGGATAAAATTATATCCTCTGAGCAAGCGAGCTTTATGAAGAACAGGTCAATCCATGAACAAATTCTTATAGAGAATGAACTAATACATGATATGGACAAAAAAACCCGAGGTCACAATCTGGCTATTAAGCTTGACATGGCCAAGGCATTTGATAGGGTATCTTGGACCTATCTTGAGATGATTTTTATTAAAGTTTGGCTTCTCCAATCATTTTGTGAGCTTGATTTTTACTCATTTGAAGTCCACCTCTTTTTCAGTGATGGTTAATGGTAAAAGTTTTGGCAATTTCAGACCTACAAGAGGAGTGAAACAAGGTGATCCACTATCGCCGTTGTTATTTATTCTCACAGCAGAAGTTTTTTCTAGAGGATTAAATAGAATGGTAGCGAAAAACCGGATAATGCCTTACAAGACAACCAAAAATTGTGGGGTAATATCACACCTTGCTTTTGCGGATGATCTACTTGTTTTTATCAGTGGCAATGTTCGTAGTGCTAGAAACTTTATGGATTTCCTCTTTCGCTATCAAATGAATTCTGGACAGCTTGTTAATCTTAATAAGAGTTCCTTTTATTGTTCCTCCAAGTGTACAACTAACTATAAGACAAGGATGAATGCAATTCTTAATATTCCATTCAATTCGTTACCTTTTATATATCTTGGAGCTCCCATTTACAAAGGCATAAATAGAGCTGGATATTGTTCATATCTTTTACATAATATTGACAGGAAATTGCATGGTTGGAGTAAAAAGTTTCTCACAAATGGTGGAAGATTGCTTCTGATTAAACATGTCCTCACTTCCATTCCCATACACACTCTTGGAGCCATGATTTTGCCTCAAAGTGTAATCAAGATTATTGAGCGGAAAATGGCGGACTTCTTTTGGGATTCCAGCATGGAGCATCGGAAGTATCACTGGATTAGCTACAGCAAAATGTGTTTTCCCTTTGATGAAGGGGGCCTTGGTCTTCGTTCTTTTTCGGCTCTCCAACAAGCTTTCTCACTCAAGCTTTGGTGGAGATACAATGAAGCTGAATCTGTTTGGGCAAGGTTTATGCAAGCAAGATATCTTAGAGATGGTTTTATGCAATTTAAGACCTATGACTCGTATACTTGGAAGCAGGTTTGTAAAATTCATACCTTTGCTGCCTCTTTGTTTTATGTTAATGACACTAGTCCTTATTGGAAGGAAGATGGAGCGAATGTGTTCACTCTTAAAAGGGCGTATGAAGCTTCTCGGGCTAGGCATTCAACCACGCTATCGGCTCGTTCGATATGGAATAGGAAGATTCCTGCAAAGCTATCTATTTTTACCTGGAGAATTCTTCAGCACGCCATCCCATATCTAACACGTTTGCAGAAGATGGGTATCCATATGGCTTCATGTTGTCCGTTTTGTGTTCAAGCTGAAGGAACAATCAATCACATTTTTTTTATCATTGCTCTAGTGTACAGCTGATTTGGAGTTACTTTAGGGAAACATTCATTGGTAAAATTCGGTATCAGCTACTTTAAGGTAAGAGCTTCTTCAATGGTGGATTTCGGCCTCATCTCACTCACCGCTGGGAATTATACTAAGGTGTGTGTCTCAAGCTGTATTATTTTTTATTTGGAAAGCTTTTTGTTCAGCAACTTGGGGAACAAATAAACTATACCCTCCTGCCATTATCGAGCAAATTCTTAATTGGATATATAAATGGGGACTTGCTCAAACCAGTTCAAAGATTATTGTCAAATTCAAAAAGTTTCCAGTTTTGCTACCAAATTCGATGGGTAGGAAGTTGGCGATCAAACTGGTCCATTGGTGCAAATCACCCACTAGAACTCATAAATTGAATGTTGATGCTTTTTTTTCTCCAATTTCAGCAGCTGGTGGCGCAATTCTTAGAAATTTAGAGGGAACAATATTTGCTGCATGCTGCTTCAATCTTCCTACAGCTGATGCTACTACAACAGAAATTAAAGCCATAACATTCAGCATCAGATGGAGTCTTCAATTCCCAGTTCTTCCTTTGATACTAGAAATGGATTCTACAGAGGCTGTTGATATAATTATAGCTGGAAGGGGTAGGCAGGCAGAGCAGATCCGAAGGCTAGCATCCCCAACAAATATCTCCTTCACTCACACCTATCGAGAAGGCAATCAAGCGGCAAATTATTTAGCTAGATTTGGTCGTTTACATTCTTTAAACCAAAATTTTTTCTCTTTTACTTCTCTGCCCCATATTTTAAAGGGGATTGTAATTTCGGATAATTTTGATTCTCCGTATATAAGAATTAATAAAATATGATTGCTCTTGAGGTTTGGTTAGGGCAGATTTTAGATGCACAGGTCACCTGTCGCTATCGCTAAGCTGCCTAATTAGATCAAGGGGGTTGATCGGTTTCATAAAAAAAAAAAAGCAGGGAGCAAACTATAGACCCTTAATTTTTGACCCAGTCTGGTCCGATATTTTTTTTATAGTCCAAAATAATTTTTGTGGTATTTTAATTAAATAATATTTATTTTAGCATTTAGTATTTATTATTTAATAAAAATAAAAATGGTAATATGTGTAAAGTTAAAAATAAATAAATAAAAAAATAAAATATTGGTGATGAAAAATTTCATCGCCGAAGGAGAATCGGCCTGGACCAATTCCCCGCAGGAATTTCCTGCAGGCCAATTGGCCATAGCCCATTCACCGCAGGAAAATCCTATGGAGAAATGGCCCCAAGCCAATTCGCAGCAGGAAAATCCTGCTGCGAATTGGCGCTCGCCGACAGCGATTCGCTCTCACCTCTCGCAATTCCAGCCCGTAGCAATTTTTTACCAGCGCAATTTTCCAACGCAGTTTTTTCCGAAACCAAATTCTATTTGGTATTGTTTTCTTTTCCTAAATAGTTTTAATTTCCTTAGACAATTAGAAGTAGACTTATGATTTTTTTCCTATAAATACCACATTAAAACACAGAATTAGGTGATCAAAAATTTGTTTCTATTGAGCTAAACTTGGGACTTCTGACTTGGGAGGAAAAGAGGATAGGAACCCTAAGGAGCAAGAGACATTAGCAACAAGAAACAATCATCAAAGGCAACAACATTGCCTTTGTCATTATTCATCCAGAAGCAAATTGTGGAGGAACCAACGAACAGAGGTTTGATTATAAATCTTTGATTTGATTATATTTACAATGTTATTATAATATTCTCTTTTAAATACTTCTATCATTTGTTTTGATGTTGAGTCAGTAACCTAAATTATTTAACTTAGTAATATGTTTTACAGATTAAATCATTCATTCATCTAGTAGCCTAAGTCTTTGATCAAAACTTCAAAAACCCTAAATCATCCTTCTATTTCCAAAACTTCAAAAACCCTAAAACTGTTTTTCTATTTCCAAAAATTCAAAAACCCTAAAACTATTCTTCTATTTCCAAAACTTCAAAAACCCTAAAACCATTCTTGTATTTCCAAAACTTCAAAAACCCTAAAACTATCCTCCTGTTTCCAAAAACTTTAAAACCCTAAATTGTTTTTCCCCGAACTATTTCTTAATCATATAAACTCTAACTTTTTGTCCAAAATTTTCAAATGTCTTCTTAAATCTCCAAACCCAAATCTTTTTTATAGTTTCTAAAATTTTTAATCATAATTGTTTCTATAAAACTCTAAACTGTTTTCTTAAATCCTAAGATTAAATATGTTTTCCAAAATACCAAAAACCCTAATTTTCCCAAAACTCTAATCTAGTAAACCCTAGTTTTCCTAAACCCTAATTCTTAAAACATCAAAACTTTATAACAAGTTCATTAACACCTAAAACCATAATCCAATGAACCTAAAATCCAATCCTTTAAAATTATAAACCCTAATGTCTTAAAAAACCCTAATTTCATGATGTTTGCTTAAAACCCTAACTAAACCTACTTTTTTTTTTAAATCACAGTGATATTACTTTCATGAAAACATCCAAAACCTTAAATCTTTTAACATCCAGTAGCTATGTTATTACTTTAAAATATTTCTCAACAAATTAAACTAGAATATGCAAAACCATAGTTATTGAACATAAAACCCTAGAAACCCTAATTGATGCATGAATCCCTAAAGTTAATATATTTACTATTTTATTTAAATTTGATGAATGTTTATTATATATTTTGATTAATATTTGATATCTTTGATGAATGATTTATTTATTATGAATGGTTATTTACTTTTATCGAGTTATCTTGATTTCCAAATATTGTAAGAGGTATGTTTTCACTTTATGGGTACCTCATTAATTAATTTCTATGTAATTTAAATTGCTTTTACATTTTGGACCAATGTAAAGGACATGTTTCCACCTTTTGGTGGGTGTCCTATTTAGTTTAGACATGAAAGATGTAAGGACATGTTTCCATCTTCGGATGGGTGTCCATTTATTTGCTTTGTTTGGACATTACTTTGATTTTAATATAATGATTCTTTATTTTAATTGTTGCATGTAATATGGATAATATTAATATAATTAAGAATTTTATAATATTAAGACCTACAAAGGAGGCCTGTTCCAATGAACCGGATGTTGTGGGGGGTGCTGGGCCATTTCTCACCTTCCCCACACGTATCCAACTTTTTGAACCCATTAGGGGGTTGGGGATTCCTTAGGAATCGAGTCATCCACCCCTTTCCTTTTCCCGGTCTGTCCGGGTGGAGACTCCATTTTCTCCGGGTTTAGGCCTGTGTTCTCTAAGGCCCTGAGCCTAAATCATATCGAAGTCGCAAGAACCATTTCACTAGGAGTGGGAGCGAAAGTCCCCGCTCACACATCGTTTGCGTGAGTTAGGACGCTCGTGTTACTCGTGTTATGTTATGTAAGAGATACCATACTTTCACTCATGGTATGGAGATCGAGCATGGCATAACCACTCATAGCCTTGTACCTTTTGGTATATACTTGCTATGGGAACCTAAGCCTTTTTACCCAAAGACTAAAGCTCATGTAATTGGCCTAGTTACTTTCCTTAGGGCTTTACCCCAAATCAGTGTTGTTTGGCTATGGTTAATTTATCTTGGCTTAAAATCATGGCTTATTTGGTTTGTTCTTTTTCTAATATGACCTATATATATATATTGTAAGCTCAAAATAAATTTTTCTTTAAAGTCCAAAAGGCCAAAGCTATTTTCAAAACTTTTTAAAATGGTCTTTGGACATAATACTTTTCTAAAAATAAATCAAAAATGCTTTTGTAATGATCAAAATACAAAGCCCAAAATCCATTTTTTCTAAAATCTTTTTACAATGGGCTTAGAAACAAAATTATTTTTATCCAACCTCTTTTTTACAAAGAGCTTGCAAATTATTTGGGTCAATTATGAAATACCAAAAATCAATTGTAAGCCTAGTTTATACTAAGAATAATTAATCATGGGCTTGTTTTTAGCATGAATCATTAGTTACTTTTTCAAGCGAGAAATTTATTTTTAATAAACCTCTTAATTTAGTTTTAATCCAATATAGCATAAAAGCTACTTTAGTTGGTTGAATGGATTAGAACCTAATTAATGGGAATTATCATGAATTGATTTCCATATTGAAAATATAACTATTGGTTGAAACGTCTGAGGGAAGTATTCAAAAAACAAGATACCCCATGTTGGTGTTTTGTTAACCATATTACCTTAGAAAAGAGACTCGCCATTTGTGTGTGGATGTATAAGGTTGGAAGGGATGTTCTACTTATCTTTGTTTATTGTTTGTGTATACATGCATACATGCATACATTTGCATCTCATATCATTAATTCCTTCTGGCTCACAGCCCTGGATTATGATAGTTCAAAAACTTACAATAATATGACCTACGCTGGAAATGAAGAATCTAGTAACGACTCAATCACTTGCTCACCAAAAGCAATGGAGCCCAAACAAATTCAAAGAATGGTGAAGGATGCCTTTAATGCCAAGATGGAAGAAATAAAGTAGGCCGTGGCTGAGACCATGAAGAACCAATTGGGTATAATTTTAGGAAATAATGCCGAAGCATTTGCTAGCACTAAGAAATCAAAAGACAAGGGGAAGGCTAAAGTTGGTGAAGTGGTTTTTGATGATGATAAGGTGATCAAGACAAGAAGAAATAACCAAAGATTGTTTAAAGATCAATTACGGAGAAAACCGAAACGTCTGATGTTGAAAAGATGATTGCAAACTTGGAAAAGAAATTTGAGAAGAAGCTGAAAACCAAAAAATTGTCCGAGGTTGACAAATTATTTGAGCTAGACAAAGAAGTTTTGTACAAGTTCAAGATGCCATCCTTTGCAAAGTTTAATGGAACCGAAAATCCTCATCTCCATTGAAAGCAGTATATCACTACTATGCAGTCTGCCCGAGCTACAAAGGCTCAAACTCTAAGGTACTTCATGCTCTCATTAGACCCTGTTATCCAAAACTGGTTCAATACCTTAGATGACGGCACGCAAAAGAGTTGGGATATGCTATACAAGGCTTTCATTTAACAATATGGATACAATGTTGAGTTGGAAGTTACCTTGATGGAAGTTGAGTCCATTAGACAAAGGCCAAATGAAAATTTTGTGGACTATGTGAAAAGATGGAGAAATAAGGCTGCTTTGCTCAAGAAGAGGCCCGATGAATCTGATAAAATAAGAATGATTGTGAGAGGGGTGTTGCCTAGTCTTCGTGAAAGGATGTCTCATACACTCATCCGTGATTTCAAAGATCTCCTCCAAGCTAGTCTATAAATTGAAGAATGGGAAAGAGAGAAGAACCATTTTTTAATAAGAAGGAATGATAAAGGAAACTATCAGTCTTGTAACCAAGTCATGCAAAAGGCAGTTGGTGTTAATGCTACTAGCAAAGGAATAAGAAGATAGTTTTTAGAATTGGGAAAACTGCTGTCTTGGGTTCTTAATAAGCTTCAAAGGAAGGGATTGTTACAACCCTTAAATCCTCATCCTTTGCCTAACCCTCTCCCACCTAATTTCGACACTAAGGCATTTTCTCAATTTCATCAAATGCAAGGACACGACACGGATAGATGTGTAAGGTTGAGGCATGAGATCCAAAATTTGATTGATAGTGGAAAGCTACCCAAACCTAACAAGCTGAACATCAAAGACAATCCAATACCAAGGTTCAATAGAGTACCACCATCGGCAACCTTCATGATTGGAGGAGGTTTGCATGAAAGTTTTGTCATGTCTTTTTTCCAAGATGTGGATGGAGAAGCAACCAAAGAAGAAGAGTTATCTAGCGAAATTGAACAAGTTATGGAGGGTAAAGAAGTAGCAATTTGTGTTGTGAATGTGTTTTGGGATTCATGTGATAGTGATGACGATCTTATACCTAAGAAGTAGGAATGGACCTGGTCCGAGCCCGAAGAAGATGAAATAATGAACACTAGATCCAGTAAGCCTTATGCAAGGCCACCGCCTAAGGAGGTAGAAGTTAATAAAGGAAAGGAAGTTGAAGTAGGGAACAAAGAGAGGAAGATGATACTGTGCTCAAGCAATTGAAAAGAACCCAAGCAAGTGTTAGCATTTGGGACTTATTGGCTACTTCTAAAAAGCACCAAGAAACTATGGCCAAGGCCTTGGCCAGCATGCCAATTTCCACCTCCATAACACCGGAGGAGCTAAAAAACTTCATAAAAATTGAAGGAGTAATGAAATGCAAGGATATCTTTCTCAGATGGGAGCGGTATCTTTCTCAGATGCGGATTTACCAGAAGAGGGGAGAGATCACATCCGCCCTCTCTTTATCAAAATAGAAATCAAAGGGAAAAGGACTCCATGTGTAATGGTTGATGATGGGTTCGCCATAAATGTTTATCCACTTAAAATATTGCCAAAGCTAGCGATGTCAATGAGGGATCTAAACCCAACCGAAGTAACCATTCGGGCTTATGACAACACCAAGAGACATGCCGAAGAAACTTTCAAAGCTGCTGTCAAGGTTGGTCTAATTGAATCTATTATTGAATTTGTTGTTTTGGACATACCTGTTACCTTTGTCTTATTCTTGGGACGACCATGGTTTCATCCTCTTGGTGGAGTTCCTTCCACCCTTCATCAAAAGATCAAGTTCCCTAACGGAGATGAGACAGTGGTCATCGAGGCCGAAGATAATGAGGTTATTAATGCTCTAATGGTGGAGAGGCCCCTCAATGGTTTCCATGTAGCTATAATTTCTGATGATGAAGTAGTGGACTCTAAGGTCTTGAACATGATGAAGAACATGAGCTACCTTCCCAGAGCTAGTCTTGGAAAGGGCAAAGCCAGTGTAACAAAGCTTCTAGATTTTAAAACTCAAACTTCCAAGAAAGGGTTAGGGTATGAAGAAGCCAACAAAGATGTCCAGCCAAAGAAGAATGAGAAGATGAGCTTCCCGCCACATGAAAATATTTTTGTCAAAGCTCCAGACATGGGACAACTCCAAGGAAAGCCCGAGCCAATAATGTTCATGGAAAAGTTGATCTCAGGCTTTAAAATTTTTATCGATGTTGCCGAGTTAGTGGAACAAGTGAAGAAAGAGCTCACCCTGCTAGCCAACAAGGAGTCCAATCCGGAAGAGAAGAAGGGAGTTGTCCTGAAAAATAAGAAGACTTCGGAGGAGATCATTGCCCTAGTTGAAGAGAAGTTTGAAGATATTCTACTTTATGATTTTAAGAATAATGATTTTAATTTTGATTTTAATTTGTCTGCTTTGTATGAGGATGATGGTGTTTTCTTTTCCAAGATGAATGCAATAAAGTCTGATTTTGCTTACTTATGTGATGTTTCTCCTGATGGTTGCATACATTCAAATAGTGGTTACATGAACATCTTTAATATTAACTCTGTTGATACACAATCATTAAATTTGAGAACAACCAAAAATTCTAAAAGCATTAGCATAGCATCTGACCTTACTCCTAATGAGAGAGAGAGATTTGAAAAAATATTCAAAAAATATGAAGAAGTATTTGCTTGGTCTTATGAGGATATGCCTGGAATAGATCGAGACATAGCCGAACATCTTATTCCTACTTACACTCACATGAAACCTATCAAACAAAAGCTTAGGGGATTAAGACCTGAGTGGGCTGAATTGGTTAAAGAAGAGGTTACTAAACAAATGCAAGTAAAGTTCCTTAAAGTGATAGAATATCCAGATTGGCTAGCCGACATAGTACCCATGCCAAAGAAAGATGGAAGAATAAGGGTCTGTGTGGACTATAGAGATTTAAACAAGGCTTCTCCTAAAGATGATTTTCCTGTACCCCATATAGATGTCCTCATTAATAGTGCATCCTCTAGCATGCTACATTCATTTGTAGATGGATTTTTCGGATACAACCAAGTATTAATGGCCCAAGAGAATAAAGCCAAAACTGCTTTCATTACTACATGGGGTATATTTTGTTATAGGGTGATGCCGTTCAGATTAAATAATGCTAGAGCAACCTACCAAAGGATGGCCACCATATTATTTCATGACATGATGCACAAAGAAGTCGAAGTATATGTCGATGATATGATGGTGAAATCAGATACGAGGGAACAAGACTTCCAAAACTTAGAATTATTCTTCAATAATTATTCTTCAATAGAGCATTGAAATATAAGCTAAGATTAAACCCGAAGAAGTGTGTGTTCGGGATTTCCTCAGGCAAAATGTTAGGACATGTGATTGGTCCAAATGGCATTGAGATTAACCCTAACAAAGTTAAAGCAATCAGGGAATGCCTACCCCTAAGATAGAGAGAGAAGTTCAGGGATTCATTGGTAAATTGCAATACATTAGCAGGTTCATAACAAAGCTCACAACAATCTGTGAGCCTGTCTTCAAATTGCTTAAAAAGAATCAGCCGGTCTTATGGGATGAAGAGTGTCAAAAGGCCTTTGAGTGAATAAAGGAGTATCTACTAAATCCACCTATTTTGAAACCACCTAAACCCGGTAAACCCCTATTACTATACTTAGCAGTAGAAGAAGAGTCAGTAGGAGCTATGCTAGCTGATGAGAGTGATTTTATACTAGTTTTTAGTATGATTTTAATGTGTTTTTAGTTAATGTTTCATTTGATTTTTGTTTAAAGTTTGTTTTAAGTGTTTGTTTTAGGTTAAAGTGGAAAAATTCTCTTGGATGATCAAAACAAGCAAGAAAGAGCATGAATCAAGCAAGACATGGCCAAGCCAAATCAAGCTTGGCCGTGTCCCTCAAGAAAATTGAATGGCAGTACCTGACACAGGCAAGTGACACGCCCAAGCCAGTGGCTGTGTCACATGACACGGCCACAAGCTTGGCCATTTCCCATCCCTAGCGAAAGAACCAAGCAAGAAAGGAAAGAAAAGAGAAGCAGTAGCTGACACACCCAGGTGACACGCCCAAGCCAGTGGCCGTGTAACATGACACGGCCACAAGCTTGGCCGTGTCACCAATTGGAAGCAAAGAGTAGAGTTGGCAAAATGAAGAAACAAAAAGGGACACACCCACATGACACGGCCAAGCCACTGGCCATGTCACATGACACGGCCAGAAGCTTGGCCGTGTAACCTGGAGGAAAATAAGGAAAGAATGGGGTAGAAGGTGACACGGCCAGCAAGCTTGGCCGTGTCCCAAAGCAAAACATGAGACACGGCCAAGCCACTCTTGGCTTGGCCATGTCACCCTATAAAAAGGTGATTCTTCTACTCGATTTTGAGGAATAAGTGGGGGACAACCAATTACTTTTGCCAAAAGAAATACAAAACAAATAGAATGTGGGGAACAAGGGAGAGTGGTGTGAGCTGGTGTGAGTTGGAAAGCATGGCTTGGAGCTTTGGAGGGAAATAAAAAGAGAAGAAGAGGGAGTTTTGAAGAGGCTTCTGCAGAGAGGGCTAGAGGTTTGGGCGGGAAATAGAGAACAGAGGCAGAGAAGAGAGGTTTGAGAGGAGGAGGTTGGGCATACACGTTTTGGGCAAGGAGGGAGTGAAACTTTCCTTAACTCTTCATCTTCATCCTCCATTTCTATCCTCTCCAACATCTGCATCTTCCATTGGCAGCTTCTGGAGATTCAAGAAGCTACATTGAAAGGGGTTTTTCTATTTTCTCCTTTTATGTATTTTAATGTTATTGTTGTTGTTGTTGTATTAAGTGTATTGAACATGAACTAAATCATTCTCTATCTAGATGTTAATGAACCCTAGCCTATTTGTATGATTGGATACTTTTAATTGATTGAGTTGTTTTATTCTTATGATGCTTAATGATTATTGCCAATTGATGAAAGCATGCTTATTGATTGGTTGCCATTTTCATATTATTGAATTGAGAAAGCTTGATATGAATTGATTACTCATAAGGGTTGAGGATTGATTGGGGTGCTAGAGATAGACCTACAAGATCCTTTGGTTTATAGTTCCTTATTCTTAATTCAAGATCTACTTAATTGTGTTTGAGAAGAGATTCCAGCACTCTACTTAGTGATTATGGATTAATTCACTCGAAAGAGGCTTTAGTCTAAATTAGAGGAATGTCAACTCAACTCTATCATGTAATGTAATTGAGGCTAGGGGGATTCAATATCTAGATAGTATCTTTATCATCAAACCTTTTTACACAACACACAATTTATCTTTGCTTTCATTTATTTAAATTAGTTGTCTTTAATTATAAAACATCACAAAAACATTAATTTGCTAAACAACAGTTAAGATTTACACTAGTGCTTGTCCTTGTCCTCAGTGGAACGATACTTCACTCACTACTTTATTATTTGGGCAACCCGTGCACTTGCGATATTACTATAGCTCAAGCCGGCACGCACCACTAGCCCAAGCAGATGAGTCAGGGATTGAGCATGTAGTCTACTATTTGAATAGAAAGCTCATACCGTATGAAATTAAGTATAGTATCATTGAAAAGACCTGTATAGCTGTGGTTTGGTCTTTTAAGAAGTTGTGGCATTACTTTCAATCTTATAGTGTGCAAGCAATTTCCAGGTTGGATCCAATGAAGTACTTAAGGGAGACACCCTCTTTGATTGGGAAATATGGGCGATGGTTGATAATATTGGAAGAATTTGAGACTGAGTATGTAACCAAGAAAATAATCAAAGGTAGAGTAGTGGCAGAATTCCTAGCCCAACAACCATTACCGGATAGCGAAGAGGTAGTCTTGGAATTTTCGGATGAACATTTAGAGGCCATTGAAGTATAAGGATGGAAAATGTATTTTGACGGAGCAGTAAATAGGAAAGGAGCAAGTTTGGGAGTCATACTAGAATTGCTCGAAGGGAACTTATCCCCTTAGCCAAAAAGTTAAAATTTGGGGCAAACAATAATATGGTGGAGTACGAAGCATGTATCTTTGGTTTAGAAACCCTGATGATTATGAAGGTGGATAAGGTGGAAGTTTTTGGTCATTCATTGTTAGTAGTATCCCAAGTAGATGGAAAGTGGGAGTTGAAATAAGAGAAATTAAAACCATACCACCATTAGTTGACCATGATGAAGAAGAACTTTAAGGAGTACAAGTTTATACACTTGCCAAGAGAAGAAAACCAGATGGCTGATGCCCTAGCCACATTGGCTTCAGTATGGGAAAAGCCTGTCAACTTTTCCTTAAGCCTCTGATTTTGACTAGTTCATAAGCTCCTTGCTATGAATATGAGACAATCATGGAAATTGATACAGACCATGATGCATGGTATGATACTATAAGACGGTTTTTGGAGGAAAGGGAATACTCGTTAGGGGCAACAAAGAAAGAAAGAAGAGCCATAAGGCGGTGGTCCTTGCAATACATCACCTTCCATGGAGATTTATATCAAAGATGGCATGATGGGGTGCATTTGAGATGCTTGATGAAGCCTAAAGTGGAACATATCATGTCAAAAATGCATGCGAGAAGTTACAGTCCACACATGAGTGGTTTAGCCTTAGTTAAGAAGATAATTCGACAAGGTTACTACTGGCTGATCATGGAGAGAGATTATATTGAGTTTGTAAAGAAGTGCCAACAATGTCAGATGTATGGTAGTTTGAATCACATGCCTCCTGAAGAATTGCATTCTATGTCTTTACCCTAGCCCTTTGCCACTTGGGGTATCGACATTATAGGAGAGATACATCCGACAGCCTCAAACGGTCACCATTTTATTATAGTAACGGCAGATTATTTTTCAAAATGGGTCGAAGCTGAATCCTTCAACAAACTGGGGGCAAGTCAAATGGCTAGATTTATTGAAAAGAACCTCATATGTAGGTATGGAGTCCCACACAGTGTGATATCAGACAATGGGGTACAGTTTCAAGGAGCAGTTAAGGACTTATTCTCAAAGTACCAAATCCATCATCACAGATCCTCTCCTTATAGACAAAAGGCTAATAGTGCAGTAGAAGCAACAAACAAGATAATTAAGCAAATTATGTCCAAAATGACCAAGACATACAAGGATTAGTCAGAGAGATGCTTCCTTTTGCTTTATGGGATATAGAACAAGTGTACGAACACCGACTGGAATGACACCGTTCTCTTTGGTTTATGGGATGGAAACAGTGTTGCCAATTGAAATTGAGGTCAAGTCATTAAGAGTGGTCTTAGAAGCTAAATTGCCTGAGACGGAATGGGTAGTGAGCAGATACATACAGTTAGCTTTACTAGAGGAGAGAAGGTTAAAAGCACTGTATCATCATCAACTGTATCAAAGGAAGATAGCTCGGGCCTACAATAGAAGAGTTAAGATGAGAAAACTCAAAATCGGTGATTTAGTGATGAAACAATGTAAGCCTAATGTATCTGATCTAAGAGGAAAATTTAGGCCTAGCTGGGAAGGGCCATATGTTGTGAAACAAGTCATGAACAAGGGTGCAATGAAGTTATCAGACATGGAGGGGAATGAGTTTTGTGAGCCAGTGAACATTGACAGGTTGAAGAGGTTTTATGCATAAAAAAAAGAGAGAGAAAAAGAAAAAAGAGCTCGCTAGGTTGAAAACCCAAAAAGGGAGGACTAGGAAAAAGTTAGAGCAGTCCGCTAGTTTCGAAAACCCGAAAGGGCTGGCTAGGCAACAATTAGGGCTAAATGAGAGAAAATCATCAATTAGAAAACTCAAAAGGGCTAGTTGGCAACAGGAGTGATCTTGCATATGCTGGCTTTATGTTTGGTTGTTCTCTAATTTAATAAAACAGAATTAATATTAAAATTATTCTATGTGCAGTGTTATAAGTATTTGACCAGATACGAATGAAATAAATAAACACAATAGCAAAAGGTGATGAAAAATTATAAAAGGAAAAGAAGCATCTCTTATTACTTTTATTATTTTTTCATCCTAACAATACACTTTCTAAAGAAATTGACAAATGTAAAATCTATGGAAGACGATAAGTGTAACATGCAGGCCAACTTTGCTTCAGCCGATCCAAGTAGGCTTCAGTCAGACAAGGCATGTCTAAATCGGGAGCGAATTCAAAACCTCAAGGCTCAGCTCCATACTGAAGGTTAAGTCGGCGAGGATCATAACAAGTACCTGAATGAAGAGTAGCAAGAGGAACATACATCAAGTATGTTTGCATGGTGATACGAGAAATCTTCCACCAAGGTACTAACCGACGGATGTTGACTTCAGCGCGTGAGTGGATCCAGTCAACCTAATCAGCATATGAAGAAGCAGGGTGGAGTAGTTTTCTAGCAGAATGATGTCGCGAAAAATATCTGACAAAATCCATAGATGGAGTATCAAGCAAGCAGAGACGCCCCTGAAGCCAAATCTGTGAGGAAAAATTAAAAATTAAAAAAAAAAGGTCCACTAAGTTGAAAACCCGGAAAATCCTGCGGGCTAAATGGCAAGGTCCTGCAGACGAAATGGCCTGTTTTCGGCGATGAATTTTTTGTCACCGATTTTTCCGTCGTCGATTTTTATTTTTATTTATTTGTTTATTATTATTTATTATTATAATAATTTTTAAAAATTATAAAAAATAAATACTAAAATAAAAATTATTTAATTAAGATAACACAAAAATTATTTTGGACTAAATAAAATATATTAGACCGGACTGGGTAAAAAATTAAGGGTCTACAGTTTGCTCCCTACTTGAACGATCTGAGACTTTAGTAAAAGAGAGTGAAAAGCAATAAGACTTAATTTTTCTGAGATGGTTGAGGTTTTGGGTTCTGGACTCGGTTTGAGTTCTGGACTCAAAGAATAGTTTTATGATCTAGACCTAAGAGTAATTTTGGGTTCTGGACTTAGAAGAGATTTTAGGTTTTGGACCTAAGGATAATTTGGGTTCTGGGCCCAAGCTAAGTTCTGGACTTAAAAGAGATTTTAGTTTCTGGACCTAAGGGTAATTTGGGTTCTGGACCCGAGCTAAGTTCTGGACTTAGAAGAGATTTTAGGTTCTAGACCTAAGGATAATTTGGGTTCTGGACCCGAGCTAAGTTCTGGACTTAAAAGAGATTTTAGGTTCTGGACCTAAAGGTAATTTGGGTTCTGCACCTCAGCTAAGTTCTGGACTTAGAAGAGATTTTAGGTTCTAGACCTAAGGATAATTTGAGTTCTGGACCTGAGCTAAGTTCTAGACTTAAAAGAGATTTTAAGTTCTGGACCTAAGGGTAATTTGGGTTCTGGCCCCGAGCTAAGTTCCAGACTTAAAAGAGATTTTAGGTTCTGGACCTAAGGGTAATTTAGGTTCTGAACCCGAACTAAGTTTTGGACTTAAAAGAGATTTTAGGTTCTGGACCTAGATTTTAGGTTCTGGACCTAAGGATAATTTGAGTTCTGGACCCGAACTAAGTTCTGGACTTAGAAGAGATTTTAGGTTATGGACCTAAGGGTAATTTGGGTTTTGTACCCGAGCTAAGTTCTGGACTTAAAAGAGATTTTTGGTTATGGACCTAAAGGTAATTTGGGTTCTAGTCCCGAGCTAAGTTCTGGATTTCAAAGAGAATTTAGGTTTTGGACCTAAGTGTAATTTGGGTTTTGGACCCGAACTAAGTTTTGGACTTAGAAGAGATTTTAGGTTCTAGACCTAAGGGTAATTTGGGTTCTAGACCCGAGTTAAATTCTGGACTTAAAAGAAATTTTAGGTTCTGGACGTAAGGATAATTTGGATTCCGGACCCGAGCTAAGTTCTGGACTTAAAAAAGATTCTAGGTTCTGAACCCAAGGATAATTTGGGTTCTGGACCCGAGCTAAGTTCTGGATTTTTCCCCCACTCCCAGTGGAATGGTTCTTACGACTTCGGCACTGTTTAGGCTCGGGGCCTTAGAGAACACGAACCTAAGTACGGAGAAAATGGAGTCGCCACTCGAATGGGCCGGGAAAAAGAAAGGGGTGGATGACTTGATTCCTAAGGAATCCCCAACCCCCTAATGGGTTTAGAAAGTTGGGTACGTGTGGGGAAGGTGAGAAATGGCCCAGCCCCCACAACGCTCGGTTCATTGGAACCGGCCTCCTTTATAGATCTTAATATTATAAAATTCTTAAATATAATAATATTATCCATATTACACACAATAATTAAAATAAAGCATTGATAAATTGAAAATCAAAACAATGTCCAAGCAAAACAAATAAATGGACAACCATCCGAAGATGGAAACATGTCCTTACACTGTTCATGTCTAAACTAAATAGGACACCCACCAAAAGGTAGAAACATGCCCTTTACATTGGTTCTAAAATAGAAAAGCAATTTAAATTACATGATATTTGACTAATGAGGTACCCACCAAGAACAAACATACTTCTTATAACATTTGGAAATCAAAAAAATAAATCGATAAAGGTAAATAACCATTCATAATAAATAAATCATTCATCAAAGATATCAATCAAAATATAAAATGAATATCCATCCATGATAAATTAAATAAATCAATCATTGAAATTAAATAAACCAATAAAGCATTGAAAATAATTTAAAGCATGTAATACACTACATAATCAAATATAAAATTAAATAAAGCAAATAAAGATTCAAATTAGAGTTACTGTTTCTATTTAATATTCTTTATTTAATGTGTTTAGGGTTTTGGAATTTATGGGTTTAAGCTATTGTGAGTTTTAAAAGAATTGAAATGGAGCAAAGTTTTATAATTTAAGAGGTTGATAAAGTTCCTTGATTAACCAAATTAGTGCTTGAGAAGTGAAATCATGAAACTAGGGTTTGGACACTTTAAAACATTTAGATTTATGATTTATGGTTACTGGATCATTATTTTGTATTTAACATATTGAATTTTAATATTTAAATTTATAAGGTTTTAAGATTTTAAAGATTAGGATATAGAAAAATTAGGGTTTAAGGTTTTAAGGGAATTAAGGCTTAAGAAAACTAGGGTTTAGAATAATTAGTTTGAGGTTACTCTCTTCATTCTAAAGTTGAACTAGGGTTTAGTGTTTTTGGAGAATATATTTTATTTTAGAATTTGGAAAAACAATTTATAGTTTTATGAAGTTTTATGAAAATAAACAAAACAATTTAAGGTTAATAGAAACAAAAAAAAGGACATTTTTTAGGGTTTTTGGAAAGAAACAGATTCAATTTAGGGTTTTAAAAAATTGGAAAGCAAATTAGGTTTTTGGTAAATCTTGAAGCGATTTAAGGTTCCACCCAAAATTGTTTTTTGGATGAACAAGAAAAAAGACAAGCTTTGCTACCTTTGATGAATTAAATTGCTTGTTTGCTTCTTCCTATCAAATCTCAAATTCCACTATTTGATCCAAGTCTGATTGCTCCTAGTTTTTGTTCCCAAATTTCGATCCCCAAATTTCACCTCCTCCTCTTTCTGTGTTGTTTTAGTCCTTATTTATAGAATATTTTTATAATTAATTTTAGTTATTCACGGAATCTAACATTAATTAAGAAAAGGAAACCGAAACCTAATTGTATTTGGTATCGAAAAAATTTGCGTCGGAAAAATTTTGTTGGAAAAAAAAACTGCTGCGGAAAAATTGCGCTAGCAAAAAAGCTGTCGCAGCTGGCTGCGGGGCGAAAATTGGCCTACGGGCCATTTCACCTGCAGGAAAATCCTACGGGCGAAATGGCCCAAGGCCATTTCGCCGCAACCCTTTTTGGCGACGGAATTTTTTGTCGCTGATTTTTTTTATTTGTTTATTTTTACTATTTTTATTTTTTATTATTTATAAAAATTAAATACTAAAGCAAATATTATTTAATTAAGATAAAAAAAATTGTTTTGGACTAATTAAAACATATTGGACAACACAAATGTTTTTTGCCCTAATTAAAATATATTGGACCGGACTGGGTCAAAAATTAATTGTTTACAAATTGCCCCCTGCTTGAATGATCTGAGACTTTAGTGAAAACGAGTGAAAAGCAATAAGACTTAATTTTTGAGATTGTTGAGATTTTGGGTTCTGGACCCGGTTCGAGTTCTGGACTCAAGGATAATTTTAGGCTCTGGACCTGAGCTAAATTCTGGACTTAGAAAAGATTCTAGGTTCTGGACCTAAGAATAATTTGGGTTCTCGACCCGAGCTAAGTTCTGGACTTAGAAGAGATTCTAGGTTCTGGACCTAAGAAAAATTTGGGTTCTGGACTCGAGCTAAGTTCTGGACTTAAAGAAGATTCTAGGTTCTGAACCTAAGGAAAATTTGGGTTCTGGACCCGAGCTAAGTTCTGGACTTAGAAAAGATTCTAGGTTCTGGACCGAAGAAAAATTTGGGTTCTGGACCTGTAGACCCTTAATTTTTGTCCCAGTCCGGTCCAATATATTTTATTTAGTCCAAAATAATTTTTGTGTTGTCCAATATATTTTTTAGTCCAAAACAATTTTTGTTATTTTAAAGTAAGTAATATTTGCTTTTAAAATAAAAAAAAAGTCGGATTGCGGTTCGGCCATTTCGCCAGCAGGATTTTCCTACGGGCGAAATGGCCCGTAGGCCCATTTTGCCCTAGCTGCGGCAGCCTTTTCATGAGAGCAATTTTTCCTGCGGTAATTTTTTTCGCTGGCGCAATTTTTCCGCAGCAGTTTTTTTTTGCCAGAGAAATTTTTCGACGCAAATTTTTCGAAACCTAATACAATTAGGTTTCGGTTTCCTTTTCTTATTCAATATTATATGCCATGAGTAACTAGGATTAATAATAGAATTCTTCTATAAATAAGGAAGAAATCGGGAGGAAAAAAACAATCAGAAATTGGGACGAAGATTGGGAGAGTTTGAAATCGAAAATGAGTGGGAAAGCAGTGAAATCAATCTGACCTTTTGAGAGAAGAAGAAGCAAAGCCATTAACAATTCATCAAATGCAGCAACTACCTTTGTTTTTGTTCATCCAAGAAGAATTGTTTTTAGAGGAACCATCAAAAGGAGGTATGTATAGATTGTTTAATTTCCTCACAGTAGCTTAGATTATGAAATTGTGTTTTTTTAATTAAAAAAAACCTAGAACCCTAATTCCTTTTTTTCTAAAGTTAAAAACCTTAATTCGTTGCTTTGTTTTCCAAAAAGGTTTAAAATTGTTATTTTTACTTCTTCAAAATCTTAAAACCCTAATTGAACATGTTTTTTTTTCAAAACCAAAATTTGATTCTGTTTTTTTTTTCCAACAAATCCTAAAAACATCTTTTCTATTCATATAAACCTTAAATCATTTATTTACTTTAATAAAATTATCAATTGCTTTTTCCAAAATTCTAAAAAACCTAAACATTCACTGAAACCTTAATTCTAAAACACTAAACCCTAATGCAACTTCCAAACCTAAAACAGTGAACCCTAACCCCTTTAAAACTTAAACCCTAATTTTTTCTAAACCCTAATCCTTTACAACCCTAAAAATCACATAAACACAAAATTTTAATTTTACATAGTAAGCTTAAAACATAATTCAATGAGTAACCATAAACCACAAATCAAAAGTATTTCCATCCAAACATTAATTTGGTTAATCAAAGTGTTTTACCAACCTTTTAAAACATAAAATCTTTAATCCATTTTTATCACAGTAGCCTAAATTCTATAAATTCCAAAACCCTAACACATGAAATAAAGAACCCTAAATGGAAAGAGTAGCTATAATTTAGATTTTTATTTGCCTTATTTAATTCTATATTTGATTATGCTTTGGTTTATTCTATATGCTTTAATTTATTTAAGTTCAATGCTTGGTTTATTTAATTTATCATGGATGGATGCTTATTTTCTATTGATGTTTAATATCTTTGTGAATGATTTATTTATGATAAATGGTTATTTACTTTTATTTTCAAATGTCGTAAGGGGTATGTTTCCACTTGGTGGGTACCTCATTAGTTAAATATCATGTAATTTAATTTGTTTTTCTATTTTAGAACCTATGTAAAGGACATGTTTCTACCTTTCGGTGGGTGTCCTATTTAGGCATGTGATGTAAGGACATGTTTCCATCTTCGGATGGGTGTCCTTTTATTCGTTTTGCTTGAACCTTGCTTTGATTTTAATATATTGATGTTTTCTTTTAATTATTGTGTGTAATATGGATAATGTTGTTATACTTAAGAATTTTATAATATTAAGACCTGTAAAGGAGGCCGGTTCCAATGAATCGGGCGTTGTAGGGGTGCTGGGCCATTTCTCACCTTCCCCACATGTACCCAACTTTCAAACCCATTAGGGGGTTGGGGATTCCTTAGGAATCGAGTCATCCACCCCTTTATTTTTCCCAGCCCGTCCGGGTGGCGACTCCATTTTCTCCATACTTATGTCCGTGTTCTCTAAGGCCCCGAGCCTAAACAGTGCTGAAGTCGCAAGAACCATTCCACCAGGAGTGGGAGCAAAAATCCCCACTCACAGTGGCGACTCCACTGGGGATAAGAGAAGTTGATTCTGTTGGTCTTTATATTATTCTATTCTTTCTTATAATGATATTATCCATTGCATCATATTAGATTGCATTGTGTGCGTGAGTTAGGATGCCCGTGTTACCCGTGTTGTGTTATGTAAGGGATACCATACTTTCACTCAAGGTATGGAGATCGAGCATGGCATAACCACTCATAGCCTCATACATTTTGGTATATGCTTGCTATGGGAACCTATGCCTTTTACCCAAAGACTAAAGCTCATGTAAATGGCCTAGTTACTTTCCTTAGGTTTTACCCCAAATGCATGTTGTTTGACTATGGTTAATTTATCTTGGCTTAAATCATGGTTTATTTGGTTTGTTCTTTTTCTAATATGACCTAAGTATATTGTAAGCTGAAAATAAATTTTTCTTTAAAGTCCAAAAGACCAAAGCTATTTTCAAAACTTTTCAAGATGGTCTTTGGGCTTAAAACTTTTCTAAAAAAAAATCAAAAATTCTTTTGCTCATGGCCCAAATACTAAGCCCAAAATTCATTTTTTCTAAAATATTTATACAATGGGCTTAGAAACAAAATTATTCAATCTTTTCTTACAAAGAGCTTGCAAAAATATTTAGGTCAATTAAGAAATACCAAAAATCAATTGTGAGCCTCGTTTATACTAAGAATAATTAATCATGGGCTTGTTTTTGGCATGAATCATTAGTTACCTTTTTCAAGTGAAAAATCTATCTATGATAAACCTCTTAATTTAGTTTTAATCCAATATAGCATAAAAGCTACTTTAGTTGGTTGGATGGATTAAAACCTAATTAATGGGAATTATCATGGATGGATTTCCATTTTCGAAAATATAACTATTGGTTGAAACGTCCGAGGGAATTATTCGAAAACAAGATATCCCATGTTGATATTTTATTAACCATATACCTAGGAAAAGAGACTCGCCATTCGTGTATGGATGTTATAAGGTTGGAAGGAATGTCCTAATTATCTTTCTTCATTAATTGTTCGTGCATAAATGCATACATGCATACATTTGCATCTCATTGATCCTTTCTAGCTCACAGCCCTAGATTACGACAGTTCAAAAGCTTACAACAATCTGACCTACGCCGGAGACAAAGTATCTAGCAACGACTCAATCACTTGCTCACCTAAAACAATGGAGCCCGAACAAATTCAAAGAATGGTGGATGAGGCCCTCAACGCCAAGATGAAAGAAATAAAAGAGGCCCTGGCTGAGACCATGAAGAACCAATTGACTGCAATCTTAGAGAATCATGCCGAGGCATCTGCTAGCACTAAGAAGCCAAAGGATAAAGGGAAGGCTAAAGTTGGTGAAGTGGTTTGTAACACCCTCATACTCTATATAAGTACTATACATATACCTGGTATACATACAATACGTATATAAAGTATAAGAATGTCACTTTTCGTTTTACTTTAAAACCCTTTATTCAAGTTCAAGCGATATTACATTAAATTAAAGAACATTTATGAAAATCATTATTCTTATAAAAATACAACATAATTAAAATCACATATGTATGCATCACCTTCTAGTTGGTCTCGAGACACTCTTACCCTTCTCGTGGCATCACAGCTAGACTTCCAGATCAACCGTATAAATACCTACGCGATAAAACATCCGCGCTAAGCCCGAAAGCTTAGTAGTACAACTAAATAATAAAATACACTTTACCAAAATTATCATACCTCATATGTTTAGCATTATGTTTTAATGTTCTCTTACCACGTTTTCCTTTCTCAATGCATTCTTCATAAGTTCCCACTAATCTCATATACATAAACATATACATTAATTCAACCAATTACCATTCAAAGACATATTCAACACCTTTACGAAAGCAATTCTCACAAATTCCATATTCATATATATATATATATATATATTTTACACATCATACTTTATTTTTATAAAATCATATATCAAGAAAGTCCCTCAAAACATATTCACCTTCAATACATCAATGCACATATTACAAAAGCATAATTCATAACATTATTTTATCCACAATTCATCAAACATGAATCATACTTCCAATAAAGGCAGTTGTAGATCTCATTACTCATTTATTTCAACATTTAATATCACATTGACAACAAAGACAGACTCGGGCCCAAACAACACACTGATATGTTATTCCAAGTTCAGAGTTACTGCTTTGGTCCATAATCATAATCATCAAGCCCGTAGGCATCATCTATAAATATCTCTATCCATGGATAGTGTAACAGACCCAGTCTCTTGGACCATCAACTCGGCAAATCTCGAGGAGATCCTCAACCCGGCAAGACTGTTACTATAATTCACATTTCACATTTCACATTTATCAAGTAACAGACCCAGTCTCTTGGACCATCAACCCGACTAAATCGAGGAGATCCTCAACCCGGCAAGACTGTTACAAATCATATATCTCATAATCACAATTAGCAGAGTGTAACAGACCCAGTCTCTTGGATCTCAATTCGTCTCAAATTGAAGAGATCCTCAACCCGGCAAGACTGTTACCTTTCATTTTATAGGCATGCCTCCAAACTCAGAACTCTGGAAATGAATAACATATCAGACACACAATTCATCTATTATTTCATTATCAATTCTCATCATCATCTAGGCAAACATGCCCCACTTAATTCAATTGAATCATCACAGCCAATCACAATGGCTTCATATCACATTATATCTCAAATCACATTTCGAGTTTCATCATTGCTATATGCAACATCAATTACATTACTAAACAAACATATCATGAATCAATCATACCATATAGGCATGCTTCAATCATAAAATTAAAGTAATTCATCATCAATGATCTCATAATATTCCACATTATACACAACATGCCATTATTCATATGCATCATCAATCTACATATAGTACAATACAATTCATGAGATTGACAATGCATAAAACCTAACATGGTTCATATAATATCAACGTTATCATCAAATCATATTGATCAATTCAATTCGTCACTCAAGTATACATAATCAATGACATTGCACATACTTTTTCATTGATCATTATATCTTCCACATTTCCTATATTATCATTGATATATTCATACATAACAATTTACCTTATTCAAGAACTTAGAATCCTCCATATACATTTGGTTGGATCATTATCGTTTTAAGTGTGTTTAGGTACAAAAGACATTTGAAGATCCAACAATGTTTGAAGACCAAATAACAAACACATTTGCAAACACCCTCAAGGGACACGGCCAAGCTTGTGGCCGTGTCTCCCAATATAAACATCCAGTAGCCAACACGCCCAAGGGACACGGCCAAGCTTGTGGCCGTGTCACTCAACACCAATTCAAGCAGTAGCAAACACGGGCAATGGACACGGCCAAGCCAGTGGCCGTGTCTCTCAACACAACAATCCAGTACCAGACACGGGCAAGGGACACGGCCGTGTCTCTCAACATAAATTAGACAGTAGCAAACACAGGCAAGGGACACGGCCAAGCCAGTGGCCGTGTCTCTCCAAAACTCATCCAACACGGCCAAATTTGCCCTAACTTGGCCGTGTCTCTCATAACTTGGCCGTGTCCTACAATAATTTAAAGACCAAACACTCGAAATTCATCCAAACCAAACCCCAAATCAACATTTCATCATTTTCCTTACAATTATCTCAACTCATCATCACTTAGATATTAATTTCACACATTTATATACTTCAATCTCTTGCTATCATCCACTTACACACCAATCAAACCAAACATAACCTAAATCCAAAAGAAATCCAACTAAGAAGATAAAAACTTATATATATAAGTATAATCAATAAATTCAACTCAAGAGATGAGTACTTACCTGAATATGTTGCCAAATCTTCATCTCCATCTTCAATACTCTTAACATCCTTAAGAAATTTTGATGAAGATCACCTTTCTCTCTCTCTCTCGTGCTCTCTCTCTCTCTCGTGCTCTCTTGTCCACGAAGAAGAAGAATAGAAGAAGAAGAAAGAAAGAAAGAAGGTTCTCCTCTCTTCCTTCGTTCTTATCTCATATATATATATATAATAATAATAATAATAATAACAATTATACCATTAAATCTCCACCACACACAATTCCTTTTGACTTTCTTATTCTTTTCTCTTTCCTTCAATACACACATTGAATCCAAATACAACAATAACCCCAACACTTTTAGGGTATACTTTAGGATATTACATGGTTTTTGATGATGAAAAAGTGATCATTGATGATGATGATGATTGGGCTCAATACTACCATGATGTTCAAGAGAAGAAGAAAGAATCGAGGGTTGTTGAGAAAGCAACTATTGAAAAGATAAAGACATCCGATGTTGAAAAGATGATTGCTGATTTAGAAAAGAAATTTGAGAAGAAGCTAAAAACCGAAGAGATGTCCGAGATCGATAAACTATTTGAGCTAGATGAAGAAGTCCCGTACAAGTTCAAGATGCCATCTTTTGCAAAGTACAATGGCACCAGAAATCCTCATCTCCATGTGAAGCAGTATATCACTGCCATGCAGTCCACCCGAGCTACTAAGGCTCAAAACCTAAGGTACTTTATGCTCTCATTGGACCCTGTTGTCCAAAACTGGTTCAATACCTTAGATGATGGAACACAAAAGAGTTGGGATCTACTTTATAAAGCCTTCATCCAACAATATGGATATAATATTGAGTTGGAAGTTACCTTAATGGAAGTGGAGTCCATTAGGCAAAGGCCGAATGAGAATTTTGTAGATTATGTCAAGAGATGGAGAAACAAGGCCGCTTTACTCAAGAAGAGGCCCGATGAATCCGATCAAATAAGGATGATTGAGAGAGGGGTGTTGCCTAGTCTTTGTGAGAGGATGTCTCATATGCTCATCCATGATTTCAAAGACCTTCTCCAAGCTGGTTTGCAAATTGAAGAATGGGAAAGGGAGAAGAACCGTTTTTCAACAAAAAGGAATGAGAAAGGGAACTATCAATCTGGTAGCCAAAGCATGCAAAAGGCCGTCGGTGTTAATGCTTCTAACCAAGGAATGAGGAGACAATTTTTGGAATTGGGAAAACTGATGTCTTGGGTTCTCAATAAGCTTCAAAGAAAGGGATTGCTACAACCCTTAAATCCTCGCCTTTTGCCTAATCCTCTCCCACCTAATTTTGACACTAAAGCATTTTGTCAATTTCACCAAATGCAAGGGCATGACACAGATAGATGTGTGAGGTTGAGACAGGAAATCCAAAATCTAATTGATAATGGGAAACTACCTGTAGACCTTTAATTTTTGACCCAATCCGGTCCAATATGTTTTATTTAGTCTAAAATGATTTTTGTTGTCTAATTGGTCCAAAATAATTTTTATTAAATAATTTTTGATTTAGTATCTAATTTTTATTAATAAAAAATAGAAATAAACAAATAAAAGTAAAAAAATAAAAATAAAAATAAAAATCGGAGTCGAAAAAATCGGCGACGAAAAAATTATTACGCGGGCCAGTGGGCATTTCGCCGGCAGGAAATTCCTACGGGCGAAATCACTGTGCTATTTCGCAAGCAGAAATTTTTTGCCTGCGAAATAGCTTACGGGCCAGCTCTGCACGTGCTGCCGCAGCCAGTTGCAGCAGATTTTTTTGCCAGCGCAGTTTTTTTCGGCAGCGCAAATTTTCCGACGCAAATTTTTTGAAACCTAATCCAATTAGGTTTTGGTTTCTTTTTTTTATTAATATTACTTAACTTAACTAATTAGGAATAAACAACCTCAAACCACTATAAATAAGGATCAAAGACAATTAAAAAAGGGGAGGCAAAAATCCAAGAGTAGTTTGGAAAATTTGAAACCAAATCAAGGAAGGAAAAGAAGAAATTCAATTCAACTTTTTATGGAACAGCAGTAGCACGATTTAGAGGATTCAAAGGCAAAAAAAGCTTGTCTTTAGAGCTAGTTCATCCAAGAAGAATTGTTTTTGGAGAAATCATCAAAAGAAGGTATGTGTTAATTAATTTTCTTTAATTGTTTTTTTTTACACAGTAGCAAATCTATGAAATCAAAATTAAAAGCATTTGAACTTTAATTTAGTTTTTCTAAAGCAAAAAAAAAAAAAAACCTTATTTCGTTGGTTTATCTTCCAAAAGGCTTAAAATTGTTATTTTTTCTTCTTAAAAACCTTAAAACTCTAATTGAACATATTTTTCAACAAAACTAAGATGTAAATTCTGCTTCTTTTAAAATCTTAAAGTAGGTTCTATTTTATTCAAAAAGTCTTCTAAAACATCATTTCTAGTTATAAAAACTTTAGTTCACTTGTTTAAATTCATAAATTTCCATAAAATTTTAAATTGTCTTCCAAACCCTAAGATTAAAATTACCATCCGAGACCCTAAATTCCAAAATATCATATCCAAATTCAACTTCCAAAATTCATAATAATGAACACTAACCCTTTTAAAACCTTAAACCCTAATTTTTATGAACCCTAATCCTTTTAAAACATTAGAAAACATAAAAACATTAAAACCTAAATTTTACACAGTAGCTTAGGAACCCAATAACCAAAAATCACAAATTAAAGTATTTTAAAGTGTTTAAAACCCTAGTTTCATGATATCATCATTCAAACCTTAATTTTGTTAATCAAACAGTCTTACCAACCCTTTAAAACATAAAACCCTAATTTATTTTAATTCCATAAAAAGTCATAGAAGCCATAATTGGACTTTTATTTGCTTTATTCAATTCCATACTTGATTATGCTTTGATTTATTTCTTATGCTTTAATTTATTTAATTTCAATACTTGATTTATTTAATTTATCATGGATGGATGTTTATTTTATATTTTGATTAATAGCTTTGATGAATGATTTATTTATGATGAATGATTATTTACTTTTGTCAATTAATTTAGATTTCCAAAAGTTGTAAGAGGTATGTTTCCACTTGGTGGGCACCTCATTAGTTAAACATCTTGTAATTTAATTTGCTTTTCTATTTTAGAACCTATGTAAAGGGCATGTTTCTACCTTTTGGTGGGTGTCCTATTTAGGCATGTGCTGTAAGGACATGTTTCCATCCTTGGATGGGTGTCCATTTATTTGCTTTGTTTGGACATTGCTTTGATTTTAATATATTGATGCTTTCTTTTAATTATCATGTGTAATATGGATAATGTTATTATATTTAAGAATTTTATAATATTAAGACCTGTAAAGGAGGCCGGTTCCAAAGAACCAGGCGTTGTGGGGGTGCTGGGCCATTTCTCACCTTCCCCACACGTACCAAACTTTCTGAACCCATCAAGGGATTGGGGATTCCTTAGGAATCGAGTCATCCACCCATTTCTTTTTCCCGGCCCGTCCGGGTGGCGACTCCATTTTCTCTGGACTTAGGTTCGTGTTATCTAAGGCCCTGAGCCTAAACAGTGCTGAAGTTGCAAGAACCATTCCACCGGGAGTGGGGGCGAAAATCCCCGCTCACAGTGGCGACTCCACTGGGAATAAGAGAAGTTGATTCCGTTGGTCTTTATATTATTCTATTCTTTCTTATAATGATATTATCCATTGCATCATCTTAGATTGCATCGTGTGCGTGAGTTAGGATGCCCGTGTTACCCGTGTTGTGTTATGTAAGGGATACCATACTTTCACTCAAGGTATGGAGATCGAGCATGGCATAACCACTCATGGCCATGTACCATTTTGGTATATACTTGCTATGGGAACCTAAGCCTTTTTACCCAAAGACTAAAACTCATGTAATTGACCTAGTTACTTTCCTTAGGTTTTACCCCAAATGCATGTTGTTGACTATGGTTAGTTTATCTTAGTCTAAATCAATGCTTATTTGGTTTGCTCTTTTTCTAATATGACCTAAGTATATTGTAAGCTCAAAATAATTTTTTCTTAAAGCCTAAAAGACCAAAACTATTTTCAAAATTTTTCAAGATGGTCTTTGGACATAAAACTTTTCTAAAAACAAATCAAAAATTTTTTGGCCCATGGCCCAAATACTAAGCCCAAAATCCATTTTTCTAATCTTTTTTACAATGAGCTTAGAAACAAAACTATTTTCACCCAAGGATTTTTTACAAAGAGCTTGCAAAAATATTTAGGTCAATTATGAAATACCAAAAATCAATTGTGGGCCTAGTTTACACTAAGAATAAATTAATCATGGGCTTGTTTTTGGCATGAACCATTAGTTACCTTTTTCAAGTGAGAAACCTATTTGTAATAAAACTCTTAATTTGGCTTTAATCCAACATAGCATAAAAGCTACTTTAGTTGGTTGAATGGATTAAAACTTAATTAATGGGAATTATCATGGATTGATTTCCATTTTAAAAAATATAACTTTTGGTTGAAACGTCCGAGGGAATTATTCAAAAGCAAGATACCCCATGTTGGTATTTTGTTAACCATATACCTAGGAAAAGAGACTCGCCATTCCTGTGTGGATGTTATAAGGTTGGAAGGAACGTCCTATTTATCCTTGTTTGTTGATTGTTTGTGCATACATGCATATATTTGCATCTCATTGATCCTCTCTGGCTCACAACCCTGGATTACGATAGTTCAAAAGCCTACAACAATCCGACCTACGCCGGAGATGAAGTATCCAGCAATGACTCAATCACTTGCTCACCTAAAACAATGGAGCCCGAACAAATTCAAAGAATGGTGGATGAAGCCCTCAGTGACAAAATGGAAGAGATCAAAGAGGCCATGGCCGAGACCATAAAAAATCAACTAGCTGCAGTTTTAGGAAACAATGCCGAAGCATCTGCTTGTACCAAGAAAGTCAAGGGGAAGACCAATGTTAGTGAAGTGGTTTTTAATGATGATAAGGTGATCATTGATGATGATGATTGGGCTCAATACTACTAAGATCTTCAAGACAAAAAGGAGCCAAAGGTCGTTGAGAGGGCAACTATTGAAAAGACCGAGACATCCAATGTTGAAAAGATGATTGCTAATTTAGAAAAGAAATATGAGAAGAAGCTAAAAAGCAAAGAGATGTCTGAGATCGACAAACTATTTGAACAAGATGATGAGGTCCCTTATAAGTTCAAGATGCCTTCCTTTGCTAAGTACAATGGCTCCAGAAATCCCCATCTTCATGTGAAGCAGTATATCACTGCCAAGCAATCTGCCCGAGCTACTAAGGCTTAAACCCTAAGGTACTTCATGCTCTCATTGGACCCTACTGTCCAAAATTGGTTCAATACCTTAGATGATGGAACACAAAAGAATTGGGATTTACTTTACAAAGCCTTCATCCAACAATATGGATATAATGTTGAGTTGGAAGTTACCTTAATGGAAGTGGAGTCCATTAGGCAAAGACCGAATGAGAATTTTATAGATTATGTCAAGAGATGGAGAAACAAGGCTGCTTTACTTAAGAAGAGGCCCGATGATTCCGATCAAATAAGGATAATTGTGAGAGGGGTGTTGCCTAATCTTCGTGAGAGGATGTCTCATACACTCATCCGTGATTTCAAAGATCTTCTCCAAGCTGGTCTACAAATTGAAGAGTGGGAAAGGGAGAAGAATCATTTTTCAATAAAGAGGAATGAGAAAGGGAATTACCAACCTAGTAATCAATGCACGCAAAAAGAAGTTGATATTAATGTAACCGGTCAAGGAAATAAAAGACAATTTTCAGATCTTGGGAAGCCTTTATCTTGGGTTCTCAATAAGCTACAAAAGAAGGGATTGTTACAACCTTTGACTCCTCGTCCTTTACCTAATCCTCTTCCACCTAACTTTGATACTAATGCATTTTGCCAATTCCATCAAAGGCCTGGACATGAAACAGACAATTGTATGAAGTTGAGGCATGAGATCCAAGATTTGATTGATAGTGGCAAGCTACCCGAGCCGGATAAGCCCAATACCAAAGACAACCCTTTGCCTAAATTTGGAAGACTGCCACCACCAGCAACCTTTATGGTGGGAAAAGGATTGGAAGAAAATTTTGTTTTATCCTCTTTTCAAGATGAGAATGTTGAAGATGTGAAAGGAAAAGAAGCCTAACTCAATGAACTTTCCTTAGCTTGAATGTTGCTTTTCAATCTTACTTTATTTAATATTTTGGAACTATTGGGTTTTTCAAATTTAAAGTTGATTAAATAAATTACTTTCATCAAAATTTTTGTTGGTCTTTGTTCATTTTGGTGCTCGACCAATGAGATAATTCATGAATTAATATATTTATGCATCATGACTTGAATGACTTTACTAGGTGAGGGAATGGCTCTATAGCATTGAGTTGTGTATGCTTACTTAGAGAGGGCTCCTGCATAATTACCTTTGTCTAGGTCCTAGTCAGTCTTAGAACATGCTTTGACAAACTTTTGAGGCGAAATTGAACTCTGCTTATTTAAGAGAGAAATGATCTAGGCATTATTTTGTTAGCCAACAACTAGTATCCACCCAATTAAATATCAATCCCTAGTTGTCCCTTTAAGCCTTCATAAAATTTTAGCTTTCTTTTTATTGGCTTACAAACCCCAATAACCTACCCTGAGCTGTTGTGATACTTTTGACAATTCTTATGATTACTAAGATGAATAGGCAAGAAGATCAAAGAAAGTAATGATTAGTCAAGATCATGAGGATAGTTGAAGTTTCAAGACCATGAAGATAGTTGAAGTTCTCAAGACCATGAAGATAATTGAAGTTCTCAAGATCATAAGGATAGTTGATGTTCTCAAAACCATAAGGGTAGTTGAAGTTTTCCTAATATCTCTAATACATCAACATCAACATCAGAGTAACAAATGATTTATCCCTATTAAAGAAGATTTATGTTACTCCACTTATCCATTATTGGAAGCCCAAGTTAGTACAAACCAAGACAACTCTTTTTAGAGCTAAAAAAACAAAAAAAAAAGAGAAAAAAGAAGAAAACAAAAGAAAAACAAAAGAAAAAAAAAGAAAAGGAAGAAAGATAAAATCTAAAAAGGTGGTTCAAAAAGCCAACTGAGTTCTCTTTTACCTAAGACAATAAAAGGCTTCCATTTTATGGATTGACTTGAATTGGTCCCAACACAACCAAAGATTCAATCAAAATCAAAGAAAAAGGAGGAAGTCCATCCAGTTCTTGAAAGTTCTGTACTTGATAGTCCTACAAGAAAGAAGGACAAAATGATAAAAGAAAGGGAAGAGTAAGGAAAGAGAAAGAAAAGGGAAGAGTAAGAAAAATAAAGAGGAAAAAAGGGAAAAGAAGAAAAGAAACATATTTGGGTCTTAAACTTTTTGCAAGGGCAAAAGCTGTCCTAATCAAGATCCAGATTAATGCCAAGAAGATAGAAGGAATTTGGAGTCTAGAAAGATTGCTCCCAACTGTCTAAAGTTCCAACAAGAAATTTGTAGTGTGAGGGTTTGTCCATTGTGTCACACCAGCTCCAATCTCAAAATGGCCTCCACTTTAACCCATGTCCCTTATAGATCCCGTTTCAAGCCTATCAAAGACCTGTTGATCTCTCTTGGTAGGTAGAATCTATTAGTGGAGATAGTTTGGATAAGCATGCATATGAGATAAACAATATTTAAACTCAAATAAGACATTTGGCCAAGCAATGTGTATGTACCTATCTGAAGTGCAACAATTCTTGCTTAAATAGAAATGATTCCAGAGTTTAGTACGGTAACTAGGGTTGTCATGTTATAGATATATTAATTTGGAAAAATCAAGTCCTGAGGTACATTGACATCGATTTGGCAAAGCCAACATTTGATTTCAAAATCAAAATTAAAAAAAAAGAGTGTTTTGTCATACAAAGCCTTCAAGTTAAGGGAAGTATGTTGAATTGATTATTGGCAAGGTCATGAAGAAACTACCAACTGACAAGCTGAAACATAGTTTGAAATGGATACATCCCTGACTCTGCTGCTTAGGGTCTCCACCACTCATGTTTTCAACATCTTGAAGATAAAAGCCAAATGCAAAGCTTTTGATCATTTCAATGCGAGACTTGAACGAGCGTCAAAAAGGAACCAATGAGAACACTTCTGCTAATCACCTCGGTCTATGAGTTGATGGAACGACTGTAAGTATTATTCATGCATATCATGCATACATGCGCATATTACATCACACTTTCTTGTCTTAATGAACAACAAACACCCTGAGAATTAAAGAATCAAAAGAAGATATTGAATCAAGGGGGCATGGAAAGCCTATTCGCTTATGGAAGCCCCAGTCACTTTGCAAAGAGAAGAAATGCATTCTTATGCAAATAACTAGACAAGAAAAATATCAATCAAAGCTTGCATGAAAGAAAAAAAATCCTTGGGGGGGGGCAAGGAGAGGATATAAGATCCAATCAAAATTGGAGAAAAAAGGAAAAGCAGTTGCAAGGGAAAAGTGGTTAAAGTGCAAAAACTCCCTTGGAAGATCAAAACAAGGAAAACATAGATCAAGCAAGACATTGCTAAGCCAAATCAAGCTTGGCCATGTCACCTCAAAGGAAATCTTGGCAGAACATGACATGGGCAGGAGACACGGCCAAGCCACTGGCCGTGTCTCACCTAAAGGGAAAAGCCAAGAAAGACCAAGCAAAGAGAGAAGGGAAGCAGTAGGTGACACGGCCAAGCCACATGGCCACAAGCTTGGCCGTGTCCCATCCTAAGCCAAGAATAAAGAAGAACCAAATAAAAAACACAGAAGCGGACACACCCAGGGGACACGGCCAAACCACTGGCCTTGTCACTCCCATCTTCAAAGAACAAGAAGACCCGATCTCAAAGGATGAAGATCCATTTACAAGGGTGAAGACCCAATCTCAAAGGATGAAGATCCATTTTCAAGGGTGAAGACTCGATCTCAAAAGATGAAGATCCATTTTCAAGGGTAAAGACCCAATCTCAAAGGATGAAGATCCATTTTCAAGGGTGAAGACCCGATCTCAAAAGATGAAGATCCATTTTCAAGGGTGAAGACCCGATTTCAAAGGATGAAGATCCATTTTCAAGGTGAAGACCTGATCTCAAAGGATGAAGATCCATTTTCAAGGGTAAAGACCCAATCTCAAAAGATGAAAATCCATTTTCAAGGGTAAAGACCCGATCTCAAAAGATGAAGATCCATTTTCAAGGGTGAAGACACGATCTCAAAAGATGAAGATCCATTTTCAAGGGTGAAGACCCGATCTCAAAGGATGAAGATCCATTTTCAAGGATGAAGACCTGATCTCAAAGGATGAAGATCCATTTTCAAGGGTGAAGACCCGATCTCAAATGATGAAGATCCATTTTCAAGGGTGAAGACCCGATCTCAAAGGATGAAGATCTATTTTTAAGGGTGAAGACCCGATCTCAAAGGGTGAAGATCCATTTTGATGGTGAAGAATCACAATGCATAAAACAGCCGGAGCAGTCAGACTTCTCAAATGATAAAAGGTCAGTCAAACTCAATCTCGGGTCCAAGCACCCATTCTCGGGTCCAAGTACCCAAGCTCGGGTCCAAGTACCCATTCTCGGGTCCAAGTACCCAAATCAAATCAATCTCGGATCTAAGTACCCAAATCAAATCAATCTCGGGTCCAAGTACCCAAATCAAATCAATCTCGGGTCCAAGTATCCAAATCAAATCAATCTCAGGTCCAAGTACCCAATACCGGGTCCAAAATCCAAATTTTTCTTAGGTCCAGAACCTAGAATTATCCTTGAGTCCAGAACTCGAACCGGGTCCAGAACCCAAATTTTCCTTAGGTCCAAAACCTAGAATTATCCTTGAGTAAACTCGAACCGGGTCCAGAACCCAAATTTTCTTTAGGTAGAGAACCTAGAATTATCCTTGAGTCCAGAACTTGAACCGGGTCTAGAACCCAAATTTTCTTTAGGTCCAGAACCTAGAATTATCCTTGAGTCCAGAACTCGAACCGGGTCCAGAACCCAAATTTTCCTTAGGTCCAGAACCTAGAATTATCCTTGAGTCCAGAACTCGAACCGGGTCCAGAACCCAAATTTTCCTTAGGTCCAGAACTTAGAATTATCCTTGAGTCCAGAACTCGAACCAGGTCCAGAACCCAAATTTTCCTTAGGTCTAGAACCTAGAATTATCCTTGAGTCCAGAACTCGAACCGGGTCCAGAACCCAAAACCTCAACCGTTTCATCAAAAATTAAGTCTTATTTCTTTTCACTCTCTTTCACTAAGGTTTCAGATCATTCAAGCAGGTGGCAAACTGTAGACCCTTAATTTTTGACCCAATCCGGTCCAATATGTTTTATTTAGTCTAAAATGATTTTTGTTGTCTAATTGGTTCAAAATAAATTTTATTAAATAATTTTTGCTTTAGTATCTAATTTTTATTAATAAAAAATAGAAATAAAGAAATAAAAGTCAAAAAAATAAAAATAAAAATAAGAATCGGAGTCGGAAAAATCAGCGATAAAGAATCGTCGCGCGGGCCCGTGGGTACGAGCCCATGGGCATTTCGCCCGCAGGAAATTCCTGAGGGAGAAATCACTATGCTATTTCTCACGTAGAAATTTTCTGCCTGCAAAATAGCCCGGCTAGAAATAAGGATCAAAGACAATTAAAATAGGGGAGGCAAAAATTCAAGAGTAGTTTGGAAAATTTGAAACCAAATCAAGGAAGGAAAAGAAGAAATTCAATTCAACTTTTTTTCTAGAACAGTAGTAGCACGATTTAGAGGATTCAAAGGCAAAAAAAGCTTGTCTTTGGAGCTAGTTCATCCAAGAAGAATTGTTTTTGGAGAAATCATCAAAAGAAGGTATGTGTTAATTAATTTTCTTTAATTGTTTTTTTTTACACAGTAGCAAATCTATGAAATCAAAATTAAAAATCTTTGAACTTTAATTTAGTTTTTCTAAAGCAAAAAAAAAACCTTATTTCGTTGGTTTATCTTCCAAAATGCTTAAAATTGTTATTTTTTCTTCTTAAAAACCTTAAAACTCTAATTGGACATATTTTTCAACAAAACTAAGATGTAAATTCTACTTCTTTTAAAATCTTAAAGTAGGTTCTATTTCATTCAAAAAAATTTCTAAAACATCTTTACTAGTTATAAAAACTTTAATTCACTTGTTTAAATTCATAAAATTTCATAAAATATTTAATTGTCTTCCAAACCCTAAGATTAAAATTGCCATCCGAGACCCTAAATTCCAAAATATCAAATCCAAATTCAACTTCCAAAATTCAAAATAATGAACACTAACCCTTTTAAAACCTTAAACCCTAATTTTTATGAACCCTAATCCTTTTAAAACATTAAAAAACATAAAAACATAAAAACCTAAATTTTACACAGTAGCTTAGGAACTCAATAACCAAAAATCACAAATTAAAGTATTTTAAAGTGTTTAAAACCCTAGTTTCATGATATCATCATTCAAACCTTAATTTTGTTAATCAAAGAGTCTTACCAACCCTTTAAAACATAAAACCCTAATTTATTTTAATTCCATAAAAAGTCACAGTAGCCATAATTGGACTTTTATTTGCTTTATTCAATTCCATACTTGATTATGCTTTGATTTATTTCTTATGCTTTAATTTATTTAATTTCAATACTTGATTTATTTAATTTATCATGGATGAATGTTTATTTTATATTTTGATTAATAGCTTTGATAAATAATTTATTTATGATGAATGATTATTTACTTTTATCAATTAATTTAGATTTCCAAAAGTTGTAAGAGGTATGTTTCCACTTGGTGGGTATCTCATTAGTTAAATATCATGTAATTTAATTTGCTTTTCTATTTTAGAACCTGTGTAAAGGGCATGTTTCTACCTTTTGGTGGGTGTCCTATTTAGGCATGTGATGTAAGGACATGTTTCCATCCTTGGATGGGTGTCCATTTATTTGCTTTGTTTGGACATTGCTTTGATTTTAATATATTGTGCTTTCTTTTAATTATTGTGTGTAATATGGATAATGTTATTATATTTAAGAATTTTATAATATTAAGACCTATAAAGGAGGCCGGTTCCAAAGAACCGGGCGTTGTGGGGGTGCTGAGCCATTTCTCACCTTCCCCACACGTACCCAACTTTTCGAACCCATTAAGGGATTGAGGATTCCTTAGTAATCAAGTCATCCACCCCTTTCATTTTCCTGGCCAGTCCGGGTGGTGACTCCATTTTCTCTGGACTTAGATCCGTGTTATCTAAGGCCCCGAGCCTAAAAAGTGCTGAAGTCGCAAGAACCATTCCACCGGGAGTGGGGGCGAAAATCCCCGCTCACACTACCTAAGGCCAATAAGCCAAACACCAAAGACAACCCATTACCAAAATTCAATAGGGTACCACCACCAGCAACCTTCATGATTGGAGGAGGTTTACATGAGGATTTTGTCATGTCTTCTTTTCAAGATGTGGGTGGAGAAGCAACCAAAGAAGAAGAGGTATTTGGTGAAATTAAACAAGCTATGATGGGTGGAGAAGTAACAATTTGTGTTGTCAACAGGTTTTGGGATTCAAGTGATAGTGATGATAATATTGTATCAAAGAAGGGGGAGTGGACTTGGTCCGAGCCCGAAGAAGATGAGGTGATGAACACTAGATCTGGTAAGCCTTATGCAAGGCCACCACCTAAGGAGGTAGAAACTAATAAGGGAAAGGAAGTTGAAGTAGAAGAAGATGATGCTGTGCTCAAGCAATTGGAAAGAACCCAAGCAAGTGTTAGCATTTGGGACTTATTAGCTACTTCTAAAAAGCACCGAGAAACTATGGCCAAAGCCTTGGCTAGTATGCCAATCTCTACATCCACAACACCGGAGGAGCTGACCAACTTCATAAAAATTGGAGGGGTAATGAAATGTGAAGAGGTTCAAAAGAAGAGTGAAGTTAATATGGGAGCAGTTTCTTTTTCATATGCGGATTTACCGGAGGAGGGGAGAGACCACATCCACCCTCTCTTTATCAAAATAGAAGTCAAGGCGAAGAGGACTCCATGTGTAATGGTCGATGTTGGGTCCGCCATAAATGTTTGTCCACTTAAGATATTGCAAAGCTAGCCATGTCAACAAGAGATCTAAACCCGACTGAGGTAATTATTTGTGCTTATGATAACACTAAGAGGCATGCCGAAGGGACTTTCAAAGCGGCTGTCAAGGTTGGTCCAATTGAATCTATTTTTGAGTTTGTTGTTTTAGACATACCAGTCACCTTCGCCTTGCTTTTGGGATGACCATGGTTTCATCCTCTTGGTGGAGTTCCTTCCTCCCTTCATTAAAAGATCAAGTTCCCCAATGAAAATGAAACAGTGGTCATTGAAGCTAAAGATAATGAGATTGTTAATGCTCTAATGATTGAGAGGCCTCTCAATGGTTTTCAAGTAGCTACAATTTCTAACAATGAAGTAGTGGACTCCAAAGTTTTGAATATGATGAAGAACATGAACTACCTTCCCGGAGCTGGTCTTGGAAAGGGAAAGGCCGGTTTGACAAAGCTGCCAGATTTTAGAACTCAAACTTCCAAGAAGGGGTTGGGATATGATGAAGACAATGATATCGAGCCAAAGAAGAGTGAGAAGATGAGCTTCCTACCACTTGAAGAGATCTTTGTCAAAGCTCCAGTTATGGGACCACTCCAAATCATGTTCATGGGTAAGTTAATCCCAGGTTTTGAAATTTTTACAGATGTGGCCGAGCTAGTGGACCAAGTAAAGAAAGAGCTCACCTTGCCAGCCAACAAAGACTCCGATCCAAAAAGAGAAGAATGAAGTTGTCCTGAAAGCTGAGAAGACTCCGGAGGAGATTGCTACCCTAGTTGAAGGAAAGTTTGAAGACATCCTGCCTTATGATTTTGAGAATAATGATTTTGATTTTGATTTTAATTTGTCTCTTTGTATGAGGATGATGATGTTTTCTTTTCCAAAATGAATGCAATAAAGTCTGATTTTGCTTACTTGTTTGATGTTTCTCATGATAGTTGCATACATTCAAATAGCAGTTACATGAGCATCTTTAATATTAATTCTGTTAACACACAATCATTAAATTTGGGAACAACTGAAAATCCTAAAAACATTAGCATAGCATCCGACCTTATTCCTGATGAGAGAGAGAGATTTGAAAAAATATTCAAAAAATATGAAGAAGTGTTTGCTTGGTCTTATGAAGATATGCCGGGGATAGATCGAGATATAGCCTAGCATCATATTCCAACTCACACTCATATAAAACCTGTCAAACAAAAGCTTAGGCGATTAAGACCTGAGTGGGCTGAATTGGTTAAAGAAGAGTTCACTAAGCAAATACAAGTGAAGTTCCTCAAAGTGATAAAATATCCAGATTGGCTAGCAAACATAGTGCTTGTGCCAAAGAAAGATGGAAGGATAAGGGTCTGTGTAGATTATAGAGATTTGAACAAGGCTTCCCCTAAGGATGATTTTCCTTTACCTCATATAGATGTCCTCATTGATAGTGCAGCCTCTAGCGTGCTACACTCGTTTGTAGATGGATTTTTCGGATACAATCAAGTGTTAATGGCCCAAGAGGATAAAGCCAAAACTGCTTTCATTACTACATGGGGTATATTTTGTTATAGGCTGATGCCGTTCGGCTTAAAGAATGCTGGAGCGACCTATCAAAGGATGGCCACCACTTTATTTGATGACATGATGCACAAAGAAGTTGAAGTATATGTTGATGATATGATGGTCAATTTAGATACAAGGGAACAACACTTCCAAAATTTAGAATTATTCTTCGATAGAGCTTTGAAATATAAGCTAAGACTAAACCCGAAGAACTGTGTGTTTGGTGTTACCTCAGGTAAATTATTGGGACATGTGATTGGTCCGAATGGCATTGAGATTGATCCTGACAAAGTAAAAGCAATCAGGGATATGCCAGCCCCTAAGACGGAGAAAGAAGTTTGGGGATTTATTGGCAAATTACAATACATGAGCAGATTTATAGCAAAGCTCACAACAATCTATGAGCCTATCTTCAAATTGCTTAGAAAGAATCAGCCGGTCATTTGGAATGAAGAATGCCAAAAGGCCTTTGAGCGAATAAAAGAGTATTTGTTGAATCCACCTGTTTTAAAACCACCTAAACCTGGCAAACCTCTATTACTATACTTAGCAGTAGAAGAAGAGTCAATAGGAGCCATGCTAGCCCAAGCAGATGAGTCAAGGATTGAGCATGCAATTTACTATTTTAGTAGAAAGCTCCTACCTTATGAAATTAAGTATAGTGTCATTGAAAAGACTTGTATAGCCGTGTTTTGGTCTTCTAAGAAATTACGGCATTACTTTCAATCGTATAGTGTGCAAGTAATGTCCAGGTTGGATCCAATGAAGTACTTGAGGGAGCACCCTCTTTAATTGGGAAATATGGTCGATGGATGATAATATTAGAAGAATTTGAGATTGAGTATGTAACTAGGAAAACAATCAAAGGTAGAGCGGTGGCAGAATTCCTGGCCCAACAGCCATTACCAGAAAGTGAAGAGGTAATCTTGGAATTTCTGAATGAACTTTTAGAAGCAATTGAAGTAAAAGGGTGGAAAATGTATTTTGATGGAATAATGAACAGGAAAGGAGCAGGTTTGGGAGTTATACTAGAATCGCCCGAAGGGGAGCTCATCCCTTCAGCCAAAAAATTGAAATTTAGGGTAACCAATAATATGGTGGAGTACGAAGCTTGTATTTTCGGTTTGGAAACCCTAATGATCATGAAGGTGGATAAGGTGGAAGTTTTTGGTGATTCATTGCTAGTTGTATCCCAAGTAAATGGAGAGTGGGAGTTGAAAGAGGAAAAATTAAAACTATACCATCATTACTTGACCATGATGAAGAAGAACTTTAAGGAGTGTAGGTTTATACACCTATCGAGAGAAGAAAATCAGATGGCTGATGCCATAGCCACATTGGCTTTGGTATGGGAAAAACCTGTTAGCCTATTTCTTAAGCCTCTGATCTTGACCAGTTCATCAACTCCTTGCTATGAATATGAAACAATCATGGAAATTGATACAGACCATGATGCGTGGTATGATACTATAAGGCAATTTTTGGAGGAAAGAGAATACCTGCTGGGGGCAACAAATAAAGAGAGAAGAGCCATAAGGTGGTGGTCATTGCAATACATCACCTTCCATGGGGAGTTATATCGAAGATGGCCTGATGGGGTGCATTTGAGATGTTTAAGAAAGCCTGAAGTGGAGCACATCATGTCAAAGATACATGCGGGAAGTTGTGGTCTGCACATGAGTGGTTTGGCTCTAGTTAAGAAGATTATTCGACAAGGTTACTACTGGTTGACCATGGAGAGTGATTGAATTGAGTTTGTCAAGAAGTGACAACAATGTTAGATGTATGGTAACTTGAATCACATGCCTCCTAAAGAACTGCATTCTATGTCTTCTCCCTTACCATTTGCCACCTGGGGTATCGACATTATAGGAGAGATACATCCGACAGCTTCAAACGGACGCTGTTTCATTGTGGTAGCAGTAGATTATTTTTCAAAATGGGTCGAAGCCGAAGCTGAATCCTTCAACAAGCTGGGTGCAAGCCAAATGGCTATATTTATTGAAAAGAACCTAATCTACTGGTACGGGGTCCCGCATAGTGTGTTATCAAACAATGGGGTACAGTTTCAAGGAGCAGTTAAGGATTTATTCTTGAAGTACCAAATCCATCATCAATCCTCTCCTTATAGACCAAAGGCTAATGGTGCGGTTGAAGCAACAAACAAAACAATTAAGCAAATTCTGTCCAAGAATTACAGGGATTGGTCAGAGATACTTCCCTTTGCTTTATGGGGATATAGGACAAGTGTGCGAACACCTACTGGAATGACACCGTTCTCTTTGGTTTATGGGATGGAAGTGGTATTGCCAATTGAAATTGAGATCAAGTCGTTAAGAGTAGTTTTGGAAGCTGAACTGCCTAAAACGAAATGAGTAGCAAGCAGATACACACAGTTAGCTCTACTAGAAGAGACAAGGTTAAAGGCACTATATCATCACCAACTGTATCAAAAAAAGATAGCTCAGGCCTACAATAGAAGGGTTAAGGTCAGAAAATTCAGAGTCGGGGATTTGGTGTTGAAGCAATGTAAGCCTAATGTATCTGATCTAAGAGGGATGTTCAGGCCTAGCTGGGAAGGGCCATATGTCGTGAAACAAGTCATGAACAAAGGTGCGTGTGAGCGGGGATTTTCGCCCCCACTCCCGGGGGAATGGTTCTTGCGACTTCGGCACTGTTTAGGCTTGGAGCCTTAGAGAACACGGACCTAAGTCCGGAGAAAATGGAGTCGCCACCCAGACGGGCCGGGAAAAAGAAAGGGGTGGATGACTCAATTCCTAAGGAATCCCCAACCCCCTAATGGGTTTGGAAAGTTGGGTACGTGTGGGGAAGGTGAGAAATGGCCCAGCACCCCCACAACGCCCGGTTCATTGGAACCGGCCTCCTTTACAGGTCTTAATATTATAAAATTCTTAAGTATAATAACATTATCCATATTACACACAATAATTAAAAGAAAGCATCAATATATTAAAATCAAAGCAATGTCCAAACAAAACAAAACAAATAAATGGACACCCATCCAAGGATGGAAACATGTCCTTACATCACATGCCTAAGTAGAACACCCACCAAAAGGTAGAAACATGCCCTTTACATAAGTTCTAAAATAGAAAAGAAAATTAAATTACATGATGTTTAACTAATGAGATACCCACCAAGTGGAAACATACCTCTTACAACTTTTGGAAGTCTAAATTGATTGATAAAAGTAAATAATCATCCATAATAAATAAATCATTCATCAAAGCTATTTAAATATCAATAAAATAAACATCCATTCATGATAAATTAAATAAATCAAGTATTAAAATTAAATAAATTAAAGCATAAGAAATAAATCAAAGCATAAATAAATATGGAATTTAATAAAATAAATAAAAGTTCAAGTATAGCTACTATTTCTATTTAGGGTTATTTATCTCATGTGTTAAGGCTTTGGAAATTCTAAAGTTTAAGCTACTATGAATTTTTAGGTAATTAAAATAGATTAGGTTTTATGTTTTTTAAAGGTTAGCAAGACACTTTGATTAAAGTTCATAAAAATTAGGGTTTTTTTTGAGTTTTTTAGGTTTTTTTTTTATGTTTTAAAGGGTTTAAAGTTCATAAAAATTAGGGTTTAAGGTTTTAAAGGGTTAGGGTTCATTATTTTAGGTTTAAAAGATGATTTTTGGATTTTAGGCTTTAAAATTGGATTCTCGGGTAAAGTATAATTTTTAGGGTTTTAAAAAAAACAATTTGATATTTTATGAGGTTTTATGAACTTAAAAACATGGATTGAAGTTTTTATAAGTAGAAAAGATGTTTTTAAAGGTTTTTTGAGTGAAAAAGAACCTAATTTAAAATTTTAAATGAAACAGAATTTTATTTTGGTTTTGTAGAAAAATATGTTCAATGGGTGTTTTAAGGTTTTTTAAGAAGAAAAAATAACAATTTTAAATCTTTTTAGAAAAGAGAGTCATGATTTAATGTTCTAAACTTGGAAAAATTAAATTAAAACTCTAAGATATTTGATTTAAAAAACTTAAATTTTATAGATTTGGCTATTGTAAAACATAAATCAAAAGAATTAAAACATACCTTCTTTTGTTGATTCTCCAAAAAATAACTCTTCTTGGATGAACTAGCTCCAAAGACAAGCTTTGATTGCCTCTTTTCTTCTCCCTTTTCGTGCTACTGCTGCTACTACTGCTATAAATATCAATTGAATTGAGTTTTCCCTTTCCTTCCTTAATTTGGTTTCAAAACCTAAAGCTATCATGAAAAGTTTTTTTCTCCCTTGATTTGGTTTAATTGGTTCTTATTTATAGTGGTTTTTAGGTTGTTTATTCCTAATTAATTAAGGTAAGTAATAATAATAAAAAAAAGAAATTAAAACCTAATTGGATTAGAATTCTAAAAAATGCAGCTGAAAAATTTGCGCTGGCAAAAATTCTGGCGACGGGCCCGTGGGCGTGGCAGCCCGCAGGAAATTCCTGCGGGCGAGCCACTGTTGGCCCGACGGCCCCCGCGACCACTTTTTGCTGCCGATTTTTTTTCCGATTGGAGGTTGGGTCTTTACCCTTGAAATATGGATCATTATCCATTTGAAATCGGGTCTTTACCCTTGAAACAAGGATCTTTATCCTTCGAACTTTGGGTCTTTACCCTTTGAAACATGGATCTTTATCCATTGAAAATCGGGTCTTTACCCTTGAAACATGGATCTTTACCCATTTATAATCGGGTCTTTACCCTTGAAACAAGGATCTTTATCTTTCGAACTTTGGGTCTTTACCCTTTTAAACATGGATCTTTATCCATTGAAAATCGAGCCTTTACCCTTGAAACATGGATCTTTATCCATTGGAAATCGGGTCTTTACCCTTGAAACAAGGATCTTTATCCTTCGAACTTTGGGTCTTTACCCTTTGAAACATGGATCTTTATCCATTGAAAATTGGGTCTTTACCCTTGAAACATGGATCTTTATCCATTGGAAATCGGGTCTTTACCCTTGGAACATGGATCTTTATCCATTGAGATCGTTGGGTCTTTACCCTTGAAATATGGATCATTATCCATTTGAAATCGGGTCTTTACCCTTGAAACAAGGATCTTTATCCTTCGAACTTTGGGTCTTTACCCTTTGAAACATGGATCTTTATCCATTGAAAATCGGGTCTTTACCCTTGAAATAAGGATCTTTATCCTTCGAACTTTAGGTCTTTACCCTTTGAAACATGGATCTTTATCCATTGAAAATCGGGTATTTACCCTTGAAACATGGATCTTTATCCATTGGAAATCGGGTCTTTACCCTTGAAACAAGGATCTTTATCCTTCGAACTTTGGGTCTTTACCCTTTGAAACATGGATCTTTATCCATTAAAAATTGGGTCTTTACCCTTGAAACATGGATCTTTATCCATTGGAAATCGGGTCTTTACCCTTGGAACATGGATCTTTATCCATTGAGATCGGGTCTTTACCCTTGAAAATGGATCTTCATCCTTTGAGATCGGGTCTTTACCCTTGAAAGTGGATCTTCATCCTTGAGATCGGGTCTTTACCCTTAAAAATGGATCTTTATCCTTTGAGATCGGGTTTTTACCCTTAAAAATGGATCTTCATCCTTTGAGATCGGGTCTTCACCCTTGAAAATGGATCTTCATCCTTTGAGATCGGGTCTTTACCCTTGAAAGTGGATCTTCATCTTTGAGATCGGGTCTTCACCCTTGAAAATGGATCTTCATCCTTGAGATCGGGTCTTTACCCTTAAAAATGGATCTTTATTCTTTGAGATCGGGTCTTCACCCTTGCAGATGGATCTTCATCCTTTGAGATCGGGTCTTCATCCTTGAAAATGGATCTTCATCCTTTGAGATCTGGTCTTCACCCTTGCAAATGGATCTTCATCCTTTGAGATCGGGTCTTCACCCTTGAAAATGGATCTTTATCCTTTGAGATCGGGTCTTCACCCTTGAAAATGGATCCTCATCCTTGAAAATGAATCTTCATCTTTGGGCATCGGGTCTTTACCCTTGAAAATTGATCTTTATTCTTTGAGATCGGGTCCTCACCCTTGCAAATGGATCTTCATCCTTTGAGATCGGGTCTTCACCCTTGAAAATGGATCTTTATTCTTTGAGATCGGGTCTTCACCCTTGCCGATGGATCTTTATCCTTTGAGATCGGGTCTTCACGCTTGAAAATGGATCTTCATCCTTTGAGATTGGGTCTTCACCCTTGAAAATTGGATCTTCATCCTTTGAGATCAGGTCTTCACCTTTAAAACTAGATCTTCATCCTTTGAGAACGAGTCTTCTCCCTGGCTTCAGCTCTTTTAGCTGGATTGGTCTTTTGTCTTTTGCACCTTCATTCTTTTGAGAGTTCTAGTGTTCCATTCTTTTGTTCTTTCTTTTTCCAAAGATTTAGCTATTTTTAATTGGACCTTATATCCTCTCCTTGCCCCCCTGTGTTGCAAAATATTTGTAAGTGAGTTTAAAAATATTTGGTATATAAACCCAAAAAATTGAAAAGGAGAAACTTTGCCCCCTGTGTAGGCTCAAACCAAAGATTTTTTCCATGCAAGCTTTGATTGACATTTTTGCCATCTTGTTCTTCGCATAAGCACGCATTTCTTCTCTTTGCAAGATTACTGGAGGTTTCTCAAGCAATGGGCTTTCTATGCCCCCCTAATTTGATATCTTCTTTTGATTCTTTACTTCACAAGGTGTTTGCTGTTCATTTTGCCAAAGAATAGACAACACAAGATAAGAAAGTTCGATGTGATATGCTCATGTATGCATGATATGCATGAATAATACTTACAGTGGTTCCATGACTCACAGACCGAGGTGATCAGCAGAAGTATTCTCATTAGTTCCGTTTTGACGCTTGTTCAAGTCTTGCATTGGAATGATCGAAAGCTTTGCATTTGTGGTTTTTATCTTCAAGATGTTGAAAACATGAGTCGTGCAGAGCCCAAGCAACAGAGTTAGGGATACATCCATATCAAACTATATTTCAGCATGTCGGTTGGTAGTTTCTTCATAACTTTGCTAATAATCATTTCTTTTGCCCAATATGTCCTTTGGAGGTTCAACATACTTCCCTTAACTTGAAGGCTTTGTTATGACAAAACACTTTTTTTTTTTGAAATTTTTGAATTTTTCATTTTGAAATCAAATGTTGGCTTTGCCAAATTAATGTCGATGTACCTCAGGACTTGATTTTTCCACATTAACATATCTATAACATGACAACCCTAGTTACCGTACTAAACTCGGGGATTATTTCTACTTAAGCAAGAATTGTTGCACTTCAGATAGGCACATACACATTACTTGGCCAAAGGTCTCATTGAGTTTAAATATTGTCTATCTCATATGCATGCTTATCTAAACTATCTCCACTAATAGACTCTACCTACCAAGAGAGATCAACAGGTCTTTGATAGGCTTGAAATGGGGTCTATGAGGGAAACAGGCTTAAGTGAAGGCCATTTGGGGATTGGAGCTGGTGTGACACAATGGACAAACCTTCACACTACAAATTTCTTGTTGGAATTTTAGGCAGCTTAGAGGCAACCTTGCTAGACTCCAAATTCCTCTTGGAATTAATCTGGATCTTGATCAGGACAAACAGTCTTTGCTCTTACAAAAAGTTTAAGACCCAAATTAATTTCTTTTCTTCTTTTCCCTTTTCTTTCATTTCATTTTTCTTATTCCTCCCTTTTTTTGATCATTTGATCAATTTGTCCTTCTTCCTTGTAGGACTGCAGAACTTTCAAGAACTGGGTGGTCTTCCTCCTTTTCTCCAATTTTAATTGAATCTTTGGTTGGGTTGGACCAACTAAAAAAAAAAGTCTTTATGAACCAAATAGGAGCCTTTTGCTGCTTTAGGTAAAAGAGAACTCAGTTGGCTTTTTGAACCATTTTGGGTTTTTTTTCTCTTTTTTTTATCTTTTTTTTTGTCTCACATTTTTTCCTTTTTCTTTTTCCTTTTTTTTCTTCTCTTTCTTCTCTTTTTTTTTTGGTTGGCTCTAGCTCTAAAAGAGTTGTCTCGTTTATACTAGCTTGGCTTCAAATAATGGATGAGTGGAGTGACATAAATCTTCTTTAACAGAGATAAATCATTTGTTACTCTGATGTTGATGTTGTCTTGGATATATTAAGGGAATTTCAACTACTCTTAGGGTCTTGAAAACGTCCACTATCTTTATGGTATTGAGAACTTCAACTATCTTTATGGTCTTGAGAACTTCAACTATCTTCATAGACTTGAGAACTTCAACTATCTTCATAGTCTTGAGAACTTCATGATCTTGACTAATCATTGCCTTTTTTTTATCTTATTGCCTCTTTATCTTAGTGATCATAAGACTTGCCAAAAGTATCACAACAGCTCAAGGTAGGTTGTTGAGGTTATATGCCAATGAAAAGAAAGCTAAAATTTTATGAAGGCTCAAAGGGACAACTAGGGATTAATATTTAATTGGGTGGATATTAGTTGTTGGCTAATCAAACAATGCCTAGATCATTTCTCTCTTAAATAAGTAGAGTTCAATTTCACCTCGAAAGTTTGCCAAAGCATGTTCTAAGACTGACTAAGACCTAGACAAAGATAATTATGCAGGAGCCCTCTCTAAGTAAGCATACACAACTCAATGCTATAGAGTAATTCCCTCATCTAGTAAAGTCATTCGAGTCATGATGCCTAGACACATTAATTTATAAACATCAAGCTAAATTCCTCATTGGTTGAGCATCAAAATGAACAAAGACCAATAAAAATTTATGATAAAAGTAATTTATTCAAACAAATTTAAATTTGAAAAACACAATAGTCCCAAAATATTAAAGAAAGTAAGATTGAAAAGCAACATTCAAGCTAAGGAAAGTTCATTGAGTTAGGCTTCTTTTCCTTTCACATTTTCAATATTCCCATCTTGAAAGGATGATAAAACAAATTCTTCTTCCAATCCTTTTCCCACCATAAAGGTTGCTGGTGGTGGCACTCTTCCAAATTTAGGCAAAGGGTTATCTTTGGTATTGGGCTTATCCAGCTCGGGTAGCTTGCCACTATCAATCAGGTCTTGAATCTCATGCCTTAGACGAGCACATTTATCTGTTTCATACCCTTGCATTTGATGAAATTGACAGAAGGCCTCGGCATTGAAGTTTGGTGGCAGTGGACTATGTAGAGGTCAAGGAGCTAATGGTTGTAACAACCCTTTCTTTTGCAGCTTGCTAAAAACCCAAGATAAAGGCTTCCCCAGATCTGAAAACTGCCTTCTATTTGCTTGACCGGTTACGTTAAAATCAACTTCTTTTTGTGTGCTTTGATTGCCCAACTGGTAGTTCCCTTTCTCATTCTTTTTCATTGAAAAGCGATTCTTCCCTTTCCCATTCTTCAATTTGTAGATAAGCTTGGAGAAGATCTTTGAAGTCCCTTATAAGGATGTGAGACATCCTTTCGCGGAGATTGGGCAGGACACCTCTCACGATCATCCTTATTTGATCAGATTCATCGGGCCTTTTCTTGAGCAAAGCAGCCTTGTTTCTCCATCTCTTGACATAATCTACAAAATTCTCATTCGGTCTTTGCCTAATGGACTCCACTTCCATCAAGGTAACTTCCAACTCAACATTATATCCATATTGTTGGATGAAGGCTTTGTAAAGTAGATCCCAGCTCTTTTGTGTTTCATCATCTAAGGTATTGAACCAATTTTGGACAACAGGGTCCAATGAGAGCATAAAGTACCTTAGGGTTTGAGCCTTAGTAGCTCGAGCAGATTGCATGGTAGTGATATATTGCTTCACGTGGAGATGAGGATTTCCGGTGCCATTGTACTTAGCAAAGGAAGGCATCTTGAACTTATAAGGGACCTCATCATCTTGTTCAAATAACTTGTCAACTTCGGACATCTCTTTGATTTTTAGCTTCTTTTCAAATTTCTTTTCTAAATCAGCAATCATCTTTTCAACATCAGATGTCTCTGTCTTTTCAATAGTTGCTTTCTCAACAGCCTTCGGTTCTTTCTTCTTTTCTTGAACCTCTTGGCAGTATTAAGCCCAATCATCATCATCATCATCAATGACCACCTTTTCATCATCAAAAGCCACTTCATTAACTTTAGTCTTTCCTTTGTCCTTTGGTTTCTTAGTGCTAGCAGATGCCTCGGCATGATTCTCTAAGATTGCAGTCAATTGGTTCTTCATGGTCTCAGCTAGGGCCTCTTTGATTTCTTCCATCTTGGCATTGAGGGCTTCATCCATCATCCTTTGAATTTGTTTGGGCTCCATTGTCTTTGGTGAGCAAGTGATTGAGTCATTGCTAGATACTTTGTCTCCAGCATAGGTCGGATTGTCGTAAGCTTTTGAACTTTTGTAATCCAAGGCTGTGAGCCAGAGAGGACCAATGATATGAGATGCAAATGTATGCATGTATGCATGTATGCACAAACAATTAACAAATAAGAACAAATTAGGACGTTCCTTCCAACCTTATAACATCCACACACGAATGGTGAGTCTCTTTTCCTAGGTATATGGTTAACAAAATACCAACATGGGGTACCTTGCTTTCGAATAATTCCCTCAGACGTTTCAACCAATAGTTATATTTTCAAAAATGGAAACCAATCCATGATAATTCCCATTAATTAGGTCTTAATCCATTCAACCAACTAAAGTAGCTTTTATGCTATATTGGATTAAAACAAAATTAAGAGGTTTATTATAAATATATTTCTCACTTGAAAAGAGGTAACTAGTGGTTCATGCTAAAAATAAGCCCATAGTTAATTTATTCTTAGTGTAAACTAGGCCCACAATTGATTTTTGGTATTTCATAATTGACCTAAATATTTTTACAAGCTCCTTGTAAAAAATGGTTGGGTGAAAATAGTTTTGTTTCTAAGCCCATTGTAAAAGATTTTAGAAAAACGGATTTTGGGCTTAGTATTTGGGCCATGAGCCAAAGGATTTATTTTTAGAAAAGTCTTATGTCCAAAGACCATCTTAAAATGTTTTGAAAATAGCTTTGGTCTTTTGGACTTAAAAGAAAGAAAAAATTTACTTTGAGCTTGCAAATTTACTTGGGTCATATTAGAAAAAGAACAAACCAAATAAGCCATGATTTAGACTAAGATAAATTAACCATAGTCAAACAACATGCATTTGGGGTAAAAACCTAAGGAAAGTAACTAGGCCAATTACATGAGCTTTAGTCTTTGGGTAAAAAGGCTTAGGTTCCCATAGCAAGTATATACCAAATGGTATGAGGCTATGAGTGGTTATGCCATGCTCGATCTCCATACCTTGAGTGAAAGTATGGTATCCCTCACATAACATAACACGGGTAACACGGGCGTCCTAACTCACGCACACAATACAATCTAATATGATGCAATGGATAATATCATTATAAGAAAGAATAGAATAATATAAAGACCAACGGAATCAACTTCTCTTATCCCCAGTGGAGTCGCCACTGTGAGCGGGGATTTTCGCCCCCACTCCCGGTGGAATGTTTATTGCGACTTCGGCACTGTTTAGGCTCGGGGCCTTAAAGAACACGGACCTAAGTCCGGAGAAAATGGAGTCGCCACCCGGACGGGCCGGAAAAAAGAAAGGGGTGGATGACTCGATTCCTAGGGAATCCTCAACCCCCTAATGGGTTCGCAAAGTCGGGTACGTGTGGGGAAGGTGAGAAATGGCCCAACACCCCCACAACGCCCGGTTCATTGGAACCGGCCTCCTTTACAGGTCTTAATATTATAAAATTCTTAAGTATAATAACATTATCCATATTACACACAATAATTAAAAGAAAGCATCAATATATTAAAATCAAAGCAATGTCCAAACAAAACAAAACAAATAAATGGACACCCATCCAAGGATGGAAACATGTCCTTACATCACATGCCTAAGTAGGACACCCACCAAAAGGTAGAAACATGCCCTTTACATAAGTTCTAAAATAGAAAAGAAAATTAAATTACATGATGTTTAACTAATGAGGTACCCACCAAGTGGAAACATACCTCTTACAACTTTTGGAAGTCTAAATTGATTGATAAAAGTAAATAATCATCCATAATAAATAAATCATTCATCAAAGCTATTTAAATATCAATAAAATAAACATCCATTCATGATAAATTAAATAAATCAAGTATTAAAATTAAATAAATTAAAGCATAAGAAATAAATCAAAGCATAAATAAATATGGAATTGAATAAAACAAATAAAAGTTCAAGTATAGCTACTATTTCTATTTAGGGTTATTTATCTCATGTGTTAAGGCTTTGGAAATTCTAAAGTTTAAGCTACTATGACTTTTTAGGTAATTAAAATAGATTAGGTTTTATGTTTTTAAAAGGTTAGCAAGGCACTTTGATTAAACAAATTAAGATTTGAATGATGAAATAATAAAACTTGAGTTTTGGACACTTTTGAAATATTTTTAATTCATGTTTTTAAAATAGTAAATTGAGCTACTGTAGCTTTTTTGAGTTTTTTAGGTTTTTAGGTTTTTTATGTTTTAAAGGGTTTAAAGTTCATAAAAATTAGGGTTTAAGGTTTTAAAGGGTTAGGGTTCATTATTTTAGGTTTAAAAGATGATTTTTGGATTTTAGGCTTTGAAATTGGATTCTCGGGTAAAGTATAATTTTTAGGGTTTAAAAAAGAACAATTTGATATTTTATGAGGATTTATGAACTTAAACACATGGATTGAAGTTTTTATAAGTAGAAAAGATGTTTTTTAAGGTTTTTTGAGTGAAAAAGAACCTAATTTAAAATTTTAAATGAAACAGAATTTTATTTTGGCTTTGTAGAAAAATATGTTCAATGGGTGTTTTAAGGTTTTTTAAGAAGAAAAAATAACAATTTTAAATCTTTTTAGAAAAGAGAGTCACGATTTAATGTTCTAAACTTGGAAAAATTAAATTAAAACTCTAAGATATTTGATTTAAAAAACTTAAATTTTATAGATTTGGCTATTGTAAAACATAAATCAAAAGAATTAAAACATACCTTCTTTTGTTGATTCTCCAAAAAATAACTCTTCTTGGATGAACTAGCTCCAAAGTCAAGCTTTGATTGCCTCTTTTCTTCTCCCTTTTTGTGCTACTGCCGCTACTACTGCTATAAATATCAATTGAATTGAGTTTTCCCTTTCCTTCCTTGATTTGGTTTCAAAACCTAAAGCTATCATGAAAAGTTTTTTTCTCCCTTGATTTGGTTTAATTGGTCCTTATTTATAGTGGTTTTTAGGTTGTTTATTCCTAATTAATTAAGGTAAGTAATAATAATAAAAAAAAGAAATTAAAACCTAATTGGATTAGAATTCAAAAAAATGCAGCTGAAAAATTTGCGCTGGCAAAAATTCTGGCGACGGGCCCGTGGGCGTGCCAGCCCGCAGGAAATTCCTGCAGGCGAGCCACTGTTGGCCCGACGGCCCCCGCGACCACTTTTTGCTGCCGATTTTTTTTCCGACTCAGATTTTTATTTTTATTTTTAATTTTTATTTGTTTATTTTCATTTTTTACTACTAAAAATTAGATACTAAGGTAAAAATTATTTATTTAAAATTATTTTGGACCAATTAAACAACAAAAATCATTTTGGACTAAATAAAGCATGTTGGATCAGATTGGGTCAAAAATTAAGGGTCTACAGTGTGGTGAAGCTATCAGACATGGATGGGAACAAGTTTAGTGAGCCAGTAAGCATTGACAGGTTAAAGAAGTTTTATGTATGAAAAATAAAAAAAGAAAGAGCTTGCTAGGTTAAAAACCCAAAAAGGGAGGCCTAGGCAAAAGTTTGAGCAGTTCGCTAGTTCTGAAAACCCAAAAGGGCGGGCTAGGCAATAATTAGGGATAAATGAGTGAAAATCGTCAATTAGAAAACCCGAAAGGGCTAGTTGGCAACAGGAGTGATCTTGTGTATGCTGGCTTTATGTTTGGTTGTTCCCCAATTTAATAAAACAGAATTAATGTTAAAATTGTTCTATGTGCACTGTTATAAGTATCTAACCAGATATGGATGAAATAAATCAACACAATAGCAAAAAGTGATGACAAATTATAAATGGAAAAGAAGCATCTTTTATTACTTTAATTATTTTTCATCCTAACAATACACTTTCTGAATTGATAAATATAAAATCTATGGTAGTCGATAAGTGTAACATGCAGGCCAGCTTTGCCTCAGCCGATCCAAGTAGGCTTCAGTCAAGCAAGGCATGTCCAAGTCGGGAGCAAAGTCAGAATCATGAGGCTCATCTCTATACTGATGACCAAGTCGGCGAGGATCATAGCATGTGCCTTGACGAAGAGCAGCAAGGGGAACATACATCAAGTATGTCCGCATGGTGATACGAGAAATCTTCCACCAAGGTACCAACCAACGGATATTGACTTCGGAGCGTGAGTGGATCCAGTCAACCCAGTCAACATATGAAGAAGCAGGATGGAGTAGTTTCCTAGCTAAATGATGATGTGGCAGGTATCTGGCAAAATCCATGGATGGAGTATCAAGCAATCAAAGAAACTTCTGAAGCCAAATCTGTGAAGAAAAAAAATTAATTAAAAAAAAGAAGAAGAAGAAAAATAAAAAGAGTCCGCTAAGTTGAAAACCTGCAAGGGTAGCTTAGGCAAAAATTAGGACATCTCACTAGTTTTGAAAACCCACATGGGCGGACTAGGCAAAAATTAGAGCAATAAAAAAATATAACAAAAAAAGAAAAGGTCCGCTAAGTTGAAAACCCGCAAGGGCAGCTTAGGCAAAAATTAGGACAGCTCGCTAGTTCCGAAAACCCACATGGGCGAACTAGGCAAAAATTAGAGCAATAAAGAAAAGAGGAGAAGAGAAAACCTAAATTGAAAACCCAAAAGGGCAGTTTAGGTAATTATCTGAAGCAGTAACGAACTCCTATTCAATCTCTTTGACAATCCTAATTTAAATCGGTCTAATCCAACTAAGGTCTCGGCTAAGATCACAGGTACCGGCGACAAGCCTCCTTCCATCTGGTCCATAATATCCAATACTCGTGAATCAATATCGCCGTCAGAAGAAACAAGCAAGAATTGGCCGAGCAAGCAAAGACAGAGCATGCGTCCTCATGCCTTAGTAGGAGCCAAATAAGAGAGACAAAAGTCAATCAAAGGAGCAAATAGAATTTTTTCACCTCTCATTAATCGAAGAACTTTGGGTTTTGGAATTTGAAATAACATCTGCATCTTCTGTTGAGTCTTGGAAATCAGTGTGGGTAATGCCATTTGTTGATTATTTGGATATCCAAGGATGGCCTCAAATTCTTCAATCAAGGGACATATTTCAAAGCTATTAATTTTAAATACCCTAGAATCCGTATTCCAAAAGGAAGCCACGGCATGTAAGAAAGAGTTGTCTAATTTAACATTTTGAAAACATTTTAAAACATTAAGTTTTGACCATGAAATTTGCTTCCAATGAATGGCATCCATATTCTTAAATAGAATTTTTATCTTCTTTGAATGATGCTCGGTCATGGTGGATGAATAAAAATAAAATAAAATTGTTAAAGGGAGTTTTCACGTTGAAAGGGAAAAGTTTTTTTGGTTTTTGTATGAAATATGGCATGAAGGGTGATTTATATAGAAGAAATAAAACTTTTCCTAAAGTGAAAAGGAAAAGGTGATGGGAAAGGGTAAGATCATATGGCATAAGGAAAGGAATTGGTCATAATTTCCTTTTCCACGTTCAATTTGATTTAGCAAAATGATGTGGATGTAAATTATGATGTACTGTGATAAAAAAGAAAAAAAAAAGTGGTGCAGTAATGAAAAAAAAGTGGTGCAGTAACGAAAAAAAAGTTACAGTAAAGAGGAAAATTGTATTTTTTCATTATTGTACAATATTTTACAATTGCTACAATATTTACATATTGAAGTTTTTATCCATCATGGTCCTCATCAGAAGCAGATGAAAGGATCTCATGGTTGTCAGTCCGGGGGCCTCTTGATGAAGAAGCACGGGGATCCCTCATCCCCTAAAATAGGAAGTCTCAGAAATGTTGTTCAGATTGATGATATAAACTTTCAAAATGAGAAGCCTGCTGACGACTTGCCGCCAACTCTTCTTGAAGTTTCCTGTTTTGTTCTTTGAGCATCCGCTGTGAGCCAAAGAGGAAAAGGTAAGAGCATACATAATCATGCATACACATAGCATAAATTACCATGAAATAAGGAACATACCAGGTAATTCAAATCAATACCCTGCAGATGAGATGGCATATCTGGCAGGCTAGAACAAGCAAATGAAGGGTGTTTAGGTCATTTTTGTACTAGTTTTTAGTATGATTTTATGTGTGTTTTAGTTAATGTTTTGATTAATTTTTGTTTTAAGTGTGTTTAAAGTGTTTATTTTAGGTTTAGATGTAAAAAGACCCTTGGAGGATCAAAACAAAGCAAGAAAGAGCAAAAATGAAAATCAGAAGGTGACACACTCAGGGGACACGGCCAAGCCTCTGGCCGTGTCCCTCTAAAAATGTCAGACACGGCCAAGTTCACCCTGGCTTGGCCGTGTCACACTCCAAAGAAGAAGAGAGAAAAATCAAGCAGGAGAGGACACACCCAGGGGACACGGCCATGTCACCCTCTGGAGACCAAAAGAAAACAAAGCAAGCAAAGAAGGAAAGAACACACATTGAGGGACACGGCCAGGAGCTTAGCCGTGTCCCAAGAATGGAAAGACAAGAGACACGGCCAAGCTCCAAATGGCTTGACCGTGTCACCTCTCACTACTAAAGAAAGAAAGAAAAGAAATTAAGAGAAAGAAAGCCAGTGAGGGACACGGCCAGTTGGCTTGGCCGTGTCCCATGGAGATCAAGAGACACGGCCAAGCCAACCTTGGCTTGGCCGTGTCACCTCATGGAAAGGAAGAAAAGAAGAAGAGACACGGCCAAGCCACTCTTGGCTTGGCCGTGTCACACCAAAAAGCGTATAAAATCTTTCGTACGACAGAAAAAAGGGAGGACAGCTAGGGTTTTGAGTGAGAGAAAAAGAAAAGAGAAAGGGAGGCAAACACCAATTTGGGAGGAGGAGAGAGTGACACTCTCCTTGTCCCTCATCTTCATCTTCTCCATCTTCCATTGACAAGCTTCAATTTGGTTCTTTGGGATAAATTGGGTTACAAGCTCTCAAAGGTTGAAGAAGCTTCATTGAAAGGATTGGTGACTTGTGAAAGCTCCTTTCTATCTTTCAAAGGCACAATCAATTGAAGGATTGGTGACTTGAGAAAGCTCCATTCCATATTGCAAAAGGGAAATCAACCATTGAAGAGGGCTTGAGTTCTTCATCAAATACATGAAGTGGAGCTAGGAGGAAGACTAGCAGTCCTACTCTTGGCATCTTCACAAGGGGTTTTTCTATTCTCTCTTTTAATTCATTTCAATATTGTTTTTGTTATATTAAGAGAATTGATATTGCAATTGAACAATTTGTATTTGATTTATATTGAGTTGAATGAATGTTTTAAATTGATGATGTTGAGTTAAAAACCCATGCTTAGGGTTTGTAGTATATTTGATTGAATACTTTGATTTGATATTTCCATTGATGTACTTTGTTGTTGGTTGATTGCATTGGATTGTATGCTAAGTTAATAGATTAGCTACCTATTGATCTCTAGATATTGAATGAGGGACCGAGAGGTAAAATTTGGTATCGGAATTATGCAATCGACTACCCTATGAATGAATTAGAAATATAAGTTCTAGGGTTTCATTAATTTGGTAATGTAAAATAATTGGTTGTTGCTAATTCATGAATGTGAGAACTAATGAATTGGTAATTGACTAATTAACCTTAAGGAAAAAATTAATTACAAGGCTATGTTAATGGATAATTGAGAATTGAGCTTTGATTGAATGGACCTATAACCCTAGGCACTTTCCCAAGAACTGAATTGATCTTGTACACCCATCACACACATCAAACCCTACGTATGTTAATTTTAGGTTTAAATTGTTCTTTAGCATTCCAAACAACAAACTCTCGCTTTTAATTTAATTGCTTTAATCAAGCTATTACGAACCACACCTTCTTGGGGAAACGACCTTGGGGTGATCACCATTGCTATAGCTACCTCGTATACTTGCGAGTGCCGCTTGTAGTATACTTAATTCGAGCGCAACAAAGGGGGAGTTAAGGAAGGTCCAGCCTCATGGTCAAATGAGCCAACAGCCTGCAACAATCATTAAAGAATCAAAGAAAGAAAAAAGCAGTTGCAAGGGAAAAGTGATAAAAGTTTTACCTGAGAAGTACTAGTCCCGAGATGTGGAACAGGCTCTCCTGCAGCTCCGTGATGTTCTTCTTCATCTCTATCCTCATTTTCATCGAAAATCTCCCGCACACCAACAGGAGATACATCAAAGTTCAAGAGTCTTCTTTGAATAAAATGGGCATAAAATGGACCCGGTAAATGGAGAAATGACTCGGCACCATAACCATATCGGGCCGGCCACCATGCATCCTCCGGCATTGACATAATATTTAAAGTATATTCTGAGATTTGCATCGGAACCCTCCGCTGCTCTGGACTGAGAAACCATTCATAGACTCTTTCTCCGAGAAACTAGCCACTAAACACTGTTTAGTTCATATTCATACTTGTTTTTAGTATGATTTTATGTGTGTTTTAGTTAATGTTTTGATTGATTTTTGTTTTACTTGTGTATTAAAGTGTTGTTTTTAGGTTTAGGTACAAGAACACCCTTAGAAGATCAAAACCGGGCAAGAAAAGTATGAACCAAGCAAGACATGGCCAAGCCAAGTAAGACTTGGCCATGTCCCTCAAAGATTGAAGTGGACAGGGCATGACACGGCCATGAGACATGGCCAAGCCTCTGGCCGTGTCTCATTCAAAGAGCAAACAAAGAACAAACCAAAGAAAAGGAGAAAAAGAAGCACACGGGAAGAGACACACACAGGTGACACGGCCAAGCCTCTATGACACGGCCAGCAAGCTTGGCCGTGTCCCACATCATGCCTAGGATACTTGAGCAAGCAAAGAAGGAAAGAAAAGAAGCAGAAATAGACACTATCAAGGGACACGGCCAAGACACTGGCCGTGTCACACCTTGTATCAAACACAAGAGACACAGCCAAGCTCTAAATGGCTTGGCTGTGTCACCTCTCACAACCAAAGAGAAGAAAGAAAGAAAAGAAAGGTCCAGTGAGGGACACGGCCAAGGAACACGGCCGTGTCCCATGAAAAATCAAGAGACACGGCCAAGCCAACCTTGGCTTGGCCATGTCACCTCAAGGAAGAGACCAAGAGATACGGCCAAGAAATTCTTGGCTTGGTCGTGTCACACCAAAATTATTTGATTTCTTTCAACAAAGTGGGGGACAAAGTGGGAGACAAACACTATTGCTTGCCAAAAGAAATAGAAAACAAAGAAAAAGTGGGGGACAAAGGGAAATGGGATGAGTTGGAAGGCATGGGTGTTGATTTTTGAATGAATTAAAAGGAGAGGAAGAGGGAAATGGAGGGAGTTCTTGGCTTCTTGGAGCCAAATTTCTGCAAAAAACGTGGGAGAGGGAGAGAGTGACACTCTCCCTTGTCCCTTCACCTCCAACCTCCATTTCCATCCTCTCCACCTTCTCCATCTTCCATTGATAAGATCTTTGAAGTTCTTTGGGATAAATTGGGTTAACAAGCTCTTAAAGGTTGAAGAAGCTTCATTGAAGGGATTGGTGACTTGAGAAAGCTCCATTCCATCTTCCAAAGGCACAAACAATTGAAGGGTTGGTGACTTGAGAAAGCTCCATTCCACATTGCAAAGGGGAATCAACCATTGAAGAAGGCTTGAGTTCTTCATCAAATTCATCAAGTGGAGCTAGGAGGAAGACTAGCAATCCTACTCTTGGCATCTTCACAAGGGGTTTTTCTATTCTCTCTTTTAATTCATTTCTATTGTTGTTGTTGTATTAAGAGATTGATATTGCAATGAACAATTTGTATTTGTTTTGTATTGAGATGAATATTTGTTATAAATTGATGATGTTGAGCTAAATACCCATGCGTAGGGTTTGTAGCATATTTGGTTGAATGCTTTGATTTAATATTTACATTGATGTACCTTGTTGATTGGTTGATTGTATTGCATTAAATGCTAGGTTGATAGATTAGCTACCTATTAATCTTTGAATATTGGATGAAGGACCGAGAGGTGAAATCCGATATCGGAACTATATAATCGACTACCCTATGAATGAATTAAAAATATAAGTTCTAGGGTTTCATTAATTTGATAATGTGAAATAATTGGTTATTGCTAATTCATGAATGTGAGGACTAATGGATGGGTAATTGACTAATTAACCTTAAGGAACAAATTAATTTACAAGGTTATGTTAATGGATAATTTGATAATTGAGCTTTGATTGAATGGACCTATAACCCTAGGCACCTTCCCAAGAAACGATTCGATCTTGTACAACCATCACACACAACTCCACGCACGTTAATTTTAGGTTTTAATTATTTTCGCACAATCCCAACACAACAAACTTCCGAATTTAAATACTTGTCAATCAAGCTATTACGAACCACACCTTCTTAGGGAAACGACCTTGGGGAGATCACCTTTACTACAGCTACCTCGTATACTTGCGAGTGATGCTTTGTAGTAGTACTTAATTTGAGCGCAACAGACACTGGGCCAGTAATAACTCGGCGAGAATGTTGGAAAGACAGTGCAGCCCTTATCAAAGGAGACCAATTTGCTCGTTCTTTTGGACTCCACTAGGACAAATTTACCTGCAAAATAACATAAGGTAAGTAAACTTTCACATAAAATTTAAAGCATAATAATGTTATTTTACCTGGTCCCAGGTTAAGCGGCTCAACACATAGCGGTGGGTATGCACATGATGAGAGCCGGGAACGTCCACACGATCGGACAACTAGAAATTTAATCTCGGATACCCGACTCTTTCTCAGGAAATATCGGGTACCCTCACGATGTTATATTCATATGCCCATACCTACAACAATAATATTAAAGATCAAATTCATGCAAGAAAAGAGTGGAAATAACATTGGTGAAGGAAAGAATACCTCGACAACCGCCATCAAGCTGACAAAAGACTTCTTGTTTCGGCAAAGCTTATCAAGACCATGGTAAAGACACGCGAGACCAGCTTCACCCCAGCCAGAAGATGGTACCATTCTGAAATAAGAAAGGGCACTCAACACTGACAAGTGAATGGAGGATTCAGTACTGCCTAAGATGGTCGACCCAAGCAGATATAACAAAAATCCTCGAGCATACTGTTTGGCCCTATCTCTGCCAACCCGTCCTTCGTAGTTCATCCAATAACTACGAGTTGGTTCAATTTTTATCTTAAAAGGCCCTTTATATGATGGTTCCATACCAATTAACTACGAGTTAGTTCCTTAGGAATCGAGTCATCCACCCCTTTCTTTTTCCCGTCCTGGCCGGGTGGCGACTCCATTTTCTCCGAACTTATGTCTGTGTTCTCTAAAGCCCTAGCCTAAACAGTTTCGAAGTCGCAAGAACCATTCCACCGGGAGTGGGGGCAAAAATCCCCTCTCACAGGACCCGAGCTAAGTTCTTGACTTATAAATGATTCTAGGTTATGGACCTAAGGAAAATTTGGGTCCTGGACCCGAGATAAGTTATTGACTTAAAAGAGATTCAAGGTTCTGGACCTAAGAAAAATTTGGGTTCTGGATCCTAGCTAAGTTCTTGACTTAGAAATGATTCTAGGTTCTGGACCTAAGAAAAATTTTGGTTCTGGACCCGTGCTAAGTTCTGGACTTAAAAGAGATTCTAGGTTCTGGACCTAAGGAAAATTTAGGTTCTGGACCCAAGCTAAGTTCTGGACTTAGAAAAGATTCTAGGTTTTGGACCTAAGAAAAATTTGGATTCTGGACCCGAGCTAAGTTATGGACTTAGAAAAGATTCTAGGTTCTGGACCTAAGAAAAATTTGGGTTTTGGACCCAAGCTAAGTTCTTGACTTATAAATGATTCTAGGTTCTGGACCTAAGAAAAATTTGCATTCTAGACCCGAGCTAAGTTCTTGACTTAAAGGAGATTCTAGGTTCTAGACCTTAGGAAAATTTGGGTTCTGGACCTGAGCTATGTTCTGGACTTAGAAAAGATTTTAGGTTATGTACCTAAAGGTAATTTAGGTTCTGGACCCGAGCTAATAATTTTTTATTTTAAAAAGTTTGGCTAATTTTTATGCACACGTCTTCTCCTTGCCCCTGCGTGTAAAAATATTTATACACACGCAAGCATTTGAATGATTAAAGTGGATAATTGAATTTACTGTTTATTTACTGTGTAGTCACTATTCATGCACTATTTACTATTCATAAATAGTAACTGACTATTCGTAAATAGTAATAAATAGTATTTTACTATTGAAAATAGTAATTTACTATCAATAGTAATTTACTATGCATGAATAGTAAAATTTACTATTCATCAATAGTAAAGTTTACTATACATGAACAGTAAACTTACTTTTGAATTTTATTTTTCTCCTTGCCGTTTCTCTATATAAACGAACGAATTCCTTCATTTCATTCACAGCTAAATTCTCAATTTCTATAATTCTCTCAAATTCTTTCAAATTTAGCACATAGTTTTTAAAAAATGCATGTTTCAAGGTCAGGAACTCATTCTAATGCTGAGTTATTAGAGTTTATTTGGCATTATGAAGATGGAAATATAGATCGACTAGCCGGGATGCCACTTCATCGTAGTTCAAACCAAAAGAGCGAGGTAATTATTTTTCCCCTTTTTTCTTCTTTTTCCTTAGTTTTATTTATTTATTTGTTCATTTTTTTCTTTTTTTATTATTTTTTGTCTGTTATTTATTTATTATTTATGTTTTTATATTATGCTCTTTTTTAGAAAATTTAGGAAAAAATATATTAATTTAAGCAGATAAGATAATATGTACTTACCTTGTATTAACTTACCTGGCTTCGTGTTAGCGCGATCGTTGCGTTGTTCGGGCTGGAGGGTGTAGTTACAAAGCCCGACAATGGTACGATGTAGTGCCTTCTCAGGTAAGGCAGATTATCCGAGATTGCAGCTTTGAAAGTTTCATCTTACAATTACCATTCGAGGAATATCAGATAGACCGGAGCGTAGTCCAAGCACTTTCAGAATGATGGTTGGACACAACCCACACTTTTCACTTGTCCATTGGAGAGATGACAATTGGTCAAGTCGATTCTACTGCTATAACCGGCCTTCGATATGATGGTGTTTCGGTTCCTCTGACCAACGATATTTTAATATTTGAAGAAATTCAGGAATTAATTGGCATGGAACCATCATATAAAGGGCCTTTTAAGGTAAAAATTGAACCGATTCATAGCTATTGGATGAACTACGAAGGACGGGTTCACAGAAACACAGCCCAACAGTATGCTCAAGGATTTTTGTTATATTTGCTTAGGTCGACCATCTTAGGTAGCACTGAATCTTCCATCCACTTGTCAGTGTTGAAGGCCCTTTCTTATTTTAGGACGGTACCATCTTTTGGCTGGGGTGAAGTTGGTCTCGCCTATCTTTACCATGGTCTTGATAAACTTTGCCGAAATAAGAAGTCTTTTGTCGGCTTGATGGTGGTTGTTGAGGTATTCTTCTTGTAATATCCTCATATATGCCCTAAAAGTTTTGATTATGTTGTTGATGTTGTGGTTAGTGTTGTTGTTGTTATATATTGGATTGTATATATGTGTTAAATTGTAAGAGAAAAGAAATGGAAAGAGAATGTATATGTATATGTGTTTTGGAGAAGAAATTTAGGGTTTAGAGACAAGTTTATATGTTGGGTATATGATGATATATATAACATATAAATTGGTCAAAGGGAGAGTCAATGCAAGAGGATATTTTTATGTGGCATGTGAAATTACTTAATTGGGCACATATGAGACAAAAGGGTAGTTAAATGGTGAAGGGTGTTTTAGTAATTGCAAGGTTAAAAACTATTGGTGGATATAAGAAGCAAAATTTGACTTTTGCTCTTCATCTTTTCCTCTTCTCATTTGTGTGTGGCCGGCTCTTCCTTAGACAAAAGGGAAAGAGAAGTGTTCTTGAGACAAGAAGCAAATTGAAGAAGAAATCAAAGGTTGTGAAAAGAGATTTGTGGAATTTCTTCATTTTAGGTAAGAATTCTTTTGTTTCCTTTTGTCAATTTTGAAGTTGTGTCTTAATAAAATTGTGATTGGTTGATGTGATGATTTAGTGTGTTTGTGTATGGTGTGTGTAAAACTGTTGAAATGGAATTAAAGATAAGAAGCTAGGTTGGTGTTGGTGATGGAAGAGTAAGAGTTGTGTTTAGTGAATTTTTTTCTGTTTTACAATTAGTAAAGGCTGTGACTTGTATGATTTTTAATTAATTATAGAAAAATGTTCTTGAAGTGAATTTTTGATATGTTGTGCCTCTATGAGTCTAGAATGACTGAAAAATATGTTGATTCGATTTTGGAATGGTTATGAGTTTAGAACGATTATTTTTATTAGACCTGTTCCAGCAGGTACCTTAACTGAGACAGCTATATTTCGGGATTTTTAATAAAATGTAGAAAAATCATATCCAATTGAATTTTGGATATGTTGTTGCTTAGTGAGTCTAGTATTTGAGAAAAATAATTTGGAACCACGTTGATTGAATTTGATTTATGGAATTCACAAAGTTCAGAACTGCTGCCAGGATGCAGGGCAATTGGGGCAGTCTGGTTAGGTGAACTATTTGACCAAGATTTTGTGTTCAGTTTGATCTGAAATTTTAAAGGAATGATTTTAAGATACAAAACTAAATTCTGTAAAAATTTTAGAATTTTTAGTCAAGTGGATTAGTTTATACAATTTTTCAAAATAAGGATAAAATGGAGTCTAAAACCAGAATATACTATTCATATGGTCATTTTGCTAATATTCCTTTTGGGATTAGATTGTGAAGAGGTTGAATTGCCCTAACCGTGTCCCTCAAATGTAATGGTTATTGTTTTTATTCTTTGTTCTTTTAGCATGGCTTTGATTCTTCAAAGGTATTATGGTACCTAAACCTAAACATAAACACTTTAAACATGTCTAAAACAAAGAATGCCCTAATCAAATGTATGTGGATGATTCTAAACCTATGTATAATGATCTTTGGATTAGGTTTTGAAGAGATTGTGTTGCATTAACCTATATGTTGAGAATTCTTGGAAGAGGAAATGTATGGAGGAATGGGAATAGTTCTTGAGGTAAGTAACAATACATATGATTGTATTTAATTACATAATTTGGGGCTTAACACATTTGTTTGCAAATGTGTTAAGTGATTTATTATATTGTTAATATAATTGGACTAAGGTGATGATTGAATGATGTGAAGGATGTGAAGAGCATTAACAAGGTAAGCATAAACCCTATTTGATTGTATATCCTTATATGTCTTTGAACATTAACACATTGGGATGAAAGTGTTAAATAAGCTATTATATTGTGAATGTAAATGAAGAATGTATATTACTATATATATATATATATATATAAAGGATGAAATATGAAATGGAAAAGGTAGGAAAATATGAGGATCCTTCTTAAGGTACGTGCAATTTGTTATGATAAATGCTCTAGTAATGAATGATGTTAATGTGTTTTGAGAAATGAGAAAATGTTATGTTATATGCATTGTGAATCTTGTGTATGGCAATGTATTATATGAATAATATATTTTGAAATGTTATATCAATGATGTTATATGTATCATATGGATTGAGATATGATATGTAGTGAAGCCATTGTAATTGGCCATGATGATTCAAATGTGAGACGAAGCCATTGTGATTGGCTATGATGATCCAACTGAAAGAAATAAGGCATATTTGCCTAGATGATAATGAGCATTGAGATTGAAATTGATAATGAAACAATAAGTGAAATATGTGTTTAATGTGTTATTCAGTCTTCAGAGTTCTGGGTTTGAAGGCATGCCTATAAAATGAAAAAGGTAACAGTCTTGCCGGGTTGAGGATCTCTTCAAATTGAGTTGAATTGAGGTCCAAGAGACTGGGTCTGTTACACTATGAGAATTGTGAATATGAAATATATGATTGGTAACAGTCTTGCCGGGTTGAGGATCTCCTCATGATGAGTTGATGGTCCAAGAGACTGGGTCTGTTACACTATCCATGGATAGAAATATTGATATATGATGCCTACGGGCTTGATGATTATGATTATAGACCAAAGCAGTAACTCTGAACTCTGAATAACATAGTGGTGTCTGTTGGGCCCGAGTCTGTCTTTGTTGTCAATGTGATATACAAATGTTGAAAGAAATGGATAATGAAATCTTTGGTATACTTCATTGGACATGTGATTGATGATATGTAATTTGTGTGTTGAAATATTGATTATGAGCACTAATGATGAATCATAAATGGTGAATTGTGAATAAAGAAATGTTGTGATTGGTATGATGTATAATGTGTGTACTAGCATTGATTGTGAATTCAATTGATGAATTGTGGTTGAAGACAATGATTGTCTTAATTGGAAATGTGACTTATGGTTAGTATGATGTATAATGTGTGTATTGAGATGTTGATTGTGAATATTAGTGATGGGTTGGAATTGGTAGAAATGTTATGTATATATATGTGTATAAGATATGAAATTAGTTGAAAGATATGAAAGGTGCAAATGAAAAGGGATAAACTTAATAAGAACTAAAAGTATATGGAATTGATATATCTTTATATGTTAGTATTTCCATGATATATGTTTGTATTTTATATTTATACTACTAAGCTTTCGAGCTTAGCGCGGATGTATTATCGCGCAGGTAGCTTGGTGGAACATATGAAGTCTTTTGGTATGCCATGAGAAGAGTAAGATTTTGTCGAGACCAACTAGAGGGTAATGCATACATGTATCCACTTTAAGTATGTTATATTAAATGTATAAATGAAGTTTTGATAAAGACAATGATTTTGTAAGTGTTCTTTAAATTGACCTATTATGGTTTGAATTTTGTTACAGGTTTTTAAAAAGTAAAAAGAAAAGTGGCATCCTTATACTCTATATACTTACTGTATGTATACTAGGTATATGTATAGTACTTATATAGGGTATCGAGGTGTTACACTTCTTCCACCAATATCATTTCCATTCCTTTCTTGTATGAATTTGATCTTTACTATTATTGTAGGCATGGGAATATGAGCAAAACCTTGCGAGGGTACCCGGTATTTCCCGAGAGAGAATCTGGTATCCGAGATTAAATTTTTGGTTGTTAGATCGCATGGACGTTCCCAGCTCTCACCATGTGCAGACTCACCGTTTTATGTTGAGTCGCTTAACCTAGGACCAGGTAAAATAACATTAGTATACTTTAAATTTAATGTGAAAGTTTATTTACCTTATGTCATTTTGCATTTGAATTTGGCCTGGTGGAACCCAGAAGAGCGAACAAATTGGTCTCCCTTCATGAAGGTTGCGCTATCTTTCCAACATTATCGCCGAGTCATCGCTGGCCCAGTGTCCAGTGTCTGGTTTCTTAGAGAGAGAGTTTATGAGTGGTTTCTCGGTCCAGAGTAGCGGAGGATTCCAATGCCTTGCCCAAAATACACTTTAAATATTATGTCAATGCCGGAGGATGCATGGTGGCCGGCTCGGTACAGTTATGGTATTGAAGCATTTCTCTATCTGTCGAGTGCATCTTATGCCCACTTTATTCAAAGAAGGCTCTTAAACTTTGATGTATCTCCTGTTGGCATATGGGAGATTCCTGAGGAAAATGAGGGTAGAGATGAAGGGGAACATCACAGAGATGCAGGAGAGTTTGTTTAATTCTTTAATGATTGTTCCAGGCTGTTGGCTCATTTGATCATGAGGCTGGACCTTCTTTTATTGCCCCTTCATTTGCTCATTCTGGCCCGCCAGATATGCCATCTCATCCGCAGGGCATTGATATGAATTACCTAGTGAGTTCTCTTATTTCATGGTAATTTATGCTATATGTATGCATGATTATGTATGCTCTTATCTTTTTCCTTCCCGGCTCACAGCGGATGCTTGAAGAATAAAATAGGAAACTTCAAGAAGAGTTGGCTGCAAGTTGTCAGCAGGATTCTCATTTTGAAAATTTATATCATCAATCAAAACAACATTTCCGAGACTTCCGATTTTAAGGGATGAGGGATCCTGGTGCTTCTTCATCAAGAGGCCCCCAGACTGATGACCATGAGATCCTTTTGTCTGCTTTTGATGAATACAGTGACAGATCAGAACTTCAAGGTAATAGAGATTTTAGTGCTCCTGCTTCGGGCAGACTCGGGACGAGTAATTTGCCTCCTCCTCCAACAGGCGATGACTTTTTTAGGGCTTTATTTGATGACCTACCACCACCTTCTTAGTGATGTTTAAATATTGCATCAATTATATAAACATTGTACAATAAGCATAATAATGAAAAATACAATTTCCATCTTTACTATAACTCTTTTTTTTTAATTACTGCTCCACAATTATTATACTACTTTTTTTTTATCACATCATAAACAATGCATCATAATTTCCTTTTCACAGCCGCATCACTTTGCTAAAACCAAATGCAACACGGTAAAGGATTTTATCGCCAATTCCTTTCCTTATGCCATACGGTCTCACCCTTTCCCATCACCTTTTCCTTATCAATTTTGGAAAATTTTATTTCCTCTATATAAATCACCTTTCATGCCATATTTCATACAAAAACCAAAAACTTTTCATTTCAACGTAAAAAACTCCCTTTAACAATTTTGATTTTCCTTCATTCATTAACCATGACTGAACAACATTTAAAGAAGATAAAAATTCTATTTAAGAATATGGATGCCATTCATTGGAAGCAAATTTCATGGTCAAAACTTGATGTTTTAAAGTGTTTTCAAAATGTTAAATTGGATCATTCCTTCTTATATGTCGTGTCTTCCTTTTGGCACATGGATTCTAGGGCATTTAAATTTAATGGCTTTGAAATATGTCCCTCGATTGAAGAATTTGAGGCCATCCTTGGATATCCAAATAATCAACAAATGGCGTTACCCACATTGATTTCCAAGACTCAACAGAAGATGCAGATGTTATTTCAAATTCCAAAACTCGAAGTTCTTCAATTGATGAGAGGTGAAAAAAATTCTACTTGCTCCCTTGATTGATTTTTGTCTCTCTCATTTGGCTCCTACTAAGGCATGGGGATGCATGCTTTGTCTTTGTTTGCATGGCCAATTCTTGCTTGTCTCTTCCGACGGTGATATTGATCCACGAGTATTGGATATTATGGACCAAATGGAAGGAGGCTTGTCGCCGGTACCTGTGATCATAGCTGAGACTTTAATTGGGTTAGACCAACTTAAATCAGGTTTGACAAAGAGATTGACTAGGAGTCCGTTCCTGCTTCAGGTAATTACCTAAACTGCCCTTTCGGGTTTTCAATTTTGGTTTTCTTTTTTTTTCTTCTTTTTATTGCTCTAATTTTTGCCTAGTCCGCCCATATGGGTTTTTGGAACTAGCGAGCTGTCCTAATTTTTGCCTAAGCTGCCCTTGCGGGTTTTCAACTTAGTGGACTTTTTTTATTGCTCTAATTTTTGCCTAGTCTGCCCATGTGGGTTTTCGAAACTAGCGAGCTGTCCTAATTTTGGCCTATGCTGCCCTCACGGGTTTTCAACTTAGCGTACCCCTTTTTTTATTTAATTCTTTCTTCACAGATTTGGCTTCAAGAGCATCTTTGTTTATTTGATACTCCATCCATGGATTTTGCCAGATATCTACCATGTCATCATTCTACTAGGAAGCTACTCCATCCTGCTTCTTCATATGCTGACTGGGTTGACTGGATCCACTCACGCGCCGAAGTCAACATCTGTTCGTTGGTACCTTGGTGGAAGATTTCTTGTATCACTATGCGGACATACTTAATGTATGTTCCCCTTGCTGCTATTCGTCAAGGTACATGCTATGATCCTCACCGACTTAGCCGTCAATACGGAGCTGAGCCTCGTGATTATGACTTTAATCCCAATTTAGACATGCGTTGCTTGACTGAAGCCTACATGGATCGCCTGAGGCAAAGTTGGCCTACACGTTACACTTATCTTCTGCCATACATTTTGCATTTATCAATTCAAAAAGTGTATTGTTAGGATGAAAAATAATTAAAGTAATAAAAGATGCTTCTTTTCCATTTATAATTTGTCATCACCTTTTGCTATTGTGTTTATTTATTTCATCCATTTCTGGTCAAATACTTATAATAGTGCACATAAAATAATTTTAACATTAATTCTATTTTATTAAATTAGGGAACAACCAAACATAAAGCCAACATACACAAGATCACTCCTGTTGTCAACTAGCCCTTTCGGGTTTTCTAATTGACGATTTTCTCTCATTTAGCCCTAATTGTTACCTAGCCCGCCCTTTCGGATTTTCAGAACTAGTGGACTGCTCTAACTTTTGCCTAGGCCGCCCTTTTTGGGTTTTTAACCTAGCGAGCTCTTTTTTTTTTATATCATACATAAAACATCTTCAACTTGTCAATGTTTACTGGCTCACTAAATTCGTTCCCGTCCATGTCTGATAACTTCACCGCACCTTTGTTCATGACTTGTTTCATGACATATGGCCCTTCCCAGCTGGACCTAAACTTCCCTCTCGGATCAGATACATTAGGCTTACATTGCTTCAACACCAAATCCCTGACTCTGAGTTTTCAGATTTTAACCCTTTCTATTGTAGGCCTGAGCTATCTTCTTTTGATGTAGTTGGTGATGATTCAATGCCTTTAACCTTCTCTCTTCTAGTAAAGCTAACTATGTGTATCTGCTTGTTACCCATTCCATTTCAGGCAGTTCAGCTTCCAAGACTACTCTTAATGACTTGATTTCTATTTCAATTGGCAACACTGCTTCCATCCCGTAAACAAAAGAGAACGGTGTCATTCTAGTAGGCGTTCGCACACTTGTCCTATATCCCCATAAAGCAAAGGGAAGCATCTCTGACCAATCCCTGTAAGTCTTGGTCATCTTGGACAGAATTTGCTTAATTATCTTGTTTGTTGCTTTTACTGCACCATTAACCTTTGGTCTATAAGGAGAGGATCTATGATGATAGATTCGGTACTTTGAGAACAAATCTTTAACTGCTCCTTGAAACTGTACCCCATTGTCTAATATGACACTATACGGGACCCCGTACAGGCAGATGAGGTTCTTTTCAATAAATCTAGCCATTTGGCTTGCACCCAGTTTATTGAAGGATTCAGCTTCGACCCATTTTGAAAAATAATCTAATGCTACCACAATGAAATGGTGACCGTTTGAAGCTGTCAGATGTATCTCTCCTATAATGTCGATACCCCAAGTGGCAAATGGCCAGGGTGAAGACATATAATGCAATTCTTCAGGAGGCATGTGATTCAGGTTACCATACATCTGATATTATTGGCACTTCTTTACAAACTCAATACAATCTTTCTCCATGGTCAACCAATAGTAACCTTGTCAAATAATCTTCCTAACTAGGGCCAAACCAATCATGTGCGGACTGCAACTTCCCGCATGTATTTCTGACATGATATACTCCACTTCAGGCTTCTTTAAACATCTTAAATGCACCCCATCAGGCCATCTTTGATATAACTCCCCATGGAATGTGATGTATTGCAATGACCACCGCCTTATGGCTCTTCTCTCTTTCTTTGTTGCCCCCGGTGGGTATTCTCTTTCTTCCAAAAATTGCCTTATAGTATCATACCACACATCATGGTCTGTATCAATTTTCATGATTGTCTCATATTCATAGGAAGGAGTTGATGAACTGGTCAAGATCAGAGGCATAAGGAATAAGCTAGCAGAATTTTCCCATACAGAAGCCAATGTGGCTAGGGCATCAGCCATTTGATTTTCTTCTCTTGATAGGTGTACAAACCTACACTCCTTAAAGTTCTTCTTCATAATGGTCAAGTAATGGTGGTATGGTTTTAATTTCTCCTCTTTCAACTCCCATTCTCCATGTACATGGGATACTACTAGCAATGAATCGCTAAAAACTTCCACCTTATCCACCTTCATAATCATTAGGGTTTCAAAACTGAAAATACAAGCTTCGTACTCCACCATATTATTGGTTGCCCTAAATTTTAACTTTTTGGCTAAAGGGATAAGCTCCCCTTTAGGCAATTATAGTATAACTCCTAAACCTACTCCTTTCCTGTTTACTGTTCCATCAAAATACATTTTCCACCCTTGTACTTCAATTGCTTCGAAATGTTCATCTGGAAATTCCAAGATTACTTCTATGCTATCTGGTAATGGTTATTGGGCCAGGAATTCTGCCACCGCTCTTCCTTTGATTGTTTTCCTGGTTACATCCTCAATCTCAAATTCTTCTAATATTATCAACCATCGACCATATTTCCCAATCAAAGAGGGTGTCTCCCTTAAGTACTTCATTGGATCCAACATGGAAATTGCTTGCACACTATATGATTGAAAGTAATGCTGCAACTTCTTAGAAGACCAAACCATGGCTGTACAGGTCTTTTCAATGATACTATACTTAATTTCTTAAGGTAGGAGATTTATGCTCAAATAGTAAACTGCATGCTCAATCCCTGACTCATCTGCTTGGGCTAGCATGGCTCCTATTGACTCTTCTTCTACTGTTAAGTATGGTAGTAGAGGTTTTCTGGGTTTAGGTGGTTTTAAAATAGCTGGATTCAACAAATACTCTTTGATTCGCTCAAAGGCCTTTTGAAACTCTTCATTCCATATGACCGGCTGATTCTTTTTAAGCAATTTGAAGATAGGCTCACAGATTGTTGTGAGCTTTGCTATAAATCTTGCAAATGTATTGTAATTTACCAATGAATTCCCAAACTTCCCTCTCCGTCTTTGGGGCTGGCATATCCCTGATTGCTTTAACTTTGTCAGGATCAATCTCAATGCCATTCGGACTAATCACATGTCCCAATAATTTACCTGAGGTAACCCCGAACACACACTTCTTCGGGTTTAATCTTAGCTTATATTTCAAAGCTCTATCAAAGAACAATTCCAAGTTTTGGAACTGTTGTTCCCTTAAAGAAGTTGAAGTATATCATCAACATATACTTCAACTTCTTTGTGCATCATGTCATGAAATAGTGTGGTGGCCATCCTTTGATAGGTTGCCCCATCATTCTTTAAGCCGAATGGCATCACCCTATAACAAATTATACCCCATGTAGTAATGAAAGCAGTTTTGGCTTTATCCTCTTGGGCCATTAACACTTGATTGTATCCAGAAAACCCATCTACAAATGAGTGTAGCACGCTAGAGGCTACACTATCAATGAGAATATCTATATGAGGTAAAGGAAAATCATCTTTAGGGGAAGCCTTGTTCAAATCTCTATAGTCCACACAGAACCTTATTCTTCCATCTTTCTTTGGCACGGGTACTATGTTGGCTAGCCAATCTGAGTATTCTATCCCTTCAAGGAACTTCACTTGTATTTGTTTAGTGACCTCTTCTTTAACCGATTCAGCCCACTCAGATCTTAATCATCTAAGCTTTTGTTTGACAGGTTTCATGTGAGTGTAAGCAGGAATATGATGCTCGGCTATGTCTCGATCTATTCCAGGCATATCCTCATAAGACCAAGCAAACACTTCTTCATATTTTTTGAATATTTTTTCAAATCTCTCTCTCTCATCAAGAGTAAGGTAGGATGTTATGCTAATGTTTTTAGGATTTTCAGTTGTTCCCAAATTTAATGATTGTGTGTTAACAGAATTAATATTAAAGATGCTCATGTAACTGCTATTTGAATGTATGCAACCATCAGGAGAAACATCACACAAGTAAGCAAAATCAGACTTTATTGCATTCATTTTGGAAAAGAAAACATCATCATCCTCATACAAAGCAGACAAATTAAAATCAAAATCAAAATCATTGTTCTTAAAATCATAAGGCAGGATGTCTTCAAACTTTTCTTCAACCAGGGCAGCAGTCTCCTCCAGAGTCTTCTCGGCTTTTAGGACATCTTCATTCTTCTCTTTTGGATTGGATTCTTTTTCAGTTGACAAAGTGAGCTCTTTCTTCACTTAGTCAACTAGCTCGGCCACATCTGTAAAAATTTCAAAACTTGGGATCAACTTTCCCATGAACATGATTGGCTCGGGCTTTCCTTGGAGTGGTCCCATATCTGGAGCTTTGACAAAGATCTCTTCAAGTGGTGGGAAGCTCATCTTCTCACTCATCTTTGGCTAGACATCGTTGTTTTCATCATATCTCAACCCTTTCTTAGAAGTTTGGGTTCTAAAGTCTGGCAGCTTTGTCAAATAGGCCTTACCCTTTCCAAGACCAGCTCCGGGAAGATAGTTCATGTTCTTCATCATATTCAAGACTTTTGAGTCCTCTACTTCATCATCAGAAATTGTAGCTACTTGAAAACCATTAAGAGGCCTCTCAATCATTAGAGTGTTAACAATCTCATTATCTTCAGCTTCAATGACCACTGTCTCATCTCCGTTGGGGAACTTGATCTTTTGATGAAGGGTGGAAGGAACTCCACCAAGAGTATGAAACCATGGTCGCCCCAAGAGTAAGGCGAAGGTAACCAGTATGTCTAAAACAACAAACTCAACAATAGATTCAATTGGACCAACCATGACAACAGCTTTGAAAGTCCCTTCGACGTGTCTCTTAGTGTTGTCATAAGCCCGAATTGTTACTTCGGTCGGGTTTAGATCCCTTATTGACATGGCTAGCTTTGGCAATATCTTAAGTGGGCAAACATTTATGGTGGACCCATCATCGACAATTACACATGGAGTCCTCTTCCCCTTGACTTCTATTTTAATAAAGAGAGGACGGATGTGATCTCTCCCCTCCTTCGGTAAATTCGCATCTGAGAAAGAAACTGATCCCATATTAACTTCACTCTTTTCTTGAACCTCTACACATTTCATTACTCCTCCAATCTTTATGAAGTTGATCAGCTCCTCCGGTGTCGTGGAGGTAGAAATTGGCATGCTAGCCAAGGCTTTGGCTATAGTTTTTCGGTGCTTTTTAGAAGTAGCTAATAAGTCCCAAATGTTAACACTTGCTTGGGTTCTTTTTAATTGCTTAAGCACAACATCATCTTCCTCTTCTTTATTTCCTATTTCAACTTCCTTACCCTTATTAGTTTTTACCTCCTTAGGTGGTGGCCTTGCATAAGGCTTAACGGATCTAGTGTTCATTACTTCATCTTCTTCGGGCTCGGACCAAGTCCAATCCTCCTTCTTGGATACAAGATCATCATCACTATTGCTTGAATCCCAAAACCCATTGACAACACAAATTGTTACTTCTTCACCCATCATAGCTTGTTTAATTTTGCCAAATACCTCTTCTTCTTTGGTTGCTTCTCTACCCACATCTTGAAAGAAGACATGACAAAATCTTCATGCAAACCTCCTCCAATCATGAAGGTTGCCGGTGGCGGTGCCCTATTGAACTTTGGTAATGGGTTGTCTTTGGTGTTTAGCTTATTGGGCTCTGGCAGCTTTCCACTATCAATTAAATTTTGGTTCTTATGTCTCAACCTCACACATCTATCCTTGTCATACCCTTGCATTTGATGAAATTGACAAAATACTTTAGTGTCAAAATTAGGTGGGAGAGGGTTAGGCAAAGGGCGAGGATTTAAGGGTTGTAACAATCCCTTTCTTTGAAGCTTATTGAGAACCCAAGACATTGGTTTGCCTAATTCTGAAAACTGCCTTCTTATTCTTTGGTTAGTAGTATTAACACCGACTTCTTTTTTGCGTGCTTTGATTTCCACACTGGTAGTTCCCTTTCTCATTCCTTTTTATTGAAAAACGGTTCTTCTCTCTTTCCCATTCTTCAATTTGCAAACCCACTTGGAGAAGGTCTTTGAAATCACAGATGAGGGTATGAGACATCCTTTCATGAAGACTAGGCAACACCCCTCTCATAATCATCCTTATTTGATTGGATTCATCGGGCCTCTTCTTGAGCAAAGCGGCCTTATTTCTCCATCTTTTCACATAGTCCACAAAATTCTCATTTGGCCTTTGTCTTATGGACTCCACTTCCATTAAGGTAACTTCCATATCTACATTATACCCATATTGTTATATGAAGGCCTTGTATAGTAGATCCCAATTCTTTTGTGTTCCATCATCTATGGTATTGAACCAATTTTGGACAACAGGGTCCAATGAGAGCATGAAGTACCTTATAGTTTAAGCCTTAGTGGCTCGGGAAGACTGCATGGCAGTGATATACTGCTTCACATGGAGATGAGGATTTTTGGTTCCATCAAACTTTGCAAAAGATGGCATCTTGAACTTGTATGGAACTTCTTCATCTAGCTTAAATAATTTGTCAACTTCCAACATTTCTTCGGTTTTTTGTTTCTTCTCAAATTTCTTTTCTAAATCCGCGATCATCTTTTCAACATCAGAATTTTTAGTCTTTTCAAAAGTTGCCTTCTTAACAACTTTTGACTCCTTTTTGTCTTGAGGATCTTTGTAGTATTGAGCCCAATCATCATCATCAATGATCACCTTATCATCATCAAAAGCTACTTCACTAACTTTAGTCTTCCCCTTGACTTTATTAGTGCTAGCAGATGCTTCGGTATTGTTTCCTACAATTGCAGCTAGTTGATTCTTTATGGTCTCGGCCATGGCCTCTTTTATTTCTTCCATCTTGGCATTGAGGGCATCATCCACCATTCTTTGAATTTGTTCGGGATCCATTGTTTTTGGTGAGCAAGTGATTGAGTTGTTACTAGATTCTTCGTCTCCGGCATAGGTCGGATTGTTGTAAGCTTTTGAAATATCGTAATCCAGGGTTGTGAGCCAGAAAGGATCAATGATATGAGATGCAAATGTATGCATGTATGCATAAACAAACAAGGACAAATAGGACGTTCCTTCCAACCTTATAACATCCACACACAAATGGCGAGTCTCTTTTCCTAGGCATATGGTTGACAAAATACCAACATGGGGTATCTTGTTTTCGAATATTTCCCTCGAGACGTTTCAACCAATAGTTATATTTTCAAAAATGGAAATCAGTTTATAATAATTCCCATTAATTAGGTTTTAATCCATTTAACTAACTAAAGTAGCTTTTATGTTATATTAGATTAAAACTAAATTAAGTGGTTTATTATAAATAGATTTCTCATTTGAAAAAGTAACTAATGGTTCATGCAAAAAACAAGCCCATGATTAATTATTCTTAGTATAAACTAGGCTCACAATTGATTTTTGGTATTTCATAATTGACCTAAATAATTTGCAAGCTCTTTGTAAGAAAAGGTTTGGATGAAAATAAATTTATTTCTAAGCCCATTGTAAAATTTTTTTAGAAAAAATAGATTTTGGGCTTAGTGTTTGGGTTATGAGCAAAAGAATTTTTGATTTCTTTTTTAGAAAAGTTTTATATCCAAGGACCATCTTGAAATGTTTTGAAGATAGCTTTGGTCTTTTGGATTTTAAAGAAAATTTATTTGAGCTTACAATGCACTTAGGTCATATTATAAAAAGAGCAAACCAAATAAGCCATGATTTAAGACAAGATAAATTAAGCATAGTCAAACAACATGCATTTGGGTTAAAACCTAAGGAAAGTAACTAGGCCAATTACATGAGCTTTAGTCTTTGGGTAAAAAGGCTTAGGTTCCCATGGAAAGCATATACCAAATGGTACGAGGCTATGAGTGGTTATGCCATGCTCGATCTCTATACCTTGAGTGAAAGTATAGTATCCCTTGCATAACATAACACAGGTAAGATGGGCGTCCTACCTCTCGCACACAATGCAATCTAATATGATGTAATGGATAATATCATTATAAGAAAGAATAGAATAATATAAAGACCAACGAAATCAACTTCTCTTATCCCAGTAGAGTCGCCACTGTGAGCGGTGATTTTTGCCCCCACTCCCGGTGGAATGGTTCTTGCGACTTCGGCACTGTTTAGACTTGGGCCTTTGAGAACACGGACCTAAGTCCGGAGAAAATGGAGTCGCCACCCGGACGGGCCGAGAAAAAGAAAGGGGTGCATGACTTGATTCCTAAGGAATCCCCGACCCCTTAATGGGTTCGAAAAGTTGGGTACGTGTGGGGAAGGTGAGAAATGGCCCAGCACCCCTACAACGCTCAGTTCATTGGAACCGGCCTCCTTTACATGTCTTAATATTATAAAATTCTTAAATATAACAATATTATCCATATTACACATAATAATTAAAATAAAGCATCGATATATTGAAAATCAAAACAAAGTCCAAGCAAAACAAATAAATGGACACCCATCCGAAGATGGAAACATGTCCTTACATCATTCGTGTCTAAACTAAATAGGACACCCACCAAAAGGTAGAAACATGCCCTTTACATTGGTTCTAAAATAGAAAAGTAATTTAAATTACATGATATTTGACTAATGAGGTACCCACCAAGTGGAAACATACCTCTTACAACATTTGGAAATCAAAAAAATAAATCGATAAAGGTAAATAACCATTCATAATAAATAAATCATTCATCAAAGATATCAATCAAAATATAAAATGAATATCCATCCATGATAAATTAAATAAATTAATCATTAAAATTAAACAAACCAACAAAGCATTGAAAATAAATTAAAGCATACAATAGACTACATAATCAAATATAAAATTAAATAAAGCAAATAAAGATTCAAATTAGGGTTATTGTTTCTATTTAATATTCTTTATTTAATGTGTTTAGGGTTTTGGAATTTATGGGTTTAAGCTACTGTGAGTTTTAAAAGAATTGAAATGGAGAAAAGTTTTATAATTTAAGTGGTTGATAAAGTTCCTTGATTAACCAAATTAGTGTTTGAGAAGTGAAATCATGAAACTAGGGTTTGGACACTTTAAAACATTTAGATTTATGATTTACGGTTACTGGATCATTATTTTGTATTTAACATATTGAGTTTTAATATTTAAATTTATAAGGTTTTAAGATTTTAAAGATTAGGATATAGAAAATTTAGGGTTTAAGGTTTTAAGGGAATTAGGGTTTAAGAAAACTAGGGTTTAAAATAATTGGTTTGAGGTTACTATCTTGATTCTAAAGTTGAATTAGGGTTTAGTGTTTTCGGAGAATATATTTTATTTTAGAATTTGGAAAAACAATTTATAGTTTTATGAATTTTTATGAAAATAAACAAAAATGATTTAAGGTTAATAGAAACAAAAAAGATATTTTAAGGGTTTTTGGAAAGAAACAGATTCAATTTAGGGTTTTGAAAAATTGGAAAACAAATTAGGTTTTTGGTAAATCTTGAAGCGATTTAAGGTTTTGAAAAGTTAGAAAGCAGATTAGAGTTTTAAAATTTTGAAGAAACAGAAACAACAATTTTTAATCTTGAGTGATGAAGCTTACTGTAAAGAAAAATAAATAAAGAAATTCATACCTTCGTTTGTTGGTTCCACCAAAAATTGTTTCTTGGATGAACAAGAACAAAGACAAGCTTTGCTGCCTTTGATGAATGGTCTTTCTCCTTTTTCTTTGATTTTGATCGAATCTTTGGTTGGGTTGGACCAATTCAAGTCAAATTGTCATTATAAACCAAATGGAAGCTTTTTTGTTGCTTGAGGTAAAAGAGAACTCAATTAGCTTTCTAAACCGCCTTTTTAGGTTTTATCTTTCTTCTCTTTTTTCTCTTTTTTTTCTTGTCCTCTTTTTTTTTTCTTTTTTTTTCTTTTTGTTCTCTTTTTGTTCTCTTTTTTCCTTTCTTTTTAGCTCTAGCTCTAAAAGAGTTATCTTGTTTGTACCAAATTGGGATTCCAATAATGAATGGGTGGAGTGACATAAATCTTCTTTAATAGGGATAAATCATTTGTTAGGAAAACTTCAACTACCCTTATGGTCATGAGAACTTCAACTACCCATATGGTCTTGAGAACTTCAACTGTCTTCATGGTCTTGACTATTCATTTCTTTCTTTGATCTTCTTTCCTCTTCACCTTAGTGATCATAACACTTGTCAAAAGTATCACAACAGGTCAGGGTAGATTGTTAGGGTTTGTAAGCCAATGAAAAAAAAGCTAAAATTTTATGAAGGCTCAAAGGGACAACTAGGGATTGATATCTAATTGGGTGGATACTAGTTGTTGGCTCACCAAATAATGCCTAGATCATTTCTCTCTTAAATAAGCAGAGTTCAATTTTGCCTCAAAATTTTGTCAAAGCATGTTCTAAGATTGACTAGGACCTAGACAAAGGTAATTATGCAGAAGCCCACTCTAAGTAAGCATACACAACTCAATGTTATAGAGCAATTCCCTCACCTAGTAAAGTCATTCAGGTCTGATGCCTAGACACATTAATTTATGAACATCAAGCTAGATTCCTCATTGGTTGAGCAGCAAAATAAACAAAGACCAACAAAAATTTTGATGAAAGTAATTAATTCAAATAACTTTAAATTTGAAAAACACGATTGTTCCAATTAAATATTAAAGAAAGTAAAATTGAAAAGCAACATTCAAGTGAAGGAAAGTTTGTTGAGTTAAGCTTCATTTCCTTCCACATCTTCTATTTTTCCATCTTGAAAGGATGATAAAAAAAAATCTTCTTCCAATCCTTTTCCCACCATGAAGGTTGCCGGTGGAGGTACTTTATTGAACTTCCGTAATGGGCTATCTTTGGTGTTTGGCTTGTTGGGCTTGGGCAGCTTCCCACTATCAATTAGATTTTGGATCTCATGTCTCAACCTCACACATCTACCCTTGTCATGCCCTTGCATTTGATGAAACTAACAAAATGCTTTAGTGTCAAAATTTGGTGGGAGAGGGTTAGGCAAAGGGTGAGGATTTAAGGGTTGTAACAATCCCTTTCTTTGAAGCTTATTGAGAACCCAAGACATCAGTTTGCCCAATTTTGAAAACTGCCTTCTTGTTCCTTGGTTAGTAGCATTAACATCGACTTCTTTTTGCGTGCTTTGATTGCTAGGCTGATAATTTCCTTTCTCATTCTTTCTTGCCGAAAAGTGATTCTTCTCTCTTTCCCACTCTTCAATTTATAGACCAGCTTGGAGTAGATCTCTGAAATTATGAGTGAGTGTATAAGACATCCTTTCACGAAGACTAGGCAACACCCCTCTCGCAATCATCCTTATTTTATTAGATTCATCGGGCATCTTCTTGAGTAAAGTGGCCTTATTTCTCCATCTCTTCACATAATCAACAAAATTCTCATTTGACCTTTGCCTAATGGATTCCACTTTCATTAAGGTAACTTCCATCTCGCCATTATATCCATATTGTTGGATGAAGGCTTTATAAAGCAGATCCCAACTCTTTTGTGTTCCATCATCTAAGGTATTGAACCAATTTTGGACAACAGGGTCCAATGAGAGCATAAAGCACATTAGAGTTTGAGCCTTAGTAGCTCGGGCAGACTGCATAACAGTGATATACTGCTTCACATGGAGATGAGGATTTCGATTCCAACAAACTTCGCGAAAGATGGCATTTTGAATTTGTACGGAACTTCTTCATCTAGCTCAAATAATTTGTCAACTTTGGATATTTTCTCGATTTTCAGTTTCTTTTCAAATTTCTTTTCTGAGTCCGCAATCATCTTTTCAACATCAGAAGTTTCGGTCTTCTCCATAGCTGACCTTTCAACAATATTTGGTTCTTTCTTCTTATCTTGAGGATCTTGGTAGTATTGAGCCCAATCATCATCATCATCTATGATCACTTTTTCATCATCAAAAACCACTTTACCGACTTTAGTATTCCCTTTGTCCTTTGGTTTCTTAGTGCTAGTAGATGCTTCGGCATGATTTCCTAAAATTGTAGTCAATTGGTTCTTCATGGTCTCAGCTAGGGCCTCTTTTATTTCTTCCATTTTGGCATTGAGGGCTTCATCCACCATTCTTTTAATTTGTTCGGGCTCCATTGCTTTTGGTGAGCAAGTGATTGAGTTGTTGCTAGATTCTTCGCTTCCGACGTAGGTCGGATTGTCGTAAGCTTTTGAACTGTCGTAATCCAGGGCTGTGAGCCAGAAATGGTCAATGATATGAGATACAAATGTATGCATGTATGCACAAACAATCAACAAATAAGGAGAAATAGGACATTCCTTCCAACCTTATAACATCCCTACACGAATGGCGAGTCTCTTTTCCTAGGTATATGGTTAAAAAAATACCAACATGGGGTATCTTTTTTTCGGATATTTCCCTCGGACGTTTCAACCAATAGTTATAAAAATGGAATTCAGTTCATAATAATTCCCATTAATTAGGTTTTAATTTATTCAACCAACTATAGTAGCTTTTATGCTATATTGGATTAAAACTAAATTAAGAGGTTTATTATAAATAGATTTTTCACTTGAAAAAGTAACTAATGATTCATACAAAAAACAAGCCCATGATTAATTATTCTTAGTATAAACTAGGCTCCCAATTGATTTTTTGGTATTTCATAATTGACCTAAATAATTCACAAGCTCTTTGTGAAGAGAAGGTTGGATGAAAATAATTTTGTTTCTAAGCCCATTGTAAAAGTTTTTAAAAAAATGGATTTTGGGCTTAGTATTTGGGCCATGAGCAAAAGAATTTTTGATTTGTTTTTAGAAAAGTCTTATGTCCAAAGACCATCTTGAAAAGTTTTGAAAATAGCTTTGGTCTTTTAGATTTCAAAGAAAAATTTATTTTGAGCTTACAATGTACTTAGGTCATATTAGAAAAAGAACAAACCAAATAAGCCATGATTTAAGCCAAGATAAATTAACCATAGTCAAATAACATGCATTTGGGGTAAAACCTCAGGAAAGTAACTAGGCCAATTACATAAGCTTTAGTCTTTGGGTTAAAAAGCTTAGGCTCCCATAACAAGTATATACCAAAAGGTACGAGGCTATGAGTGGTTATGCCATGCTCAATCTCCATACCTTGAGTGAAAGTATGGTATCCCTTACATAACACAACACGGGTAACACGGGCATCCTAACTCATGCACATGATGCAATCTAATATGATACAATGGATAATATCATTATAAGAAAGAATAGAATAATATAAAGACCAACGGAATCAATTTCTCTTATCCCCAGTGGAGTCGCCACTGCGAGCGGGGATTTTTGCCCCCACTCCAGGTGGAATGGTTCTTGCGACTTCAGCACTGTTTAGGCTTGGGGCCTTAGAGAACACGGACCTAAGTCTGGATAAAATGGAGTCGCTACCCGGACAGGCCGGGAAAAAGAAAGGGGTGGATGACTCAATTCCTGTTCTCTAAGGCCCCAAGCATGAAATTAGGGTTTGGATACTTTAAAACATTAGGTTTATGATTATTAGCTACTGGATTGTTGTTTTTAGGCTTACTGTGTTGAATTTTAATATTTATATTTATAAGGTTTTAAGGATTAGGGTCTAGGAAAATTAGGGTTTACAGTTTTTGGTTTTGAGAGAATTAGGGTTTTTGGTGTTTTGGAAAACATGTTTTGGCTTTAGGATTTGAGAAAACAGTTTACTGTTTTATAAAGTTTTTGGAAATAGGCAAGGCGATTTAAGGTTTTAGAAAATAGAAAATATTTTTTAGGGTTTTTGGAAATAGAAGGATCAATTTAGTGTTTTAAGGTTTTGGAAAATTGGAAAGCAGATTAGGGTTTTGGGAATTAATAAAACGATTTAAGGTTTTGGAAAGTTGGAAAGTAGATTAGGGTTTTAAGATTTTGAAGAAATAAATTACGGTTCTTAGGTTTTAGAAGAAGTAGAAAAGTAATTTTAGTGTTTTTGAAAATAGAGAAATGAATTAATGTTTTTAAAATCAAAAGAAACAATTTAATGATTGAAGCTACTGTAAGGAAAAAAGAGATTAGATATTTAAACCTTCGTTTGTTGGTTCCATCAAAAATTGCTTCTTGGATGAACAAGGATAAAGGCAAGATGGCTGACTTTGATGGATTGATTGCTTGCTTGCTTATTCTCCTCTAAAAAGTCCGATCGTTTTCACTGCCAAAAAATTTTTAAAGTCCGATCTCCTTTCCAAAAATTGCTCCTAAGCTTTTCCTCCTCCTTTTGTGTCTTTTTTTAGTCTTATTTTTAGAAATATTTCATATGATTAATTCAAATTGTTTACGGAAACTATCATTAATTAGGAAAAGGAAACTAAAACCAAATAGAATTTGGTTTTGAAAAAAATTGCGTTGAAAAAATTTTGCTGGCGAAAACTGCGTCGGGCTGCGAAGGGCTACGAGTGCTAGCAAAAAATTACGAGGGGCGGGGCTGCGGGCCATTTCGTCCACTGTTTTCGGCGACGAATTTTTCATCACCGATTTTTATTTTTTATTTTTATTTATTTATTTGTTTATTATTATTTTTTATTATAATAATAATTTTTAAAAATTATAAAAAAATAAATACTAAAACAAATATTATTTAATTAAGATAACACAAATTATTTTGGACTAAATAAAATATATTGGACCGGACTGGGTCAAAAATTAAGAGTCTACAACATCTGCATCTTTTGTTGAGTCTTGAAAATCAATATAGGTAATACCATTTGTTGATTGCTTGGATATCCAATGATGGCCTCAAATTCTTCAATCAAGGGATATATTTCAAAGCCATTAATTTTAAATGTCCAAAAAATCACATTCCAAAAAGAAGCCATGGCATGTAAAAAAGAATAGTCCAATTTAACATTTTGAAAACACTTTAAAATATTGATTTTTGACCAAGATATTTGTTTCCAATGAATGGCATTCATATTTTTAAATAGAACTTTTGTTTTCTTCAAATTGAGTTTGGTCATTGTAGACAACTGAAGGAAAATTGGAATTGTTAAAAGGAATTTTTATGCTGAAGTAGAAAATATCCTGGCTTCTGTATAAAATCATGCATGAAAAGAGATTTATATGGGATGATTGTGCTATTCCAAAATTGACAAGGAAAAGTGTGAAACCGAGATGCGTGAGGATAGGAAATTGGCAATGAAAGGATCTTGAATTGTCGCGTTGCCTTTAGTTTTGAAGGTTAGTGGAAATATTAAATGTGAAGAGGAAATGCCAATATTTGTACCGTAGTAATAATGATGATAAAAAAAAGAAGAAAGAGAAAAAGTTACAGTAAAAATGCAAAGTACATATCATCATTATTATTTTTATACTTATTATATAATATTTCCTCAATTGATACAATATTGATACATCACTAAGAATGAGGTGGTGGATCATGATCAAACAAAGCCTTAAAAAAATCATTGCCTATTGAAGAAGGAGCCATATCACCCATCCCGAGTCCTCCCGAAGTAGGAGCACCTGAATCTCTATTACACTGAAATTCAGATATGTAATGATCCTCATCCAAAGTAGACAAAAGGATCTCATGGTCATCAGCTTGGGGTCTTCTAGATGAAGAAGCACTAGGATCTCTCATCCCCTGAAATCGAAAGTCTCAAAAATCTTACTTTGACTGGTGATACAATTTCTCAAAATGGGCAACCTGTTGATGACTAGCAGCCAACTCTTCTTGAAGTTTCTTATTTTATTCCTCAAGTATCCACTGTGAGCCAGAAAGGAAAAGAGTAAGAGCATACATAATCATGCATACATATAGCATAAATTATAATGGAACAAGAAAACCTACCAGGTAATTCATATCGATGCCCTGTGGATAAGATAGGATCTCTGGTTAATTAGAATGAGTAAATGGAGGAGCAGTAAAAGAAGGTCCAGCCTCATTACTAAATGAGCCAGCAGCCTGTAACAATCATTAAAAAAGTCAAAACAAGTTAAGAAAAAAGCAATCGCAATGGAAAATGGTAAAAGTTTACCTGAGAAGTGCTAGCTCCAAGATGAGAGATAGACTCTCTTCCCTCTCCATGATACTCCTCTTCATCTCTATTCCTATTTTCCTCGGGAATCTACCATACACCAACAGGAGATACATCAAAGTTCAAGAGCCCTATTCGAATAAACTGGATATAAGATGAACCCGATAGATAAAGAAAGGTTTCAACATCATTGCCGAGCCAACCACCATGCATTCTTCGGCATTGATGTGATATTTAAAGTATACTCCAAGAAATACATTGGGATCCTCCGCTGCTCGGGACCAAGAAACCACTCATACACTCTCTCTCCAAGAAACCAGCCACTAGACAAAGGGCCGGCAATGACTCGGCAAGTATGTTGAAAGGGCAATGCAGCATTCATGGAGGAAGTCCAGTTCGTCGGCTCTTCTGTGTTCCACCAGGCCAAATTGACCTACAAAATTACTTAAGGTAAGTGGACTTTTATATAAATTTTAAAGTATACTAATGTTATTTTACCTGGCCCCAGGTTAAGCAAACTTAAGAGATAACGCTGGGTGTGCACATGGAGAACTTCTACAAGATTTGACAACCAAAAATTCAATTTCAGATACCCGACTCTCTCTTAAAAAATGCCAGGCACCCTCACAAGATTATGCTCATATGCCCATATCTACAACAATAATAAAATCAAATTCATGCAAGAATAAGAATGGAATTAACAATGGTGGAAGAAGAGTACCTTGACAACCACCATAAAACCAGCAAAAGACTTCTTATTTCTGCAAATCTTATCAAGTCCATGGTAAAGACAGGCAAGGCCAACTTCACCCTAGCCATAAAGTGGTACCATACTCATATCAGTAAGGGCCCTCAACACTGAAAAATGGATGGTAGATTCGATGTTGCGTAAAATGGTAGACCAGAACAAATACAGTAAAAATCCTCGAACATATTGTTTGGCTATTTTCCTACGAACCCATCCTTCATAGTTCATCCAATAACTTTGAATCAACTAAAATTTTATCTTGAAAAGCCCTTTAAATGATTGTTCCATACCGATTAACTATTGGACTTCTTCGAATGTTAGAATATCATTGGTAAAAGGGACCGGAAGGCCATAGTATCAGATACCAGTTAAGGCTGTATAATCGACTGGGCCAATGGTCATTTCTCCTATAGGTAGGTGAAAAGTATGGGTCGTGTCCATCCACCATTCTGATAATGCTTGAACTACACTCCTATCTATCGGACACTCCTCGGAGGGTAATTGCAGGATAAAGCTTTCAAAACCGCAATCTCGGATAATCTGTTTTACCCGAGAAGGTGCTATATCATACCATTGTCTGGTAAGTTAACACAAGGTAAGTATATCATTATATCAACACTACTGATTTTTAGGCTAAATTTATTCATGTTCTATTTTTAGTCTATCTATTTACTTATTTGTTGAATTCTTAAATATATTCATCTAATTATTTTATTTTTCCTAAATTAAAAACAAACACAAAAATGCAAAATTGAAAAAATGATTTGCTGTTAAAATAAATAATTGAATTATTACCTTGGTTTTTTTATTTGAACTGCGATGAAGCTGCATCCCGGCTAGTAGACTTATATTTCCTTTTTCATGCTTCCGAATAACCTCCAATAACTCAGCATTAGATCGAGTTCCTGATCTTGAAGAATGAATTTTCTTCTTATCTCTATGCTAAACCCTCTGATTTAAAAAATTGTATGAGTATGGATGAAATGAAGAAATGAGCCAAGGTTTATATAGAAAAATTACAAAGGAAAAAGACAAAAATAAAAAGAGAAAAACAATATTGTTGTGAAAAAAAAGAAAAAAAAGAAAATGTTACTATTTATAAATAGTGTATAAATAGTTGGTGAATAGTGTATAAATAGTAACTACACAGTGAATAAATAGGAAACTCAATTATTCAATTCAATCAATCAGATATTTGCGTGTATATAAATATTTTTGTACTTTTAAAATATTTTTACATGCAGGGGCAAGAAGATATAGGCATGGTAAAAGTTAGCTAAATTTTTTGCAAATTCCTTTAGTATCCTACTGACTACAATTATTTTTTACAGATAATCAAATTATTTTTAAGTCCAGATATTAGCTTAGGTTCAGCACCTAAAATCTCTCTTAAGTCCAGAACTTAGCTCGAGTCCAGAACTCAAATTACCCTTAAGTTCAGAACTTAGCTCAGGTCCAAAACCTAAATTACCCTTAAGTCCAAAACTTAGCTCGGGTCTAGAAGCCAAATTACCCTTAGGTCCAAAACTTAGCTTGGGTCTAAAACCCAAATTACCCCTAAGTCTAGAACTTAGCTCGGGTCCAGAAGCCAAATTATTTTTAAGTCTAGAACTTAGCTTAGGTCCAGAACCTAAATTCTCTCTTAAGTCTAACTTAGCTCGGGTCCAAAACCCAAATTATTTTTAAGTCCAGAACTTAGCTTAGGTCTAGAATCTAAAATCTCTATTAAGTCCAGAACTTACCCCGGGTCCAGAACCCAAATCCTAAATCTAGCTCGGGTCCAGAACCCAAATTATTTTTGAGTCCATAGCTCAAACCAACCTTGGGAGTCTAGTATGGCTCCAAAACCAGTCAAAAATCACATTGCTTTTCACTTTCTTTTGCCGTAGTCTCAGATCGCTCACATTGCTTTTCACTTTCTTTTGTCATAGTCTCAGATCGCTCAAATAGGGGGCAAACAGTGGACCCTTAATTTTAGACCCGAGATTGGGTTTGACTGACCTTTTATCATTTGAGAAATCTGACTGCTCCAGTTATTCTATGCATTGTGGTTTTTCACCCTCAAAATGGATCTTCATCCTTTGAGATCGGGTCTTCATCCTTGAAACACGGATCTTCATCCGTTGAGATTGGTTCTTCACCCTTGAAAATGGATCTTCATCCTTGGAGATTGGGTCTTCACCCTTGAAAATATGGATCTTCATTCTTTGAGATCGGGTCTTCAACCTGGCTTCAGTTCTTTTAGCTGGATTGGTCTTTTGTCTTTTGCATCTTCATTCTTTTGAGAGTTCTAATGTTCTATTCTTTTGTTCTTCCTTTTTGCAAAGATTTAGCTATTTTTAATTGGACCTTATATCCTCTCCTTGCCCCCCTGTGTGGCAAAATATTTGTAAGTGAGTTTAAAAATATTTGGTATATAAACTCAAAAAATTGAAAAGGAGAAACTTTGCCCCCTGTGTATGCTCAAACCAAAGATTTTATCCATGCAAGCTTTGATTGATGTTTTTCTTGTCTAATTATTTGCATAAGCATGCATTTCTTCTTTTTGCAAAATTACTAGAGCTTTCTCAAGCAATGGGCTTTCCATGCCCCCCTGATTTGACATCTTCTTTTGATTCTTTACTTTACAGAGTGTTTGCTGTTCACTTTGATAAAGAATAGACAATACAAGACAAGAAAGTGTGATGTGATATGCTCACGTATGCATGATATGCATGATAATACTCACAGCAGTTTCATTGACCCACAGGCCGAGGTGATTAGCAGAAGTACTCTCAAGAATTTCTTTTAGATGCCTGTTCAGTTCTTGCACTGGAATGATAGAAAGCTTTGCATTTATGGCTTTTATCTTTAAGATGTTGAAAATATGAAATAAGAAAACCCCAAACAGTAGAGTCAGGGATTCATCTATTTCGAACTATGTTTTAGCATGTCGGTTGATAGCTTCTTCATGACCTTGCCAATAATCATTTCCTTTGCCCAATGTGTCCTTTGGATGTTCAACATACTTCCTTAAACTTGAACGCTTTGTATGACAAAATATTTTTTTTTGATTTTTTGAATTTTAATTTTGAAATCAAATGTTGGCTTTGCCAATTTAATGTCAATGTACCTCAGGACTTGATTTTTCCAAATTAACATATCTATAACATGACAACCCTAGTTTCCGTACTAAACTCGGGAATCATTTCTACTTAAGCAAGAATTGTTGCACTTCAAATAGGCACATACACATTACTTGGCCAAAGGTCTCATTTGAGTTTAAATATTGTCTATCTCATATGCATGCTTATTTAAACTATCTCCACTAATAGACTCTACCTACAAAGAGATATCAATAGGTCTTTGATAAGCTTGAAATGGGGTCTATGAGGGACACGTGTTTAAGTGAAGGTCATTTTGAGATTGGAGCTGATGTGACACAATGGACAAACCCTCACACTACAAATTTCTTGTTTGAACTTTAGGCAATTAGGAGCAATCTCTAAATTCTTTTTATCTTCTTGGCATTAATCTGGATCTTGATTGGGATAGTCTTTGCCCTTGCAAAAAGTTTGGGACCCAAATTCGTTTCTTTTCTTCTTTTCCCTTTTCTTTCCTCTTTCCTTTTTCTTACTCTTCCCTCTTCTTTAAGCATTTTATAATTTTGTCCTTCTTCCTTGTAGGACAGAACTTTTAAGAACTGAATGGTCTTTCTCCTTTTCCTTTGATTTTGATCAAATCTTTAGTTGGGTTGGACCAATTCAAGTCAAATCGTCCTTATAAACCAAATGGAAGCCTTTTGTTGTCTTAGGTAAAAGAGAACTCAGTTGGCTTTTTGAACCATTTTGGGTTTTCTTTTCTTTTTTCTTTTATTTCTTTTACTCTTTTATTTTCTTTCTTTTTTTTTGTCATTTTTGTTTTGTTTTCTTCTTTTTTTTTTGGTTCTAGCTCTAGAAGAGTTGTCTTGTTTGTACCAACTTGGGCTTCCAATAATGGATGAGTGGAGTAACATAAATCTTCTTTAATAAGGATAAATCATTTGTTACTCTGATGTCGATGTTGATATATTGGAGATATTAGAAAAACTTCAACTACCCTTATGGTTTTGAGAACATCAACTATCCTTATGATCTTGAGAACTTCAACTATCTTCATGACCTTGACTAATCATTGCTTTCTTTTGATCTTCTTGCCTCTTCATCTTAGTGATCATAAGACTTGTCAAAAGTATTATAACAGCTCAGGGCAGGTTGTTGGGGTTATATGCCAATGACAAGAAAGCTAAAATTTTATGAAGGCTCAAAGGGACAACTAGGGATTGATATTTAATTTGGTGGATACTAGTTGTTGGCAAACCAAACAATGCCTAGATCATTTCTCTCTTAAATAAGTAGAGTTCAATTTCACCTCGAAAGTTTGTCAAAGCATGTTCTAAGACTGACTACGACCTAGACAAAGATAATTATGCAGGAACCCCCTCTAAGTAAGCATATACAACTCAATGCTATAGAGAAATTCCCTTATCTAGTAATGCCATTCAAGTCATGATGCCTAGACACATTAATTCATGAATTATCAAGCTAGATTCCTCATTGGTTGAGCACCAAAATGAACAAAGACCAAAAATTTTTTTGATGAAAGTAATTTATTAAAGCAACTTTAAATTTGTAAAACACGATAGTTCCAATTAAAGAAAGTAAAATTGAAAAGCAACATTCAAGCTAAGGAAAGTTCATTGAGTTAGGCTTCTTTTCCTTTCACATCTTCAATATCCCCATCTTGAAAGGATGATAAAACAAAATCTTCTTCCAATCCTTTTCCCACCATGAAGGTTGCCGGTGGAGGTACTCTTCCAAACTTAGGTAAAGGGTTGTTCTTGGTATTGGGCTTATCCGGCTCAGGTAGCTTGCCACTATCAATCAAATCTTGGATGTTATGCCTTAAACGAGCACATTTATCTGTTTCATGCCCTCGTATTTGATGAAATTGACAGAAGGCCTCGGCATTGAAGTTTGGTGGCAATGGATTATGTAACGGTAGAGGATCTAACGGTTGTAACAACCCTTTCTTTTGCAGCTTGCTAAAAACCCAAGATAGAGGTTTCCCCAATTCTGAGAATTGTCTTTTCTTCATCTTGTTCAAATAGTTTGTCGATCTCAGACATCTCTTCGGTTTTCAACTTCTTCTCAAATTTCTTTTCTAAATCAGCAATCATCCTTTCGACATCGAATGTCTCAGTCTTTTCAATAGTTGCTTTCTCAACAACCTTCGATTCTTTCTTCTTCTCTTGAACATCTTGGTAGTATTGAGCCCAATCATCATCATCATCAATGATCACCTTTTCATCATCAAAAACCACTTCACTAACTTTGGTCTTCCCTTTGTCCTTTGGTTTCTTAGTGCTAGCAGATGCCTCGGCATGGTTCTCTAAGATTGCAGTCAACTGGTTCTTCATGGTCTCAGCTAGGGCCTCTTTGATTTCTTCCATCTTGGCATTAAGGGCCTTATCCACCATCCTTTGAATTTGTTCGGGCTCCATTGTTTTAGGTGAGCAAGTGATTGAGTCGTTGCTAGATACTTCATCTCCGGCATAGGTCAGATTGTTGTAAGCTTTAGAACTATCGTAATCCAGGGCTGTGAGCCAGAGAGGATCAATGATATGAGATGCAAATGTATGCATGTATGCAGAAACAATCAACAAATAAAAATAGGACGTTCCTTCCAACCTTATAACATCCACACATGAATGACAAGTCCCTTTTCCTAGGTATATGGTTAACAAAATACCAACATGGGGTATCTTGCTTTCGAATAATTCGCTCGGATGTTTCAACCAATAATATTTTCAAAAATGGAAATCCATCCATGATAATTCGCATTAATTAGGTTTTAATCCATCCAACCAACTAAAGTAGCTTTTATGCTATATTGGAATAAAACTAAATTAAGAGGTTTATTATAGATAGATTTCTCACTTGAAAAAGGTAACTAATGATTCATACCAAAAACAAGCCTATGGGTAATTTATTCTTAGTGTAAACTAGGCCCACAATTGATTTTTGGTATTTCATAATTGACCTAAATAATTTGCAAGCTCTTTGTAAGAAAAGATTGGGTGAAAATAATTTTGTTTCTAAGCCCATTGTAAAAGATTTTAGAAAAAATGAATTTTGGGCTTAGTATTTGGGCCATGGGCCAAAGAATTTTTGATTTGTTTTTAGAAAAAGTCTTATGTCCAAAGACCATCTTGAAAAATTTTGAAAATAGTTTTGGTCTTTTGGATTTTAAAGGAAAAATTATTTTGAGCTTACAATATACTTAGGTCATATTGGAAAAAGAACAAACCAAATAAGCCATGATTTAAGCCAAAATAAATTAACCATAGTAAAACAACATGCATTTGGGGTAAAACCTAAGGAAAGTAAATAGGCCAATTGCATGAGCTTTAGTCTTTGGGTAAAAAGGCTTAGGTTCCCATAGCAAGAATATACCAAATGGTACGAGGCTATGAGTGGTTATGGCATTCTCGATCTCCATACCTTGAGTGAAATTCTGGTATCTCTTACATAACATAGCACGGGCGTCCTAACTCACGCAGACGATGCAATCTAAGATGATGCAATGGATAATATCATTATAAGAAAGAATAGAATAATATAAAGACCAAAGGAATCAACTTCTCTTATCCCCAGTGGAGTCACCACAGTGAGCTGGGATTTTTACCCCCACTCCCGGTGGAATGGTTCTTGCGACTTCAGCACTGTTTAGGCTCGGGGCCTTAGAGAACACGGACCTAAGTCCAGAGAAAATGAAGTCGCCACCCGGACGGGCTGAGAAAAAGAAAGGGGCAGATGACTCGATTCCTAAGGAATCCCCAAGCACCTAATGGGTTCAGAAAGTTGGGTACGTGTAGGGAAGGTGAGAAATGGCCCAGCACTCCCAAAATGCCTGGTTCATTGGAACCGACCTCCTTTACAGGTCTTAATATTATAAAATTCTTAAATACAACAATATTATCCATATTACACACAATAATTAAAAGAAAGCATCAATATATTAAAATCAAAGCAATGTCCAAGCAAAGCACACCCATCCGAAGATGGAAACATGTCCTTACATCACATGCCTAGATAGGACACCCACCAAAAGGTAGAAACATGCCCTTTACATAGGTTCTAAAATAGAAAAGCAAATTAAATTACATGATGTTTAACTAATGAGGTATCCACCAAGTGGAAACATACCTCTTACAACTTTTGGAAATCTAAATTAATTGATAAAAGTAAATAATCATTCATCATAAATAAATCATTCATCAAAGATATTAATCAAAATATAAAATAAACATCCATCCATGATAAATTAAATAAATCAAGTATTGAAATTAAATAAATTAAAGCATAAGAGATAAATCAAAGCATAATCAAGTATAGAATTAAATAAAGCAAATAAAAGTCCAATTATAGCTACTGTGACTTTTTATGGAATTAAGATAGATTAGGGTTTTATGTTTTAAAAGGTTGGTAAGACTCTTTGATTAACTAAATTAATATTTGAATGGTGAAATCATGAAACTAGGGTTTTAGACACTTTAAAATACTTTTGATTCATGGTTTTAAATGATGATTTCAAGCTACTGTGTAAAATTTAAAGTATTTATGTTTTATGGTTTTTTAATGTTTTAAAGGATTAGGGCTTAGAAAAAATTAAGGTTTAAGGTTTTAAAGGAGTTAGAGTTTAATATTTTAGGTTTAGAAGTTGAATTAGGGTTTTAGTGTTTTAGAATTAGGGTCTCGGGTGATGAATTTGAATTAGGATTTAGAAAGACAATTTGATGATTTCATGAGATTTTATGAATTTAAACAAACTGATTAAAGTTTTTATAAACAGAAAAGATGTTTTTTTATGGCTTTTTGAAAGAAACATAACCTAGTTTAAAGTTTAGAAAGAAATAGAATCAAATATTGGTTTTGTTGAAAAATATGTTTAATTAAGGTTTTAAGATTTTGAAGAGGTAAAAATAACAATTTTAAGTCTTTTTGGAAAATCAAGTAACGTATTAGTGTTTTTAACTTTTGGAAAAACTAAATTAATGTTCTAAGGTTTTTGATTTTAAAAAACAAAATTTCATAGTTTATGCTACTGTGAAAAAATAAAACAAAAAGAATTTAACACATACCTCCTTTTGTTGATTCTCCAAAAATAATTCTTCTTGGATGAACAAGAACAAAGACAATTGCTGCCTTTGAATTGCTTAAATCATGTCCGTGCTGTTCCAGAAAAAATAAATTGAATTGCTCCTTTTCCTTTACTGATTTGGTTTCAAAGTTTCAAGTCTCTGTTGGATTTTTGGCTCCCCTTTTTTCTTTGTGTTTGGTCCTTATTTATAATGGTTTGATATAGTTTATTCCTAATTAGTCATGGCAAGTAATATTAATAAAAAAAATCAAAACCTAATTGAATTAGGTTTCAAAAAATTTGCGTCGGAAAAATTGCGCTGCCGAAAAGATTGCCGCAGGAAAAAATGCACTGGCGAAAAAAATCTGTCGTAGGAAATTGCGGCAGTGGGCAGGCTGTGGTTCGCTCGCAGGAAAATCCTGCGAGCGAAAAGGAAAAGCTATTTCGCCCTTAGATTTTTTCTGTGGGCGAAATGCCCACAGGCCCACGCGATGATTTTTTCGTCGCTGATTTTTCCGACTCCAATTTTTATTTTTTTTTATTTTTTGACTTTTATTTGTTTATTTTTATTTTTTATTAATAAAAATTAGATACTAAAGCAAAAAAATTTTAACAAAAATTATTTTGGACCGATTAGACAACAAAAATCATTTTGAACTTAATAAAACATATTGGACCGAACTGGGTCAAAAATTAAGGGTCTACATTAACCTTAGGACATCCAACCTCACCTAGCCTTATGGTTCAACTCCCTTAGGACTATTCCCAACCTTGTTGTATCCTCATGACTTGGATTTTTGGACCTTATTTAGCCTTACACAACCTCAGTGAGCCTTATGACTCGACCCTTTTGGGACCTTACCCATCCTTTTAACCTATTAGCCAAAAAAGAGCTACACCTATCCTTTCATCCTTGAGTAGCAAGAGCTGACCTTTGAACTATAGGCCTTAACTTTTGGACATGAGCCTTAGCCTAAAAGACCTAACCATACTTCAACATGTACCATATCATTCACTTTTAGTCACAAACCATAGCTTTAGTCATGGACATTAGCCATGCACCAGACCCTTATATCCTAACCATATGACCATGGAATTAGAATTATGTACACCCATCACATGACATCATGAACCAGAACCATATAGCCCCACCATAAGTCATATAAAATAGACCTATGACCTATATACCTAAACCATTGACAATGAAGTCGACCCATGGACAAAATTATCATGGAACCTTTATCCAAGCCTTAAGCCCTTCACCTCCATCCATGAACCATTCGCCCCTTTCAAATAAAGTTGACCACTACCAAACCTCCTATGTCTAACAATCTTCACTATGGACCCGACCTATGACCAAGTTACATGTTGGAGGAGCATTTTTAAGCCATTACTACCTTGACATCCAAATAGCCAATTTCAAAAATATCCAACCATTCATATCAAACCAACATCCCAGCTACCATTTTGCCATTGCATCCTTGTCAAAGTGGGGTGAATGACTATAAGGAGCCCATAAAAATTAACACCATGGAACTAAGTCTTCCAAAATGGAAGAGAGAATTCACAAACCTAAGAATGCCACTAAGTCTAGCATATGTAAAAGTCTTAGAGGCCCATTTGGTGATACCTTTGAAATCGAGTTAGCTTCCTTTCCCTTTAGCTAAAAAGTATAAGACAAAGGAGTATTGTGCCATCAAGGGAAAAGGCACAAAACTGATGAATGTAGAAACATGAGACATAGAATCAAAGACGTGGTGGACAATGGAACTATCATTCCTCTCAGAGCCTAACCTAACTTAAACATTAACACCTTACCCAAACATAACAATGCCAATCGCCCTTTTTCTTATCAAACACCTATAGCCTGACCAGCGACTAGCACTATGAGAATGCCAATGGCTTAACCAATCTATCACCCTTCATCACAAGTGCCAATCCAATCTAGGTTTTACACAGCTCGAGTCTAGTCTGTGTCTGAATCCCAGTCTGAGTCAAAGTATGAAAAAGCTAAGTCCAGTCTTAAACTTGAGCTTATTATGAGCGGAGATTTTTTCCCTCACTCCCGGTGGAATGGTTCTTGCGACTTTGGCACTATTTAGGCTTGGGGCATTAGAGAACACGAGCCTAAGCCCGCAAAAAATGAAGTCGCCACCCGAACGGGCTGAGAAACAGAAAGGGGTGGATGACTCAATTACTAAGGAATCCCCAACCCCCTAATGAATTAGAAAGTTGGGTACGTGTGGGGAAGGTGAGAAATAGCCCAGCACCACCCCCACAATGCCCGGTTCATTAGAACTGGCCTCCTTTGCAGGTCTTAATACTAAAAAATTCTTAAATATAACAATATTATCCATACTATATGAAACAATTAAAATAAAGCATCATTATATTAAAATCAAAGCAATGTCCAAACAAAGCAAATAAATGGACACCCATTCGAGGATAGAAACATGTCCTTACATCGTCCAAAATATAAAAGCAATTTAAATTACATAAAATTTAACTAATGAGGTATCCACAAAGTGGAAACATACCTCTTCCAATTTTAATACCAAAACAAACAAATAATAATCATAATAATAAAGAAAATACCCATCCATGATAAATTAAATAAATCAAGCATTGAAATTAAATAAATCAAAACATATAATAAACTACGTAATAAAATCTAAAATTTAATAAAGCAAATAAAGATACAAATATAGGGTTCGCATCTTAAAATAGGGTTTTAGAATTTTAATTACTAAATTAGGGCTTTGGAAAAAGGAAAGTTAAATACATGGACTCATAATACGCAAATGAATATTGACCCCTTTGATGAGCCCATACGGCGGTCCAGCTAGCCGGTTAGCTGGTGGGGGTAGTGACCAGAAAATTTAGAAATTGACTTTTAGGGTTATAGGTTTTGGTGCTAAAAATTAAGATTTTAGGGTTTAGGATTTAGAAAATAGGGTTTTGGGATTTTGAGGAACTAAAATTATTTTTTAAAAGAATAATGCTATTGGATGCTTTAAAGACTTAGGGTTTCAGATGTTGTTCTGAAAATAATGCTACTGTGATTTAAAAAAATAGGTTTGGTAACAGATTGTTGTTTTGGTTTTTAGAAAGGTGTAATTAGGGTTTTAGATTTAAAAAACAGTTTTTGAGGCTATTAAGGGTTTAGGGTTTTAACTTACTGCCTTTGAAAAATAATTTTTGATTTGGAGAAATAAATTGAAGTTTTGGAAGAATAATCAAGATTTTGGAAAATAATCAGGGTTTTGAGACTTTAATGGAATAATTTAGGGTTTAAAGTTTTAGGAAAAATAGTTTAGGGTTTTAAAGTTTTGGAAACAAAAGAACAATTTAGGGTTTTGATAATTTAATCAATGACTTAGGTTACTGTATGAATGGAAAATCTGATTTATAAAACATACGATTAGGGTTTAATAATTAATAATTTAGGTTACTGAAAGACTCAATATCAAAGCAAATAATAGAAACATTTAAAAGAAAATATGGCAATCCTACCGTATGCTTAAACAATTCATGAATCAGAACATAATAATGCTGTAAATATAAATAAATCAAAGATTTATAATCAAACCTGTGTAGTTGGTTTCATCACAGTTGACTCTGGCTGAACAAGAACAAAGACAACATTGCTGCCTTTGATGGATTGATGATTGATGAGTGCTATTTGTCGCTAATTTCTTTTGTTGTCTTCTTCTTTGCTGTTTTAATCTCTCTTAATGTTAATTGCTGACCTCTAGGGTTTTTCTTTTGTTTCCTCTTTTAGGGGTTTTTTCGTGTTCTATCCCTAGGGTTTTTTTGGTCCTCCTCCCCTTGATTGTATGTTTTAATGTGGTATTATAGGAAAAAAAATCAAAACCTAATTCTAATTGTCTAAGGACATCAAAACTATTTAGGAAAAGAAATAAGAACCAAGTAGAATTCAGTGCTGCCAAAAATTGCGCTGATAAAAATTACTGCGAGCTACGAGTAGGCCAGCTGTGAGAGTCGCGTACGAACTGGGGCACGGGCCAGCCAATTCGCCGTAGGAATTTCCTGCAACGAATTGGCCCAAGCCAATTCATTTTCGACGACAAAAATTTTTCGTCGTCGATTCTTCTGTCACCGATTTTTATTTATTTTCTATTTTTTACTGTTATCTTTTTTATTTTTATTAAAAATAAATATTATAAGAAATGAATATTAAAATAAATATTATTTAATTAAAATAGCACCAAAAATTATTTTGGACTGTTTTAAAAAATCGGATTGGACTAGGTAAAAAATTAAGGGTCTACAGTTTGCCCCCCTGCTTGAGCAATCTGAGACTACGGCAAAAGAGAGCGAAAAGCAATGTAATTTTTTACTGGATTTAGAGCCATACTGGACTCTCAAGGTTGGTTTGAGTTCTAGACTCAAAAATAATTTGGATTCTGGACCTAAAGTGAATTTAGGATTTGGATTCTGGACCCGAGATTGAGTTTGACTGACCTTTTATCAGTTGAGAATTCTGGCTTAACTGGTTGTTCCTTTCTTTAATGGATTATGGGTCTTTACCTACCAAAAATGGATCTTTATCTATTGGAAATTGGGTCTTTACCCTTGAAACATTGATCTTTATCCATTGGGGATCGAGTCTTTACCCTTGCAACATGGATCTTTATCAATTAGAGATTGGGTCATTACCCTTGAAACATGGATCTTTATCCATTGGAGATCAATTCTTTACCCTTGAAACATGGATTTTTATCCATTAGAGATCGGGTCCTTACCCTTGAAATATGGATCTTTATCCATTGGAGGTCGGGTCTTTACCCTTGAAACATGGATTTTTATCCATTAGAGGTCGGGTCTTTAACTCCGCCTGTGATTATCGCAGCCAGTCCCAAGCCCGGATAAAGGAGGAGGGTTGCGGTAGGTTGGCGGCCAGTGTAAAAATTTTGCCAAACTTTTTATGGATCCTTAAAGCTATCATTATACCGTTGAGACAGGCTCACCTAGGCACGCGCTACATCGGCACCTGGGTGTAGTGTTAAATGAGCAAGGGGTTCCATCACATCGACGCCTGGGTGTGGTGGAGTATGAGCAAAGGTTCCCATGCCATGGACGAGTATGGGTAAAGAGGTTAGTCCTGCCATATCAGCACCCGGATGTGGTGTTAGACAGGAAAGGGCTACCGTTTTATGGACGAATGTGGCTAAAGAAGCAAGTCCAAGGGAGCTGATTAAGATTAGGTAGTTGAAATATTGGCACTCTGACTGTGAAGTCTATAGAGCTTGTGGATACATTGAAAAGAAGGAAGGTTAGTATTGCTTGTTTGCAGGAAACCAGGTGGAAGGGAAATAAAGCAAAAGAGATTGGTAACTCAGGATATAAGCTATGGTATTGTGGCTTGGATAACAATAGGAATGGGGTGGGCATTATTATTGAGCCTACGCTTAAAGACAAGGTGTTGGAAGTGAAGAGAAAGGGAGACAAGATTATCTCTTTGAGGCTTGTTTTGGGAGATGACACTATTAATGTTATTAGTGCTTATGCTCCCCAAGTAGGTTTGGACAGAGCATCCAAGGTTTAGTTCTGGGAAGATATGGATGAAATCATGCAAGGTATTCCGGATAATCAGCAAATTTTCATTGGTGGGGACCTTAACGGGCATGTTGGTAAGGACAATAATGGTTATGACAGGGTTCATGGGGGTTATGGTTTTGGCAACAGGAACGAGGAGGGAAAGAGCAATTTGGATTTTGCGGTGGCTTATGATCTAGTGCTAGCAAATACCTGCTTTGAAAAGAGGGGGTCACACTTGATTACCTTTAAGAGTGGATGAACCCAAAGTCAAATTGACTTCATACTTACTCGAAGACGAGACAAAAGTAAGTGTAAGGATTGCAAGGTCATTCCGGGTGAAGCATTGACGGCGCAACATCGTATTGTAGTTTTAGATGTTAAGAATAAAAGTAGCTGGAGGAATGATAAGAAAGTATTGGAACCAAGGATAAGATGGTGGAAATTGAAAGACCTAGCTCAAGGTACCTTTAAGGAGGAGTTACTTAAGGAAGACATTTGGAACCTTGAGGCTAGTGCAGAGGACTTGTGGACAAAAATGGAAGCTGGCATTAAGGAAGCAGGTAGTAAATTGCTTGGGATCTCTAAAGGGGCAGGGCCTCGACCGCACGATGCATGGTGGTGGGATGAGGAGGTTCAAAAGGCTATTAAGGCTAAGAGGGAATGGTATAAAAAGTTACTGAATGCGGTTAATAGCAAAGCCTTTGAGGAATATAAGAGGGCTAAGAAAGAGGCAAAGAAGGCTGTTAGTGTAGCTCGTGGCAGAGCCTTAGAAGGTATTTATCAAAGGTTAGGTACTAAAGAGGGAGATATGGGCATTTATAAGATTACAAGGATGAGAGAAAGGAAAAGCAGAGATTTAAGCCAAGTCAAATGTATAAAGGACGAAGATCAACGGGTGTTGACAGGAGATGTTGAGATTAAGGAGAGGTGGAAGGCTTATTTTGAGCAGTTATTCAACCCTGAACATGAACAAGATTTTCAAGGTCTTCATGCAACAAATGGTTATATAAGCTAGTCTAGGAGGATCTTGCATTGTGAAGTAAGAGAAGCCTTGAAGTATATGAAAGTTGGTAAAGCTTGTGGCCCGGATGGTATTCCTATAGAGGTTTGGAAGAACCTTGGAGAGGTAGGAGTTGCCTGGTTAACTAAACTCTTTAATGCTATTGTGAAAGGACGTAAGATGTCGAATGCCTGGAGGAAGAGTATCCTGGTACCCATATATAAAAATAAGGGAGACATTCAATGCAGTACAAACTATCGGGGTATCAAACTTATGAGCCATACTATGAAATTATGGGAAAGGATTATTGAACACAGATTGAGGAAGCTTAAAAGAGTTACAGAGAATCAATTTGGGTTTATGCCAGGGAGATCTACCATGGAGGCTATTTCTCTTCTAAGAAGACTAATGGAATTGTATCAAGAGAAGAAGAAAGATCTCCACATGTTATTTATTGACTTGGAGAAAGCCTATGATAGAGTACCAAGAGAAGTGTTATGGTGGGTTTTGAAGAGGAAAGGAGTCAGCGGCAAATATATCAACATCATCAAGGACATGTATGAGAATGCATCCACTAGTGTGAAAACACCTGGTGGAGACACTGAGGCTTTCCCCATTACTATCGGATTGCATCAAGGTTCGGCCATGAGTCCATATTTATTTACCCTGGTTATGGACAAGCTAACCAGAAGCATACAAGATGATGTTCCTTGGTGTATGTTGTTTGCTGATGACATTATTTTAATTGATGAGACTAGTGCTGGTGTAAACCGTAAGTTGAAAGTGTGGAGAAAAACCCTCGAGGACAAGGGTTTTAAGTTAAGTAGGAGTAAAACGGAATATATGCACTGTGAGTTTAGTCTAAGGAAGAAGCAGGAAAATGAGGTTAAATTGGATGGAGTTTTGGTTCCTAAAACCAAGCAGTTCAAATATTTGGGTTCGGTGTTCCAGAATGATGGCCGTATAGATGAAGATGTGACTCACAGAATACAGGTAGGGTGGTTGAAGTGGAAGGGTGCAACTGGGGTTCTATGTGATAAGAAAATACCTCTGAAAGTAAAAGGTAAAATCTATAGGACGGTTGTTAGACCTGCGATGCTCTATGGTAGTGAGTGTTGGGCACCAACGGGACAACATTTGCATAAGATGAGCGTGGCAAAAATGAGGATGCTAAGATGGATGTGTGGACATACCAGACTGGACAAAATTAAGAATGTTCATATTCGACAAAAAGTCCAAGTAGCGGATGTTGGAGATAAGGTGAGGGAAGGAAGACTTAGATGGTATGTGCATGTTTTAAGAAGACCTCCTAATGCTGCGGTGCGTAAGTGTGAGAATTTGTTGATTGAGGGGGCTAGAGGTTGTGGAAGACCTAGAACTGTGTGGAAGGAGGTGATAGCAAGAGACTAACGTGCCTTATATCTTGATGCGGATTTGATTAATGACAGACTTGAATGGAGACGTAAAATCCGTGACTTGGAAGGGGCTTAAGGCTGGAGTATCTTTTTTAGTGTCTTTTGAGCTTATTTTGTTGAGGATCCATACAGCCGACCCCAACTTGTTTGGGACTAAGGCTTAGTTGTTGTTGTTGTTGTAGAGGTCGGGTCTTTACTTTTTAAACATGGATCTTTATTCATTGGAGATCGGGTCTTTACCTTTGAAACATGGATCTTTGTCCATTGGAGGTCAGGTCTTTACCCTTGAAATATGGATCTTTATGCATTGGAGGTCGGGTCTTTACCCTTCAAACATGGATCTTTATCCATTGGAGATTGGGTCTTTACCCTGGCTTCAGCTCTTTTAGTTGGACTGATCTTTTGTGTTTTTGTATCTTTATTCTTTTGAGAATTCTAATTTTCTTCTTTTTTCCATTTTCTTTGTTCTTCCTTTGCACTTTTTGCAAAGCAAAAAATTTCAGCAATTTTTTAGCTAGCCTTTATATCTTCTCCTTGCCCCCTGCATGGCAAATGCTTTGTACATGCATAAACTCAAAGATTGAAAAGGAGAAACTTTACCCCCTGTGTAGGCTCAAACCCATGATTTTTCTATGCGGGCTCTAATTGATGTTTGTTTTGCCTAGCTCTTTACACAAACACGTATTTTTGCTTTTACAAAATTACTGGAGCTTCCTTAAGCAATAGGCTTTCCATGCCCCCCTTGATTCAATATCTTTTTTTGATTCTTTACATCACAGGGTGTTTGCTGTTATCTTTGACAAAGAATAGATAGTACAAGACAAGAAAGTGTGATGTGATATGCTCATGTATGCATGATATGCATGAATAATACTTACAATGGTTCCATCGACTCACAGATCAAGGTGATCAGCAAAAGTGCTCTCATTGGTTCCTTTCAGATGCTCATTTAGGTCTTGCATTGGAATGACAGAATGCTTCACATTTATGGATTTTATCTTCAAGATGTTGAAAACATGAATATTGGAGGCCCCAAACAGCAGAGATACATCCATTTCAAATTATGATTCAGTATGTCTGTTGCATGGTCAGAATGAACAATAATTTTGGACCCTATTAAATAAGCTCTAAATTTGTCTAAAGCAAAAACAACAGCTAGCATTTCCTTCTCAGTTGTGGTGTAGTTCATTTGTGCACTATTCAGGGTTAAACTAGCATAATAAAGTACCCTTAAGTATTTGTCAACCCTTTGCCCAAGAACAGCTCCTACTGAATGATTAGAAGCATCACACATGATTTCAAAAGGTAAAGACCAGACAGGAGCTACAATCATAGGTGCACTAGTCAATTTTTCCTTAAGAGAATTAAAAGCTTGCATGCATTGTGCTGTAAATTCAAATGGAACATCTTTCCCCAATAAATGGCACAATGGTTGGCTTATTTTGGAAAAATCCTTAATAAACCTCCTGTAAAATCCTGCATGCCCTAAAAAACTTCTTATTCCCTTAACAGAGGTAGGTGGGGGTAACTTAGCAATCAATTCAATTTTAGCCTTATCCACCTCAATCCCTTTACTCGACACCACATGACCTAAGACAATGCCCTGAGTAACCATAAAATGACTCTTTTCCCAACTTAAAGTGAGGTTACATTTAATGCATCTCTCAAGCACACGAACAAGTTTATCGAGGCAATTATCAAAAGAATTACCAAAAACAGAAAAATCATCCATAAATACCTCAATAAAATCATCGATCATATCTGAGAAGACAGACATCATGCATCTCTGAAAAGTTGCAGGTGCATTGCACAAGCCAAAGGGCATACGTCGAAATGCATAAGTCCCAAAAGGGCAAGTAAAGGTTGTCTTGGACTGATCCTCTGGAGCTATTGGCACCTGATAGTAACCTGAAAGGCCATCCAGAAAACAATAATGTGAGTGCCCAGAAAGTTTATCTAACATCTGATCAATAAAAGGAAGAGGGAAATGATCTTTCTTTGTAGCATTGTTCAACTTCCTATAATCGATGCACATTCTCCATCCAGTAGTAGTCCTAGTAGGAACCAACTCATTATTCTCATTTTTCACCACAGTGATTCCAGATTTCTTAGGAACTACATGTACTGGACTCACCCACTCACTATTAGCAATTGGATAAATTACTCCTTCATCCAGCAATTTGAGCACTTCCTTCTTAACCACTTCACTCATATTTGGGTTAAGTTGCCTTTGGGTCTCCCTCACAGGTTTAGCTCCCTCTTCTAAAGTGATTCTATGCATGCACATGGAAGGGCTAATACCCTTGATGTCACTCAATCCCCATCCTATTGCTCTCTTCAATCTTTTAAGCTCACTCACTAACCTCATCTCCTCCCCTTCACTAAGTTCACTAGATATTATTACAGGTAAAGTATTGTTATCCCCTAAAAGCACATATTTCAGGTTCTTAGGTAACTCTTTCAGCTCTAACTCTAGTGAGGGGTTCTTCTCTTCTTTTTCAATGGGGGAAGGTTCAAAAATTGAGTTCTCCTTAAGCTCCTCTATTTCAGCACACTCTAAAGTCTCAAGACAACTGGCTATTTCTGCATCAAAAATATCCACATCACACTCTAAAGTCAATGCCAGCTCCAATTTATCAGATGAACCTGTCTGCAAGAAAACATCTGAAATAACTGCATCAATACAATCAATGAAAGAACAATCCTCATACAAAGCAGTTGTAGGAATAGGAGAAGTGTTAAAAATAGAAAATTCCACAGTTTGTCCCAAAACAATCATTGATAATTTTTCATTCTTAACATCTATCAAAGTATTGGTAGTCGCCATAAAAGGCCTACCCAGCAAAATGGTGTGTGCAGATGGTGAAGAATTACTTACCTCCATGTCAAGAACAATGAAATCCACAGGTACTATCAAACCACCAACTTTAACTAACACATCTTCTATAACCCCTTTCGGGAATCTAAGAGATCTATCAGCTAATTGCAACACCATTTTTGTTGGCTTAAGTTCCCCTAATTCTAAGTCAAGGTACACAGAGTAAGGCATTAAATTCACACTAGCTCCCAAATCACACATGCCATCAGTACATTTTCCATTCCCCATAGCAATTTGAATAATAAAGCTTCCAGGATCCTTTAGCTTAGGGGGTAGTTTATGCTGCAAAACAGCACTGGCTACCTCAGAAACTATCACCTTTTCATTCGGCTCATACCTTTTTTTCTTGGTATTCAGTTCTTTGAAGAATTTAGCATAAGCCGACATGTTCTTAATTGCTTCAAGTAATGGTAAGTTGATACTTACCTTAGATAGCATGTTGAAGATATCTGAAAACTGCTTATCTTTTTTATCATCCTTCAACCTGCTAGGGAATGGTATAGGTGGCCTATATGGATTGCTTGCCTTGTGAAAATCTGGTGTAGGGGTCTTTTCCATTGATCTTTCTTCAGCACCTTTGTTCTCTACTTCTCCTTCCTTTTTCTTCTCTTGCTCACCTGCATTCACAGAATTATTTTCAACATTGTTATTAATTACCTTGCCACTCCTAAGAATAGTCACTGCTTGTGCCTGCTCAGGTTGACTTGGAAACTTCCCCTTTTGTTGAATCTGCATCTGTTGTGCAAGTTGCCCCACTTGGGTCTCCACCTTCTTAAAAGATGCTTCTAAGGAATCCAGTCTCTTGTTGTTCATCTCTTGGTTTTGTGCACTGACTTTGATGAAGGCTTGTAAACTTTCCTCCAAACTATCTCTCTTAGGCTGCATTTGATTTGAGGATTGACCCTGCTGCTGGTTCTGTCTCTGGAGCAAATGGAAAGGCTGTTGAGCATTATTTGTTGTCCAAGAAAAATTGGGGTGATTCCTCCAGCCAGGATTGTAAGTGTTAGAGTAAGGATCATTCCTGGCTCTTGGTTGAAATCCTCCCATAGCATTAACTTGCTCAGCTTCATTCCCAAAAGTCTCATATGCAGAGGGACATATATTTGCTCCATGCCCACATGTCCCACAGATTCCACACACTTCTTGAGTAGATGAAGAAACATTGTTCTTCATGTTTAGCATCTGAACCTGTCTTGTCAACTCAGCTATTTGACTAACCATTTCAGTATTGGCTTCCAGTTGATTCACCCCCTTGCTTCTTCCCCTTACACTCTTTTGTTGAGAATTAGCTCCCAACATCTCAAAAATCTCATAAGTCTCATCAGCTGTCTTTTCTCCCATGGCTCCCCCAGCTGCATTATCAACAGTATTCTGAAATTGCTGGGTGAGACCATCATAGAAAAACTGATTAAGGAGTTGAAGTGGGTAGTGATGATGTGGACACTGGATCAATAGCATCTTGAATCTGTCCCAAGCCTCATGAAATGGTTCTCCTTCAAACTGAGAGAATGTAGCAATCTTCCCTCTCAACTCAGCTGTCTTTTGGTGTGAATAGAACTTGCCCATGAATTTATTGTAAACTTGCTCCCAAGTTGTCAGTGAGTTCTCAGGCAACATCATGAGCCAGCTCTTTGCCCTATCCTTCAAAATATAAGGGAAACATCTCATCCTCAACTGATCTTCTGTTAGTCCTCCCAAAGGAAAAGTGTTGAGGGTGGAGTAAAAATCCCGAATAAAGTTCAAAGGATCTTCATTTGGAACTCCATAGAATGATGGCAGCATGTTGTAGTGAATGTTCTTCAACTCATAGTTCCTTGCTGCATCTGTCAGTCTTATGCAAGAAGTGGAAGTCCCAATTACAGGTCTAGCAAAATCTCTCATGGTTCTTTGCCTTTCTTCAGCCATCTTTACAGTTTTTCAGATTCTAACTCAAAATCCAAAATGTCTTCCTCTGAAGTATCAAATCCTGTGAAAAACTCAAACTCCTCTCTGCTCCTTTTTACTCTCTGAATTTCTGGAATGAATGGATGCAGTTCTCCTTCAAGTGATCTCCTGCCTTGCATAAACAAAAATTTCTAGAAAAAGAAATATCAAAAGCAAAAGACAAATTAAATAAAATGAAAACAATGAAAATAATCTGAAATGTAATTTTTTTTTATTATTTTTAAATAAACAATTACGCCAATTAGCTTCCCCGGCAACGGCGCCAAAAACTTGTTGCGCTCAAATTAACTCTACCACAAAGCGTCACTCGCAAGTATACGAGGTAGCTGTAGCAAAGGTGATCGCCCCAAGGTCGTTCTCTCAAGGAAGCCAAAGTGGGTAATTGATTATCAAATTTAAAGTAACAAATAATTAAAGAAATTTAATTTGCAAAGTAATGAAGAAGAATGATTTAATTTGAAAACAATAAAAATAAACAATAGCTTATGTTTTGATTCACTTGATAAAAAGAGTCTAGGGTTTGCACTTCTTTACTACTCATATGTATGAACGGTTATTCCACTTAACTAATTTAATTTCTAAGATTAAATCTCGAGCAACTTAATTAATTGAGTCAAGGAAATAAGCTCTCGCATTCAAACCTCTTACAACTAATCTTGTTATAATTGAAACAATCTTTTTAATAGGTTATATCTCTAATTCACCTAAGTCCTTAATTGAATTGTTCCAGCATTAGATTTCATCTCTCAATCCATCATCTAATACCTAAAACACACAATTGGTGGCCAATCAATTATATGTAACAATTTTTCATTCAATAAAGGCTAAAGAAATCAATAGTTAAGAGAATAACCAATTCATACAATTCATAGAAAATCCATACAAACCCTAGACTAGATTAAATTAGTTCATGTTGTTATCAAGCATACTCATCTCATTAATAATCAAAGAAATCAATTTAGACATGATAATGTTCATAAACACAATTTCAATGAAACTAAAGAGACAAAGTTTAAGAATAAAACCAAGTTACAAACTCCATGAAGCTTTTGATGAACTCTTGATCAAATCTTGCAAGAAGGATGAAACAATGGCATGAACAATCTAATCTAAACTAGTGTAATCCAAAGTAGAATCAAAATCCAAGAAAACAAATGTTTAAACCCTAAGATCTCTCTCAGACGGCTAAACTTGCTCTCAAAATCGTCAACCCCCTAAACCCTAACTTTCTTTTTGCTTTTATACGAAGCATCGGCTTTAAAATTCGGTGCGCGTTGATTCATGTGGGACACGGCCAAGGGATGAGGGACACGGCCGTGTGAGGCTTGATGGAGGGACACGGCCAGGTGACACGACCGTGTCCCCTGCATGTGTCCTCCTCTGTTGCTTTTTGGTCTTCTTTGCTTCTTTGTTGAGTGACACGGCCAAGTGGAGCTTGACTTGGCCGTGTTGCATCATATTTGAGGGACACGGCCAGGTGACATGGCCGTGTCCCTTCCCAGTGTCTGCCTCTGTCTGCTTTACTCTTCCTTTCCTTTGGTAATAAGTGGGACACGGCCAGGTCATGGTGACTTGGCAGTGTTGCTCTTCTTTGGAGGGACACGGCCACATGACTTGGCCGTGTCCCTTGCTGGTGTCTGCTACTGGGACTTGTTCTTCCTTTTAACTTGGTATGGGACACGGGCAGTGACTTGGCCGTGTCCTCTGCCTGTGTCAGCTACTGCCCATTTCATCTTCAATTCGTTTCCTTGCCTGTTTTAACCTAACACAAAACTCAAAACAAACTTAAAACACTAAGTAAATAAACAATAACTGACAAAACATAAACACAAACTAAAAACTAAATCAAAAACGACATAAAACTAAAAAATAAACTAAAACTACATAATTAAAGAAAACACTAGACAAACCGATAAAAACTAACAAAATACCTAAATAAAACAATAATTAACATAATAAACAAGACACAAAACTTATAACAAAAACTAATAAAACAATGTCAATTGGTAGCTTCTTCATAACCTTGCAATAATTATTTTCTTTTTCCAATGTGTTCTTCGAGGTTCGATAGTTCAACATACTCCCCTTAACTTGAAGGCTTTGTAAAATTTCTTTTTTCTTTTTTCTTTTTTTTTTGATTTTTGAATTTTGAAATCAAATATTGGCTTTGCCAAATCAATGTCAATGTACCTCAGGCCTTGATTTTCCAAATTAACATATCTATAATATGACAACCCTAGTTACTATTCTAAACTCGGGAATCATTTCTATTTAAGCAAGAATTGTTGCACTTCAGATAGGCACATACACATTACTTGGTCAAAGGTCTCATTGAGTTTAAATATTATCTATCTCATATGCATGCTTATTCAAACTATCTCCACTAATAGACTCTACCTACTAAAAGAAATCAATAGGTCTTTGATAGGCTTGAAATGGGGTCTATAAGGGACATGGGTTAAATGAAGGCCATTTGTAAGTTGGAGCTGTTGTGACACAATGGACAAACCTTTATACTACAAACTGCTTGTTGGAACTTTTGACAGTTGGGAGCATGAAAAGATAGAGCTTTGAACATTCTTCTTTCTTTTTGTTGTTAACCTGAATCTTGACTGGGATAGTCTTTGCCATTACAAAAAGTTTGGTACCCATATTCTTTTTTTTCTTTTCCCTTTTATTTCTCTTTCTTTTTCTTACTCCTTCTTTCTTGGAGAATTTATCATTTTGTCCTTCTTTTCTATAGGACTATCAAGTACAGGACTTTCAAGAACTAGGTGGCCTTTCTCATTTTTCTCTGATTTTGATCGAATCTTTGGTTGGGTTGGACAATTCAAGTCAAACTGTCCTTATAAACTAAATGGAAACCTTTTGTTGCCTTAGGTAAAAGAGAACTCCGTTGGCTTTTTGAACCACCTTTTTAGGTTTTATCTTTCTTTTTATCTTTTCTTTTTTCCTTTTTATCTTTTTTTTTGTTCTAACTCTAAAAGAGTTGTCTTGTTTGTACCAACTTGGGTTTCTAATAATGGATAAGTGGAGTGACATAAATCTCATTTAACATGGATAAATCATTTGTTACTCTGATGTTATCTTGATAGATTGGAGATATTAGGTGAACTTTAGCTACTTTTATGGTCTTGAGAACTTCAACTATCTTCAAGGCCTTGACTATTCATTTCTTTCTTTGATCCTCTTGCCTCTTCATTTTCGGGATCATAAGACTTGTCAAAATTATCACAACAGCTCAAGGTAGGTTATTGGGCTTATAAGTCAATGAAAAGAAAGTTAAAATCTTATGAAGGCTAAAAGGGACAACTAGAGATTGATATTTAATTGGGCAGATACTAGTTGTTGGCTAACCAAACAATGTCTAGATCATTTCTCTCTTAAATAAGCGGAGTTCAATTTTGCCTCGAAAGTTTGTCAAAGCATGTTTTAAGACTGACTAGGACTGAGACAAAGGTCATTATGTAGGAGCCCTCTCTAAGCAAGCATACACGACTCAATGTTATAGAGCAATTCTCTCACCTAGTAAAGTCATTCGAATCATGATGCCTAGATACATTAATTTATGAACATCAAGCTAGATTCCTTATTTCTTGAGCACAAAAATGAACAAAGACTAAAAAAAATTTGATGAAAGTAATTTATTAAAAAAAAACAGAAAAACATAATTGTTCCAATTAAATATTAAAGAAAGAAAAATAAATAGAGCAATATTCAAGCTAAGGAAAGTTTATTGAGTTAAGCTCCTTCTCCTTTCACATCTTCAACATTCCCATCTTGAAAAGAGGATAAGACAAAATCTTCTTCCAATACTTTTCCTACCATGAAGGTTACTAGTGGTGGCACTCTGTTGAACCTTGGTAAAGGATTGTCTTTTGTGCTGGGCTTATTAGGCTCAGGCAGCTTGCCACTATCAATTAAATTTTGGATCTCATGTTTTAGTAGCAAGCATTTGTTTGTCTCATGTTCTTGTATCTGATGAAACTCACAAAAGGCTTTAGTATCAAATTTTGGGGGTAAAGGATTCGACAAAGGTCGAGGGGCCAATGGTTGTAATAGTCCCTTCTTTTGTAGCTTGTTGAAGACCCAAGACAAAGGCTTCCCCAGATCTGAAAACTGCCTTCTATTTACTTGACCAGTTGTATTAACATCAACTTCTTTTTACATGCTTTGATTTCCAGATTGGTAGTTTTGTTTCTCATTCATTCTTATTGAAAAGCGATTCTTCTCCCTTTCCCATTGTTCAATTTGCAGACCAGCTTGGAGAAGATCTTTAAAATAAAGGACGAGTGTATGAGACATCCTTTCATGAAGACTAGGCAACACCCCTCTCACAATCATCCTTATTTGATCAGATTCATCGGGCCTCTTCTTGAGCAAAGCAGCCTTATTTATCCATCTTTTCACATAGTCCACAAAATTCTCATTTGGCCTTTGTCTAATGGACTCAACTTCCATTAAGGTAACTTTCAGCTCGACATTATGCCCATATTGCTGAATGAAAGCCTTCTACAACACATCCCAATCTTTTTGAGTACTTTCCTCTAAGGTGTTGAACCAATTTTGGACAATAGGGTCAAATGAGAGCATAAAATATCTCAGAGTTTGAGCTTTAGTAGCTCAGGCAAACTGCATAGCAGTGATGTACTACTTCACATGGAGATGAGGATTTCCATTACCATTGTACCTAGTGAAGGAAGGCATCTTGTTCGAATAGTTCGTCGATCTAGGACATCTCTTAGTTTTCAGCTTCTTCTCAAATTTCTTTTCTAAATCAGCAATCATCTTCTCAACATCAGACATCTCGGTCTTTTCAATAGTTGTCTTCTCAACAACCTTCGACTTCTTTTTGTCTTGAGAATCTTGGAAGTACTGAGCTCAATCATCATCATCATTAATGATCACCTTATCATCATCAAAAGCCACTTCACCAACCTTAGCCTTCCCATTGTCCTTTGGCTTCTTGGTGCTAGCAAATTCTTCGGCATTGTTCCCTAAAATTGTAGCTAATTGATTCTTTATGGTCTCGGCAAGGGCCTCTTTTATTTCTTCCATCTTGGCATTGAGGGCATCATCTACAATTCTTTGAATTTGTTCGGGCTACATTGCTTTTGGTGAGCAAGTGATTGAGTCATTGCTAGATTCTTCATCTCCGGCGTCGGTCAGATTGTCATAAGCTTTTGAACTATAGTAATCCAGGGCTGTGAGACAGAAAGGATTAATGATATGAGATGCAAATGTATGCATGTATGCACAAACAATAGACAAAGAAAGATAATTAGGACGTTCCTTATAACTTCCACATACGAATAGCGAGTCTCTTTTTCTAGGTATATGGTTAACAAAATACAAAACATGGGGTATCTTGTTTTTGAATATTTTCCTCGGACGCTTCAACCAATAGTTATATTTTCAAAAATGAAAATCAGTTCATGATAATTCCCATTAATTAGGTTTTAATCCATTCAACCAACTAAAGTAGCTTTTATGCTATATTGGATTAAAACTAAATTAAGAGGTTTATTATAAATAGATTTCTCACTTGAAAAAGTAACTAGTGATTCATGCCAAAAATAAGCACATGATTAATAACTCTTAGTATAAACTAGGCTCACAATTAATTTTTGGTATTTCGTAATTGACCTAAATAATTTGCAAGCTCTTTGTAAGAAAAGGTTGGATGAAAATAACTTTGTTTCTAAGCCCATTGTAAAAAGATTTTAGAAAAAATGGATTTTGGGCTTTGTATTTGAGTCTTGAGAAAAGAATTTTTTGATTTATTTTTAGAAAATGTTCTATGTCCAAAGACAACTTGAAAAGTTTTGAAAATAGCTTTGGTCTTTTGGACTTTAAAGAAAAATTTATTTAAGCTCACAATGTAATTAGGTCATATTAGAAAAAGAAAAAACCAAATAAGCCATGATTTAAGCCAAGATAAATTAACCATAGTCAAACAACATGCATTTGGGGTAAAACCTAAGGAAAGTAACTAGGCTAATTACATGAACTTTAGTCTTTGGGTTAAAAGGCTTAGGTTCCCATAGCAAGTATATACCAAATGGTACAAGGCTATGAGTGGTTATGCAATGCTCGATCTCCATACCTTGAGTGAAAGTATGGTATCCCTTACATAACAAAACATGGGTAACACGGTGTGAGCGGGGATTTTTGCCCCCACTCCTAGTGGAATGATTCTTATGACTTCGGCACTATTTAGGCTTGGGGCCTTAGAGAACACAGACCTAGGTCCGGAGAAAATGGAGTCACCACCCGAACGGGCTGAGAAAAAGAAAGGAGTGGATGACTCAATTCCTAAGGAATCCCCAATCCCCTAATGGGTTTAGAAAGTTGGGTACGTGTGGGGAAGGTGAGAAATGGCCCAGCACCCTCACAACACATGGTTCTTGGAACCGGCCTCCTTTACAGGTCTTAATATTATAAAATTCTTAAATATAACAATATTATCCATATTACACACAATAATTAAAATAAAGCATCGATATATTGAAAATCAAAACAATGTCCAAACAAAACAAATAAATGGACACTCATCCGAGGATGGAAAAATGTCCCTACATCCCATGCCTAAATAGAATAACCACCGAAAGGTAGAAACATGCCCTTTACATTTGTCTAAAATATAAAAGCAATTTAAATTACATGATATTTAACTAATGAGGAACCCACAAAGTGGAAACATACCTCTTACAACATTTGGAAAACTAAATAAATCGATAAAAATAAATAACCATTAATCATAAATAAATCATTCATCAAATATATTAAACATCAATAGAATGTAAACATCCATCCATGATAAACTAAATAAATCAAGCATTGAACTTAAATAAATCAACAAAGCATTGAAAATAAATTAAAGCACATAATAGACTACATAATCAAATATAAAATTAAATAAAGCAAGTAAAGATTCAAATTAGGGTTACTGTTTCTATTTCAAAATTCTTTAATTAATACTTTAGGGTTTTGGAATTTTATTATTAATTAGGGTTTGTAATTCTTAGCTACTGTAAACTTTAAGGGAATTAAAATGGATTAAGGTTTTATGTGTAATATCCCAAAATATACCCTAGATGTTTTGGGTTTTATTATTATTATAATTGGATTTATTGTATATGTTTTATTGGAAGAAAAAGGGATTTTTAAAGGAAGTGTATATGTGATGTATATTAGGATATATATAACATATACCTAAGTCATGGAAAGTCAAAGTTTTGAGTTAGTGGAAGAAGATATTTGTTGTGTTTTTGAATTTGTTATTAATTAATTAATAAGGATTTGAATGTGTGGAAGAGGTTGAAAGAGATTAGTTTAATATTTTAAATTGCTTGGTTGAGAGGGTTTTAAGGAAAAGAGGGGTTTGACTTTGGATTTCTCTTTCTTCCTTCTTCTTTCTTTCTCATTGCCGTGGATCACTTTCTCCTTCTCCTTCCTTTGCTTTGTTTGGCCGGTTAACACAAGAAACAAGAGAGCAAAGAAGAGATTTGAACCTCTAATTCAAGATCTAAGGAAGCTTTCAAGAGTTCAAGTGGAAAGTTAAGAGATTTCTTCATCTTTGGTAAGTTCTTCACTTGACTCTTTGATTTCTTTGAGTTTTTGAGTTGAGTTGTGATTGGTATGTGATTATGTTGTTTAAGATGGATTTAAGAGTGTTTGGGTAACTGATTTCTTGTTTTTGGGGATGGATTGGAGGAAAGAGTAAGTTGTTGGAAGTGATTGTTTTGAGGTTGTGTTTTAGGTTTGTGTTGATGATTTTTGATTTGAGATTTGAGAAATGCTTTAGTTGTTTTGGTGTTTTTGTGAGTTTGTTATGGTTTTTGGGTATGTTGAGATGACTTTGGTTGAAGTGGTTTTTGGTGAAAGAAAGAGTTTTGTTGGTTGTGTTGTTGTTGTGGCCGGAAACTGGGTTTTTGGCCTGACACGCCCTAGGGCACGTCCAGGATTTTGGGCATGTCGATAGCTCTGTATTTTGGGTTGAGTGGCACGACCAGTGACACGCCCATGTCACTGAGCGTGTTGTAGCTTCTGTGTGGCAGTAGGATTGACACGACCAGTAACACGCCTGTGTTATTGAGCGTGTCATAGCCACTGTGTTTTTGGGGGAATTGACACGGCCATGAGCACGTTCTTGATGTTGGACGTGTCAATATTGTTGTGAGGCAGAAGGTATTACACGCCCAGTAACACGCTCGTGTCATTGAGCGTGTAAAAGCTTCTGTGTTGTGGAGTTAGGGCACGGTCAGGGACACGCTCGTGTGGGTGAGCGTGTCATGGTTAGAGTTTGCCCTAGTTGGTTCTTAGCCTTATGTTCTTATAAGGGTTTCATCTTCCTTTGGATTAGGTTGTGAAGAAGGTGAATTACTCTAATTCAAGAAGTGAAAGATTGTTGGAAAGAGAGGTGTTAATATTGTGTGGGTTGCACTTAAGGTAAGTATAAACTACATTATTGCATACATCCATGTGATGTTGAAATTTAACATACATTTCATGATATTGATGATGCTTATGAATAATGTTATGTTGTGTATAATGTGGAATATGATGTGAACATTTATAATGATGTGAAAGATATGATAATGTGATGAATTGTATTTATATGATGAGAAGCCATGATTGTTGGCTATGATGATGAAATAAATTACAATTGAGGCAAGGTTGCCTATTGCGAAAATGAGAATGAAATGAGAATGAAATGATTTTGTGTAAAGTGTGTTATTCAACCTTCAGAGTTCTGATTTTGGCAGGCATGCATATTGTAGTAACAGTCTAGCCGGGTTGAGGATCTCCTCAAGTTGTTGAGTTGATGGTCCAAGAGACTGGGTCTGTTACTTTATAAATGTGAAATGATAAATGTAAATTGAAGTAACAGTCTAGCCGGGTTGAGGATCTCCTCGATTTAGTCGGGTTGATGGTCCAAGAGACTGGGTCTGTTACAGGTAACATTCTAGCCGGGTTGAGGATCTCCTCAAGTTGTTGAGTTGATGGTCCAAGAGACTGGGTCTGTTACCCTATCCATGGATAGAGAGATATGTATATTGCCTACGGGCTTGATTATTGTGATATTGGACCGAAACAGTAACTCTGAACTTTGAATAACAAATTAGTGTCTTGTGGGCCCATAGGTGTCTTTGTTGAATGAGTATAATGGATGATGATATGATTATTGAAATTATGAAATGTAACCTTTATATATACATATGATTATTATTGATTGAATGTATGATATTGATATTGACATTTCATATTATCATGATGGTTTGTACTACTGAGTTTTGGCTCAGCGCGATTGTGGTTCATCGCGCAGGTGGTAGAGTTGATAGGGTTGAGACTGAGGATTTCTCTAGACCTAGTTGAGCTTTACTTGAAGAGTTGGATTACAGCTTAAAGATCAGAGAGTCAAGCTACCAATCATGTATCTATTCTATGTCGTATATATTTTTGACGTTTATGTATTTGAACTTGTAAAAATTTGTAATAACTTCCGCTGTGAATTTATAAATGTTTTTATACATATTGTCTTTTGAATTTCCTTTAAACATTTGAGTTATGAGTTGTGTATTTTAAACAGTGGCATGTTCTATATTCAGTATACGTATTATACGATCGTATAAGCATGCTTGGTACGTATACGGGATATAGGGGTGTTACAATTATTTTGGTATCAGAGCCTAGGTTTAAGATTCTCAACCTAGGTCAAGTATAAGAAAAAGAGTATTTTGATTTTAAAAGTGAGTTTTTGAATAGAATACATGTTTAGTGTCGGCAGTCTCTGATCTTTAATGAGGAGTATTATACTGTGTTTGCAGATATAAGTTATAATGGGTCCTTATTCGCGTCAATCCGTTGAGCGTAGTGCTGAGAGCATAGCTCCAGAGGTTGGATTAGATGGAGCTAGAGTGGATGGATCTGGAGAGGCCCCTATTTCTGTGTCAGGGAGACCAGCTGGTGAGGAGATTCCACCAGCTTGGTTTAGCCATATGTTTGAATTTATGAGGCAGGCACCAGTGCAACCACCTCCACCTCCACCACAGCCTATGGTACCAGTGAGACAGTATGATAAACTAAGGAAATATGGAGCAGAGGATTTCTTGGGTACCATTGATCCAGCTGTAGCTGAGCAGTGGCTAGATAAAGTTCAGAGAGTATTTGTTCAGTTACAAGCCACTCCGGAAGAAAGATTTGATTATGCAAGATCTTTGTTGCAGAAGGACGCATACGACTGGTGGAAGACAGTGCCCCATGCTATGGATGATCCACCGACATTGTCCTATGCTGATTTTCTGAGAGAATTTGAATTGAAGTATACTCCGAGGGAGTATAAAGATTTAAAGAAAATGGAATTCCTAAGTTTGAAGCAAGATCACCGGACTGTAACAGAATATGAATTAGAATTTATCCGGTTGAGTCTCAACGCCGGAGGGATTATCTCTGATGAGATTGACCGGTGCAGAAGGTTTGAGGAGGGACTGAGACCCTCACTGATGTGTCATGTGGCTGGTTCTAGATACCAGGATTTCTCTCAGCTGGTTGCAGCGGCTAGAGGTGTGGAGAGAGCACAAATTTTAGCAGCAGCCGCTACTGAAGAGGAGACCCGGGTTAGAAGACCTCAGTTTGAGGCAGGATCCTCATCTGTGAAGAGAGGTAGAGGCAGTTTTACTCCTAGGTTTAGTAGGAGTCAGAGACCGGCTGGTAGGTCAGTTCAGTTACAGAGATCACGATCGAGACCTACAGTTTCAGCAGCGAGTGTTCCTACTCCTGCAGTTCAGAGATCCACTCTACCTGTCTGTGCCCATTGTGGAGGGTCACATAGAGGTGCTTGTTGGCAGAATAGAGGACCAGCTGTGTGCTTCAAATGTGGTTCTCCCGATCATTTTATTAGGACCAGAGATGCAGGAGCAGAGATCGGTTGATTCTGCAGTTTCTCGACCTAGTGTCAGAGGTAGTCGAGGGGGCAGAGGTTTCTCCAGAGGGGGTAGACCTGGTTATTATCAGAGAGGAGGATCTTCATCCAGGGATACTATGCCAGATGAGGCTGGGCCTTCTCAACGGGTTTATGTGATGCAAAGACAACCAGATGCTTCTGCAGTCATTGCTGGTACTTTCTCTTTATTTGGCATTTCAGTTCTTGCTTTAATTGATCCAGGCTCAACTCATTCATATATTAGTGCATCTGTGTTGCCTGTCACTGATTTGCATGCTGAGTCCCTAGGATTTGATGTATTAGTGACAAATCCGTTAGGGCATAGTGTGATTGTTAGCAAGGTGCACCGGGATAGTGCGGTTGAGGTACAAGGTGAGGAGTTTCTTGGAGACTTGATTGAAATGCCTTTTAAAGAGTATGATTTGATTTTGGGTATGGATTGGTTGTCTAGGCATGGAGCTGTAGTTGATTGTCAGAAGAAATGTGTCACTTTGAGAACTAGTGATGATAGGAGTGTGATGGTGTTTAGTTAGCAGAGACAGCTTGCATCCTTCTTCGTATCAGCTGTATCAGTTAGACGGATGATTAGAAAAGGGTGTGATGCTTACCTTGCTCATGTTGTGGATACTAGAGTAAGGAGTTCTCAAATTGATGATATCTTGGTGTATTCTCGTAGTGAGGAGGAGCATGACAAACATTTGCGGATTGTGTTACAAATTTTGAGAGAGAAGCAATTATATGCTAAGTTATCAAAATGTGAGTTTTGGCTTGACCAAGTGACTTTTCTGGGTCATATATTTTCAGCAGATGGTATTAGAGTTGATCCAAGTAAAGTTGAAGCTATTTTGAATTGGAATCCACCAAAGTCTGTAACTGAAGTTAGAAGTTTTTTTTTGGGTTTGGCAGGCTATTATCGACGCTTTGTAAAAGGTTTTTCTTTGATAGCTACTACACTCACCCGATTGCTTCGGAAAGGATTTAAATTTGTGTGGACGGATCAGTGCCAATCTAGCTTTGAGCAGTTGAAAGAAATGTTGACACAAGCCCTGTTCTTACTTTACCCGTGGAGGATAAACCGTATGTGATTTTTAGTGATGCTTCACATAGTGGTTTAGGGTGTGTTTTGATGCAAGAGGGTAAAGTTATAGCTTATGCCTCTCGGCAGTTGAAGCCGCATGAGCTTAACTATCCGACTCATGATTTGGAGTTAGCGGCTATAGTGTTTGCTTTGAAGAATTGGCGCCACTATTTGTATGGAGAGAAATGCTTTATCTATACGGATCACAAAAGTTTGAAATATTTGGGTGTTCAGAAGGAGCTAAATCTTAGGCAAAGACGATGGTTAGAACTGATTAAAGATTACGACTGCTTGATTGATTACCATCCTGGTAAGGCAAATGTAGTTGCTGATGCCTTAAGTCGGAAATCTTTAGCAGGTTTGGCTGTTTATTTCACTTTCGTTGCTTGTTGAGTTAAGAGTGTTGCATGCTAGTTTTGAAGTATGTAATGATGGTGCATTATTAGCTCAACTGCAGTTGAGACCAATATTGTTGGATCAGATTAAGGAGGCTCAATTGACGGATGAGAAAATTCAGAAGATTGTATCAGATTACCGAGATGGAGTGAGCCGAGATTTTCATGTGAAGAGTGATGGTAGTCTTTGGTTCAAGGATAGATTGTGTGTTTCTGATGATGATAATTTGAAAAGGATCATTTTGGAAGAAGCACACCAATCGGTGTTTGCCATACATCCGGGAAGTACAAAGATGTACCATGACTTAAGACAGCATTACTGGTGGCCTGGTATGAAGAGAGACATAGTGGATTTTGTATCAGGGTTGCCTTTGACTCAGAGAAAGCATGATGCTAGTTGGGTAATTGTGGATCGGTTAACAAAGACAGCTCATTTTCTTCCGGTTCGTATGGATTATTCTTTTGAGAAGTTAGCTGAGCTGTATATTCGTGAGATTGTGAAGTTGCATGGAGTCCCAACTTCTTTAGTGTCGGATCGAGATCCCCGGTTGACTTCAAGGTTTTGGAAGAGTTTACATGGGGCTATGGGTTCTCGATTGCACTTTAGTACTACATTTCATCCGCAGACCGATGGTCAGTCAGAGAGAGTGATACAGATTATTGAGGATATGTTGAGAAGCTGTGTCATCGATGTAACACCCCCACATCCAATGCACACACACTACAACTACAACCATGTAGCATAAGTGCACCAAACATAGGGATGCTACGGTTTTCTTCAACATTCAAAACATTTAAATAGATACAATACTATTATCATTATATAATATAGAAAAGTAGATCATTTACTTTTAAAATAAAACACATTAGATATATATATACATACATATAGTTATTTCACAGCGGAAGTCATAAAATATTTACATATTTGAAAACATTTAATTCCATATTTACAGATATACAAATATGTACATTTAATCAATACTTTACAAAATATAAAAAGAGTTATACATGATTGGCAAATCTCCTTTGATCTTTAAGTCTCCAAAAATCAACTCTTCAATGTCTACCCTCACTCGGTCTCGAAGAGCTCTCGGGTTCGATTCTAACAGTTCTATCACCTGCGCGATTAAACACTATCGCGCTAAGCCAAGGGCTTAGTAAGATAATCATGCTAATGATATGACTTCATGCAATGCAATGTCATTTCTCAAACCATAATATATATATGTAACATCATATATGCAAAATTAACAATATACTTTCACATTACATATCACATTTTATTATCTTTTCATATACCTCATTAGTATTCATTTAATCATCAATACAAAGCAAAACAAACATCATTCATGACTCACATTAACCATAGACAAGCATGGGCCCAAGACACACTAATATGCCATTCAATTTTCAGAGTTAATGTTTTGGTTCTATCATCACATTTATCAATATCCATATCATAGACCCAACTAGGCTTCAAGGATTAAGTTCAACCAAGCTTCAAGGGGAGCAAAGCATGCTAAGCTTCTACCCAACTTGGCTTCAAGAACTAACCCAACCTAGCTTCAAGGGTGGTAACATCTCAATTAGGCTTCAAGGATTCAATCCAACCTAACTTCAAGAGATTGTTACTATCATTAGGCATGCCACCAATAACATACTCTGAAAATGGAATAACACATTAGCCACACAATTCATTTTCATATCAATTATCATTTCCATTCTCAATTCTCATCAACATTTAGGCAAACATGCCTTCATTCTCTCAATAATATTATCATAGCCAATAACAATGGCCTCACCTTTCATTTCACAATATAACACTTCATTAATCAAGTGTATACTTATCTCATCCATGATCACATTATATCTCATATAGCATCATTCATCATATCTTATTTGAATTATCATTTCATCTTTGATACAACATTTCAAGGTACATTACTCATAAAATACAATACCTTTCACAATGCATAACATAACCTTGTTTAAATCTCAACAATGCAATTAGGGCAAAGAACAACTTATATGATTCATAGCTTTAGGATCTTCCATATGCATTTGATTAGTTCATTCATTGATTCAAGTGTGTTTAAAGTGTTTTAGTTTAGGTTTAGGAACCAACCTACCTTTGAAGAACCAAAACATTGCAACTAGGTCAAGGAAAACAAAACTTACCTAACCCATATGAGAGACACGGGCAGCACACATGAGGGACACGGCCAAGCTTGTGGCCGTGTCTCTCAATTCAACTTTGGCAGTAGCAAACACGGCTTAGGGACACGGCCGTGTCTCTTCAACCAAACCCACAGCAGCTCACACGGCTTGGGAACACGGCTGTGTCACCCAAAAATTAATCCAACACGTCCAAAATCATATGACTTGGCCGTGTCTCCCAAAACCAAAACCCTACTTCTAACCAACTCTCTTCCAAATGCATTAAAACTCAATATACATCATACCACATGCTTCAAATGAACATCATCAATGTTCTAAACATATATTCATTACAATAATCACTTTTAAACACATTAATATCACAATTAAACAAACACCATCTCAAAACCCTAATTAATCACCATCCTTTTTCATCTTTCAAAAACAACATCCATTTAAACATACAATCTTTACAATCAACCCAACACTAATTCCATCTTTTAACTTACAATCAATTTTAATACTTAAAAACATAACACAAACTCATCTCATCATCACACCAACAAAACCTAATTCCTTTCTCACACCACTTCAAAAGAATTGAAGACATTAAAGAGAAGATCTTACCTTATATGAAGAAATTCCACCAATCTTCAACTTGATTCTTCAATTCTCCCTTCAATCTTGATTCAAGTATCAAAAACACTTCTCTTTGCCTTTGTCTTCTTCAATGGCCGGCACAAACATGAGAAGAAAAGAAAATGCACAAGTCAACCTCTCTTTCCTTCTTTTAATCTCCACCATGCAATTCATCCAAGCAATTACTAAAATGCCCTCAAACATATCACTAACCTTTTGTCTTATATGAGCCCATAAATGAACTTTCACATGCCATACAAAATATCTCCTTCCACTAACCAACACCTTGACCAACTCTTTTGACCAATGTATATGTTATATATATCACAATATACACAACATATAAACTTGGCTCTAAACCCTAAATTCTTTCCCAAAACACTTATACTTTTCTTTTCTCAAATTAGACCAACAATACAACAACAACAACAACAACAACAACAACAACAAGCAAAACTTCTAGGGCATAAATGAGGATATTACAATCGATTTCTCGGGGAGTTGGGACAGATTGTTGCCACTTGTGGAATTTGCTTACAACAACAGTCACCAATCAAGCATTGGTATGGCACCATTTGAGGCTTTGTATGGTAGACGTTGTAGAACGCCCTTATGTTGGAATGAAACTGGTGAAGGTAAATTAATTGGTCCGGATTTGGTTAGAGAGACTGAAGAGAAAGTGAAAACAATTCGGGAGCGGTTAAAAGCAGCTTCAGACCGACAGAAATCTTATTCAGATTTGAAAAGGAGAGACATTGAGTATAATGTGGGAGATAAAGTATTCTTGAAAGTGTCTCCTTGGAAAAGGATATTGAGATTTGGTCGAAAAGGAAAACTAAGTCCTCGTTTTGTTGGACCATATGAGATTTTGGAAAGGGTTGGACCAGTTGCGTATCGGCTTGCTTTGCCACCGGAGTTGGATAGGATCCATAATGTTTTCCATGTTTCTATGTTAAGAAGATATTGATCGGATCCATCTCATGTTTTACCAGTTGAATCTATTGAAGTGAGTTCGGATTTGACATTTGAAGAAGAACCAGTTGCTATTTTGGCTTATGAAGTAAAAGAATTGAGAAATAAGAGTGTGCCATTGGTGAAAGTTCTATGGAAGAATCATGGAAAAGAAGAGGCGACTTGGGAGAATGAGCGAGCAATGCAAGATCAGTATCCACAATTGTTTCAGACTTGATATCAGGTAATTTCGAGGACGAAATTCCTTTTAGAGGGGGAGAATTGTAATATCCCAAAATATACCCTAGATGTTTTGGGTTTTATTATTATTATAATTGGATTTATTGTATATGTTTTATTGGAAGAAAAAGGGATTTTTAAAGGAAGTGTATATGTGATGTATATTAGGATATATATAACATATACCTAAGTCATGGAAAGTCAAAGTTTTGAGTTAGTGGAAGAAGATATTTGTTGTGTTTTTGAATTTGTTATTAATTAATTAATAAGGATTTGAATGTGTGGAAGAGGTTGAAAGAGATTAGTTTAGTATTTTAAATTGCTTGGTTGAGAGGGTTTTAAGGAAAAGAGGGGTTTGACTTTGGATTTCTCTTTCTTCCTTCTTCTTTCTTTCTCATTGCCGTGGATCACTTTCTCCTTCTCCTTCCTTTGCTTTGTTTGGCCGGTTAACACAAGAAACAAGAGAGCAAAGAAGAGATTTGAACCTCTAATTCAAGATCTAAGGAAGCTTTCAAGAGTTCAAGTGGAAAGTTAAGAGATTTCTTCATCTTTGGTAAGTTCTTCACTTGACTCTTTGATTTCTTTGAGTTTTTGAGTTGAGTTGTGATTGGTATGTGATTATGTTGTTTAAGATGGGTTTAAGAGTGTTTGGGTAACTGATTTCTTGTTTTTGGGGATGGATTGGAGGAAAGAGTAAGTTGTTGGAAGTGATTGTTTTGAGGTTGTGTTTTAGGTTTGTGTTGATGATTTTTGATTTGAGATTTGAGAAATGCTTTAGTTGTTTTGGTGTTTTTATGAGTTTGTTATGGTTTTTGGGTATGTTGAGATGACTTTGGTTGAAGTGGTTTTTGGTGAAAGAAAGAGTTTTGTTGGTTGTGTTGTTGTTGTGGCCGGAAACTGGGTTTTTGGCCTGACACGCCCTAGGGCACGTCCAGGATTTTGGGCGTGTCGATAGCTCTGTATTTTGGGTTGAGTGGCACGACCAGTGACACGCCCATGTCACTGAGCGTGTTGTAGCTTCTGTGTGGCAGTAGGATTGACACGACCAGTAACACGCCCGTGTTATTGAGTGTGTCATAGCCACTGTGTTTTTGGGGAATTGACACGGCCATGAGCACGTTCTTGATGTTGGACGTGTCAATATTGTTGTGAGGCAGAAGGTATTACACGCCCAGTAACACGCTCGTGTCATTGAGCGTGTAAAAGCTTCTGTGTTGTGGAGTTAGGGCACGGTCAGGGACACGCTCGTATGGGTGAGCGTGTCATGGTTAGAGTTTGCCCTAGTTGGTTCTTAGCCTTATGTTCTTATAAGGGTTTCATCTTCCTTTGGATTAGGTTGTGAAGAAGGTGAATTACTCTAATTCAAGAAGTGAAAGATTGTTGGAAAGAGAGGTGTTAATATTGTGTGGGTTGCATTTAAGGTAAGTATAAACTACATTATTGCATACATCCATGTGATGTTGAAATTTAACATACATTTCATGATATTGATGATGCTTATGAATAATGTTATGTTGTGTATAATGTGGAATATGATGTGAACATTTATAATGATGTGAAAGATATGATTATGTGATGAATTGTATTTATGTGATGAGAAGCCATGATTGTTGGCTATGATGATGAAATAAATTACAATTGAGGCAAGGTTGCCTATTGCGAAAATGAGAATGAAATGAGAATGAAATGATTTTGTGTAAAGTGTGTTATTCAACCTTCAGAGTTCTGATTTTGGCAGGCATGCATATTGTAGTAACAGTCTAGCCGGGTTGAGGATCTCCTCAAGTTGTTGAGTTGATGGTCCAAGAGACTGGGTCTGTTACTTTATAAATGTGAAATGATAAATGTAAATTGAAGTAACAGTCTAGCCGGGTTGAGGATCTCCTCGATTTAGTCGGGTTGATGGTCCAAGAGACTGGGTCTGTTACAGGTAACATTCTAGCTGGGTTGAGGATCTCCTCAAGTTGTTGAGTTGATGGTCCAAGAGACTGGGTCTGTTACCCTATCCATGGATAGAGAGATATGTATATTGCCTACGGGCTTGATTATTGTGATATTGGACCGAAACAGCAACTCTGAACTTTGAATAACAAATTAGTGTCTTGTGGGCCCATAGGTGTCTTTGTTGAATGAGTATAATGGATGATGATATGATTATTGAAATTATGAAATGTAACCTTTATATATACATATGATTATTATTGATTGAATGTATGATATTGATATTGACATTTCATATTATCATGATGGTTTGTACTACTGAGTTTTGGCTCAGCGCGATTGTGGTTCATCGCGCAGGTGGTAGAGTTGATAGGGTTGATACTGAGGATTTCTCTAGACCTAGTTGAGCTTTACTTGAAGAGTTGGATTAGTGCTTAAAGATTAGAGAGTCAAGCTACCAATCATGTATCTATTCTATGTCGTATATATTTTTGACGTTTATGTATTTGAACTTGTAAAAATTTGTAATAACTTCCGCTGTGAATTTATAAATGTTTTTATACATATTGTCTTTTGAATTTCCTTTAAACATTCGAGTTATGAGTTGTGTATTTTAAACAGTGGCATGTTCTATATTCAGTATACGTATTATACGATCGTATAAGCATGCTTGGTACGTATACGGGATATAGGGGTGTTACATTATGATTTAAGGGATTGATATGGTTCTTTAATAAACCAAATTAGTGTTTGAGGAGTGAAATCATGAAATTAGGGTTTGGACACTTTAAAACATTTAGATTTATGATTTACAGTTACTGGATCATTATTTTGTATTTACCATACTGAATTTTAATATTTAAATTTATAAGGTTTTAAGATTTTAAAGATTAAGATATAGAAAAATTAGGGTTTAAGGTTTTAAGGGAATTAGGGTTTCAAAAAACTAGGGTTTAGAATAATTGGTTTGAGTTACTGTCTTGATTCTAAAGTTGAATTAAGGTTTTTTAGTGTTTCAGAGAATATATTTTATTTTAGAATTTTGAAAAACAATTTATAGTTTTATGAAGTTTTCTGAAAATAAACAAAACGATTTTAAGTTTATAGAAACAGAAAAGATATATTTTTTAGGGTTTTGGAAAGAAATAGATTCAATTTAGGGTTTTGAAAAATTGGAAATCAAATTAGGGTTTTGGTAAATCATGAAGCGATTTAAGGTTTTGAAAAGTTAGAAAGAAGATTAGGGTTTTAAAATTTTGAGTAAACAACAATTTTTAATCTTGTGTGATGAAGTTGCTGTAAAGAAAAATAAATAAAGAAATTCATACTTTCATTTGTTGGTTCCACCAAAAATTGTTTCTTGGATGGACAAGAACAAAAACAAGCTTTGATGCCTTTGATGAATTAAATTTCTTGTTTGCTTCTCTCAAAAAGTCCAATCGATTTAACAGCTAGCAAGAATTCTTAAAATCTAATTTCCTTTCAATGTTTTTCCTCCTAAATTTCCCTACCAAATTTGGTCCCCCCTTTTGTTGTTTTTTAGTCCTTATTTATAGAAGATTTTTATGATTAATCTTAGTTGCTCATGGAATCTAACATTAATTAAGAAAAGAAAACCGAAACCGAATTGAATTTGGTTTCGGAAAAATTTGCATTGGAAAATTTTCACTGGAGAAAAAAAACTGCTGCAGAAAAATTGTGCTGGCAAAAAAGTTGCTGCAGCTGGGGCTTGCGAAATTGCCTGCAAGCCATTTCGCCTGCAAAAATAATCTGCAGGCGAAATGGCCCCTTTTCGGCTACGAAATTTTTCGTCGCCGATTTTTATTTTTATTTTTATTGTTTATTATTATTATTTTTATTAATTATAAAAATTAAATACTAAAGCAAATATTATTTAATTAAGATAACAAAAATTATTTTGGACTAATTAAAATATATTGAACCAGACTGGGTCAAAAATTAAGGGTCTACAGTTTGCCCCCTTGTTGAACGATATGAGACTTTAGTAAAAGAAAGTGAAAAGCAATAAGACTTAATTTTTGAGATAGTTGAGGTTTTGGGTTCTAAACTCGAGAGATTTGGATACTCGATACTAAACTAGACTTGGATACTCGATCCTAACTGGATTCGGATACTCGATCCTAAACTGGATCTGGATACTCGATCCTAATTCGGATTAGGATACTCTATCCTAATTGGATTTGAATACTCGATCCTAAACTGGATTTGGATACTCGATCCTAAATTTGGTTTAGATACTCGATCCAAAACTGGATTTGGATACTCGATCCTAAATTGAATTCGGATACTCGATCCTAATTTGGATTGGGATACTCGATCCTAACTGGATTTGGATACTCGATCCTAAATTAGATTGGGATACTCGATCCTAACTGGAATCGGATACTCGATCCTAACTGGATTTGGATACTCGATCCTAAATTGGATTGGGATACTCGATCATAATTTGGATTGGGATACTCGATCCTAACTGGATTTGGATACTCGATCCTAATTGCATTTGGATACTCGATCCTAAATTGGATTGGGATACTTTGACTCGAGATTGAATTCGATTTGATTGACCTTTTATCAGTTGTAGATTCTAGCTTAACTTGTTGTTCCATTCTTTTGTTCTTCCTTTCACAAAAATTCAGCTATTTTTAGTTGGCCCTCATATCTTCTCCTTGCCTCCAGCATGGCAAAATACAAGTGAGTTTGAAAATATTTTGTATATAAACTCAAAAAATTGAAAAGGAGAAACTTTGCCCCTTGTGCAGGCTGAAACCAAAGATTTTTTCCATGCAAGCTTTTATTGATGTTTTTGCTATTTAGTTCTTCGCACAAGCACGTATTTCTTCTCTTTGCAAAATGACTGGAGCTTCCACAAGCAAATAGGCTTTCAATGCCCCCTTGATTCAATATCTTCTTTTGATTCTTTACTTTGCAGGGTGTTTTCTATTCATTTTGACAAGGAGTAGGCAATACAAGACAAGAAAGCACGATGTGATATGCTCATGTATGCATGATATGCATGAATAATACTTACAGTCGTTCCATCGACTCACAGACTGAGGTGATCAGCAGAAGTGTTCTCATTGGTTTCTTTTTGACACTTGTTCAAGTCTTGCATTGGAATGATCGAAAGCTTTGCATTTGTGGCTTTTATCTTCAAGATGTTGAAAACATGAGTGGTGGAGACCCTAAGCAGTAGAGTCAGGGATGCATCCATTTCAAACTATATTTAAGCATGTCGGTTGGTAGTTTCTTCATAACTTTGCCAATAATCATTTTCTTTGCCCAATGTGTCCTTTGGAGATTCGACAGGTCAACATACTCCCCTTAGCTTGAAGGCTTTGTATGACCAAAATAATTTTTTTTTATTTTTTTTATTTTTTTTTTGAATTTTGATTTTGAAATCAAATGTTGGCTTTGCCAAATCAATGTCAATGTACCTCAGGATTTGATTTTTCCAAATTAACATATCTATAACATGACAACCCTAGTTACCATACTAAATTCTGGAATCCTTTCTATTTAAGCAAGAACTATTGCACTTTAGATAGGCACATACAGATTACTTGGCCAAAGGTCTCATTGAGTTTAAATACTATCTATCTCATATGCATGCTTATCCAAACTATCTCCACTAATAGACTCTACCTACCAAGAGAGATCAACAAGTCTTTGATAGGCTTGAAATGGGGTCCATGAGGGACATGGGTTAAATGAAGGCCATTTTGAGATAGGAGCTGATGTGACACAATGGACAAACCCTCACACTATAAATTTCTTGTTTGAATTTTAGGCAGCTTGGAGGCAATCTTGCTAGACTCCAAATTCCTTCTATCTTCTTGGTATTAATCTGGATCTTGATTAGGACAGTTTTTGCCCTTGCAAAAAGTTTGGTTCCCAAATTTGTTTCTTTTCTTCTTCTCTCTTTTCTTTATTTTTCTTACTCTTCCATTTTCTTTCTCTTTATTTTCCTTACTCTTCCCTTTCTTTGAGCATTTTATCATTTTGTCCTTCTTCCTTGTAGGACTGTTAAGTATAGAACTTTCAGAAAATGTATGGTCTATCTCCTTTTTCTTTGATTTTGATTGAATCTTTGGTTGGGTTGGACCAATTCAAACCAAACTGTCCTTATAAACCAAACGAAAGCCTTTTGTTGCTTTAGGTAAAAGAGAACTCAGTTGGCTTTTTGAACTGCCTTTTTGGGTTTTATTTTTATTTTTCCTTTTTGTTTTCTTCTTTTGTTTTCTTCCTTTTTCTTCTTTTTTCTTCTTTTTCTTCTTTTTTTGTCTTTTTTCTTCTCTTTTTTTTTAGGTTCTAGCTCTATTAGAGTTGTCTTGTTTGAGTTGTCTTATTTGTACCAACTTGTATTTCTAATAATGGATGAGTGGAGTGACATAAATCTCCTTTAACAGGGATAAATCATTTATTACTACGATGTTGTCTTGATATATTGAAGATATTAGAAAAACTTCAACTACCCTTATGGTCTTGAAAACATCAACTACCCTTATGGTCTTGAGAACTTCAACCATCTTTATTATCTTGAGAACTTCAACTATCCTCATGATCTTGACTAATCATTGCTTTCTTTGATCTTCTTTCCTCTTCATCTTAGTGATCATAAGACTTGTCAAAAGTATCACAATAGCACATGTTAGGTTGTTGGGGTTATATGCCAATGAAAAGAAAGCTAAAATCTTATGAAGGCTCAAAGGGACAACTAGGGATTGATATTTAATAGGGTGGATACTAGTTGTTGGCTAACCAAACAATGCCTAGATCATCTCTCCCTTAAATAAGCAGAGTTCAATTTTGCCTCAAAGGTTTGTCAAAACATGTTCTAAGACTGACTAGGACCTAGACAAAGATAATTATGCAGGAGCCCTCTCTAAGTAAGCATACACAACTCGATGCTATAGAGCAATTCCCTCATCTAGTAAAGTCATTCGAGTCATGATGCATAAATATATTAATTCATGAATTATCAAGCTAGATTCCTCATTGGTTGAGCATCAAAATGAACAAAGACCAACAAAAATTTTGATGAAAGTAATTTATTCAAGTAACTTCAAATTTGAAAAACAAGATTGTTATAATTTAAATATTAAAGAAAGTAAAATTGAAATGCAACATTCAAGCTAAGGAAAGTTCATTGAGTTTAAGCTTTTTTTCCTTTCACATCTTCAACATTCCCATCTTGAAAAGAGGATAAAATAAAATCTTCTTCCAATCCTTTTCCCACCATAAAGGTTGCTGGTGGTGGCACTCTTCAATATTTAGGCAAAGGGTTATTCTTGGTATTGGGCTTATCCGGCTCGTGTAGCTTGCCACTATCGATTAGGTCTTGGATCTCATGCCTTAGACGAGGACATTTATCTGTTTCATGCCCTCGCATTTGATGAAATTGATAGAAGGCCTCGGCATTGAAGTTTGGTGGGAGTGGATTATGTAGTGGTCGAGGAGCTAACGGTTGCAACAACCCTTTCTTTTGTAGCTTGCTAAGAACCCAAGATAGAGGTTTCCACAATTCTAAGAATTGTCTTTTATTTCCTTGACCAGCCACATTAACATCAACTTCTTTTTGTGTGTCTTGATTGCTAGGCTGATAATTCCCTTTCTCATTCCTTCTTATTGAAAAGCGATTTTTCTCTCTTTCCCACTCTTCAATTTATAGACCAGCTTGGAGAAGATCTTTGAAGTCACGGATGAGTGTATGAGACATCCTTTCACGAGGACTAGGCAGGAAGCCTCTCACGATCATCCTTATTTGATCAGATTCATTGGGCCTTTTTCTTGAGCAAAGCAGCTTTGTTTCTCCATTTTTCACATAGTCCACAAAATTCTCATTTGGCCTTTGTCTTATGGACTCCACTTCCATTAAGGTAACTTCCATCTCGACATTATACCCATATTGTTGGAGGAAGGCTTTGTATAGCAGATCCCAACTCTGTTGTGTTTCTTCTTCCAAGGTATTGAACCAATTTTAGACAATAGGGTCCAATGAGAGCATGAAGTACCTTAGAGTTTGAGCCTTAGTAGTTTGGGCAGACTGCATAGCAGTGATATACTGCTTCACATGGAGATGAGGATTTTCGGTTCCATCAAACTTTGCAAAAGATGGCATCTTAAACTTGTATGAAACTTCTTCATCTAGCTCAAATAATTTGTCAATCTCGGACATCTCTTCGATTTTTAGTTTCTTCTCAAATTTCTTTTCTAAATCAGCAATCATCTTTTCAACATCGGATGTCTCGATCTTTTCAATAGTTTCCTTCTCAACAACCTTTGGTTCCTCTTTGTCTTGAAGATCTTGGTAGTATTGGGCCCAATCATCATCATCAATGATCACCTTATCATCATCAAAAGCTACTTCACCAACTTTAGCCTTCTTTTTACCCTTTGGCTTCTTGGAACTAGCAGACGCTTCGGCATTATTTTCTAAAATTGAAGCCAATTGGTTCTTCACGGTCTCAGCCATGGCCTATTTTATTTCTTCCATCTTTGCATTGAGGGCATCATCCACCATTCTTTGAATTTGTTTGGGATCCATTGTTTTTGGTGAGCAAGTGATTGAGTCATTGCTAGATATTTCATCTCCGGCGTAGGTCGGATTGTCGTAAGCTTTTGAACTATCATAATCTAGGGTTGTCAGCCAAAAAGGATTAATGATATGAGATGCAAATGTATGCATGTATGCACAAACAATAGACAAACAAGGACAAATAGGATGTTCCTTCCAACCTTATAACATCCACACACGAATGGTGAGTCTCTTTTTCTAGGTATATGGGTTAACAAAATACCAACATGGAGTATCTTGTTTTCAAATATTTCCCTCGGATGTTTCAACTAATAGTTATATTTTCAAAAATGGAAATCAATCCATAATAATTTCCATTAATTAGGTTTTAATCCATTCAACCAACTAAAGTAGCTTTTATGCTATATTGGATTAAAACTAAATTATGAGGTTTATTATAAATAGATTTCTCACTTGAAAAAGGTGACTAATGATTCATGCCAAAAACAAGCCCATGATTATTTATTCTTAGTATAAAATAGGCTCACAATTATTTTTTGGTATTTTGTAATTGACCTAAATAATTTGCAAGCTCTTTGTGAGCAAACGTTGGAAAAAAATAATTTTATTTCTAAGCCCATTGTAAAAAGATTTTTTAGAAAAAATGGATTTTTGGGCTTAGTATTTGGGCCATGAGCAAAAGAATTTTTGATTTGTTTTTAGAAAAATTTTATGTCCAAAGACCATTTTGAAGATTTTTGAAAATAGCTTTGGTCTTTTGGATTTATAGAAAATTTTATTTTGAGCTTACAATGTACTTAGGTCATATTAGAAAAAGAACAAACCAAATAAACTATGATTTAATCCAAGATAAATTAACCACAGTCAAATAACATGCATTTGGGGTAAAAGCTAAGGAAAGTAACTAGGCCAATTATATGAGATTTAGTCTTTGGGTAAAAAGGCTTAGGTTCCCATAGCAAGTATATACCAAAAGGTACGAGGCTATTAGTGGTTATGCCATGCTCGATCTCCATACCTTGAGTGAAAGTATGGTATCCCTTACATAACACAACACCGGTAACACGGGCATCCTAACTCACTCACACGATGCAATCTAAATGATGCAATGGATAATATCATTATAAGAAAGAATATAATAATATAAAGACCAACGGAATCAACTTCTCTTATCCCAAGTGGAGTCACCTCTGTGAGCGGGGATTTTTGCCCCCACTCTCGATGGAATGGTTCTTGCGACTTCGAAACTGTTTAGGCTTAGGGCCTTAGAGAACACAGACCTAGGTCCGGAAAAAATGGAGTCACCAACCAGACGGGCCGGGAAAAAGAAAGGGGTGGATGACTCGATTCCTAAGGAATCCTCAACCCCCTAATGGGTTCAAAAAGTTGGGTACGTGTGGGGATGGTGAGAAATGGCCCAGCACCCCCACAACGCTCGGTTCATTAAAACCGACCTCCTTTACAGGTCTTAATATTATAAAATTCTTAAATATAACAATATTATCCATATTACACACAATAATTAAAATAAAGCATCGATATATTGAAGATCAAAACATTGTCTAAACAAAAGAAATAAATGGACACCCATCCGAGGATGGAAACATGTCCTTACATCCCATGCCTAAATAGGACACCCACCGAAAGGTAGAAACATGCCCTTTACATTGGTCTAAAATATAAAAGAAATTTAAATTACATGATATCTAACTAATGAGGTACCCACAAAGTGGAAACATACCTTTTACAACATTTGGAAATATAAATAAATTGATAAAAGTAAATAACCATTCATCATAAATAAATCATTCATCAAAGATATTAAACATCAATAGAATGTAAACATCCATCCATGATAAACTAAATAAATCAAGCATTGAACTTAAATAAATAAACAAAGCATTGAAAATAAATTAAAGCACATAATAGACTACATAATCAAATATAAAATTAAATAAAGCAAGTAAAGATTCAAATTAGGGTTACTGTTTCTATTTAAAATTCTTTAATTAATGCTTTAGGGTTTTGTAATTTTATTATTATTTAGGGTTTGTAATTCTTAGCTACTGTAAACTTTAAGGGAATTAAAATGGATGAAGGTTTTATGATTTAAGGAATTGATAAGGTTCTTTAATCAACCAAATTATTGTTTGAGGAGTGAAATCATGAAATTAGGGTTTGGACACTTTAAAACATTTAGATTTATGATTTACAGTTACTGGATCATTACTTTGTATTTACCATATTGAATTTTAATATTTAAATTTATAAGGTTTTAAGATTTTAAAGATTAAGATATAGAAAAATTAGGGTTTAAAGTTTTAAGGGAATTAGGGTTTAAGAAAACTAGGGTTTAGAATAATTGGTTTGAGGTTACTGTCTTGATTCTAAAGTTGAATTGAGGTTTTTTAGTGTTTCGAAGAATATATTTTATTTTAGAATTTGGAAAAATAATTTATAGTTTTACGAAGTTTTATGAAAATAAACAAAACGATTTTAAGTTTATAGAAACAGAAAAGATATATTTTTTAAGGTTTTGGAAAGAAACAGATTCAATTTAGGGTTTTGAAAAATTGGAAAGCAATAAAATTTTGAAGAAACAACAATTTTTAATCTTGAGTGATGAAGCTACTGTAAAGAAAAATAAATAAAGAAATTCATACCTTCATTTGTTGGTTCCACCAAAATTGTTTCTTGGATGGACAAGAACAAAGACAAGCTTTACTGCCTTTGATGAATTAAATTGCTTGTTTTCTTCTCTCAAAAAGTCCGATCAATTTAACTGCTAGCAGGAATTCTTAAAATCCGATTTCCTTTCAATGTTTTTCCTCCTAAATTTCCCTACCAATTTCGGTCCCCCCTTTTGTTTTTTTTAGTCCTTATTTATAGAAGATTTTTATGATTAATCTTAGTTGCTTATGGATTCTAACATTAATTAAGAAAAGGAAACCAAAACTGAAACCGAAACCGAATTGAATTTAGTTTTGAAAAAATTTGCGTCGAAAAAATTTTGCTGGCGAAAAAAAACTGCTACGGAAAAATTTTGCTGGTGAAAAAGTTGTCACAGCTGGGGCGAGCGAAATTGCCTACGGGCCATTTCGCCCGCAGAAACAATCTGCTGGCGAAATGGCTTCGGCGACAAAATTTTTCGTCTTTGATTTTTCGTTGTCGATTTTTATTTTTATTTTTATTTATTTGTTTATTATTATATTTTATTTTTTACTAATTATAAAAATTAAATACTAAAGCAAATATTATTTAATTAAGATAACAAAAATTGTTTTGGACTAATTAAAATATATTGGACAACACAAAATTATTTTGGACTAATTAAAATATATTGGACCGGACTGGGTCAAAAATTAAGGGTCTACACATGGGCATCCTAACTCACACATTCGATGCAATCTAATGATGCAATGGATAATATCATGATAAGAAAGAATAGAATAATATAAAGACCAACTAAATCAACTTTTCTTATCTCCAGTGGAGCCACCACTGTGAGTAGGAATTTCAGCCCCCACTCCTGGTGGAATGGTTCTTACGACTTCGGTACAGTTTAGGCTTGGGGCATTAGAGAACAAAAGCCTAAGCCTGCAGAAAATGGAGTTGCCACCCGGACGGGCCGAGAAAAAGAAAGGGGTGGATGACTCAATTCCTAAGGAATCTCCAATCCCCTGATGGATTTGGAAAGTTGGGTACGTGTGGAGAAGGTGAGAAACGACCCAGCACCCCCACAATGCCCGATTTATTAGAACCGGCCTCCTTTGCAGGTCTTAATATTATAAAATTCTTAAATATAACAATATTATCCATACTACATGCAGCAATTAAAATAAAGTATTATTATATTAAAATCAAAGCAATGTCCAAATAAAGCAAATAAATGGACACCCATCCGAGGATGGAAACATGTCCTTACATCGTCCAAAATATAAAAGCAATTTAAATTACATAAAATTTAACTAATGAGGTACCCACAAAGTGGAAACATACTTCTTACAATTTTAATACCAAAACAAACAAATAATAATCATAATAATAAAGAAAATATCCATCTATGATAAGTTAAATAAATCAAGCATTGAAATTAAATAAATCAAAACATATAATGAACTACGTAATCAAATCTAAAATTTAATAAAGCAAATAAAGATACAAATTTAGGGTTCACATCTTAAAATAGGGTTTTATAATTTTAATTCCTAAATTAGGGCTTTGGAAAAAGGAAAGTTAAATACACGGACTCATAATACACAAATGAATATTGACCCCTTCGACGAGCCCATACGGCGGTCCAGCTAGCCGGTTAGCGGGTGAGGGTCAAGGGGGTAGCGCCCCTTGCGAGGTCGAGGGCAGTGCCTAGAAAATTTAGAAATTGACTTTTAGGGTTGTAGGTTTTGGTGTTGAAAATAAAGATTTTAGGGTTTAGGATTTAGAAAATAGGGCTTTGGGATTTTAAGAAACTAATATTGTTTTTTAAAAGAATAATGCTACTGGATGTGTTAAAGACTTAGGGTTTCAGATGTTTTTGTAAAAATAATTCTGTTGTGATTTAAAAAAATAGGTTTGGTAACAAATTGTTGTTTTGGTTTTTAGAAATGTGTAATTAGGGTTTTAGATTTGAACTCATGTTTTGAGGGTATTAAGGGTTTAGGGTTTTAACTTACTGCCTTTGAAAAATAATTTTGGATTTGGAGAAATAAATTGAAGTTTTGGAAGAATAATCAAGATTTTGGAAAATAATCAGGGTTTTGAGACTTTAATGGAATAATTTAGGGTTTAAAGTTTTGGGAAAAATAGTTTAGGATTTTAAAGTTTTGGAAACAAAAGAACAGTTTAGGGTTTTGATAATTTAATCAATGACTTAGGTTACTGTATGAATGGAAAATCTGATTTATAAAACATACGATTAGGGTTTCATAATTAATAATTTAGGTTACTGAAAGACTCAATATCAAAGCAAATAATAGAAACAGTTAAAAGAAAATATGGTAATACTATCGTATGCTTAAACAATTCATGAATCAGAACATAATAATGCTGTAAATATAAACAAATCAAAGATTTATAATAAAACCTGCATAGTTGGTTCCACCATAGTTGACTTTGGCAGAACAAGAACAAAGACAGCATTGCTGTCTTTGATGGATTGATGATTGATGAGTGCTATTTGTTGCTAATTTCTTTTGATGTCTTCTGCTTTGCTGTTTTAATCTCTCTTAATGTTAATTGCCGACCTCTAGGTTTTTTCTTTTGTTTCCTCTTTTAGGGTTTTTTCCGTGTTCTATCCCTAGGGTTTTTTTTGTCCCCCTCCCCTTGATTGTATGTTTTAATGTGGTATTATAGGAAAAAAAATCAAAACCTAATTCTAATTGTCTAGGACATGAAAACCATTTAGGAAAAGAAATAAAAACCAAGTAGAATTCGGTTTAAAAAAAAACAGCGCGCTGGCAAAAATTGCGCTAGCGAAAATTACTGTAGGCTACGAGCAGGCCAGCTGTGAGAGTCGCGTACGAACTGGGGCATGGGCCAGCTAATTCATAGTAGGAATTTCCTACGGTGAATTGACCCAAGCCAATTCATTTTCGACAATGAAAATTTTTCATCGCCGATTCTTCCGTCATCGATTTTTATTTATTTATTTTACTGTTATCTTTTTATTTTTATTAAAAATAAATATTATGAGTAATGAATATTAAAATAAATATTATTTAATTAAAATACCATCAAAAATTATTTTGGACTATTTTAAAAAAATCGAACTGGACTGAGTAAAAAATTAAGGGTCTACACTTATGTCAAATTGAAAGTCAATGTTGGCACTTTTCTATAAATTTCCTTTTATTAATAAAATTTTAGATTTTCTTCCTTCCAGTTTATGTGTCTACATTGAATCATCTTTTGAGCTTATTTCAAGTAAAAAATAAATAAGAAAAAAATAAGCAAATCATTAAAAAATCATAAAAAAGAAAAAAAAAATCAAATCTTGGCATAAAGATTGCATCATCATTTTAAGGATTGACACTTTGGAAGAATCTATAAAATGATTCATATTATGACCATCATGAAGTTACCTAGTTTCTCCAAGTCAACATAATTTAGATCATTTCAAATAAAATCATAAAAAATAAAAAATAAAAAAAAACATAAACAAAAAAAATGAAAACGAACAAAACAATGAAAGTTGCATGGACATTGAAATTTATCAAACAAGCACCCAAGGGCTTCCCACAAGAGCTTGATGAAGAAGCAGAAGATCCATCATCATGAACTAGTGATTCATAACAAACAAGCACCCAAGGGCTTCCCACAAGAGTAACTTCTTGGTCTGCGATCTATTGGTTGAAAGCCTTCCTACCAACAAAAGATAAGATTGTGACAAACAACAGGAAAAGCGCCGCATTTAAAGGCTATAAAGAAACATTATCCTAATACTTCAACAAGAGGGTTTTCTAAGATCACTCAAGGCCAATTCAACTTGATTCATGCTTTCTCAAGAAGATGATTTTTGGAAGAATAACCATTGTTGTTGACCAATATCAACAATCAACTCAAAAACAATGGCTTTACAGGCCTAATTCTTTAGCAAATGCAAGCAATACATAGTGATCCCTCATCAAGCTTGGTTTAAATCATTTCAAGCCTTAACTTTTTATGCTAAGGTTGTAAAAAAGGAAAAGAGAAAGAAAGAAAAAGGGAACGAAAAGAAAATGAAAAGAGAAAGCTCGCTAAGGTAAAAATCTAATAAGGCAACATAGGCAAATATTCAAATAGTGTAGACCTTTAATTTTTTATCTAGTCTAGTCCAAAGATTTTAAAATAGTACAAAATAATTTTTGTGATATATATTATTTATTTTAATATTTACTATTTATTTTGATTTATTATTTATATTATTATTTATTTATTTATATTATTTATTATTTATTTATAAATATTTATTATTATTTATTATTTATTTTAATATAATTTATATTTTACTTTTCATTTATTTATTTATTTTTTTAAAAATATATATAAATAAAAAAAATAAAAATTGGCGACGGGAGAATCGCTGGCGATGATTTGGCTTTGGCCAATTTGCCGCAGGAACACCTGGATGAATTGGCCATGGGCCAATTTGTCACAGGCAAAACCTACAATGAAACTGTGCCCCACGAGTAGTTTTGCCTGCGCCCAGCCCGTAGCTCGCTCCAAGCTCGCCCAACGCCAATTTTGCCTGGGCCTGCTCGCAATTCTCACCGAAACCTTATTTTACTTGGTTTTTTATTTTATTTCCAATACGATTTTTAATTTCGTTAACATACTAGGTTTTTTGTTTTAATTACCTATAAATACCATATTAAAACACAAAAAAGGATTAGGACTTTTGGGGTCGGAATTTTATTCAAGAACTATTCAAATTCGTTTTGGTAATTTATTTACAACCTCGTATTTGAAGGATCAAGAGGCAGCAAATAACAAAAAAAATTCATAAAAGGAAGCATACACCGTCTTTGTTATTGTTCAACCAGAATTAAAATTGTGGTGGAACCAACAACGGAGGTTTGAGTTTCTATCAACTTTTTTATATTTCAAGTAGCCTCATTATTCAATTTGATCAATTGTTTAAGCATACAATAGATGGATTTTTATTTAAAACATATTGATCAATTGTTCTATTTATTATCTAGTTTCTATCTAAAGCCCTAAAAATTATTTTTCAAAACCCTAATATCTTAATACCCATTAAACTAATTTTTGAAGCCTAAAATCCTAATTGCACTTTTCTAAAACCACAAAACAATAATCTGTTATCTCAAAATCATAATCAATTCTACTTTTTTAAAATTCACGGTAGCCTATTCTTTCCAAACACCTAACTCTTAATCCTATTTTCATGATCTTCAATTTTATTTACTTAAACCCTAAGCTTTAATATTAGTTTCATATAACTTTCGAAACCTTAAATCCAAAACCTCCATTCTTTAGATTCAAACCCTAATTTATTTCAAACCTAATCTTTGATTCAAACAACCAATAGCCATATTATTTCTTTTATATTAAATATTTCTCAATTGACTAATCCAGTAATTAAAAAAAACCCCAATTGTTAAACATAAAACCTATAAAGCTCTATTTTTATTCAAGAAACCCAAATTGTTACATAAACCCTAAATTCATATACTTACTGCTTTATTTAAATTAGATGTATGTTTATTATATACTTTGATTGATGTTTCATGTCCTCAATGAATAATTTATTTATGATGAATGGTTGGTTATTTTTATTGATTTGATTTGGTTGTCAAATATTGTAAGAGGTATGTTTTCCATGTTTTGGGTACCTCATATTGTGAGTATCATGTAATTTAGTTTTTAAAGTTTTGGATCAATGTAAAGACACTTTTCCACCTTACGGTGGGTGTCCTATTTAGTTTTAGATATTAGATGGTGTAAGGGCATGTTTCCATCCTTGGATGGGTGTCCATTTATTTGTTTTGTTTGGACATTATTGTGATTTTAATAAAGTATTTATTTATTCTTATGATCACATGTAGTATTGATAATATCATTATTTTTAAGAATTTTATAATATTAAGACCTGAAAAGGAGGTCTGTTCTAATGAACCGAGTGTTGTGGGGGTGCTAGTCCATTTCTTACCTTCACCACACGTACCCAACTTTCCGAACCCATTAGGATTCCTTAGGAATTGAGTCATTCACCCCTTTCTATTTTCCCGACCCATCTGGGTGGTGACTCCATTTTCTCTAGGCTTAGGCTCATGTTCTCTAAGGCCCTGAGCCTAAACAGTGCCGAAGTCACAAGAACCATTCCACTGGGAGTGGGAACAAAAATTCCCGCTCATAGTGGTGACTCCAATGGAATAAGAGAAGTTGATTCCATTGGTCTTTATATTATTCTATTCTTTCTTATCATTATATTATCCATTGCATCATTTAGATTGCATCGTGTGCGTGAGTTAGGATGCTCGTGTTACCCGTGTTGTGTTATGTGAGGGATACCATACTTTTACTCAAGGTATGGAGATCGAGCATGGCATAACCTATAACACACCTATATCCAATATATATACACCAGATATATGCACTATATGTGATAATGTATAGAGGATATAAGGATGTCATGATCCATTTTAAACAAACCCATCTATAAACTTTAATTCAAACCATCATAAGTCAATCTAAATAAACTTAAAAACATTTAACTTGTATTATAAAAAGTAATAGATAAAACATCCCTTGTTAAAATACATATATATCTTCATTACCCAAAAGTTTATCTAAAACATTTGTTAACAAGCAGCGGAATATGTAGCGGAATACATATGTATACATCAAAATCAATATTTATAAAAAGTAGAATTTATACATGCTGGCAGTTCATCTCTGATCTTGAAGTCCAAAAATCAACACTTCACAAGTGATCACAAGCCTAGACTCGACTCGGTCTAGCTAAATTCTCTAGCTCAACCGGATCTACCCTGTCACTTGTGCGATAAATCACAATCGCACTAAGCCAAAGGCTTAGTGGTACAAACCATGATAACAATATGATTCAAATGTAATACCAATGTCAAACTTTCAAGAATTAGAAGCATTATACTAGGATATCATTTTTTATAATTTTAAAACTCATTATATTGTTCAATTATTCCATTATTCATAATTCATATTAAAACAAAGACAAGCATGGGCCCAAAAGAAACTAATATGCCATTCAAATTCTAGAGTTACTATTTTGGTCCAATAATCACATTTATCTAGCCCGAAGGTGAATCATTATCACAGTAACATCCCAATTAGGCTTCAAGGACTAGGCACAACCAAGCTTCAAGGGGAGCTCAGCATCAACCCAACCTGGCTTCAAGGACCAAGCTCAATCTAGCTTCAAGGGATTATTACTTTTAAGTATGCCACCAACGACAAAACTCTAAAAATTGAATAACATACTAGGCACACAATTCGTTCATAATTTCATTATCAAATCCATTCTCATTTTTCTCATAATCATCATAAGCATAATGCCTCATATATCCCATTTATATCAATATTAGCCATCACCAATGGCTTCATATATCATCATTATAGTATACATAACAAATTACAGTATTCATACATTTTGAATCCTCAACATATATTTCACACAGTTTATATAATGCAAATCATAACACCATTCTCATACACCAACAATATAATAGGTAACTTAACACATTTTCCAACCAAATGTTTTAAGTCCCAAAGTCACGTAAAAATGTTTGCAATCATGTAAGGTTTGTACTTACCTCTAAGAGAAATAAACATCAATCTAACAACATCCACTTCCAGGATATCTCTTAATCCCTGGCTTAAGGCAACTTAATTCTCTTCAAAACCTAATACAAAGGTGATAACACATACTCACTTAGTGATACACATAAGAAAATCAGAATAAGAACTATCTAGGGCAAACTCTACACATGACAAGCTCAATGATACGGGCGTGTCCCTGGCCGTGCCCTAAACCCACAATACAGAAGCTTTGACATGCTCAGTGACATGGGCGTGTCACTGCACATGTCAATCCTCCTCAAACACAGAAGCTATGACATGCTCAGTGACATGGGTGTGTCACTGGACATGTCAATCCACCAACAACATAGTAGCTATGACATGCTTAGTGACATGGGTGTGTCAATGGACGTGTCAAACTACAACAACACAGAAGCTGTGAAACGCTCAGTGACATGGGCGTGTCACTAGTCGTGTCACCCACTCTGAAAACAGAACCAATGACACCAAAACACCACATCCAACAAACATCTTTCTTTAACCTTATTATCACCACACAAACTCAACTAAATCCATCAATATACCATAATAAACTTGCAGAAACATCAAAACAACTCAAATACATACATCAAAACACAATCACAACCATATTTTACAACTCAACACATACACAATCCACAACTCTTGTTTTCTTCACCAAACATAACATTTTCTTCAATCCAACACCACAATCAATGTCAATTAAGCAAAACAACTTCAAACATACCAAAATCAACCATACACACAACTACACCAACCATCCACGAAACTCAAATACACAAACTCAAATGAAATCAAAGAAACAAGTTGGAAACAGAACCAACGACACCAAAACACCACATCCAACAAACATCTTTCTTTAACTTTATTATCACCACACAAACTCAACCAAATCCATCAATATACCATAATAAAGTTTCATAAACATCAAAACAACTCAAATACATACATCAAAACACAATCACAACCATATTTTACAACTCAACACAAACACAATCCATAACTCTTGTTTTCTTCACCAAACTTAACATTTTCTTCAATCTAACCCCACAATCAAAGTCAATTAAGCAAAACAACTTCAAATACCAAAATTAACCATACACACAACTACACCAACCATCCACCAAACTCAAATACACAAACTCAAAAGAATCAAAGAAACAAGTTGGAAACTTACCAAAAGTGAAGAAAATCCTTAAAACTCCAACTTGATCTCTTGAAATCCTTCAATTGCTTGAGTTAGGAAGAACAAAATCTCTTTTTCCCTTTGGCAATGGTGATGGTTGGCCTCTTGAAGAAGAAAGAAGAAGAAGATGATAGTTATCAACAAGTCAAACAAAACCACTTCTCTTATCCACAAGATTACCCTCTTTAATCTCAACCAAGTATTAATATATTATTATAATATAAATATCAAATATCATCTTCCACTCACATCTAATTTCTATTTTAAATAATTAATTATCTCATTTGACCAAATCAACTTGTTGACTTGTATATGTTGTATATATCTTCATATATATAACATATACACACTTCCCTTTTCCTTTCTTTCCACTTAATCATATATACACTTTAAATCATTTAATTCAATTTCAACAATAAGCATTTCCAAAATTTTAGGGTATCATTTGGGATATTAAATGACCACTCATAGCCTTGTACCTTTGGTATATACTAGCTATGGGAACCTAAGCCTTTTTAACCCAAAGACCAAAGTTCATGTAGTTGGCCTAGTTACTTTCCTAATGTTTTTACCCCAAATTCTTGTTGTTTGACTATGGTTAATTTATCTTGGCTTAAATCATGGATTATTTGGTTTGTTTTTTTCTAATATGACATAAGTATATTGTATGCTCAAAATAAATTTCTTTAGAGTCCAAAAGACCAAAGCTATTTTTTAAAACTTTTCAAGATGGTCTTTGGACATAAAACATTTTTATAAACAAATCAATAATTCTTCTCCCATGACCCAAATACAAAGCCCCAAATCCATTTTTTTCTAAGATATTTTTTATAGTGGGCTTAGAAATAAAACTATTTTCATAGCCTTTTGAAAGAGCTTACAAATTATTTAGGTCAATTATGGAAATACCAAAAATCAATTGTGAGCCTAGTTTATACTGAGAATGATTAATCATGGGCTTATTTTTTTCATGAATCATTAGTTACTTTTTTAAGTGAGAAATCTATTTATAATAAACCTCTTAATTTGGTTTTAATCCAATATAGCATAAAAGCTACTTTAGTTGGTTGAATGGATTAAAAACTAATTAATGGGAATTATCATGAACTGATTTCCATTTTTAAAATATAACTATTGGCTGAAACGTCCGAGAGAATTTTTTGAAAACAAGATACCCCATGTTGGTATTTTGTTAACCATATACCTAGGAAAGAGACTCGCCATCCATGTGTGGAAGTTATAAGGTTGGAAGGAACATTCTAATTATCTTTGTTTATTTGTTACTTGTACATACATGCATACATACATTAGCATCACATATCATTAATCCTTTCTGGCTCACAGCCCTAGATTACGACACTTCAAAAGCTTACGACATCTGACCTATGCCGGAGATGAAGAATCTAGCAGCGACTCAATCACTTTTTCACCAAAAGCAATGGAGCCCGAACAAATTCAAAGAATGGTGGACTACGCCCTCAATACTAAAATGGAAGAACTAATGGGGGGCTAGCTGAGATCATGAAGAATCAAATGACTATGATGTTTGAGAACACCGCTGAAGCATCTGCAAGCACCAAGAAAGATAAGGGGAAGGCTAAAGTTGGTGAAGTGGCTTTTGATGATGACAAGGTGTGTAGACCCTTAATTTTTGACCCAGTCCGGTCTAATATATTTTGTTTAGTCCAAAATAATTTTTGTGTTGTCTAATATATTTTAATTGGTCCAAAATGATTTTTGTTATCTTATTTAAATAATTTTTACTTTATTATCTAATTTTTATTAATAAAAATGAAATTAAACAAATAAAAATAAAAATCGATGACGAAAAAATCATCGCCGAAAATTCTAGCGCTGGCTTGGCCGCGGGCCATTTTGCCCGCAGGCCTGCTTCACCCGTAGCCAACTACGGTAGCTTTTCTTCCAGCGCAATTTATCCTGAGGCAAATTTTTTTGCCAGCGCGATTTTTCCGCAGCAGTTTTTTTTCGCCAGCGAAATTTTTCCGACGCAAATTTTCCAAAACCTAATGTAATTAGGTTTCGATTTCCTTTTCTTATTCTATAATGGATGCCGTGAGAAACTAGAAAAAAAAAATTCAAAAAACTTCTATAAATATGGATTAAATAACACGGAAAAAGGAAGGAGAAATTGGGACAGAAACTTAGGAGAGTTTTGAAACCGTAACTGAGTAGGAAAGTAGTGAACCATGCTGATTTTTTGAGAAAGCAGAAAATCAATTCAAACAATTCAAAGGCAAAAAGGCTTGTCTTTGACCTTGTTCATCCAAGAAGCAATTTTTGGTGAAACTTACAAAATAAGGTTTGAATTCTTAATTTCTTTTTTTTTTCACAGTAGCTTAATCATCACTTTGTTTCTTTTAATTCAAAAATTTTAGGACCTCAAATCACTTTTTCTAAGGCTTAAAAATCTTAAATTGTTGTTTTATTTTCTAAAAAGGCTTAAAATTGTTATTTTTTTACTTCTTCAAAATCTTAAAACCCTAATTGAACATGTTTTTCAACAAAACCAAAATTTGATTCTGTTTCTTTCAAAACTCTAAACTTGGTTCTGTTTCTTTCAACAAACCTTAACAAATATCTTTTCTATTTATGTACATTTTAAATCATGTTTATTTTCATAAAATCTCATAAAAGTATCAAATTGATTTTCAAACTCTAAAAATTAACTCATTACCCGAAACCATAATCCAAAAATCACTAAACCCTAATTCAACTCTAAAACTCAAAATAGTAAACCCTAACCCCTTTAAAACCTTAAACCCTAATTTTTTATGAACCCTAATCCTTTAAAACTTTAAAAATCATATAAACACAAATATTTTAATTTTACACAGTAAGCTTGAAACCATCATTTAAAACCATAAATCAAAAGTATTTTAAAGTGTCCAAAAACCTAGTTTCATGATTTCACCATTCAAACCTTAATTTGTTTAATCAAAGAGTCTGTCCAACCTTTTAAAACATAAAACCTTAATCTATTTTAATTCCTTAAAAAAGTCACAGTAGCCTAATTCTATGAATTCCAAAACCCTAACACATGAAATAAAGAACCCTAAATGGAAACAGTAGCTATAATTTGGATTTTTATTTGCCTTATTCAATTCCATATTTGATTATGCTTTGATTTATTTTACATGCTTTAATTTATTTATGTTCAATGCTTGGCTCATTAAATTTTTCATGGATGGATGTTTACTTTCTATTTAATATCTTTGATGAATGATTTATTTATGATGAATGATTATTTACTTTTATCAATTTATTTAGATTTCCAAATGTTGTAAGAGGTATGTTTCCACTTGGTGGGAACCTCATTAGTTAAACATCATGTAATTTAATTTGCTTTTCTATTTTAGAACCTATGTAAAGGCCATGTTTCTACCTTTCGGTGGGTGTCCTATTTAGGCATGTGATGTAAGGACATGTGTCCATCCTCGGATGGGTGTCCATTTATTTATTTGCTTGGACATTACTTTGATTTTAATATATTGATGCTTTCCTTTAATTATTGTATGTAATATGGATAATGTTGTTATATTTAAGAATTTTATAATATTAAGACCTATAAAGGAGGTCGATTCCATTGAACCGGGCGTTGTGGGGGTGCTGGGCCATTTCTTATCTTCCCCACACGTACCCAACTTTCCGAACCCATTAGGGGGTTGGGAATTCCTTAGGAATCGAGTCATCCACCCCTTTCTTTTTTCTCGGCCCATCCGGGTGGCGATTCCATTTTCTCCGGACTTAGGTCCGTGTTCTCTAAGGCCCTGAGCCTAAACAGTGCCAAAGTCGCAAGAACCATTCCACTAGGAGTGGGGGCAAAAATCCCCGCTCACAGTGGCGACTCCACTGGGGATAAGAGAAGTTGATTCCGTTGGTCTTTATATTATACTATTCTTTCCTATAATCACATTATCCATTGCATCATATTAGATTGCATCGTGTGTGTGAGTTAGGACGCCCGTGTTACCCGTGTTGTGTTATGTAAGTGATACCATACTTTCACTCAATGTATGGAGATCGAGCATGGCATAACCACTCATAACCTCATACCATTTGGTATATACTTGCTATGGGAAGCTAAGCCTTTTTACCCAAAAACTAAAGCTCATGTAATTGGCCTAGTTACTTTCCTTAGGTTTTAAGCAAATGCATGTTGTTTGACTATTGTTTATTTATCTTGGCTTAAATCATGGCTTATTTGGTTTGTTCTTTTTCTAATATGACCTAAGTATATTGTAAGCTCAAAATAAAATTTTCATTAAAGACCAAAAGACCAAAGCTATTTTCAAAACTTTTCAAGATGGTCTTTGGGCATAAAACTTTTCTGAAAACAAATAAAAAATTCTTTTGCTCATGGCCTAAATACTAAGCCCAAAATCCATTTTTCTAAAATCTTTTTACAATGATCTTAGAAACAAAATTATTTTTCAATCTTTTCCTACAAAGAGCTTGCAAAATATTTAAGTCAATTACGAAATACCAAAAATCAATTGTGGGCCTAGTTTATACTAAGAATAAATTAACCATGGTCTTGTTTTTGGCATGAACCATTAGTTACTCTTTTCAAGTGAGAAATCTATCTATAATAAACCTCTTAATTTAGTTTTAATCCAATATAGTTGGTTGAATGGATTAAAACCTAATTAATGTGAATTACTATGAATGGATTTCCATTTTTGAAAATATAACTATTGGTTGAAACGTCCGAGGGAATTATTAAAAAAATAAGATATCCCATGTTGGTATTTTGTTAACCATATGCCTAGGAAAAGAGACTCGCCATTCGTGTGTGGATGTTATAAGGTTGGAAGGAATGTCCTATTTGTCCTTGTTTATTAATTTTTTCGTGCATACATACATACATGCATCTCATGTCATTAATCCTCTCTGGCTCATAGCTGTGGATTACGATAGTTCAAAAGCTTACAACAATCCGACCTATGCCGGAGATGAAGTATCTAGCAACGACTAAATCACTTGCTCACCAAAAACAATGGAGCCTGAACAAATACAGAGGATGGTGGATGAGGCCCTCAACGCCATGATGGAAGAAATAAAAGAGGCCCTAGCTGAGACCATAAAGAACCAATTGACTGCAATTTTAGAGAATCATGCCGAGGCATCTGCTAGCACTAAGAAGCCAAAAGACAAAGGGAAGACTAAAGTTAGTGAAGTGGTTTTTGATGATGAAAAGGTGATCATTGATGATGATGATGATTGGGCTCAATACTACCAAGATGTTCAAGAGAAGAAGAAAGAACCGAAGGTTATTGAGAAAGCAACTATTGAAAAGACCGAGACATCCGATGTTGAAAAGATGATTCCTGATTTAGAAAAGAAATTTGAGAAGAAGTTGAAAACCGAAGAGATGTCTGAAATCGATAAACTGTTTGAATAAGATGAAGAAGTCCCGTATAAGTTCAAGATCCCATCCTTTGCAAAGTACAATGGCACCGAAAATTCACATCTCCATGTGAAGCAGTATATCACTGCCATGCAGTCTGCTGAGCTACTAAGGCTCAAAACCTAAGGTACTTTATGCTCTCATTGGACCCTGTTGTCCAAAATTGGTTCAATACCTTAGATGATGGAACACAAAAGAGTTGGGATCTACTTTACAAAGCCTTCATCCAACAGTATGGATATAATGTTGAGTTAGAAGTTACCTTAATGGAAGTGGAGTCCACTAGGCAAAGGCAGAACGAGAATTTTGTAGATTATGTCAAGAGATGGAGAAACAAGGCCGCTTTACTCAAGAAGAGGCCCAATGAATCTGATCAAATAAGGATGATTGTGAGAGGAGTGTTGCCTAGTCTTCGTGAGAGGATGTCTCATACACTCATCAACGATTTCAAAGACCTTCTTCAAGCTGGTTTGCAAATTGAAGAATGGGAAAGGGAGAAAAGCCATTTTTCAACAAAAAGGAACGAGAAAGGGAGTGATCAATCTGGTAGCCAAAGCATGCAAAAGGCCGTCGGTGTTAATGCTACTAACCAAGGAACGAGGTGACAATTTTTGGAATTGGGAAAACCGATGTCTTGGGTTCTCAATAAGCTTCAAAGAAAGAGATTGTTGCAAACCTTAAATCCTCGTCCTTTGCCTAACCCTCTCCCACCTAATTTTGACACCAAATCATTTTGTCAATTTCACCAAATGCAAGGGCATGACACTGATAGATGTGTAAGGTTGAGACATGAGATCCAAAATCTAATTGATAATGGGAAGCTACCCAAGCCCAACAAGACAAACACTAAAGACAACCCATTACCAAAGTTCAATAGGGTACCACCATCGGCAACCTTCATGATTGGAGGATGTTTGCATGAGGACTTTGTCATGTCTTCCTTTCAAGATGTGGATGGAGAAGCAACCAAAGAAGAAGAGGTATTTGGTGAAATTAAACAAGCTATGATGGGTGGAGAAGTAACAATTTGTGTTGTCAATGGGTTTTGGGATTTAAGTGATAGTGATGAGGATATTGTATCCAAGAAGGAGGAGTGGACTTGGTCCAAGCCCAAAGAAGATGAGGTGATGAACACTAGATCCGGTAAGCCTTATGCAAGGCCACCACCTAAGGAGGTAGAAACTAATAAGGGAAAGGAAGTTGAAGTAGAAGAAGATGATGTTGTGCTCAAGCAATTGAAAAGAACCCAAGCGAGTGTTAGCATTTGGGACTTATTAGCTACTTCTAAAAAGCACCGAGAGACTATGGCTAAAGCCTTAGCTAGCATGCCAATTTCTACCTCCACAACACCGGAGGAGTTGATCAATTTCATAAAAATTGGGGAAGTAATGAAATGTGAAGAGGTTCAAGAAAAGAGTGAAGTTAATATAGGAGCAGTTTCTTTTTCAGATGTGGACTTACCGGATGAGGGGAGAGACCACATCCGCCCTCTCTTTATCAAAATAGAAGTCAAAGGGAAGAGGACTCCATGTGTAATGGTCAGTGATGGGTCCGCCATAAATGTTTGTCCACTTAAGATATTGCTAAAGCTAGCTATGTCAACAAGAGATCTAAACCCAACCAAAGTAACAATTCGGGCTTATGACAACACTAAGAGGCATGCCGAAGGGACTTTCAAAGCTACTGTCAAGGTTGGTCCAATTGAATCTATTGTTGAGTTTGTTGTTTTAGACATACTAGTTACCTTTGCCTTACTCTTGGGGCAACCATGGTTTCATCCTCTTAGTGGAGTTCCTTCCACCCTTCATCAAAAGATCAAGTTCCCCAACGGAAATGAGACAGTGGTCATTGAAGCTAAAGATAATGAGATTGATAACGCTCTAATGATTGAGAGGCCTCTCAATGGATTTCAAGTAGCTGTAATTTCTGATGATGAAGTAGTGGACTCCAAAGTCTTGAATATGATGAAGAACATGAACAACCTTATCGGAGCTGGTCTTGGAAAGGGTAAGGCTGGTTTGACAAAGTTGCCAGATTTTAAAACTCAAGCTTCCAAGAAGGGGTTGGGATAAGATGAAGATAACGATGCCCAGCCAAAGAAGAGTGAGAAGATGAGTTTCCCACCACTTGAAGAGATCTTTGTCAAGGCTCCAGATATGGGACCACTCCAAGGAAAGCCCGAACCGATCATGTTCATGGGTAAGTTGATTCCAGGTTTTGAAATTTTTTCAGATGTTGCCGAGCTAGTGGAGCAAGTGAAGAAAGATCTCATCCTACCAACCAACAAAGAATCTGATTCAAAAAAGAAGAATGAAGCTGTGCCAAAAGTCGAGAAGACTCCAGAGGAGATTGCTGCCCTGGTCGAGGAAAAGTTTGAAGACATCTTGCTTTATGATTCTGAGAACAATGATTTTGATTTTAATTTGTCTGCTTTGTATGAGGATGATGATGTTTTCTTTTCCAAAATGAATGCAATAAAGTCTAATTTTGCTTACTTGTGTGATGTTTCTCCTGATGGTTGTATACATTCAAATAGCAGTTACATGAGCATCTTTAATATTAATTCTGTTAACACACAATCATTAAATTTGGGAACAACTGAAAATCCTAAAAACATTAGCATAGCATCCAACCTTACTCCTGATGAGAGAGAGATATTTTAAAAAATATTCAAAAAATATGAAGAAGTGTTTGCTTGCTCTTATGAGGATATGTCGGGGATAGATTGAGACATACCCGAGCATCATATTCCTACTTACACTCACATAAAAACTGTCAAACAAAAGCTTAGGCGATTAAGACCTGAGTGGGCTGAATTGGTTAAAGAAGAGGTCACTAAACAAATACAAGTGAAGTTCCTTGAAGTGATAGAATACCCAGATTGGCTAGCCAACATAGTACCTATGCCAAAGAAAGATGGGAGGATAAGGGTCTGCATGGACTATAGAGATTTAAACAATGCTTCCCCTAAGGATGATTTTCCTTTACCTCAAATAGATGTTCTCATTGATAGTGCAGCCTCTAGCATGCTACTCTCATTTGTAGATGGATTTTTCGGATACAATCAAGTGTTAATGGCCCAAGAGGATAAAGCCAAAACTGCTTTCATTACTACATGGGGTATATTTTGTTATAGGGTGATGCCGTTCGGCTTAAAGAATGCTGGAGCAACCTACCAAAGGATGGCCACCACACTATTTCATGACATGATGCACAAAGAAGTTGAAGTATATGTTGATGATATGATGGTCAAATCAGATACAAGGGAACAACACTTCTAAAACTTAGAATTATTCTTCGATAGAGCTTTAAAATATAAGCTAAGACTAAACCCGAAGAAGTGTGTATTCGGTGTTACTTCAGGCAAATTATTAGGACATGTGATTGGTCCAAATGGTATTGAGATTGATCTTGACAAAGTTAAAGCAATCAGGGATATGCCAGCTCCTAAGACGGAGAGAGAAGTTTGGGGATTTATCGGTAAATTACAATATATTAGCAGATTTATAGCAAAGCTCACAACAATCTGTGAGCCTATCTTCAAGTTGCTTAGAAAGAATCAGCCGGTCGTATGGAATGAAGAGTGTCGAAAGGCCTTTAATCGAATAAAAGAGTATTTGTTGAATCCACCTATTTTGAAACCACCTAAACCTAGCAAACCTCTATTACTATACTTAGCAGTAGAAGAAGAGTCGATAGGAGCCATGATAGACCAAGCAAATGAGTCAGGGATTGAGCATGCCGTTTACTATTTGCGTAGAAAACTCCTAACTTATGAAATTAAGTATAGTATCATTGAAAAGACCTATATAGCCGTGGTTTGGTCTTCTAAGAAGTTACGGCATTACTTTCAATCATATAGTGTGCAAGCAATTTCCAAGTTAGATCCAATGAAGTACTTAAGGGAGACACCCTCTTTAATTGGGAAATATGGTCGATGGTTGATAATATTAGAAGAATTTGAGATTGAATACGTAACCAGGAAAATAATCAAAGGTAGAGTGGTGGCAAAATTCCTGGCCCAACAACCATTACCAGAAAGTGAAGAGGTAATCTTGGAATTTTCCAGATGAACATTTAGAAGCAATTGAAGTACAAGGGTGGAAAATGTATTTTGATGGAGCAGTAAACAGGAAAGGAGCAGGTTTGGAAGTTATACTAGAATCGCCCAAAGGGGAACTTATCCCTTTAGCCAAAAAATTGAAATTTAGGGCAACCAATAATATGGTGGAGTACGAAGCTCGTATTTTCAATTTGGAAACCCTAATGATTATGAAGGTGGAAGTTTATGGCGATTCATTGCTAGTTGTATCCCAAGTAAATAGAGAATGGGAGTTGAAATAAGAAAAATTGAAACCATACCATCATTATTTGACCATGATGAAGAAGAACTTTAAGGAATGTAGGTTTATACACCTATCAAGGGAAGAAAATCAGATGGCTAATGCCCTAGCCACATTGGCTTCAGTATAGGAAAACCCTGTTAGCCTATTCCTTAAGCCTCTAATCTTGACCAGATCATCAACTCCTTGCTATAAATATGAGACAATAATGGAAGTTGATACAGACCATGATGTGTGGTATGATACTATAAGACTATTTTTGGAGGAAAGAGAATACCCGCCGGGGGCAACTAAGAAAGAAAGAAGAGCCATAAGGAGGTGGTCATTACAATACATCACCTTCCATGGAGAGTTATATCGAAGATGGCCTGATGGAGTGCATTTAAGATGTTTAAGAAAACCTGAAGTGGAGCGTATCATGTCAGAAATACATGCGGGAAGTTCCGGTCCGCACATGAATGGTTTGGCCCTAGTTAAGAAGATTATTCGACTAGGTTACTATTGGTTGACCATGGAGAGAGATTGTATTGAGTTTGTCAAGAAGTGCCAACAATGTCAGATGTATGGTAACTTGAATCACATGCCTCCTGAAGAACTGCATTCAATGTCTTCACCCTGGCCATTTGCCACCTGGGGTATCGACATTATAGGAGAGATACATCTGACATCTTCAAAAGGTCACTGATTCATTGTGGTAGTAGTAGATTATTTTTCAAAATGGGTCAAAGCTGAATCCTTCAATAAACTGGGTGCAAGCCAAATGGCTAGGTTTATTGAAAAGAACCTCAGCTGTAGATATGGTGTCCCGCATAGTGTGGTATCAGACAATGGGGTACAGTTTCAAGGAGCAGTTAAAGATTTATTCTCAAAATACCAAATCCATCATCATCGATCCTCTCCTTATAGACCAAAGGCTAATGGCACCGTGGAAGCAACGAATAAGATAATTAAGCAAATTCTATCCAAGATGACCAAGACTTATAGGGATTGGTCAGAGATGCTTCCCTTTGCTTTATGGGGATATAGGACAAGTGTGCGAACACCTACTGGAATGACACCGTTCTCTTTGGTTTATAGGATGGAAGCAGTATTGCCAATTGAAATTGAGATCAAGTCATTAAGAGTAGTCTTGGAAGTGGAACTACCTGAAATGGAATGGGTAGCAAGCAGACACATACAGTTAGCTCTACTAGAAGAGAGAAGGTTAAAGGCACTGTATCATCATCAATTGTATCAAAAGAAGATAGCTCGGGCCTACAATAGAAGGGTTAAGATCAGAAAATTCAGAGTTGGGAATTTGGTGTTGAAGCAGTGTAAGCCTAATGTATCTGATCCAAGAGGGAAGTTCAGACCTAGCTGGGAAGGGCCATATGTGGTGAAACAAGTCATGAATAAAGATGCGATGAAGTTGTCAGACATGGATGGGAACGAATTTAGTGAGCCAGTAAATATTGATAGGTTGAAGAAGTTTTATGTATGAAAAATAAAAAGAAAAGAGCTCACTAGGTTGAAAACCCAAAAAGGGCGGCCTAAGCAAAAGTTAGAGTAGTCCGCTAGTTCTGAAAACCCGAAAGGGCAGGCTAGGCAACAATTAGGGATAAATGAGAGAAAATTGTCAATTAGAAAACCCGAAAGGGCTAATTGGCAATAGGAGTAATCTTGTGTATGCTGGATTTATGTTTGGTTGTTCCCCAATTTAATAAAATAGAATTAATGTTAAAATTGTTCTTGCACTGTTATAATTCGACCAGATATGGATGAAACAAATAAGCACAATAGCAAAAGGTGATGACAAATTATAAATGGAAATGAAGCATCCTTTATTACTTTAATTATTTTTTCATCCTAACAATACACTTTCTAAATTGACAAATGTAAAATCTATGGCAGTCGATAAGTGTAACGTGTAGGCTAGCTTTGCCTCAGCCAATCCAAGTAGGCTTCAGTCAAGCAAGGCATGTCTAAGTTGAGAGCAAAGTCAGAATCACGAGGCTCGGCTCCATACTGACTGCCAAGTCTGCGAGGATCGTAGCATGTACCTTGACAAAGAGCAGCAAGGGGAACGTACATAAAGGATGTCCACATGGTGATACGAGAAATCTTCCACCAAGGTACCAACCAACGGATATTGACTTCGGAGCGTGAGTGGATCCAGTCAACCCAGTCAGCATATGAAGAAGCAGGATGGAGTAGCTTCTTAGCAGAATGATGACGTCGCAGGTATCTGGCAAAATCCATGGATGGAGTATCAAGCAAACAAAGATGCTCCTGAAGCCAAATCTGTGAAAAAAGAATTAAGTTAAAAAAGAAAAAAAAAGAGTCCGTTAAGTTGAAAACCCGCAGGGGCAGCTTAGGCAAAAATTAGGACAACTCGCTAGTTTCAAAAACCTGCATGGGCGGACTAGGCAAAAGCTAGAGCAATAAAAAGAAAAAAAGAAAACCTAACTTGAAAACTCAAAAGGGCAGTTTAGGTAATTACCTGAAGCAGCAATGGACTCCTAGTTAGTCTCTTTGACAATCCTGATTTAAATCGGTCTATTCCAACTAAGGTCTCGGCTAAGATCACAGGTACTGGAAGCCTCCTTCCATTTGGTCCATGACATCCAATACCCGTGGATCAATATCGTCGTCAAAAGAAACAAGCAAGAATTGGCCGAGCAAGCAAAGACAAAGCATGCGTCCCCATGCGCTAGTAGGGGCCAAATGAGAGAAACAAAAGTCAATCAAAGGGGCAAGTAGAATTTTTTCACCTCTCATCAACCGAAGAACTTCTGGTTTTGGAATTTGAAATAACATCTGCATCTTCTGTTGAATCTTGGAAATCAATGTGGGTAATGCCATTTGTTGACTATTTGGATATCCAAGGATGGCTTCAAATTCTTCAATCAAGGGACATATTTCAAAGCCATTAATTTTAAATACCGTAGAATCCGTATTCCAAAAGGAAGCCATGGCATGTAAAAAGGAGTGGTCCAATTTGACATTTTGAAAACATTTTAAAACATCAAGTTTTGACCATGAAATTTGCTTCCAATGAATGGCATCCATATTCTTAAATAAAATTTTTATTGTATTTAAATGATGCTCGGTCATGGTGAATGAATGAAGAAAAAGTTAAAATTGTTAAAGGGAGTCTTCACGTTGAAAGAGAAAGAATTTTGATTTATGAATTAAAATATGGCATGAAGGGTGACTTATATAGAGGAAACAAACCTTTTCCAAAAGTGAAATGGAAAAGGTGATGGGAAAGGATAAGACCATATGGCATAAGGAAAGGAATTAGTGGAAATTTCCTTTACCATGTTGGATTGGGTTTAGCAAATGATGTGTATTCTAAAATTATGGTGTACGGTAATGATAAAAAAAAGGTTATAGTAAAGAGGAAAATTGTATATTTTTCATTATTGTACAATTTTTTACAGTTGCTGCAATATTTACTTATCACTAAGAGGGTGGTGGTAGGTCACCAAATAAAGACTTGAAAAAATCGTCGCCTGTTGGAGGAGGGGGCAAATCACTCGTCCCAAGTCCGTCCAAAGCAGGAGCACCAAAACTAGACAAATTACTCATCCCGGGATCACCCAAAGCGGGAGCACCAAAATCTTTATTCCCTTAAAGTTTTGATCCGTCATGGTCCTCATCAGAAGCAGATGAAAGGATCTCATGGTCATCAGTCTGGGGGCCTCTTAATGAAGAAGCACCGGGATCCCTCATCCCCTGAAATCGAAAGTCTCGAAAATGTTGTTCAGATTGATGATATAAACTTTCAAAATGAGAAGCCTGCTGACTACTTCAACCAACTCTTCTTGAAGTTTCTTATTTTGTTCTTCGAGCATCCGCTGTGAGCCAAGGAGAAAAGGGTAAGAACATACATAATCATGCATACATATAGCATAAGTTACCATGAAATAAGAAACGTACCAGGTAATTCAAATCAATACCCTGCGGATGAGATGACATATCTGGCGGGCTAGAGCAAGCAGATGAAGGGGCAGTAAAGGAAGGTCCAGCTTCATGATCAAATGAGCCAATAGCCTGCAACAATCATTGAAGAATCAAAGAAAAAAAAGTTGCAAGGGGAAAGTGGTTAAAGTGCAAAAATTCCCTTGGAAGATCAAAACCAGGAAAGAAGGGCATGAATCAAGCAAGACATGGCCAAGCCAAATCAAGCTTGGTCGTGTCACCTCAAATGAAATCTTGGCAGAACATGACACGGGCAGGAGACACGGCCAAGCCACTGGCCGTTTCTCACCTAAAGGGTAAAGTCAAGAAGGACCAAGCAAAGAAAGAAAAGAAACAATAGGTGACACTGGCAGGCAACACGACCAAGTCACTAGCTGTGTCACATGACATGGCCATAAGCTTGGCCATGTCCTATCCTAAGCCAAGAACAAAGAAGAACCAAAGAAAAAAAAATAGAAGCTGACACACCCAGGAGACACGGCCAAGCCACTGGCCGTGTTGCTCTCATCTTCAAAGAACAAAGAAGACCAGAGGAGAAATAGAAGACGATACACTCAAGTGACATGGCCATTTACCTGAGAAGTACTGACCCCGAGATGTGGAACAGACTCTCCTGCAGCGCCATGATGTTCTTCTTCATCTCTACCCTCATTTTCGTCAGAAATCTCCCGCACATGAACAGGAGATACATCAAAGTTCAAGAGTCTTCTTTGAATGAAATAGGCATAAAATGGACTCGGTAAATGGAGAAATGACTCGGCATCATAACCATACTGGGCCGACCACCATGCATCCTCCGGCATTGACATAATATTTAAAGTATATTCCGGGATTTGCATCAGAAACCTCCGTTGCTCTGGAATAAGAAACCATTCATAAACTCTCTCCTCAAGAAACCAGCCACTAGACACTAGGCCAGCAATAATTCGACGAGAATGTTGGAAAGACAGTGCAGCCCTCATCAAAGGAGGCCAGTTTACTCGCTCTTCTGGGCTCCACTAGCCCAAATTCACCTGCAAAATAACATAAGGTAAGTAAAACTTTCACATAAAATTTAAAGCATACTAATATTATTTTACTTGGTCCCAAGTTAAGCGGCTCAACACATAGCGGTGAGTATGCACATGGTGAGAGCCGGGAACGTCCATACGATCGTACAACTAGAAATTTAATCTTGGATACCCGATTCTCTCTCAGGAAATACCGGGTACCCTCACGAGGTTGTGTTCATATGCCCATACCTACAACAATGATAGTAAATATCAAATTCATGCAAGAAAAGAGCGGAAATAACATTGGTGAAGGAAAAGAATACCTCGACAACTACAATCAATGTAATATCCCAAAATGTGCCCTAGAAGTTTTGATATAATTGTTGTTTTATTTAAATTAAATGTATATGTGTAGTTGGAAAGAAAAAAAAAAGAATTGAAGAGAGAGTTTATATGTTGTATATATGGAAATATATACAACATATATACAAGTCAAAATGGATGGTCAAAGGAAGAAGATATTTATTTTGTTATTTATGAAATTAGTAAAAAGGGTAAGTAAGTGAAAGGAAGTTAAAACAAATAGAATAGGGTATTTAAGTAATTTCTTATTTTGGAATGCTTGGTGGAGGTTTAAAGAGATGAGAAGTTTGACTTTGCTTCATTTCTTCTTCTTTCCTTTTCCTTTGTTGGCCGGCCATCCTAAGCAAGAGAGAATAAGAGTGAGTTTGTGTTTAAAGCTCAAAAATTGAAGGGAGTTTTCAAGTGATTAGTGGAAATCCAAGAAGTCTCATTATTTTGGTAAGTTCTCTCTTGGTTGCTCTTGTTTTATTTGGAGTTGTGTGTGAGTTTGATTATTGATATTTGAAATTAGGGTTATGTTGATGGTAGTGTGTTGGTATGTGTTTGATTTAATTGATTGTGATGTTGGTTTTGAGTTAAGATAAGAAGCTAAGTTGGTGTTGGTATTGGAAGTGTTTGAGTTGAGTTTGTATTAGGGTTTTGAGTTGGTGATTGTTGTAGATGTTGAGTTTGATTAATTATTTTTGTTGATCTTCAAGTTGTTTGTGTTTTATGAAGTTAGAAGTTTAGAACACATGATTTTGGTTGGAGGCAGTAGCATCTTGGATGCCACGCCCGTGGTCCTTAGATGCCATGGCCGTTGGGTGTTGAACAATTTGGAGCAGAATTATTTTCTAACCTACGCCCGTGGGGGTTGGGGTGGCCACAGCCATGGGCTTTAGTTAGTGATGTTGAGTTGTAATTTGTGATCTAAAGGTCTAAGATGAGGTTAATAAGTGATAAATTGTATTGGAATTCATGTATTGTATCATTTTTGGACTAGGTTTTGGAAGAAGGTGATTTGCCCTAATTTAAGAAGTGAAGAATTCTTGGATAAAGAAGAGTATAGAGTTGTGTGAGTGTTCTTGAGGTAAGTACAAACTATATAGTTGCATGCATTTACATGATTTTGATACTTAACATATTTGATTGTACATATGTTAAGCAATTGATTACATTGTTAATACATTTGATGAATTTATGATTGGTATAATGTGAATGATTAATGAGCATCTAAAATGTGTGCTAATGCCATTGGTTATATACACTTGAATGATGAATTGATTAATGTGAGTTGAGATACAATGTGGTTGGTTCTAATGATGTAAATGACATAATTGAGGCATGTTTGCCTATATGATGTTCAATGCAATTGATGATATATATATATTCTCTTGATGAGATATGGAGCCATGATTGTTGCCTAAATTGATAATGATGCCAATGAGATGAATGAGGCATGGATTTCCTAAGTGATGATGAGTAAATGAGAATGAAATTGAAAATGAAATAATTAATGAATTGTGTGACACTAATGTGTTATTCCATTTTCAGAGTTTTGTTGTTGGTGGCATGCCTATAGTAACAATCTCTTGAAGTTAGGTTGTGCTTGATCCTTGAAGCCAAGTTGGGTTGAAGTTTAGCATGCTTAACTCCCCTTGAAGCTTGGTTGGGTCTAGTCCTTGAAGCCTAATTGAGATGTTACAACCCTTGAAGCTAGGTTGGATTTGGTTCTTGAAGCCAAGTTGGGTTGATATTTAGCATGCTTTGTTCCCCTTGAAGCTTGGTTGAACCTAAATCCTTGAAGCCTAGTTGGGATAATGATAATGATAAATGTGATAATTAAACCAAAACATTAACTCTGAAAGTTTAATGGCATATTAGTGTTTTTTTTTTAGGCCCATGCATGTCTTTGTTTTAAATGTGATTCTTAAATGGTGACATTAATGAATAATGAGATACATGCTTATGAGATATAATGTTATGAGTTGGTTATACTACATAAGTATCCTATTGGCAATGAATTTAGCATGGGGAGCTATGTTGAGTAATGAAACTATGAAGATATAATATGAGTGTGTTGATATGATATGATAGTGAACAATGTAAGGTTTTGAAATATAATATTCTTTTAAATTGGTTTTAAATCTTGATTGTGTGACATTAGCATTACATTGAAGCATAGTATTATTATAGTTTGTACCACTAAGCCGTTGGCTTAGCGCGATTATGGTTTATCGCGCAGGTGACAGGGAAGAACCGGAGAGTTCCTCTAGGCCGAGTAGAGTCTAGATCTTGAAGTGTTGATAGTGGAGCTTAAGGATCAAAGACATACTGCCAAACATGTATATATTTTCTATTTTGTAAAACTTGAGTTTTGATGTATATGTATTTGTAAATATGTTACATTTTCTGCTGCGTCTTGTATAAACATTTCGGTCTATTGTGTTTTATAAATTTCCTTAAATGTTTTAAATTTGTTATTATTATTTAAAAGGATGGTTTGTGTGTTTTGTAAACTGTGGCATTTCTATATTCAGTATACGTATATTACGATCGTATAAGCATGTTGTGTACGTATATGGGGTATAGGGGTGTTACAATTATTTTTGTATCAGAGCCAAGGTTTGAGATTCTCAGCCTAGGTGAATTGTAAGAAAAAGAATATTTTGATTTTAAAAGTGGGTTTTTGAGTAAAATACATGTTTTGGTATGGTAGTCTTTGATCTTTAAAGAGGAATATTCTGCTGTGTTTGCAGAAATAGGTAGTAATGGAGTCCCATTCACGTCAGACTGTAGAAGGAAGTGCTGAGAGTGTAGCTCCAAGAGAGAGTAGAGATGGAGCCAGAGTTGATAGAGTTAGTGAGGCACCTGTTTATGTGCCAGAGAGATCAGCTGCAGAGGAGGCTCCGCCGAGTTGGTTAAGGCATGTGATAGAACTATTGAGGCTAGCTCCAGTGCAGCCACCACCACCACAGCCTCAGGTGCCAGTAAGACATTATGACAAGTTGAGAAAATATGGGGCTGAAGATTTCTTGGGCACTACCGATCCTGCAGTGGCTGAGCAGTGGTTGGATAAAGTGCAGAGGATATTCATCTAGTTGCAAGCCACTTCGGATGAGAAATTTGACTATGCCAGATGCCTCCTATAGAAAGATGCCTATGATTGGTGGAAGACGGTTTCTCATGCCATGGATGATCCACCTACACTATCTTATAGTGATTTTCTGAGGGAGTTCGAGCAGAAATATACTCCGAGGGAGTATAAAGATATTAAGAAGATGGAATTTTTGAATTTGAGGCAAGACAACCGGACGGTGACAGAATATGAGATTGAGTACATCCGGTTGAGTCGATATGCAGGGGGAAATTATCTCTGATGAAATAGATCGGTGCAGAAGGTTTGAGGAGGGATTGAGGCCCTCTATTATGTGCATTGTGGCTGGTTCTCGGTATCAGGATTTCGCTCAACTTGTTGCAGCAGCTAGAAGTGTGGAGAGAGCGCAGAGCATTGCAGCAGCTGCTTCTGAGGAGGAGACTAGAGTAAGGAGACCCCAGTTTGAAGCAGGGTCTTCATCTGTGAAGAGGGGTAGAGGAAGTTTTGTTCCGAGGATCAGTAGAAGTCAGAGGCAGTCGGGCAGATCATTGCATTATCAGAGGCAGAGGCCGAGACCGACAGTCTCTGTAGCTAGTGCCCCGACTCCTGTGATGCAAAGGTCTACTCCACCTGTATGTGTTCACTGTGGCAGGCCTCATGGAGGTGTTTGTTGGAGGACTGGTGTATCCGAAGTATGTTATAGATGTGGGTCACCAGATCATTTTATTAAACATTGCCCCGAGATGCAGGATGATAGACAGACTGATATTGCAGTTTCTCGACCCAGTGTCAGCAGAGGTGGTCGAGGGGGGCAGAGGTTTCAGTAGAGGTGGTAGACTCGGGTTTAGTCTGAGAGGAGGATCTTCATCTAGAGGTAGTAGGCTAGATGAGGCTGGATCTTCTCAGAGGGTATATGTGATGCAGAGGCAGCCAGACGCTTTAGCAGTTATAGCGGGTACATTTTCTTTATTTGGCATTTCAGTACTTGCTTTGATTGATCCGGGATCTACTCATTCATAAATAAGTGCATCTATCTTGCCTGTGTCTGAATTGCATTCAGAGTCCTTAGGATTTGGTGTCTTAGTGACAAATCCTTTAGGACATAGTGTTGTGGTGAGTAAGGTGCATCGTAATAGTGCTGTTGTGGTACAAGGTGAGGAGTTTCCTGGTGATTTAATTGAAATGCCTTTTAAAGAATATGATTTGATTTTAGGCATGGATTGGTTGTCTAAGCATGGAGTTGTGGTAGACTGTCAAAAGAAGTGTGTCACTTTGAGAACCAGTGATGGTAGGAGTGTGATGGTATCTAGTGAGCAAAGACAACTTGCATCCTTGTTTTTATCAGCTGTAACAACTAGAAAGTTGATTAGAAAAGGGTGTGAAGCTTATCTTGCTCATGTTGTGGATACTAGGGTAGTGGGTTCTCAACTTGATAATATCACCACAGTTACAGATTTTCCGGATGTGTTTCCTGAGGAGTTGCCTGGGTTACCCCCTGAGGGAGAGGTTGAGTTTGGTATCAATTTGTTGCCTGGTACCACTCCCATCTCTATCACTCCTTATAGAATGGCACCTGCTGAATTGAGAGAGTTGAAGGTGCAGTTACAGGAGTTGTTGGATAAAGGGTTTATTCGCCCCAGTGTTTCTCCTTGGGGAGCTCCTGTGTTGTTTGTGAAGAAGAAGGATGGTACTTTGAGGTTATGCATTGATTATAGGCAATTGAACAAAGTGACTATTAAGAATAAATATCCTTTGCCTAGGATTGATGATCTCTTTGATCAACTGAAGGGAGCAGCAGTGTTTTCCAAGATTGATTTGAGATCCGGGTACCATCAGTTGAGGGTTAGAGCTGAAGATGTTCCTAAGACAGCTTTCCGCACAAGATATGGACATTATGAGTTCTTGGTGATGCCTTTTGGGTTGACAAATGCACCTGCAGCTTTCATGGATTTGATGAATAGGGTGTTTAGGCCCTATCTGGATCAGTTTGTGGTGGTTTTCATTGATGATATTTTGGTGTATTCAGTAATGAGGAGGAGCATGACAAGCATTTGCGGACTGTGCTACAGATCTTGAGAGAGAAGCAGTTGTATGCTAAGCTGTCAAAGTGTGAGTTTTGGCTTGACCAAGTAACTTTTCTGGGTCATATAGTTTCAGCAGATGGTATAAGAGTTGATCCAAGTAAAGTTGAAGTTATTTTGAATTGGAGTCCACCAAAGTCTGTAACTGAAGTTAGAAGTTTTCTGGGCTTGGCAGGCTATTATCGAAGGTTTGTGAAGGGTTTTTCTTTGATAGCTACTCCACTCACCATATTGCTTCATAAGGGAGTTAGATTTGTGTGGACGGACCAGTGTCAAGCTAGCTTTGAGTAGTTAAAAGAAATGTTGACTCAAGCACCTGTTCTTACTTTACCCGTGGAAGATAAATCATATGTGATTTACAGTGATGCTTCACATAATGGTTTAGGATGTGTTTTGATGCAAGAGGGTAAAGTGGTAGCCTATGCTTCATGGCAGCTGAAGCCGCATGAGCTCAAATATCCGACACATGATTTGGAATTGGCAGCTATAGTGTTTGCTTTGAAGATTTGGTGACACTACTTGTATGGGGAGAAATGTTTTATCTATACGGATCACAAAAGTTTGAAATTTTTGGGTGTTCAAAAGGAGCTGAATCTTCGGCAAAGGCGATGGTTAGAACTGATTAAAGACTACAACTATTTGATTGATTACCATCCTGGTAAGGCGAATGTTGTTGCTGATGCCTTGAGTCGGAAGTCTTTGGCAGGTTTGGCTGTTTATTCGCTCTCATTGCTTGTTGAGTTGAGAGCGTTGCATGTTAGTTTTGAAGTATGTAATGATGGTGCATTATTGGCTCAGTTGTAGTTAAGACCAGTATTGTTAGATCAGATTAAAGAGGCTCAATTGGCTGATGAGAAAATTCAGAAGATTGTATCAGATTGCCAAAATGGGGAGAGCCGAGATTTCTATGTGAAAAGTGATGGTAGCCTTTGGTTCAAGGATAGGTTGTGTGTTCCTGATGATGATAGTTTGAGAAAGATTATTTTAGAGGAAGCACATCAATCGGTTTTTGCTATGCATCCGGGTAGTACAAAGATGTACCATGATTTGAAACAACATTACTGGTGGATTGGTATGAAGAGAGACATAGCGGAGTTTGTGTCCAAATGTCTCACTTGTCAGAGGGTGAAAGCTGAGCATCAAGTTCCAACAGGGTTACTTCAACCTTTAACAGTACCTGAATGGAAATGGGAGAAAGTGACAATGGATTTTGTGTCTGGTTTGCCATTGACTCAGAAGAAGCATGATGCTATTTGGGTGATTATTGATCGGTTGACAAAGACAGCTCATTTCCTTCCTGTTAGAATGGACTATTCTCTTGAAAGGTTGGCTAAGCTGTATATTAGTGAGATAGCGAAGTTGCATGGAGTCCCAATTTCTTTAGTGTCTGATCGAGATCCCTGGTTTACTTCGAGGTTTTGGAAGAGTTTACATGATGCATTGGGTTCTCGATTACACTTTAGTACTGCTTTTCATCCGCAGAAAGATGGGCAGTCAGAGAGAGTGATACAGATTATTGAGGATATGTTGAGAAGTTGTGTCATTGATTTCTCTGGAAGTTGGGACAGATTTTTGCCACTTGTGGAATTTGCTTACAACAACAGTCATCAATCTAGTATTGGTATGGCACCATTTGAGGCATTGTATGGTAGAAGATGCAGAACGCCTTTATGTTGGAATGAAATTGGAGAGAGCAAGTTAATTGGTCCTGATTTAGTTGAAGAAACTGAAGAGAAAGTGAGAATAATTCGGGATCGGTTAAAAGCAGCTTCAGATCGACAGAAATCTTATTCAGATTTGAAGAGGAGAGACATAGAGTTTGATGTGGGAGACAAAGTATTTTTGAAAGTGTCTCCTTGGAAAAAAATTTTAAGATTTGGTCGAAGAGGGAAGCTGAGTCCTCGTTTCATTGGACCATATGAAATTTTAGAAAGAGTTGGGCCAGTTGCTTATCGTCTTGCTTTGCCGCCTGAGTTGGATAGAATCCATAATGTATTCCATGTTTCTATGTTGCGGAGGTATAGATCGGATCCATCTCATATCTTTCCAGTTGAATCCATTGAAGTGAGTTCGGATCTGACATTTGAAGAAGAACCAGTTGCTATTTTGGCACGTGAAGTGAAAGAGTTGAGGAATAAGAAAGTGCCATTGGTGAAGGTTCTATGGAAGAATCACGGGAGAGAAGAGGCAACTTGGGAGAGCAAGCAAGCAATGCAAGATCAGTATCCTCAACTGTTTCAGACTTAATGTCAGGTAATTTCGAGGATGAAATTTCTTTTTAGAGGGGGAGAATTGTAATATCCAAAAATGTGCCCTAGAAGTTTTGATATAATCGTTGTTTTATTTAAATTAAATGTATATGTGTAGTTGGAAAGAAAAATAAAGAATTGAAGAGAGAGTTTATATGTTGTATATATGGAAATATATACAACATATATACAAGTCAAAATTGATGGTCAAAGGAAGAAGATATTTATTTTGTTATTTATGAAATTACTAAAAAGGGTAAGTAAGTGAAAGGAAGTTAAAACAAATAGAAGAGGGTATTTAAGTAATTTCTTATTTTGGAATGCTTGGTGGAGGTTTAAAGAGATGAGAAGTTTGACTTTGCTTCATTTCTTCTTCTTTCCTTTTCCTTTGTTGGCCGGCCATCCTAAGAAAGAGAGAGCAAGAGTGAGTTTGTGTTTAAAGCTCAAAAATTGAAGGGAGTTTTCAAGTGATTAGTGGAAATCCAAGAAGTCTCATTATTTTGGTAAGTTCTCTATTGGTTGCTCTTGTTTTATTTGGAGTTGTGTGTGAGTTTGATTATTGATATTTGAAAGTAGGGTTATGTTGATGGTAGTGTGTTGGTATGTGTTTGATTTAATTGATTGTGATGTTGGTTTTGAGTTAAGATAAGAAGTTAAGTTGGTGTTGGTATTGGAAGTGTTTGAGTTGAGTTTGTATCAGGGTTTTGAATTGGTGATTGTTGTAGATGTTGAGTTTGATTAATTATTTTTGTTGATCTTCAAGTTGTTTGTGTTTTATGAAGTTAGAAGTTTAGAACACATGATTTTGGTTGGAGGCAGTAGCATCTTGGATGCCACGCCCGTGGCCCTTAGATGCCATGGCCGTGGGTTGTTGAACAATTTGGGGCAGAATTGTTTTCTAACCCACTCCCGTGGGGGTTGGGGTGGCCACGACAGTGGGCTTTAGTTAGTGATGTTGAGTTGTAATTTGTGATCTAAAGGTCTAAGATGAGGTTAATAAGTGATAAATTGTATTGGAATTCATGTATTGTATCATTTTTGGACTAGGTTTTGGAAGAAGGTGATTTTCCCTAATTTAAGAAGTGAAGAATTCTTGGATAAAGAAGAGTATAGAGTTGTGTGAGTGTTCTTGAGGTAAGTACAAACTATATAGTTGCATGCATGTACATGATTTTGATACTTAACATATTTGATTGTACATATGTTATGTAATTGATTACATTGTTAATACATTTGATGAATGTATGATTGGTATAATGTGAATGATTAATGAGCATCTAAAATGTGTGCTAATGCCATTGGTTATATACACTTGAATGATGAATTGATTAATGTGAGTTGAGATACAATGTGGTTGGTTCTAATGATGTAAATGACATAATTGAGGCATGTTTTCCTATATGATGTTCAATGCAATTGATGATATATATATATATTCTCTTGATGAGATATGGAGCCATGATTGTTGGCTAAAATGATAATGATGCCAATGAGATGAATGAGGCATGGATTGCCTAAGTGATGATGAGTAAATGAGAATGAAATTGAAAATGAAATAATTAATGAATTGTGTGACACTAATGTGTTATTCCATTTTCAGAGTTTTGTTGTTGGTGGCATGACTATATTAACAATCTCTTGAAGTTAGGTTGGGCTTGATCCTTGAAGCCAAGTTGGGTTGAAGTTTAGCATGCTTAACTCCCCTTAAAGCTTGGTTGGGTCTAGTCCTTGAAGCCTAATTGAGATGTTACAACCCTTGAAGCTAGGTTGGATTTGGTTCTTGAAGCCAAGTTGGGTTGATACTTAGAATGCTTTGTTCCCCTTGAAGCTTGGTTGAACCTAAATCCTTGAAGCCTAGTTGGGATAATGATAATGATAAATGTGATAATTAAACCAAAATATTAACTCTGAAAGTTGAATGGCATATTAGTGTTTTTTTTGGCCCATGCATGTCTTTGTTTTAAATGTGATTCTTAAATGGTGACATTAATGAATAATGAGATACATGCTTATGAGATATAATGTTATGAGTTGGTTATACTACATAAGTATCCTATTGGCAATGAATATAGCATGGGGAGCTATGTTGAGTAATGAAACTATGAAGATATAATATGAGTGTGTTGATATGATATGATAGTGAACAATGTAAGGTTTTGAAATATAATATTCTTTTAAATTGGTTTTAAATCTTGATTGTGTGACATTAGCATTACATTGAAGCATAGTATTATTATAGTTTGAACCACTAAGTCGTTGGCTTAGCGCGATTATGGTTTATCGCGCAGGTGACAGGGAAGAACCGGAGAGTTCCTCTAGGCCGAGTAGAGTCTAGATCTTGAAGTGTTGATAGTGGAGCTTAAAGATCAAAGACATACTGCCAAACATGTATATATTTTCTATTTTGTAAAACTTGAGTTTTGATGTATATGTATTTGTAAATATGCTACATTTTCTACTGCATCTTGTATAAACATTTCGGTCTATTGTGTTTTATAAATTTCCTTAAATGTTTTAAAATTGTTATTATTATTTAAAAGGATGGTTTTTGTGTTTTGTAAACTGTGGCATTTCTATATTCAGTATACGTATATTACGATCGTATAAGCATATTGTGTACGTATACGGGGTATAGGGGTGTTACAATCAAGCCGACAAAAGACTTCTTGTTTCGGCAAAGCATATCAAGACCATGGTAAAGACCCGCGAGACCATCTTCACCCCAACTAGAAGATGGTACCATTCCGAGATAAGAAAGGGCACTCAACACTGACAAGTAAATGGAGGATTCGGTGCTGCCTAAGATGGTTGACCCGAGTAGATATAACAAAAATCCTTGAGTGTACTTTTCATCCGTGTCTCTGCCAATTCATCCTTCGTAGTTCATCCAATAACTACGAATTGGCTCAATTTTTATCTTAAAAGGCCCTTTATATGATGGTTCCATACCAATTAATTCCTGAATTTCTTCAAAAGTTAAAATATCGTTGGTCAGGGGAACCGGAGCACCATCATATCAAAGGCTGGTTATGGCAGTAAAATCGACTGGACCAATTGTCATCTCTCTAATAGGCAAGTGAAAAGTGTGGGTTGTATCCAACCATTGCTCTGCAAGCGCCTGGACTACGCTCCGGTCTATCTGATATTCCTCAGATGGCAATTGTAAGATGAACTGCTCAAAATCGCAATCTCGGATAATCCGCCTTACCCGAGAAGGCACTACATCGTACCATTGTCAGGCTTTATAAATACATCCTCTAGCCCGAACAACGCAACGATCATGTTAACACAGACCCAGGTAAGTTAATACCAATTAAGTACATATTATTCTATCTACTTAAATTAATTTATTTTTCATAATAACAAATAATAACAAAAAAAATATAAAAAATATATTGACAAAAAAAAGAACGCAAAACAGAAAGATAAAAAAAATCAAGAGCAATAAAAAAGGAAAAAATAATTACCTCACTCTTTGGATTAGAACTGCGATGGAGCGGCATCCCGGCCAGTATATCTAAATTTCCATCTTCATAATTCCGGACTCCAATAACTCGGCATTAGAATCAGTCCCAGACCTCGAAGCATGCATTATTTTTAAAAAATATGTGCTAAAATTAAAAGAAATTTGAGAGAATTACGAAATTGAAATTGTGTTGTGAAATGATATGAAGGAATGGTGAGTTTTTATAGAGAAACGGCAAGCAAAAAATAAAATTCAAAACTGTTCATGAATACTAAATTTTTATTATTCATGAATAGTAAACTTTACTATTGGTGAATAGTATATTTTACTATTCATAAAAATTATACTATTCATGAACAGTAACTTTTACTATTTACGAATAGTATTACTATTAATATACAGTAAATTTTACTATTTATAAATAGTATCACTATTGATGAATAGCGAAAGTACTATTTTCAATAGTAAATACTATTTGATACTATTTGCAAATAGTAAATTTACTATTTATGAATAGTAAATAGTGCATGAACAGTGACTACACAGTAAATAAACAGTAAATTCATTTATTTATTTTAATCATTAAATAATTGTAGGTATAAAAATATCTTTACACCCAGGGGGCAATAATAAAACATGCATAAAAATTAGCCAAACTTTTTGAAATAAAAATTATAAGCTCGGGTCCAGAACCCAATTTTACCATTAGGTCCAGAATCTAGAATTATTTCTAAGTCCAAAACTTAGCCCGGGTCTAGAACCCAAATTTTTCTTAGGTCTAGAACCTAGAATTATCCTTGAGTCCAGAACTCGAACCGGGTCTAGAACCCAAGTTTTCCTTAGGTCTAGAACCTAGAATTATCCTTAAGTCCAGAACTCAAACCAGGTCTAGAATCTAAATTTTTTCTTAGGTCCAGAACCTAGAATCATTTCTAAGTTCAGAACTTAGCTTGGGTCCAGAACCCAAATTTCCCTTAGGTCCAGAACCTAGAATTTTCCTTAGGTCCATAACCTAGAATTATCCTTGAGTCCAGAACTCGAACCGGGTCCAAAACCCAAATTTTTCTTAGGTCCAGAACCTAGAATTATCCTTCAGTCCCGAACTTGAACCGGGTCCAGAACCCAAATTTTCCTTAGGTCCAGAACCTAGAATCTTCCTTGAGTCCAGAACTCGAACCGGGTCCAGAACTCAAATTTTTCTTAGGTCCAGAACCTAGAATTTGTTTCTAAGTCCAAAACTTAGCTCGGGTCCAGAGCACAAAATTTCCTTAGGTCCAGAACCTAGAATTTATTTCTAAGCCCAAGAACTTAGCTCGGGTCCAGAACCCAAATTTTCCTTAGGTCCAGAACCTAAAATTATCCTTGAGTCCAAAACTCGAACCGGGTCCAGAACCCAAAACCTCCACCATCTCAAAAATTAAGTCTTGTTGCTTTTCACTCTCTTTCATTAAAGTTTCAGATCATTCAAGCAGGGGGCAAACTATAGACCCTTAATTTTTGACCCAGTCCGGTCCAATATATTTTGTTTAGTCCAAAATAATTTTGTTGTATAATATATTTTAATTGGTCCAAAATAATTTTTTATCTTATTTAAATAATTTTTGCTTTATTATCTAATTTTTATTAATAAAAAAATTAAACAAATAAAAATCAAAAAATAAAAATAAAAATTGGTGACGAAAAAATCATCGCCGAAAATTCCAGCTGCGGTCTTGGCCGTGGGCCATTTCGCCCGCAGGAGTTTCCTGCTAGCGAAATGGCCAGTAGGCCTGCTTCACCCGCAGCTGTTGCAGCTTTTTTGCCAGCGCAATTTTTCTTGCCGCAAATGTTTTTGCCAACGTGATTTTTCCGCAACAGTTTTTTTTTTGCCAGCGAAATTTTTTGAAACCTAATACAATTAGATTTTGGTTTCCTTTTCTTATTCTATAATGTATTCCGTGAGCAACTAGGAAAAAAATTCAAAAAACTTCTATAAATATGGATTAAACAACACGGAAAAAGGGAGGAGAAATTGGGACAGAAACATGGGAGAGTTTTGAAACCGTAACTGAGTAGGAAAGCAGTGAACCATGCTGATTTTTTGAGAAAGAAGAAAATCAATTCAAGCAATTCAAAGGCAAAAAGGCTTGTCTTTGACCTTGTTCATCCAAGAAGCAATTTTTGGTGAAACGTACAAAATAAGGTTTGAATTCTTAATTTCTTTTGTTTTTTTTTTCACAGTAGCTTAATCATCACTTTGTTTCTTTTAATTAAAAAATTTTAGGACCTCAATTCACTTTTTCTAAGGCTTAAAAATCTTAAATCGTTGCTTTATTTTCCAAAAAGGCTTAAAATTGTTATTTTTTTACTTCTTCAAAATCTTAAAACCCTAATTGAACATGTTTTTCAACAAAACCAAAATTTGATTCTGTTTCTTTCAAAACTTTAAACTTAGTTATGTTTAGTTCTGTTTCTTCCAACAAACCTTAACAAATATCTTTTCTATTTATGTACATTTTAAATCATTTGTTTATTTTCATAAAATCTCATAAAAGTATCAAATTGATTTTCAAACTCTAAAAATTAACTCATTACCGGAAACCCTAATCCAAAAATCACAAAACCCTAATTCAACTCTAAAACTTAAAATAGTAAACCCTACTCCTTTAAAACCTTAAACCCTAATTTTGTATGAACCTTAATCCTTTAAAACTTTAAAAATCATATAAACAGAAATATTTTAATTTTACACAGTAAGCTTGAAACCATCATTTAAAACCATAAATCAAAAGTATTTTAAAGTGTCCAAAACCCTAGTTTCATGATTTCACCATTCAAACCTTAATTTTTTTAATCAAAGAGTCTTACCAACCTTTTAAAACATAAAACCTTAATCTATTTTAATTCCTTAAAAAAGTCACAGTAGCCTAATTCTATGAATTCCAAAACCCTAACACATGAAATAAAGAACCCTAAATGGAAACAGTAGCTATAATTTGGATTTTTATTTACCTTAGTCAATTCCATATTTGATTATGCTTTGATTTATTTTACATGCTTTAATTTATTTAAGTTCAATGCTTGGCTCATTAAATTTATCATGGATGGATGTTTACTTTCTATTTAATATCTTTGATGAATGATTTATTTATGATGAATGATTATTTACTTTTATCAATTTATTTAGATTTCCAAATGTTGTAAGAGGTATGTTTCCACTTGGTGGGTACCTCATTAGTTAAACATCATGTAATTTAATTTTCTTTTCTATTTTAGAACCTATGTAAAGGGCATGTTTCTACCTTTCGGTGGGTGTCCTATTTAGGCATGTGATGTAAGGACATGTGTCCATCCTCGGATGGGTGTCCATTTATTTATTTGCTTGGACATTGTTTTGTTTTTAATATATTGATGCTTTCCTTTAATTATTGTGTGTAATATGGATAATGTTGTTATATTTAATAATTTTATAATATTAAGACCTGTAAAGGAGGCCAGTTCCAATGAACCGGGCGTTGTGGGGGTGCTGGGCCATTTCTCACCTTCCCCACACATACCTAACTTTTCGAATCCATTAGGGGGTTGGGGATTCCTTAGGAATCGAGTCATCCACCCCTTTCTTTTTTCCCGACCTATCCGGGTGACGACTCCATTTTCTCCGAACTTAGGTCCGTGTTCTCTAAGGCCTCGAGCCTAAACAGTGCCAAAGTCGCAAGAACCATTCCACCGGAGTGGGGGCAAAAATCCCCGCTCACAAGGTGGTCATTGATGATGATGATGACTGGGCTTAATACTTTTAAGATCCTCAAGACAAGAAGAAGGAGCTGAAGTTTGTTGAAAGATCAGCTATGGAGAAAATTGAAACTTCAAATGTTAAGGAGATGATTGCTAACCTAGAAAAGAAGTTTGAAAAGAAGTTGAAAACTGAAGAAATGTCCGAGGTTAATAAATTATTTAAGCTAGATGAAGAAGTTCCATACAAGTTCAAGATGCCATCCTTTGCAAAGTTTGATGAAATCGGAAAACCTCACCTCCATTTGAAACAGTATGTCACTGTCATGTAGTCTGCCCGAGCTGCTAAGGCTCAAACTCTAAGGTACTTCATGCTCTCACTAGATCCCATTATCCAAAATTGGTTCAATACCTTAGATGATGGCACACAAAAGAGTTGGGATTTGCTATACAAGGCCTTCATCCAATAATACGAATACAATGTTGAATTGGAAGTTACTTTAATGGAGTGGAGTCCATTAGACAAAGGCCGAACGAGAACTCCGTGGACTATGTGAAGAGGTGGAGCAATAAGGTTGTATTGCTCAAGAGAAGGCCTGATGAATCTAATTAAATTAGAATGATTGAAAGAGGAGTGTTGCCTAGCCTTCATGAAAGAATGTCTCATATTCTTATTCGGGATTTCAAAGACCTTTTACAAGCGGGCTTGCAAATTGAAGAGTGGAAAAGGGAGAAGAACCGCTTTTCGGTAAGAAGGAATGAGAACGGAAACTACTGGTCTGGTAACCAAAGCATGCAAAAGGTAGTTGGTGTTAATGTCACTGGCCAAGGAGGAAGAAGGCAATTTTCAGAATTGGGAAAGCCACTATCTTGGGTCCTCAATAATCTACAAAAGAAGGGATTATTACAACTCTTAAATCCTCATCCTTTGCCTAACCCTCTCCCATCTAATTTTGACACTAAGGCATTTTTCCAATTTCATCAAATGTAAGGGAACGACACGGATAGATGTGTGAGGTTGAGGCATGAGATCCAGAATTTGATTGATAGTGGGAAGCTACCCGAGCCCAACAAGCCAAACACTAAAGACAATCCATTGCTAAGGTTCAATAGAGTACCACCACTGGTGACCTTCATGATTTGAGGAGGTTTGCATGAAAGTTTTGTCATGTCTTCTTTCCAAGATGTGGATGAAGAAGCAAGCAATGAAGAAGTGGTGTTTAGCAAAATTAAACAAATTGTGATTGGAAAAGAAGTAGCAATCTATGTTGTGAATGAGTTTTGGGATTCAAGCGATAGTGATGATGATCTTGAACCCAAGAAGGAGGAATGGACTTAGTCCGAGCCTGAAGAAGATGAAGTAATGAACACTAGATCTGGTAAGCCTTATGCAAGGCCACCACCCAAGGAAGTAAAAACTAATAAAGGAAAGGAAGCTGAAGTTGGGAATAAAGAAGAGGAAGATGACACTGTACTTAAACAGTTAAAGAAAACCCAAGCAAGCGTCAGTATTTAGGACTTATTAGACACTTTGAAGAAGCACCGTGAAACTATGGCCAAGGCCTCCTTGGATAGCATGCCAATTTTCACCTCTATAACACCAGAGGAGCTGGTTAACTTTGTGAAGGTTGAAGGAGTGATGAAGTGTGAAGATATTCAAAAGAAGAGCAAAGTTAATATAGGAATGGTATCTTTCTCAGATGCGGATTTACCAGATGAGGGGAGAGATCACATCTGCCCTCTCTTTATCAAAGTGGAAGTCAAAGGAAAAAGGACCCCATGTGTAATGGTTGATGATGGGTTCGCCATAAATGTTTGCCCACTAAAAATTTTGCCAAAGGGCTTATGACAATACCAAGAGGCACGCCGAAGGGACATTCAAAGCTATTGTGAAGGTTGGTCTAATTGAATCTATTATTGAATTTGTGGTTTTGGACATACCTGTTACATTTGCTCTACTTTTGGGATGACCATGGTTTCATCCTCTTGATGGAGTTCCTTCCACCCTTCATCAAAAGATCAAATTCCCTAACGGAGAAGAGATGGTGGTCATCGAGGCTAAAGATAATGAGGTGATCAATGCTCTAATGATTGAGAGGCCTCTCAATGGTTTCCTAGTAGCAGCAATTTTTGATGAAGTAGTGGACTCCAAGGTCTTGAACATGATGAAAAACATGAGCTACCTTCCTAGTGCTGGTCTTGGAAAGGGCAAGGCCGGTATGACAAAGCTTCCAGATTTCAAGACTCAAACTTCCAAGAAACGGTTAGGGTATCAAGAAGCTAGCAAAGATGTTCATCTAAAGAACAATGAGAAGATGAGCTTCCCACCACTTGAAGAAATCTTTATCAAAGCTCCAAACGTGGGGCCACTCTAAGGAAAGCCCGAGCCAGTCATGTTCATAGGAAAGTTGATCCCGAGTTTTGAGATTTTTGCTGATGTTGTCGAGCTAGTGGAACAAATGAAGAAAGAGCTCACCCTGCCTGCCAATAAGGAGCCCAATCTGGAATGGAAGAAGGGAGTTGTCCTGAAAGCTGAGAAGACTTCAGAGGTGATTGTTGCCCTGGTTGAATAGAAGTTTGAAGATGTTCTGATTTATGATTTTGAGAATAATGATTTTGATTTTGATTTTAATTTGTCTGCTTTGTATGAGGATGATGATGTTTTCTTTTCCAAAATGAATGTAATAAAATTTGATTTTGCTTAGTTGTGTGATGTTTCTCCTAATGGTTGCATACATTCAAATAGTGGTTACATGAGCATCTTTAATATTAACTCTATCGATACACAATCATTAAATTTGGGAACAACCAAAAATTCTAAAAATATTAGCATAGGATCTGACCTTACTCCTAATGAGAGAGAGAGATTTGAAAAAATATTTAAAAAATATGAAGAAGGTTTTGTTTGGTCTTATGAGGATATGCCTGGGATAGATCGAGATACATCCGAACATCTTATCCCTACTTACACTCACATGAAACTTGTCAAACAAATGCTTAGGCAGTTAAGACCTAAGTAGACTAAATTGGTTAAAGAAGAGGTCACTAAACAAATATAAGTAAAGTTCTTTGAAGTAATAGATTATCCATATTGGCTAGCCAACATAGTATCCGTGCCAAAGAAAGATGGAAGAAGTAGGGTATGTGTGGACTATAGAGATTTAAACAAAGCTTCCCCTGAAGATGATTTTCCTTTATCCATATAGATGTCCCCGTTGATAGTGTAGCCTCTAGCATGCTACACTCATTTGTAGATGGATTTTTCGAATACAACCAAGTGTTAATGGCCCAAAAGGATAAAGCTAAAACTGCCTTCATTACTACATGGGGTATATTTTGTTATAGGGTGATGCCATTTGGGTTAAAGAATGCTGGAGCAACCTATCAAAGGATGGCCACCACATTGTTTCATGATATGATGCATAAAGAAGTTGAAGTATATGTTGATGATATAATGGTGAAGTCGGATATAAGGGAACAACACTTCCAAAAACATAGAATTATTCTTTGAGAGAGTAGTAAAGTAAAAGCTAAGGTTAAACCCAAAGAAGTGTGTGTTTGGGGTTACCTCAGGCAAGTTGTTAGGACATGTGATTAGTTCAAATGACATTGAGATTGACCCTGACAAGGTTAAGGCAATTAGGGATCTGCCAACCCCTAAGATGGAAAGAGAAGGTCAAGGGTTTATTGGCAGATTACAGTACATTAGCAGGTTTATAGCAAAGCTCACCACAATCTGTGAACCTATCTTCAAATTGCTTAAAAAGAATCAGCCAATCATGTGGAATAAAGAGTGTCAAAAGGCCTTTGAGTGCATAAAAGAGTATCTGCTAAATCCACCTATTTTGAAACCACCTAAACCTGGTAAACCCTTGTTATTATACTTAGCAGTAGAAGAAGAGTCAATAGGAGCCATGCTAGCCCAAGCAGATGAGTTAGGGATTGAGCACGCAATCTATTATTTGTGTAGAAAGCTCCTACCTTATGAAATTAAGTATAGTATCATTGAAAAGACCTGTATAGTTATGGTTTGGTCTTCTAAGAAGTTACGACATTACTTTCAATCTTATAGTGTGCAAACAATTTCCAGGCTAGATCAGGTGAAGTACTTAAGAGAGATACCCTCCTTGATCGAGAAGTATGGGCGATGGTTGATAATATTGGAAGAATTTGAGATTGAGTATGTAACTAGGAAAACAATCAAAGGTAGAATGGTGGCAGAATTCTTGGCCCAACAACCATTACTAGATAGCGAAGAGGTAATCTTGGAATTTCCTAATGAACATTTAGAAGCCATAGAAGTACAAAGATGGAAAATGTATTTAGACGGAGCAGTGAAAAAAAAAAGGAGCAGGTTTAGGAGTCATACTAGAATCACCTTAAGGGGAGTGTGAGCGGGGATTTTTGTCCCCACTCCCGGTGGAATGGTTCTTGTGACTTAGAGCAGTGTTTAGGCTAGGGGCCTTAGAGAACACGGGTCTAAGCCCGGAGAAAATGGAGTAGCCACCCAGACGGGACTGGAAAAAGAAAGGGCTGGATGACTCGATTCCTAAGGAATCCCCAACCCCCTAATGGGTTAGAAAAGTTGGGTACGTGTGGGGAAGGTGAGAAATGGCCCAGCACCCCCACAATGCCCAGTTCATTGGAACCGGCCTCCTTTGCATGTCTTAATATTATAAAATTCTTAAATATGACAATATTATCCATACTACATACAATAATTAAAATAAAGCATCATTATATTAAAATCAAAGCAATGTTTAAACAAAGCAAATAAATTGACACCCATCCGAGGACGAAAACATGTCCTTACATCGTTCATGTCTAAACTAAATAGGACACCCACCGAAAGGTGGAAACATAGCTTTTACATTAGTCCAAAAACTTTAAAATAAAATAAATTAAATTATGCTCACGACATGAGGTACCCAAAAATATGGAAACATACCTCTTACAATATTTGAAAATCAAAATAAATCAATAAAAGTAAGTAACCATTCATAATAAATAAATCATTCATCAAAGATATCAAACATTATTCGAAATATATAATAAACATTCATCCAATTTAAATAAAATAGTAAATATATTAACTTTAGGGATTCATGCATTAATTAGTGTTTCTAGGGTTTTATGTTCAATAACTAGGGTTTTGCATATACTAGTTTAATTAGTTGGGCAATATTTTAAGGTAATAACATAGCTATTGGATGCTTAAAAGATTTAAGGTTTTGGATGTTTTTATGAAAACAATGTTACTGTGATTTAAAAAGGGTAGGTTTAGCAAACATAATGAAATTAGGGTTTTTTAAGATATTAGGGTTTATAATTTTAAAAGATTGGATTTTAGGTTCACTAGATTAAGGTTTTAGGTGTTGATGAACTTTTCATAAAGTTTTGATGTTTTAAGAATTAGGGTTTAGGAAAACTAGGGTTTACTGGATTGGATTTTGAGAAAATTAGGGTTTTTGATATTTTGAAAAACATATTTAATCTTAGGATTTAAGAAAATAGTTTAGAGTTTCATAAAAATAATTATGATTAAAGTTTTTAAAAACTATAAAGAAGATTAGGTTTTGGAGAATTAAGAAGATATTTTGATGTTTTAGACAAATAAGTTAGGGTTTAGATGATTAAGAAAATAGTTCGGGGAAAAATAATTTAGGGTTTTAAAGTTTTGTAAACATGAGGAAAGTTTTAGGGTTTTTGAAGTTTTGGAAATAGAAGAATAGTTTTAGGGTTTTTGAAGTTTTGATCAATGACTTAGTCTACTGGATGAATGGACGATTTAATTTGTAAAACATATTACTAAGTTTAATAATTTAGGTTACTGACTCAATATCAAAATAAATGATAGAAACATTTAAAAGAAAATATGGCAATAACATTGTAAATATAATCAAATCAAAGATTTATAATCAAACCTCCGTTCGTTGGTTCCTCCATAATTGGCTTCTGGATGAACAATGACAAAGGCAATGTTGCTGCCTTTGATGGGTTGATGAATGCTTCTTGTTGCTAACTTTTGCCATTTCTTGCTCCTAGGGTTTCTGTCTTCTTTTTCCTCCCAAAAAAAAAATCAATTTTCCGATCATTAATTTTGTGTTTTAATGTGGTATTTATAGGAAAAATAATAAATCTACTTCTAATTGTCTAAGGAAATTCAAACTATTTAGGAAAAGAAATCAAAACCAAATAGAATTCGGTTTAAAAAAAAACTTCGTTGGAAAAAATTGCGCTGACAAAAAAATTGCTGCTGATAAAAACTACGAGCCGGCGGGCCAGCCAATTCACTTTCGGCGATGAAATTTTTTGTCGCCGATTTTTCCATCGCTGATTTTTATTTATTATTTATATATATTTTTTAACTTTATTAATATTACCTTTTTTTATTTTCATTACAAATTATGAATAATGAATACTAAAATAAATATTATTTAATTAAAATACCACAAAAATTATTTTGGACTATATAAAAAAATATTGGATCAGACTGGGTCAAAAATTAAGGGTCTACAGTTTGCTCCCTACTTGAGCGATCTGAGACTATGACAAAAGAGAGTGAAAAGCAATGTAATTTTTTACTGGGTTTGGAGCCATGCTGGACTCTCTGGACTCAAAAATAATTTGGGTTCTGGACCGGAGCTAGATTTAGGATTTGGGTTCTGGACCCGGGGTAAGTTCTGGACTTAAAGATAATTTAGGTTCTAGACCTAAGCTAAGTTCAAGACTTAAGGGTAATTTAGGTTCTGGACCTGAGCTAAGTTTTGGACTTAAAGGTAATTTGTGTTCTGGACCCGTGCTAAGTTCTGGACTTAAGGGTAATTTGGGTTCTAGACTCGTGCTAAGTTCTAGACTTAAGGGTAATTTGGGTTCTGGACCTGAGCTAAGTTCTGGACTTAAGAGAAATTTGATTTTTGGACCCGAGCTATGTTTTGGACTTAAGAGAGAATTTGGCCTCTGAACTCGAGCTAAGTTCATGACTTAAAGGGTAATTTGGGTTCTAGACCCGAGCTAAGTTCTGGACTTAAGAGAGATTTGGGTTCTGGACCCAAGCTAAGTTTTGGACTTAAGGGGTAATTTGGGTTCTGGACCCGAGCTAAGTTCTGAACTTAAGAGAGATTTGGGTTCTAGACCCGAGCTAAGTTCTAAACTTAAGAAAGATTTGGGTTCTGGACCCGAGCTAAGTTCTGGACTTAAGGGCAATTTGGGTTCTGAACTCGAGCTAAGTTCTGGACTTAAGAGAGAATTTAGATTCTGGACCTAAGCTAAGAGAGGTTTAATTGTCTGCAAAAAATAATTGTAGTCAGTAGGATACTAAAGGAATTTGCAAAAAAAATTAGCTAAATTTTACCATGCCCATATCTTCTTGCCCCATACGTGTAAAAATATTTTAAAAGTGCAAAAATATTTATATACACACAAATATCTGAATGACTGAATTAAATAATTGAGTTTCCTATTTATTTACTATGTAATTACTATTTATGCATTATTCATCAACTGTTCATTTACTATTTATAAATAGTAAATAGTCATTTATTATTTATCAATAGTAAAATTTACTTTTTCTTTTTTTCTTCTTTTTTTTCATGAGAATACTGTTTTTTCTATTTAATTTTTGTCTTTTTCCTTTGCCATTTCTCTATATAAACGTTGCAGCTCATTTCTTCATTTCATTCATAGTTATACATTTTTATATCAAAGAGATTAGAGAGTTTTGCATAGAGTTGAGGAGAAAATGCATGCTTCAAGATCAGGAACTCGATCTAATGCTGAGTTATTAGAGTTTATTCGGCGGCATGAAAATGGAAATATAAGTCTACTAGCTGGGATGCAGCTTCATCGCAGTTCAAATCAAAAGAGCAAGGTAATTATTTATTTTAACAGCAGATTATTTTTCATTTTTCATTTTTTCTTTCTTTTTTCTTTTCTTTTTTCTTTCTATTATTATTTTTCCTTTTTATTTTTTTATTTCTTTTTATTTTGAATTTTAGGAAAAATAAATTAATTAGATGAGTAAATTTAAGAATTTAACAAATAAATAGATAGACTAAAAATAGAACATAAAAAATTTAGCCTAAAAATCAGCGGTATTGATATGATGATATACTTACCTTGTGTTAACTTACCTAGCTCCGTGTTAGTGTGATCGTTGCATTATCCAAGGTGGAGGATGTGTCTATGGTATGATGTAGCGCCTTCTCGGATAAGACGGATTATCCGAGATTGTGGTTTTGAAAGCTTTATCTTGCAATTACTATCCTGAGGAGTGTCAGATAGACCGGAGTGTAGTTCAAGCATTGTCAGAACGGTGGATGGACACGACCCATACTTTTCACCTACCTATAGGAGAAATGACCACTGGCCCAGTTGATTGTATAGCCATAACTGGTATCCAGTACTATGGCCTTCTGGTCCCTCTTACCAATGATATTCTAACATTCGAAGAAATCCAACAGTTAATCGGTATGGAACCACCATTTAAAGGGTCTTTCAAGATAAAAATTGAGCCAATTCAAAGTTATTAGATGAACTATGAAGGACGGGTTCATAGGGACACAACCAAATAATATGCTCGAGAATTTTTACTGTATTTGCTCGGGTCAACCATTTTAGTTAGCACCGAATTCGCCATCCATTTGTTGGTGTTGAGGGCCCTTATTGATATGAGTATGGTACCGCTTTACAGCTGGGGTGAAGCTGGCCTTGACTATCTTTTCCATGGATTTGATAAAATTTGCAGAAATAAGAAGTCTTTTGTTGGCTTTATGGCGGTTGTTGAGGTACTCTTCTTCCACCAATGTCAATTCCATTCTTATTCTTACATGAATTCGATTTTTATTATTGTTGTAGATATGAGCATATGAGCACAATCTTGTTAGGGTGCCTGGCATTTCCCGAGAGAGAATTGAAAATCTGAGATTAAATTTTTGGTTGTCAGATCGTGTAGAAGTTCCCGGCTCTCACCATGTGCATACCCAACACTTTCTCTTGAGCTGCTTAACTTGGGGCCAGGTAAAATAATATTAGTATACTTTAAAATTTATATAAAAGTCCACTTACCTTATGTCATTTTGTAGGTCAATTTGGCCTGGTGGAACACAGAAGAGCGGACAAACTGGACTTCCTCCATGAATGCCTCACTGCCTTTTCAACATACTCGCTGAGTCATTACCGGCCCTGTGTCTAGTGGCTGGTTTCTCAGAGAGAGAGTATATGAGTGGTTTCTTGGTCCTGAGCAACGGAGGGTCCCGATGAGTTTGTCAGAGTATACTTTAAATATTACATCAATGCCGGAGAATGCATGGCGGTTGGCTCGGCACGGTTATGATGTTGAGACCTTTCTTTATCCACCGGGTGCATCTTATACCCAGTTTATTCAAATAGGGCTTTTGAACTTTGATGTATCTTCTGTTGGTGTACGGGACATTCTCGAGGAAAATGAGGATAGAGATGAAGAGGAGTATCATGGAGAGAGAAGAGAGTTTGTCTCGCATCTCGGGGCTAGCACTTCTCAGGTAAACTTTTTACCATTTTTCCCATTGCAATTGCTTCCTTCTTAACTTGTTTTGACCTTTTTTTAATGATTTTTACAGGCTGCTGACTCATTTGGTCATGAGGCTGGACCTTCTTTTACTGCTCCTCCATTTGCTCATTCTAATCAATCGGAGATGCCATCTCATCCACAGGGCATTGATATGAATTACCTGGTAGGTTTTCTTATTCCATGATAATTTATGCTATATGTATGCATGATTATGTATGCTGTTACTCTTTTTCTTTCTAACTCACAGTGGATGCTTGAGGAACAAAATAAGAAACTTCAAGAAGAGTTGGCTGCTAGTTGTCAATAGGTTTCCCATTTTGAAAAATTATATCACTAATCAGAGCAAGATTTTTGAGACTTTCGGTTTCAGGGGATGAGTGATCCTGGTGCTTGGTCATCTAGAGGGCCCTAAGCTGATGACCATGAGATACTTTCATCTATTTTTGATGAGGACCATTATAGTTTTGAATTGCAGGGTAATAGAGATTCAGGTGCTCTTACTTCTAGCGGACTCGGGATGGGTAATATGCCTCCTTCTTCAATTGGCGATGACTTTTTTAAGGATTTGTTTGATCATGATCCACCACCACATTCTTAGCAATTTATGAGTATTATCAATTGAGGAAATATTGTATAATAAGTGCAATGATAAAAATAATAATGATGTGTAATTTGCATTTTCACTGCATCTTTTTTCACTCTTTTTTTAAAAAAAAAATTAAATTTTTTTCTTCTTCTTTTTATCTAGCTTTCATATCTTCTCCTTGTCTCCCATGATTTTTCCTATGCGGCTTTGGTTGATGTTTGTATATTGTCTAGCTCATCGAACAAGCATGTATTTCTTCTTTCTTTTACATAATTACTGGAGCTTCCTCATGTAATGGGCTTTCCATGTCCCCTGATTTCATACTCGCTTCATCTTTGCTTCATAGAGTGTCTGTTGTTCGCTTTGACAAAGAATAGATAATACAATACAAGAAAATGCAATGTGATATGCTCATGTATGCATGACATGCATGAATAACACTTACAGTGGTTCCATCGACTCACAGACCAAGGTGATCAGCAAAAGTATTCTCATTGACTCCTTCCAAATGCTCATTCAGGTTTTGCATTGGAATGACAGGATACTTCACATTTATGGCTTTTATCTTTGGGATATTGAAAATATGAGTGGTGGAGACCCCAAGCTTGCAGAGTTAGGGATACATCCATTTCAAACTATGTTTCAGCATGTCAATTGGTAGCTTCTTCATGACCTTGCCAATTGCCCAATGTGTCCTTCGAGATTCGACTGTTCAAGAAACTTCTCTTAACTTGAAGGCTTTATATGACAAAAACATTTTTTATTTTTGAATTTTGATTTTGAAATCAAATGTTGGCTTTGCCAAATCAATGTCAATGTACCTCAGGACTTGATTTTCCAAATTAACATATCTATAACATGACAACCATAGTTACCATACTAAGCTCGGGAATCATTTCTATTTAAGCAAGAACTGTTGCACTTCATATAGGCACATACACATTACTTGGCCAAAGGTCTCATTTTTAAATATTGTCTATCTCATATGCACGCTTATTCAAACTATCTCCACTAATAGACTCTACCTACCAAGAGAGATGAATATGTCTTTGATAGGCTTGAAATGGGGTCTATAAGGGACACGGGTTAAATGAAAGCCATTTTGAGATTGGAGCTGATGTGACACAATGGACAAATCTTCACACAACAAATTTGTTGGAACTTTAGACAGTTGGGAGCAATCTTGCTAGACTCCAAATTCCTTCTATCTTCTTTGCATTAATCTGGATCTTGATTGGGACAGTTTTTGCCCTTGCAAAAAGTTTGGTACCCAAATTCGTTTCTTTTCTTCTTCTCCCTTTTCTTATTCTTTTTATTTTTCCCTTTCTTTGAGCATTTTATCATTTTGTCCTTCTTCCTTGTAGGACTGTCAAGTATAGAACTTTTAAGAACTAGATGGTCTTTCTCCTTTTTCTCTGATTTTGATCGAATCTTTGGTTGGGTTGGATGAATTCAAATCAAACTGTCCTTATAAACCAAATGGAAGCCATTTGCTGCTTTAGGTAAAAGAGAACTCAGTTGGCTTTCTGAACTGCCTTTTTAGGTTTTATCTTTCTCTTTTTTTTTCTTTTCTCCTTTTTCTTTTCTTGTCCTTTTTTTCTTTTCTTTTTTTTTCTTCTTCTTTTCTTTTCTTTTTCTTTTCATTTTTTTTGTTTTAGCTCTAAAAGTGTTATCTTATTTGTACCAACTTGGGTTTCTAATAATGGATGAGTGGAGTGACATAAATCTTCTTTAACAGAGATAAATCATTTATTACTCTGATGTTATCTTGATAGATTGGAGATATTAGGTGAACTTCAACTACCCTTATGGTCTTGAAAACTTCAACTATTCTCATGATCTTGACTATTCATTCCTTTCTTTAATCTTCTTGCCTCTTCATCTTAGTGATCATAAGACTTGTCAAAAGTATCACAACAGCTCAAGCAAGGTTGTTGGGGTTTGTAAGCCAATGAAAAGAAAGCTAAAATTTCATGAAGGCTCAAAAGGACAACTAGGGATTGATATTTAATTGGGTGGATACTAGTTGTTGGCTCATCAAACAATGCCTAGATCATTTCTCTCTTAAATAAGCAGAGTTCAATTTTGCCTTGAAAGTCCTTCAAAGCATGTTCTAAGACTGACTAGGACCTAGACAAAGGTAACTATACAGGAGCCCTCTTTAAGTAAGCATACACAACTCAATGCTATAGAGCAATTCCCTCATCTAGTAAAGTCATTCAAATCATGATGCCTAGATACATTAATTTATGAACATCAAGCTAGATTCCTCATTGGTTGACACCAAAATGAACAAAGACCAATAAAAATTTTGATGAAAGTAATTTATTCAAACAAATTTAGCAAAACATAATTGTTCCAATTAAAGATTAAAGAAAGTAAAATTAAAAAGCAACATTCAAGCTAAGGAAAGTTTGTTGAGTTGGAGTCGAAGATACTCCATCTATTTAGACATATCAAGGGCAAGGATTTTTTCCATCATTAAGGATCATTGCTTCATCATCCATAGTTAATCCAAACTTGTTTAGTAGTACATCCTCTTTAGCAGCTTCTCTATCCATATCATGATGAGATGACAAGATAAAACTCTTCATGAAGGTTGCAAGCGGTGGCGCCCTTCCAATTTTTGGTAGAGGCTTATTCTTAGTGTTGGGTTTATTAGGCTCAAGTAGCTTTCCGCTATCAATTAAATTCTGGATCTCATGCCTCAACTTCATACAATTGTTCGTTTCATTTCCAAGCCTTTGATCGAATTGGAAAAAATGCTTTAGTATCAAAGTTAGGTGGAAAAGGATTAGGCAAAGGACGAGGAGTCAAGGGTTGTAACAAACCCTTCTTCATTAGATTCTCCAACATTTTCGACAAAGGTTCCCCCATGTCTGAAAATTTACACTTCTTTGTTGTTTCAGTTGCTGCATTTTTCTCAACACCTCTTCTTTTCCTTTGATTTTGCTCATTGAGGTGGTAGAATAGGGATTAATCCCTCATTTTTCCTTTGACAACATATGGTTCGGCTGTTCTTGTAGAATAGGGATTAATCCCTCATTTTTCATTTGATCTCTATTAGTGAACATGTTCTCCATTGATGCTTCCTTTCCCCTCTTTCTTATGTCAATAGGAGATGCCTCATTAGCATTATTGATGATCTCTAGAATTTGAATCAACGGGGTCCTCATAATTTTAACCAATTGATCTCGTAGCTTATCCATCCTAGCTTTGACAACTTCATCGACTATGTCCCTTAGCTGGTTTACATCCATCCTTCCAATGAAGCACTTGAATCAAAATCAATGTTGTAGGTGGTATCGTTGTATGTTCTTGATTTGTCTTACTTCAGGTCTATGAGCCAGAAAGGATTAACGATATGTCATGTGATGTATGTATATATGTATGTATGTATGTATGCACAAATAATAAACAAACAAGGACAAATAGGACGTTCCTTATAACTTCCATACACGAATGGCGAGTCTCTTTTCCTAGGTAATATGGTTAACAAAAATACATACATGGGGTATCCTGTTTTCGAATATTTCCCTCGAACATTTCAACCAATAGTTATATTTTCAAAAATGGAAATTAGTCCATGATAATTCCCATTAATTATGTCTCAATCCATTCAACCAACTAAAGTAGCTTTTATGCTATATTGGATTAAAACTAAATTAAGAGGTTTATAGATTTCTCACTTGAAAAATTAACTAATGATTCATGCCCAAAACAAGCCCATGATTAATAACTCTTAGTATAAACTAGGCTCACAATTGATTTTTAGTATTTCATCATTGACCTAAATAATTTGTAAGCTCTTTATAAGAAAAGTTTGGATGAAAGTAATTTTATTTCTAAGCTCATTGTAAAAAGATTTTAGGAAAAAATGGATTTTGGGCTTAGTACTTGGGTCTTGAGAAAAGAATTTTTTGATTTATTTTTAGAAAAAAAGTTTTAAGTCCAAAGACCATCTTGAAAAGTTTTGAAAATAGCTTTGGTCTTTTGGATTTAGAAGAAAAAATTTATTTGAGCTCACAATGTATTTAGGTCATATTAGAAAAAGAACAAACCAAATAAGCCATGATTTAAACCAAGATAAATTAACCATAGTCAAACAACAAGCATTTGGGGTAAAAACCTAAGGAAAGTAATTAGGCCAATTACATGAGCTTTAGCCTTTGGGTTAAAAGGCTTAGGTTCCCATAGCAAGTATATACCAAAAGGTACAAGGCTATGAGTGGTTATGCCATGCTCGATCTCCATACCTTGAGTGAAAGTATGGTATCCCTTACATAACACAACACGGGTAACACGAGCATCCTAACTCACGTACACGATGCAAATCTAATATGATGCAATGGAAAATATCATGATAAGAAAGAATGGAATAATAAAAAGACCAACGAAATCAACTTCTCTTATCCCTAGTGGAGTTGCCACTGTGAGCAGGGATTTTCGCCCCCACTCCCGGTGGAATGGTTCTTGTGACTTCGGCACTATTTAGGCTCGGGGCCTTAGAGAACACGGGCCTAAGCCCGGAAAAAATGGAGTCGCCACCCGGACAGGCCGAGAAAAGAAAGGGGTGGATGACTCGATTCCTAAGAAATCTCCAAACCCCTAATGGGTTCGAAAAGTTGGGTACATGTGGGGAAGGTGAGAAATGGTCCAACACCCCCACAACGTGCAGTTCATTGGAACCGGCCTTCTTTGTAGGCCTTAATATTATAAAATTCTTAAATATGACAATATTATCCATACTACATATAATAATTAAAATAAAGCATCATTACATTAAAATCAAAGCAATGTCCAAACAAAGCAAATAAATGGACACCCATCCGAGGATGGAAACATGTCCTTACATCGTTCATGTATAAACTAAATAGGACACCCACCGAAAGGTGAAAACATGCCCTTTATATTAGTCTAAAAACTTTAAAATAAAATATATTACATTATGCTCACGACATGAGGTACCCAAAAATATGGAAACATACCTCTTATAAAATTTGGAAATCAAAATAAACCAATAAAAGTAAATAACCATTCATAATAAATAAATCATTCATCAAAGATATCAAACATTAATCAAAATATATAATAAACATTCATCCAATTTAAATAAAGCAGTAAATATATTAACTTTAGGGATTCATGCATTAATTAGGGTTTCTAGGGTTTTATGTTCAATAACTAGGGTTTTGCATATACTAGTTTAATTAGTTGATCAATATTTTAAGGTAATAACATAACTACTAAATGCTTAAAAGATTTAAGATTTTGGATGTTTTTATGAAAACAATGTTACTGTGGTTTAAAAAAGGGTAGGTTTAGTTAGGGTTTTAAGCAAACATCATGAAATTAGGGTTTTTTAAGATATTAGGGTTTATAATTGGGTTTTAGGTTCACTGGATTAAGGTTTTAGGTGTTGATGAACTTGTCATAAAGTTTTGATGTTTTAAGAATTAGGGTTTAGAAAACTAGGGTTTACTGGATTGGATTTTGAGAAAATTACGGTTTTTGATATTTTGAAAAACATATTTGATCGTAGGATTTAAGAAAACAGTTTAGAGTTTCATAAAATAATTATGATTAAAGTTTTACAAAACTGTAAAGAAGATTACAGTTTTGGAGAATTAAGAAGATATTTTGAAGTTTCAGACAAATAATTTAGGGTTTAGATGATTAAGAAAATAGTTCAGGGAAAAATAATTTAGGGTTTTAAAGTTTTGGAAACATGAGGACAGTTTTAGGGTTTTTGAAGTTTTGGAAATAGAAGAACAGTTTTAGGGTTTTTGAAGTTTTGATCAATGACTTAGGCTACTGGATGAATGGATGATTTAATCTGTAAAACATATTACTAAGTTTAATAATTTAGGTTACTGACTCAATATCAAAATAAATGATAGAAACATTTAAAAGAAAATATGACAATAACATTGTAAATATAATCAAATCAAAGATTTATAATCAAACCTCCGTTCGTTGGTTCCTCCACAATTGGCTTCTGGATGAACAATGACAAAGGTAATGTTGTTGCCTTTGATGGGTTGATGAATGCTTCTTGTTGCTAACTTTTGCCATTTCTTGCTCCTAGGGTTTCTGTCTTCTTTTTCCTCCCAAGTAAAAATCAATTTTTCGATCCTTAATTTTATGTTTTAATGTGGTATTTATAGGAAAAATAATAAACTTACTTCTAATTGTCTAAGGAAATTCAAACTATTTAGGAAAAGAAATCAAAACCAAATAGAATTCGGTTTCGAAAAAAAAAAACTACTTTGGAAAAAATTGCGCTGGCAAAAAAATTGCTACGGGCAAAAACTGCGAGAGCTGGAGAGCCAGTGCTGGGCGGCCAGCCAATTCGCCGCAAGATTTTCCTGCGGCGAATTGGCTTTCGTGGATGAAATTTTTCGTCGTCGATTTTTTCGTCGCCGATTTTTATTTATTATTATTATATATATATTAACTTTATTAATATTACCTTTTTTATTTTCATTAAAAATTATAAATAATAAATACTAAAATAAATATTTTTTAATTAAAATACCACAAAAATTATTTTGGACTATATAAAAAAATATTGGATAAGACTGGGTCAAAAATTAAGTGTCTACAGGGAGCTTATCCCTTTAGCCAAGAAGTTGAAGTTTAGGGCGACTAATAATATGGAGTATGAAGCATGTATTTTTGGTTAGGAAACCTTGATGATTATGAAGGTGGATAAGGTGCAAGTCTTTGGCGATTCATTGCTAGTAGTATCCCAAGTAAATGAAGAGTGGGAGTTAAAAGAAGAGAAGCTAAAACCATACCACCATTACTTGACCATAATGAAGAAGAACTTTAAGGACTGCAGGTTTATACACCTACCAAGAAAAGAAAACCAGATGGCTGATGCCCTAGCCACATTAGCTTCAGTATGGAAAAATCGTGTCAACTTATTCCTTAAGCCTCTGATTTTGACTAGTTCATCAACTCCTTGCTATGAATATGAGACAATCATGGAAGTTGATACAGACCATGATGCATGGTATGACACTATAAGATGGCTTTTGGAGGAGAAGGAATACCCGTTGGAAGAACAAAGAAAGAAAGAAGAGCCATAAGACGATGGTCCTTACAATACATCACCTTTCATGGAGAGTTATATCGAAAATGGCCTGATGAGGTGTACTTGAGCTGCTTGAGGAAGCATGAAGTGGAGCATATTATGTCGAAAATGCATGCGAAAAGTTGGGCCCACACATGAGTGGTTTTTCCCTATTTAAGAAGATAATTCGACAAGGTTACTACTAGCTGACCATGGAAAGAGATTGCATTGAGTTTGTGAAGAAGTGCTAGCAATGTCAGATGTATGATAATTGGAATCACATGCCTCCTGAAGAATTGCATTCTATGTCTTCACCCTAGCCATTTGCAACTTGAGGTATTGACATTATAGGAGAGATACATCTGACGGCTTCAAATGGTCACCGTTTTATTTTAGTAATAGTGGATTATTTTTCAAAGTGGGTTGAGGCTAAATCTTTTAACAAACTGGGGGCAAAGCAAATGGCTAGATTTATTGAAAAGAATCCCATCTGCAGATATAGGGTCTCGCACAGTGTGATATCGGACAATGGGGTACAGTTTCAAGGTACAGTTAAGGACTTATTCTCAAAATACTAAATTCATCATCACCGATCCTCCCTTTATAGACCGAAGGCTAATGGTGCCGTAGAAGCAACAAACAAGACAATTAAGCAGATTCTGTCCAAGATGACAAAGACATATAGGATTGGTCGAAGATGCTTCCTTTTGCTTTGTAGGGATATGGAGTAAGTGTACGAACACCGACTGGAATGACATTGTTTTCTTTGGTTTACAGGAAGGAGGCGGTGTTGCCAATTGAAATTGAGATCAAGTCATTAAGAGTGGTCTTAGAAGCTGAACTGCCTGAGATGGAGTGGGTAGTGGCAGGTACACACAATTAGTTTTACTAGAAGAGAGGAGGTTAAAAGCACTGTATCATCATCAACTGTATCAAAGGAAGATAGCTCGAGCTTATAATAGAAGGGTTAGGGTCAGAAAGCTCAGAGTCGGCGATTTAGTGTTGAGGTAATGTAAGCCTAATGTATCTGATCCAAGTGGGAAATTTAGGCCCAGTTTTAGAAGGACCATATGTTGTCCATATTACATGCAACAATTGAAATAAAGCATCATTATATTAAAAATCAAAGCAATGTCCAAAGAAAGCAAGTAAATGGACACCCATCCGAAGATGGAAACATGTCCTTACATCATCCATGTCTAAGATAAATAGGACACCCACCAAAAGGTAGAAACATGTCCTTTACATTGGTCCAAAATATAAAAGCAATTTAAATTACATGATATTTAACTAACGAGGTACCCACAAAGTGGAAACATACCTCTTACACTTTTAATACTAAAACAACCAAATAATAACCATAATAAGAAAGAGAATATCCATCCATGATAAATTAAATAAATCAAGCATTGAAATTAAATAAATCAACCATCAGAACATATAATAAACTACATAATCAAATCTAAAATTAAATAAAGTAATAAATATATAAATTTAGAATTTACATCTTAGAATAGGGTTTTTGGAATTACGGTTTTTGAAATTAGGATTTAAATTGAGGTTTAATCATTTAGGGTTTAGGGTTTTTTTAAAAGCTTTTGGAAATAAGAAAAATATTTTAAGATTTTGGAAACAAAAGGAATGATTTAGGGTTCTAAAGTTTTGAAGAAACAGAAAAGTGCTCTTAAATTTTATAAGAAACAGAAAAATAATCTTTAGGGTTTTTGAAAATAGAAAAGACGATTTAGGGTTTTGGAAATTAATAAAACGATTTAAGGTTTTGGAAATTTGGAAAGAAGATTAGGATTTATCAAATAATAAAATGATTTAAGGTTTTGGAAAATTAGAAAGCAGATTAGGATTTATCAATTTATACTATTGAATCAAAGTGATAAGAAAAATAAACAAAAAATAGTAAGAAAAAAAAGATATAACAATTGAATGTTTAAGCAAATTCAAGATTAAGACACAAAATCTGTGTTGAAGGTTCCTCCAAATTATTTTCTGGATGAACAATAACAAAGGCAGTCTTGCTGCCTTTGATGGATTGATTATTTGATGAGTGTTCGTTGTTGCTGCCTTCTTTTTTTTCCTCTCAATTGCCGCTCTCTGCCTTTCCTTTTTTTTTCTCCCCCCTTTTGTTCTTGTTTTAATGTGGTATTTATAGGAAAATAAAGAGTCCTAATCCTATTTTAATAAGGAAATATGAATTGTTTAGGAAAAATTAGGAAACCGGCTAAAACAAGGTTTGGTCAAAAACTCGGCAGCGCGCTGGTAAAAAATGGGTGCAGTGGGCCAATTCGCCCACAGATTCCATCTGCTACGAATTGGGACAGCCCAATTTGCCCCCAGATGCCATCTGCGGCAAAATTGGGGCAGCCAATTCACCCCTAGATGATTTCTGTGGTGAATTGGGCTGCCGTGAGATGCTCGCCGATCCGTCCAATTTTTTAATTTTTAATTTTTTATATTTTTATTTTTATTAAAAATAACTATGAAATATTATTAGTAATTAAAATATTATTAAAATAAATAAAATACCACAAAATTTATTTTAGACTATCGAATTTGAATGGGTCAAAAATTAAGGGTCTACACTATGTTGAAAACCCAAATGGGTGGCCTAGGCAAAAAGTTAGAGCAGTCCGCTAGTTTCAAAAACTTGAAAGGGCAAGCCAGGCAACAATTAGGGCTAAACGAGAGAAAATTGTTAATTAGAAAATCCGAAAGGGCTAGTTGGCAACAAGAGTGATCTTGTGTATTTTGGCTTTATGTTTGGTTGTTCCCCAATTTAATAAAACATAATTAATATTAAAATTGTCCTATGTGCACTATTTTAAGTATTTGGCCAGAGATGTATAAAACAAATAAACACAATAGTGAATGGCGATGACAAATTATAAAAGGAAAAGAAACATCTCTTATTATTGTTTTCATTATTTTTATATCCTAACAATATTCTTTCTAAAGAAAGTAACAAATGTAAAATCTATTACAGGCGATAAGTGTAATGTGCATGCCATCTTTGCCTCAGCCGATCCAAGTAGGCTTCAGTTAGGCGAGGCACATCCAAATCAAGAGTAAAATCAGAACCTCGAGGCTCAACTCCATACTAATGGTCATGCCGATGAGGATCATAGCTAGTACCTTGACGAAGAGCAGTGAGAGGAACATGCATCAAATACGTTCGATTGGTGATACGAGGAATCTTCCACCAAGGTACTAATCAACCGATGTTGACTACAGCGTGTGAGTGGATCTAGTTAACCCAGTCGGCATATGAAAAAGCAAGGTAGAGTAGATTCCTAGCAGAATAATGTCGCAGCAGATATCAGTCAAAATCCATAGATGGAGTGTCAAGCAAGCAAAGATGCTACTGAAGCCAAATCTGTAAGCACAAGAATTAATAAATAAAAAAAAGGAAAGAAAAAAAAGGGGTGCCTGTTAGGTAAAAAATCTGCAAGGATGGCCTGTAACACCCCTATACCCCATATACGTACACCACATATACCCACATCTGTAATATATGTATACCGGATACAGGAATGTTACAGTTTATTTGAAACAAACCAATCTTTATATTTAACAATATAAGAGAAACTAAAACATTTAAGTTATATTATAAAATGTAATGGATAAAACATTTGCTTGTTAAGCAGTGGAAAATGTAGCGGTATATACATATATATATATACATCAAAATCAATATTTACAAAATATATAGAGTTTATACATGCTTGCAGTTCGTCTCTGATATTGAAGTCCAAAAATCAACTCTTCACAAGCCTAGACTCGACTTGGTCTAGCTGAACTCTCCGATTCAACCGGATCTAATCTATCACCTATGCGATGAACCACAATCGCTCTAAGCCATAGGCTTAGTGGTACAATCCATGATGACAATATGCTTCAACGTAATGCCAATGTCATACTTTCAAACATTATAAACAATATACAAGAATATCATATTTCATAACATTACATTAAATTATATTATTCAACTGTTTCATCATTCATGATTCACATTTAAACAAAAGACAAACATGGGCCCAAAAGAAACTAATATGCCATTCAAATTCCAGAGTTAATGTTTTGGTCCAATATCACATTTATCAAGCCCGTAGGCGAATCATTATCACAATGGGAAACATCTCATATGTAACATCCCAACTAGGCTTCAAGGACCAGGCCCAACCAAGCTTCAAAGGGAGCTCAACATCAACCTAACTTGACTTCAAGGACCAAGCTCAACCCAGCTTCAAGGGATTGTTACTTTTAGGCATGCCACCAATAACAAAACTCTGAAAATTGAATAAAACATTAGGCATACAATTCTTTTATTATTTCGTTATCAATTCCATTCTCATTTTCTCATTATCATCTAGGCAACCATGCCCCAATTATTTCTTTTGCATCATTATACCCAACAACAATGGCTTCACATCTCATCATTAGGGTATACATAACCAATTGCATTGTATATACATTTTGAATGTTCATTATATCTTTCACATTATGCGAATCATAGCATTAATCTATTGTATCAACAATGTAATAGATTACTTAACACATTTACAACCAAATGTGTTAAATTCCAAAGTCATATAAATGTATGCAATCATGTAATGTTTGTACTTACCTCAAGAGCAACTCACACCAATCTAACCACTTCCTCTTCCAAGATTCCTTCAACACTTGGATTTGGGCAACCCAATCTCTTCAAAACCTAATCCAATTGTAATTACACACACTCACTTAGTAATACACATAAGGAAATAAGAACAAGAACCAACTAGGGCAACCTCTACACATGACATGCTCAACAACACGGGCATGTCCCTGATCGTGCCCTAAACCCATAACACAGAAGCTTTGACACGCTCAGTGACATGGGCGTGTCACTGGCAGTGTCAATCCTCCCCCAACACATAAGCTGTGACATGCTCAGTGACTTGAGGGTGTCACTGGTCATGTCACCCATCTAGAAAATAGAACCATTGACATGCCCAAAGACTTAGCCGTGTTCATGGGCGTGTCAGGCCAAAAATCCTGATTTCGACACCAATAACACCACATCCAATAAACATCTTACTTAACTCTTTTCCACTCCAAACAATCTTACCCAAAACCATCAATAAACCATACTAAACTTGCATAAACACCAAAATAACACAATACATACATCAAAACACAATCACAACCATCTTCACAATTCACACATACACAAACCACAACACTTGCTTTCTTCCTCAAACTTAACCTTTCCTCCAAACCAACCCCAAAATCAAAATCAAATAAACAACACCATCTCAAACACATCAAAATTAACCACACACACATCATCAACAACCATTCACCAAACTCAATTCGCAAACTCAAAAGAAAACCAAATAATCAAGATGAAAACTTACCAAAAGTGATGAAAACCTTTAGAATTCCAACTTGATCACTTGAAACATCCTTCAATCTTGAGTTAGGAAATCACAAAACTCTCTCTTTCTTGGTTGATAATGGTGGCCGGCCAAAACAAAGAAAGAAGAAGATGATGATGATAGAAAAACAAAGTAAACTTCTCTTAACCACAAAACCTCTCTTTAGATATCCACCAAGCAATTAAATATAATAAAATATTAATTACCCAAAATATCTTCTTCCACCATCACATAATTTCCTATTTGTAAAATAACCAAAATATCCCCTTTGACCATTAATAAATTGACTTGTATATGTTGTATATATCTCTATATATACAACATATACACACTTCTCTTCTCCTCTCTTAGTACTTGAACATAAATATACTTTATATTCTTTAATCCAATTTCAACAATAATCATTCCAAAAATTTTAGGGTATAGTTTGGGATATTACAATTCTCCCCCTCTATAAATAAATTTCATCCTCGAAATTACCTGATCTCAAATCTGAAATAATTGAGGACTCACTCTCCCAAGTTGCCTCTTCCTTAGCATGATTCTTCCAAAGAACCTTCACAAGTGGCACTTTCTTATTTCTCAACCCTTTGACTTCATGTGCCAAAATAGCAACTGGTTCTTCTTCAAAAGTCAGATCTGGACTCACCTCAATAGATTCTACTGACAAGATATGAGATGAGTCTGACCTGTACCTCCGTAGCATAGAAACATGGAAGACATTGTGAATTTGATCCAACTCAGGTGGCAAAGTAAGTCGATAAGCAACTGGTCCAACTCTCTCAAATACAGCATATGGTCCAATAAAATGAGGACTCAGCTTCCCTTTGCGGCCAAATCTCAAAATTTTCTTCCAAGGACACACTTTCAAAAATACTTTATCTCTAACATTAAACTCTATATCTTTCCTCTTCAAATCTAAATATGATTTCTGTCGATCTGAAGCTGCTTTTAATCGATCCCGAATTATTTTCACTTTCTCTTCTGTTACTTTAATCAAATCAGGACCAACCAACTTACCTTCTCCAACTTCATCCCAACATAGAGGTATTCTGCATCTTCTACCATACAATGCCTCATAAGGTACCATTCCAATACTAGATTAATCACTATTGTTATAAGCAAATTCCATCAATGTCAAAAATTTGTCCCAACCCCTAGAGAAATCAATGACATAGCTTCTCAACATATCCTCCAAAATTTGTATCACCCTTTCTGACTGCCCATCTGTCTGCGGATGGAAAGTAGTGCTAAAATTCAACCGAGAACCCAAAGCAGCATGCAAACTCTTCTAAAACCTTGAAGTGAATCGGAGATCTCAATCAGATACCAAAGAAATTGGGACTCCATGCAACTTCACTATCTCACTGATGTACAGCTCAGCCAACTTCTCCAAAGAATAGTCCATCCGAATAGGAAGAAAATGAGCTGTCTTCATCAACCGATCAACAATCACCCAAATGGCATCATGCTTCCTCTGAGTCAACAGCAAACCAGTCACAAAATCCATTGTCACATGTTCCCATTTCCATTCTGGCACTGATAAAGGTTAGAGCAATCCTATAGGAACTTGGTACTCGGCTTTCACTCTCTGACAAGTGAGACACTTAGATACAAATTCCGCTATGTCCCTCTTCATACCTGACCACCAATAATATTGTTTCAAATCATGATACATCTTGGTACTCTCAGGGTGCATAGCAAAAGTCGACTGATGTTCTTCCTCTAAAATAGTCCTTCTCAATTTTGCATCATCAGGAACACACAATCTATTTTTGAACCATAAACTACCATCACCTCTCACATGGAAATCTCGGTTCTCCTCCTTTTGGCAATTCGACACAACTTTCTGAATTTTCTCATCAGCCAACTAAGCCTCTTTAATCTGATCCAACAACACCGGTTTCAATTGCAAATGAGCTAACAAAGCACCATCATCACAAGCCTTAAAACTAGCATGCAGCGCTCTCAACTCAACAAGCAATGAGAGTGAATAAGCAGTCAAGCCTGCCAAAGATTTCCGACTCAATGCATCAGCAACAACATTTGCCTTACTAGGATGATAATCAATCAAACAGTTGTAGTCTTTAATCAACTCCAACCACCATCTCTACCGAAAATTCAGCTCTCTCTGAACCTCCAAATATTTCAAATTCTTGTGATCTATATAGATGAAACACTTCTCCCTATAAAGATAATGTCGCCAAATCTTCAAAGCAAACACTATGGCTGCCAATTCCAAATCATGCGTCAGATAATTCAACTCATGCAGCTTCAACTTTACTCGGATCAACTCTAATACCATTTGCTGAAACCACATGACCGAGAAAAGTCACTTGATCAAGCCAAAATTGACACTTCGATAACTTAGCATACAACTGCTTCTCTCTCAAGGTCTGCAATACAATCCGCAAGTGCTTATCATGATCCTCCTTATTATGCGAATACACCAAAATATCATCGATAAAGACCACCACAAACTGATCCAAAAATAAGGTCTAAACACCCTATTCATCAAATCCATAAAAGCTGCTGGTGCATTCGTCAATCCAAAAGGCAACACCAAGAACTCATAATGCCCATACCTTTTGTGGAAAGCTGTCTTAGATACATCTTTAGCTCTGACTCTCAACTGATGGTACCCTGATCTCAGATCAATCTTAGAGAAAATTACTGCTCCCTTCAACTGGTCAAAGAGATCATCTATTCTAGGAAAACGATACTTATTCTTGATGGTCACTTTATTCAACTGCCTATAATTGATGCACAATCTCAAAGTACCATCCTTCTTCTTTACAAATAAAATAGGCGCTCCCCACGGAGACACACTAGGGTGAACAAACCCTTTATCTAACAACTCCTGCAACTGCACCTTCAACTCTCTCAACTCAGCAGGTGCCATTCGATAAGGAGTAATCGAGATGGGAGTGGTACCAGGCAACAAATCGATACCAAACTCAACCTCTCTCTCAGGGGGCAACCCTGGCAACTCCTGAGGAAAAACATCTGGCAATTCAGCAACTGTGGGTATACTATCAAGCTGAGAACCCACTACTCTGGTATCTACCACATGAGCAAGATAGGCATCACACCCTCTCCGAATCAACCTCCTAGCTACAACAGCTGAAACAAACATGGATGCAAGTTGCCTCTGCTCACTAGATACCATCACATTCTTACCATCACTAGTTCTCAGGGTAACACACTTATTTTGATAGTCTACCATAGCTCCATGCTTAGACAACCAATCCATGCCTAAGATCTAATCATACTCTTTAAAAGGAATTTCAATCAAATCACCCAAGAACTCCTCATCTTGCACCACAACTGAACTATCTCGGTGCACCCTGCTAACTACCACACAGTGCCCTAAAGGATTTGTCACCAAGACATAAAATCCTAGGACTCAGAATGCAATTTAGACACAGGCAAGATAGATGCACTTATGTATGAATGAGCAGATCCTGGATCAATTAGAGCAAGAACTAAAATGCCAAATAAAGAAAATGTACCTGCAATAACTGTTGAAGCATTCGGCTGCCTCTGCATCATATACACTTGCTAAGATGGCCCAGCCTCATCTAACCTACTGCCTCCGGACGTAGAGCCTCCTCTTTGACTAATCCTGGGTAGACCACCTCTACTAAAACCTCTGCCTCCTCGACCTCCTCTGCTGACACTAGGTCAAGAAGCTACAGTATCAGTCTATCTATCTCCCAATAGCTCAGGGAAATCTTTGATTAAATGATCCAGTGACCCACATCTAAAACATACTCTTGATCCATCTGTCTTCCAACAAGCACCCCCATGTTCTCTACCACAATGAAGATATGTAGGTGGAATGGATCTCTGAAACACTGGAGTCGGAGCACTCGCCATAGAAACTGTAGGTCTCAATCTCTGTCTCTGATACTGAACTGACCTACTAGGCTGGCTCTGACTCCTACTGAACCTCAGAACAAAACTTCCTCTGCCTCTCTTCATAGATGAAGACCCTGCCTCAAACTGGGGTCTCCTAACTCTAGTCTCTTTCTCAGTAGCACCTGCTGCAATACCCTATGCTCTCTCAACACTTCTGGCTGCTCCTACCAACTGAGAAAAATTTTGGTACCGAGAACCAGCAACAATACACATAATAGAGGGTCTCAACCCCTCCTCAAATCTCCTACACTAGTCAATCTCATCTGAAATAATCCCATCAGCATAATGACTCAACCGGATATACTCAATCTCATACTCTGTCACTATTCGGTTATCTTGTCTCAAATTCAAAAACTTCATCTTCTTAGCATCCTTATACTCCCTCGGAGTATACTTCTGCTCAAACTCCCGCAGAAAATCACGATAAGTCAAGGTCGGTGGATCATCCATGGCATGTGGAACTGTCTTGCACCAATCATACGCTTCTCTCTGTAGAAGAGATCTAGCATAATCAAATTTCTCTTCAGGAGTAGCTTGCAACTGAATGAATACCCTCTAAACTCTATCCAACCACTGCTCAGCTACTGCAGGATCTATAGTACCAAAGAAATCTTCAGCCCCAAACTTTCTTAATTTATCATACTGTCTCACCGGTACTTGCGGCTGTGGTTGAGGTGGCAGCGGCTACACTGGAGCTTCCCTCAACAATTCCACCACATGTCGTAACCAAACTGGCGGAATCTCATCAGCAGATGATCTCTCTGGCACAAAAACAGGTGCCTCTCTAGCTCTCTCAACCCTAGCTCCATCTCTACCCTCTTCAGGAGCTACACTATATATTCTCTCAACCCTAGCTCCATCTCTACCCTCTTCAGGACTAATGTGACTGAGACGCCATCACTACCTATATATGCAAACACAGCAGAATATACCTCATCAAAGATCAGAAACTGCCAGTGCCAAAGCATGTATCTTATTCAAAAACCATATTTCAAAATTAAATTCTTTTTCTTACAATTTACCTAGGTTGAGAATCTCAAACCTAGGCCCTGATACCAAAACAGTTGTAACACCCCTATACCCCATATACGTACACCACATATACCCACATCTGTAATATACGTATACCGGATACAGGAACGTTATGGTCTATTTGAAACAAACAAATCTTTATATTTAGCAATATAATAAAAACTAAAACATTTAAGTTATATTATAAAACGTAATGGATAAAACATTTGCTTGTTAAGCAGCGAAAAATGTAGCGGTATATACATATATATACATCAAAATCAATATTTACAAAATATATAGAGTTTATACATGCTTGGCAATTCGTCTCTAATCTTGAAGTCCAAAATCAACTCTTCACAAGCCTAGACTCTACTCGGTCTAGCTGAACTCTTCAGTTCAACCAGATCTACTCTGTCACCTGCGCGATGAACCACAATCGCGCTAAGCCATAGGCTTAGTGGTACAAACCATGATGACAATATGCTTCAATGTAATGCCAATGTCATACTTTCAAATATTACAAATAATATACAAGAATATCATATTTCATAACATTACATTAAATTATATTATTCAATCATTTCATCATTCATGATTCACATTTAAACAAAGACAAGTATGGGCCTAAAAGAAACTAATATGCCATTCAAATTCCATAGTTAATGTTTTGGTCCAATATCACATTTATCAAGCCCGTAGGTGAATCATTATCACAATGAGAAACATCTCATTTGTAACATCCCAACTAGGCTTCAAGGACTAGGCCCATCCAAGCTTCAAGGGGAGCTCAGCATCAACCCAACTTGGCTTCAAGGACCAAGCCCAACCCAGCTTCAAGGGATTGTTACTTTTAGGCATGCCACCAATAACAAAACTCTGAAAATTGAATAACACATTAGGCACACAATTCATTTATTATTTCGTTATCAATTCCATTCTCATTTTCTCATTATCATCTAGGCAACCATGCCCCAATTATTTCATTTGCATCATTATAGCCAACAACAATGGCTTCACATCTCATCATTAGGGTATACATAACCAATTGCATTGTACATACATTTTGAATGTTTATTATATCTTTCACATTATGCAAATCATAGCATTAATCAATTGTATCAACAATGTAATAGATTACTTAACACATTTACAACAAAATGGGTTAAGTACCAAAGTCATATAAATGTATGCAATCATGTAAGGTTTGTACTTACCTCAGGAGCAACTCACACCAATCTAACCACTTCCTCTTCCAAAAATCCTTCAACACTTGGATTAGGGCAACCCAATCTCTTCAAAACCTAATCCAATTGTAATTACACATACTCACTTACTAATACACATGAGGAAATAAGAACAAGAACCAACTTGGGCAACCTCTACACATGACACGCTCAATAACACGGGCGTGTCCCTGACCGTGCCCTAAACCCAAAACACAGAGCTTTGACATGCTCAGTGACATGGGCGTGTCACTGGCCGTGTCAATCCTCCCTCATCACAGAAGCTGTGACACACTCAGTGACATGGGCGTGTCACTGGTCGTGTCACTAATCCAGAAAATAGAACCATTGACACGCCCAAAGACTTGGCCGTGTTCATGGGCGTGTCAGGCCAAAAATCCCAATTCTGACACCAACAACACCACATCCAATAAACATCTTACTTAACTCTTTTCCACTCCAAACAATCTTACCCAAAACCATCAATAAACTATACTAAACTTGCATAAACACCAAAACAACACAATACATACATCAAAACAGAATCACAACCATCTTCACAATTCATCACATATACAAACCACAACACTTACTTTCTTCATCAAACTTAACCTTTCCTCCAAACCAATCCCAAAATCAAAATCAAATAAACAACACCATCTCAAACACATCAAAATTAACCCCACACACACATCATCAACAACCATTCACCAAACTCAATTCACAAACTCAAAAGAAAACCAAAGAATCAAGTTGAAAACTTACCAAAAGTGATGAAAACCTTTAGAATTCCAACTTGTTCACTTGAAACATCCTTGAATCTTGAGTTAGGAAATCACAAAACTCTCTCTTCCTTGGTTGATAATGGTGGCCGGCCAAAACAAAGAAAGAAGAAGATGATGATGATAGAAAAACAAAGTAAACTTCTCTTAACCACAAAACCTCTCTTTAGATATCCACCAAGCAATTAAATATAATAAAATATTAATTACCTAAAATATCTTCTTCCACCATCACATAATTTCCCATTTATAAAATAACCAAAATATCCCCTTTGACCATTAATAAATTGACTTGTATATGTTGTATATAGCTATATATATACAACATATACACACTTTTCTTCTCCTCTCTTACTACTTAAACATAAATATACTTTATATTCTTTAATCCAATTTCAACAATAATCATTCCAAAAATTTTAGGGTATAGTTTGGGATATTACAAGGCCTGAGCAAAAATTAGGTCGGCTCGCTAGTTCCGAAAACCCACATGGGTAGAATAGGCAAAAATTAGAGCAACAAATAAAAAAATAAAATAAAAAGGGGGCTCGTTAGGCCAAAAATCCGCAAGGATGACCTAAACAAAAATTATGGTGGCTCGCTGGTTCTAAAACTCGCAAGGGCGAACTAGGCAAAAATTAGAGCAATATAAAAAAGAGGTGCTTAAATGGAAAATCTGAAAGGGCGGTTTAGGTAATTACCTTAAGCAGCAATAGACTCCCGACCATCTCCTTGATAATCCTAATTTAAGTTGGTCTAGTCCAACTAAAGTCTCAGCTAAGATCGCGGGTATCGGCGATAAGTCTCCTTCCATTTGGTCCATGATATCCAATACTCATGGATCAACATCGCCATCGGAAGAAACAAGCAAGAATTGGCCAAGAAAGCATAAACAAAACATACATCCCCATGCCTTGGTAGGAGCCACATGAGAAATGCAAAAGTCAGCCAAGGGACCAAGCAAAATTTGCTCACCTCTCATTAACTATAGATCTTCGGGCTTTGAAAATTGAGACAATATTTGCATCTTTTGTTGAGTTCTGAAAATCAATATAGGCAATGTCATTGGTTGATTGCTTAGATATTCAAAGATGGATTTAAACTCTTCAATCATGGGACATTTCTCAAAGTCATTTATCTTAAATGTCCTAGAATTCACATTCCAAAAGGAAGCCATGGCATGTAAAAAAGAATGGTCCAATTTAATATTTTGAAAGTACTTCAAAGTATTAATTCTAGACCAAGATATTTGTTCCCAATGAATGGCTTTCATAGTTTTAAATAAAACTGTAGACCCTTAATTTTTTACCCATGCAAATTTGATAGTCTAAAATAATTTTTGTTGTATTTTATTTATTTTAGTAATATTTTAATTACTAATAATATTTAATAGTTATTTTTAATAAAAATAAAAAATATAAAAAATAAAAAAATCGGATGGATCGGCGAGTGACACGCGACAGCCCATTTCGCCGCATATAGCAATATGGGGTGAATTGGGCACTGCCCACTAGCCCACTACGCCCGTTTTTGCTAGCACAACCCGCGCGCTGCCCATTTTTTTTACCAAACTTTATTTTACCCAGTTTTCTAATTTTGACCAAAGAATTGGTATTTCCTTATTAAAATAGGATTATGACTCTTTATTTTCCTATAAATACTAGCATTAAACACATGGATAAAAAAAAAGGAGAAAAACCCTAAAAAGAAAATCAAAGAGCTGCAATTGAGATGAAGAAAGATTAAAATAGCAAAGCAGGAACGGCAAAAGGAAATTAGTAACAAGTATCAAGTATCAATCATTATTCCATCAAAGGCAGCAATGCTGCCATTGTTATTGTTCATCCAGAAAATAATTTGGTGGAACCTTCAATGCAGGTTTTGTGTCTTAATCTTGAATTTGCTTAAACATTCAATTATTATATCACTATTGTTCTTGCTGGTTTTTGTTTGTTTATTTTTATTATCACTTTGATTCAATAATATAAATTGGTAAACATAATTATATATTATGTTCATTATTGTTTCACCCAATAGCTCAAAAATCCAGAGCAATCCAAAAGCCCAAAACTATCTTATCAATTCTCAAAACCCTAACCCAGTGCCTTAATTCCTTAATTTTCCTAAACCCTAATCTTCTTAAAACTCAATCCGAGAAAACCATAATTTATTCCCAAAATACCAAAACCTCATTTCTCAAACCCCCATCCAGTAAACCTAATAAACCCTTAAGCCCAAATCCAATAAATTTCATAAATCTTTCTCTCCAGTAAACCTAAAAAATCTTAAACCCTAATCTTTCATAAGGCACCTTTTTAACTGTAATGACCCCACCTGCACGGTCTTACGAAAGCTGATCTATTGGGCATTTTCTCCCGTAGGTGGACCGTAGTACTAGCCCTCAACCCGGTAGGCTGCCACAGTACTGGACTGCCCTCGCGGGCCCTCCAGCAGGATTTGTTTATTTGGCTCCCAAAGGAGTCACCTCACCGGATCGAACACCTGACCTCTCCCTTAAGAGAGCCAGCGAGCACAATCCAGTACCATTTCTACCAGTTGTCACATCCGTGATTTTAGAGATATAAAATTTTATATATAGTCAATATATATATCTAGAGTATAAATAATATATACATATGGTATATTAATTATATATGTTACATTAATACATTACATACTTAATATATGATACATATATAAGGTACATTGGATGTGTATATAAGATACACATTACTTGTGCATATGTGTAATGTCCAAAATTTTTGAAAAATTCTAATTTTTGAAAATTTGATAAAATAAATTATAATTTAAATGGATAAATTAAATTAATGGTTTTAAATGAAAAATGAAAGAATTTTAAATGAAAAAAATGGAATATATATGTGATATATATGTAAAATATATACAACATATAAAAGTCAACACATTTTAAAAGAAAAGTCAAAGTAAAAGGGTATTTTGGTAATTAAATCTTAGAAATTTAAAATTAATAAAATAATTTAAAAATAAATAATTTTGGATGGAAGATAATATTTTGGGGTTTTAATTAATTAAATAAATAAATAATTAAAAATATATTAAAATAATAATATATATAAGGTTGAAAATGTGAGTGGGAGGAAAGAGAAAATCATTTTTTTTTCAACTTCTTCTTCTTCTTCTTTCCTTCAAGGCTGAATTTCATGGCTTCAAGAGAGGGATTTTCTTCTTCCATACTCCAAAAATTGAAGTATTTCAAGTATTCAAAGTGGATTTTTGGTGATTTGCACAAAAATTAGTAAGTTTTCAACTCTTTTCTTTCAATTCTATAGAAAATTGGATTATGTTGAGTTTGGGATTTTGATGTAGCATGTTATAATTATTGGAATGGGTGTGTATGATGTTATTTTGGGTAGTTAACAATGATTTTAAGGTTGGATTAAAGAAATAGTTGAATTTAAGTTGAGTTTGGTGAAGAGAGAGTATTTAGGGTTGTGGAACATTTGAATTTTTGAAATCATGAGTTTTAATTGTGCAAATTGGTTCCAAATGTGTTTTTTTTATGCATAAACAAGGATTTTAAAATCAAATGATGGATTTAGTTAAGTTTGGATAGAGCTTGAAGATGGTAGTATTGATTTAGGGTTTTGGAAAAGTGAATTTTCAAAGAATGATTAATTGTTCGATTTTAATGCTTAAATCATGTTATTTAATGATATAAATGGTGGAAATAAGATTGAAATGATAATTGGATTGAGTTGGAATGGAGATCCCTCAATGGTGAAGGTTATGCCATTTTAGGGTTTTGAACATAACCATGTGGTTAATTAATGTAATTGGTTTAAACATGCTAAAACATGTTTCTAATGATATTAATAAACTTAAAATACTAATTTAAATGGCTTGATATGGTTTTTCAAAGGTGAAGCTTAATTTTGGGATTAAGTTTAGTGTGATGTTTAATTATGGTTTGATGTTGAGAATACCTTAGAATGTGATATTAAATGATTATGTGTGATCACATTTGGTATAAACATTGAGGGAGGTTGATTTTCTTCATCCAAGTGGTAAAGGGCAAGTTGGAAGGATAGAATTGGAGGTTGTGATTTGCTGAATTTTGAAAACGTCCAAATTACAAATAAAACTCTAGCAAATTTTTTTCCCAGAGATTTTCATAAAAAATATTTACTTTGGATTCCTATAACAAGCAAAGAATATTTATATACTATTTATTTTATATATTAGTATTTGAAATCTTAAAATAGAAATGTAAAATTTTTTATCAAATCGGTCTGTGACATTTTTATACCGTATATGCATATTTTATATATGTTGAAAATATGTATTGTATGTATATAGGGTATAAGGGTGTTTCATTTATTTTGGTATCAGAGCCTAGGTTTGAGGTTCTCGACCTAGGTGGGTTGTTAGGGAGAGAAAATTGGAATTTAAAAAAAAAATTTTCAATTGTGATGCATGCATTAGCACTGGCAATTTATCTGATCCCTGATGTGGCAATGTCCATTTGATATAATGGATATGAGTTGAGATGGCATCTGGGTTGCATAGATCAGAGTGGCGCAGTGGAAGCGTCATTCTAGAGATTATAGATTAAAAATTTTTGGATCTTTTATTTGAAACTTAAAATTCATAGCTGATTCAATTGATGAATAAGTGAAATTAGAAATATAATCTATGAAATGATTTAAGATATAAAAATAAAAAGTTCGAGAAATGAGCATGATAGTTACAGAAAATTTTATAGGTATACTGCAAAGTGATATTGTCTGAATTTTGGACAAATCTAGAAATGTTAGATGAGTTTGAATATTTAATAGAAAGTTTTTCTATATGTTATAATCCAATGTATAAAACTTTATAAATTTTAAAGATGGATCTCTAATTAAGAAAAATAGAAGAACACAGATTGTTGGAGTAATTCCAGCAACTTAGAATCTGTAGAAATTGAGAAAAAAAATAAATTTAGAAACTATGGTAAACCAACACAGAAATATCTAAAAATTTACACACAATATCATATGTATTCCTATAACATATGGTTAAAATGTAATGAATTTTTATTAAGGATGGGTACCTGAAAAAAATAGACAACCGAGTGTTGCCAGAGAAATTATTAAAGAGACAGATTCTCTAATTACGGAAGATTTAATTTTTAAATATATTAAATCAGCTTGGAAAAATCTAAAACTTTAAATATAAGTCCATATATATCTCAAGTGCACATGGATAAAATTTTATAAGCTTTTATAAAGAATTGGTAAGGAATATAGAAATTGAAAGTGAGATTGACATGAAACTGAGGAAGTCATGCAGTTTTGTGTAAGTAAGTAATAAATTAATTTTATGAGACAAATGAATGAAGAAAATTATAAAACTTTATATGCATATGGGTATAAGTATAGAAGGAATATGGATTTTTTAATAATTTGCAACAAAGTGTTCATAATTAAAATCAAAGAGTGAAATCATATATGATAGCGAATTATTTATTATGGGATAATGATGCATGATTTAGGGTTGAGTGTGTAAAATTAAAGTACCTAAATGGATGATATTAATTAGTGCAATGAAATGAATTATTGTTGTTTAAATGTGAATGCTATGATTTTAAGATTGGAAATGTGGCATGGATGAGATTTGGTGAGGTTCATGTTGTTGGTTGCAATATATGAAATTTGAATTTTTGAAATGGGTTTCCATAATTGTGAAAGTGATGTGTTTTGATGTTATATTAATATAAAAATAAAGTTTATAAATTTAGTTCTTGAAAATGAGATTAATAGAATGAAGTTTAAGTAGTAAGTTGGAAATTTAGAGTTGTAAGAGAATTTTGATGAAGATTATTTAGATGTTGATAGTTTAATGTTTAATAAGCATGGGAGTAATTTTGAATGAGTAATATTATTTATGAAAATATCATGTAACGTGTAATGTGGTTGATAATATAGAAATTTGTTATGAAATAAAAGGGAAATGATTAAGTAAGTAAAAATGAGTTACTTTAGGTAATTGAATTGGAAATGATGAAAAGGGATATGAAGGGTATGATAAATGCATAAAAAAATGTGAGAGAGATGTCACATTAGAAATGTGACTAAGATTTGTGTGAGGTGTTAAAATATATGTATATATATATATATGATAAGAAAATTATTTAAGAGATGGGCGATTAAAGAAGGATGATGTTAATTATATTGTGGTCAGAGTGTATATATATGTTGAATTGATGAATAACCTAAGTAATGTCAAAAGAATGAGAAATGATAATGTTCTCTAAAAGGTGATAAATGTTAAGTTTGTATAGGTTGTATGAAAAAGAGGAATTGAGCATAATTGTATGATTTGTGTGATGAGATTTTTTTTTCTATATGAACACAAATATGATATGTAAGAAAATGTGGAAAGTAAGTCACATTGTGATTATGACTTACAAAGGTGTAAATGGATGATTAAAAAAAATGTTATCGAGTGTTTACTACCTTATACAAATACATGTTTGGTGATATTGAGAATGATATTGCATGTATTAATAGACCTAAGAGAGATTAGGTCTTGACCTGCGTAGAGTTAGGTCATGTGATGAATTGAGATTGAGAATGGACCCGAACAGAGCTGGACGGTGAAATTGTTATTTTAACAACTGAACTTGATGATTGTATAGTGTTTTGGGCCTAAAGTACATGCCTATAAATAAGAGATTGTAAGGAAAAGGAAAGTATAATGAAGAAAGTATGGAAATGAAAAAATATATATATATATATATCTATATATGAATGAAAATTTTTATAAGAGATAGATTACAAATGGAGTAATAAATGGAAATTGTGTAAATTAGCATATGAACAAATGTGTATATATAAGAGATGTTGATGATAATATTGTTGAAACATGAGTTAGGCTAATGATGATTAAGTGATCAAGAGTAAATTGCTTTGAAACAGAGCTGGAACGTGTTAACTTTTTGTGTAGCAAAAGATTATAAAATGAATATGTGATTTTTGCGATACGAACTTAACATTGTGACTGAAAATGTTTGAAGAAGAATGATAGAGGAGCAGTATTTATTTATAAGCCACATGCTAACCATTATTATAGCATGTCTGTTGGATAGTTTTGGTGAGATTAATAGTTATGCTTTAAGAAACATGGTCAAGACTTATGGTTTGCATAGTTGTATCTTATAATTTTATACTAGAAATTTGTTTATAATTATAGAAAGTGTGGAAACAGAAGAGAATTGTGAAAATATGATGAGCTTTAAATGATGTGTAAGAAAAGTGATTTGTGTAAATAGGGTAACTATAAGAAATGTGAGAAAATGGTAAATGGAAGGAATTACGAAATGTGAGCAAGAGTTATAATGAATGTGTTTGAAAGTGGTATAAAATGAATAAGTTGATGAAAATGATGTGTAAAGTAAACGAGAATAGGGGAAGTGAATATTATCTGTAATGATGAATTCGAAGAGAATTAAAATTTGAGAATAAATTTGACCTAATAGAATTAGGTCATGAATTGAAAATAAATTGATGAATTTAAAATAGACTAAAGGTTGTTCAGAATAGAATAAGGTTGTGACGGTCATATTATGATAGTTAGATCAATTGATCTGAAATGTAATTAGTTTACAAGTATTTATTGAAGTTCAATGTGTGTAGTTGTATTAAGAATATGCAAGCTATGTGATAATGTGCATAATACAGCGTTTTGATATGTATATGCATATGAAAGCAGCTAAGTTATATTAGTTTCAAATAATTATAAGAGAAAAGTGTTATTTATAGTATAATTGGAATGAATCTTAATAAGGAAATAAGATTTTGTTGTTGTATAATGGTGAGATTAAATTAATAGGTGGTAATTGTATAAAGAGTAGGATCAAAGTGAAGATGTGTAAAATTATTGTGTTAAGATAAAAGTTATTAACATTTTAATTTAAGGTGATGAGAGTATATTTTTAAGATGATAAAGTGATCGGATATCTTGAGTGAAATAGGTGTGTGGTGTATATACATTAAGGAGATGAACAAATTTTGTCTAATGACAATTCGATTGAAGATATGATAATTCGTTATGACTATTTGAGTAAATAGACAGTATAATGATGAGTTATGGACTGGTAAAAAGGTAATTGAGAATGTACCTAAGGGGGAGAAAAGAAATTATATAATTTGATAAAATAATGATTTGGATGATTTATTACCGTACTGGATAATTTCAAGGACGAAATTATTTATGTGGAAAAAAATTGTCACATCCGTGATTTTAGAGATATAAAATTTTATATATACTCAATATATATATCTAGAGTATATATAACATATACATATGGTATATTAATTATATATGTTGGATTAATACATTACATACTTAATATTTGATACACATATAAGGTACATTGGATGTGTATATAAGATACACATTACTTGTGCATATGTGTAATGTCCCAAAATTTTGAAAAGTTCTAATTTTTGGAAATTTGATAAAATAAATTATAATTTAAATGGATAAATTAAATTAATGGTTTTAAATGAAAAATGAAAGGATTTTAAATAAAAAAGTGAAATATATATGTGATATATATGTAAAATATATACAACATATAAAAGTCAATACATTTTAAAAGAAAAGTCAAAGTAAAAGGGTATTTTTGTAATTAAATCTTAAAATTTTAAAATTAATAAAATAATTCAAAAATAAATAATTTTAATGGAAGATAATATTTTGGGTTTTTAATTAATTAATTAAAAATATATTAAAATAATATATATAAGGTTGAAAATGTGAGTGGGAGGAAAGAGAAAATCATTTTTTTTTCATCTTCTTCTTCTTCTTTCCTTCATGGCCGAATTTCATGGCTTCAAGAGAAGGATTTGCTTCTTCCATACTCCAAAAATTGAAAGATTTCAAGTATTAAAAGTGGATTTTTGGTGATTTGCACCAAAATTAGTAAGTTTTCAACTCTTTTCTTTGAATTCAATAGAAAATTGGATTATGTTGAGTTTGGGATTTTGATGTAGCATATTATAATTATTGGAATGGGTGTGTATGATGTTATTTTGGATAGTTAACGATGATTTTAAGGTTGGATTAAAGAAATAGTTGAATTTAAGTTGAGTTTGGTGAAGAGAGAGAATTTAGGGTTGTGGAACATTTGAATTTTTGAAATCATGAGTTTTAATTGTGCAAATTGGTTCCAAATGTGTTTTTTTGATGCATAAACAAGGATTTTAAAATCATATGATGGATTTAGTTAAGTTTGGATAGAGTTTGAAGATGGTAGTATTGATTTAGGGTTTTGGAAAAGTGAAATTTCAAAGAATGATTAATTGTTTGATTTTAATGCTTAAATCATGTTATTTAGTGATATAAGTGGTGGAAATAAGATTGAAATGATAATTGGATTGAGCTAGAATGGAGATCCCTCAATGGTGAAGGTTATGCCATTTTAGGGCTTTGAGCATAACCATGTGGTTAATTAATGTAATTGGTTTAAACATGCTAAAACATGTTTCTAATGATATTAATAAACTTAAAACACTAATTTAAATGGCTTGATATGGTTTTTCAAAGTTAAAGTGAGTTGAAGATGAATTTTGGGATTTAGTTTAGAGTGATGTTTAATTATGGTTTGATGTTGAGAATACCTTAGAATGTGATATTAAATGATTATGTATGATTACATTTGGTATAGGCATTGAGGGAGGTTAATTTGCTTCATCCAAGTGGTGAAGGGCAAGTTGGAAGGATAGGATTGGAGGTTTTGTTTTGCTGAATTTTGGGAATGTCCAAATTACAAATAAAACTCTGACGAATTTTTGTCCCAGAGATTTTCATATAAAATATTTAGTTTGGATTCCTATAACAAGCAAAGAATACTTATATACTATTTATTTTATATATTAGTATTTGAAATCTTAAAATAGAAATGTAAAATTTTTTATCAAATCGGTCTGTGACATTTTTATACCGTATATGCATATTTTACATATGCTGAAAATATGTATTGTACATATATAGGGTATAAGGGTGTTACAACAAAATACCAAAAATTAATTGTGAGCCTAGTTTATACTAAGAATAATTAACCATGGGCTTTATTTTTGGCATGAACCACTAGTTACTTTTTCAAGTGAGAAATCTATTTATAATAAACCTCTTAATTTAGTTTTAATCCAATATAGCATAAAAGCTACTTTAATTGGTTGAATGGATTAAAACCTAATTAATGGGAATTATCATGAATTGATTTCCATTTTTGAAAATATAACTATTGGTTGAAACGTCTGAGGGAATTATTCAAAAAACAAGATAACCCATGTTGTTATTTTGTTAACCATGTTACCTAGGAAAAGAGACTCGCCATTCGTGTGTGGAAGTTATAAGGTTGGAAGGAACGTCCTATTTTTCCTTGTTTTTTTTATTGTTTGTACATACATGCATACATGCATACATACATTCGCATCTCATATCATTGATCCTCTCTGGCTCATAGCCTTGGATTACGATAGTTTAAAAGCTTACGACAATCCGACCTATGTTGGAGACAAAGAATCTATAATGACTCAATCACTTGCTCACCAAAAGCAATGGAGCCCGAACAAATTCAAAGAATGGTGGACGACACCCTCAATGCCAAGATGGAAGAAATAAAAGAAGCCCTACCTGAGACCGTGAAGAATCAATTGGCTGCAATTTTAGGAAATAATGCCAAAGCATCTGCTAGCACTAAGAAGCCAAAGGACAAGGGGAAGGCTAAAGTTGGTGAAGTGGTTTTTGATGATGATAAGGTGATCATTGATGATGATGATGATTGGGCTTAATACTTCCAAGATCCTCAAGACAAGAAGAAAGAACCGAAGATTATTGAAAGATCAACTGTAGAGAAAATTGAAACGTCTGATGTCGAGAAGATGATTACTGATTTAGAAAAGAAATTTGAGAAGAAGTTAAAATCAAAGAGATGTCCGAGATTGACAAACTATTTGAACAAGATGAAGAAGTCCTGTACAAATTCAAGATGCCATCTTTTGCAAAGTTTGATGGAACCGAAAATCCTCACCTCCATGTGAAGCAGTATATCACTGCTATGCAATCTGCCCGAGCTACTAAGGCTTAAACTTTAAGGTACTTTATGCTCTCATTGGACCTGTTGTCCAAAATTGGTTCAACACCTTAGAGGAAAGTACTCAAAAAGATTGGGACATATTATACAAGGATTTCATTTAGCAATATGGGTACAATGTCGAGCTGGAAGTTACCTTAATGGAAGTTGAGTTCATTAGATAAAGGCTAAATTAGAATTTTATGGACTATGTCAAAAGATGGAGAAATAAGGCTGCACTGCTCAAGAAGAGGCCTGTGAGTATGATCAAATAAGGATGATTGTTAGAGGCATCCTGCCCAACCTCCGTGAAAGGTTATCTCACACTCTTATAAGGGACTTCAAAGATCTTCTCCAAGCTAGTCTACAAATTGAATAGTGGGAAAGGGAGAAGAACCACTTTTTGGCAAGAAGGAATGAGAAAGGAAGTTATCAGCCTAGTAATCAAAGTACACAAAAGGAAGCTGATGTTAATGCCACTAGTCAAGGAGGAATAAGGTAGTTTTTAGAATTAGGAAAGTCGCTGTCTTGGGTTCTCAATAAGCTACAAAAGAAGGGATTGTTACAACCCTTGACTCCTCATCCTATGCCTAATCCTTTTCCACTTAACTTTGATACTAATGCATTTTGCCAATTCCATCAAAGGCCTAGACACAAAATGGACAATTGTATGAAGTTGAGGCATGAGATCCAGAATCTAATCCACAATGGCAAGCTACCTGAGCTAGACAAGCCTAATACCAAGAATAATCCTTTGCCTAAATTTGGAAGAGTACCACCACCAACAACCTTCATGGTAGGAAAAGGATTGGAAGAAGATTTTGTTTTATCATCCTTTCAAGATGGAAATATTGAAGATGTGAAAGGAAAAGAAGCTTAACTCAACAAACTTTCCTTAGCTTGAATGTTGCTTTTCAATTTTACTTTCTTTAATATTTAATTGGAACAATCGTGTTTTTCAAATTTAAAGTTGTTTGAATAAATTACTTTCATCAAAAATTTTGTTGGTCTTTGTTCATTTTAGTGCTTAACCAATGAGGAATCTAGCTTGATGATTCTTGAATTAATATATCCAGGCATCATGATTCGAATGACTTTACTAGATGAGGGAATTATTCTATAGCATTGAGTTGTGTATGCTTACTTAAAGAGGGCTCCTGCATAATTACCTTTGTTTAGTTCCTAGCCAGTCTTAGAACATGCTTTGACAAACTTTCAAGGTGAAATTGAACTTTGCTTATTTAAGGGAGAGATGATCTAGGCATTGTTTAGTTAGCCAACACCTAGTACCCACCCTATTAAATATCAATCCCTAGTTGTCCCTTTGAGCCTTCATAAAATTTTAGCTTTCTTTTCATTGACTTAAAGACCATAAAGGTAGTTGATGTTTTCACTCCACTCATCCATTGTTAGAAACCCAAGTCGGTATAAATAAGACAACTCTTTTAGAGCTAGAACCAAAAAAAAGAACTAAAAAAAAGGTATAACCAAAAAAGGCAGTTCAGAAAGCCAACTGAGTTCTCTTTTACCTAAAGTGGCAAAAGGCTTCCATTTGGTTTATAAGGACAATTTGACTGGAATTGGTCCCACCCAACCAAAGATTTGATCAAGGAGAAAGACCATCCAGTTCTTAAAAGTTTTGTACTTGACAGTCCTACAAGAAAGAAGGACAAAATGATAAAATGCTCGAAGAAAGGGAAGAGTAAGAAAAATAAAAAGAAAGAAAAAGGAGAAGAAGAAAAGAAATGAATTTGGATACCAAACTTTTTGAAAGGGCAAAGACTATCCTAATCAAGGTCCAGATTAATGCCAAGAAGATATAAAAGGAATTTCGAGTCTAGCAAGATTGCTTCCAGCTACCTAAAGTTCAAACAAGAAATTTATAGTGTGAAGGTTTGCCCATAATGTCACAACGGCTCCAATCTCAAAATGGCTTTCATTTAACCAGTGTCCCTTATAGACCCCATTTCAAGCCTATCAAAGACTCGTTGATCTCTCTTGGTAGGTAGAGTCTATTAGTGGAGATAGTTTGGATAAGCATGCATATGAGATAGACAATATTCAAATTCAAATGAGACCTGTGGCCAAGTAATGTGTATGTGCCTATCTAAAGTACAACAATTCTTGCTTAAATAGAAATGATTGCCGAATTTAGTATGGTAACTAGGGTTGTCATGTTATAGATTATTAATTTAAAAAATCAAGTCCTGAGGTAAATTGACTTTAATTTGGCAAAGTCAACATTTGATTTCAAAATCAAAATTCAAAAATATTTTTGTCATACAAAGCCTTCAAGTTAAGAGGAGTATGTTGAACTATCGAACCTTGAAAGACACATAGGGCAAAGTAAGTGATTATTGGCAAGGTCATGACGAAGCTACCAACTGACATGCCAAAACATAGTTTGGAATGGATGTATCTCTGCTATTTTGGGCCTCCATTATTTATATTTTCAACATCTTGAAGATAAAAACCACAAATGTGAAGCATTGTTTCATTCCAATGCAAGACCTGAACGAGCATATGAAAGGAACCAATGAGAACACTTCTGATGATCACCTCGGTCTGTGAGTCGATAGAACTACTGTAAGTATTATTCATACATATCATGCATACATGAGCATATCACATCGCACTTTCTTGTCTTGTATTGTCTATTCTTTATCAAAGTGAATAGTAAACACCCTGTGAAGTAAAATATCAAAAGAAGATATCAAATCAGGGGGCATGGAAAGCCTATTACTTGAGAAAGCTCCAGTCATTTTGCAAAAGAAGAAATACATGTTTATGAAAGGAACAAGACAAAATAGAAACGTCAATCAAAGCTTGCATGGAAAAAATCTTTGGTTTGAGCCTACACAGGGAGCAAAGTTTCTCCTTTTCAATTTTTTGAGTTTATCTACAAAATATTTTCAAACTCACTTGCAAATATTTTGCCACGCAGGGGCAAGGAGAAGATATGAGGGCCAACTAAAAATAGCTAAATTTTTGCAAAAGGAAGAACAAAAGAATGGAACAACCAGTTAAGCTAGAATCCTCAACTGATAAAAGGTCAGTGAAATCCAAGTCAATCTTGGGTCCAAATACCCAATCTCGGGTCCAAGTACTCAAATCCAATTCAATCTCAGGTCCAAGTACCCAGTCATGGGTCCAAGTACCAAAATCCAATCTAGTTTCGGGTCCAAGTACCCTGTCACGAGTCCAAGTACCCAAATCCAATCCATTTTTAGGTCCAAGTACCCAAATCCAATCCATTTTGGGGTCCAAGTACCCAATCTCGGGTCTAAGCACCCAAATTCAATTCAGTCACGGGTCCAAATATCCAATCTCGGGTCCAAGTACCCAAATCAAATTCAATCTCAGGGCCAAGTTCCCAATCTTTGGTCTAAGTACCAAATCTTGGGTCCAAGTACCAAATCTCGAGTCCAAGTACCCAAATCAAATTCAATCTCGGGTCTAAGTACCTAATCTCGGGTCCAAGTATCCAAATCAAACTTAATCTCGGATCCAAGTACCCAATCTCGGGTCTAAGTACCCAAATGAAATTTAATCTCGAGTCAAAGTACCCAATCTCGGGTCGAAGTACCCAAATCAAACTCAATCTCGGGTCCAAGTACCCAAATCAAATTCAATCTTAGGGCCAAGTACCTAATCTCTGGTCCAAGTACCCAAATGAAACTCAATCTCTGGTCCAAGTACCTAAATCAAATTCAATCTAGGGTCTAAGTACCCAATCTCGGGTCCAAGTACCCAAATCAAACTCAGTCTCGAGTCAAAGTACCCATCCTCATAAAAAATCAGTCAAAGATCTTATTGCTTTTTACTCTCTTTTGCCGTAGTCTCAGATCGTTCAAGCAGAGGGCAAACTGTAGACCCTTAATTTTTGACCCATTCAAATCCGATAGTCTAAAATAATTTTTATGGTATTTTATTTATTTTAATAATATTTTAATTACTAATAATATTTAATAGTTATTTTTAATAAAAATAAAAAAATAAAAAATAAAAAATCAGACGGATAGGCGAGCGCCGCGGGGTAGCCCATTTCGCCACAGAAATTGTCTGGGGATAGCAATCTGGGGTGAATTAGGCACTGTACAATTCGCCGTAGCCAATTCTAGGGCGAAATGGCTTACCAGCTAGCCCGCCGCGCCCGTTTTTACCAGCGCAATTTCTGCCAGTGCAGCCGTGGGCCCAGCAGCCCGCACGCTGCCGATTTTTTAACCAAACCTTATTTTATCCAGTTTTCTAATTTTTCCCAAACAATTGGTGTTTCCTTATTAAAATAGGATTGAGACTCTTTATTTTCCTATAAATACTAGCATTAAGCACATGGATGAAAAAAAGGAGAAAAAACCCTAAAAAGAAAAGCAAAGAGCGGCAATTGAGATGAAGAAAGATTAAAATAGCAAAGCAGGAATGGCAAAAGGAAATTAGAATCAAGTATCAAGTATCGATCATCAATCCATCAAAGGCAGCAATGCTACCTTTGTTATTACTCTTCCAAAAAATAATTTGGTGGACCCTTCAACGCAGGTTTTATGTCTTAATCTTGAATTTGCTTAAACATTCAATTGTTATATCATTATTGTTCTTGCTGGTTTTTGTTTGTTTATTTTTATTATCAGTTTGATTCAATAGTATAAATTGGTAAACCCTAATTATATATTTTGTTCATTATTGTTTCATCCAATAGCTTAAAAATCCAGAGAAATCCAAAAGCCCTAAACTATCTTATCAATTCTCAAAACCCTAACCCCTGTGTCTTAATTCCTTAATTTTCCTAAATCCTAATCTTCTTAAAATTCAATTCGAGAAAACCATAATTTATTCCCAAAATACCAAAACCTCATTTTTCAAGCCCCCCATCCAGTAAACCTAATAAACCCTTAAGCCCAAATCCAATAAATTTCATAAATCTTTCTCTCCAATAAACCTAAAAAATCTTAAACCCTAATCCCAACTTTTAAAATTATAAACCCTATGTCTTAAGGTTCCAAAACCCTAATTTCATGATATTAGACTTAAACCCTAATTTGATTAGCCAAAAAGCTTACTACTTTCTTAAATTTATAAAACCCTAATCCATTCCATTTTTCCAAAAATCCTCACAGTAGCCTAAATAATAAATATAATAATTTCAAAATCCCAAAAACCTAAATGTTAATTAAAGAACCCTAGATTAAGACATAGACCTAAATTTGTATCTTTATTACTTTATTTAATTTTAGATATGATTATGTAGTTTATTATATGTTTTGATGGTTGAATTATTTAATATCAATGCTTGATTTATTTAATTTATGATGGATGGATATTATCTTTATTATTATGATTATTATTTGGTTGTTTATGTATTAAAATTGTAAGAGGTATGTTTTCACTTTGTGGGTACCTCATTAATTAATTTATATGTAATTTAAATTGCTTTTATATTTTGGACCAATGTAAAGGACATGTTTCCACGTTTTGATGGGTGTCCTATTTAGTTTAGACACGGACGATGTAAGGACATGTTTCCATCCTCGGATGGGTGTCCATTTATTTGCTTTGTTTGGACATTGCTTTGATTATAATATAATGATGCTTTATTTTAATTGTTGCATGTAATATGGATAATATTGTTATACTTAAGAATTTTATAATATTAAGACCTACAAAGGAGGTCGGTTCCAATGAACCGGGCGTTGTGGGGATGCTGGGCCTTTTCTCACCTTCCCCACACGTACCTAACTTTCTGAACCCATAAGGAGGTTGGGGATTCCTTAGGAATCGAGTCATCCACCCCTTTCTTTTTCCCAGCCCGTCCGGGTGGCGACTCCATTTTCTCTTGGCTTAGGCCCGTGTTCTCTAAGGTTCCGAGCCTAAATAGTGCCGAAATTGCAAGAACTATTCCACCGGGAGTGGGGGGGAAATCCCTGCTCACAAAACCTTTTATTTTCTTCAAATTGAGTTATGTCATTGTTGAAAGTTGAAGGAAAATTAAATTTGTTAAAAGGAATTTTGATGCTGAAATTGAAAATTCCTAAAAATTTTCCTAGATTCTGTATGGGGTCATAGCATGGAAAGTGGATTTATATAGGGTCATTGGCCATACCAATCTGACAAGGAATGGCTTGAGACCGAGATGCGTAAGGATAGGAAATCAATGACAAAAAGGTTTTGAGTTGCTGCGTTGCCTTCGATGTTATGAATCAGTGCTACTGTAGAATTCTAAATTATGAAATGAAGGACCAATGATTGTACTGTAGTAATAATAATAGCAATAAAAAATATAATAAAAAAAGAGAAAAGAAAAAAAATTGAAAGTCAAAAGGTGCAGTAAAAGTGCAAATTATAATTATAATTATAATTATAATTATCATTATTATTATTATTACTAATAGTAATACAATATTTTCTCAATTAATACAATAATAATGGATCACTGAGAAGGAGATGGTGGATCATAATCAAATAAAGCCCTAAAAAAGTCATTGCCTATTGGAGGAGGAGGCATATCATCTGTCTCAAGTCCACCTGAAGAAGGAGCACCTGAACCTCTATTACCCTGGAATTCAGATCTACAACGATCCTTATTCGAAGTAGGCGAAGGAATCTTATGGTCATCAGTTTGGGGCTCCCTAGAAGATGAAGCACCAGGATCCCTCAATCCCTGGAACCGAAAGTCTCAAAAGTCTTGCTCTGACTGATGATACAATTTTTCAAAATGGGCAACTTGTTAACGACTAAAAACTAACTCTTCTTGCTGTTTCTTATTTTGTTCCTCAAGCATCCATTGTGAGTCAGAAAGGAAAGGGTAAGAGCATAAATAATCATGCATACATGTAGCATAAATCATCATGGAACATGATAACCTATCATATAACTCATATCAACGGCTTGCGGATGAGATGGCATCTCCAGTTGATAAGAATGAGAAAATGGAGGGGCAGCAGAGGAAGGTCCAGCCTTGTAATATCCCAAACTATACCCTAAAATTTTTGGAATGCTTATTGTTGTATTTGGATTAAATGTTATAAGTGTATATATGTTTAAGTGGAAAGTTAAGAAAGGAAAGAGAAGTATGTAATAATGCTTAAGAGGAGTGTGTATATGTTGTATATATAGAGATATATACAACATATATAAGTCAACTAATGAGATGGTCAAATGAGAAGTTATTGATTATTTTAAATGGAAATTAAATTAAGTGGAAGAGGATATTTAAAATATTTTATTATTTAAATTGCTTGGTGGAGATTAATTGGAAAATTATGTGGTTTAAGAAGTGAGAGTTGTTTGACTTTTTTATCATCTTCTTCTTTCTTCTTGTGCTTAGCCGGCCATCACCATTAATAAGAGGGAAAGAGAGATTTTGTTCTTCCAAACTCAAGATTGAAGGGTGTTTCAAGTGATCAAGTTGGAATTTTAATGATTTTCTTCACTTTTGGTAAGTTTCCAACTTGTTTCCTTGGTTTTCTTTTGAGTTTGTGTGTTGAGTTTGGTGTATGGTTGTTAATGATATGTGTATGGTTAATTATGATGTGTTTGAGATTGTGTTGTCTATTTGGCTTTGATTTTGGGGTGGTTTGAAGGAAAGGTTAAATTTGGTGATGGAAAGCAAGTGTTGTGGATTGTGTATGTGTTGAAATGTGAAGATGGTTGTGATTGTGTTTTTATGTATGTATTGAGTTGTTTTGGTATTTATGCAAGTTTATTATGGCTTATTGATGGTTTTGGGTAAGATTGTTTGGAGTGGAATAGGGTTAAGTAAGTTGTATGTTGGATGTGGTGTTGTTAGTGTCAGAATTAGGGTTTTGGCCTGACACCCCCATGAGCACGACCAAGTTTTTGGGCGTGTCAATGGTTCTGTTTTCTGGATGGGTGACACGAGCAATTGTAGACCCTTAATTTTTGACCCAGTCCGGTCCAATATATTTTAATTAGTCCAAAATAATTTTTGTATTGTCCAATATATTTTAATTAGTCCAAAATAATTTTTGTTATCTTAATTAAATGATATTTGCTTTAGTATTTAATTTTTATTAATAAAAATATAATAAATATAAAAAAATCGGCGATGAAAATTTTCGTCGCATAAAGGGGTTGCGGCGAAATGGCCTGTAGGCCAATTCTCGCCCGCAGCCAGCTGCGACAGTTTTTTTGCCGGCGCAATTTTTCAGCAGCAGTTTTTTTTCGCCAGCGAAATTTTTTCGACGCAAAATTTTCCAAAACCAAATACAATTAGGTTTCGGTTTCCTTTCTTAATCAATGTTAGATTCCGTGAATAACTAAAATTAATCATAAAATTCTTCTATAAATAAGGACAATAACAACACAAAAAGGGGATCGGATTTTAGGTTGAAATTGGAGATCAAAATTGAGGAGGAAAACTTTGAATTCCTTTTGGTAGTAAAATCGATCGGATTTTTGAGAGCAAATAAGCAATTCAATCCATCAAAGGCAGTAAAGCTTGTCTTTGTTCTTATTCATCCAAGAAGAAATTTTTGGTGGAACCAACAAATGGAGGTATGAATGTCTAACTTCTTTCACAGTAGTTTCAATAATCCAATTATCTCTTTCGATTTAAAAACCCTAGAGCTTTAATTTACCTTTTCTAAAGCTTAAACACCTTAATTCATCTCTTTGTTTTTCAAAAATCTTAAAATTGTTATTTTTATTTCTTCAAAATTTACCAAAACCCTAATTTGAATCAGTTTCTTTTCAAAACCCTAAATTGAATCTGTTTCTTTCCACAAACCCTAAAAAGTATCTTTTTGTTTCTATAAACCTTAAATCATTTTTTATTATTTTCATAAAACTTCATAAAATTATCAATTGATTTTCAAATTCTAAAATTTAATGCATTCTCTGAAACCCTAATTCTAAAATTCTAGAACCCTAATTCAACTCCAAAACCCAAAACAGTAAACTCTAAATTAGCTAACCTAAACCCTAATTTTTCTAAACCCTAATTTTTAAAACCTTAAAACCATATAAATCAAAATGTTATAATTCTACACATTAAGCATAAAAACCATAATCAGTAACCGTAAATCATAAATCTAAATGTTTTAAAGTGTTCAAACCCTAATTTTACTTCTCAAACACTAATTTGGTTAATAAAAGAACTTTATCAACCTCTTAAATTCTAAAACTTGGCTCCATCTCAATTCTTTTAAAATTTCCAGTAGCTTAAACCCATGAATTCCCAAAACCCTAAACACATTAAATAAAGAAACTTAAATAGAAACAGTAGCCCTAATTTAATCTTTACTTGCTTTATTTAATTTTATCTTTGATTATGTAGTCTATTATATGCTTTAATTTACTTTCAATGCTTTGTTGACTTATTTAAGTTTGATGCTTGATTTATTTAGTTTATCATGGATGAATGTTTATTTTATATTTTGATTAATACCTTTGATAAATGATTTATTTATGATGAATGGTTATTTACTTTTATCGATTTATTTAGATTTCCAAATGTTGTAAGAGGTATGTTTCCACTTGGTGGGTATCTCATTAGTTAAATATCATGTAATTTAAATTGCTTTTCTATTTTAGAACCAATGTAAAGGACATGTTTCTAGCTTTCGGTGGGTGTCCTATTTAGGCATGGAATATGTAAGGGCATGTTTCTATCTTCGGATGGGTGTCCATTTATTTGTTTTGCTTGGACATTGTTTTGATTTTCAATATATCGATGCTTTATTTTAATTATTGTGTGTAATATGGATAATGTTGTTATATTTAAGAATTTTATAATATTAAGACCTGTTGTAACACCCCTTCCCGACCTACATGTGTAAGCTGAGTAGAGGCGCCACACTAACCTAATGTTGCTACCAATTTTACTTAGTCAAATTTTAATTCCGATTTTTTTTTACAAAAATTTTGCCATAGTTTCGCCTAAAAATTGAGTCCCAAGTGTCGACAAAACCGGTTTTTTTCTTATTTTTAAAAACATTTTACACAAACCAATGCAAACAAAATCATTCTCAGTACACTCCCAATAAATCCCCCTTATAACCTCAACTACAACCTGCAAAAAGAATTTACACTTCTAGTGCAACATAAAATAAAGGTTTTGTGACAACCCCTATATTTAAATATTACACAGCGGAAGTTATAAAATATTTACATATTTACATACTAAACATTTCTTTACAAAATATAAAGAAATATACATGATTGGCAAGTCTGCTCTGATCTTTAAGCTCCAAAAATGGATTCAACAAGGTCTACTCTCACTTGGTCTTGATGAACTCTCGGGTTCAACTCTATCCACTCTATTACCTGCGCGATTAAACACTATCGCGCTAAGCCAACGACTTAGTAAGATAAAACATGTTAATGGTATGCTTAAATGTAATGCAATGCCACATATGTTATTGATAAGATCAACATCATAAATATAAAGTTAACACATAATTATGCATTTCACAAATCATAGTCATATGAGTATACCACATTTCAACATCTTTCCACATTCAACATTACTCAATCATACTCAATAACCAACATCTCATTTCATTAACTCATAACATTATTTAGGACATTCATATAACCTTGACACCTATGGGCCCAACAAGTATTTAATATGATATTCAGAGTTACTGATTTGGTTCATAGTTACAATAATCACGCCCGTAGGCAATGTATATACATGTATCTCTATCCATGGATAGTGTAACAGACCCAGTCTCTTGGACCATCACTCAACACATATGAGGAGATCCTCAACCCGGCAAGACTGTTACAAATCATATATCTTATATTCACAATTCTCATAGTGTAACAGACCCAGTCTCTTGGACCATCAACTCAACACATATGAGGAGATCCTCAACCCGGCAAGACTGTTACCTTTCATCATTTCTTAGGCATGCCACCCAAATCCAGAACTCTGAAACTGAATAACATATTAAACAAACAATTCATTTATTATATAGTTACCATTTCCATTCTCAAATTCTCATCACATTTAGGCAAACATGCCTTCTTTCTTTCAATATCATCATCATAGCCAATCACAATTGTCTCATATCATGTCTTATTTGAATTATCATTTCAATTTCAATGTATATTATTCATGAAACACATAACCATTCACAATGCATAACATAACATTGTTCAATCTCAACAATGCAATTAGGGCAAAGAACAATTGATATGATTCATATGAATAATACATTCTGTTTTTAGACTCCATTTTATCCTTATTTTGAAAAATTGTATAAAATAATCTACTTGATTAAAAATTCTAAAATTTTTACAGAATTTAGTTTTGTATCTTAAAATAATTCCTTTAAAATTTCAGATCAAACTGAACACAAAATCTTGGTCAAATAGTTCACCTAACCAGACTGCCCCAATTGCCCTGCATCCTGGCAGCAGTTCTGAACTTTGTGAATTCCATAAATCAAATTCAATCAACGTGGTTCCAAATTATTTTTCTCAAATACTAGACTCACTAAGAAACAACATATCCAAAATTCAATTGGATATGATTTTTCTACATTTTATTAAAAATCCCGAAATATAGCTGTCTCAGTTAAGGTACCTGCTGGAACAGTTCTACTAAAAATAATCTTTCTAAACTCATAACCATTCCAAAATCGAATCAACATATTTTTCAGTCATTCTAGACTCATAGAGGCACAACATATCAAAAATTCACTTCAAGAACAGTTTTCTATAATTAATTAAAAATCATACAAGTCACAGCCTTTACTAATTGTAAAACAGAAAAAGAATTTCACTAAACACAACTCATCTCATCATCAAACCAACAAACCCTAATTCCTTTCTCACACCACTTCAAAAGAATTGAAGAATTTAAAGAAAAGATCTTACCTTAGATGAAGAAATCCACAAATCTTTAACCAACACCCTTGCTTCCTTCTTCAAATTGCTTCAAACCTCAAGATCACCTCTCTTTCTCTCTTGGTTTTTGGAGAGCCGGCACCTCTTGAAAGAAAGAAGGAAATGATGAAGACACAAAGTCAATTTTTGCTTTTAATCTCCACCAAGTGATCTTATCCAAGCAATTACCAAAATGCCCTCAATCATATAACTAACTTTTTGTCTCATATAAGCCCTTATATGTAATTGCACACTCAACACAAAAATATCTCTCTTCCATTGACTCTATATTTGACCAATTTATATGTTATATATATCATCATATACACAACATATACATTTGTCTCTAAACCCTAAATTTCTTCTCCAAAACACATACAAAAACATTCTCTTCCAATTTCTTATCAACTTATCATATATACATAATTCAAGTGCAACAACACTAACACCAAGACTACTAGGGCATAATTAGGGATATTACAATTCTCCCCCTCTAGAAAGAAATTTCGTCCTCGAAATTACCTGAAATTAACTCTGAAATAACTGAGGATACTGGTCTCGCATGGTATGCTCACTTTCCCAAGTTGCTTCTTCTTTTGCATGATTCTTCCAGAGAATCTTCACCAATGGCACTCTCTTGTTTCTCAACACTTTCACATCACGTGCCAAGATAGCAACTGGTTCCTCTTCAAAAGTCAAGTCTGGGCTCACTTCAACAGATTCAAAAGGCAACACATGAGATGGATCCGACCTGTATCTCCTCAACATAGAAACATGGAATACATTATGAATACGATCCAACTCAGGTGGCAAAGCAAGTCGATACGCCACTGGCCCAACTCTTTCTAACACTTCATACGGCCCAATGAAACGAGGACTCAATTTTCCTTTCCGACCGAACCTCAAAATCTTCTTCCAAGGAGACACTTTCAGAAATACCTTATCTCCAACATCAAACTCTATATCTCTCCTTTTCAGATCTGCATAAGACTTCTGTCGGTCTGAAGCTGCTTTTAACCTGCCTCGAATCAACTTTACTTTTTCTTCAGTTTCTTGAATCAAATCAGGACCAACCAACTTATTATATCCAAGCTCATTCCAACAAAGAGGTGTCCTACACCGTCTGCCATACAATGCTTCAAACGGTGCCATACCAATGCTGGATTGGTGACTGTTGTTGTAAGCAAACTCCACAAGAGGTAAAAACCTATCCCAACTTCCAGAGAAATCGATGACACAGCTTCTCAACATGTCCTCAATAATCTGTATCACCCTCTCTGACTGTCCATCCGTCTGTGGATGAAAAGCAGTGCTGAAGTGCAGTCGAGAACCTAAAGCACTATGCAAACTCTTCCAAAATCTGGAAGTAAACCTGGGATCTCGATCAGACACTAAAGAAGTTGGAACACCATGCAGTTTCACAATCTCATGGATATACAGCTCAGCCAATCTCTCCAAAGAGTAATCCATTCGAACCGGAAGAAAATGAGTTGTCTTAGCCAATCTATCCACAATCACCCATATGGCATCATGCTTCTTTTGTGTCAATGGCAAACCAGACACAAAATCCATTGTTACTCTTTCCCACTTCCATTCTGGCACTGACAATGGTTGAAGCAACCCGGTTGGAACTTGATGCTCTGCTTTAACCTTCTGACAAGTGAGACATTTCGATACAAACTCAGCAATGTCTCTCTTCAAACCAATCCACCAATAATGCTGTCTCAAATCATGATACATCTTCGTATTACCCGGATGCATAGCAAACATTGACTGATGAGATTCTTCTAAAATGACTCTTTTCAAATCAGCATCATCGGGTACACACAATCGGTTCTTAAACCAGAGACTCCCATCATCTTTCACAACAAAATCTCTAGTCTTCCCATTCTGACAATCTGAAATAATCTTCTGAATCTTCATATCAATCAACTGAGCCTCTTTGATCTGATCTAACAAAACTGGTTTCAAAAGCAACTGTGCCAACAATGCACCATCATCACAAGGTACAAAACTGGCATGCAATGCTCTCAACTCAACAAGCAACGAGAGCGAGTAAACTGTTAAACCAGCTAAAGACTTCCGACTCAAAGCATCAGCAACAACATTTGCTTTACCTGGATGATAGTCAATCAAGCAGTCGTAGTCTTTAATCAATTCTAACCATCTCCTCTGACGAAGATTGAGTTCTTTCTGGACACCCAAATACTTCAAACTCTTGTGATCAGTGTAGATGAAACATTTCTCCCCAAACAGATAGTGGCGCCAAATTTTCAATGCAAACACAATGGCAGCCAATTCCAAATCATGGGTCGGATAGTTAAGCTCATGCGGTTTCAACTGTCGAGATGCATAAGCTATAACTTTACCTTCCTGCATCAACACACATCCCAAACCACTATGTGAAGCATCACTGTAAATCACATATGGTTTGCCTTCTACAGGTAAAGTAAGAACAGGCGCTTGAGTCAACATATCTCTCAACTGCTCAAAGCTCGCCTGACACTGATCTGTCCACAAAAACCTCACTCCCTTACGAAGCAATCTGGTGAGTGGAGTAGCTATCAAAGAAAATCCTTTCACAAACCGCCGGTAATAGCCTGCCAAACCTAGAAAACTTCTAATCTCTGTCACAGACTTAGGTGGACTCCAATTCAGAATAGCTTCAACTTTACTTGGATCAACTCTAATGCCTTCTGCTGAAACAATATGTCCGAGAAAAGCTACTTGATCCAACCAGAACTCACACTTCGACAATTTAGCAAACAACTGCTTCTCTCTCAAAATCTGCAACACAATCCGCAGATGCATATCATGTTCCTCCTCATTCCGCGAATACACCAGAATGTCATCGATGAAGACCACTACAAACTGATCTAGATAGGGCCTAAATACCCTATTCATCAAATCCATAAAAGCTGCAGGTGCATTCGTCAGACCAAAAGGCATAACTAAAAATTCATAATGCCCATATCTGGTCCGAAAAGCTGTCTTCGGAACATCTTCAGCTCTGACTCTCAGCTGATGGTACCCTGATCTCAGATCAATTTTGGAAAACACAGCTGCACCCTTCAACTGATCAAATAGATCATCGATTCTAGGCAAAGGATATTTATTCTTAATGGTCACTTTGTTCAATTGCCTATAATCGATACATAATCTCATAGTACCATCTTTCTTCTTCACAAATAGCACAGGAGCTCCCCAAGGAGAAACACTGGGGCGAATGAATCCTTTGTCCAACAACTCCTGTAATTGCACTTTTAACTCCCTCAATTCTGCTGGTGCCATTCTGTAAGGAGTAATCGAAATAGGAGTGGTACCGGGCAACAATTTGATACCAAACTCCACTTCTCTCTCAGGAGGCAATCCTGGCAACTCCTCTGGAAATACATCCGGGAACTCAGCAACTGTGGCAATGCTATCAATAGGGGAACCCTTCACTCTAGTATCCACCACATGAGCAAGATAGGCTTCACACCCCTTTCTAATCAACCTCCTGGCTGCAACAGTTGAAACAAATAAGGAGGCTAGCTGTTCCTGCTCATTAGATACTATCACCTCTCTACCATCACCCGTTCTCAAAGAAACAATTTTCTTTTTACAATCCACCATAGCTCCATGTCGAGATAGCCAATCCATACCTAAGATCACATCATATTCCTTAAATGGCATCTCAATCAAATCCCCAAGGAACTCCTCACCCTGCACCACTACTGCACTATCTCTATGCACCTTACTCACAACCACACTATGCCCTAACGGATTTGTCACCAACACATCAAATCCTAGGGACTCAGCATGCACATCAAATACAGGCAAAACAGATGCACTAATATATGAATGCGTGGAACCCGGATCAATCAAAGCAAGTACTGGAGTATTAAATAAAGAAAAAGTACCAGCTATGACTGCCGATGTATCTGGCTGCCTCTGCATAACATACATCCTCTGGGAAGATCCAACCTCCTCTGGTCTACCCTCCCTGGATGTAGCACCTCCTCTAGAACTGAATCCTGGTCTACCTCCCCGGCTGGCACCTCTGCCTCCTCTACCTCCCCTCACACTAGCTCGAGAAGCAGCAGAATCAACTGGCATCTGCTCCTGCCTCTCAGGACAGTCTCTCACAAAGTGGTCAGGTGATCCACACCTAAAGCATACCCCTGATCTACTATGCCTCCAACAAACGCCCCCATGTCTTCCACCACACTGGTTACACACAGGTAAGGTGGATCTCTGAACTCCAGGAGTAGGAGCACTCGCTACTGAAGCTGCAGGTCTAAATCTCTGCCTCTGGAACTGCACTGACCTACCAGCTGATCTTTGACTTCTACTGACCCGAGGAGCAAAGCTTCCCTTACCTCTTTTAGCAGAAGAAGACTCTGCCTCAAATTGGGGCCTTCTAATCCTAACCTCTTCCTCAGAAGCAGCTGCAATATTCTGAGCTTTCTCCACACTCCGAGCTGCTGCCACAAGCTGAGAAAAATCCTGATACCGAGAACCAGCCACATGGCACATAAGAGAGGGCCTCAACCCCTCCTCAAATCTCCGGCATCGATCTATCTCATCCGATATAATGCCCCCGGCATACTCACTCAACCGGATAAATTCAACCTCATACTCCGTCACAGTCCGGTTGTTTTGCTTCAAATCTAAAAACTCTCTCTTCTTCCCATCTTTATACTCCCTCGGAGTATACTTCAACTCAAATTCCCTCAGAAAATCAGTGTAAGACAATGTTGGAGGATCATCCATAGAATGGGGCACCGTCTTCCACCAACTATAAGCATCCTTCTGTAACAATGATCTTGCATAATCAAACTTTTCCTCTGGAGTGGCTTGCAACTGCACAAATATTCTCTGAACTTTGTCTAACCATTGCTCAGCCACAACTGGATCAGTAGTACCTATAAAATCCTCTGCTCCAAACTTCCTTAGTTTATCATATTGCCTCACTGCTACCAAAGGCTGTGGGGGTGGTGGTGGTGGCTGTGGTTGCACTGGTGCTGGCCTCAAAGCCTCTATCACATGCCTAACCCAAGCTGGCGGAACCTCCTCCCCAGCTGATCTCCCTGACACCGAAGCAGGTGCCTCCTCAACACTAACAACCCTAGCTCCATCATCAGGGGCAATACTCTCGGCACTACCCTCAACCGACTGTCGTGAGTGAGAATCCATCACAACCTAACACTGCAAACACAGCAGATTATATCTTATTAAAGATCAGAGACTGCCAATCTCAAACGTATATGTTATTCAAAACCACTTTTTAAAATCAAAATAGTCTTTTTCTTACATTTTACCTAGGTTGAGAATCTCAAACCTAGGCTCTGATACCAAAAATTGTAACACCCCTTCCCGACCTACATGTGTAAGCTGAGTAGAGGCGCCACACTAACCTAATGTTGCTACCAATTTTACTTAGTCAAATTTTAATTCTGATTTTTTTTTACAAAAATTTTGCCATAGTTTCGCCTAAAAATTGAGTCCCAAGTGTCGACAAAACCGGTTTTTTTCTTATTTTTAAAAACATTTTACACAAACCAATGCAAACAAAATCATTCTCAGTACACTCCCAATAAATCCCCCTTATAACCTCAACTACAACCTGCAAAAAGAATTTACACTTCTAGTGCAACATAAAATAAAGGTTTTGTGACAACCCCTATATTTAAATATTACACAGCGGAAGTTATAAAATATTTACATATTTACATACTAAACATTTCTTTACAAAATATAAAGAAATATACATGATTGGCAAGTCTGCTCTGATCTTTAAGCTCCAAAAATGGATTCAACAAGGTCTACTCTCACTTGGTCTTGATGAACTCTCGGGTTCAACTCTATCCACTCTATTACCTGCGCGATTAAACACTATCGCGCTAAGCCAACGACTTAGTAAGATAAAACATGTTAATGGTATGCTTAAATGTAATGCAATGCCACATATGTTATTGATAAGATCAACATCATAAATATAAAGTTAACACATAATTATGCATTTCACAAATCATAGTCATATGAGTATACCACATTTCAACATCTTTCCACATTCAACATTACTCAATCATACTCAATAACCAACATCTCTTTTCATTAACTCATAACATTATTTAGGACATTCATATAACCTTGACACCTATGGGCCCAACAAGTATTTAATATGATATTCAGAGTTACTGATTTGGTTCATAGTCACAATAATCACGCCCATAGGCAATGTATATACATGTATCTCTGTCCATGGATAGTGTAACAGACCCAGTCTCTTGGACCATCACTCAACACATATGAGGAGATCCTCAACCCGGCAAGACTGTTACAAATCATATATCTTATATTCACAATTCTCATAGTGTAACAGACCCAGTCTCTTGGACCATCAACTCAACACATATGAGGAGATCCTCAACCCGGCAAAACTGTTACCTTTCATCATTTCTTAGGCATGCCACCCAAATCCAGAACTCTGAAACTGAATAACATATTAAACAAACAATTCATTTATTATATAGTTACCATTTCCATTCTCAAATTCTCATCACATTTAGGCAAACATGCCTTCTTTCTTTCAATATCATCATCATAGCCAATCACAATGGCATTGTCTCATATCATGTCTTATTTGAATTATCATTTCAATTTCAATGTATATTATTCATGAAACACATAACCATTCACAATGCATAATATAACATTGTTCAATCTCAACAATGCAATTAGGGCAAAGAACAATTGATATGATTCATATGAATAATACATTCTGTTTTTAGACTCCATTTTATCCTTATTTTGAAAAATTGTATAAAATAATCTACTTGATTAAAAATTCTAAAATTTTTACAGAATTTAGTTTTGTATCTTAAAATAATTCCTTTAAAATTTCAGATCAAACTGAACACAAAATCTTGGTCAAATAGTTCACCTAACCAGACTGCCCCAATTGCCCTGCATCCTGGCAGCAGTTCTGAACTTTGTGAATTCCATAAATCAAATTCAATCAACGTGGTTCCAAATTATTTTTCTCAAATACTAGACTCACTAAGCAACAACATATCCAAAATTCAATTGGATATGATTTTTCTACATTTTATTAAAAATCCCGAAATATAGCTGTCTCAGTTAAGGTACCTGCTGGAACAGTTCTACTAAAAATAATCTTTCTAAACTCATAACCATTCCAAAATCGAATCAACATATTTTTCAGTCATTCTAGACTCATAGAGGCACAACATATCAAACATTCACTTCAAGAACAGTTTTCTATAATTAATTAAAAATCATACAAGTCACAGCCTTTACTAATTGTAAAACAGAAAAAGAATTTCACTAAACACAACTCATCTCATCATCAAACCAACAAACCCTAATTCCTTTCTCACACCACTTCAAAAGAATTGAAGAATTTAAAGAAAAGATCTTACCTTAGATGAAGAAATCCACAAATCTTTAACCAACACCCTTGCTTCCTTCTTCAAATTGCTTCAAACCTCAAGATCACCTCTCTTTCTCTCTTGGTTTTTGGAGAGCCGGCACCTCTTGAAAGAAAGAAGGAAATGATGAAGACACAAAGTCAATTTTTGCTTTTAATCTCCACCAAGTGATCTTATCCAAGCAATTACCAAAATGCCCTCAATCATATAACTAACTTTTTGTCTCATATAAGCCCTTATATGTAATTGCACACTCAACACAAAAATATCTCTCTTCCATTGACTCTATATTTGACCAATTTATATGTTATATATATCATCATATACACAACATATACATTTGTCTCTAAACCCTAAATTTCTTCTCCAAAACACATACAAAAACATTCTCTTCCAATTTCTTATCAACTTATCATATATACATAATTCAAGTGCAACAACACTAACACCAAGACTACTAGGGCATAATTAGGGATATTACAATTCTCCCCCTCTAGAAAGAAATTTCGTCCTCGAAATTACCTGAAATTAACTCTGAAATAACTGAGGATACTGGTCTCGCATGGTATGCTCACTTTCCCAAGTTGCTTCTTCTTTTGCATGATTCTTCCAGAGAATCTTCACCAATGGCACTCTCTTGTTTCTCAACACTTTCACATCACGTGCCAAGATAGCAACTGGTTCCTCTTCAAAAGTCAAGTCTGGGCTCACTTCAACAGATTCAAAAGGCAACACATGAGATGGATCCGACCTGTATCTCCTCAACATAGAAACATGGAATACATTATGAATACGATCCAACTCAGGTGGCAAAGCAAGTCGATACGCCACTGGCCCAACTCTTTCTAACACTTCATACGGCCCAATGAAACGAGGACTCAATTTTCCTTTCCGACCGAACCTCAAAATCTTCTTCCAAGGAGACACTTTCAGAAATACCTTATCTCCAACATCAAACTCTATATCTCTCCTTTTCAGATCTGCATAAGACTTCTGTCGGTCTGAAGCTGCTTTTAACCTGCCTCGAATCAACTTTACTTTTTCTTCAGTTTCTTGAATCAAATCAGGACCAACCAACTTATTATATCCAAGCTCATTCCAACAAAGAGGTGTCCTACACCGTCTGCCATACAATGCTTCAAACGGTGCCATACCAATGCTGGATTGGTGACTGTTGTTGTAAGCAAACTCCACAAGAGGTAAAAACCTATCCCAACTTCCAGAGAAATCGATGACACAGCTTCTCAACATGTCCTCAATAATCTGTATCACCCTCTCTGACTGTCCATCCGTCTGTGGATGAAAAGCAGTGCTGAAGTGCAGTCGAGAACCTAAAGCACTATGCAAACTCTTCCAAAATCTGGAAGTAAACCTGGGATCTCGATCAGACACTAAAGAAGTTGGAACACCATGCAGTTTCACAATCTCATGGATATACAGCTCAGCCAATCTCTCCAAAGAGTAATCCATTCGAACCGGAAGAAAATGAGCTGTCTTAGCCAATCTATCCACAATCACCCATATGGCATCATGCTTCTTTTGTGTCAATGGCAAACCAGACACAAAATCCATTGTTACTCTTTCCCACTTCCATTCTGGCACTGACAATGGTTGAAGCAACCCGGTTGGAACTTGATGCTCTGCTTTAACCTTCTGACAAGTGAGACATTTCGATACAAACTCAGCAATGTCTCTCTTCAAACCAATCCACCAATAATGCTGTCTCAAATCATGATACATCTTCGTATTACCCGGATGCATAGCAAACATTGACTGATGAGATTCTTCTAAAATGACTCTTTTCAAATCAGCATCATTGGGTACACACAATCGATTCTTAAACCAGAGACTCCCATCATCTTTCACAACAAAATCTCTAGTCTTCCCATTCTGACAATCTGAAATAATCTTCTGAATCTTCATATCAATCAACTGAGCCTCTTTGATCTGATCTAACAAAACTGGTTTCAAAAGCAACTGTGCCAACAATGCACCATCATCACAAGGTACAAAACTGGCATGCAATGCTCTCAACTCAACAAGCAACGAGAGCGAGTAAACTGTTAAACCAGCTAAATACTTCCGACTCAAAGCATCAGCAACAACATTTGCTTTACCTGGATGATAGTCAATCAAGCAGTCGTAGTCTTTAATCAATTCTAACCATCTCCTCTGACGAAGATTGAGTTCTTTCTGGACACCCAAATACTTCAAACTCTTGTGATCAGTGTAGATGAAACATTTCTCCCCAAACAGATAGTGGCGCCAAATTTTCAATGCAAACACAATGGCAGCCAATTCCAAATCATGGGTCGGATAGTTAAGCTCATGCGGTTTCAACTGTCGAGATGCATAAGCTATAACTTTACCTTCCTGCATCAACACACATCCCAAACCACTATGTGAAGCATCACTGTAAATCACATATGGTTTGCCTTCTACAGGTAAAGTAAGAACAGGCGCTTGAGTCAACATATCTCTCAACTGCTCAAAGCTCTCCTGACACTGATCTGTCCACAAAAACCTCACTCCCTTACGAAGCAATCTGGTGAGTGGAGTAGCTATCAAAGAAAATCCTTTCACAAACCGCCGGTAATAGCCTGCAAAACCTAGAAAACTTCTAATCTCTGTCACAGACTTAGGTGGACTCCAATTCAGAATAGCTTCAACTTTACTTGGATCAACTCTAATGCCTTCTGCTGAAACAATATGTCCGAGAAAAGCTACTTGATCCAACCAGAACTCACACTTCGACAATTTAGCAAACAACTGCTTCTCTCTCAAAATCTGCAACACAATCCGCAGATGCATATCATGTTCCTCCTCATTCCGCGAATACACCAGAATGTCATCGATGAAGACCACTACAAACTGATCTAGATAGGGCCTAAATACCCTATTCATCAAATCCATAAAAGCTGCAGGTGCATTCGTCAGACCAAAAGGCATAACTAAAAATTCATAATGCCCATATCTGGTCCGAAAAGCTGTCTTCGGAACATCTTCAGCTCTGACTCTCAGCTGATGGTACCCTGATCTCAGATCAATTTTGGAAAACACAGCTGCACCCTTCAACTGATCAAATAGATCATCGATTCTAGGCAAAGGATATTTATTCTTAATGGTCACTTTGTTCAATTGCCTATAATCGATACATAATCTCATAGTACCATCTTTCTTCTTCACAAATAGCACAGGAGCTCCCCAAGGAGAAACACTGGGGCGAATGAATCCTTTGTCCAACAACTCCTGTAATTGCACTTTTAACTCCCTCAATTCTGCTGGTGCCATTCTGTAAGGAGTAATCGAAATAGGAGTGGTACCGGGCAACAATTTGATACCAAACTCCACTTCTCTCTCAGGAGGCAATCCTGGCAACTCCTCTGGAAATACATCCGGGAACTCAGCAACTGTGGCAATGCTATCAATAGGGGAACCCTTCACTCTAGTATCCACCACATGAGCAAGATAGGCTTCACACCCCTTTCTAATCAACCTCCTGGCTGCAACAGTTGAAACAAATAAGGAGGCTAGCTGTTCCTGCTCATTAGATACTATCACCTCTCTACCATCACCCGTTCTCAAAGAAACAATTTTCTTTTTACAATCCACCATAGCTCCATGTCGAGATAGCCAATCCATACCTAAGATCACATCATATTCCTTAAATGGCATCTCAATCAAATCCCCAAGGAACTCCTCACCCTGCACCACTACTGCACTATCTCTATGCACCTTACTCACAACCACACTATGCCCTAACGGATTTGTCACCAACACATCAAATCCTAGGGACTCAGCATGCACATCAAATACAGGCAAAACAGATGCACTAATATATGAATGCGTGGAACCCGGATCAATCAAAGCAAGTACTGGAGTATTAAATAAAGAAAAAGTACCAGCTATGACTGCCGATGTATCTGGCTGCCTCTGCATAACATACATCCTCTGGGAAGATCCAACCTCCTCTGGTCTACCCTCCCTGGATGTAGCACCTCCTCTAGAACTGAATCCTGGTCTACCTCCCCGGCTGGCACCTCTGCCTCCTCTACCTCCCCTCACACTAGCTCGAGAAGCAGCAGAATCAACTGGCATCTGCTCCTGCCTCTCAGGACAGTCTCTCACAAAGTGGTCAGGTGATCCACACCTAAAGCATACCCCTGATCTACTATGCCTCCAACAAACGCCCCCATGTCTTCCACCACACTGGTTACACACAGGTAAGGTGGATCTCTGAACTCCAGGAGTAGGAGCACTCGCTACTGAAGCTGCAGGTCTAAATCTCTACCTCTGGAACTGCACTGACCTACCAGCTGATCTTTGACTTCTACTGACCCGAGGAGCAAAGCTTCCCTTACCTCTTTTAGCAGAAGAAGACTCTGCCTCAAATTGGGGCCTTCTAATCCTAACCTCTTCCTCAGAAGCAGCTGCAATATTCTGAGCTTTCTCCACACTCCGAGCTGCTGCCACAAGCTGAGAAAAATCCTGATACCGAGAACCAGCCACATGGCACATAAGAGAGGGCCTCAACCCCTCCTCAAATCTCCGGCATCGATCTATCTCATCCGATATAATGCCCCCGGCATACTCACTCAACCGGATAAATTCAACCTCATACTCCGTCACAGTCCGGTTGTTTTGCTTCAAATCTAAAAACTCTCTCTTCTTCCCATCTTTATACTCCCTCGGAGTATACTTCAACTCAAATTCCCTCAGAAAATCAGTGTAAGACAATGTTGGAGGATCATCCATAGAATGGGGCACCGTCTTCCACCAACTATAAGCATCCTTCTGTAACAATGATCTTGCATAATCAAACTTTTCCTCTGGAGTGGCTTGCAACTGCACAAATATTCTCTGAACTTTGTCTAACCATTGCTCAGCCACAACTGGATCAGTAGTACCTATAAAATCCTCTGCTCCAAACTTCCTTAGTTTATCATATTGCCTCACTGCTACCAAAGGCTGTGGGGGTGGTGGTGGTGGCTGTGGTTGCACTGGTGCTGGCCTCAAAGCCTCTATCACATGCCTAACCCAAGCTGGCGGAACCTCCTCCCCAGCTGATCTCCCTGACACCGAAGCAGGTGCCTCCTCAACACTAACAACCCTAGCTCCATCATCAGGGGCAATACTCTCGGCACTACCCTCAACCGACTGTCGTGAGTGAGAATCCATCACAACCTAACACTGCAAACACAGCAGATTATATCTTATTAAAGATCAGAGACTGCCAATCTCAAACGTATATGTTATTCAAAACCACTTTTTAAAATCAAAATAGTCTTTTTCTTACATTTTACCTAGGTTGAGAATCTCAAACCTAGGCTCTGATACCAAAAATTGTAACACCCCTTCCCGACCTACATGTGTAAGCTGAGTAGAGGCGCCACACTAACCTAATGTTGCTACCAATTTTACTTAGTCAAATTTTAATTCTGATTTTTTTTTTACAAAAATTTTGCCATAGTTTCGCCTAAAAATTGAGTCCCAAGTGTCGACAAAACCGGTTTTTTTCTTATTTTTAAAAACATTTTACACAAACCAATGCAAACAAAATCATTCTCAGTACACTCCCAATAAATCCCCCTTATAACCTCAACTACAACCTGCAAAAAGAATTTACACTTCTAGTGCAACATAAAATAAAGGTTTTGTGACAACCCCTATATTTAAATATTACACAGCGGAAGTTATAAAATATTTACATATTTACATACTAAACATTTCTTTACAAAATATAAAGAAATATACATGATTGGCAAGTCTGCTCTGATCTTTAAGCTCCAAAAATGGATTCAACAAGGTCTACTCTCACTTGGTCTTGATGAACTCTCGGGTTCAACTCTATCCACTCTATTACCTGCGCGATTAAACACTATCGCGCTAAGCCAACGACTTAGTAAGATAAAACATGTTAATGGTATGCTTAAATGTAATGCAATGCCACATATGTTATTGATAAGATCAACATCATAAATATAAAGTTAACACATAATTATGCATTTCACAAATCATAGTCATATGAGTATACCACATTTCAACATCTTTCCACATTCAACATTACTCAATCATACTCAATAACCAACATCTCATTTCATTAACTCATAACATTATTTAGGACATTCATATAACCTTGACACCTATGGGCCCAACAAGTATTTAATATGATATTCAGAGTTACTGATTTGGTTCATAGTCACAATAATCACGCCCGTAGGCAATGTATATACATGTATCTCTATCCATGGATAGTGTAACAGACCCAGTCTCTTGGACCATCACTCAACACATATGAGGAGATCCTCAACCCGGCAAGACTGTTACAAATCATATATCTTATATTCACAATTCTCATAGTGTAACAGACCCAGTCTCTTGGACCATCAACTCAACACATATGAGGAGATCCTCAACCCGGCAAGACTGTTACCTTTCATCATTTCTTAGGCATGCCACCCAAATCCAGAACTCTGAAACTGAATAACATATTAAACAAACAATTCATTTATTATATAGTTACCATTTCCATTCTCAAATTCTCATCACATTTAGGCAAACATGCCTTCTTTCTTTCAATATCATCATCATAGCCAATCACAATGGCATTGTCTCATATCATTTCAATTTCAATGTATATTATTCATGAAACACATAACCATTCACAATGCATAACATAACATTGTTCAATCTCAACAATGCAATTAGGGCAAAGAACAATTGATATGATTCATATGAATAATACATTCTGTTTTTAGACTCCATTTTATCCTTATTTTGAAAAATTGTATAACATAATCTACTTGATTAAAAATTCTAAAATTTTTACAGAATTTAGTTTTGTATCTTAAAATAATTCCTTTAAAATTTCAGATCAAACTGAACACAAAATCTTGGTCAAATAGTTCACCTAACCAGACTGCCCCAATTGCCCTGCATCCTGGCAGCAGTTCTGAACTTTGTGAATTACATAAATCAAATTCAATCAACGTGGTTCCAAATTATTTTTCTCAAATACTAGACTCACTAAGAAACAACATATACAAAATTCAATTGGATATGATTTTTCTACAGTTTATTAAAAATCCCGAAATATAGCTGTCTCAGTTAAGTTACCTGCTAGAACAGTTCTACTAAAAATAATCTTTCTAAACTCATAACCATTCCAAAATCGAATCAACATATTTTTCAGTCATTCTAGACTCATAGAGGCACAACATATCAAACATTCACTTCAAGAACATTTTTCTATAATTAATTAAAAATCATACAAGTCACAGCCTTTACTAATTGTAAAACAGAAAAAGAATTTCACTAAACACAACTCATCTCATCATCAAACCAACAAACCCTAATTCCTTTCTCACACCACTTCAAAAGAATTGAAGAATTTAAAGAAAAGATCTTACCTTAGATGAAGAAATCCACAAATCTTTAACCAACACCCTTGCTTCCTTCTTCAAATTGCTTCAAACCTCAAGATCACCTCTCTTTCTCTCTTGGTTTTTGGAGAGCCGGCACCTCTTGAAAGAAAGAAGGAAATGATGAAGACACAAAGTCAATTTTTGCTTTTAATCTCCACCAAGTGAGCTTATCCAAGCAATTACCAAAATGCCCTCAATCATATAACTAACTTTTTGTCTCATATAAGCCCTTATATGTAATTGCACACTCAACACAAAAATATCTCTCTTCCATTGACTCTATATTTGACCAATTTATATGTTATATATATCATCATATACACAACATATACATTTGTCTCTAAACCCTAAATTTCTTCTCCAAAACACATACAAAAACATTCTCTTCCAATTTCTTATCAACTTATCATATATACATAATTCAAGTGCAACAACACTAACACCAAGACTACTAGGGCATAATTAGGGATATTACACCTGTAAAGGAGGCCGGTTCCAATGAACCGGGCGTTGTGGCTGTGCTGGGCCATTTCTCACCTTCCCTACACGTACCTAATTTTTTGAACCCATTAGGGGGTCAGGGATTCCTTAGGAATCGAGTCATCCACCCCTTTATTTTTCCCTGCCCGTCCGGCTGGTGACTCCATTTTCTCAGGACTTAGGTTCATGTTCTCTAAGGCCCCGAGCCTAAATTGTGCCGAAGTCGCAAGAACCATTCCACCGGGAGTGGGGGCAAAAATCCTCGCTCACAGTGGTCGCTCCACTGGGGATAAGAGAAGTTGATTCCATTGGTCTTTTTATTATTCTATTCTTTCTTATAATGATATTATCCATTGAATCATATTAGATTGCATCGTGTGCGTGAGTTAGGACGCCCATGTTACTCGTGTTATGTTATGTAAGGGATACCATACTTTCACTCAAGGTTTGGAGATCGAGCATGGCATAACCACTCATAGCCTCATTCCTTTTGGTATATACTTTCTATGGGAACCTAAGCCTTTTAATCCCAAGACTAAAGCTCATGTAATTGGCCTAGTTACTTTCCTTAGGTTTTACCCCAAATCATGGCTTATTTGGCTTAAATCATGACTTATTTGGTTTGTTCTTTTTCTAATATGACCCAAGTACATTGTGAGCTCAAAATAAATTTTTTTTCTTTAAAATCCAAAAGACCAAAGCTATTTTCAAAACATTTCAAAATGGCCTTTGGACATAAAACTTTTCTAAAAATAAATCAAAAATTCTTTTGCTTATGGCCCAAATATTAAGCCCAAAATCCATTTTTTCTAAAAACTTTTTACAATGGGCTTATAAACAAAATTATGTTACAAAGAGCTTGCAAATCATTTGGGTCAATTACAAAATACCAAAAATCAATTGTAAGCCTAGTTTATACTAAGAAAAATTAATCATGGGCTTTTTTTTGGCATGAACCATTAGTTACTCTTTTCAAGTTAGAAATATTTTTATAACAAACCTCTTAATTTAGTTTTAATCCAATATAGCATAAAAGCTACTATAGTTGGTTAAATGGATTAAAACCTAATTAATGGGAATTATCATAAGTTGATTTCCATTTTTGAAAATATAACTATTGGTCGAAATGTCCGAGGGAATTATTCAAAAACAAGATGCCCCATATTGGTATTTTGTTAACCATATACCTAGAAAAAGAGACTCACCATTCGTGTGTGGATGTTATAAGGTTGGAAGGAACATCCTATTTGTCCTTGTTTATTGTTTGTGCATACATGCATACATGCATACATTTGCATCTCATTAATCCTCTTTGGCTCACAGCCCTGGATTACTACAGTTCAAAAGCTTACGATAATCCAACCTACGCCGAAGGCGAAGAATCTAGCAATGACTCAATCACTTGCTCACCAAAAATAATGGAGCCCGAACAAATTCAAAGAATGGTGGATGATGCCCTCAACGCCAAGATGGAAGAAATAAAAGAGGTCCTAGCTGAGACCATGAAGAACCAATTGACTGCAATTTTAGAAAATCATGCTGAAGCATCTGCTAGCACTAAGAAGCCAAATGACAAAGGGAAGACCAAAGTAGGTGAAGTGGTTTTTGATGATGAAAAGGTGATCATTGATGATGATGATGATTGGGCTCAATACTACCAAGATGCTCAAGACAAGAAGAAAGAGCCTAAGATTATTGAAAGATCAACTATGGAGAAGACCAAAACTTTTGATGTTGAAAAGATGATTGCTGATTTAGAAAAGAAATTTGAGAAGAAACTGAAAACCGAGGAAATGTCGGAAGTTGACAAATTATTTGAGCTAGATGAGGAAGTTCCATACAAATTCAAGATGTCATCTTTTGCGAAGTTTAATGGAACCAAAAATCCTCATCTCCATGTGAAGCAATATATCACTGCCGTGTAGTCCACCTTAGCTACTAAGGCTTAAACTCTAAGGTACTTTATGCTCTCATTGGACCCTGTTGTCCAAAATTGGTTCAATACCTTAGATGATGGGACACAAAAGAGTTGGGATATTCTTTACAAAGCCTTCATCCAACAATATGGATATAATGTCGAGATGGAAGTTACCTTAATGGAAGTGGAGTCCATTAGGCAAAGGTCGAATGAGAATTTTGTAGATTATGTGAAGAGATGGAGAAACAAGGCTGCTTTGCTCAAGAAGAGGCCCGATGAATCCGATCAAATAAGGATGATTGTAAGAGGGTTGTTGCCTAGTCTTCATGAGAGGATGTCTCATACACTCATCCGTGATTTCAAAGACCTTCTCCAAGCGGGTTTGCAAATTGAAGAATGGGAAAGAGAGAAGAACCATTTTTCAATAAGAAGGAATGAGAAAGGAAACTATCAATCTGGTAGCCAAAGTATGCAAAAGGTAGTCAGTGTTAATGCTACTAACCAAGGAACAAGGAGATAATTTTTGGAATTGGGGAAACCGATGTCTTGGGTTCTCAATAAGCTACAAAAGAAGGGATTGTTACAACCCTTGACTCCTCGTCCTTTACCTAACCCTCTCCCACCTAATTTCGACATTAAAGCATTTTGTCAATTTCACCAAATGCAAGGGCACGACACGGATAGATGTGTAAGGTTGAGACATGAGATCCAAAATCTAATTGATAATGGGAAGCTACCCGAGCCCAATAATCCAAACACCAAAGACAATCCATTATCAAAGTTTAATAGGGTACCGCCACCGGCAACCTTCATGATTGGAGGAGGTTTACATGAAGATTTTGTCATGTCTTCTTTTCAAGATGTGGGTAGAGAAGCAACCAAAGAAGAAGAGGTATGTGGTGGAATTAAACAAGTTATGGTGGGTAAAGAAGTAACAATTTGTGTTGTCAATGGGTTTTGGGATTCAAGCGATAGTGATGATGATCTTGTATCCAAGAAGGAGAAGTGGACTTGGTCCAAGCCCGAAGAAGATGAAGTAATGAACACTAGATCCGGTAAGCCTTATGCAAGGCCACCACCTAAGGAGGTTGAAACTAATAAGGGAAAGGAAGTTGAAGTAGGAAATAAAGAAGAGGAAGACGATGCTATGCTCAAGCAACTGAAATGAACCCAAGCAAGTGTTAGCATTTGGGACTTATTAGCTACTTCTAAAAAGCACCGAGAAACCATGGCCAAAGCCTTGGCTAGCATGCCAATTTCTACCTCCACGACACCGGAGGAGCTGTCAACATCATAAAAATTGGAGTGGTAATGAAATGTGAAGAGGTTCAAGAAAAGAGTGAAGTTAATATGGGAGCAGTTTCTTTTTCCGATGCGGACTTACAGGAGGAGGGGAGAGATCACATCTGCCCTCTCTTTATCAAAATAGAAGTCAAGGGGAAGAGGACTCCATGTGTGATGGTTGATGATGGGTCCACCATAAATGTTAAGATATTGCTAATGCTAGCCATGTCAACAAGGGGTCTAAACCCGACCGAAGTAACAATTCAGGCTTATGACAACACTAAGAGACATAAAGAAGGAACTTTCAAAGCTGCTGTCAAGGTTGGTCCAATTGAATCTATTGTTGAGTTTGTTGTTTTAGACATACTAGTTACCTTCGTCTTACTCTTGGGGCGACCATGGTTTCATCTTCTTGGTGGAGTTCCTTCCACCCTTCATCAAAAGATCAAGTTCCTCAACAAAGATGAGACAGTGGTCATTGAAGCTGAAGATAATGAGATTGTTAATGCTCTAATGATTGAGGGGCCTCTCAATGGTTTTCAAGTAGCTGCAATCTGATGATGAAGCAGTAGACTCCAAAGTCTTGAATATGTTGAAGAACATGAACTACCTTCCTGGAGCTGGTCTTGGAAAGGGTAAGGCTGGTTTGACAAAGCTGCCAGACTTTAGAACTCAAGCTTCCAAGAAAGAGTTGGGATATGATGAAAACAACAATTTCCAGCCAAAGAAGAGTGAGAAGATGAGCTTCCCACCACTTGAAGAGATCTTTGTCAAAGTTCCAAATATGGGACCACTCCAAGGAAAGCCCGAGCCAATCATGTTCATGGGAAAGTTGATCCCATGTTTTAAAATTATTGCAGATGTGGCCGAGCTAGTCGACCAAGTGAAGAAAGAGCTCACCTTGTCAGCCAACAAAGAAATTATTGTGAGCGGGGATTTTTGCTCCCACTCCAGGTGGAATGGTTCTTTCGACTTCGGCACTGTTTAGGCTCGGGGCCTTAGAGAACACGGACCTAAGTCCAGTGAAAATGGAGTCACCACCCGGACGGGCTGGGAAAAAGAAAGGGGCGGATGAGTCAATTCCTAAGGAATCCCCAACCCCCTAATGGGTTCGGAAAGTTGGGTACGTGTGGGGAAGGTGAGAAATGGCCCAGCACCCCCACAACACCCGGTTCATTGGAACCGGCCTCCTTTACAGGTCTTAATATTATAAAATTCTTAAGTATAATAACATTATCCATACTACACACAATAATTAAAAGAAAGCATCAATATATTAAAATCAAAGCAATGTCCAAACAAAGCAAATCAATGGACACCCATCCAAGGATGGAAACATGTCCTTACATCACATGCCTAAATAGGACACCCACCAAAAGGTAGAAACATGCGCTTTACATAGGTTCTAAAATAGAAAAGCAAATTAAATTACATGATTTTTAACCAATGAGGTACCTACCAAGTGGAAACATACCTCTTAAAACTTTTGGAAATCTAAATTAATTGATAAAAGTAAATAATCATTCATCATAAATAAATCATTCATCAAAGCTATTAATCAAAATAGAAAATAAACATCCATCCATGATAAATTAAATAAATCAAGTATTGAAATTAAATAAATTAAAGCATAAGAAATAAATCAAAGCATAATCAAGTATGGAATTGAATAAAGAAAATAAAAGTCCAATTATGGCTACTGTGACTTTTTATGGAATTAAAATAAATTAGGATTTTATGTTTTAAATGGTTGGTAAGAATCTTTGATTAACAAAATTAAGATTTGAATGATGATATCATGAAACTAGGGTTTTAAACACTTTAAAATACTTTAATTTGTGATTTTTGGTTATTGGGTTCCTAAGCTACTGTGTAAAATTTATGTTTTAATGTTTTTTAATGTTTTAAAAGGATTAGGGTTCATAAAAATTAGGGTTTAAGGTTTTAAAAGGGTTAGTGTTCATTATTTTGAATTTTGGAAGTTGAATTTTGGATTTTAGGATTTAGAAGTAGGGTCACGGGTGGTGAATATTAATCTTAGGGTTTGGAAGACAATTTAATATTTTAAGGAATTTTATGAATTTAAACAAATAAATTAAAGTTTTTATAAGTAGAAAAGAAGTTTTTTAAGGCTTTTTGAATGAAATATAACCTACTTTAAAATTTTAAAAGAAGCAGAATTTACATCATAGTTTTGTTGAAAATATGTTCAATTAGAGTTTTAAGATTTTTAAGAAGAAAAAATAACAATTTTAAGCCTTTTGGGAAGATAAACTAATGAAATAAGGTTTTTTTGGCTTTAGAAAAACTAAATTAAAGTTCAAAGTTTTTTAATTTAGATTTCATAAATTTGCTACTGTCTAAAAAAAACAATTAAAGAAAATTAATTAACACATACCTTCTTTTGATGATTTCTCTAAAAACAATTCTTCTTGGATGAACTAGCTCCAAAGAAAAGCTTTTTTTGCCTTTGATTCCTCTAAATCATGCTGCTGCTGTTCAAGAAAAAAGTTGAATTGAATTTCTTCTTTTCCTTCCTTGATTTGGTTTCAAATTTTCCAAACTACTCTTGGATTTTTGCCTCCTCAAAATTAATTGCCTTTGGTCCTTATTTACAGTGGTTTGAGGTTGTTTATTCCTAATTAGTTAAGGTAACTAATATTAATAAAAAAAAGAAACCAAAACCTAATTGGATTAGGTTTCAAAAAATTTGCGCTGCCGAAAAAAAACAGCTGCGGAAAAACAGCGCTGGCGAAAAAATCTGCTGCTGCGGCAGCGCGCGCGGAGCGGGCCGGTAAGCTATTTTGCAGGCAGAAAATTTCTGCGTGCAAAATAGCTGGGCTATTTCATTGGCAGAAAAATTTCCGCGTGCAAAATAGCACAGTGATTTCCATCGCCGATTTTTTCATCGCCTATTTTTCCGACTCCGACTCCGATTTTTATTTTTATTTTTATTTTTTGACTTTTATTTGTTTATTTCCATTTTTTATTAACAAAAATTAGAAACCAAAGCAAAAATTATTTAATAAAAATTATTTTGGACCAATTAGACAACAAAAATCATTTTAGACTAAATAAAACATATTGGACCGGATTGGGACAAAATTAAGGGTCTACAGTTTGCCTCCTACATGAATTGATCTAAAACCTTAGTGAAAGAGAGTGAAAAGTAATAAGACTTAATTTTTGATAAAACGGTTGAGGTTTTGGGTTCTGGACCCGGTTCGAGTTCTGGACTCAAGGATAATTCTAGGTTCTGGACCTAAGGAAAATTTGGGTTCTAGACCCGGTTCGAGTTCTGGACTCAAGCGAAATTCTAGGTTCTGGACCTAAGGAAAATTTGGATTCTGGACCCGGTTCGAGTTCTGGACTCAAGGGAAATTCTAGGTTCTGGACCTAAGAAAAATTTGGGTTCTGGACCCGGTTCGAGTTCTGGACTCAAGGATAATTCTAGGTTTTGGACCTAAGGAAAATTTGGGTTCTGGACCTGGTTCGAGTTCTGGACTTAAGGATAATTCTAGATTTTGGACCTAAGGAAAATTTGGGTTCTAGACCCGGTTCGGGTTCTGGACTCAAGGGAGATTCTAGGTTCTAAACCTAAGAAAAATTTTGGATTCTGGACTCGAGAGATTTGGATACTTGGACCCAGGATTGGGTACTTGGACCCGAGATTGATTTGATTTGGGTACTTGAACCCGAGAATGGGTACTTGGACTTGAGAATGGGTACTTGGACCCGAGCTTGGGTACTTGGACCCGAGCTTGGGTGCTTGGACCCGAGATTGAGTTTGACTGACCTTTTATCATTTGAGAAGTCTGACTGCTCCGGCTGTTTTATGCATTTGATTCTTCACCATCAAAATGGATCTTCATCCTTTGAGATCGGGTCTTCACCCTTAAAAATGGATATTCATCCTTTAAGATTAGGTCTTCACCCTTGAAAATGGATCTTCATCCTTTGAGATCGGGTCTTCACCCTTGAAAATGGATCTCCATCCTTTGAGATTGGGTCTTCACCCTTGAAAATGGATCTTCATCCTTTGAGATCGGGTCTTCACCCTTGAAAGTGGATCTCCATCCTTTGAGATCAGGTCTTCACCCTTGAAAGTGGATCTTCATCCTTTGAGAATGGGTCTTCACCCCGGCTTCAACTCTTTTAGCTGCATTGGTCTTTTGTCTTTTGCATCTTCATTCTTTTGAGAGTTCTAATGTTCCATTCTTTTGTTCTTTCTTTTTGCTAAGATTTAGCTATTTCTAATTGGACCTTATATCCTCTCCTTACCCCCTGTGTGGCAAAATATTTGTAAGTGAGTTTAAAAATATTTGGTATATAAACTCAAAAAATTGAAAAGGAGAAACTTTGCCCCCTTGTGTAGGCTCAAACCCATGATTTTTCTATGCGGACTTTGATTGATGTTGTTGTCATCTAGTTCTTCGTACAAGCATGCATTTCTTCTCTTTACAAAATTACAGGAGCTTTCTCAAGCAATGGGCTTTCTATGCCCCCCTGATTTGATATCTTCTTATGATTCCTTACTTCACAGAGTGTTTGCTGTTCACTTTGATAAAGAATACAAGACAAGAAAGTGTCATGTGATATGCTCATGTATGCATGTTATGCATGAATAATACTTACAGTCGTTCCATCAACTCACAGACTGAGGTGATTAGCAAAAGTTCTCTCATTGGTTCCTTTTTGATGCTTGTTCAAGTCTTGTATTGGAATGATTGAAAGCTTTGCATTTGTGGCTTTTATCTTTAAGATGATGAAAACATGAGTGGTGGAGACCCTAAGCAGCAGAGTCAGGGATGCATCTATTTCCAACTATGCTTCAGCATGTCGGTTGATAGCTTCTTCATGACCTTGCCAATAATCATTCCCTTTGCCCAATATGTCCTTTGGAGGTTCAACATACTTCCCTTAACTTGAAGGCTTTGTATGACAAAAACATTTTTTATTTGATTTTTTGAATTTTAATTTTGAAATCAAATGTTCACTTTGCCAAATTAATGTCAATGTACCTCAGGACTTGATTTTCCAAATTAACATATCTACAACATGATAACCCTAGTTACCGTACTAAACTCGAGAATCATTTCTATTTATGCAAGAACTGTTGCACTTCATATAGGGACATACACATTACTTGGCCAAAGGTCTCATTTGAGTTTAAATATTGTCTATCTCATATGCATGCTTATCCAAACTATCTCCACTAATAGACTCTACCTACCAAGAGAGATCAACAGGTCTTTGATAGGCTTTAAATGGGGTCTATAAGGGACATAGGTTTAAGTGAAGGCCACTTTGAGATAGGAGCTGGTGTGACACAATGGACAAACCTTCACACTACAAATTTCTTGTTTGAACTTTAGGCAGTTGGGAGCAATCTTGCTAGTCTTCCAAGTTCTTTCTATCTTCTTGGCATTAATTTGGATCTTGATTAGGACAATCTTTGCCCTTGCAAAAAGTTTAAGACCCAAATTCATTTCTTTTCCTCTTTTCCCTTCCTTTTTATTTTTCTTATTCTTCCCTTTTTTTTAGCATTCTATCATTTTGTCCCTCTTCCTTGTAGGACTGTCAAGTACAGAATTTTCAAGAACAGTCTTTCTCCCTTTTTCTTTGATTTTGATTGAATCTTTAGTTGGATTGGACCAATTCAAGTCAAAACGTCCTTATAAACCAAATGGAAGTCTTTTGTTGTCTTAAGTAAAAGAGAACTCAGTTGGCTTTTTGAACCATTTTGGGTTTTCTTTTTCTTTTTTTTCTCTCTTTTTTTTGTCTTTTTCTTTTCTTTTGTCTTTTTTTTTTAGCTCAAACTGAGTTGTCTTGTTTTTACCAACTAGGGCTTCCAATAATGGATGAGGGGAGTAACATAAATCTTCATTAATAGGGATAAACCATTTGTTACTCTAATGTTGTCTTGATATATTAGAGATATTAAGTGAACTTCAACTACCCTTATGGTCTTGAAAACTTCAACTACCCTTATGGTCTTGAAAACATCAACTATCTTTATGGTCTTGAAACTTCAACTATCCTCATGATCTTGACTAATCATTGCTTTCTTTGATCTTCTTGCCTATTCATCTTAGTGATCATAAGACTTGTCAAAAGTATCACAATAGCTCAGGTAGGTTATTGGGGTTTGTAAGCCATTGAAAAGAAAGCTAAAATTTTATGAAGGCTCAAAGGGACAACTAGGGATTGATATTTAATTGGGTGGATACTAGTTGTTGGCTAACCAAACAATGCCTAGATCATTTCTCTCTTAAATAAGTAGAGTTCAATTTTGCCTTGAAAATTTGTCAAAACATGTTCTAAGACTGACTAGGATCCAGACAAAGGTAATTATGCAGGAGCCCTCTCTATGTAAGCATACACAACTCAATGCTATAGAGCAATTCCCTCACCTAGTAAAGTCATTCAAGTCATGATGCCTAGATATATTAATTCATGAATTATCAACCTAGATTCCTCATTGGTCGAGCACCAAAATGAACAAAGACCAACAAAAATTTTGATGAAAGTAATTTATTCAAACAACTTTAAATTTGAAAAACACAATAGTTCCAAAATATTAAATAAAGTAAGATTGAAAAGCAACATTCAAGCTAAGGAAAGTTCATTGAGTTAGGCTTCTTTTCATTTCACATCTTCAACATTCCCATCTTGAAAAGAGGATAAAACAAAATCTTCTTCCAATCCTTTTCCCACCATAAAGGTTGCTGATGGTGGGTACTCTTCTAAATTTAGGCAAAGGGTTGTCCTTGGTATTGGGCTTATCCGGCTCGGGTAGCTTGCCACTATCAATCAAATCTTGGATCTCATGCCTTAATTGGGTACACCTATCAGTCTCATGTCCTTGAGTCTGATGAAATTGACAAAAAGCCTTAGTATCAAATTTTGGGGGTAATGGACTAGGTAAAGGTCGAGGAGCCAATGGTTGTAACAACCCTTTCTTTTGTAGCTTATCGAAGACCCAAGACAAAGGCTTCCCAAGATCCGAAAACTGGCTTCTATTTGCTTGACCGGTTACATTAACATCAACTTCTTTTTGTTTGCTTTGATTGTTAGGCTGGTTGTTCCCTTTCTCATTCCTTCTTATTAAAAAGTGATTCTTCTCCCTTTCCCACTCTTCAATTTGTAGACAAGCTTGGAGAAGATTAGGTAACACCCGTCTCACAATCATCCTTATTTGATCGGATTCATTGGTCCTCTTCTTGAGTAAAGTGGCCTTGTTTCTCCATCGCTTCACATAGTCCACAAAATTCTCATTTGGCCTTTGTCTAATGGACTCCACTTCCATTAAAGTAACTTCTAGCTCAACATTATATCCGTATTGTTGGATGAAGGCTTTGTAAATTAGATCCCAACTCTTTTGTGTTCCATCATCTAAGGTACTGAACCAATTTTGGACAACAGGGTCCAATGAGAGCATAAAGTACCTTAGGGTTTGAGCCTTAGTAGCTCGAGCAGACTGCATGGCAGTGATATACTGCTTCACATGGAGATGAGGATTTTCGGTGCCATTGTACTTAGCAAAGGAAGGCATCTTGAATTTATAAGGGACCTCTTCATCTTGTTCAAATTGTTTGTCAATCTCAGACTTCTCTTCGATTTTCAGCTTCTTCTCAAATTTCTTTTCTAAATCAGCAATCATCTTTTCAACATCGAATGTCTCGGTCTTTTCAATAGTTGTCTTCTCAACAGACTTCGGTTCTTTCTTCTTTTTTTGAACCGCTTGGTAGTATTGAGCCCAATCATAATCATCATCAATGATCACCTTTTCATCATTAAAAGCTGCTTCATCAATTTTAGCCTTCCCCTCGACTTTCTTGGTGCTAGCAGATGCTTCAGCATTATTTTCTAAAATTGCGGCTAGTTGATTCTTTATGGTCTCAGCCATGGCCTCTTTTATTTCTTCCATCATGGCGTTGAGGGCCTCATCTATCATTCTTTGGATTTGTTCGGGTTCCATTATTTTTGGTGAGCAAGTGATTGAGTCATTGCTAGACACTTCATCTCCGGCGTAAGTCGGATTATCGTAAGCTTTTGAACTTTTGTAATCCAGGGCTGTGAGCCAGAGAGGATTAATGATATGAGATGCAAATGCATGCATGTATGCATATATGCACAAACAATCAACTGATAAAAATAGGACATTCCTTCCAACCTTATAAAATGAATGGCGAGTCTCTTTTTCTATGTATATGGTGTCTTGCTTTTGAATAATTCCCTCGAATGTTTCAACCAATAGTTGTATTTTCGAAAATGGAAATCAATCCATGATAATTCCCATTAATTAGGTTTTAATCCATTTATCCAACTAAAGTAGCTTTTATGCTATGTTGGATTAAAACGAAATTAAGAGGTTTATTATAAATAGATTTCGCACCTGAAAAAGGTAACTAATGATTCATGCCAAAAACAAGCCCATGGTTAATTTATTCTTAGTGTAAACTAGGCCCATAATTGATTTTTGGTATTTCATAATTGACCTAAATATTTTTGCAAGCTCTTTGTAAGAAAATGTTGGGTGAAAATAGTTTTATTTCTAAGCCCATTGTAAAAGATTTTAAAAAAATGGATTTTGGGCTTAGTATTTGGGCCATGGGCCAAAGAATTTATTTATTTATTTTTTAGAAAAGTATTATGTCTAAAGACCATCTTGAAAAATTTTAAAAATAGTTTTGGTCTTTTGGATTTTAGAGAAAAGTTTATTTTGAGCTTACAATATACTTAGGTCATATTAGAAAAAAGAGCAAACCAAATAAGCCATGATTTAGACTAAGATAAACTAACCACAGTCAAACAACATGCATTTGGGGTAAAACCTAAGGAAAGTAACTAGGTCAATTACATGAGCTTTAGTCTTTGGGTTAAAAGGCTTAGGTTCCCATAGCAAGTATATACCAAATGGTACGAGGCTATGAGTGGTTATGCCATGCTCAATCTCCATACGTTGAGTGAAAATATGGTATCCCTTATATAACATAACACGGGTAACACGGGCGTCCTAACTCACGCACACAATGCAATCTAATATGATACAATGGATAATATCATTATAAGAAAGAAAAGAATAATATAAAGACCAACGGAATCAACTTCTCTTATCCCCAGTGGAGTCGCCACTGTGAATGGAGATTTTTGCCCCCACTCCCGATGGAATGGTTCTTGCGACTTCGGCACTATTTAGGCTCGGGACCTTAGAGAACACGAACCTAAGTCTGGAGAAAATAGAATCGCCATCCGAACGGGCTAGGAATAAGAAAGGGGTGGATGAATCGATTCCTAAGGAATACCCAACCCCCTAATGGGTTCAAAAAGTTGGGTACGTGTGGGGAAGGTGAGAAATGGCCCAGCACCCCCACAACGCCCGGTTCATTGGAACCGGCCTCCTTTACAGGTCTTAATATTATAAAATTCTTAAGTATAATAACATTATCCATACTACATACAATAATTAAAAGAAAGCATCAATGTATTAAAATCAAAGCAATGTCCAAACAAAGAAAATAAATGGACACCCATCCAAGGATGGAAACGTGTCCTTACATCACATGCCTAAATAGGACACCCACCAAAAGGTAGAAACATGCCCTTTACATAGGTTCTAAAATAGAAAAGCAAATTAAATTACATGATTTTTAACCATTGAGTTACCTACCAAGTGGAAACATACCTCTTACAACTTTTGGAAATCTAAATTAATTGATAAAAGTAAATAATCATTCATCATAAATAAATCATTCATCAAAGCTATTAATCAAAATAGAAAATAAACATCCATCCATGATAAATTAAATAAATCAAGTATTGAAATTAAATAAATTAAAGCATAAGAAATAAATCAAAGCATAATCAAGTATGGAATTGAATAAAGCAAATAAAAGTCCAATTATGGCTACTGTGACTTTTTATGGAATTAAAATAAATTAAGATTTTATGTTTTAAAGGGTTGGTAAGACTCTTTGATTAACAAAATTAAGGTTTGAATGAGGATATCATGAAACTAGGGTTTTAAACACTTTAAAATACTTTAATTTGTGATTTTTGGTTATGGGGTTCCTAAGCTACTGTGTAAAATTTAAGTTTTTATGTTTTTATGTTTTTTAATGTTTTAATAGGATTAGGGTTCATAAAAATTAGTGTTTAAGGTTTTAAAAGGGTTAGTGTTCATTATTTTGAATTTTGGAAGTTGAATTTTGGATTTTAGGATTTAGAAGTAGGGTCACGAGTGGTGAATATTAATCTTAGGGTTTGGAAGACAATTTAATATTTTATGGAATTTTATGAATTTAAACAAATAAATTAAAGTTTTTATAAGTAGAAATGATGTTTTTTAAAGCTTTTTGAATGAAATAGAACCTACTTTAAAATTTTAAAAGAAGCAGAATTTACATCATAGTTTTGTTGAAAAATATGTTCAATTAGAGTTTTAAGATTTTTAAGAAGAAAAAATAACAATTTTAAGCCTTTTGGGAAGATAAACTAATGAAATAAGGTTTTTTTGGCTTTAGAAAAACTAAATTAAAGTTCAAAGGTTTTTAATTTTGATTTCATAATTTTGCTACTGTGTAAAAAAATTAATTAAAGAAAATTAATTAACACATAACTTCTTTTGATGATTTCTCCAAAAATAATTCTTCTTGGATGAACTAGCTCTAAAGACAAGGTTTTTTTGCCTTTGAATACTCTAAATCATGTTGCTGCTATTCCAGAAAAAAGTTGAATTGAATTTCTTCTTTTCCTTCCTTGATTTGGTTTCAAAATTTTCAAACTACTCTTGGATTTTTGCCTCCTCAAAATTAATTGCCTTTGGTCCTTATTTATAGTGGTTTGAGGTTGTTTATTCCTAATTAGTTAAGGTAAGTAATATTAATAAAAAAAAAGAAACCAAAACCTAATTGGATTAGGTTTCGAAAGATTTGCGTCGAAAAATTTGCGCTGCCGAAAAAAAACTGCAGCGGAAAAACTGCGCTGGCAAAAAAATCTGCTGCAGCTGGCTGCGGCATCGCGCACGGAGCGGGCCCGTAAGCTATTTCGCAGGCAGAAAATTTTTGCGTGCGAAATAGCATAGTAATTTCGCCCGCAGGAATTTCATATGGGCGAAATGCCCACGGGCCCGCTTGAAAATTTTTTTGTCGCCGATTTTTCCGACTCTGATTTTTATTTTTAGTTTTTGACTTTTATTTGTTTATTTCTATTTTTTATTAATAAAAATTAGATACTAAAGCAAAAATTATTTAATAATAATTATTTTGGACCAATTAGACAACAAAAATTATTTTAGACTAAATAAAACATATTGGACCGGATTGGGTCAAAATTGAGGGTCTACAATTATATTTTTCATTATTATGCTTATTGTACAATATTGATACAAGTTATACATCACTAAGAGGAAGGTGGTGGGTTATCAAATAAAGCCCTGAAAAAGTCATCGCCTGTTGGAGGAGGGGGCAAATTACTAATCCCGGGATCACCCGAAGCAGGAGCACCAAAATCTCTATTACCTTGAAGTTTTGATCTGTCATGGTCCTCATCAGAAGTAGATGAAATGATCTCATGGTCATCAGTCTGGGGGCCTCTTGATGAAGAAGCGCCAGGATCCCTCATCCCCTGAAATTGAAAGTCTTGGAAATTTTGTTCAGATTGATGATATAAATTTTCAAAATGAGAAGCCTGCTGATGACTTGCGGCCAACTCTTTTTAAAGTTTCCTATTTTGTTCTTCGAGCATCCACTGTGAGCCAAAAAGGAAAAAGGTAAGAGCATACACAATCATGCATACATATAGCATAAATTACCATGAAATAAGGAACTTACCAGGTAATTCATGTCAATGCCCTGCGGATAAAATGGCATATCTGGCGGGCTAAAATGAGCAAATGAAGGGGCAGTAAAAGAAGGTCCAGCTTCATGATCAAATGAGCCAACAACCTACAACAATCATTAAAGAATAAAAAAAAGAAGCAGTTGCAAGAGAAAAATCGTAAAAGTTTTACCTGAGAAGTACTAGCCCCAAGATGTGGAACAAACTCTCTTGCATCTCTTTGATGCTCCTCTTTATCTCTACCCTCATTTTCCTCAGGAATCTCCCGTATGCCAACAGGAGATACATTAAAGTTCAAGAGCCTTCTTTGAATAAAATGGGCATAAGATGCACTCAGCGGATAGAGAAATGCTTCAATATAATAACTGTACTGAGCCGGCCACCATGCATCCTTCGGTATCGACATAATATTTAAAGTGTATTCCGGGCAAGGCATCAGAATCCTCCACCGCTCTGGACCGAGAAACCACTCATAAACTCTCACTCCATGAAACTAGCCACTAGACACTGGGCCAGCGATGACTCGGTGAGAATATTGGAAAGATAGCACAGCCCTCATGAGAGGAGACCAGTTTGTCTGCTCTTTTGGGTTCCACCAGGCCAAATTCACCTACAAAATAACATAAGGTAAATAAACTTTCACATAAATTTTAGAGCATACTAACACTATTTTACCCGGTCCCAGGTTAAGCGGCTCAACACAAAGCGGTGAGTATGCACATGGTGAGAGCCGGGAAAGTCCACACAATCGGACAACCAGAAATTTAATCTCAAATACTCGATTCTCTCTCGGGAAATACTGGGTACCCTCACAAGGTTGTGTTCATATGCCCATGCCTACAATAATAGTAAAGATCAAATTCATGCAAGAAAAGAGTGGAAATGACATTGGCAGAAAAAGAATACCTTAAAAACTACCATCAAGCCGACAAAAGACTTCTTATTTCGGCAAAGTTTATCAAGACCATGGTAAAGACAAGCGAGACCAGCTTCACCCCAGCTAGAAGATGGTACCGTCCTAAAATAAGAAAGGGCCTTCAACACTGACAAGTGGATGGAGGATTCAGTGCTGCCTAAGATGGTCAACCCAAGCAAATATAACAAAAATCCTCGAGCATAATGTTGGGCCATGTCTCTGTGAATCCATCCTTCGTAGTTCATCCAATAGCTACGAATCGGTTCACTTTTTATCTTAAAAGGCCCTTTATATGATGGTTCTATACCAATTAATTCCTGAATTTCTTCAAATGTTAAAATATCATTGGTCAGAGGAACCGGAACACCATCATATTGAAGGCCAGTTATAGCAGTAAGATCAACCGGACTAATTGTCATCTCTCCAATGGGAAAGTGGAAAGAGTGGATTGTGTCCAACCATCGTTCTGCAAGTGCCTAGAATACACTCCGGTCTATCTGATACTCCTCGGATGGCAATTATAAGATGAAGCTCTCAAAGCCGCAATCTTGGATAATCTGCCTTACGCGAGAAGGCACTACATCATACCATTGTCGGGCTTTGTAGATACACCCTCCGACCCGAACAACGCAACGATCACTCTAACATGAAGCCAGGTAAGTTAATACCATGTAAGTACATGTTATTCTATCTGTTTAAATTAATTTATTTTTCCTAGATTTTCTAAAAAATGATAATATAAAAACATAAATAAAAATAAAGACAAACATAATAAAAATAAAGAAATAAATAAAATAAAATAAAAAAATATAAAAAAATATAAAGGCGAAAAATCAAAATGAAAAAGAAAGGGAAAAAATAATTACCGCGCTCTTTTGGTTTGAACTACGATGAAGCGGCATTCCGGCTAGTAGATCTATATTTTCATCTTCATGATGCCGAAAAAACTCTAATAACTCGGCATTAGAATGAGTTCTTGACCTTGAAGCATGCATTTTTTTTTTGAAAACTATGTGCTAAATTTGAAAGAATTTGAGAGAATTATAGAAATTATAGATTTCGCTGTGAATGAAATGAAGGAATTCATTCGTGTTTATATAGAGAAACGGCAGGGAAAAAAATAAAATTCAAAAGTAAGTTTTACTGTTCATGAACACTAAACTTACTTTTGATGAATAGTAAATTTCACTATTGATGAATAGTAAATTTTACTATTTATAAATAGTAAATTACTATTGATGAATAGTAAATTACTATTTCCAATAGTAAAATACTATTTACTAATATTTACTAATAGTAAGTTACTATTTATGAACAGTAAATAATGCATGAACAATGACTACACAATAAATAAACAGTAAATTCAATTATTCAATTTAATCCTTCAAATACTTGCGTGTATATAAATATTTTTACACGCAGGGGGCAAGAAGAAGACATATGCATAAAAATTAGCCAAACTTTTTGAAATAAAAAAAAATTATTAGCTCGGGTCCAGAACCCAAATTACCCTTAGGTCCAGAACCTAGAATCTCCTTTAACTCAAGAACTTAGCTCGGGTCTAAAACCCAAATTTTTCTTAGGTCCAGAACCTAGAATCTCTTTTAACTCCAGAACTTAGCTCGGGTCCAGAACCCAAATTTTTCTCAGGTCTCGAACCCAAATTTTTCTTAGGTCCAAAACTTAAAATTTTCCTTAGGTCCAGAACCTAGAATCTCTTTTGAGTCCAGAACTTAGCTCAAGTCCAGAACCCAAATTACCCGTAGATCCAGAACCTAGAATCTCTTTTAAGTCTAGAACTTAGCTCGGGTCTAGAAGCCAAATTTTCCTTAGGTCCAGAACCTAGAATCTCTTTTAAGTCTAGAACTTAGCTCGTGTCCAGAACTCAAATTATCCTTAGGTCCAGAACCTAGAATCCTTTCTAAATCCAGAACTTAGCTCGGGTCTAGAACCCAAATTTTTCTTAGGTTCAGAACCTAAAATTATGCTTAGGTCCAGAACCTAAAATTATCCTTGAGTCCAGAACTCAAACCGGGTCCATAACCTAAAACCTCAACCATCTCAAAAATTAAGTCTTATTGTTTTTCACTCTCTTTCACTAAAGTCTTAGATCATTCAAGCAGGGGGCAAATTGTAGACCCTTAATTTTTGACCCAGTCCGGTCCAATATATTTTAATTAGTCCAAAATAATTTTTATGTTGTCCAATATATTTTAATTAGTCCAAAATAATTTTTGTTATCTTAATTAAATAATAATTGCTTTAGTATTTAATTTTTATTAATAAAAAAATAATAGTAAATATAAAAAAATTCGACGATGAAAGGGGTTGCGGCGAAATGGCCCGCAGGCCAATTCTCACTAGCAGCCAGCTGCGGCGGTTTTTTTGCCAGTGCATTTTTTCCGCAGCAGTTTTTTTTGCCAGCGCAATTTTTCCGCAGCAGTTTTTTTTCTCCAGCAAAATTTTTCTGACACAAATTTTTCCGAAACCAAATACAATTACGTTTCGGTTTCCTTTCTTAATAAATTTTAGATTCTGTGAATAACTAAAATTAATCATAAAATTCTTCTATAAATAAGGACAATAACAACACAAAAAGGGATCAGATTTTAGGTTGAAATTGGAGACCGAAATTGAGGAGGAAAACTTTGAATTCCTTTTGGCATTAAAATTTATCAGATTTTTGAGAGCAAATCAGCAATTCAATCCATCAAAGGCAGCAAAGCTTGTCTTTGTTCTTATTCATCCAAGAAGAAATTTTTGGTGGAACCAATAAATGGAGGTATGAATGTCTAACTTCTTTCACAGTAACTTAAATAACCCAATTATCTCTTTTGATTCAAAAACCCTAGAACTTTAATTTACCTTTTCTAAAGCTTAAAAACCTTAATTCGTCTCTTTGTTTTCCAAAAATCTTAAATTTGTTATTTTTGTTTCTTCAAAATTTACCAAAACCCTATTATGAATCTGTTTCTTTTCAAAGCCCTAAATTGAATCTGTTTCTTTCCATAAACCCTAAAAAGAATCTTTTTGTTTCTATAATCCTTAAATCATTTTTGTTTATTTTTCATAAAACTTCATAAAATTATCAATTAATTTTCAAATTCTAAAATTTAATGCATTCTCCGAAACCCTAATTCTAAAATTATAGAACCCTAATTCAGCTCCAAAACCCAAAATGTTAAATCCTAAACTAACTAACCTAAACTCTAATTTTTAAAACCTCAAAACCATATAAATCTAAATGTTATAATTCTACACAGTAAGCATAAAAACCATAATTTAGTAACCGTAAATCATAAATCTAAATGTTTTAAAGTGTTCAAACCCTAATTTCACTTCTCAAACACTAATTTGGTTAATCGAAGAACTTTATCAACCTCTTAAATTCTAAAACTTGGCTCCATCGCAATTCTTTTAAAATTTACAGTAGCTTAAACCCATGAATTCCCAAAACCCTAAACGCATTAAATAAAGAAACTTAAATAGAAACAGTAGCCCTAATTTGAATCTTTACTTGCTTTATTTAATTTTATCTTTGATTATGTAGTCTATTATATGCTTTAATTTACTTTCAATGCTTTGTTGACTTATTTAAGTTCGATGGTTGATTTTTTTAGTTTATCATGGATGAATGTTTATTTTCTATTTTGATTAATACCTTTGATGAATGATTTATTTATGATGAATGGTTATTTACTTTTATCGATTTATTTAGATTTCCAAATGTTGTAAGAGGTATGTTTCCACTTGGTGGGTACCTCATTAGTTAAATATCATGTAATTCAAATTGCTTTTCTATTTTAGAACCAATGTAAAGGACATGTTTCTACCTTTCGGTGGGTGTCCTATTTAGGCATGGATTATGTAAGGGCATGTTTCCATCTTTAGATGGGTGTCCATTTATTTGTTTTGCTTGGACATTGTTTTGATTTTCAATATGTCGATGCTTTATTTTAATTATTGTGTGTAATATGGATAATGTTGTTATATTTAAGAATTTTATAATATTAAGACCTGTAAAGGAGGCCAGTTCCAATGAACCGGGCGTTGTGGTGGTGCTGGGCCATTTCTCACCTTCCCCACACGTACCCAACTTTCTGAACCCGTTAGGGGGTTGGGGATTCCTTAGAAATCGAGTCATCCACCCCTTTCTTTTTCCCGGCTCGTCCGGGTGGCAACTCCATTTTCTTCGGACTTAGGTTCGTGTTCTCTAAGGCCCCGAGCCTAAACAGTGCCGAAGTCGCAAGAACTATCTCACCGGGAGTGGGGCAAAAATCCCCGCTCACAGCAGTGACACGCCCATATCACTGAGCGTGTCACAGCTTCTATGTTGGAGTAGTATTGACACATCCAGTGACACGTCCATGTCACTGAGTATGTCATAGCCACTGTGTTGAGAGATGATTGACACGGCCAGTGACACACCCATGTCACTGAGCGTGTTAAAGCTTCTGTGTTGTGGATTTAGGGCACGATCAGGGACATGCCCGTTTTGTTGAGCGTGTCATGTGTGGAGTTTTCCCTAGTTGGTTCTTGTTCTTATTTTCTTATGTGTATCACTATGTGAGTGTGTATAATTACAATTGCATTAGGTTTTGAAGAGATTGAGTTGCCCTAATCCATTTTTGAAGGAATCTTGGTAGAGGAGGTTGTTAGATTGGTGTGAATTGTTCTTGAGGTAAGTACAAACCTTACATGATTGCATACATTTACATGACTTTGGAACTTAACACATTTGGATGGAAATGTGTTAAGTAACCCACTACATTGTTGATGCATATGAATAATGCTATGTTTTGCATAATGTGAAATATGTGAATTATATGTTGAGGATTCAAAATATATGAACAATGTAAGTTGTGATGTGCACTCAAATGATGAAATGTGAAGCCATTGATGTTGACTATAATGATGTAAATGAAATATTAAGACATTGTGCCTAGATGTTTACGAGAAAATGAGAATGGAATTAATAATGAAATAATAAAAGAATTGTGTGCCTAATGTGTTATTCAATTTTCAGAGTTTTGCTATTGGTGGCATGCCCAAAAGTAACAATCCCTTGAAGCTGGGTTGGCCTTGGTCCTTGAAGCCAAGTTGGGTTGATGCTTAGCTCCCCTTGAAGCTTGGTTGGGCCTAGTTCTTGAAGCCTAGTTGGGATGTTACATATGAGATGTTTCTCATTGTGATAATGAATCACCTACAGGCTTGATAAATGTGATTATTGAACCAAAACAGTAACTCTGGATGTTGAATGACATATTAGTTTCTTTTGGGCCCATGCTTGTCTTTGCTTAAATGTGAATCATGAATGATGAAGTAATCGAATAATATAATGAAATGTAATGTTAAGAAATATGATATTCTTGTGTATTGTTTCTAATTCTGGAAAGTATGACATTGCATTACATTAAAGCATATTGTTATTGTGGTTTGTACCACTAAGCCTATGGCTTAGCGCAATTGCAATTCATCGCGCAGGTGACAGGGTAGAACCGGAGAGTTCTGCTAGACCGAGTTGAGTCTAGGTTTGTGATCCTTTGTGAAGTGTTGATTATTGGACTTCAAGATCAGAGACAAACTGCCAAGCATGTATAAACTCTATATTTGTTGTAAATATTGTTTTTGATGTATATATATATATGTAAATGCCGCTAAATTTTCCACTGCTTAATAAGCAAACATTTTATTGATTATGTTTTATAATATAACTTAAATGTTTTAAGTTTTATCATGTTGCTAATTAGAAAGATTGGTTTGTTTCAAATAGTCTGTGACATCCTTGTTTCCAGTATAAGTGTATTACATATTGAGAGTATATGTGGTATACGTATATGGGGTATAGGGGTGTTACAAGCCTCATGATCAAATGAGCTAGTAACCTGCAATAACCCTCCTCCCTCTCCGTGATACTCCTCTTCATCCTCATCTTCCTCGGGAATTTCTTGGACGCCAACAGGAGATACGTCAAAGTTTAAGAGCCATATTTGAATAAACTGGGTATATGATGCACCCGGTGGGTAGATAAAGGTTTCAACATCATAACCGTGCAGAGCTAACCACCATGCATTCTCTGGTATTGATGTAGTATTTAAAGTTTACTCAGGGAAATTTATCGGGATTCTCTGTCGCTCAGGACCAAAGAACCACCCATACACTCTCTCTCTGAGATACCAGCCACTAGACACAGGGCCAGTAATGACTCAATGGGTATGCTAAAAAGGCAGTGAGGTGTTCATGGAAGAAGTCAAGTTCTTCTGCTCTTCTATGTTCCACCAAGACAAATTGATCTACAGGATGACATAAGGTAAGTAAACTTTTTACATAAATTTTAAAGTATACTAATATTATTTTACTTGGCCCTAGGTTAAGCAACTCAAGAGATAGCACTGGGTGTCCACATGGTGAGAGCCAGGAACTGCTACACGATCTGACAACCAAATATTCAACCTTGGATACCCAACTCTCTCTCAGGAAATGCCGGGCATCCTCACAAGATTATGCTCATATGCCCATCCCTGCAATAACAATGAAAACAAAATTCATACAAGTATAAGCATGGAATTGACAATGGTGGAAGAAGAGTATCTCGACAACCACCATGAAACCAGCGAAAAACTTCTTATTCCTGCAAATCTTGTCTAGTCCATGATAGAGACAAGCAAGGGTAGCTTCACCCTAGCCATAAAGTGGTACCATACTCATATCAGTAAGGGCCTTCAACACCGACAGATGGATGGCAGACTCAGTGCTGCATAAAATGGTTGAGCCAAGCAAATACAGTAAAAATGCTCTAGCATATTATTTGGTTGTTTCTCTACGAACCTGTCCATCGTAGTTCATCTAATAATTCCAAATCGGCTCAATTTTTGTCTTGAAGAGCTCTTTTAATGACGATTCCATATCGATTAACTGTTAAATCTCTTCATGTGTCAGAATATCATTAGTCTAAGGGACTAGAAGGGCACAGTACCGGATACCAGTTATGGCTGTATAATTGACTGGGCCAATGGTCATCTCTCCTACAGGTAGGTGAAAAGCATGGGTTGTGTCCATCCACCGCTCTGACAATGATTAAATTACACTTCTGTCTATTGGACACTCCTCTAATAATAATTGTAAGATGAAGCTTTCAAAATTGCACTCTCGGACAATCCATTTTACCCGAGAAAGTGCCACATCATACCATTATCTGGCTTTATAGACACATCCTCCACCACAGACAACACAACGATCACGCTAACACAGAGCCAAGTAAGTCAACACGAGGTAAGTATATCATCCTACCAGTACCACTGATTCATAGCCTAAAGTTACTCGTTATGTTCTATTTTAATTAATTTATTTATTTATCAAATTCTTAATAATAGTTTACTAATTAATTTGTTTTTCCTAATCTTTAGTACTACTAATAATTAAAATTTTAAAAACTAAAAAACTAATAAGAAAATGAAAATAATAAAATGAAATAGATTAATGAATACATATTTGTGCTATTAAAATATTAAGTTGTTACCTTAGTTTTTTGACTTGAACTGCGATGAAGCTGCATTCCAACTAGTAGACTTACAGTTCTATTTTCATACCGTCAAATAAATTTTAACAACTCATCATTGGATTGAGGATCATATCTCAAAGCTTGCATTCTCTCCATTTGCTACTCACTCAAACTATCTCCTCTCAAGTTCTCTATGTAAGTATAACTGAAAGTATAATTGAATGAAAGTGTGAGTGAGAATTGGTGACAGCTGAGGTTTATATAAACAAAGGATGAAGGAAACGACAAAATAAAAAGAGGAAATAGTAATTCCCATGATATAAAAAAATCTCACTATTAGTGAATAGTGAGCAAATAGTGATGAACAGTGTCTAAATAGTGAATTCAATTATGCAATTCAATTCTTCAGCTATTTGCATGTATAAAAATATTTTTTGTACTTTTAAAATATTTTTTGTACTTTTAAAATATTTTTCCATTCAGGGGGCAAGAGAATATAGGTAAGGTAAAAAATAGCTAAATGTTTTTGCATCCTACTGACTACAATCATTTTTTGCAGATAATCAAATTATTATTTTTTAAGTCCAAAATTTATCCCGGGTCCAGAACCCAAATTTTTTTCAAGTCCAGAACTTATCTCGGGTCCAGAACCCAAATTATTTTTTAAGTCCAGAACTTATCCCGGGTCTAGAACCCAATTTTTTTTTGTCCAGAACATACCTCGGATCTAGAACCCAAATTATTTTTTAAGTCCAAAACTTATCCTGTGTCCAGAACCAAAATTATTTTTAAATCCAAAACTTACCTCGGGTCCAGAACCCAAATTATTTTTAAGTCCAGAACATACCTTAGGTCCAGAACCCAAATTATTTTTAACTTCAAAACCCAAATTATTTTTAAGTACAAAACTTACCTCGGGTTGAGAACTCAAATTATTTTTTAGTTCAAAACTCACCTCGGGTCTAGAAACCAAATTATTTTTGAGTCCAGAATTCAAAGCAACCTTTGTTACGGAGTCCAATATGGCTCTAAACCCAGTCAAAAATCACATTGTTTTTTGCTCTCTTTTGCTGTAGTCTCAGATCACTCAAGCAGGGGCAAACTGTAGATATTTAATTTTTTATCCAGTCCCGTCCAAAGATTTTAAAACAGTACGAAATAATTTTTGTGGTATATATTATTTATTTTAATATTTAATATTTATTTTGATTTATTATTTATATTATATTATTTATTATTTATTTATAAATATTTATTATTTATTACTTATTTTAATATAATATTTATTTTACTTTTCATTTATTTATTTAAAATATATATATATAAATAAAAAAAATAAAAATCGACGACGGCAGAATTGGCAACGAAAGTCGCTGGAGACGAATTGGTCTAGACCAATTCGGTGGAGGTGTTAGCCAATTTGCCACACGTAAAACTTGCGGCGAATTAGCCTTTTCCTACAGCGAATTGGCCATGAGCCAATTTGTAGCAGGCAAAATATGCGACGAAACTGCGCCCCGCTCACAGTTTTGCCCGCGCCAATTCTGTAGCTTGCTCCCAGCTGTCCCAACGACAATTTTGCCTAGGCCAGCGCGCAGTTCTTACCGAAACTTTGTTTTACTTGGTTTTTGATTTTATATCCAAAATAATTTTTAATTTCCTGAACATACTAGGTTTTTTATTTTAATTACCTATAAATACCACATTAAAACACGCATAAAAGGGATTAGGACTTTTGGGATCAGAATTTTATTCAAGAACTATTCAAATTCTCTTTAGCAATTTATTCATAACCTCGGACTTGAAGGATCAAGAGGCAGCAAACAATAAAATAATCCATAAAAGGCAGCACACACTATCTTTGTTATTGTTCAACCAGAATTAAAATTTTGGTGGAACCAACAACGGAGGTTTGAGTTTCTATTAATTTTTTTATATTTCCAATAGCCTCATTATTCAATTTGATAAATTGTTTAGGCATACAATAGATGGATTTTTATTTAAAACACATTGAACAATTATTCTATTCATCATCTAGTTTCTATCTAAAACCCTAAAAATTATTTTTCAAAACCCTAATATCTTAATACCCATTAAACTAATTTTTGAAACATAAAATCCTAATTGCAGTTTTCTAAAATCACAAAACAATAATCTGTTTTCTCAAAATTATAATCAATTCTATTTTTTTAAAAATTCACGGTAGCCTATTCTTTCGAAACACCTAATGTCACATCCGTGATTTTGGAGATATAAAATTTTATATATACTCAATATATATATATATAGAGTATTTATATAACATATACATATGGTATATTAATTGTATATGTTGGATTAATACATTACATACTTAATATTTAATACACATATAAGGTACATTTGATGTGCATATAAGATACACATTACTTGTGCATATGTGTAATATCAAAATTTTTGAAAAGTTCTAATTTTTGAAAATTTGATAAAAATAAATTATAATTTAAATGGATAAATTAAATTAATGGTTTTAAATAAAAAAATGAAGAGGTTTTAAATGAAAAAGTGGAACACATATGTGATATATATGTAAAATATACATAACATATAAAAGTCAACACATTTTAAAAGAAAAGTCAAAGTAAAAGGGTATTTTAGTAATTAAATCTTAGAAATCAAAAATAAATAAAATAATTCAAAAATAAATTATTTTTGAATGGAAGAGGGAATTTATGACTTTTAATTTATTAAATAAATAATTATTAAATTATTTTAATATATATATGGTTAAAAATAAAAGATGAAAAGAAAAAGAAAATTTAAAAGTTTTTCATCATCTTTTTCTTCTTTCCTTCAAGGATGACTTTCATGGCCAAAGACGGAGATTTTTAGCTTCTTCCATCATAAAATTCTTCAAGCTTTCAAGGGAATAAGAGTAGTTTTGGTGATTTTTCAAAGTTTTATTTCCAAAATTATGAAGTTCTTTAAAGCTTATGAATATGTATGAATTGAGTTTTTTGAAAGAGAATGTTATAATTGTTGGAATGGTTATGGAAGATGTTCTTTTGATGAGTAAATAATGATTTTAAGGTTGGATTAAAGAAATGGTTGAGTTTGGGTAAGATTGGTGAAGAGAGAGAATTTAGGGTTATGGAACATTTGAGTTTTTGAAATCATGATTTTAATTGTGCAAATTGATTCCAAATGAGTTGTTTTGATGCATAAACAAGTATTTTAAAGTCAAATATTAGATTTGGTTGTGTTTGGTTCGAGTTTGAGAATGGAAGTGGAGATTTAGGGTTTTGAAAAAGTGATTTTCCAAAGTGGTTGAATTGTATGATTTTATTTGTTTAAGCATGTTGTTTTGTATTAAAAGTGATGAATATAAGCTTGAAATGAGTAATGGATTGTGTTGGAATGGAAAACCTTCAATGGGGGAAGATTATGCCATTTTAGGGTTTTGAGCATAAGCATGTGGTTAATTAATGTAATTGGTTTAAACATGCTAAAACATGTTTCTAATGATATTAATAAACTTAAAACACTAATTTAAAATGGCTTGATATGGTTTTTCAATGTTAAAGTGAGGTGAAGCTTAATTTTGGGATTTGGTTTAGAGTGATGTTTAATTATAGTTTGATGTTGAGAATACCTTAGAATGTGATATTAAATGATTATGTATGATCACATTTGGTATAGGAATTGCGGGAGATTGATTTACTTCATCCAAGTGGTGAAGGGCAAGTTGGAAAGATAGGATTGGAGGTTGTGTTAAGCTTGCTTTGGGTTGCTAGTAGAGGTATGTACAAACTTTGAATATATTGTTTATATTTGCATGACATTTGGGCTTAACATGTTTTGGTTGGAAAATGTGTTAAGTTACTTGGTTCATTGATTGAGTATGAATAATGTGCTATGACATTTGTAATGTCATATATGTGTTAAATGCATTGTGAAAAGCCATTGATAATGGCTAAATTGTGTAATGTGTGAAATATGCATATTATGTGAAAATACCAAAAGTAATTGGGTAATGTGTTGTTAATGCAAAAATGAGGTATGTGGAATAATGAAATGAATTGATATTGATAAAAATGAGAAAAAAAAAATGAGAAAAGTGAGAAAAATGAGAAAGATGTGAAAAATGAGAAAAAAAAATGTGAACATAAGGCAATGAGCCTAGTTTGATTATGAGAAATAAAATGAGAAATGAATTGTGAAAGTATTTGATAATGAGATAAATGAATTAATTGTGTGCCTAGTATGTTATTCAATTTTCAGAGTTCTGGGTTTGGCAGCATGTCTATGAATTGCTGGGCAGGTGTAAAGACCAGGTCGTAAGCCGAGCCCGGCTGATAAATGATAAATATGATGTTTTTGGGGTGAAAAGACTGGATCATAAGCCTAAAAAATCGTAACAGTCTAGCCGGGTTGAGGTCCAAGAGACTGGGACTGTTACATTATCCATGGATATATATATATTGCCTACGGGCTAGACACATGGTGTCATTATAGACCAAAGCAGTAACTCTGAAATTTGAATAGCATATTAGATCCTTTTTTGGCCCATGCTTGTCTTTGCTTTAATGTGAATTATGAATTGTGATACAATTGAGCAATATAATGTTAGGAAATCAAGGAGATCACTGCAAACAAAACACGCAGCGGAAAAAATTTTGATCTTTGATTTCCCATCAGGATCCATGCTGTTCATTTAATTCGACAAAAGTGTTCAAAGAACTAACCTGTTGATGATTCGAAATCACAGTTTGGAAGAGATGCCTCGATCGTGAAACACCCTCTATCGCGTATCCACACGAATACTACCGTCTGGAGTGCTAGCTGTCTACAACGGCGAAGGCTGAAAAACGTTTTCTCTAAAACGTATTAGGGTTTCCTTTTTTTTATTTTATTTTCTAAAGTTACCTCTATATAAGACTTATCGTCTGGAGTGAATATAATCACTCCAGTATCCAATTTGAAATTGGATAAGGTAAGTCAAATTCATAATCCAAATCTAATTAGGATTCTGAATATATTATCTAATAATATATATAAATGGATAAGGTAAGTCAAATTCAGAATCCAAATCTAATTAGGATTCTGAATATATTATCTAATAATATATATATATATAAACGAAAATAATAATAATAATAAATATTAATATCTAATATTAATATTATTAATATTATATCCAGCCCAAAGCGCATTCTTGTGTGTGACCCTATAGGCCCATATTAATTGGCAGTCAATTTAATCTCTATTAAACCAACAAGTCATAATTGGCCTCTAGCAAGGCGTTATAACTACCCAATTAATATAAGGAATGTCCAATTTGCCTAATAATAGTACATGCATTAATCCCTTTGTCACACGATATCTAGCTTGAACATAAGTCATGGTCAACGTCATACTTATATTGTCCAAACTTATGATTACTCGATCTCGAAGTAGACTGATAAAAACAAATGAAATTGATCACACTATCAATTCATTTGAGCACGGCCATGCATATCACAGTCTCACTTATCGAGGGGCCCAAAAGATATCTCTCTCAAAGAGAGGGACAAATTCTATCTTGATTGTTCATTATCCTCTACATAATTTCTATCATATATGATCATAACCTTTATTACTATCCAGTTACGGATAATGTTTGATCATGTCAAAATATAATAGTCCTTATATTGGAAACTATGACAATCTCAAGTCAAAGAATTAATACATAACTATCATGAGATTTACTTATGACACTAACCCATGTAGTAATCTCATGATGGGTCTATCCAATACATTGTTCTCTAACAAGTATCTATGAAATTGACTTGTATCACTATACACATAACCATCTGATGATTATCAAATCAATGTTCATACTGGTTAAGAATTATTTTTTATCTCTATAACAATAATAAACCAGGGACAAATATCAAAATTGTGTAACATGCAAACAAACAATAATGATAATAAAACCTCGTTTATTAATAATGAATATATAACATAAAGATCCAAATAAATGGCCTAGGGCACATACACTAACAATCTCCCACTTGCACTAGGCCTACAATTTTCTAAGACCCATAGATCTAGTATGCTGATCATGCTTGACCCGTGAGAGAGGCTTTGTTAATGGATCTGCTATGTTATCATTTGTGTCAACTTTGCATATCTTGATATCTCCTCTATCGATAATGTCTCGAATGAGGTGAAAACGCCTGAGTATATGCTTAGACCTTTGATGAGATCTAGGCTCTTTTGCCTGTGCTATGGCACCATTGTTGTCACAATAAATGTCCACAGGATTTGCAATGCTAGGCACCACTCCTAGCTCAGTGATGAATTTCTTCAACCATACTGCTTCCTTAGCTGCATCTGATGCTTCTATATACTCAGCCTCTGTTGTAGAATCAGCCACAGTGCTTTATTTTGAACTCTTCCAAATAACAGCTCCACCATTCAATGTGACTACAAAACATAACTGCGATCTAAAATCATCTATGTCAGTTTGGAAATTAGCATCTGTGTAACCATTTACAACTAGTTCATCTTCCAAACCTCCATAAACCAAGAATACATCTTTAGTCCTTCGAAGGTACTTAAGAATATTCTTGACAGCTGTCCAGTGACCTTCACCAGGATCAGCTTGAAATCTACTAGTTGCGCTTAATGGATATGAGACATCTGGTCTAGTACATAACATGGCATACATAATAGATCCTATAGCAGAAGCATAAGGAATCTTATTCATTCGATCTCGCTCATCAGATGTCATAGGACATTGACTCTTGCTGAGATGAATGCCATGAGACATAGGCAAGAATCCCTTTTTGGAATCTTGCATGTTGAACCTCTTCAACACTTTATCTATGTATGTACTTTGACTCAGGCCAATTATCCTTCTAGATCTATCTCTATAGATCTTTATACCAAGGATATAGGCAGCCTCAGCTAAGTCTTTCATTGAGAAAGAATTCCCTAACCAAGTCTTAACCTTTTGCAAGGTAGGGATATCATTCCCAATGAGTAATATGTCATCCACATATAAGACTAAAAACACTACTGCACTCCCACTAACCATCTTGTAAACACAAGGTTCATCTTCATTCTTGATGAAACCAAAGTTCCTAACTGTTTCATCAAAACGAAGATTCCAGCTTTGAGATGCTTGCTTCAATCCATAAATGGATCTTTGAAGCTTGCAAACCTTTGTAGAATTCTCAGGATTTACAAAACTCTCAGGTTGTGTCATATACACATCCTCAAGCAAGTTTCCATTAAGGAAAGCGGTTTTGACATCCATTTGCCATATCTCATAATCATAGTATGCTGCAATGGCAATGAGAATTCTAATAGACTTAAGCATAGCAACTGGTGAAAAGGTTTCATTATAGTCTATACCATGAGTTTGCTTGAAACCTTTTGCAACAAGCCTTGCTTTATAGGTCTGCATATTCCCATCCATGTCAGTTTTCTTCTTGAAAACCCATTTGCAACCAATAGTCTTAATACCCTCTGGAGGATCAATTAAAGACCAAACTTGGTTGTCAAACATAGATTGCATCTCAGATTTCATGGTTCCAAGCCATTTGTCTGAATCTGGACCTGACACAGCTTCTTGATAGGTAGTAGGCTCATCTTGATCTATGAGCATTACTTCACTATCATCAGTCATAAGAAATCCATATCTCTCTGGTTGACGACGTGTCCTATCAGACCTGCGAGGGATTTGTGTTACATCTTCAGACTCCACAACTATTTGTGGTTCTGAAATAGGCTCTATAGACGACTCAATGATTTCTTGTGGTACTTGAGTTTCCTCAAGTTCTACTCTACTCCCACTAGTTCTCTTAGAAAGAAATTCCTTTTCCAACTAGATCCCATTTCGAGCAACAAACACTTTGTTCTCTGAAGGAGTATAGAAATAGTATCCTTTAGTTTCCTTAGGATACCCCACAAAATTACATTTGATAGACTTTGGAGCTAACTTATCTGAAACTGGTCTTTTCATATAAGCTTCACAACCCCAAATCTTAAGAAAAGACAAACTAGGTGTCTTACCTATCCATATCTCATATGTTGTCTTTTCAACAGCCTTAGATGGTACACGGTTCAGAATGAATGCAGCTGTCTCCAAGGCATAACCCCAAAAAGATAAAGGAAGATCCGCTTGGCTCATCATTGATCGAACCATATCTAATAGAGTTTGATTTCTCCTTTCAGAAACTCCATTCCACTGTGGAGTTCCTGGAGGAGTCAGTTGTGAAACAATTCCACAATCCCTTAGATGATCATCAAACTTTTGGCTCAAATATTCACCACCTCGATCTGATCGAAGTTGTTTAATTGTTTTACCAAGTTGATTTTGTACTTCATTTTGAAAAGTTCTAAACATTTTAAAAGACTCATGCTTATGTTTCATTAGGTAGACATAGCCATACCTACTGAAATCATCAGTAAAAGTAATGAAGTATCGAAATCCTCCTCTGGCACTAATGCTGAAAGGACCACATACATCTGTATGTATCAAGCCCAATAAATCATTAGCCCTTTCACTATGCCCAGTAAAAGGATCCTTTGTCATCTTACCAAGCAAACAAGACTCACATGTTTCAAATGACTCAAAATCAAATGAATCTAATAATCCATCTTGATGGAGCTTAGAAATGCGTTTCTCATTGATATGGCTAAGGCGACAATGCCATAAATAAGTAGGGTTTAACTCATTTGGCTTAGTTCTCTTAGAAGTTATGTTATAGATATCATTACCATTAGAATCATCAAGATTAAGGATATAAAGGCCATTATAAGAATTTGCAATACCATAAAGCAAATCATTTTTATCAAAAATAGAACATTTCTTATTCTTAATAAAAAATGAATAACCTTCATCATCCAAAACAGATACTGAAATAAGATTCCTACTCATAGTAGGAACATAAAAGCAATTGTTCAAAATTAACAAAAACCCATTGGGCATAACAAGTTCATAAGTTCCTACAGCTATAGCAGCAACTCTTGCTCTATTGCCAACACGTAGGTCCACTTCGCCCTTCTTCAGCATCCTACTCCTTTTGAGTCCCTGCATATTTATACAAATATGAGATCCACATCCGGTATCTAATACCCAGGAAGAAGGAATAGATAAATTAATTTCTATAACATAAATACCTGAAGATGTAGTCGCACTACCCTTCAACTTCTTTAACTCATCGAAATAGATCAACTCTAATATCTCAATGGCTCATTGGGAAGCTCTAATATCCTAATGGGTTTATCGAGTAAATTTAATATTTTGATAAAATCACCAACCAACACTAATATCTTTGTGAGTGAAAATAGTCATCGAGCAACTCTGATATCCCAATGAAAACCACCAAGTGACTCTAAATTTGATTCGGATACTCGATCCTAAATTTGATTCGGATACTCAATCCTAAACTAGATTGGGATACTCGATCCTAACTGGATTTGGATACTCAATCCTAAATTGGATTCGGACACTCGATCGTAACTAGATTCGGATACTCGACCCTAACTGGATTTGGATACTCAATCCTAAATTGGATTGGGATACTCGATCCTAAATGGATTCGGACACTCAATCCTAACTAGATTCAGATACTCAATCCTAACTGGATTTGGATACTCGATCCTAAATTGTTTTTGGATACTCGATCCTAAATTGGCTTTGGATACTCGATCCTAAACTGGCTTTGGATACTCGATCCTAAATTGGATTGGGATTTTATTTGGGACTCGAGATTAGGTACTTGGACCCGAGATTGAATTTATTTTGATTTAATTTGGGTACTTAGACCCGAGATTGGGTACTTGGACCCGAGAATGAATTTGACTAACCATTTATCAATTGAGAAGTTTGACTGCCCCGGCTGTTCTATGCATTGTGATTCTTCACTCTCAGAATGGATCTTCATCCTTGGAGAGTGGATCTTCCTTTTTTTGAGATCGGGTCTTCATCCTTGCAAATGGATCTTCATCCTTTGAGATCGGGTCTTCACCCTTGCAAATGGATCTTCATCCTTTGAGATTGGGTCTTCACCCTTGAGAGTGGATCTTCATCCTTTGAGATCGGGTCTTCACCCTTGCAAATGGATCTTCATCCTTTGAGATTGGGTCTTAACCCTTAAAACATGGGTCTTTATCCATTGGAGGTCGGGTCTTTACCCTGGCTTCAGCTCTTTTAGCTGGATTGGTCTTTTGTCTTTTGCATCTTCATTCTTTTGAGAGTTCTAATGTTCCGTTCTTTTGTTCTTCCTTTTTACAAAGATTTAGTTATTTTTAATTGGACCTTATATCCTCTCCTTGCCCCCCAAAGATTTTATCCACGCAAGCTTTGATTGATGCTTTTGCCATCTAGTTCTTCGCACAAGCACGTATTTCTTCTCTTTGCAAAATTACTGGAGCTTTCTCAAGTAATGGGCTTTCCATGCCCCCCTGATTTGACATCTTCTTTTGATTCTTCACTTCACAGAGTGTTTTCTATAAAGAATTGACAATACAAGACAAGAAAGTGCGATGTGATATGCTCATGTATGCATGATATGCATAAATAATACTCACAGCAGTTTCATTAACCCACAGGCTGAGGTGATTAGCAGAAGTACACTCACGAATTTCTTTCAGATGCCGTTCAATTCTTACACTGAAATGATAGAAAGCTTTGCATTTATGGCTTTTATCTTCAAGATGTTGAAAATATGAATAAAGAAAACCCCAAACAGCAGAGTCAGGGATTCGTCTATTTCAAACTATGTTTCGGCATGTCGATTGATAGCTTCTTCATGACCTTGCCAATAATCATTTCCTTTGCCCAATGTGTCCTTGGATGTTCAACATACTTCCCTTAACTTTAAGGCTTTGTATGACAAAACAATTTTTTTTTTATTTTTTGAATTTTAATTTTGAAATCAAATGTTGGCTTTGCCAAATTAATGTCAATGTACCTCAGGACTTGATTTTTCAAATTAACATATCTATAACATGACAACCCTAGTTACCGTACTAAACTCGGGAATCATTTCTATTTAAGCAAGAATTGTTGCACTTTAGATAGGCACATACACATTACTTGGCCAAAGGTCTCATTTGAGTTTAGATATTGTCTATCTCATATGCATGCTTATCCAAACTATCTCCACTAATAGACTCTACCTACCAAGAGAGATTAACAGGTCTTTGATAAGCTTGAAATGGGGTCTATAAGGGACACAGGTTTAAGTGAAGGCCATTTTGAGATTGGAGCTGATGTGACACAATGGACAAACCCTCACATTATAAATTTCTTGTTTGAATTTTAGGCAGCTTGGAGGCAATCTTGCTAGACTCCAAATTCTTTCTATATTCTTGGCATTAATCTAGATCTTGATTAGGACAGTCTTTGCCCTTGCAAAAAGTTTTGGTTCCCAAATTCGTTTCTTTTCTTCTTCTCCCTTTTCTTTATTTCTCTTACTCTTCCATTTTCTTTGAGCATTTTATCATTTTGTCCTTCTTCCTTATAGGACTGTCAAGTACAAAATTTTCAAGAATTGGATGGTCTTTCTCCTTTTTCTTTGATTTTGATCAAAGGGTTGGACCAATTCAAGTTAAACCATCCTCATAAACCAAATGGAAGCCTTTTGTTGTCTTAGGTAAAAGAGAACTCAGTTGGATTTTTGAACCATTTTGGGTTTTCTTTTCTTTTCTTTTTCTTCTTTTCCTTTTCTTTTCTTTCTAGCTCTAAAAGAGTTGTCTTGTTTGAACTAACTTGGGCTTCCAATAATGGATTAGTGGAGTAACATAAATCTTCTTTAATAGGGATAAATCATTTGTTACTTTGATGTTGATGTTGATATATTGGAGATATTAGGAAAACTTCAACTACCCTTATGGTATTGAGAACTTCAACCACCCTCATGAAACATCAACTTCAACTAACTTTGCGGTCTTCAGAACTTCAACTATCCTCATGATCTTGACTAATCATTGCTTTCTTTGATCTTCTTGCCTCTTTATCTTAGTGATCATAAGACTTGTCAAAAGTATCACAACAGCTTAGGGGAGGTTTTTGGGGTTACATGCCAATGAAAAGAAAGCTAAAAGTTTATGAAGGCTCAAACGGCCAACTAGGGATTGATATTTAATAGGGTGGATACTAGTTGTTGGATAAACAAACAATGCCTAGATCACCTCTCCCTTAAATAAGCAGAGTTCCAATTTCGCCTCGAAAGTTTGTCAAAGCGTGTTCTAAGTGTAACGCCCCCATACTCTATATAAGCACTATACATATACCTGGTATACATACAATGCGTATATAAAGTATAAGAATGTCACTTTTCATTTCAATTTAAAAACCTTTATCCAAGTACAAGCAATATTATATTAGTTTAAAGAACATTTACAAAAGTCATTATTCTTATCAAAACTACAACATAATTAATATTACATATGTATGCATCACCTTCTAGTTGGTCTCGAGATACTCTTACCCTTTTCGTGGCATAACAGCTAGGCTTCCAGATTATCCGCATAAATACCTGCGCGATTACATATCCGCGCTAAGCCCGAGAGCTTAGTAGTATAAATAAATATTAAAATATACTTTACAAAATAATCATACCTCATGTTTTTAGCATTATGTTCTATTGTTCGCTTACCCCGTTTTTCCTTTCTCAATGCATTCTTCATATATTTCCACTAATCTCATAAAATTATACACATATTTACATAGAACATTCACAATACAATACTTACCATTTCTATCTCATATACATATACATATACATCATTTCAACAAATCACCTTTCAATGGCCTATCCAAACCTTCATGAAAACAATTCTTACAAATTCCACATTCATATACATTGTACACAACATACTATATTTTCATAAACTCATATCTCAACAAAGCTCCTCAAGCCATATTCACTTTCAATATATCAATACACACATTACAAAATCATACTTCATAACATTGTATTATTCACAATTCATTAAACATAAATTATATTTTCATCAAAAGCATTCATAGATCTCATTATTCATTTATTTCAACATTTGGATATCACATTGACAACAAAGACAAACTCGGGCCCAAACAACACGCTAATATGCCATTCAATTTTCAGAGTAATGCTTTGGTTTAATCATCACATTAATCAATATCATTATCCCAACTAGGCTTCAAGGATTTAGGTTCAACCAAGCTTCAAGGGGAACAAAGCATGCTAAGTATCAACCCAACTTGGCTTCAAGAACCAATCCAACCTAGCTTCAAGGGTTGTAACATCTCAATTAGACTTCAAGGATTAGACCCAACCAAGCTTCAAGGGGAGTAAAACATGTTAAACTTCAACCCAACTTGGCTTCAAGGATCAAATCCAACCTAACTTCAAGAGATTGTTACTCATATTAGGCATGCCACCAACAACAAACTCTGAAAATGGAATAACACATTAGCTATACAATTCATTTATCAATTTCATTCTCAATTGAATTATCATAGCCAATAACAATGGCTTCACATTTCATTTGAATCATCATAGCCAATCACAATGGCTTCATATCATATTTGAATCATCATAGTCAATAACAATGACTTCACATCATATTATATCTCAAATCATATCATAATATTTCATTATTCAATTGTACATAAGCAATTACTTCATCATATCCTTCACATTATATATATAGCATCATTGGTATAACATCACAAATTACATTATTCACATACCACATTACAATTCACAAGGTTCACAATGCATAAGACATAATATGGTTCATATAGTATCAACATTATCATCCAATCATATTGATCAATTCATCACTCAAGTATACCTAATCAATGACATTGCACATACTTTTTCAATGATCATTATATCTTCCACATTTCCTATATCATCATTGATATATATACATAACAATTTACATTATTCATGGATTTAGAACCTTCCATATCCATTTAGTTGGATCATTATTATTTTAATTGTGTTTAGGTACAAAAGACATTTGAAGATCCAACAATGTATGAAGAACAAATAACAAACACAAAAGTTAACACCCTCATGGGACACGGCCGTGTCTCTCAACAAAAATCCAACAGTAACGAACACAGGCAAGGGACACGACCAAGCCAATGGCCGTGTCTCACCAAAACTCATCCAACACGGCCAGGTTTGCCCTAACTTGGCTTTGTCTCTCATAACTTAGCCGTGTCCTTCATTGATTTAAAGACCAAACACTTCAAAATTCATCCAAACCCTTCAAAAGTCACACCACCACCCTCTTAACCATTATCTTTGTTTATATTTATCAATTTTCTATCACCTTAACATTTATATAACTTCATTATATCATCATACTAATTAATATATATATATACATCACTAGAATCAATTACTCAAAGTACCAATTCATTTATTCTAAACCCTAACTCAACCATTCATCATCATCCTCACAATTATCTCAACATATCATCACTTAGTTATCAATTCCACACATTTACATACTTCAATCTTTCATTATCTTCATCTTACACACCAATTATACCAAACATAACCTCAATCCAAAAGAAAATCAAAACAAGAAGATAAAGACTCATATATACATATAATCAATAAAATCAACTCAAGAGATTAATACTTACTTGAATATGTTGCCAAATCTTCATCTCCATCTTCAATACTCTTAAAATCCTTAAGAAATTTGATGAAGATCATCACCTCTCTCTATCTCTCTCTCTCTCTCTCGTGCAAGAACCAAAAAGGGAAGAAGAAGAAAAAAGAAAATATCTCCTCCTCTTCTCACGGTAACCATATATATAATAATAATAATAATAATAATAATAATAATAATAATAATAATAATAATAATTACTTATTTCCAAAAATCCTCCACCACACCCTTTCTTCTCTTGACTTTTCTTTTGACCAATTTATATGTATTATATATTAACATATATACAATATATACATTCCATTTACACAATCATTTCCTTTGCAAAAACATATATACCTTTAATTTAAATCACACAACAACTGTATTAAAACTTCTAGGGCATATATTGGGATATTACACTAAGACTGACTAGGACCTAGAAAAAGGTAATCATGTAGAAGCCCTCTCTAAGTAAGCATACACAACTCAATGCTATAGAGCAATTCCCTCACCTAGTAAAGTCATTCAAGTCATAATGCCTAGACACATTAATTTATAAATATCAAGCTAGATTCCTCATCAGTTGAGCACCAAAATGAATAAAGACCAACAAAAATTTTGATGAAAGTAATTTATTCAAGCAACTTTAAATTTGAAAAAACAAGATTGTTCAAGAAAGTAAAATTAAAAAGCAATATTCAAGCTATGGAAAGTTTGTTGCATTAAATTTTTTCAAAGTAAATTTTCCGAAACCTAATGCAATTTGGTTTCGGTTTCCTTTTCTTATTGAATATTGTATGCTGTGAATAATTAGAATTACTTATAGAATTCTTCTATAAATATGGACTAAACAACACAAAAAAAAAAGAGGAGAAATAGGGAGGAAAATTGGACTGAAATTGGTGACTGAGAGTGAGAAGGAAAACTCTGAAACTATAAAAATTCCTTCTGGCAGTAAATTGAATCGGACTTTGGAGGGAACAATTCAAGCAATTCGAAGGCAAAAAGGCTTGTCTTTGACCTTGTTCATCCAAGAAGCAATTTTTGGTGAAACTTACAAAATAAAGTTTGAATTCTTAATTTCTTTTATTTTGTCACAGTGGCTAGATTACATAATTGTTTCTTTTAAATTAAAAGCCTTATCACCTCAATTCACCTTTTCTAAAGTATGAAAATCTTAAATCGTTGCTTTATTTTTCCAAAAGTTTAAAGATATTTGTTTTATTTCTTAAAAACCCCAAAACCAAGATTTGTATCCCAAATTATCAAAACCCAAAATGTGTTCTGTTTCCTTCCAAAAGACTTAAAAATATCTTTTTGCCCTTATAAACTTTAAATCTTTTGTTTAAATTCATAAAACTTCATGAAATTGTCAATTGTCTTTCCAAATCCTAAAATAAAATTCATTACCCGAAACCCTAAATTCAAAAATACTAAAACCCTAATTCAACTCCAAAACCTAAAATAGTGAACCCTAACCACCTTAAAACCTTAAACCTTAATTTTTCCTAAACCCTAATCCTTTAAAACTTTAAAAAAAACCATATAAACACAAATATTTAATTTTACACAGCAAGTTTGAAACCATAATTTGATGAGTAACCGAAAATCACAAATCAAAAGTATTTTAAAGTGCTCAAACCTTAATTTCATGATTTTACATCACAAACCCTAATTTGGTTAATCAAAGAACTTTACCAATCTTTTAAAACATAAAATCTTAATCTATTTTAATTCCTGAAAAAAACTCACAATAGCCATAATTTAGACTTTTATTTGCTTTATTCAATTCTACATTTGATTATGCTTTGATATGCTTTAATTTATTTAAGTTCAATGCTTGGTTTATTTTATTTATCATAGATGAATGTTTGCTTTCTATTGATGTTTAATACCTTTGATGAATGATTTATTTATGATGAATGGTTATTTACTTTTATCAATTTATTTAGGTTTCCAAATGTTGTAAGAGGTATGTTTCCACTTGGTGGGTACCTCATTAGTTAAATATCATGTAATTTAAATTGCTTTTCTATTTTAGAACCAATGTAAAGGGCATGTTTCTACCTTTCGGTGGGTGTCCTATTTAGGCATGGGATGTAAGGACATGTTTCCAACTTCGGATGGGTGTCCATTTATTTGTTTTATTTTGCTTGGACATTGTTTTAATTTTTATATAATGATGCTTTCTTTTTATTGTGTGTAATATGGATAATGTTGTTATATTTAAGAATTTTATAATATTAAGACCTATAAAGGAGGCCGGTTCTAATGAACAGGGCGTTGTGGGGGTGCTGGGCTATTTCTAACCTTACCCACACGTACCCAACTTTTCGAACCCATTAGGGGGTTGGGGATTCCTTAGGAATCGAGTCATCCAAACCTTTCTTTTTCCTAGCCCGTCCAGGTGGCGACTCCATTTTTTCCAGACTTAGGTCCGTGTTCTCTAGGCCCCGAGCCTAAACAGTGCCAAAGTCGCAAGAACCATTCCACCGGGAGTGGGGGCAAAAATCCCCGCTCACAGTTATATTAACAGTACTCTAATTAATTCATTGACAAATTTTCCTTTCAAAATATTACTAACAAAATCTTCAAATAATAATACAATCTGTATAATATAACACATATAAATCCAACATTTAAATTAATCTCCAATATTTTCGATAAACCAAATACTAATTATAAATCAGATAACCATCATAAGTTTGTCAAATCAAATAAATATATATTACATTGCTTTATTTGATAATCATTCACTAGAATCTCAAACTTTATCCTCTAAATACATATATTTCTTTCATGTTTACAAATTTATACAATCTCTCAAATAGCTAAATTAAATTGTATATATATATTTCATAACTTATGAGTACAATATACAAAAGATCTCTATATGTACTATAGATAATTCCTGAGATCCTTAATTTCACTTCTTGACTTGCTCTGATGACTTGATACCTGCTTATCAGAAAATAATTCTAACACGCTAAGCAAAGCTTAGTGGTACTTGTATAAACATATTTTGTCACTTAATATTAAAGGAAAATACTTATGGAAATATATTAATAACACTTAGTTTTAAGAATATTTCAATATATTAACTATTGTCAATAACAAACTAACATAATATTTTTATTACACAAAATAATAATTTTAACTTTATGACAGACATCATGTTATACTATACTTTTAGTATTGCAACTTTTCTCTTTTTGAATCATTTTATTCAAGACTTACTTTCTCATTTGTTAACATTGCTCATATTATACTTATTTTTTTTTTCAGTAAGTCTTACTTTTTAGTTTCACATATAGGATAATTTTATTCAATCTATAATTTTGGCACTTAGTTTTAGTACCATACTTTAGAGCACTTTGCATCTTATATCATTATATACGCTTTTAATCATTATAACACTTAGAAAATTATTGATCAATTCAATAACTTGAGCATAACATTTCTATTCTGTGAATTAAAACTTTCACTTGAAAACATTTATATATATAATACCAGTCACTTTCACTTTGTAACTCAATAAGTCGATTTTAAATAATTGACTTATATTATTATTTTGCATTTCTTCCATTATTCATAACATCCTATTCACACATAGGTTTGGATAACATGTTAGTGTAACAATTTTAATGCCAAATCTCAAGAATATAAAATGGAAATTATGCCCACTATCACTGATGATGCAATGTGTCCATTAATGGCACGAGATGCCCACCATCACTATGACTATCCTTCCTCTAGCTAGCCATTTAATCCAAAGCTAGATCTAAAAGCAGTATATTTTGGGTAATTCATTGGTTTATAACTAACATTAAATTATGTATAGTACTTTAAAGGAACAATTCTTTGATCAACACTTAGTATCACACATATTTATCATATATTCAAAATTTACTACACTACTTGTTACGGTTAATTTAAATGATCCCTTACACTTTAAGGCCTTATAGTAATTTAGGCCAAAATTACGGATTAAAAATAAGGAAAAGAACCACTTTAGACAAATTCTTCAAGTGACATGCCCAACGACATGGACGTGCCAATGACCGTGTCACTTGCTCATTTTACAGAAGCTTTGACACACCCAATGACATGGGCGAATCACTACCCATGTCACTACTCTTGTATTACAGTAGGTACGACAAGCCTAACGACACGGGCATGTCACTGGCCATGTCATTTAATTTTCATCACAGTAGCTATGACATGCCAATGACACAGGCGTGTTCCTGGTCGTGTCATCAACACTAAAACACAACAACGTTGACATGCCAAGTGACATGACCGTGTGTGAGCGGCGATTATCGCCCCCACTCCCAGTGGAATGGTTCTTGCGACTTCTGCAATGTTTAGGCTCGGGGCCTTAGAGAACACGGACCTAAGTCCGGAGAAAAATGGAGTCACCACCTGGACGGGCCGGGAAAAAGAAAGGGGTGGATGACTCGATTCCTAAAGAATCCCCAACCCCCTAATGGGTTCGAAAAGTTGGGTACGTATGGGGAAGGTGAGAAATGGCCCTGCACCCCCACAACGCCCGGTTCATTGGAGCCGGCCTCCTTTACAGGTCTTAATATTATAAAATTCTTAAATATAATAATATTATCCATACTACACACAATCAAAAGAAAGCATCATTATATTGAAATCAAAGCAATGTCCAAACAAAGCAAATAAATGGACACCCATCCAAGGATGGAAACATGTCCTTACATCACATGCCTATATAGAACACCCACCAAAAGGTAGAAACATGCCCTTTACATAGATTCTTAAATAGAAAAAGCAAATTAAATTATATGATGTTTAACTAATGAGGTACCCACCAAGTGGAAACATACCTCTTACAACTTTTGGAAATCTAAATTAATTGATAAAAGTAAATAATCATTCATAATAAATAAATCATTCATCAAAGCTATTAATCAAAATAGAAAATAAACATCCATCCATGATAAATTAAATAAATCAAGTATTGAAATTAAATAAATTAAGGCATAAGAGATAAATCAAAGCATAATCAAGTATGGAATTGAATAAAGTAAATAAAAGTTCAATTATAGCTACTGTGAATTTTTATGGAATTAAAATAGATTAGGGTTTTATGTTTTAAAATGTTGGTAAGACTCTTTGATTAACTAAATTAATATTTGAATGCTGAAATCATGAAACTAGGGTTTTAGACACTTTAAAATACTTTGATTTGTGATTTTTGGTTATTGGGTTTCTAAGCTACTGTGTAAAATTTATGTTTTTATGTTTTTTTATGTTTTAAAAGGATTAGGATTCATAAAAATTAAGGTTTAAGGTTTTAAAAGGATTAGGGTTCATTATTTTAGGTTCAAAAGTTGAATTTTGGATTTTAGGATTTAGAATTAGGGTCACGGGCAGTGAATTAATTTTTAGGAATTTGAAAATCAATTTGATAATTTCATGAAGTTTTATGAATTTAAACAAACAAAATAAAGTTTTTATAAGTAGAAAAGATGTTTTTTAAGGCTTTTTGAATGAAATAGAACCTACTTAAAAATTTTAAAAGAAACAGAATTTAAATCTTAGTTTTGTTGAAAAATATGTTCAATTAGAGTTTTAAGATTTTTAAGAAGTAAAAATAGCAATTTTAAGCCGTTTGGAAGATAAACTAATGAAATAAGGTTTTTTGGCTTTAGAAAAACTAAATTAAAGTTCTAAGATTTTAACTTTTGAAAAACACAAAAATCCTAGTTTTTAGCTATTGTGTAAAAACAATTGAAGAAAATCAATTAACACATACCTTCTTTTGATGATTCCTTCAAAAACAATTCTTCTTGGATGAACTAGCTCCAAAGACAAGCCTTTTTTGCCTTTGAATTGTTTAAATCGTGATGCTGCTCCTTTAAAAATCAATTGAATTGAATTTTTGCTTTTCCACTTCACCTTCGGATTCAATTTTCCAAACTCACTGTGAGATTCTCCCCCCCCCCCCCCCAATTTGGTTGCCTTTGGTCCTTATTTATAAGGGTTTGAAGTAGTTTAATCCTAATTAGCTAAGGAAAGTATTATTAATAAAAAAAAAAAGAAACCAAAACCTAATTGGATTAGGTTTCAAAAAATTTGTGTCGGAAAATTTGCGCTGCTGAAAAAAACTGCTGTGGAAAAACTGCGCTGGCAAAAAAATCTGCCACAGCGCTCGTGGAGCGGACCTGTAAGCTATTTCTCAGGCATAAAATTTCTGCGTGTGAAATAGTACAGTGATTTCGCCCACATGAAATTCCTGTGGGCGAAATGCCCACGGGCCCGCGCGACGATTTTTTCGTCGCCAATTTTTTCTACTCCGATTTTTATTTTTATTTTTATTTTTTGACTTTTATTTGTTTATTTCTATTTTTTATTAATAAAAATTATATACTAAAGCAAAAATTATTTAAAAAAAATTATTTTGGACCAATTAGACAACAAAAATCATTTTAGACTAAATAAAACATATTGGACCGGATTGGGTAAAAAATTAAGGGTCTACAGTTTGCCCCCTGCTTGAATGATCTGAAACATAAGTGAAAGAGAGTGAAAAGCAATAAGACTTAATTTTTGGGATGGTGATTTAAATTTGTTTTGGGTACTTCGACCCGAGATTGGGTACTTGGACCCGAAATCGGTTACTTGGACCCGAGATTGATTGAATTTGGGTACTTGGACCTGAGATTGGGTACTTGAACCTGAGATTGGGTACTTGGACCTGAGCTTGAATTGATTTTGGGTACTTGGACCTGGGATTAGGTTGAATTCGATTTGGGTACTTGGACCCAAGATTGGATGGAATTTGGGTACTTGGACCCAGGATTAGGTACTTGGACCCGAGATTGATTTGATTTGGGTACTTAGACCCGAGATTAGATTTGATTTGGGTACTTGGACCCGAGATTGATTTGGTTTGGGTACTTGGACCCAAGATTGAGTACTTGGACTCGAGATTGGGTACTTGGACCCGAGATTGGGTACTTGGACCTGAGATTGGGTACTTGGACCTGAGATTGGGTACTTAGACCCGAGGCTGATTTGAATTTGGGTGCTTGGACCGATGATTGGGTGCTTGGAACCGAGATTGATTTGATTTGGGTACTTGGACCCGAGAATGGGTTCTTGGACCCGAGATTAGTTTGATTTGGGTACTTGGACCCGAGATTGGGTTCTTGGACCCGAGCTTGAATAGATTTGGGTACTTAGACCCGAGATTGGGTGCTTGGACCAGAGATTGATTTGAATTTGGGTGCTTGGACCCGAGATTGAGTTTGACTGACCTTTTATCATTTGAGAAATCTGACTCCTCCGGTTATTCCATGCATTGTGGTTTTTCACCCTCAAAATGGATCTTCATCCTTTGAGATGGGGTCTTCATCCTTGAAAATGAATCTTCATCTTTTGACATTGGGTCTTCACCCTTGCAAATGGATCTTCATCCTTTGAGATTGGGTCTTTACTCTTAAAACATGGGTCTTTATCCATTGGAGGTCGGGTCTTTACCCTGGCTTCAGCTCTTTTAGCTGGATTGGTCTTTTGTCTTTTGCATCTTCATTCTTTTGAGAATTATAATGTTCCATTCTTTTATTCTTCTTTTTTGCAAAGATTTAGCTATTTTTAATTGGACCTCATATCCTCTCCTTGCCCCCAATTATTTTTCTATGCGGACTCTGATTGACGTTGTTGTTGTTGTCTAGTTCTTCGCACAAGCACGTACTTCTTCTCTTTGCAAAATTACTGGAGCTTTCTCAAGCAATGGGCTTTTCATGCCCCCCCTGATTTGACATCTTCTTTTGATTCTTTACTTCGTAGGGTGTTTGTTGTTCATTTTGACAAGGAATAGACAACACAAGATAAGAAAGTGCGATGTGATATGTTCATGTATGCATGATATGCATGAATAATACTTACAGTTGTTCCATCGACTCACAGACCGAGGTGATCAACATAAGTGTTCTCATTGGTTCCTTTTTGAAGCTCGTTCAAGTCTTGCATTGGAATGATCAAAAGCTTTGCATTTGTGGCTTTTATCTTTAAGATGTTGAAAACATGAGTGGTGGAGATCCCAAGTTGCAGAGTCAGGAATACATCCTTTTTATATTTCATTATGTCTGCTGGTAGCTCATTCATGACCTTGCCAATAATCATTTCCTTTTCCCAATATACTTCCCTTAACTTGAAGGCTTCGTATGACAAAAACATTTTTTATTTGATTTTTTGAATTTTAATTTTGAAATCAAATGTTGGCTTTGCCAAATTAATGTCAATGCACCTCAGGACTTGATTTTCCAAATTAACATATCTATAACATGACAACCCTAGTTACCGTACTAAACTCGGGAATCATTTCTATTTAAGCAAGAATTGTTGCACTTCAGATAGGCACATACACATTACTTGGCCAAAGGTCTCATTTGAGTTTAAATATTGTCTATCTCATAAGCATGCTTATCCAAACTATCTCCACTAATAGATTTTATCTACCAAGAGAGATCAACAGGTCTTTGATAGGCTTGAAATGGGGTCTATAAGGGACACGAGTTTAAATGAAGGCCATTTTGAGATTGGAGCTGGTGTGACAGAAAGGACAAACCTTCACACTACAAATTTCTTGTTTGAACTTTAGGCAGTTGGGAGAAATCTTTCTATACTCCAAATTCTTTCTATCTTCTTTGCATTAATCTGGATCTTGATTAGGATAGTTTTTGCCCTTGCAAAAAGGTTTGGTTCCCAAATTCGTTTCTTTTCTTCTTCTCCCTTTTCTTTATTTCTCTTACTCTTCCCTATCATTTTGTCCTTCTTCCTTATAGGACTGTCAAGTACAGAACTTTCAAGAATTGGATGGTCTTTCTCCTTTTCCTCTGATTTTGATTGAATCCTTGGTTGGGTTGGACTAATTCAAGTCAAACTGTCCAAATGGAAGCCTTTTGCTGCTTAGGTAAAAGAGAACTCAGTTGGCTTTTTGAACCATTTTGGGTTTTCTTTTCTTTTTCTTTTCTTTTTTTTCTTTTTTCTTTTTTTTCTTTTGCCTTTTTTGTTTTCTTTTCTTCTCTCTTCTCTTTTTTCTTTTGGTTCTAGTTCTAAAAGAGTTGTCTCGTTTGTACTAGCTTGGGCTTCCAATAATGGATTAGTGGAGTAACATAAATCTTCTTTAACAGGGATAAATCATTTGTTACTCCAATGTTGATGTTGTATTGGAGATATTAAGTGAACTTCAACTACCCTTAAGGTTTTGAGAATATCAACTATCCTTATGGTCTTGGAAACATCAACTATCTTTATGGTCTTGAGAACTTCAACTATCTTCATGATCTTGACTAATCATTGCTTTCTTTGATCTTCTTGCCTATTCATCTTAGTGATCATAAGACTTGTCAAAAGTATCACAATAGCTCAGGTAGGTTATTGGGGTTTGTAAGCCAATGAAAAGAAAGCTAAAATTTTATGAAGGCTCAAAGGGACAACTAGGGATTGATATTTAATTGGGTGGATACTAGTTGTTGGCTAACCAAACAATGCCTAGATCATTTCTCTCTTAAAAAAGTAGAGTTCAATTTCACCTCGAAAGCTTGTCAAAGCATGTTCTAAGACTGAATAGGACCTTGACAAATGTAATTATGCAGGAGCCCTCTCTAAGTAAGCATACACAACTCAATGCTATAGAGCAATTCCCTCACCTAGTAAAGTCATTCAAGTCATGATACATAAATATATTAATTCATGAATTATCAAGCTAGATTCCTCATTGATTGAGCACCAAAATGAACAAAGACCAATAAAAATTTTTATGAAAGTAATTTATTCAAGCAACTTTAAATTTGAAAAACACGATATTTTCAATTAAAGAAAGTAGAATTGAAAAGCAACATTCAAACTAAGGAAAGTTCATTGAATTAGGCTTCTTTTTCATTCACATCTTCAATATCCCCATCTTGAAAGGATGATAAAACAAAATCTTCTTCCAATCCTTTTCCCACCATGAAGGTTGCCGGTGGAGGTACTCTATTGAACCTTGGTAATGGATTGTCTTTGTTGTTGGGCTTATCCGGCTCGGGTAGCTTGCCACTATCAATCAAATTCTGGATCTCATGCCTCAACTTCATGAAATTGTCCGTTTTGTGTCCAGGCCTTTGATGGAATTGGCAAAATGCACTAGTAACAAAGTTAGGTGGTAGAGGATTAGGCAAAGGACGAGGAGTCAAGGGTTGTAACAATCCTTTCTTTTGTAGCTTGCTAAAAACCCAAGATAGAGGCTTCCCCAGATCTGAAAATTGTCTTTTATTTCCTTGACCAGTTACATTAACATCAACTTCTTTTTGTGTGCTTTGATTGCCCGACTGGTAATTCCTTTTCTCATTCCTTTTTATTGAAAAGAAATTCTTCTCTCTTTCCACTCTTCAATTTGTAGACCAGCTTGGAGAAGATCTTTGAAGTCACGGATGAGTGTATAAGACATCCTTTCACGAAGATTAAGCAACACCCCTCTCACAATCATCCTTATTTGATCGGATTCATCGGGCCTCTTCTTGAGTAAAGCGGCCTTGTTTCTCCACCTTTTCACATAGTCCACAAAATTCTCATTCGGCCTTTGCCTAATGGACTCCACTTCCATTAAGGTAACCTCCAACTCGATATTATACCCATATTGCTGGATAAAGGCCTTGTACAGCAAATCCCAATTCTTTTGTGTTCCTTCATCTAATGTATTGAACCAATTTTGGACAACAGGGTCCAATGAGAGCATGAAGTACCTTAAGGTTTGAGCCTTAGTAGCTTGGGCAGATTGCATGGCAGTGATATATTGCTTCACATGGAGATGAGGATTTTCGGTGCCATTGTACTTGGCAAAAGATGGCATCTTGAATTTATAAGGGACTTTTTCATCTAGCTCAAACAATTTGTCTATCTTGGACACCTCTTCGGTTTTCAATTTCTTCTCATATTTCTTTTCTAAATCTGCAATCATCTTTTCAACATCAGAAGTCTCGGTCTTTTTAATAGTTGCCTTCTTAACAACCTTTGGCTCCTTTTTGTTTGGTAGTATTGAGCCCAATCATCATCATCAATGTTCACCTTGTCATCATCAAAAGCTACATCATCAATTTTAGCCTTCCCCTTGACTTTTTTGGTGCTAGCAGATGCTTCAGCATTGTTTCCTAAAATTGCAGCTAGTTGATTCTTTATGGTCTTGGCCATGGCCTCTTTTATTTCTTCCATCTTGGCATTGAGGGCATCATCCACCATTCTTTGAATTTGTTCGGGCTCCATTATTTTTGGTGAGCAAGTGATTGAGTCGTTGCTAGATACTTCATCTCCGGCATAGGTCAGATTGTTGTAAGCTTTAGAACTATCATAATCCAGGGCTGTGAGCCAAAGAGGATCAATGATATGAGATGCAAATGTATGCATGTATGCACAAACAATCAACAAATAAGGATAAATAGGACGTTCCTTCCAACCTTATAACATCCACACACAAATGGCGAGTCCTTTTTCCTAGGTATATGGTTAATAAAATACCAACATTAGGTATCTTACTTTCGAATAATTCCCTCGGACGTTTCAACCAATAGTTATATTTTCGAAAATGAAAATCAGTTTATAATAATTCCCATTAATTAGGTTTTAATCCATCCAACCAACTATAGTAGCTTTTATGCCATATTGGATTAAAACAAAATTAAGAGGTTTATTATAAATAGATTTCTCATTTGAAAAAGGTAACTAATGATTCAAGCCAAAAACAAGCCCATGGTTAATTTATTCTTAGTGTAAACTAGGCCCACAATTGATTTTTGGTATTGGGTGAAAATAGTTTTGTTTCTAAGCCCATTGTAAAAGATTTTAGAAAAATGGATTTTAGGCTTAGTATTTGGGCCATGGGCCAAATAATTTATTTATTTATTTTTTAGAAAAGTCTTATGTCCAAAGACCGTCTTAAAAAATTTTGAAAATAGTTTTGGTCTTTTGGATTTTAAAGAAAAATTTATTTTGAACTTACAATATACTTAGGTCATATTAGAAAAAAGACAAACCAAATAAGCCATGATTTAGACTAAGATAAACTAACCATAGACAAATAACATGCATTTGGGGTAAAACCTAAGGAAAGTAACTAGGCCAATTACATGAGCTTTAGTCTTTGGGTTAAAAAGCTTAGGTTTCCATAGCAAGTTTATACCAAATGGTACGAGGCTATGAGTGGTTATGCCATGCTCGATCTCCATACCTTGAGTGAAAGTATGGTATCCCTTACATAACACAACACGGGTAACACGGGCGTCCTAACTCACGCACACAATGCAATCTAATATGATGCAATGGATAATATCATTATAAGAAAGAATAGAATAATATAAAGACCAACGGAATCAACTTCTCTTATCCCCAGTGGAGTCGCCACTTTGAGCGGGAATTTTTGCCCCCACTCCCGGTGGAATGGTTCTTGCGACTTCGGCACTGTTTAGGCTCGGGGCCTTAGAGAACATGAATCTAAGTCTGAAGAAAAATGGAGTCGCCACCCGGACAGGCCGGGAAAAAGAAAGGGGTGGATGACTCAATTCCTAAGGAATCCCCAACCCCCTAATGGGTTCGGAAAGTTGGGTATGTGTGGGGAAGGTAAGAAATGGCCCAGCACCCCCACAATGCCCGGTTCATTAGAACCGGCCTCCTTTACAGATCTTAATATTATAAAATTCTTAAATATAACAATATTATCCATACTACACACAATCAAAAGAAAGCATCATTATATTAAAATCAAAGTAATGTCCAAACAAAGCAAATAAATGGACACCCATCCAAGGATGGAAACATGTCCTTACATCACATGCCTATATAGGACACCCACCAAAAGGTAGAAACATGCCCTTTACATAGATTCTAAAATAGAAAAGCAAATTAAATTACATGATGTTTAACTAATGAGGTACCCACCAAGTGGAAACATACCTCTTACAACTTTTGGAAATCTAAATTAATTGATAAAAGTAAATAATCATTCATAATAAATACATCATTCATCAAAGCTATTAATCAAAATATAAAATAAACATCCATCCATGGTAAATTAAATAAATCAAGTATTGAAATTAAATAAATTAAGGCATAAGACATATATCAAAGCATAATCAAGTATGGAATTGATCAAAGCAAATAAAAGTTCAATAATAGCTACTGTGACTTTTTATGGAATTAAAATAGATTAGGGTTTTATGTTTTAAAAGGTTGGTAAGACTCTTTGATTAACTAAATTAATATTTGAATGGTGAAATCATGAAACTAGGGTTTTAGACGCTTTAAAATACTTTGATTTGTGATTTTTGGTTATTGGGTTTCTAAGCTATCATGTAAAATTTATGTTTTTATGTTTTTATGTTTTTTAATGTTTTAAAAGGATTAGGGTTCATAAAAATTAGGGTTTAAGGTTTTAAAAGGATTAGGGTTCATTATTTTAGGTTCAAAAGTTGAATTTTGGATTTTAGGATTTAGAATTAGGGTCACGGGTAGTGAATTAATTTTTAGGAATTTGGAAATCAATTTGATAATTTCATGAAGTTTTATGAATTTAAACAAACAAATTAAAGTTTTTATAAGTAGAAAAAATGTTTTTAAGGCTTTTTGAATGAAATAGAACCTACTTTAAAATTTTAAAAGAAACAGAATTTAAATCTTAGTTTTGTTAAAAAATATGTTCAAATAGAGTTTTAAGATTTTTAAGAAGTAAAATAAGCAATTTTAAGCCTTTTGGAAGATAAACTAACGAAATAAGGTTTTTTGGCTTTAGAAAAATTAAATTAAAGTTCTAAGATTTTAACTTTTGAAAAACACAAAAATTCTAGTTTTTAGCTACTGTGTAAAAACAATTGAAGAAAATCAATTAACACATACCTTCTTTTGATGATTCCTCCAAAAACAATTCTTCTTGGATGAACTAGCTCCAAAGACAAGCCTTTTTTGCCTTTGAATAGTTTAAATCGTGATGCTTCTCCTTTAAAAATCAATTGAATTGATTTTTTACTTTTCCACTTCACCTTCGGATTCAATTTTCCAAACTCACTGTGAAATTCCCCCCCCCCCCTCCCCCAATTTGGTTGCCTTTGGTCCTTATTTATGAGGGTTTGATGTAGTTTAATCCTAATTAGCTAAAGCAAGTAATATTAATAAAAAAAGAAACCAAAACCTAATTGGATTAGGTTTTGAAAAATTTGCATCGAAAAATTTGCGCTGCCGAAAAAAAACTACTGCGGAAAAACTGAGCTGGCGAAAAAATCTGCCGCAGCTGGCTGCGGCAGCGCGAGCTGAGCGGGCCCGTAAGCTATTTCGCAGGCAGAAAATTTCTGCGTTTCGCAGGCAGAAAATTTCTGCGTACGAAAAAGCACAGTGATTTCGCCCGCAGGAAATGCCCACGAGCCCACTTGACGATTTTTTCGTAGTCGATTTTTCCGACTCCGATTTTTATTTTTATTTTTTTTGACTTTTATTTGTTTATTTCTATTTTTTATTAATAAAAATTAGATACTAAAATAAAAATTATTTAATAAAAATTATTTTGGACCAATTAGACAACAAAAATCATTTTAGACTAAATAAAACATATTGTACCGGATTGGGTCAAAAATTAAGGGTCAACACCATGTCAAGCAAAGTTCTGTATTTCGAACACTTATCAACTTAAACTCCATATATCCAAATATATGACAACAATGGACCAAAACTAGTTTCATTAACATAAATAAAGTCTATAACAAATTTTTTAATCACACTTCAATTAATCAAGTCTTCAATCATCACTTATGGCTAAAAACAACATCAAACCACTCAACTCTTATAATGATTAAATCAAGAATCATACTCATCACTGCAAGTTTCTTTAATTCATTTTTCAGTCATTAATCCATTTAACTAATATTTTTCAGTAATAATCCATTATAGATGACTCAATAAACGAATTCAAATATTAAAATTCATAGAAATTCAACTATTTGCAAATTAAAATACACAAGCACATACCTCTTCCAAAATCTTTCTTGTTCTCTCTTTTCCCTCTTTTTCTTTGATCACTTATTGATAATCTCACCTTTTCTAGCTTATTCTTCTAAAAATCCATAACTAGCTATAATTTCCTCTTAAATTTTAGCTAAATTTTTGAAACGAAGTTGAAAAGAGGAGTTTTGTTGATGAAGATGATGATATGCGTGGATGATGAAGCCAGAAGAAAGAAAGAGAAGCTTCCACACATACACGCACCTGTCTACATATATATATATGATGTAATGTAGTGTGACCACTCTCATTTTAACTATGGTGCACCCTCCCTCTTAACCTTTGATTCTAATTCGATTTTTAATCCCATAAAACTGAAAAAAAATAATATCTTCAGTAAATTTTTGAGATATACTATTCACTATTCTCTATTATAGCATTTATTCACATTGTTTTTATCACTATACATTATCAATTATCAATATTAGTTAAAAAGTTTATATTTTTAAAATCTTGACCATTACAATTCTCTCCCACTAAAGAAATTCCGTCCTCGAAATTTACCTATTATGGCAATAAGCCATTTAATTCATAACTAATCTTAAATCTAACATAAAAGTAATTATTTTATTTATTGATATAACTTTTATTTATTATTATTATTTTTTATGTCTGATATCACTCAATGTAACACTTTTAGAATAATCTTATTATAGAACTACAGAAGATGCAGCTCTACACGCTTATACTGTTCAAGCTCAATTCAATGATTATCTTTAATTCTCTTTAGAAATTTTTAAGGAATTTTAATTTATCACTTTGACATCTTAATTTGATATAAGATTCTTGATTAGTCCTTCATTGAAGTATTGTAAACCTAATTTCAATTTATTACCAATTAATTTATTTAACACACTTTCAATAATTGTATAATTAATTAAAGTAACATTTAATAATTTTTCTTTTCAATATAATTTATATCGTTACATTCCATTGTGATATATATATATATATATCTTTTTTTCCTCATATATTGAACTTTAAATCCTAGTTTTGGATAGTGAGTCATTGATGGCAAGTAAATGCCCACTGTATAAATATGGGCAAAGGCCCACTATGGCATGAATGCCCATTGTATACGATGACACAAAGTGTTCACTGAGAGAAAGGGACCAAAGGTCCTCTATGATGCAAAGCGTCCACTAATAGCATAGATGTCAATACCACTGGGACATATAAAAAAATGTCCTCTATGGCACAAAGTGCCCACTTTCAATACGGCATAAAATGCCCATTATCACCAGAACATTTACCCTTTAGCTAATTTGAAAACTAAATTTAACATCAGTATAATTGATCAATACATTTATTTCATTATTGCAAATTATTCTTAATTATAATATCTTTTGGAATATAACACTTCCTGTTTGAAGTGTTTATTTATTACTATGTATTTATATGATATGAGCAATTATTTCAATCACATTCATCAAATGAACATATATACACATTATATTTGTTTTTGATTATTTTAACTATTTTTTTTTATTTATTCATCAATCTTTATCTTTCAAATCACTTCCATGTTTCTACTGTAATCTAAGTAGATTTTCACTCTTGCTTGTTTAATTCTTTTCTTTACATATTAAGAATTCACAACTATTCTTTCACTTTAAGAGTATATGCACATATATAATGTATTCACTATGTTTAATACACACACTCACACACACACATATATATATATTTCTAACTTGATCCACATTATATCATTTCACTAGAAGGGTTAAACTACCGACAAATCTCATTACATTCTTTCTTTTTCACATTATCAATTCCTTTATTCCTATTATAATTAATTAATATCAGTTAACTCTTTAACACTTATATATATAATCTATAACTTGTCTTCAATCACCAAATAATGTTACTATCATGTATTCCATAAGTACACAATATGTAAATCTCACATTCTTACTTTCATTACTCAATTAATTCGTATATACACTTCTTTGCTTTCTTTATCTTGCTCTTCAAACTATTTAAAATCATCAATGATTTATCAATATATAATTCTTCTCACCTTGCTTTGTAAATTATCTTATTTCTTCATGAATAATATGAAATCCACTAATCACTTATAATAATCTTTTATCTCTTCTCTAATCTTACACATATTTCAAATATCCAATTACATTTATCCATACTTTCCTCAAGTTTTCTTCACATCTAAGTTTCATCATTTAATGGATTGATTTTTTTTAATCTTATAAGCAATATTTCGTCAATTATAACTGTTTCCAAGATGTATTCAATAATTCACTCCTAATTCCACCCATAAACTCTACTTTGTGATCGTATAAAAAGGTAGAAATATGCATGTCCATAGGAATGATTATGCGCTTCAGTGCTGGGATTTCTTCTCAAAGTTTGAAGAATAGAAATTTACACAAGCATACACATGACTATACAAATTATCATGCATATCTCTGCTAGAATTCCTTTTAATGATTTAATCAAGAAGCTATCAATAATTTAACTCAAACAAATTAAGGAAATAGGATCCAACCCTTCAAAGCACAATTAAATTCAAATCCAATCTTCTATAATCCTAAAATCTTTCAAAACCTTATTTCCTTCCACAACCTCATATCAACTCATAAATGATTCAATAATGAATTTAATTATTATTTTAGTTAATAATCTATAAATATACATTTACATATTGTAAGAATAACTTTACTATCATAGAAGTAAATTTTTTTACTCGTATTTTTCATAATTATTTAATACACCATATCTTTCATAAGTAATAGTATTTTATCAATTCACAAATCTCTTTACATAGTAAAAATCAAGATCATTTCAATAAATAGAAAAATAAGTATTATACAAGCACTAACCTCTTTAAAAATACTCTTCCATCACTTTTCCTTTTAATATTTTGTTTTGATGGTGTTTTAGAAGGCAATAGAAGACACTAGAAATCTTTAAATAGGCTTTAGGACTTTTATCCAATACACTCACTTATACAATAGTTTCAATGCATTCACTTTCTTTAATTAACTATCATTTCTATTTTTAATGCCAAAATATTATAAAAATAATTATTTTTGACACTTTAAACCCATTATCCATATTTCACATCTAAATTACAGCTCGAGTTCATTTCACAACTATAAAGGTATTTTCGTAATTTCTTGCCTCTTCAAAATCTTTTCCAAAAATATGGATATTATCCATACTCAGCTTTAATGTTACTCTTATTAAGGCTTATTTAACCTTATAACTATCAGTTCCAAATGCTCAATCTACACATAATATCATAATCAATCCAATTTACACTCTTATATTCACTTAATGGAGAAAATCAATACTTAAAATTTTAGAGCTGGACAATTCCCATTTAAGAAATTTATCTATTTGTCATGATTCATTCCTCAGATTACAATAAATCATTACACTTCCACTGTGTTACTTTGATATATCTCTTTAACTACTCATACTTTGTTTTCTTTTCATATCCTTCTTTTTCACAAATATGCCTAGTGCACTCCAAACAATACATTATGAATTCTCAATCAATTCTTAGAAAACTTTCTACTACCACAAATACATGAAATATCAATTGTATCAAGCACATACCAACTTATTCCATTCATACAACTTAGACAATTACATTGCACCTCTCCCTTAACTCCACATGCCAGAAACGCCTAAACCATGCTCTGATGCCACTAAATGTAACATCCCCTAACAATTCTCACATAAAACTATCGGAGAATGTTACTTGATATACTGACAGTACTCTAATTAATTCATTGAGATAATTTCCTTTCAAAATATAACTAACAAAAATCTTCGAATAATAATACAATATGTATAATATAACACTTATAAATCCAACATTTAAATTAATCTCCAATATTTCCAATAAACCAAATACTAATTATAAATCAGATAACCATCATAAGTCTGTCAAATTAAATAAATATATATTACATTGCTTTATTTGATAATCATTCACTAGAATCTCAAACTTCATCTTCTAAATACATATATTTCTTTCATATTTACAAATTTGTACAATCTCTAAAATAACCAAATTAAATTGTATATATATATATTTCACAACTTATGAGTATAATATACAAAAGATCTCTATATGTACTATAGATAATTCCTGAGATCCTTAATTCCACTTCTTAACTTGCTTCGATGACCTGATACCTGCGTGTCAGAAAATAATTCAAACAAACTAAGCAAAGCTTAGTGGTGCTTATATAAATATATTTTGTCACTTAATATTAAAGGAAAATACTTATGGAAATATTGTAATAACACTTAGTTTTAAGAAATATTTCAATATATTAACTATTTTCAATAACAAACCAACATAATATTTTGATTACACAAAATAATAACTTTAACCTTATGACAGACATCATGTTATACAACACTTTTGGTATTGCAACTTTTCTCTTTTTGAATAATTTTATTTAAGACTTACTTTCTCATTTGTTAACATTGCTCATATTACACTTATTTGTTTTTCAGTAAGTCTTACTTTTCAGTTTTACATATAGGATAATTTCATTCAATCTATAATTTTGGCACTTAGATTTAGTACTATACTTTAGAGCACTTTGTATCTTATATCATTATATAAGCTTTCAATCACTACAACACTTAGAAAGTTATTGATCAATTTGATAACTTGAGCATAACATTTCTATTCTGTGCATTAGAACTTTCACTTGGAAAAATTTATATATACATTACCAATCACTTTCACATTGTAACACAATAAGTAATTTTTAAGTAACTGACTTATATTATTATTATGCATTTCTTCCATTATTTATAACATCATATTCACACATATATTTTCAATTTAGATAACTTCATTAAATATGTCCATACATACTAAACTCGAGTCATAGGTTTGGATAACAAGTTAGTGTAGCAATTTTAATGCCAAATCTCAAGAATATATAATGGCAATTATGCCTATTATCACTGATGACACAATGTATCCATTAATGGCACGAGATGCCCACTATCACTATGGCTATCCTTCCTCTAGCTAGCCATTTAATCCAAAGCTAGATCTATAATCAGTATGTCTTGGGCAATTCATTATTTTTTAACTAACATTAAATTATGTATAGTACTTTAATGGAACAATTCTTTGATCAACACTTAGTATCACACATATTTATCATATATTCAAAATTTATTACACTACTTGTTAGGGTTAATTTAAATGATCCCTTACACTTTAAGGCCTTATAGTCTTTTAGGACACAATCATGGATGAAAAATAAGGAAAAGAACCACTTTAGACAAATTCTTCAAGTGACATGCCCAATGACATGGGCATGTCAATAATCATGTCACTTGCTCATTTTACAGAAGTTTTGACATGTCCAACGACATGGCGTGTTACTGCCCGTGTCACTACTCTTACAGTAGATATGGCGCACCCAACGACATGGGTGTGTCACTGGCCATGTCATTTAATTTTCATCACAGTAACTATGATACGCCCAATGACACGGTCGTGTTCCTGATCATGTCATCAACACTGAAACATAGCAATGTTGACAGGCCCAGTGACATGGCCGTGTCACTGGTTGTGTCAAGCAAAGTTCTATATTTTGATCACTTATCAAATTAAACACCATATATCAAAATATATGACAACAATGGATCAAAACTAGTTTCATTAACATAAATAGAGTCTATACCAAATACTTTAATCACACTTCAATTAATCAAGTCTTTAATCATCACTTATGGATAAAAACAACATCAAAACACTCAACTCTTATAATGATTGAATCAAGAATAATACTCATCACTACAAGTTCCTTTAACTCATTTTTCACTCATCAATCCATTTAACCAATGCTTTTCAGTAATAATTCATTATAGATGACTCAATTAACTAATTCAAACATTAAAATTCATAGAAATTCAAATATTTACAAATTAAAATACACAAGCACATACCTCTTCCAAAATCTTTCTTCTTCTCTCTTCAACCTCTTTTTTCTATGATCACTTGTTGATAATCTCACCTTTTCTAGCTTATTGTTCTAAAAATCTATAACTAGATGTGATTTCCTCTTAAATTTTAGCTGAATTTTTGAAAAGAAGGTGAAATGAGGAGTTTTGGTGATGAAGATGATGATAGGCATGGATGATGAAGCAAGTAGAAAGGAAGAGAAGTTTCCACATATACACATACCTGTCTACATATATATATAATGTAATCTAGTGTGGCCACTTTCATTTTAACTATACTGCACCCTCACTCTTAATCTTTGATTCTAATTCAATTTTTAATCCCATAAAACCAAAAAAAATAATCTCTTCAATAAATTTTTGAGATATACTATTCACTATTCTCTTTTTATAGCATTTATCCACATTACTTTTATCACTATACATTATCAATTATCAATATTAGTTAAAAAGTTCTATGTTTAAAATCTTGACCATTACACGACCTTCACCAACCCCTTTGGGACATATACTCTTCATAGGGTGTTAAAAAATTATGAGCAAGATGAACTCAGGAATGAAGCCTTTATGAACTCACGGATCTACAAAGAAAAAATGAAAGTGATGCATGATAAAATGATCCCTAGTAGAACCCTTGAATTGGGAATGTAAGTCCTTTTGTTTAACCCAAAGATGAGATTGTTCCTTATTAAATTGAAGTCCTGTTGGGGTGGACCATTTCAAGTCATTCAAACACTTCCATTTGGATTTGTTAAATTGTTGAATTTGAAAATCAACGAGACATTTAAGTTGAATGGACAAAGGGTGAAGCCCTATTTTGAAGAAATTGAAGCTCCAGAATACCATAGAAAGAATGATATTCTTAAACAAGTGATGTAACAATGTCCAACTATACGACATTAAAGAAGCACTCAATGGGTGGCAACCCATCGTTTGTATTTCTTTTCATAGTTAAATTTTCGTGTTTTGCAATTTAATTTTCATTTTTGGTTTTAAGAGAATAGAATGGGTGCTTTGATCGGTTTTGTTTTTGATAGAGTTTCAAGGTGAAGCCAGGAAGAAAAGTTGCATGTACTAAACTTGGGTGACACACTTATTCAAAAAAATTTAAAAGGCAAAAATGGCAATGAAGAATACTACCACTTGACACGACCAAGCCACTGGCCATGTCAAGCGAGCCTAGAAAATCCAAGCATGGACACGGCCATAAGGCTTGGCTGTGTCCTTGGCCGTGTCACCCAGACACGACCAAGCCTCCAAGCCCATGTCTCCATTTCTTTCTGCTGCTGACATAACCTAGTGGTGGACACACCCATGGGACACGGCCAAGCCACTAGTTATGTCCCTCCTAAAGACTCAAACACGGCCAAGCCATGCCTAGCTTGGCCGTGTCATCCCTTTTTAAAACCTAAATTCACCCGATTCGATCCATTTTTAATACCCTAGCCTTCATTTTCCTTTCTTCTTTCTCTCATTTCTTTCTCTAAAACCTCCATTCCCATTCATAAAAACCTTAAAATTTCACTAAATCTTCCATTATTCTTAACCAAAAACTCAATTAAACCCATTAAATCTTCCAATTTTCTAATTAAAAATCAATAAATCCATTAAAGCTTCACTTTTCACCAAAGAATCAAGATGCCTAGAACAAAAATGGTGTCCCATCACAAGAGGAGGCAACCTTCATCGTCCTCTTCATCATCTTCAAAGTGATTGACTCTTTAAGCGAAGAATCCATTGATACTCTCCAAATTAGAGAAATTTTTTTACTAGATATGTTCAAAACCTTGGATGGGAGAAATTAGTTTCCCTTAAACCTTTGCAATTTCAAGAGCTTACCATGGAATTTCTAGCCTCTCTTAAGGTTGAAACAAACAAAAAGAAGATTTGCACTAGTTTTAGCTTTAAATTGCTTGGTTTCCATTAAGAAGGGGAAAATTATGTGCCTAAAGGTTTTAGACAACAATTTTCATGGGGAGTAATAGGCTCGGGTGGAATGTATGTGGCCAAATCGGCCAAGGCAACAAAATTAATAAATCTTGCCTTGAGGTATTTACATAGATTTACATCATGTGGGTTCTTTGCACGGAAAAAAGTACGGGTGTGGTGGAACTAAGCGAGCTATTTTTCTTATATTATGCTAGCAATGCTATACCCGTGAGTACCGGCTATTGGTTAGCTGATGTTTTTGATAACATAGAAAATCAAAAGAGGGGCGCAATTTGTATAGGTGGATTGGTGACCACCTTAGCTATGACACTTGTTGATGGTTTTGACCAGTGCTTGCCATATGACTAGAATTTCTGAAAGTGATTCATTAGACCTTGCTACCTATGAGAAGATGCATATGGTTACAAAAAGGGGAGGGGCTTATGTGATAACTTCAGATGAGCAAGTTGCAATGGAGGACTGGTAAAAGTGACCATGATTTGGTGAGGAGTCCAACTCAGATTCACTCAGTTTGGATGAAGATGCTTTGGACAATCAGGAGATTATTAGTAGGATTGAAGTATTGGAAAGCAAGGTAGATCGTAATCATGCTAAAGTCCTTTACCAGTTGGAACAAATCAATAGCAACATTGCCAAGATTCATAGCCTCCACCCTTCAGCAGCATCATCGTCGCATCCTCCATCACTATAGATCATATCAGCTTCTGCCTTTTTTGAACACTTCCTATTTTTCTTATTTTCAGTTGTTGAATATTTTAGTTGCTATTTTTCATTACTATTGTTTGTTATTAAACCTTTATGTTTTTGGTTATTTTATATTTATTACTTTTGAATCTTGAATAATTAATGTTTTGTGGATGAAAGGTAGCACTTACCTCACAAAGGAAATGATGGAAATCAGGTTGTACTTTAACTCTTACTTCTTTTAAATTATCCTAGTTTCCATTGAGGACAATGTTAATCTTAAAGTGTGGGGTGTTAAGTTTTTGTTCATAAATGCAAGCCTTTTTTTTTTGTAATTTAGTTATTATTTTTAAGTCTTTGTTTTAGTCATTTTGTTAAATGATTTGCCTTACTTTAAATATTGTTTTGAAGTATATTTTTTTTAAGCTCAATTGTTACAAAATTGTTGATAGATGACCTTTGAATTTTTGAAGCATGAATTTGAGAATTGATTAGAATTGGTGCTTATTGTCAATTTTTATTGTTATCCTTTGTATCACCTTTAAACTAGTGAGGAATTGAGCCTATTAAGTTGGATATCAACTTATTATTCTTTATTGTGTGTAAACATCTTTGATTGATGAATTGCTAAAACTTGCTTTGACATGCATTTTAAGACTACATAAAAATTTCAATTAGGCATCAATATGATTAAGGCAATTAAGTGAACGCATTTTGGCTTAAAAAGACCAACCTTATATCGACCTTAGTTAGCCAATTTTGAGCTTATTTCATTTTTCATTTTCTTTCTTTTTCACAACACCATTAGCTTGAACCTTGTTGTTTTAACTATTACCTTTTTCATTAGGTCAAGAGAATTTTAAGAGCATTTATGATTGAGTGTTGTGTTAAATAAAGCGTGGGGTTAAATTTAGTGGGTTTAAAATTACAAAGTATTGTGTTCTTTAGCTGCAAACCCTATTTTGATTAAAATAAATAAATAAATAATAATAAATAAAAAAAGGAGAGAAAAATCAAAATAATAGAAGTTGTTATTCTTTTTCTTAGGGTTGGAATAAGTTTGGCAATGATCATTACAAAATTTAATAAGTGAGTTCCCTTGGAAAGCTCTTTAATTTAAAGTTGTAGGTGAATGGAAGGTATTTTGGGATTGTTCGATTGTATTACGTTATTTAATTCATTCTTGAAGTGCTCTTGAACTTAGTTAATAAACTCACATTCCCAAATTCATACCTTTACCTTAGCCCCATTACAACCAAATGAAAAACCTTATGGTTGATGCTTGATTGTAATTAGGTGGTGGAGACTTGATTGATAAGCAAGACTATAGAGATAATCTTTCATTGAATGTTGAGAGCTAAAACACTACCTGATTAAACACTTAAGAGGTTTTGTGAGGGAGTGACAATTTTTGGTATGCATGGATTGGCCATTAAATTGCTTGAGTACTGATTGTTCTTGATTTGATATTGATTATGGATTTAAGAAAATGGGAGTCTTGATACAGCCTTAAAACTCTTGAACTTAACTAAAATTTTCTTGTTTTAGTTTGTTTTAATTTTAACTTTGCTTGGGGACAACCAAAGAATTAAGTGTGGGGTATTTGTTTCAATCATTTATGTTTATATTTTTAGGGTAATTTTATTGGTTTTTAGTTAATTTTTCTTTTAATTTATGTTTAAAGTTTGCTTGAAGTGTTTGATTTTGGTGGAAGTGCAAAAGAATGTATTAATGGATCAAAATGGTGGAAAAACATGAGACACAACCAAGACAAGTTATGGCTTGGCCGTGTCCCTCATCCAAGGCAAGAGGCATGAACCACTCACATGACATGGCCAGTTCAAGTCAGCTTGGTCGTCTCCTTCAGGAAAATTGGATAGAGGTAGACACTAGCAGAAGCACAGCCAAGCTATTGGCCGTGTCACATGACACGACCAAGGCCTTATCCTTGTCCCACTTGATGAAACCAAAGAGCAAACCGAATGGCAAAGGTGAACATAAGCAAAAGACACAGTCAAGCCACTGGCTGTGTCACATGACACGGCCAAGCCACGAGGCCAGTGACTTGGCTGTGTCACATGATACGACCAGTGACTTAGCCGTGTCTGATGATATGGTCAGTGACTTAGTCGTGTCACACCTAGAAAAGAAGAAGAAAGATGGGCAGCTATGTGCACGGCCTCAAGGCTTGGCCATGTCCCAAGAAGAATGAGTGACAGAGCCAAGTCACTCAAGGCTTGGTCGTGTCTCATATGTTACCTTTGAATTATTCTACACAAAGTGAGGGACAAATGGGCGACTGTTTAGATCATTTATAATTATATTTTTAGAGTAATATTATGTGCTTTTAGTTAATGTTTCATTTGATTTTTGTTTAAAGTTTGTTTTAAGTGTTTGTTTTAGTTTAAAGAGCAAAAACTCCCTTGGATGGATCAAAACAAGGATGGAAGAGCATGAATCAAGCAAGACATGGCCAAGCCAAAACAAGCTTCGCCGTGTCCCTCAAAGAATTGAAGGTAGAGCATGACACAACCATGAGACACGGCCAAGCCACTGGCCATGTCTCACCTAAAGGGCAAAACCAAAGAAACCAAAGAAAGAAAAAGAAAATTTGGCAGAACTTAAAACTGGAAAGTGACATGGCCAAGCCACTAGCCATGTCACATGACACGGCCAGGAGCTTAGTCGTGTCCCATCCTAAGCCAAAGAACAAAGTAAGGAGCAAAGCTAGAGAATAGAAAGAGACACCCTCATGAGACACGGCCAAGCCATTAGCTGTGTCACATGACACGGCCAGAAGCTTGGCCATGTCACCATTTAAAAAGAAAGGAAAGAATGGGCAGCAAGTGACATGGCCAGCAAGCTTGGCCATGTCCGAAGAAAATTGAGAGACACGGCCAGCAAGATTGGCCGTGTCACCTATGGAAACCTTGAATCAATTACATTGATTAGGGAGCAAGTGGGGGATAAATAACTTGCCCTTTCCAAAAGAAATAATAAAGAAAAGAAAAGGTTGTCTAATTTGATAAAAGTAATATTAAACAAAGAAAAGAGTGGGAGACAAGAGAGAGTGGTGTGAGTTGGAAGGCATGGGTTGAGTTTTGAAAGGATTAAAAAGAAAGGAATGGAGGGAAAGAGGAACACGTTGGAGAGTGTGACACTCTCCTTGGTTCTTCATCCTCATCCTCCATTTCCATCCTCTCCATCTTCCATAGACAAGCTTCAATTTGGTTCCTTGGGATAAATTGGGTTAAACAAGCTATTGAAGGTTTGAAGAAAGCTTCATTAAGGGTCAGGTGACTTGAGAAAGCTCCATTCCATCTTTCAAAGGTATAATCAATTGAAGGTTTGGCGACTTGAGAAAGCTCCATTCCATATTTCAAAGTGAGAATCATCAATTGAAGAGGACTTGAGTTCTTCATCAATGTGATCGTGTCCCATCCTTTTTTAATTCATTTCTATGTTGTTGTTGTTTTATTAAGAGAATTGATATTACAATGAACAATTTGTATTTGATTTATATTGAGATGAATGTTTGTTTTAAATTGATGATGTTGAGCTAAATTACCCTTGCCTAGGATTTATAGTAGATTTGATGTCTTGATTTGATATTTCCATTAATGTACCTTACTGTTGGTTGATTGTATTGTATTGAATGTTAGGTTGATAGATTAGCAACCTATTAATCTTTTAATATTGGATGATGGACGGAGAGGTGAAATTTGATATCGGAACTATACAATTAACCACCCTATAAATGAATTAAAAATATAAGTTCTAGGGTTTCAATAATTTACAAATGTAAAATAATTGGTTATTGTTAATTCATGAATGTGAAAACTAATGAATTGGTAATTGACTAATTAACCTTAAGGAACAAATTAATTTAAAAGGTTATATTAATGGATAATTTGAGAATTGAGCATTGATTGAATGGACCTACAACCCTAGGTACCATCCCTAGAATTGAATCGATCTTGTACAACCCTTATGCACGTTACTTTTACATTTAAATTGTTCTTTCACAATTCCAAAACATCAAACTCTTGCTTTTAATTTAATTGCTTTAATCAAATTATTACGAACAACACCTTCCATGTGAGATGACCTTGGGGCAATCACCTTTGCTGCAATAGCCTCATATACTTGCTAGTGCCGCTTGTAGTAGTACTTAATTCGAGCACAATAAGTTTTTGGCACCGCTGCCGGGGAAGGCTGTCTAAGTAGTAATAGTTTGATTTTTTTAATTTAATTGTTTGTTTGTTTTCTTTAAATTGCTATGTATTTTGTTTTTTGTGAAGATGCAGTTTTCACAGTACGGGGGAGTTTAGGATAGGAACGATAATTCTGACATGGCATGGCAATTAGCATAATTAACAAATCAACTTAAGATGCTAAATGCAAAAGGAAGAGTACCAATGCCAAGCCAAGAGATATGTTCAGCATGTGACAATCCAAGACATAGTGCAAATACGTGTTCATTTGGTTTCGAATGATACCAAGAATGGCACGAGGAAGAATATGCCTATGAAAGTTTCCAGCCAAGGGGTAGAAATGACCCATATTCCAATCCTTATAATCCAAGCTGGGCAAGCCACCCAAATTTTTCTTGGGAAAACCAACAGCAAATTCCACCTCAAAATTTTTTTCAACCTTACCAAAGAAGTTCTTACTCTCAAGAATAATACTCAAATCAAGATAACCTTAAGAAACATACATTGGAAGATAGTTTGAATGCCTTCATTCAAATTAGCACACAAAATCAAGATTAACTTAAGGAACCCACTTTGGAAGATAATTTAAATGCCTTTATTCAAATTAGTGCACAAAATCAAGATCACTTTGAGAAACCCACAGTGGAAGATGATTTGAATGCTTTCTTTCAAATTAGCACACAAAATCAGGAAGGGGGCAGGGAGAGGTTTGATTCTTTAGAAGAATCATTGAAGAGGGTGGAAACTCATATTGGCCAACTGGCACATCAACTCCAAGCACACCAAGAAGAGAAATTTCCTAGCCAATTAGAGAAAACCAATGCAATCACAATTTTGAGGAGTGAAAAGGTAATATATAATAAAGTTTGTGATTCTTTGGATGCAGGCACTAATCAAGAAGAAAATGGCGAGGAGATACAACCAAACATAGAGGAGCCAAGTCAATCAAAGGAGAAGGAGAATTTGGAAGCATCAACTTCAACAAAATTGCATGAACCTCCAAATCCTTGTATGCCACCAATTCCATTCCCAAGTAGATTAATAGATGAAAAGCAAGGTATGCAAATTCATGAACTCTATGACATGCCCTATAGTGAAGATAGTGTAGATAAGCTTGAGGTGGCCATGACCTTAGAAGTAGAGCATAATATTTCCAATTTAGAAATTGAGGAGAGCAAATTACTATTAAATGATGAGGTTATTGAGAGGGAACTTCAAATTGCTAAAGAGGATAAAGAAGTGATTCAATCAAACTTGGTTGAATTTAAAAAGACACCAAAAATTTTGAAAGATGTTTTAGTTGGGAAGTACAGTATGCAACAAATGATCATCTCTCCTACTCTTGGTGGTGAGAATGAGCAAAAAAACGTATATAACCATGTTGCAAACTGAAAAAGGTTTCTACAATGTCCCGATAGCATTAGAGGATCAAGCTAAGACAATCCTCACATATTCTTTTTGGACAATTGCTCTTCCAAGGATGCTACCTAGGCTTTGCAATACATTGGGCACATTTCAAAGTTGCATGTTGTTCATCCTCTCACACTTGGGCACAATTTGCATTAAGGATGGAAGGAGCATTGTACATCCCAAATGGGAATGATGGAAATCAGATTTCATATAAACCCCTCTCTTTTAGTTTATGTATGCTCACATTGGGGATAATGTGGATCTTTAAGTGTGGGGTGCATTTCGTGTTTTTACTTTTAACTTGTTTTTTTTTAAGTTTAGTTAATGTTTTTCTTGTTTTTCTTTGAATAAATGAATTTTGAAAAGTTCAATTGTTATAAAAATTGTTGATAGATGACTTTTGAATTTTTGAAGCATGAATTTGAGAATTGAGTAGAATTGGTGCTTATTGTCAATTTTGTTGGTTTTTCATTGCATTGCCTTTTAACTAGTGAGGAATTGAGCCATCAACTTATCATTCTTGTTGTGTGAATAGCTTTGATTAATGAATTGCTAGAACTTGCTTTGACATGCATTTTGAGACTACATAAAAATTTCAATTAGGCATTAAGATGATTAAGGCAATTAGGTGAACCCACTTTGGCTTACAAAGACCAACCCTATATTCAACCTTAGTTAGCCAATTTTGAGCCTATTTCGTTTCCCTTTTTTTTTTCTTTTTTACAGCACTACTAACTTTGAATCATGCTATTTTGTCACTTACCCTTTCATTAGGTCAAGAGCATTTTAAGAGCGTTTATGACCGATTGTTGTATTGAATTAAGTGTGGGGTTAAATTTAGTAGGTTTAAGATTGCAAACCATTATGTTCCTTAGTTGCATATTATAGTAAAAAATAATAAAAAAAAATAAAAAAAAGAGAAAAAATAAAAAAAATAATAAGAATAATTGTTGTTCTTGTTGGAAGGGTTGGAATATGTTTGGGAATAATCATTGCAAGATTTAATAAGTGAGTTCCCCTGAAAAGCTCTTTAATATCAAGAGGTAGGTGAGAGGAAGGTGTTTTGAGATTGTTAGTTTATACATATGATTGGTTACTTCATTCTTAGAGTGCTCTTGAACTTAATGATTATGCTCACATTTCCTAAATGTCATGCCTTTACCTTAGCCCCATTACAACCAAAAGAAAGACCTTATGATTGATGCTTGATTGTAATTAGATGGGAAAGATTTGATTGATAAGCAAGCCTATGGCTATAATCTTTCCTTGATTGTTATGAGTGTAAACATCACCATGATCAAACACTTTTAAGAGTTGGTGAGGGAGTGACAACATTGGTTATGCATGGAAAGCAGCTAAATTGCATGGGTAATGATTTTGTTCGATTTGATATTGATTGCAGATTTAGGGAAAGGGAAGTCTTGAAACATCCTTATAACTCTTGAACTTAACTAAATTTATCTTGTTTGGTTCGTTTTGATTTCAACCTTGCTTGGGGACAAGCAAGGAATTAAGTGTGGGTATTTGTTTAGATCATTTATGATTGTATTTTTAGAGTAATATTATGTGTTTTTAGTTAATGTTTCATTTGATTTTTGTTTAAAGTGTTTGTTTTAGGTTAAAGAGTAAAAACTCCCTTGGTTGGATCAAAACAAGGTTGGAAGAGCATGAATCAAGCAAGACATGGCCAAGCCAAAACAAGCTTCGCCGTGTCCCTCAAAGAATTGAAGGCAGAGCATGACACTGCCATGAGACATGGCCAATCCACTGGTCATGTCTCACATAAAGGGCAAAACCAAAGAAACCAAAGAAAGAAAAGAAAATTTAGCAGAACTTGACACTAGCAAGTGACGTGGCCAAGCCACTAGCCGTGTCACATGACACGGCCAGGAGCTTTGCCGTGTCCCATCCTAAGCCAAAGAACAAAGTAAGGAGCAAAGCTAGAGAATAGAAAGAGACACCCTCATGAAACACGACCAAGCCACTGGCCGTGTCACATGACATGGTGTAGACCTTTAATTTTGACCCAGTCCGGTACGTTATTTTTTATATAGTCTAAAATAATGTTTGTGGTATTTTAATTAAATAATATTTATTTTAGTATTTATTATTTATAATTTTTAATAAAACTAAAAATGGTTAAGTTAATAAAGAAAATAAAAATAGAAAAAATAAATAAACAAAAATAATAAAATAATAAAATAATAAATAAAAATAAAAATCGGCGACGAAAAATTCATCGCCGAAAGTGGAATTGGCCAAGGCCAATTTGCCCGCAGGAATTTCCTGCAGGCAAAATGGCCTTGGCCAATTTTGCTGCATGAATTTCCTGCGGCGAACTAGCCCCAAGACAATTGGCTAGCCGTCCAACCAATTTCACCAACTCTTGCAGTTTCCAACGCTCGCATTTTTTGCCAGTGAAATTTACCAACGCAATTTTTTTCGAAACTAAATTCTATTTCGTTTTGGTTTCTTTTCCTAATTAATTTTAGTTTCCTTAAAAAATTAGAATTAGGTTTATGATTTTTCCTATAAATAACACTTTAAAACTCAGAATTAAGGGACTTTGATGAGGGCATGGAAAATTTATTTTACTAGAGTTAAACTTGGGACTTTAAATTTGAGAGGAGCAAGAAGAAGCAATTAATCCATCAAAGGCAGCAACCTTGCCTTTGTTATTGTTCATCCAGAAATCAATTTTAGGTGGAACCAACGAACGGAGGTTTGAATCTCTATTTTCTTTATTTATATCTTTACATTAGCTTCATCATAATTGGATTAATTTTTTCATCAAACAATTTGATCAAAAACTTTAAAAACCCTAAATCATCCTTCTGTTTCTAAAACTTTAAAAACCCTAAATCATTTCTTCTATTTCCAAAAACTTTAAAACTCTAACCTAATCTCTATTCCAAAAGTTTAGTAACCTTATTTTTTTAAGAATCAAAAGCTTTAACCCTAATTGATCCTTCTTTCCAAAATCACACAGTAAGCATTATTCTTTTAAAAATAATATTAGTTTCTTCCAATCTCAAAACCCTATTTTCTAAATCTTAAACCTTAAAATCTTAATTTTCAACACCAAAACCTACAATCCTATAATCCAATTTTCAAAATCATCAAGGCCCGAGCCCCGACCCCGCAAGGGGCGCTGCCCCTTTGAACCCCGCCATCTAACCGGCTAATGGGACCGCCGTATGGGCTCGGGTCACTATTTATTTATATATTATAAATCTTTATGTTTTACTTCCATTATTATGATTATTCAAAATACAATATCTTTATTCAAAATACAAACCTAAACCCTAATTTATTCAAACCATAAATCCTAATTCTGTTTTCAAATCTTTATAGTAGCTTTTTATAATTTTATTCACTGGAATATTTTAATCTTTCAATAACTCCATTAAAGACTTTCTATGTTTGTATCATCTAAAAATTCTTAAGTAGTTATTATAGTCAATATTAAAACCATACTTAACTTTGATCACGGTAAAGCATCAAATCCTAAATCATATTTTGCAAAATCAAGGTTTCAAACTATAAAACCCTAATTTGATCAATCAAAGAACCTTACTAATTTCTTAAACTTATAAAACCCTAATCCATTCCAATTTTCCAAAATCTTCACTGTAAAAAAATAACAATAATAATGCTAAAATCCCAAAATCTTAAATGTTAATTAAAGAACTTTAATAAAAATAGTAAACCCTAATTTGTATCTTTACTTACTTTATTTAGTTTTAGATTTGATTATGTAGTTTATTATATACTTTGATGGTTGATTTATTTAATTTCAATACTTGATTTATTTAATTTATCATGAATGGATGTTTCCTTTTTTATTATTATTTGTTTGTTTTAGTATTAATTGTAAGAGGTATATTTCCACTTTGTGGGTACCTCATTAGTTAAATATCATGTAATTTAAATTGCTTTTATATTTTGATCAATGTAAAGGACATGTTTCTACCTTTCGGTGGGTGTCCTATTTAGTTTAGACATGGATGATGTAAAGACATGTTTCCATCCTCAGATGGGCATCCATTTATTTGTTTTGTTTGGATATTGCTTTGGTTTTAATATAATGATACTTTATTTTAATTGTTGCATATAATATGGATAATATTGCTATACTTAAGAATTTTATAATATTAAGACCTGCAAAGGAGGCTGATAAGAGCATTTTTATACTTGTTTTTAGTATGATTTCTATGTGTTTTTAGTTAATGTTTTATTTGATTTTGGTTTAAAGTTTGTTTTAAGTGTTTGTTTTTGGTCAAAGTGCAAAAACTCCCTTCGATGATCAAAACAATGAAGAAAAAGCATGAAGCAAGCAAGACATGGCCAAGCCAAAGCAAGCTTGGCCATGTCCCTCAAATGAAATCCAAGACAGTAGGTGACACACCCAGAGACACGGCCAAGCCACTGGCCGTGTCTCACCCAAGGAACAAAACCAAGCAAAGAAGGAAAGAAGAGAAGTAGTAGCTGACACACCCAGGTGACACGCCCAAGCCAGTGGTCGTGTCACATGACACGGCGACAAGCTTGGCCGTGTCACCCATTGGAAGCAAAGAAGAGAATTGGCAAAATGAAGAAACAGAAGGTGACACACCCAAGTGACACGGCCAAGCCACTGGCCGTGTTACATGACACGGCCAGGATCTTGGCCGTGTCACCTCATGAAACAAAGAGAAAAGAAAGAAAGAAAGAGGGGCAGAAGGTGACATGGCCAGCAAGCTTGGTCGTGTCCCAAAGCAAAACAAGAGACACTGCCAAGCCATGAGTGGCTTGGCCGTCTCACCCTATAAAAACTTGAATTCTTCTGCACGAATTGAGGGACAAGTGGGAGAAAAATCAATTACTTTTGCCAAAAGAAATACAAAACAAAGAGAGAGTGGAGAACAAGAGAGAGTGGTGTGAGCTGGATTGAGTTGGGAAGTATGGCTTGAGTTTTGGAGGGAAATAAAAAGAGAAGAAGAGTTAGTTTTAAGGGGATTCTGAGCTTGGAACATGGAGGGAGGAACAAGGGAGAAGGAACCAACTGCTGGAGCAAAGAGGAGAGTCTTGAGCTAAGTTTGAAGAAGGATATACATCTTATACAAGACCTAAACCAAGAATCAAGGATTGAAGTGAAGAAATACAAATTATTCGCCATGGATTGTTTGGTTTCTTTTACTCATTTCTCTTGTTCTGTTTTTCTGGTTTTGAACATGAACTAATTCCTTCTCTATCTAGATATTGATGAACCCTAGCTTATTTGTATGGATTAAATAATTAGATTAAGTTGAATCATTCGATTGAGTTGTTTTATTCTTATGATGCTTAATGATTTATTTCCAATTGATAATAGCATGCTTATTGATTGGTTGCAATTTTCATATTATTGACTTGAGAAAGCTTGATATGAATTGATTACTCATAAGGGTTAAGGATTGATTGGGGTGCTAGAGATACACTTAAAAGATCCTTTGGTTTATAGTTCTTTGTTCTTATTGCATGATCTATTTAATTGTGTTTGAGAAGAGATTCCGACACTCTACTTAGTGATTAGGGATTAATTCACTCGAGAGAGGTTTTAGTCTAATTTAGAGGAATGCCAACTCAACTCTATTGAATGATTTAACTGAATTGATTGTTCATAAATATCATTGAGGCTAGGGGGATTCAATATCTGGATAGTATTATTATTATCAATCCTTTTTGCACAACATTTAATTTCCCTTTACTTTCAGTTATTAAATTAATTGTTTTTAATTACAAAGCATCACACAACTATTAATTTGCTAAACAACGGTTAAGGTTTACACTAGTACTTGGCCTTGTCCTCAGTGGAACGATAACTCACTCACTACTTTATTACTTGGGCGACCCGTGCACTTGTGGTATTGCTATAGCTCTAGGCGCGACGCTCCAAGTTTTTGGCGCCACTGCCGGGGACAATGGTTTCAATATTAGTAATATAATTAAGACTGTTGATTTAGTTTTATTTTCATTTGTTTCTAATATTGGTTCTTGCTTATTTACTATCATTTTAGGTGTTTCTTACCGTTTATGACCAGAGCTAGCTCATCCCAACTGCTTGAGTTAGACCCAGAGCTAGAGAGAACGTTGAGGAGGAAGCGAAAGGAAAAAGAGGAGGCGGTTCTAGAAGACGCAGAAATAGAAATAAATCTGGAAATAGAACAAGAAGAAGTATTTGCAGTGATGGAAGGAGCTGGACCAAGAACAATGCAGGAGTTTGCAAAGCCCAATCTAATGGGGCTGAATCTAGTATCCGGAGGCATACAGTTTCTGCAAACAACATCGAAATAAAAGCAAATGTAATTCAAATGGTGCAGTAGACTTGTTAGTTCGATGGGTTTCTTGATGAAGATCCTAATGCACATATCGAGAATTTTCTGGAAATATGTGACACATTCAAGATAAATAATGTCTCAGATGATGCAATTAGGCTGAGGTTGTTCCCATTTTCCCTTAGAGATAGACCAAAGAAGTGGCTGAAATCTTTTCCTCCAGGAACCTTCACCACATGGGGTCAGTTGGCAGAGAAATTCCTAGAGAAATACTTCCCACCATCCAAAACTGCTAAGTTGAGGAATGATAGCTCATCCTTCCTACAACAAGATGGTGAGACCCTTTATGATGCCTGGGAAAGATTTAAAGATTTGCTGAGAAGGTGTCCTCATCATGGACTTCCACTATGGCTTAAAATTCAAACATTTTACAATGGGTTGAATTATGTAAGTAAGCAATCCATTAATGCAGCAGCTGGTGGTACCATAAACAACAAGACACCTAAACAAGCAAGGGATTTAATTGAAGACATGGCTATCACCAATTATCAGTGGCAAGCTCCAAGGGAGCAAGGAAAGCTGAAGGTCATGGGTTCATACCAATTAGATCCTGTGGTGGCTTTGACAGCCCAATTGGAAGCATTGAATAAAAAATTTGATTCCTTGGCCTCTTCTTCTGGGAAAGTAATGCAAGTGATGTCTTGTGAATGGTGTGGGGGTGGATATCAATGTCAAGATTGCCAAAGTGGCAACATGTTTGCTAGGCAAGAGCAAGTAGATTATGTGGGAAATATGCCAAGGCAATAACAGAATAACCCCTACAACAACACATACAATCCGGGGGTGTAGAAATCATCCATATTTCTCATGGAATAATCAAAATAATCCAAGACATCCCCTTGGATTCCAGCAGCCCCAACATCAAGAAGCAGCCCCTTCAAGAAAGAGTAGTTTGGAGGACATGATGGAGAAATTTATAGCAGCTTCTGAAACTAGGCTCCAATCAACTGAAACCACCCTAAGAAATCAGCAGGCCTCTATTCATAATTTGGAGAATCAGGTGGGTCAAATTGCCAAGATGCTCAGTGAGAGACCACAAGGGAGTTTACCTAGCAACACTGAGGCAAATCCTAAAGAGCAACTTGAGGCAATTACACTAAGGAGTGGAAAAGAGATCAAGGGTAATGTGGAAGAGAAAAGGGCTGAGGTACAAGAAAAAGAAAAAGAAGACAATCCTCCAGTCACTTTGGGAGAGAAAGCTGCACTGGAAAGTGAGAGAGAGAAGCAGCCGCAAGAAAGCAGCCCCATATTGAAGGAATACAAACCTAAAGCACCTTATCCGGCAAGGTTGAACAAGGACAGGATTGATGCTCAATTCGGTAAGTTTCTTGAACTTTTTAAACAATTGCACATTAATATTCCATTTGCTGAAGCTTTGTCACAGATGCCTAAATATGCTAAAATTTTGAAAGATATCCTTTCTAATAAAAGGAAACATGAGGAAGTGTCTTTAGTGCAGTTATCTAAAAAGAGTTCAGCAATTTTACAAAAGAGGTTACCTGAGAAGTTAAAAGATCCAGGTCCATGTTTACTAGGTAACCTTGAGGTCAAGAGTGCATTAGCTGGTTTGGGGGCTAGCATAAGTGTTATGCCCTATAAAATTTTCAAAGAGTTAGGCATTGGTAAACCTAAACCAACACTCTTGACCATCCAACTTGCTGATAAGTCAGTAGTCCACCCTCGTGGCATTATAGAAGATGTGTTGGTAAAAGTCAGGGATTTCATTTTCCCCAATGATTTTGTTGTCATTGATATTGATGAGGATGCGGATGTTTCACTTATTCTTGGTAGGCCATTTTTAAATACAGCCCATGCCCTTATCGATGTTCATGATGGCACATTAACTTTGAGAGTGGGTGATGAGAAAGTTATTTTTAGGATACACAATGCCATGAAACATTCACTTTCACTTGATGAAGCGGAATCATACAATGATGTTGTTGAGCATGAAACCATAAATTGTGTTACTAACATTGTTTCCAAGGATCCCCTTGAGTTGTGTTTATTGCAGGAAAATGTTGAGGGTCAAGAAGCAATGGAGCAGCTTGCTTTTCTTGAAGCAAGCAAATCGTTCAAATGCAGGGCATATGAGACTATTTAGATGCCAAAGGAAGAAAAGCCAAAACCATCGGTGATTGATCCACCCAACTTGGAACTGAAGCCCCTTCCAGATCACCTTGAGTATGGGCTTCTGGTGGAGAAAAAGAAACTGCCAATAATTCTGAGTTCCCACCTATCTTTTGAGCAAAAGGAGAAGCTTATTCAGTTGTTGCAGAAACATAAGCAAGTGATAGCTTGGAAGATAGCAAACATAAAGGGTATTAGTCCATCCTATTGCACTCACAAGATACTGATGGAAGATGAATTCAAACCAGTAGTGCAACCACAACGGAGACTAAACCCAAAGATGAAAGATGTAGTGAAGACTAAAGTGATAAAACTACTTAATGCAGGGATTATCTATCCGATCTCGGATAGCTCTTGGGTGAGCCTAGTTCAGGTAGTACCAAAGAAAGGAGGGATGACAGTGGTCCCTAATGAAAATGATGAGCTGATCCCAACAAGAACAGTTACCGGTTGGAGGGTTTGCATTGACTACAGAAAATTGAATGATGCAACTAGAAAGGATCACTTTCCTTTACCCTTCATTAATCAGATGTTGGAGTGGTTATCCGACCATGAGTACTATTGCTTTTTGGATGGCCTTTCAGGCTATTTCCAAATTCCTATTGCCCCGGAAGACCAAGAGAAAACTACATTCACCTGCCCATATGGGACATTCGTATATCGAAGAATGCCATTCGGGTTGTGCAATGCACCTGCAACTTTCCGAAGGTGCATGGTAGCAATCTTTGATGAGCTTATAGAGGATATTATGGAGGTGTTTATGGATGATTTCTCGGTCTATGGCATTTCATTTGAAAGATGTTTGGAAAACCTTGAAAGAGTCTTGACGAGATGTGAGGAAACCAATCTAGTGCTTAATTGGGAAAAGTGTCATTTCATGGTCCAAGAGGGAATCGTATTGGGACACAAAATTTCAAGCAAGGGCATTGAGGTTGATCGGGCAAAGGTAGACATAATTGAGAAGTTACCACCACCCACATCTGTGAAGGCCATCAGAAGTTTTCTAGGACATGCGGGTTTTTATAGGAGGTTCATTAGAGATTTTTCTAAGATAGCCCGTCCATTGACAAGACTACTTGAGAAAGATGTTAACTTTATTTTTGATGAGGAATGTTTGAGAGCATTCACAACCCTCAAGAAGAAATTGACCCATGCTCCAATCATAGTAGCTCCTAATTGGAATCTACCATTTGAACTAATGTACGATGCAAGTGACTTTGCAGTGGGAGCAGTCTTGGGTCAACGCAAAGAGAAATACTTTCATCCTATCTAGTATGTATGAAAGACCTTGAACACAGCTCAAGCAAATTACACAACTACAGAGAAAGAGCTGCTAGTTGTGGTTTTTGCTTTTGACAAGTTTAGATCATACCTAATCTTGTCACAAGTGATTGTTTATACAGACCATTCAGCTTTAAGGTATTTATTTGCAAAAATTGATGCAAAGCCTAGGCTAATCCATTGGGTTTTGTTGTTGCAGGAATTTGACTTGACAATTTAAGACAAGAAGGGAGCTGAAAATCTTGCAGCAGCTCATCATTCTCGCTTAGAGAATCCAACCTTAGAGAGGTTTGAAGAAGGGGACATTGATGACAACTTCCCAGATGAGCAGCTGTACGCCATGGTAAGTGAGGTAAGTAACTTAAATTTTGAAACACCTTGGTTTGCAAATTTTGCTAACTATTTAGTTGTTAGAGAACTTCCAAAGGACTTAACCTATCAAGCAAAGAAGAAATTCTTTTCTGATTTAAAGTATTATTTTTGGGAGGATCCCTTTTTGTTTAGATTATGTAAGGATCACATGATCCAACAATGTGTGGCATGGCCCGAAACAATGAACATTCTTACTCAATGTCATGCTGGACAAGCTGGTGGTCATATGGGAGCCAATAGGACTGCTAAAAAGGTACCAGAATTAAGATTTTATTGGCCCACTCTTTTTAGAGATAGCTACGAATTTGTAATTCATTGTGATCGTTGCCGAAGAACTGGAAATATTTCATCTCGTGATGAAATGCCCCAAAATGGGATTTTAGTTTGTGAAATTTTTGATGTATGGGGGATAGATTTTATGGGACCCTTTCCAAATTCATTTGGTAACAAATATATTCTTGTAGCAATAGACTATGTATCTAAATGGCCTGAAGCCCAAGCCTTGGCAACCAATGATGCTAGGGTTGTGGTAAAATTTTTGAAGAAGTTGTTTTCTCAATTTGATACACCAAAAGCAATTATAAGTGACAGGGGTACTCACTTTGTAACTTTCAGCTTGCGAAACTTTTCAAAATATTAGGAGTTACACATAGGTTTGCTACTCCCTATCATCCCCAAACTAGTGGGCAAGTTGAGAACACGAATAGGGAGGTTAAAAGAATTTTTGAAAAAACTGTAGAGCGATCCCGAAAGGATTGGTCTGAGAAATTAGACAATTCTCTATGGGCTTTTAGGACTACATTCAAAACTCCCTTGGGAACTACACCATTTAGGTTGGTATATGGAAAAGCTTGCCATTTACCTGTTGAAATAGAGCATAATGCATATTGGGCTATAAAACAGATTAACCTTGATCTAGCTTGTGCAGGTGAAAGGCAAAAATTACAGGTAAACGAGTTAGACGAGTGGAGATTGCAAGCTTATGACAATGCGAAATTGTATAAGGAAAGTACCAAGAGATGGCATGGTGCTCACATTATGGAACGGAAAGAGTTTCAAGAGGGAGATCAGGCATTGCTGTACAATTCAAGGCTTGGACTCTTTCCAAGTAAGTTGAAATCTCGATGGTCTGGTCCTTTTACTATCAAGGAAGTTTTCCCCTACGGAGTGGTTGAAATAACCCACCCGGAAAAAGGTGATTTTAAAGTCAATGGGCACAGGCTCAAATTTTATTTTGGAGGGGAAATACAGGACCTAAAGGAGGTTTTACACCTCCAAGACTAGGAACATCTGCCTGAACGTCCAACTAATACGACTTTAAAGAAGTGATGGGTGGGAGGCAACCCACCATTTTATTCGTTCTTTACATTTTATGTCTTTAATTCTTGTATTTTTGGTTTGTGAAAAAAAAAATTGGGATTTCATCTAAACTCTCCTTTAGTTTATGCATACTCACATTGAGGACAATGTGAAATTTTAAGTGTGGGGTGCATTTTGTGTTTTGTGTTTTCATTTTTAATTGCATTTTGTGTTTTGTGTTTTTAATTTTAATTTATTTTTGTGTTAGTTTAGTTAATATTTTTCATGTTTTCTTTGAATAAATAAATTTTAGAAAGTTCAATTGTTATAAATTGTTGACTGATGACCTTTAATTTTTGAAGCATGAACTCGAGATTTGAGTAGAATTGGTGCTTATTGTCAATTTTGTTGGTTTTTCCTTGCACTACCTTTAACCTAGTGAGAAATTGAGCCATCAACTTATTATTCTTTTTGTGTATGGAGATCTTTGATTGATAACTTGCTAGAACTTGCTTTGACATACATTTTAAGATTACATAAAAATTTCAATTAGGCATCAAGATGATTAAGGCAATTAGGTGAACCCACTTTGGCTTAAAAAGACCAACCCTATTTTTTAACCTTAGCCAATTTTTGAGACTATTTCGTTTTTCCTTTTCTTTCTTTTTCACAACATCATTAGCTTGAACCTTGCTGTTTTAACTCTTACCCTTTCATTAGGTCAAGAGCATTTTAAGAGCGTTTATGACCAAGTGTTGTGTTGAATTATGTGTGGGGTTAAATTTAGTAGGGTTGAGATTACAAAACAAAAAAAATCAAATAAAAAGAATAATAATAATAATAATAAGAATAATTGTTGTTCTTGTTAAAAGGGTTTGAATATGTTACAAGATACAATAAGTGAGTTCCCTTGAAAAGTTCTTTAAATGTTAAGGGGTAGATAAGAGAAAGGTGTTTTGGGCTCGTTTGGTTATATTTATATGATCGGTTACTTCATTCTTGAAGTGCTCTTGAACTTAATGATTAAGCTCACATTTCCTAAATGCCATGCCTCTACCTTAGCCCCATTACAATCCAATAAAAGACCTTTCGATTGATGCTTAATTGTAATTAAGTGGTGGAGATTTGATAGATAAGCAAGCCTATGGCGATAATCTTTCATTGATTGTTATGAGTGTAAACACACCTTGATCAAACACATTTTAAGAGTTGGTGAGGGAGTGACAACATAGGTTATGCATGGAAAGCCACTTAATTGCATTAGTATCAATTTTGTTCGATTTGATATTGATTGCAGATTTAAGGATAGGGAAGTCTTGATGCAATTTTTATAACTCTTGAACTTGACAAATTTTTCGTATTTAGTTTGTTTTGATTTCAGCCTTGCTTGGGGACAAGCAAGGAATTAAGTGTGGGGTATTTGATAAGAGCATTTTTATACTTGTTTTTAGTATGATTTCTATGTGTTTTTAGTTAATGTTTTATTTGATTTTGGTTTAAAGTTTGTTTTAAGTGTTTGTTTTAGGTCAAAGTGCAAAAACTCCCTTGGATGATCAAAACAATGAAGAAAAAGCATGAAGCAAGCAAGACATGGCCAAGCCAAAGCAAGCTTGGCCGTGTCCCTCAAATGAAATCCAAGACAGTAGCTGACACACCCAGAGACACGGCCAAGCCACTGGCCGTGTCTCACCCAAGGAACAAAACCATGCAAAGAAGGAAAGAAGAGAAGCAGTAGCTGACTCACCCAGGTGACACGCCCAAGCCAGTGGCCGTGTCACATGACATGGCCACAAGCTTGGCCGTGTCACCCATTGGAAGCAAAGAAGAGAATTGACAAAATGAAGAAACAGAAGGTGACACACACAAGTGACATGGCCAAGCTACTGGCCGTGTCACATTACACGGCCAGGAGCTTGGCCATGTCACCTCATGAAACAAAGAGAAAAGAAAGAAAGGAAGAGGGGTAGAAGGTGACATGGCCAGCAAGCTTGGCCGTGTCCCAAAACAAAACAAGAGACACGGCCAAGCCATGAGTGGCTTGGCCATGGCACCCTATAAAAACTTGAATTCTTATGCACGAATTGAGGGACAAGTGGGAGACAAACCAATTACTTTTGCCAAAAGAAATACAAAACAAAGAGAGAGTGGGGAACAAGAGAGAGTGGTGTGAGCTGGTGTGAGTTAGGAAGCATGGCTTGAGTTTTGGAGAGAAATAAAAAGAGAAGAAGAGGGAGTTTTAAGGGGATTCTGAGCTTGGAACGTGGAGGGAGGAACAAGGGAGAAGGAACCAACTGCTGGAGCAAAGAGGAGAGTCTTGAGCTGAGTTTGAAGAAGGAGATACATCCTATACAAGACCTAAACCAAGAATCAAGGATTGAAGTGAAGAAATACAAATTATTCGCCATGGATTGTTTGGTTTCTTTTACTCATTTCTCTTGTTCTGTTTTTCTGGTTTTGAACATGAACTAATTCCTTCTCTATCTAGATATTGATGAACCCTAGCTTATTTGTATGAATTGAATAATTAGATTTAGTTGAATCATTTGATTGAGTTGTTTTATTCTTATGATGCTTAATGATTTATTTCTAATTGATAATAGCATGCTTATTGATTGGTTGCAATTTTCATATTATTGACTTGAGAAAGCTTGATATGAATTGATTACTCATAAGGGTTGAGGATTTATTGGGGTGATAGAGATAGACTTACAAGATCCTTTGGTTTATAGTTCCTTGTTCTTAGTGCATGATCTATTTAATTGTGTTTGAGAAGAAATTCCAGCACTCTACTTAGTGATTAGGGATTAATTCACTCAAAAGAGGTTTTAGTCTAATTTAGAGGATTGCCAACTCAACTCTATTGAATGATTTAACTGAATTGATTGTTCATAAATATCATTGAGGCTAGGGGGATTCAATATCTGGATAGTATTATTATTATCAATCCTTTTTGCACAACATTTAATTTCCCTTTGCTTTCAGTTATTAAATTAATTGTTTTCAATTACAAAGCATCTTTGCTAAACAACGGTTAAGGTTTGCACTAGTACTTGGTCTTGTCCCCAGTGGAACTATAACTCACACACTACTTTATTACTTGGGCGACCCATGCACTTGCGGTATTGCTATAGCTCTAGGCGCGATGCACCAGAGGCCGGCTCCAATGAACCGGGTGTTGTGGGGGTGCTGAGCCATTTCTAGCCTTCACCACATGTACCCAACTTTTCAAACCCATTAGGGGGTTGAGGATTCCTTAGGAATCAAGTCATCCACCCCTTTCTTTTTCCCGGCCCATCTGGGTGGCGACTCCATTTTCTCGGAGCTTAGGTCCGTGTTCTCTAAGGCCCCGAGCCTAAATAGTGCCGAAGTTGCAAGAACCATTCCACCGGTAGTGGGGGTGAAAAATCCCCACTCACAAACTGCAGGAGCTTGGCCGCGTCACCATTTGAAAAGAAAGGAAATAATTTGGCAACAAGTGACACGCCCAGCAAGCTTGGCCGTGTCCCAAGAAAACTGAGAGACACGACAAGCAAGCTTGGCCGTGTCACCTATGGAAACCTTGAATCAATTACACAGATTGGGGAACAAGTGGAGGACAAGCAACTTTCTTATGCCAAAAGAAATATTAAAAAAAAAGGTTGTCTAATTTGATAAAAGTACTATTAAACAAAGAAAAGAGTGGGAGACAAGAGAGAGTGGTGTGAGTTGGAAGGCATGGGTTAAGATTTGAAAGGATTAAAAAGAGAGGAATGGAGGGAAAGAGGAACACGTTGTAGAGGGTGACACTCTCCTTGGTTCTTCATCCTCATCCTCCATTTCCATCCTCTCCATCTTCCATAGACAAGCTTCAATTTGGTTCCTTGGGAAAAATTGGGTTAAACAAGCTCTTGAAGGTTTGAAGAAAGCTTCATTGAGGGTCTGGTCCATTTCATCTTCCAAAGGTATAATCAATTGATGGTTTGGTGACTTGAGAAAGCTCCATTCCATATTTCAAAGGGAGAATCATCAATTGATGAGGGCTTGAGTTCTTCATCATACATCAAAGTGGAGCTAGGAGTAAGACTAGTAGTACTACTCTTGGCATCTTCACAAGGAGTTTTTCTATTATCTCTTTTAATTCATTTCTAGGCTATTGTTATTTTATTAATAGAATTTATATTACAATGAACACTTTGTATTTGATTTATATTGAGATGAATGTTTGTTTTAAATTGATGATGTTGAGCTAAATTACCCATGCCTAGGGTTTATAGTAGATTTGATTGAATGGCTTGATTTGATATTTCCATTAATGTACCTTATTGTTGGTTGATTGTATTGTATTGAATGTTAGGTTGATAGATTAGCTGCCTATTAATCTTTTAATATTGGATGACGGACCGAGAGGTGAAATTCGATATCAAAACTATACAATTAACCACCCTATAAATGAATTAAAAATATAAGTTCTAGGGTTTCAATAATTTACAAATGTAAAATAATTGGTTATTGTTAATTCATGAATGTGAAAACTAATGAATTGGTAATTGACTAATTAACCTTAAGGAACAAATTAATTTAAAAGGTTATATTAATGGATAATTTGAGAATTGAGCATTGATTGAATGGACCTACAACCCTAGGTACCATCCCTAGAATTGAATCGATCTTGTACAACCCTTATGCACGTTACTTTTACATTTAAATTGTTCTTTCACAATTCCAAAACATCAAACTCTTGCTTTTAATTTAATTGCTTTAATCAAATTATTACGAATAACACATTCCTTATGAGACGACCTTGGGGCGATCATCTTTGCTGCAATAGCCTCGTATACTTGCGAGTGCCGCTTGTAATAGTACTTAATTCGAGCGCAACAAGGACAAAAGACTCTTTCTTTTTAAAAAGAAATATTAAAAATGAGTAAAAGGTGGATGTATTTATTGGAAGAAATATAAAACAAAGAAAAAGAGAGAGACAAAGGGTGGTGTGTGAATTAGCAGGACATGATTGGTGTCTTAAAAAATTTAAAGGAATTAGAAGTGGAGGGGATGGAATGACATACACGTTTGGATTGTTTTGAGGGCTATCTAGTTCTTAGTTTAGTTCTTCTTTTGGAAGGGGAGACACCATTCTCTCTTGATCTTCATTTCCATTCATCGTTCATTTCTTCCATAGACAAGACTTAATCAAGTTTGGGGATTAAATTGAGTGAGCAAGCTCCTTAGAAGATTAGGGTTTGAAGAAAGCTTGATTGGAGTTGTAAGCTTGAGAGAGTTACCATTCCATCTTTCAAGAGGAGAGCCATTGATTGAAAAGGGCTTGGAAGTTGTTCATCATACATCAAGGTGGAAGCTAGGAGGAAGACAAGTAGTTCAACTCTTGGCATCTACAAGGGGTTTTTCATATTCTCTCTTTTAATTCTTTTGTAGATTGTTGTTGTTTTATTATGAACATTAATATTACAATGTATAATTTTTATTTGATGAATATTGAGAAAGATATTTATTTTAAATTGATGATGAGCTAATTTACTCATGCCTTGGGTTGTAGTATATTTGATTAATGACTTGATTTGATAATTCCATTAGTATACCTTGTTATTGGTTGATTGCATTGGACCTAAAGTTAGTTTGATAGATTGGCCACCTATTAATCACGTAATATTGAACGATGGACCGAGAGGTGAAATTTGATAACAAAACTATATAATCAACCACCCTATGTATGAATTAGAAATATAAGTTCTAGGGTTTATTTAATTTTCAATTTCAAAGTAATTGGTTATGGTTAATTCATGAATGTGAAAACTAATGAATTGGTAATTACTAATTGAACTTAAGGAACAAATAAAAATACAATGTTATATTAATGGATAATTTGAGAATCAAGATTTAATTAAATTGACCTAAAACCCTAGGCACCATTCCTAGAATTAAATTAATCTTACACAACTACTACTCCCTTTCACTTTCAAATTTTAATTATAACTCACCAATTTGACAACACACACTCAATTTCATTTATTTTGTTTAAATCAAACTATTACAAAATAATTCCTTCCTTATGAGATGTCCTTAGGGAAATCACCGTTGCTATAATTACCTCATATACTTGCAAGTGTCGCTTTGTAGTAGTAATTAATCGAGCTCAACACTAAATCACACACACAATACAATCTAAGTGATGCAAAGGATAATATAATAATAAGAAAGGATAAAATAATATAAAGACTAACAAAATCAACTTCTCTTATCTCCAGTAGAGTCGCTACTATCAGCAGGGATTTTTGCCCCCTACTCACAGTGGAATGCTTCTTGCGACTTCAGTACTATTAGGCTCAGGGCCTTAGAGAACACGGGCCTAAATTCAGAGAATTTAGAGTCACCACACGAATGGGCTGGGAAGATAGAAAAGGGTATATGAATCAATTCCTAAGGAATCCCTAACCCCTACTAGGTTCAAAAAGTTAGGTATGTTTGGGGAAGTTGAGAATGACCATGTACCCCCAAGCACCAATTTCATTAGAACCAGTCTCCTTTTCAGGTCTATATATTATTAAATTCTTAACTTATTTTCATATAATCCATCATACAAGTAATTAAAGTATATAAAAATTCATTATATTAAATTGAAGGAATTCCAAACAAGTAAACAAAATGGGCAACCATACAAGATGGAAATGCACCCTTATAATGTCCAATGTCCAAATTATAAGTAAATAAAATGGAACATCTAGCATTTGGTAGAAATGTGTCCCTTATATTAATCCAAAAACTCAAATAAGATAAAAAGAACAACTTAAATAAGCAAAGCACCCACAAAGTGGAAAAATACCTTTTACATTCTTAAAATCCAAATAATCAACCAAATATAATTAAGCCATTAAATCATCCATCATAAACAATAAAATAAAATCTAAGCTCACCATCCATCAATAAAATAAATCAAATCATCAAATCTAGGGTTTAATCGTAAATTAGAATCTAAACATGCAAAATTAGGGTTTTACATATGAAACTAGGGTTTATTGATGTGAATTAGGGTTTCTAATACTAAATTAGGGATTTTGTATTTTAATCATGCAAATTAGGGTTTAGGGATTTTAAAAAGGCAAATTAGGGTTTTAAGGTGTAAATTAGGGTTTAGATCAAAATAGATTGAATTAAATAATATTGTTAAATTTTTGTGCCAAATTGCAATCAAACTTTATTTTGCTATTGGACTAAATAACTTCAACATATTCAATGTTTTGCTACTAGAATTAAATTAACAACTTCATTGCTACTAGATTAAAATAACTTCTAATTGTTGCTGGATTAAAATAACTTCAAGTTTTTAATGTTTTTAAAGGATGAAAATAACTAATGAAAGTCTAATTAGATTAAGTATGGAAAAACTAAACTTGTGTTGTTGGCTCCACTCGTAATTTCCCAATTTTTGATGTACTTTAGAATATTAAATACGGGCGTGCATATTGGTGTAATGGATAGAGAAAATATGAGATGGATGTTTATGATGGATGTTATATATGTAATATATATATATATATTTGAAATATATGATAAATATAAATAGAATGTATAAGACATATACATATACCTAACATATACTACACATATGCATGAGGTATACATTGGTGGTGGGAAAGTTGATTTTAATTAAATAATAATAATAATAATAATAATAATAATAATAATAATAATAATGAAGTGGAGATGATAAAGTCAAAATGAGAAGGGAGTTGATTGGTGGAGAGTTAATTAAATTAATTTATATATAATATTATATAGTTATAGATAAGGACGAAAATTGAAAAGAAGAGTCTTCTTTCTTCTTCTTCCTCTTTTAACGTGAGATTGAGAGCGAGTGTGAGAGGAGCTTGATTTTATTCATATACACACCAAATTCATAAAATTTTTAAGTGGTTTGAAGGTGGATATTGAAGGTTTAGCAAAGAATTCAAGTAAGTACTTTCTTCTTGAGCTTAATTTATGAATTTTATATATACATATGATATAGTTAGTGAGAGAAAGTGATGATTAATTGAATAATATGATGACAAAGATATATTGAAGTGTATATATGTTGAATTGATATATAGATGAAGTAAATATGGTTAGATGTTGGGGAAAATGATGAGTAGATGGAATTGAGGAAAAGAGTAAGGGATTGGTAAATTTGAGTTAGGGATTGGGTGAATTGATATATGGATGATGCTAAGAATGAAATATATGATGATTGCTATTATGACTTTATGTTTAGATTAACAAGAAGTATGTAAAGAAGAGTAAACTTGGCATAATCAAAGGTTTGTCCATAATCTTTTTGGTTTATACACATGATCTTGAGTTTATGTATATGATCTTGAGTTTGTATATATTTAATTTAACATGATTTGGAGTTGCTTATATGATATGTGAATATAGTATTGATGAAAATAGAGTGAAAGTGTGTTTTTGTGATGTCATGGGCGCACCTAGATGTTTAGCCTGACACACCCAATAACATGCCCATGTCTCTAGGCATGTCATAGTCACTATAATACAGGATTAAAGACACGGGTAGTGACACCCCCATGTCTCTAGGCATGTCATAGCTACTGTAATGCATGACTAAGAGCACGGGCAGTGACACCCCCATGTCTCTAGACATGTCATTGCTACTATATGGCAAAATTAAGGACACGTGCAGTGACACGCCCAAGTCCCTGTGCTTGTCAAACTTTCTATAAGTTGAGTGTGTCACTTGAAGAATTGTGATAAAATATGTTGATTATGTTAAATATTGGTATGTTGGTAAGTCATATAGTGAGTATGGCTTATGCTTGCATGATGGAAATATGAAATGGGAAGTGTGGCTGATGTTAAGTGTGAATTATTAATGAATAATGAGCACGATAAAGATGAGATGAATGTGATATTATTATTAGTTTGGAAATTTTATATAGTATTAGTTAATGAGAAACTCCAAAGTATAGTGCCTTGTATTAAGTTTTATGAGTTTACAAGGAAATAGAGGATTTGAGTGGTATAATTGAGATATATAGATTGATGTTTTTAATAACTTTATTATTCATATCTTGTTTGATAGATCAAGTTATAAAGAGTTAGAGGAAGTAAAGAGTTAAGTAGTTGGCTTGAGTTTGGGTTATGTTTACATTACATTGGGCTTAACACATTTTGGATGGGGAAATGTGTTAAGCTATTTGCTACATTGAACAATGTACTATTGCATGTAATTTGTCATGTATGCATTAAATACATTGTCAAAAGCGATTGATAATACCTAAATTGAGTAAAATGTGAAAAATGTGCAATATGTGAAATGACCCAAAGTGTTTGGGTAATGTGGTTTGTTGTGTGTACATTAAAAACATTGTAAAAAGCCATTGGCAATGGCTAGATTGCATAAGTATGTGAATTATACGAAGATACCCAAGATACTTGGGTAATATGCTTTAATTAAAGTGTGATACATTGTGATGATATACTGAGAAATGATGAAATGAAATGATGTGACTTATGTATGAATGATGTGAAATGGTAATGTGATTTGATTATGAATAGTGATTATCACTGGAAATGTATAAACAAAAGTGATGTTATATACATGTAACCTATATCATTACTTATCTAATTGTGTTGAGATCGATTGGATATGCATGAGAGGTCCTGAGCAGAGCTAAACCTAGATGTGCATATGCTAATGGACCTAAGCAGAGCTAGGTCTTTACCCGAACAGAGTTGGGTTATGTGTTTGAGGTGACAGTGGACCTGAGTAGAGTTAGGTCTTGACCCAAGCAGAGCTGGGTCATGTGTTTGTGATGATAGTAGACCTGAGAAGAGCTAGGTCTTGACCCGAGCAGAGTTGGGTCATGTGTTTGAGATGATGGTTGACCTGAGCAGAGCTAGGTCATGTGATTGAAATTGAAAATCGACCCCTAGCAGAGCTAGGTCATGTGATTGAAATTGAAAATGAACCCGACAAGAAACTGATAGTGTGACAGCTGAATTTAGTAATTGTAATGATGTGAGAGTGGGATGTGAATCCCAATAGTTATGTATGAGTATGAAATGTGATTTTCAATATTGTAATGATGTCTAAGTGGGATGTGAATCCTAATATTATATTTGTGTATATTATATGGGGATGAGGATGTGATGTTTGTATTTGTGTATTTGTATGTATATGTTGTTTATATGTACCACTAAGATTTAAAGCTTAGCATGGTTATGTGAAATTGCGTAGGTAAGTAGATTGTTGATCTAAGAGTCGGAGAGTTGTGCCACGAGAAGACTGAGGGTGTGCCAGAGACCAACTAGAAGGTGATGGATGCATGAACATTTTGTTATTTTGACCATATGTATATGTATATAAGTAAATTTTAGAAAGATAATGTATAAATGTATATATGTAATTTAATGATTTTGGATATGCTACTTTTAAAAGAATGAGATTTAATAACATAAAATGATCTTTTATTCAATATTTAAAAACGTAGAATTAAGGTAGATGTTTAAACAACACTGTAACATGACATCCTCCTATTTTATATGCATATTGTATGTATATGGGGTATATGTATGGTATGTACATAGGGTATAGGGTGTTACAACACTAATGCGTATATGTTGAACCGGGCTTATTTATGCTGCTGCCTGAGCCAACTTTTGATCTTGGTTGAGTGAAGCAATCTGAAGATAATTCCTACTGCTTCTCGGTTGCTATGTGTTTATTGTGTTTTGGTTTCTATATACCAATGGCTTTTCTTTCTTAATTATATCAATGTCTTTCAATGTCCCCTAATTGATTTCTATTTATAATGTTCAATTAGGGTGAACTTTTGCATGTAGTCCTAGTGTTGCTCGAACACTTCATTAATGTTCAATTAGGGTGAACTTTTGCATGTAATCCTAGAGTCTTAAAGTTTTAGCACGATTAGGAAACTTGGCAAGCTTAATTCTACTGGAAACCAAGCTCATGTCAAATTTGGCCTAGCCAATTTGATGTGGGCTTTGTCCATATCAAATTGGCTGCCACCAATTTGATATGGACCCCTTATATCAAATTTGCGAGCCACCAATTCGATATGAGCCTTCATATCTGTAACATTCTCAAGTTTTCTAAAATTAAATTAAATTAAAATAAATATTTTAAGGGAGAAATGATGGGTTGAAAGTGAGAAAAATAAAGTATATATGTTATATATAAGTGAATTATACATAACATATAAAAGTGAAAAATAAGTGAGAAATAGGACAAAAGATGAATAGTAAAAGGAGGGGTAAAATGGTAATTATACTTTAAAAAATTCAAAAAGAAATTAATTTTGGTAGGAAGACAAAAATTATATTTAGAAATTAATTAATTAAAATAATTAAAATAATATATATATATGGTTATGAAAAATTAAAGAAAAAAGTTAAATTTTAAACTCGTCCTCTTCCTTCTTCTTCTCCTCCATGATGTGGCCACCATAGACAAGGAGAGAAATTTTTTTCCTTTATCTAACACTCAATTTGGAAGGATATTAAGGGGTTAAAAGGATTTTTGGTATTTTTTAGCTTGTAAGCAAGTTCTATACTTGAAATTTTAAGTTTCTTTGAGAATTATGATTATGTATGATTTGGGATTTTGAATGAGTGTGTTATAGTTTGTTTTATGGGTATGAAACATGTTATTTGTATGAGTAAACAAAGATTTTATTGTTAAATATTGGATTTGATTAGGCTTGGTTAAAGTTTGGATGAGATAGTGGAGATTTTAAGGTTTTAGAAAGGGTTTTGTAAAGAAATCTTGTTCATTTGGATTTCATTATTTAAATCATGTTCTAATATGATTTTATTAATGAAAATGAGATAAAATGTCATTTGGAATTGGTTAGAATTTTGAACGAAAATTCAAGAAGCTTACGGCAAAATTTTGGAATATTGAAGAAAGTGATATGCATTATATTTTTAATGCTTGGAATGTATGGTATACATTATATTGTTTGGTGTTGTATGGTATACCATTTATTTACCTTTGGGCCAGATGCTGGGCGTCATTATTATTGCCTTTAGGCCAGATGCTGGGTATCACTTTTATTGCCTTCGAACAAAATGTTAAGCGTCAATATTTTTTGCATTTGGGCCAGACACTGGGTGTCAAATATTGGTCCAAGGCAATATCTCTGGAACTTAAATATTATATAAAGTCATTTAGGCCCAATTCTTGTAATGTGATAAATCAAAAGTGATAAGTGTTTGTGTTAGTACATGAAAGTACATGTCACTTCATAATTTTAGGAAGAAACAAATTCATGTTTCATTCTTAAGTTTTTATTTCATATTAAAGTATGTATTACTAGGCAAATTGCTTAGCCAGATTGAATTTCATTGCGCAGGTGACAGAGCTGATTTGGAGGATTTGAAGAGTGGTGCTAGACCACCAGGTATAGATTGTAGGTGGTTACTTTTGGAGTTTGTTAAGCTTCCACGGTCCAAAGCCATCTACATTTCATCTATATGTTTTAAACATTGAGAAATTTTAAATAAATATGTACATTATGTTTATTTATATGTACATTATGTAAATTAAAAGATTTTTGGATTTTAAATGTTGAACATCTGAGTTGTGGGATATGTATTGATATATATTTATATATATTTGTGGGATATGTGAAATGTTGGAGATTTTGGTGAATTGGAAGGATGAGAATTTTAGGAGTGTTTGTTTTATTTAGGTTGTGTAAAATGGAATTTTGGATTATTCAATATATAGATAAAACTCTGGCAAATTTTTTCCCATAGATTTTATGAATTAATTATGTATTTTTGTATTTTGAGAGGGGATTTTTGTCCCCACTCTCGGTGGAATGGATCTTTGGACTTTGACACTATTAGGCTCTGGGCCTTAGAGAATACAAGCCTAAACTTGGAGAATTTGGAGTAACCACCCGAACGGGTTGGGAAAATAGAAAGGGGTGGATGAATCGATTCCTAAGGAATCCCTAAAATTTGGATACGCATGGGGAAGGTGAGAATGATCCAGCACCTCCATAGCGCCCGGTTCATTGGAACCAACCTCCTTTTTAGGTCTAAACATTATTGAATTCTTAACTTATTGTAACATTATCAATAATACAAGCAATGATAAAAATAAACTAATATTGTATTAAATTAATCAAATCAAACAAAATAGGCCCCCATCCAAAAATGAAAATATGCCCTTACAATGTTCCAATGTTCATATAAATAAATAAAATAGGACACCCATCAATTGATGGAAACATGTCCTTATAATGTCCCAAAATCCTTAACATAAATTAGATTACATAAACTAAATAAATAAGGCACCCATATAGTATAGAAACATACCTTTTACAATTCCCTTTAAAAATACATGTAAATCTAATTAAAAGAACAAAGAAAGGAAAAATAATTCAAACATATATGAAAATAAATGAATAATTAAAAAGAAAACAAACCAACATATCTTAATATTAACCAGTTAACAAAATATAGGGGGCTACGCACATGGCGATTTCGCTAGCCAATTAACGAGTGAGGGTCAAGGGGGTCAACGATTTATAAGATATAGTTTTGCTAGGAAATCAGGGTTTCTATCTAAAGTAGGTTTTATATTTATACAAATTAGGGTTTTTCCTAAACTAGGGCTTTACATGTGAATTGGGGTTTTTAAGGTTTTATACATGCAATTAGGGTCTTTATGATTTTATACATGCAATTGGGGTTTTAGAAACAAGGTTTAGGGTTTTCAAATCAAAATAGATTAGATTAAATCATGTTATTAGGGTTTATACAACATCATATATTTACCATTTTGCTACTGCATTTTAATTCATAATTTCATGGCCACTGGATATTGGTTTAAATAAGCTATTGTAATAGATAGTATTGTTTTAAGGAAAGGAAATTGTTGCTGTAAAATTACAAAAGTTAAACAACAAAACCAATCCTTCCTTCTTTGGCCCTATTAAAGTTGAACATTGAACTAAGCTCTCTATCTTATGCCACTGCCTGCATCACTCAGACTTTTTTTTGACCGAAGTAATCTGAAGACCAATGGTCTTGATTACTTTATTTTGGTTTTCTCTTTCAAATATTGAGTTAATTGTGGTTGATATTAATGCTTGTTGCCTACTGCCTCCCAATTGTTACTACTTCATTGTTGCTTAATTGCTCAAACTTTATATCAATCACACACAAGCGACGAGTTTCTATTCCCTGGTATATAGTCAACAAAATATCAACATTAGATATTTTATTTTCAAAAGATGCACTCATACGATTTATCCAATAGTTGTATTTTCAAATTTAAAAGTCAGTCCATGATAATTCTTACTAATTAAGGCTCAATCCATTTTATCAATTGAAAATAACTTTTATGCTATACGATGGATTAAAACCAAATTAAAGGGTTTATCATAAATAGATTTCTTATTTGAAAAAGCAACTAATGATTCATGCCACAAACAAATCCTTGATTATCAAGTCTTGGTATAAATTAGGCCCACAAAAAATTTTAATTTTCTATAATTGACCTATTTAGTTGTAAGTCCAATTAAGAAAAGATTGTAATAAATTTTGAAAAATAGTGTTGAGCCAATCTTTGAAAATATTTCAAAGCCCATTGTAGAAAGGTTTACATAAAAATGAATTTTGGGCTTTGAACTTGGGCTATGAGGTCGAAAATGATTTTTGACCCATCTTAAAAGGGTTTTATATCCAAGGACCATCTTGAAAAAGTTTTGAAAATAATTTTAGTCTTTTATGCTTAAAAGAATAAAATTATTTTGGGATTTATATCATTATTAGGTCATATTAGGAAAGAGCAGACCATATGGGCCATAACTCAAACCAAAATATATTAATCATAGTCAAATAGCAAGCATATTAGGTAAACCTATTAAAAATTACTAGGCCAATTACATGGGCTTTAGTCTTTAGGTTGAAAATCTTAGGCTTCCATAAAAAGTATATACAAAAAGGTATGAAGCTACGAGTAGTTATTTCATGCTCGATCTCCATACTTTCAGTGAAACTATGGTATCCCTTACACAACATAACATGGGTTACACAGGGCATCCTAACTCATGCACACAATATAATCTAAGTGATGCAATGGATAATATCATAATAAGAAATAATATAATAATATGAAGCACAATTTAATGAGCTTCTCTTATCCCTAGTGGAGTTGCCACTGCAAGCAGAAATTTTTGCCCCCACTCTTGGTGGAATGGCTCTTACAACTTTAGCACTGTTAGCCTCAGAACCAAAGAGAATACGGGCCCAAACCCAGGGAATTTGGAGTTGCCACCCGGACGGGCCCAAACCCAGGGAAATGAAAATAAATGAATAATTAAAAAAATAACATATCTTAATATTAAGCCATTAATGAAATATGGGGGCACACACGGCGGTCCCGTTAGCCGGCTAGTGAGCTGGGTCAAGGGTATCAACTATTTATATGATATGGCTTTTAGGGAATTAGGGTTTCTATCTAATATTTATACAAATTAGGATTTTTCCTAAATTAGGTTTGCATGTGATTTAGGGTTTTATACATGCAATTAGGGTTTTTTAGGATTTTATACATGCAATTAGGATTTTGGAAACAAGGATTAAGGTTTCTATATCAAAATAGATCATATTTAATAATGTTATTAGCGTTTATATAAAGTCATAACCAAAGTTAGGATTTAATATTTACCGTTTGGCTATTGCAATTAAATTAATAATTTAATTTCCACTGGATATTGGTTTAAATAAGCTACTGCACAAGATAGTATTATTTTAATGAATGGAAAGCGCTACTGTAAATTTAAACAAGTTAAACAAGAAGCCAAACCCTCATTTGTTGGCTCCACCAAAGTTGAACATTGTACCAAGCTCTCTGTCTTATCCCACTACTTAGATCACTGTGATTTTTGGTTGAGCAAAGCAATCCAAAGATTAATATGCTTGATTGCTGTGTTTTGGTTTTCTCTTTCGAAAATTGAGTTAACTGTGGTTGATATTAATGCTTGCTACCTATTGTTCTCAATTATTGTTGCTTCGTTGTTGCTTAATTGCTCTGTGTTTGATTACTAATAATAGGGTTTTTATTACTCACTGTTGGATTAGGACTAATAGGGTTTTGGTTGCTCTCTGTTTGATTACTACTAATAGGGTTATTGTTTCTCTCTATTTGATTACTGCTAATAGGGTTATTGTTACTGCCCCATTGCTTTGTTTTAAACCTATTTTTATAGGCAAAAGACGGCTTAATCCTAACCCTAAATTTCACACCCTTTCTGCTTATCTAAAAGTAAATTGGAGTTAAACCCAAATTAGGAATCTTAATCTATCTTGAAATCAGGATTAAAAGCCAAATTTTAAGTCTCATGGCAAATTGGCCAGCGCCAATTCTCCATAGGCCAACCCATGAAGCCAATATACGGCGAATTGACTTGGTCAATTTATCAATAATTTAGATTTAGGGACTGGTCTAGCTTGGTTTTGTCTTTTAAAACATAATTTGGTCTTTTAACATTGGATTGGACTACATTTAGGGCTTTAAAAATTGAACCATCTTACTTTGGACCTTTTAGAATTGGACTGACCAAATTTAGGGCTTTAAACTAGGTTTAAGCTTCTAAAGTTAAACTGAATTTAGCTTGGCCTCTATTAATTGAGATCGGACTTACTTAGGGACAAAATTAAGGGTCTACAGTATTTAAAGTATTAAATTTATAATATTATTTATTCAATAAAGTACATTATAAAGTTTGCAATATTTTTATTGAATCTATGAAAATTTTGAAAAGACAGTAACAGTGACATTCTTGTACTATATATGCATAATTTTACATATATCGGGTATATGTATTATACATATATAGGGTATAAGGGTGTTACACTATCAAATTAGTGACTCACAAATTCGATATGAGGGAAAGTCATGTCGAAACAATTGTTACAATTAAATATGAGCCCCTCATATCAAATTGGTGTCCACTAATTCGATATGAGGCAAAGCCCATATTGAATTGGAAAAGACTGAATCGATTTCTACTGTATTGGCCCAATGTTAGATAGATAAGACCTAATCCAAACTATTAACAATTAGACTTAATTTAATTTGGACCTTGTTATTAGAAACAAACTTGATCTGATATTTAAATTAAAATTAAACTTGAATTAGGATAAAATTAAGGGTCTACAAAGTCTCCTCCCTAATGTCTCTTTCAACCTTGATCATTAAAAGCTAGTAGCTATGCATTCTCATGGTATCATAACACCAAACACCTTAAACCTAATTCTTAAACCTGCCAGATGGTGCCATTAAATGAAATTACTAGCTCTACTGGTGACTTGACTGCCTCATCACCATAATGATATTCAAGATGTAAGAAAAAATGATAACCTCAACAAGACAAAGCCAAATTCCTCTAAAGGGTGAATTCCACAAGATTTGTGCCTTCCTTTGACAACCCAAATACCAAAATCATTTTTTACCCACCAAACCATTAACCAAGAGCCACACTTGGACAATCTGAGTGGCTTTAGCCTAAATTCCTCAAGGAAAAAAAACCATGATCTAAGTTATCCTTGCAAGTCCACAATGCTTAGCCCACCTTGATTTTCCCCTAGAAAGCCCAAACCAACCATAGCCTTCAAGTCCTAAATGTTCTTTTTTCAATCCCAAACTTGCTTGTAGCCTAAACCCAAAAAGAAGTCCATGAACATGGGTCTAAATTGAATTAGTCTCCCAAGCCAAAAGGTAAAAATGACTTAAACCTTCAATCCAAAATAGTCCCCCAGGACAAAAGACAAATTTGATTTAAGCCATAGAAATCCAACCGGCCCCATATCAAAACTTGACAGAAACCCATCCAACTCGATCTAAGTAGAGCACATCACATCCTTCTTATTGCCATATCTTGCCAAACAAGTCATAACTTGCTCACTTGAGCCATGATCCACAGTTTAATAGGTGAACTCACGTCAAAGTCCCTAAAAAATAAGAGTAAGCCCTTTAGAAACAAATCAATCAATCCATTGACTAAACTAACAATGAATTCATTAAACAAACCCTTTTGCTCAAACTTCCTATTATTGCCAACTTAACCACAACCTTGCCAAATCATTTTGCGTAATTAATCAAAGCTTAGTACCATGCTACTAGTCTGATTACTTTGCCTTTCCCAAATATAGGGGCTTCTTCTTGGTTACTCTCAACCGGAAGCTTAAGTTTCAAGCTACCCAATCCCCGTTGTATGCCTAGATTTGATGTAGGATGTCCTTTACTAGAACTTACATAGGATGTCAACCGCCAGATTAAACCTTTAGCTTTTAAGCCTAGCCTTTAAGACTCAGTCAAGATATATTTTTTAGATTCATTCTAAAATCCAGCTGTAGACCCTTAATTTTGGCCTAATTCAAATTTAATTTTAATTTACAGATCGATTCGATTTTGGTTACAATAACAATGTCTAAATTAAATAAAGTTTAATTGCTACAAGTTTGAATTATGTCTGATCCATCTAAAATTAGGGCAATATAGTAGAAATTGGTTGGGTCCTTTCTAATTCGATATGGGTTTACCTCATATATAATTGGTGGTTACCAATTTGATATGCGGAACCACCAATTCGATATGAGTTTTCCCTCAAAATGAATTGGTGAGCCACCAATTCGATATGAGGGCTCATACTGAATTGGCGGCTGCCAATTTGATATGGATCAAGCCACATCAAATTGGCTTGGCTAAATTTAACATGAGTTTGGTTTCTAAAAGGATTGAGCTAGCCAAAGTTCTTAATCATGCTAAAACTAAAGGACTCTCGAATTACAATGAAGGGTTCGAGCAGCATTAGGACTACAAACAGAAAGTTTGCCTGAATTGAACATTATAAATAAAAATGGAGGGAGGCAACAATGAGCAATAACAATTGATAAAGAAAATCAATTGATGCAGAGACCAAAACTCATAAAAACACACAGCAATCAAAGAGGCAAAGTAATTGTATTCGGATTGAATTAGACCTCCCACCAAAAATTAGAGTGATCCAAGAAGTGGCATAAGACAGAGAGCTTGGTTCAATGTATCAACATTATTAGTGGAGCCAACAACGCATGTTTAGTTTCCTACACTTAATTTGCTTAAAACATCCAGTAGGTATGCTCATTCTTTAAAATAACATCAAATGGTTTGAATGTTATGAACTTATTTTATTATAGTGGCAATGAAATTATTAATTTAATTTTAGTGGCCAAACATCAAAGAATTTGAAAATTGTTTTGTCTAGTAGCTAAATAATCTTGGCTATAATTTTGTATAATTTCTAATAACATGATTTAATCTAACATATTTTGATTCAAAACCCTAATCCATTAGATTTAACCCTAAGTTGTATGTTCTAACCCAAATTTATATCCAAAAACTCTAACCTTGTTTCTAAAACCCTAATCAAGTTTTCAAAGCCTTAAGACCATGATCGTATCCTAAAGACCCTAACTTTTATCTCAAAACCCTAATCTTGTTTTTAAAACCATAAAACCATAATTTTATCCTAAAAACCCTAATTTACACCATAAATAATTTCATATGTAAAACCCTAATTTTGTATGATTAATGCCTAATTTAAGATTAAACCCTATATTTGGTTATTTGATTTATTATTATATGCTTATGATGGATGATTTACTTTTATTTTATTTATGGTGGATGATTGAATGGTTTAATTATATTTGATTATTTGGATTTTTAAGATGTAAAAGGCATGTTTCTACTTTATAGGTGCCTTGTTTTATTTAACATGTTCCCTTATCTTATTTGAGTTTTAGACCAATGTAATGGACATGTTTCCACCAAATGGTGGGTGTCCTATTTTATTTACTTATATTTTCAAATGTTAGACATTGTAAGGGCATATTTTCAATCTTGTAGGGGTGCCCATTTTGTTGATTTGTTTAGACTTGCTCTGATTTCAATATAATTAATATTTATTTATTTTAATTGCATGTATTATGGATCAAATTATAATAAGTAAGAATTTAATATTGTATGGACCTGAAAAGGAGGTCGATTTTAATGAACCACTGCTACAGGGGTGATGGGTCATTCTAACCTTCCCCATCCATACCCAACTTTTCAAGCCCAATAGGGGGTTGATGATTCCTTAGGAATTGAGTCATCCATTCCTTTCTATCTTCACATCATGTTCGGGTGGCGACTCCAATTCTAGTAAAAACCATTCCACATGGGAGTGGGGGAGAAAATTCCTAATTACAATGGCGAATCCACTGAAGATAAGACAAGTTGATTTTTATGGTCTTTATATTATTTTATTCTTATTTGTTATAATATTATCCATTGCATCACTTAGATTAAATTGTGTGTGTGAGTTAGGATGCCTTGTGTAACTCGTGTTATGTTGTGTAAAGGATACTATACTTTCACTCAAGGTATGGAGGTTGAGCATGGCATAACCACTGATAGCCTCATACCTTTTGGTATATATTTGCTATGGGAACCTAAGTTATTTAATCGAAGGACTAAAGCCCATGTAGTTGGCATAGTATCTGTTCTTAGGTTTACCTTGTATGCTTGTTATTTGACTGTGCTCAATGTTTTATTAGTTTTTGTCATAGAATTGTATCTTATTTATTATGATGATTATTGTTTTCTTTAGGTATTTTGGTAGTTTTAATCTGTTTATTTAGTGATTTCATCAATTTTGGTAGTTTTAATTTATTTCAGTGTTTATGTCATTTTTGTTCTAGTTTTTAGTGTGGTGTTTATGTGTTATTGGTTAATGTTTATTTGATTCTTGTTTAAAGTTTGTTTAAGTGTTTGTTTTAGGTTAATATGCAAAATATTTCCTTAGAAGAATAGCATGAAGCAGTGTCTCATCTTAAGGGCAAAACCAAGGAACCAAGAGAGGATGGAAAAGTTGGCAGTAAGTGACACACTCAGGTGACACAGCCAAGTCACTGGCCCTGTCACATGACACGGCCAGGAGCTTGGTCGTGTCCCATACTTAGCCAAGGAAGAAGACTAAAGGAAAGAGAGAAAAGAACAAAGAGATCAGTAGGTGACACACCCACTTGACACGGCCAAGCCACTGGCCGTGTCACATGACACGGCCAGGAGCTTGGCCGTGTCACTCTCCATTCCAAAGAAGAAAAGATGAAGGATCACACAGAAGCTGACACATTCAGGTGACACGGCCAAGCCACTGGCCGTGAGCTTGGCCGTGTCACTCCATGGACTAAAGGAAGAAAGAAAACGCGAATTATTTTTAAGCGAGGTTTTGTATAAATAAGAGGATTAGGGTTTTTGAACACAGTTTTTTTTATCAGTCGTCAAACAATAACTTTAGGGTTTTTCCATTTTGTTTTCTTTGAGAATTTTGATTACACTTTGATGCAAACAGTCTAGATTAAATTTGTTTTACCCACTGCAACATTCTTCTAGCAAAGATCTAAACAAGAGATTCTTCAGAAGCTAAGAAAGTTTGTAATTTGGTTTTGTTCTCAAACTTTATCTCTTTAGTTTCATTGGAATTGTATTCATGAATTTTATTATGTCTAAATTGATTTCTTTGAATTTTAATGAGATGAATCTGCTTGATAGCATTATTATGAACTAATTTATCTAGTCTAGGGTTTGTATGGATCTACTATGATTGTATGAATTGTTTATTTCTCTTAACTGGATTATTTCTCTAGCCTTAATTGAATGGATTACTGTTAATATATAATTTATTGGCCACCAATTATGTGTTTTAGGTATTAGATGAAGGATTGAGAAATGAAGTCTAATGCTGAAAAAATTCAATTAGGGACTTAGGTGAATTAGAAATATAACCTAAGAAAAAAGATCATTTCAATTGTAACAAGATTATTTGAAAGAGGATTGAATGCGAGAGCTTATTTCCTTGACTCGATTAATTAAGTTGCTTAAGATCTAATCTTTGAAATTAAATTGGTTGAGAGGAATAACCGTTCATACATGTAAGTTAGTAGAGAAGTGCAAACCCTAGACCTTTCTATTAAGTGAATCAATATATTAGCTCGTTTACTTTTATTGTTTTAAACTCCATTCAATCTGTCTTCATTAGTTGTTAGCAATTTAAATTTATTAATAATTTGTTATTTGCAATCTGATAATCAATTAGCCTATCTAGCTTCCTTGAGAGACGACCTTGAGGTGTTCACCAAGATACTATAGCAGCCTCGTATACTTGCGAGCGTAGTTCTAGTAGTGTTAATTAGAGCGCAACAAGTTTTTGGCGCCGCTGCCGGGGAAGCTAATTGGCGTAATTGTTTATTAGTCATAGATATTTTAAATTATTTTTCATTGTTTACATTTTATTTTATTTTTCTTTTGCTTTTAATAATTCCTTTGTTCTAGAAATTTTGTTTATGCAAGGCAGGAGATCACTCAGAGGAGAACTATACCCAGTTATTCCAGGAATTCAGAGAGTGAAAAGGAGCAGAGAAGAGTTTGAACTGTACACCGAATTTGATACAGAGGAGGACACTTCTGATTTTGAATTGGATACTGCACAATCTACCAATATGGGAGAAGAAAGGCAAAGAACTATGAGGGATTTTGCCAGACCTGTCATTGGAACTTCCACATCTTGTATTAGATTGACAGATGCAACAAGAAATTATGAGTTGAAGAACATCCATTACAATATGCTGCCATCATTCTATGGAGTCCCAAACGAAGATCCTTTAAATTTTATCTGGGATTTCTACTCCACCCTCAACACTTTTCCATTGGGAGGACTAATAGTAGATCAGTTGAGGATGAGGTGTTTTCCGTACACATTGAAGGATAGGGCAAAGAGCTGGCTTATGATGTTGCCTGAAAATTCTTTGACAACTTGGGAGCAAGTCTATAACAAATTTATGGGCAAATTTTACTCACATCAGAAGATAGCTGAATTGAGAGGAAAAATAGCTACATTCTCCCAATTTGAAGGAGAGCCATTTCATGAGGCTTGGGACAGGTTTAAGTTGTTATTGATCCAGTGTCCACATCATCACTACCCACTTCAACTTCTGAATCAGTTTTTCTACGATGGTCTATCCTAGCAATTTCAGAATACAGTTGATAATGCTGCTGGGGGAGCTATGGGAGAAAAGACAGCAGATGAAACTTATGAAATCTTTGAAATGTTGGGAGCTAATTCTCAATAGAAAAGTGTAAGAGGAAGAAGTAAAGGGGTGAATCAACTGGAAGCCAACAGTGAGATGGTCAATCAGATAGCTGAATTGACAAGGCAAATGCAGATGCTGAACATGAAGAACAATACTTCTTCATCCACTCAAGAAGTGTGTGGAATTTGTGGGACTTTCGGGAATGGAGAAAATATATGCCCCTCCACATATGAGTCTTATGGAAATGAAGTTGAGCAAGTCAATGCTATAGGGGGATATCAACCAAGGGCCCAAAATGATCCTTATTCAAATACATACAATCCTGATTGGCGAAATAATCCAAATTTTTCCTGGGCAACAAATAATTCTCAACAGCCTTTCCATTTGCTCCAGAGACAAAACCAACCGCAGGATCAATCTTCAAATCAAGGGCAGCCTAAGAGAGATAGTTTGGAGGATAGTAAAGGACAAATAAACAAATAAATAAAAATAAAAATCGGCGATAAAAAATTTCGTCGCCGAAAAGGGGGTAGGCGAAATGGCCAAAGCCATTTCGCCCACAGATTATTTCTGCTGGCGAAATGGCTTGGCCAAGCCATTTTTCTCACAGGAAAATCCTGCGATCAAAATTTCCCGCGGGCAATTTCGCCCTCCCCAGCTGCGGCAACTTTTTCGCCAGCGTAATTTTTCCACAAGAGTTTTTTTTCACTTGCAAAATTTTTCCGCAGCAATTTTTTTCGCCAGCAAAATTTTTCCGAAACCAAATTCAATTCGGTTTCGGTTTCCTTTCTTAATTAATGTTAGATTCTGTGAGAAACTAAGATTAATCATAAAAATCTTCTATAAATAAGGACTAAAAACAACACAAAAAGGGGGGAGGAAAATTTTAGAGGAAAAACTTTTGACCGAGGAATTAAGAAAATTAGGAGAATAACGATCGGACTTTTTAAGAGAGCAAACAAGAAATTCAATCCATCAAAGGCAAACATCTTGCCTTTGTTCTTGTTCATCCAAGAAGTAATTTTTGGTGGAACCAATAAACAAACGAAGGTATGAATGTCTAATTTCTTCACAGTAGCTTGAATTATCCAATTGTCTCTTTTGATTCAAAACACCCTAGAACCCTAATTTACCTTTTCTAAAGCTTAAAAACCTTAATTCGTTTCTTTGTTTTCTAAAATCTTAAAATTGTTGTTTTTGTTTCTTCAAAATCTTAAAACCCTAATCTGCCTTCCAATTTTTCAAAACCCTAAATTGAATCATTTTCTTTCCACAAACCCTAAAAATATCTTTTCTGTTTCTATAAACCTTAAATCGTTTAGTTTATTTTCATAAAGCTTCATAAAACTATAAATTATTTTTTCAAATTCTAAAATCAAATACATTCTCCGAAACACTAAAAACCCTAATTCAACTTCAAAACCAAAATAGTAAACCCTAAACTAGCTAACATTAAACCCTAGTTTTCTTAAACCCTAATTCCCTTAAAACCATTAAACCCTAATTTTTCTAAACCCTAATCCTTTAAATCTTAAAATCTTATAAATCTAAATTCAAACACAGTAAGTCTAAAAACAACAATCCAGTAACCGTAAATCATAAACCTAATGTTTAAAGTATTCAAACCATAATTTCATAATTTTACTCCTCAAAAACTAATTTGGTTAATCAAAGAACTTTATCAACCTCTTAAATTTTAAAACTTTGATCCATTTCAATTTTTTAAAATTTACAGTAGCTTAAACCCATAAATTCCAAAACCCTAAACATATTAAATAAAGAATCTTAAATAGAAACAGTAGCCCTAATTTGAATCTTTACTTACTTTATTTAATTTTATATTTGATTATGAAGTCTATTATATGCTTTAATTTATTTTCAATGCTTTGTTGGTTTATTTAATTTCAATGATTATTTTATTTAATTTATCATGGATGAATATTTATATTTTGATTGATGTTTAATGTCTTTTGTGAATGATTTATTTATGATGAATGGTTATTTACTTTTATTCGATTTACTTAGATTTCCAAATGTTGTAAGAGGTATGTTTCCACTTGGTGGGTACCTCATTAGTTAAATATCATGTAATTTAAATTGCTTTTATATTTTAGACCAATGTAAAGGACATGTTTCTACCTTTTGGTGGGTGTCCTATTTAGCTTAGGCATGGATGATGTAAGGGCATGTTTTCATCTTCGGATGGGTGTCCATTTATTTGTTTTGCTTGGACATTATTTTGATTTTTAATATATCGATTCCTTATTTTAATTGTTGTGTGTAATATGGATAATATTATTATATTTAAGAATTTTATAATATTAAGACCTGTAAAGGAGGTCGGTTCCAATGAACCGGGCGTTGTGGGGGTGTTGGGCCATTTCTCACCTTCCCCACACGTACCCAACTTTTTGAACCCATTAAAACCCATTTCTCACCTTCTCCTCTTTCTTTATCCCGGCCCATCCGACTGGCGACTCCATTTTCTCCGAACTTAGGTTCGTGTTCTCTAAGGCCCCGAGCCTAAACAGTGCCAAAGTCTCATTCCATCAGGAGTGGGGGCAAAAATCCCCGCTCACATATTGCTTCATCATCCACAGTTAATCCAAACTTGTTTAATAGTACATCCTCTTTAGCAGCTTCTCTATCATGATGAGATGACAAGATAAAACTCTTCATGAAGATTGCAAGCGGTGGCGCCCTTCCAAATTTAGGTAGAGGATTATTCTTAGTGTTGTGCTTATCAGGCTCAGAAAGCTTACCATTGTCGATTAGATCTTGGATCTCGTGCTTTAATCAAGTACATCTATCGGTGTCATGTCCTTACATTTGATGGAATTGAAAGAAGACCTTGGCATCAAAATTTGCTGGCAGAGGCTTATGTAGAGGCTGAGGTACCAAAGGTTGTAGCAAATCCATCTTTATTGGATTTTCTAACATCTTTGACAAAGGTTCACCCAAGTTTGAAAATTTACGCTTCTTTGCTGGTTCAATTGCTACATTTTTCTCAACACCTCTTCTTTTCCTTTGATTTTGCTGATTAGGGTGGTAGCTGCCCTTATTGCCCCGCTTATATAGCACATGGTTCGGTTGGTCTTGTAGAATAGGGATTGATCTCCGTGGATGTTGCCTTAGCATTATTGATGAGCTCTAGAATTTTAATCAACTGGATCTTAATAATTTCAACCAATTGATCTTGTAGCTCAGCCATCCTAGCTTTGACAACTACATCGATTATATCCCCTTAGCTGGTTTGCATCCATCCTCCCAATGAATCACTTGAATCAAAAATCAATGTTGTAGGTGATATTGTTGTATGCTCTTGAATTGTCGTAATTCAGGTCTATGAGCCAGAAAGGATTAATGATATGTCATATGATGCATGTATGTATGTTTGCACAAAAAATAAACAAAGAAAGATAGTTAGGACGTTCCTTCCAACCTTATAACTTCCACACGCGAATGGCGAGTCTCTTTTCCTAGGTATATGGTTAACAAAATACCAACATGGGGTGTCTTATTTTCGAATATTTCCCTCAAAATTTTCAACCAATAGTTATATTTTCAAAAATGAAAATCAGTTTATGATAATTTCCATTAATTAGGTTTTAATCCATTCAACAAAGTAAAGTAGCTTTTATGTTATATTGGATTAAAACTAAATTAAGAGGTTTATTACAAATAGATTTCTCACTTGAAAAAGTAACTAATGATTCATGCCAAAAACAAGCCCATGATTAATTATTCTTAGTATAAACTAGGCTCACAATTTATTTTTGGTATTTTGTAATTGACCTAAATAATTTGCAAACTCTTTGTAAGAAAAGGTTGGATAAAAATAATTTTGTTTCTAAGCCCATTGTAAAAAGATTTTCGAAAAATGGATTTTGGGCTTTGTATTTGAGTCATGAGAAAAATAATTTGGAATTATTTTTAGAAAATTTTATGTCCAAAGACCATCTTAAAAAATTTTAAAAATAGCTTTGGTCTTTTGGTCTTTAAAGAAAAAATTTATTTTAAGCTTATAATGTATTTAGGTCATATTAGAAAAGAACAAACCAAATAAGCCATGATTTAAACCAAGATAAATTAACCATAGTCAAACAACATGCATTTGGGGTAAAACCTAAGGAAAGTAACTAGGCCAATTACATGAGCTTTAGTCTTTGGGTTAAAAGGCTTAGGTTCTCATAACAAGTATATACCAAAAGGTACAAGGCTATGAGTGGTTAGAGTTAAGCCTTTGGCAGGTTTTACTGCTTATTCGCTCTCGTTGCTTATTGAGTTGAGAGTGCTGCATGCTAGATTTGAGTCATGTGATGATGGTGCTTTGTTGGCTCAGTTGCAATTGAGACCGGTGTTGTTAAATCATATAAGGGAGGCTCAGTTGGTAGATGAGAGAATTTAGAAGATTATTTTGGATTGCCAAAAGGGGGAGAGCCGATATTTCCATATGAGAAGAGATGGCAGTTTATGGTACAAAGATAGATTGTGTGTTCTTAATGATGCAAGGTTGAAAAAGAATATTTTGGAGGAAGTGCATCAGTCGGCTTTTGCTATGTACTCTGGGAATACTAAGATGTATCATGATTTGAAGCAATATTATTGGTGGTCAGGTATGAAGAGGGACATAGCGGAGTTTGTATCCAAATGTCTCACTTGTCAAAGAGTGAAGGCCAAGCACCAAGTTCCTTCGGGGTTGCTTCAACCTTTATTAGTGCCTGAGAGGAAATGGGAGCAAGTGATGATGGACTTTGTGACTGGATTACCTTTAACTCAGAAGAAGCATGATGCAATTTGGGTGATTGTTGATCGATTGAAGAAGATAGCTCATTTCCTTCCAGTTCGGATGGATTATTCTCTTGAGAAGTTGGCTGAGTTGTATATCAGTGAGATAGTGAAGTTCCATGGAGTCCCAATTTCTTTGGTGTCTGATCGAGATCCCCGGTTCACTTCGAGATTTTGAAAGAGCTTGCATAATGTTTTGGGTTCTTGATTGCATTTTAGTACTGCTTTCCATTCTCAGACAGATGGGCAGTCAAAGAGAGTGATACAAATTTTGGAGGACATGTTGAGGAGCTATGTCATTGATTTCTCTGGAAGTTGGGATAGGTTCTTACCACTGATGGAATTTGCTTATAATAGCAGTCATCAGTCTAGTATTGGTATGGCACCATATGAGACATTGTATGGTAGAAGATGCAGGATGCCTCTATGTTAGGATGAGGTTAGAGAAGGTAAGTTAATTAGTCCTGATTTGATAAAAGAAACAGAAGAGAAAGTGAAGATAATTCTGGATCATTTGAAAGCAGCTTCAGACCGACAAAAATCTTATTCAGATTTTAAGAGGAGAGACATAGAGTTCAATGTAGGAGAAAAAGTATTTTTGAAAGTGTCTCCTTGGAAGAAATTTTTGATATTTGGTCGCAAAGGGAAGTTAAGTCCTCGTTTCATTGGACCTTATGAGGTACTGGAGAGAGTTGGACCAGTGGCCTATAGACTTGTTTTGCCACCTAAATTGCATCTAATTCACAATGTCTTCCATGTCTCTATACTACGGAGGTACAGGTCAGACCCATCTCATATTTTGTCAGTGGAATCTATTGAGGTGAGTCCGAATCTGACTTTTGAAGAAGAACCGGTAGCTATTTTGGCACATGAAGTGAAAGAGTTAAGAAATAAGAAAGTACCACTTGTGAAGGTTCTTTGGAAGAATCATGCTAAGGAAGAGGCAACTTGGGAGAGTGAGCAAGTGATGTGAGATCAGTATCCCCAGCTGTTCCAAACTTGAGAACAGGTAATTTTGAGGACGAAATTTATTTATAGAGGTGGAGAATTGTAATATCCCAAATAATACCCTAAAATTTTGGAAATGCTAATTTTTGAAATTGAACTAAATGATTTTAAGTGTATATATATTTAATTAAGTGAAAAGAAAGGAAAAAGGAAGATGTGTATATGTTATGTATATGAAGATATATACAATATATACAAATTAATGTCTTAATATGGTCAAGATATATTTTCATTTAAGTAGAATTAATTAAAGATAGTGGAAGATGACATAATTGGGATTATTATAATATTAATTAAATGCTTGGTGGAGAGTGATTTTGTGAGCGGGGATTTTTGCCCCCACTCCCAGTGGAATGGTTCTTACAACTTTTGCACTGTTCAGGCTCGGGGCCTTAGAGAACACTGGCCTAAGCCTGAAGAAAATGGAGTCGCCACCTGGATGGGCCGGAAAAAAGAAAGGGATGGATGACTCGATTCCTAAGGAATCCCCAACCCCCTAATGGGTTCGGAAAGTTGGGTACGTGTGGGGAAGGTAAGAAATGGCCCAGCACCCCCACAACACCCTGTTCATTGGAACCGGCCTCCTTTGCAGGTCTTTATATTATGAAATTCTTAAGTATAATGATATTATCCATATTACATGCAACAATTAAAATAAAGCATCATTATATTAAAATCAAAGCAATGTCCAAACAAAGCAAATAAATGGACACCCATCCGAGGATGGAAACATGTCCTTACATCATCTATGTTTAAACTAAATAGGACACCCACCGAAAGGTAGAAACATATCCTTTACATTGGTCCAAAATATAAAATAAATTTAAATTACATGATATTTAACTAATGAGGTACCCACAAAGTAGAAACATACCTCTTACAGTTTTAATAAAACAAACAAATAATAATCATAACAATAAAGAAAATATTCATCCATGATAAATTAAATAAATTAAGCATTGAAATTAAATAAATCAACCATAAAAACATATAATAAGCTACATAATCAAATCTAAAATTAAATAAAGCAAGTAAAGATATAAATTAGGGTTTAATGTTTTGATTTAGAGCTCTTTAATTAACATCTAGGGTTTTGGGATTTTAGAATTATTATTGTTATTATTTAGGCTATTGTAAAGATTTTGGAAAATTGGAATGAATTAGGGCTTTATACATTTAAGAAGGTAGTAAGCTTCTTTGATTGATGAAATTAGTGTTTAAGGGTAACATCATGAAATTAGGGTTTTGGAAACTTAAGACATTAGAGTTTATAATTCTTGGTTACTAGATTGTGATTTTAGGTTTATTGGATTATGGCTTTAGGGTTTAGATTTATTAGAATGGATTTTTAAGTTCACTGGATTAGGGTTTAGGATGTTGTTGAATTTGTCATAAAGTTTTGATGCTTTAAGAATTTAGGGTTTAGGAAAACTAGGGTTTACTGTATTTGGTTTTGAGAGAATTATGGTTTTTGGTATTTTAGAAAACATATTTGATTTTAGGATTTAAGAAAATAGTTTAGAATTTTATAAAAATAATTATGATTTTTAGAAAACGCAAAGAAGATTAGGGTTGAAGATTTAAGAAAACATTTGGAAATTTTGGACAAAAAGTTATGGTTTAGATGAAAATAGTTCATGGAAAAAATAATTTTAGGGTTTTAAAGCTTTTGGAAGCAGAATAATAGTTTTAAGTTCTTTAAGGTTTCTGGAAAAAGATAAACAATTTTAGGGTTTTGAAGTTTTTGGAAACAGAAGAAACAATTTAGGGTTTTAAGGTTTTTGGAAATGAGAGAGAAATACCTTAAGGTTTTAAGGTTTTTGAAAAGAGAAGAATAGTTTTAGGGTTTTAAAGTCTTGATCACTGATTAAGGTTTATGTATGAACATATTACCAAGTTTAATGGTTTAGTTTACTGAAACAAAATTCAATGATAGATGTACTTAAAAGAAAATATGGCAATAACATTGTAAATATAATTGAAGCAAAGATTTACAATCAAACCTCCGCTCATTGGTTCCACCAAAATTGATTTTTGGATGGACAATAACAAAGGTAGTGTTGCTGCCTTTGAATGGATTGTTGATTGCTTCTTGTTGCTAATGTCTCTTGTGCTAGGGTTTTTCTGTCTCTTTTTTTTACTCAGTAAAAACTAATCTTTTTCGATCCTTTAATTCTGAGTTTTAATGTGTTATTTATAAGAAAAATCATAAACCTACTTCTAATTATTTAAGGAAATGAAAACTACTTAGGAAAAGAAACCAAAACCAAATAGAATTTGGTTTCGAAAAAACTGCGTTAGAAAATTACGCTAGAGAAAAGAATTGCTGGCGAAAACTGCGAGGATTTGCGAGAATCATTGCGGGCGTGCTCTTGGCAACCAGCCAATTTGCCGCAAAAATTTCCTGTGGCGAAATGGCCTTGCACGAAATTCCTGCAGGCGAATTGGCCTGGCCAATTCAACCTTCTGCGATGAATTTTTTTCGTCGCCGATTTTTCCGTCTTCGATTTTTATTTTTTTATTTTTATTTATTTTTATTTTAACTTTACCATTTTTATTAAAAATTATAAATAATAAATACTAAAATGATTATTATTTAATTAAAATACCACAAAAATTATTTTGGACTATATAAAAAAAATAACTGACCATACTAGGTCAAAAATTAAGGGTCTACATCATCCTTATTTGATTAGATTCATCGGGCCTTTTCTTGAGCAAAGCGGTCTTATTTCTCCATATTTTCACATAGTCCACAAAATTCTCATTCGACCTTTGTCTAATGGACTCAACATCCATTATGGTAACTTTCAGCTTGACATTATACCCATATTGCTGAATGAAAGCCTTATACAACATGTCCCAATCTTTTTGAGTACTTTCCTCTAAGGTGTTGAACCAATTTTGGATAACAGGGTCCAATGAGAGCATGAAATATCTTAGAGTTTGAGTCTTAGTAGCTTGGGCTGACTGCATAGCAGTGATGTACTGCTTCACATGGAGATGAGGATTTCTAGTACCATAGTACCTAGCGAAGGAAGGCATCTTGAACTTATAAGGGACCTCCTCATCTTGTTCAAATAGTTTGTTGATCTCAGACATCACTTCGGCTTTTAGTTTCTTCTTAAATTTCTTTTCTAGGTCAGTAATCATCTTCTCAACATCAGAAGTTTTGGTTTTCTCCATAGCTGATCTTTCAACAATCTTTGGTTCTTTCTTCTTATCTTCAGGATCTTAGAAGTATTGAGCCCAATCATCGTCATCATCAAAAACCACTTCACCAACTTTAGTCTTCCTTTTGTCCTTTGGCTTCTTATTGCTAGTAGATACTTCGGCATAATTTCCTAAAATCACAGCCAATTGGTTCTTCATGGTCTCAGCTAGGGCCTCTTTTATTTCTTCCATCTTAGCATTGAGTGCATCATCCATCATTCTTTGAATTTGTTCGGGCTCCATTGCTTTTGGTGAAAAAGAGATTGAGTCGTTGCTACTAGATTCTTCGTCTTTGGCGTAGGTCTGATTGTCATAAGCTCTTGAACTATTATAATCCAGGGCTGTGAGCCAGAGAGGATTAATGATATGAGATGCAAATGCATGTATGCATGTATGCAAAAACAGTCAACAAATATAAATAGAACGTCCCTTCCAACCTTATAACATCCACACACGAATGGCGAGTCTCTTTTCTTAGGTATATGGTTAACAAAATACCAACATGGGGTATCTTGTTTTCAAATAATTCCCTCGGATGTTTCAACCAATAGTTATATTTTCAAAAATGGAAATCAATCCATGATAATTCCCATTAATTAGGTTTTAATCCATTCAACCAACTAAAGTAGTTTTTATGCTATATTGAATTAAAACTAAATTAAGATGTTTATTACAAACAGATTTCTCACTTGAAAAAGTAAATAATGATTCATGCCAAAAACAAGCCCATGATTAATTATTTCTTAGTATAAACTAGGCTCACAATTGATTTTTGGTATTTCATAATTAACCAAAATATTTTGCAAGCTCTTTCTAAGAAAAGATTGGATGAAAATAATTTTGTTCCTAAGCCCATTGTAAAAAGATTTTAGAAAAAATGGATTTTGGGCTTTGTATTTGAGCCATGAGAAAAGAACTTTTGATTTATTTTAGAAAAATTTTATGTCCAAAGACCATCTTGGAAAGTTTTGAAAATAGCTTTGGTCTTTTGGATTTTAAAGAAAAATTTATTTGAGCTCACAATGTATTTAGGTCATATTAGAAAAAGAACAAACCAAATAAGCCATGATTTAAACCAAGATAAACTAACCATAGTCAAACAACAAGCATTTAGGGTAAAAATCTAAGGAAAGTAACTAGGCCAATTACATGAGCTTTAGTCTTTGGATAAAAAGACTTAGGTTCCCATAGAATGTATATACCAAATGGTACGAGGCTACGAGTTGTTTTGCCATGATCGATCTCCATACCTTGAGTGAAAGTATGATATCCCTTACATAACACAACACGGGTAACACGAGAGTCCTAACTCACGCACACGATACAATCTAAATGATGCAATGGATAATATTATGATAAGAAAGAAAAGAATAATATAAAGATCAATGGAATCAACTTCTCTTATCCCCAGTGGAGTCGCCACTGTGAGCGGGGATTTTTGCCCCCACTCCCAATGGAATGGTTCTTGCGACTTTGGCACTATTTAGGCTCGGGGCCTTAGAGAACACGGACCTATGCCCGGAGAAAAATCGAGTTGCCACCCGGACAGGCCAGGAAAAAGAAAGGGGTGGATGACTCATTTTCTAAGGAATCCCTAACCCCCTAATGGGTTCGGAAAGTTGGGTTCGTGTGGGGAAGGTGAGAAATGGCCCAGCACCCTCACAACGCCCGGTTTCATTGGAGCCAGCCTCCTTTGCAAGTCTTAATATTATAAAATTCTTAAGTATAACAATATTATCCATAGTACATGCAACAATTAAAATAAAGCATCATTATATTAAAATCAAAGCAATGTCGAAGAAAAATAAATAAATGGACACCCATCCGAGGATGGAAACATGTCCTTATATCGTCCATGTCTAAACTAAATAGAACACCCACCGAAAGGTAGAAACATGTTCTTTACATTGGTCCAAAATATAAAAGAAATTTAAATTACATGATATTTAACTAATGAGGTACCCACAAAGTGGAAACATACCTCTTACAATTTTAATAAAAAAAACAAATAATAATCATAACAATTAAGAAAATAATCATCCATGATAAATTAAATAAATCAAGCATTGAAATTAAATCAACCATCAAAATATATAATAAACTACATAATCAAATCTAACATTAAATAAAGCAAGTAAAGATATAAATTAGGGTTTACATTTTCAATTTAGAGTTCTTTAATTAACACTTAGGGTTTTGGGATTTAGAATTATTATTGTTATTATTTAGGCTACTGTAAAGATTTTAGAAAATTGGAATGAATTAGGGTTTTATACATTTAAGGAGTAGTAAGGTTTTTTTTGGTTAATCAAATTAGGGTTTAAGGGTAACATCATGAAATTCGGGTTTTGGATTCTTAAGACATTAGAGTTTATAATTCATGGTTGCTGGATTGTGATTTTAGGTTTATTGGATTATGGCTTTAGGGTTTAGATTTATTAAATTGGATTTTTATGTTCACTGGATTAGGGTTTAGGGTGTTGTTGAATTTGTCATAAAGTTTTGATGCTTTAGGAATTTAGGGTTTAGGAAAACTAGGGTTTACTATATTTGGTTTTGAGAGAATTAGGGTTTTTGGTATTTTGGAAAATATATTTGATTTTAGAATTTAAGAAAATAGTTTAAAGTTTTATAAAAATAATTATGATTTTTAGAAAACGTAAAGAAGATTAGGGTTTGGAGATTTAAGAAAACATTTGGAAATTTTGGACAAAAAGTTATGGTTTAGATGAAAATAGTTTGGGAAAACAATTTAGGGTTTTAAAGCTTTTGGAAGCAGAAAAATAGTTTTAAGGTCTTTAAGGTTTCTAGAAAAAGAAAAACAATTTAGGGTTTTATGGTTTTTGGAAACAGAAGAAACAATTTAGGGTTTTTAAGGTTTTTGGAAAAGGGAGAGAAATAACTTAGGGTTTTAAGGTTTCTGAAAAGAGAAGAATAGTTTTATGGTTTTGAAGTCTTGATCACTAATTAAGGTTACTGGATGAACATATTACCAAGTTTAATGATTTAGGTTACTGAAACAAAAATCAATGATAGATGTACTTAAAAATCCGTTTAATGATTTAGTTTAATGATTTAGGAGTAGCTTGCAACTGAATAAATACCCTCTGAACTATATCTAACCACTGCTCAGCTACTGCAGGATCTGTAGTACCAATGAAATCCTCAGCTCCAAACTTCCTCAATTTATCATATTGCCTCATCGGTACTTACGGCTGTGGTTGAGGTGGCGTCTGCTGCACTGGAGCCTGCCTTAATAATTCTACCATATGTAGTAACCAAACTGGCAGAATCTCATCAGCTGCTGGTCTCTCTAGCACAGGAGCAGGTGCCTCTCCAGCTATCTCAAATCTAGCTCTAACTCTACCCTCAACAGGAGCTACACTCTCAGCACTACCCTCTACAGACTGACGTGTCTGAGACACCATCACTTCTTATATTTGAAAACATAGTAAAATATACCTCATCAAAGATCAGAAACTGCCAGTGCCAATGTATGTATCTTATTTAAAAACCATGTTTTAAAATCAAAATTTTCTTTTTCTTACAATTCACCTAGGTTGAGAACCTCAAACATAGGCTCTTATATCAAAACAAATGTAACACCCTCGTACCCTATATATGCACACCACATGCACCCACAATATGTGTTATACATGTACCAGATACAAGGATGTCACGATCCATTTTAAACAAACCAATCTATAACTTTAATATAAAAATCATATTTGTAAAATATGAGTAAACTTAAAACATTTAACTTATATTATAGAAAGTAATAGATAAAACATCCCTTGTTAAAATACATATATATATATATTCATTACTCAAAAGTTTTTCTAAAATATATATTTAATAAGCAGCAGAATATGCAGCAGAATATACATATGTATACATCAAAATCAATATTTACAAAAATATAGAATTTATACTTGCTGGCAATTCTTCTCTGATCTTGATGTCCAAAAATCAACACTTCACAAGGGATCACAAGTCTACACTCGACTCAGTCTAGCTAAACTTTTCGGCTCAACCGGATCTACCCTGTCACCTGCGCGATAAATCACAATCGTGCTAATCTAGAAGCTTAGTGGTACAAACCTTGATGACAATGTGATTCAACTGTAATGCCAATGTCAAACTTTCAAGAATTAGAAGCAATATACAAGGATATCATATTTCATAACATTAAATCTCATTACATTGTTCAATTGTTCCATTATTCATAATTAACATTAAAGCAAAGACAAGCATGGTCCCAAAAGAAACTAATATGCCATTTAAATTCCATAGTTAGTGTTTTGGTCCAATAATCACATTTATCTAGCTTGAAGGCAAATCATTATCACAATGAGGATTACCTCATATGTAACATCCCAACTAAATTTCAAGGACTAGGCCCAACCTAGCATCAAGGGGAGCACAACATCACCCAACTAGGCTTCAAGGACCAAGCCCAACCCAGTTTCAAGGGATTGTTACCTTTTAGGCATGCCACCAACAACAAAACTCTGAAAATTGAATAACATACTAGGCACACAATTTTTCATAATTTCATTATCAAATCCTTTTTCATTTTCTCATGATCATTATAAGCACAATGCCTCAAATATCCCATTTATGTCTATATAGCCATCACCAATGGCTTCACGCACTATCATTAGTGCATCCATAACAAATTCCATTATCCATCCATTTTAAATCATTATTATTTATTTCACATAGTTCACATTATGCAAATCATAGCACTATTCTCATACACCAACAATATAATAGGTAACTTAGCACATTTTCCAACCAAATGTGTTAAGTCCCAAAGTCATGTAAATGTATGCAATCATGTAAGGTTTGTACTTACCTCTAAAAACAACAACACCACTCTATCAACCTCCTCTTCCAAGATATCCCTCAATCCTTGGATTGGGTTACTCAATTCTCTTCAAAACCTAATCCAAAGGTGATTATACATACTTAGTGATACACATAAGAAAATAAAAATTAGAACTATCTAGGGCAAACTATACACTTGACACGCTCAACAACATGGGCGTGTTCATAGATGTGCCCTAAACACATAACACAGAAGCTTTGACATGCTCAGTGACATGGGCGTGTCACTGCACGTGTCAATTCTCCTCCAACACAGAAGCCATGACACGCTCAATGACATGGGCGTGTCACTGGACTTGTCAATCTTCCAATAACACAGTAGCTGTGACACGCTCAGTGACATGGGCGCGTCACTAGACGTGTCAAACTACAACAACACAAAAGCTGTCACACGCTCAGTGACATGGGCGTGTCACTAGACGTGTCACCAGCCCTGAAAAAAGAACCATCGCCACAAAAAATGGCACATCCAACTATCATCTTTCTTTTACCCTTTTCCACTCCAAATAAACTTAACCAAAACCATCAAAATACCACAATAAACAAGCTTAAACATCAGAACATCTCAATTACAAGCATCAAACACAAACACAACTATTTTCACAACTCAAAGTCACAACACCCACGACTCTTTCTTTCTTCATCAAACTTAACCCTTTTCTTCAATCTAACCTGTAGACCCTTAATTTTTGACCCAGGCTGGTCCAATATATTTTATTTAGTCCAAAATAATTTTTGTGTTATCTTAATTAAATAATATTTATTTTAGTAAAAAATAATAATAATAAATAAATAAATAATATAAAAATAAAAATAAAAATATGTGACGAAAAATTTCATCGCTGAAAATCATTGGTTGAAATGGCCTTGGAATGCGCCCCTCGCAATTTTCCACGCCAGCGCTTGCAAGGTCGCAGCCCATTGCAGTTTTCACCAGCGAAATTTTTCCGACGTAATTTTTTTCGAAACAAAATTCTATTTGGTTTTGGTTTCCTTTACCTAATTAATGATAATTTCCTTAAACAATTGGAATTAAGCTTCCAAAATTTCCTGTAAATAACACTAAAAAGACATAGAAAAAAAAGAGGGAGAGGGAATTTTTTTGGTGGGGGGGGGGGGGCGGATCAAACTTTAAAAAATTAATTAGTCTTGGAAGTAAAGCAATCGGACTTTTAGAGGAGAATAAGGAATAAACAAGAAAATCAACGATTCATCAAAGGCAACAAGCTTGTCTTTGTCCTTGTTCATCCAAGAAGCAATTTTTGGTGGAACCAACAAATGAAGGTTTGAATCTCTAATTTCTTTTTATTTTCTTACAGTAGCTTTGTTTCTTTGATTTATAAGATTATACATACAAAAATTTCATCTTTGAATATGTAATAACTTGATCTTTGTTTCCAAAAATCTTAAATTGTTCCTTCTGTTTCTCCTAAAAATCAAGAACCCTAATTCGTTTCTTTATTTTCCAAAAATCCTAAATCGTTCCTTCTATTTCTTTAAAAAACTCAAGAACCCTAATTATGTTTCTTCTAAAATTTAAAAACCCTAATTCTGTCTTTTCTAAACCTTAAGAATCCTAAAAAAAATACTATTTTGATTCCAAAAACCTTAAAACATTTTTCATACGGGGACCGCCGTATGGGCTCGTTGAAAGGGTCAATATTCATTTGTGTATTATAAGTCCGTGTATTTAACTTTCCTTTTTCCAAAGCCCTAATTTAGCAACTAAAATTCTAAAATCCTATTTGAAGATGCGGACCCTAAGTTATATATTTATTGCTTTATTTAATTTTCGATTTGATTATGTAGTTTATTATATGCTTTGATTTATTTAATTTCAGTGCTTGATTTATTTAATTTATCATGGATGAATACTTATTATAAATTTTGATTGATGTTTAATATCTTTGATAATGATTTATTTATTATGAATGGTTATTTACTTTTATCAATTTAATTTTGATTTCCAAATGTTGTAAGAGGTATGTTTCCACTTTGTGGGTACTCATTAGTTAAATATCATGTAATTTAAATTGCTTTCATATTTTAGACCAATGTAAAGGACATGTTTCTACCTTTTGGTGGGTGTTCTATTAGTTTAGACATGGATGATGTAAGGACATGTTTCCATCTTCGGATGGGTGTCCATTTACTTGCTTTCTTTGGACATTGCTTTAATTTTTAATATAACGATGCTTTATTTCAATTGTTGCATGTAATATGGATGATATTGTGATATTTAAGAATTTTATAATATTAATACTTGTAAAGGAGGCCAGTTCCAATGAATTGGCCGTTGTGGGGGTGCTGGGCCATTTCACACCTTCTCCACATGTACCCAACTTTCCAAACCCATTAGGGGGTTAGGGATTCCTTAGGAATCGAGTCATCTACCCCTTTCTTTTTCCCAGTCCGTTCGGGTGGCGACACCATGTTAGACAAATGATCTTAATTTTGATCCTTGACAACTCAAATGGATGATCTATTTAACTTGTGTTTGAGAAATCTTGTTGCAGGATTAGGTTGCTTCAATTAAAGGTGAACAGAACAATTATAGCGGTCGCACCTCACCTAAATACGACCGCTCCATGCAATTATAGAATGAAACCTTGTCACAGTAGGTTTCGCGGTCAGAAGTTCGACCATAGTCGCGACCGCTCCTACAGAATGGCGACCGTCCAAAATACTTGCCCGACCGCTACTCAAGAAACTTAAATCATTACAATCACAGTAAGGTTCACGGTGACAAGAACGGTGAATGATTCGACCTCGCTTACCACTTTAGCGACCGCCCCATTCAGAGTCGCGACCGCCCAACAATTCAAGAAGAAATTGCTCAAAGAGACAGTAGTGTTCACGTCCTCAGGTGCGTCCAGAAGTTCGACGCGAAAATGTGAGTTCGACCGCGAAAAGCTACCAAGGGCGACCGCGAAGATTCAAATTATGGTGGACATCTCTTTTGCTCTGTCAGAAAGTGACACGTGACATGACCGTTGTAAACCCACTTCAATATTCAAAAAGGGCGACCGCACCTCTGCTTGGCGCGACCGTCCCGACAAACACAGCATGGGCAAGAAACGGTCCGACAAACACATCATGGGCAAGATTCCAGCTGCAGAGCACTAAAATTCGACCGTTGAAGTTTTTTCAAAAGTAGCGACCGTCCCTTGTTAAAAGGACGACCGCGTGAAGCATGAGCGCGACCATCCTTGTATGAAGGGCGACCGCGAAGTGCTTCGGATAGTTTAAGTAAAGAAGGTCTAATCTGCCAAGACTTTATTCTCAACATCAATAACGGCTAGTAAGACCACATTGGCTATAAATACAAAGTTTCTATGAGAAAAAAATCAGACAACATTGAGAAAAGATTTTCATAGCCAAGCAACAAATTTTCTTTTACTTTTACTTGTATTTGAATTGTTATGAATGTTAGGTGTTAGCATTGAAAACACCATTGTATAAGTTTGAGTGTAAGCTTGGGAAACACTTGGGTTGTGAGAGTAAGCCTTGTAAAACTCTTGTTAGGTTGTGAGAGTAAGCCTTGTAAAACTCTTGTTTGGGTTGTAAGTGTGAGCCTAAGAAAAACACTTGTAAAGTTGGAAGTGAGCTTGTAAAAACTTCAAAGACTAGTGGAACCTTAACAAGTTGTTAAGGAAGTGGATGTAGGATTGAAGTAAATCCGAACCACTATAAATCTTGTGTGTTCTTTCTTTCCTCCATTACTCAACCAACTCTCTATTCCGCATTTCTTGTTTGTTGAGTTTTTTAAATTGTCATTACTTCTTGAGGAAACCAATTCACCCCCCCCCCTCTTGGTTGCCATCTTGGGACAACAATTGGTATCAGAGCCCTGAGATTTCTTGAACTTAATTGTGAAATCTGATCCACAATGGCAACTTCTTCTTCATCAAGCTCTCATGGAAATCTTAACTCTATTCTTAGACCCTACTTTGATGGAACAGATTACTCATACTGGAAACACAAAATGTATTTGTTTCTAGATAGTGAAGGGATTGAACTATGGGATTTCCTGGAAAATGAGTGGAAATCTCCCACTCATGAAGTTGACGGTATTCAAGTTCCACTTCCCAAAGCTCAATGGTCAACTAGCAATATCAGAGATCGATTCAAGAACAATAGAGCTGCTTCCATCTTGATGAACTCCATTTCAAGAGAAGAAGGTGGAAGAGTTCAACATTTAACTTGTGCACATTGCATTTGGAAAACACTTGAAAACTACCATGAAGGTACAACTCAGGTAAGATTTACCAAGAAACAAATGCATGTTCATGAGTATGAGCTATTCAAGATGAAACCAAATGAAAATGTCACCGACATGACCAATCGGTTACTTGCAATTGTCAATGAACTAAAGAAGTATGGCAAGGTATATGATCAAGGTGATGTAAACAGTAAAATCTTGAGAGCCCTAAGAGCTAGAAAGAACTTTGAATCCAAAGTATCATCCATAGAAGAAGCTCATGATCTCAGCACATTAAGAACCGACGAGCTAGTTGGTAAATTACTCACTTTTGAGCTGCACAGTGAAAAAGAAGAAGATCAAGGTGAGAAAGAAAAGAGAAAACCAATTGCACTCAAAGCAATCAAAGAAGCTGAGAGCTCAAGCAATGAAGATACTAATGATGAAGATGAAATGGCTATGTTCTCAAAAAGAATGATTGAATGGAAAAGGAAGAAAAGATTACAAGCAAACAAAGGTACACCTCCTAAATTCTCCTTCAAAGATAAAGAAAAGAAAAATGAGGTGAAGTGCTATGAATGTGGAAAAACTGGTCACATCAAATCGGATTGCTACAAATTGAAGAACAAAAGGAAATGGGATAAAGAAAAGAAAAAGTCTCTCAAAGCCACATGGGATGACTCTTCCTCAAGTGAAGAAGAAGAAGAGGAAGGAATTGCAAATCTTTGTCTCATGGCTATTGAAGATGACTCCAATGAGGTAAGTACTCAATCCTTTGATCTTGTAGCACATGATGATATAAATGATATAGATGATAGTGACTTGATTGAGCACATGAATTCTAAAATAGAAAAATATTTCTCTAAAATGATGCTCTATAAAGAGAAAAACTCTAAGTTAGAAAAGGATTTTATATGCTTAAAGAACTCTACCTTAGAATTGAAAACCTCAAATGAGCACTTAATAAATACAATAGGAGAATTAAATAAAAGCTCACATGACTTAGAAAAGGTGATTAAAGAGAATGAGGCATTGAAGCATGAACTAAAAGAACTAAAAGAATCAATTTCCAGATTTCATAAAGGAAAGGAAGCATTGAACACATTAATTAATAATCAAAGATCACCTTCCTTGAAATATGGATTAGGATTCAATGGCTCAACCAACATTGCACCTAGCAAACCAACATTTGTGAAAGCATCTACAACTAAAATTTCTGATGTTCATATCAAAGATGCTTGCACCAAGTCTAAAAGAACTTCTTATGGTTCACTAGGAGATAAAGCCAAAAATAATTATGCATTGTTGTTCACTAAACTTGTACAAAAGAAATCACATACTTGTAGTTGTATGTATAATGCAAAAAGAAAAATGCAGAAGCATAGGATACCATGGCAATGCACATATTGCATGAAATTTGGTCACAAAAATTTCTATTGTTATATAAGAAAAGCTCATCTCAATTTAGAAGGCACTCTTTCTACTAACCATCAAGGACCCAACTATATGTGGGTACCTAAAAGAAGATGATCACAATTGTCTTGCAGGTATGCCTAAAATCTACTACCAATGAAAGCACATGGCTTGTGGATAGTGGATGCTCAAGGCATATGACTGGAAATGCAAAGCTCTTTACAAGTATTACCTATAAACATGGAGGTAACGTAACTTTTGGAAACAATGCTAAAGGTAAAATTCTTGGTGTTGGCTCCATTGGTTCTATTGGTAAGGATTTAATTGAAGATGTATGGCTTGTTGATGGTTTGAAACATAACTTGCTAAGTGTTAGTCAACTTTGTGATAAAGCATACTTTGTCAAGTTTGATTCCAAGGAATGCAAAATCACAAATTCAAATGATGTTATCATATTTAAGGGCACTAGAACAAACAACACTTACAATGTCAGCATACATTCAAATCATACATGTTTAATGTCCACTAATAATGATGCATGGTTATGGCATAGAAGACTAGGACATGCTGGTATGGATCAATTGAAATATATTTGTAATGAGAACTTAGTTGATGGCTTACCTAAGATAAAATATGATAAAGATAGGATTTGTGAACCTTGTCAACATGGTAAGCAACATAAAAGCTCATTTAAATCAAAGAGTGTTATAAGCACATCTAGACCTTTAGAGCTCATTCATTTAGATTTGTTTGGACCAAATAGAGTTACAAGCTTAGGAGGCAAATCATATGCATTTGTTCTTGTTGATGACTACTCTAGATTCACATGGGTTAATTTCTTAGCTCAAAAGAATGAAGCCTTTAATTACTTCAAAACCTTTGCAAAAAGAGTTCAAAATGAAAAAGGATATGTGATCACATCTATTAGAAGTGATCATGGAAAATAATTTGAAAATGAAAACTTTGAAAACTTTTGCAATGAACTTGGCATTTCACACAATTTTTCTACTCCTAGAACTCCACAGCAAAATGGTGTAGTTGAAAGAAAAAAATAGAACTTTAATCGAAATGGCTAGGACAATGCTCAATGAATATGATTTACCATCTTATTTTTGGGCGGAAGCCGTTAATACAGCTTGTTACATTGCAAATCGTGTTTATAAAAGGCATTTAACTAATAAAACTTCTTATGAGCTATGGAATGGAAGAATACCCAGAATTGGATATTTTAGAGTATTTGGATGCAAATGCTTCATATTGAATACCAAGGATAATCTTGGAAAATTCTCATCCAAATCAGATGAAGGCATATTCTTAGGATATTCATCATATAGCAAAGCATATAGAGTATTTAACATGAAAACTCTAGTTATAGAAGAATCAATGCATGTTGTATTTGATGAATCATCTAAACTTGATCAAAAGAAAGGTATTACTTTCAATGACCCTGCAGGTACTCTTGAACCTCTTGAATCTATTGATGCTCCAAAGATCAATCAACTTGAAGAAAAGACTCAAGATCTACCTAAGGATTGGCAATACAAGAAAGATCATCCAAAGGAACTCATCATTGGAGAAACATCAAAGGGAGTAACTACTAGATCTAAAATTAATCATGTTGATGTTAATGTTGCTTTTGTTTCTCAAATTGAACCAAAAACTATTGAGGAAGCTTTAAATGATGAAAATTGGATAACTGCAATGCAAGATGAACTTAATCAATTTGAAAGAAATAATGTTTGGCAACTTACTCCTAGACCTATAGATCATTCTATAATAGGATGCAAATGGGTTTATAGGAATAAGCTTGATGAAAATGGTCACATTATTAGAAATAAAGCAAGATTGGTAGCCAAAGGTTATAATCAAGAAGAAGGTATTGACTATGATGAAACCTTTGCCCCCGTAGCCAGATTAGAAGCTATTAGAATATTACTTGCTTTTGCATGTCATATGAATTTTAAGCTTTATCAAATGGATGTTAAAAGTGCATTTCTAAACGGACTCATAAATGAAGAAGTTTATGTTGAACAACCTCCTGGTTTTGAAAACTACAAATTTCCTGATCATGTATTCAAACTTACCAAAGCTTTATATGGATTAAAGCAAGCACCTAGAGCTTGGTATGATAAACTTAGTGCATATTTGCTTGAAAATGGTTTTTCAAAAGGAAAAGTAGACACAACTCTTTTTGTTAAAAAGGATAAGCACAACATTTTGATTGTACAAATTTATGTGGATGACATAATATTTGGAGCTACTAATGAAGCCTTGTGCAAAGAATTTGCTTCTTGTATGACTAGGGAATTTGAAATGAGCATGATGGGTGAACTCAAGTTTTTTCTTGGACTGCAAGTCAAGCAATGTAAAGATGGGATCTTCATCAACCAATCCAAATATACAAAAGAACTCATCAAGAAATTTGGAATGGATGGCTGCAAAACTAGCAAAACTTCTATGAGCACATCATTGAAATTAGGTAAAGATGATAATGGTAAAGCAGTAGATGAGAAGAAATATCGAGGTATCATCGGATCACTACTTTACTTAACTGCTTCTAGGCCTGATATAATGTATAGTGTATGTCTTTGTGCTAGATTTCAAACTAGTCCTAAAGAATCACACTTGAATGCCACTAAGAGAATCTTGAAATATTTGAGTGGTACAATACATTTAGGACTTTGGTATCCTAAAAACACATCATTTCATATTATAGGATTTTCAGATGCAGATTATGCTGGTAGTATATTAGATAGGAAGAGCACAACAGGAGCATGTCACTTTCTTGGTAATTGTCTAGTTTCTTGGCATAGTAAGAAACAAGCATCGGTTGCTTTATCCACAACGGAAGCTGAATATGTTGCAGCATGTTTTTGTTGCACACAAGTATTATGGATGAAACAACAATTGCTTGACTATGGTAAAGTGTTTAACAATATCTCCATTAAATGTGACAACACTAGTGCTATCAATTTGTCTAAAAATCCTATCCAACATTCTAGATCCAAGCATATAGATATTAGACATCATTTCTTGAGGGAAAATGTACAAAATCAGAATATAATCTTAGAATTTATAAATACAGAAAATCAACTTGCTGATGTCTTTACAAAACCCTTGAATGAAGATAGACTTAACTTCATCAAACTCAATTTAGGAATGATTGATGGAATCACTTTGAGCTAATTAAAATTTTTGCCTTACAATAAAGTTTCTATGTGCATGAAATTAATTTTTCTTAACATACTTGGAATATCTTTCATCTTTCCTTGAATCTTTCATTTTTAAGTCTGTTGCGGTCGCTCCAGTATCCCTTCGCGATCGCTACTTCGTCTGCTAGTTTCATTCAATAAAAATCTCTGTGCGCGGTCGAGAAAATTTGTGCGCGGCCGCACCAATTTGAATAGTTTCGACCATTACGGACAGTTTCTTCCCTCGCGAGCGTACCTATCTTATTAATGGTCGCTAGACCCCATGTCGCAATCGCACCTTGTTAAATCTGCGACCGCACCCTGTACACTCTGCTCGAAAATTTATAACCGTTGGCTGTGTGACAGGTCGCAACTCTTCATTTTCAACAGTCATAAATGGCTATTTTCTTAATTCCATCTATTTAAGAGTGTGTTACAATAGTTTATCTGATATTTTGACTATCAAAGCACACAAACCTCCCTCTGAAACCCTAAAAACCTCTCAATCTCATCTGTTTCTCAATCACTCTCTGTTTTTCAGATTACTCCTACTCCTTCTGTTTTCAATGGCTCCCAAAAGAAAAACCACCTCCAAAATAAAGGGTCAAGCCAAGAGAGTTCCAGGAATTACCATTAGAGAACCTGTAGTTGATCCTCCATCCCCTCCACAGTCTAGAAGAGGTGAGAAAATTCACAAACCTCACCACCAAACCTCTGAGGAAGACATTAGGTATGCAATGCTTAAGAAAAAGAAAGTTGAAGGCACCAAATCTCCTTTTGGTGGGATGCTTTCTGCATTGGGCATCAAGGACGAAATTGAGAGATTGTTGGATGTCCTTGGATGGGAAAAATTTGTATTTCCAGAAGAGGTAGGCTACTCCAGTCTTAGCAAAGAATTTCTGATGTCTCTTCAAATAGAAAAGAGTGCAAACTCTGCTCTAGGTTGGTACGGGGTAAGGTTTAAGCTTGTTGATCATTATCAATCCTTAACCCTAGAAGATTTTGGCAGCATTTGGAACTTCCCTTCTGAAGGTATAACCTCTTACAATGACCAAATCTTCTCAAACCAAACCCTTTCTAATTTCTGGCGAGAAATTTCCATTGAAACTTCTTTTGAAAAGGAATCTAAAGCCAGACATATCAAATCTCTCACCCACTGGATGCTCCATAGGATCATCACCTACACCATCCACCAAAGAGCTGATGGGAATGAGAAAGTCACCAAAAGAGACCTCATCTTTCTGTATGCTTTCACCCACAACATCAAAATAAACACCACCAAGTTCTTGATTGATACCTTTTATCATCATGCTGTTACAAGAACTGGTACCTTCTTCCTATCCTCTCAAGTTACTCAAATAGCTAGGCACCTAAACCTTCTGAATGATTTGAACTTAGCCACTTTGAGAAACCCTTTCACTCTAGCCTCTAGTGCTATCACAATAGATTACTTAGAGCATGCTGGATGTGTAAGGAAGATTGAAGGATCTTATGTATACTCCTTTGGTAAGAAAGGTGTTATGGACAAACAAAAGAAAAGGCCAAGGTATACAATTGAGGGAGAGGGAGATTCTGTAGAAGTTGCTGTGGAATTACCCCCAAAAGCAACTTCATCAAAAGCTGCTCAAGAAACTGCTTCATCCTCCACACAACTCATCCTCCAAGCTATCAAGACTCTCTCCAGGAACCTTTCTAAGTTCAAGAAAAGTGTCTCCAAGAGATTCCAGCACTTGAACAAGAGAATAGACCTTATATCCCACATGCACCATGATCTTTATGACATGCAAGGCAAATTGGACTTGCCTCAATGCAACCTTGAAGATTGGGATATAAGTAATTACACCCAAAGCATTGCTGAAGAAGAAGAGTCCATTAGTACTAGCTCTGCCTCTGTTGCACCTCAAGATAAAGGGAAAGCTCCTTTAGTTGAAGAAGAGTTAGATGTAGATGATGACTCAGAATAGCTTAGCTTTAGTTTGTTTTTTGCATTTTCATATGTTTGCTGCTTTGCTTTCTGTCTTGTACTTTCCTTCACTTTAATATATATAATGTTTCTATTCCCTTTCACTATTTTGTTAAATGGTTTTGCTTAACATTTGTTTCATTTTGCCTATGACAATGGGGGAGAAATACCAAAATGGAAAACAAGAATAAAAACAATAATGGGAGAAACAAATTATACATGTTGAAATTTGTTGAACATTTGCAATAGGGGAGAAATGTTTATGGGGGAGAAATGTTTGCATCAAACAATAACATTTGCACCAAGATAAACTACTAAATCTCAAATGCTCTTAACCATGATTGTTGCATATGTTAAGGGGGAGCATTTTAGACTTATTATTTTTCTCATCATTCCATTTGAATTGTCAAAGTCAAAATGGGGGAGATTGTTAGACAAATGATCTTAATTTTGATCCTTGACAACTCAAATGGATGATCTATTTAACTTGTGTTTGAGAAATCTTGTTGCAGGATTAGGTTGCTTCAATTAAAGGTGAACAGAACAATTATAGCGGTCGTACCTCACCTAAATACGACCGCTCCATGCAATTACAGAATGAAACCTTGTCACAGTAGGTTTCGCGGTCAGAAGTTCGACCATAGTCGCGACCGCTCCTACAGAATGGCGACCGTCCAAAATACTTGCCCGACCGCTACTCAAGGAACTTAAATCATTACAATCACAGTAAGGTTCGTGGTGACAAGAACGGTGAATGATTCGACCTCGCTTACCACTTTAGCGACCGCCCCATTCAGAGTAGCGACCGCCCAACAATTCAAGAAGAAATTGCTCAAAGAGACAGTAGTGTTCGCGTCCTCAGGTGCGTCCAGAAGTTCGAGGCGAAAATGTGAGTTCGACCGCGAAAAGCTACCAAGGGCGACCGCGAAGATTCAAATTATGGTGGACATCTCTTTTGCTCTGTCAGAAAGTGACACGTGACATGACCGTTGTAAACCCACTTCAATATTCAAAAAGGGCGACCGCACCTCTGCTTGGCGCGACCGTCCCGACAAACACAGCATGGGCAAGAAACGGTCCGACAAACACATCATGGGCAAGATTCCAGCTGCAGAGCACTAAAATTCGACCGTTGAAGTTTTTTCAAAAGTAGCGACCGTCCCTTGTTAAAAGGACGACCGCGTGAAGCATGAGCGCGACCATCCTTGTATGAAGGGCGACCGCGAAGTGCTTCGGATAGTTTAAGTAAAGAAGGTCTAATCTGCCAAGACTTTATTCTCAACATCAATAACGGCTAGTAAGACCACATTGGCTATAAATACAAAGTTTCTATGAGAAAAAAATCAGACAACATTGAGAAAAGATTTTCATAGCCAAGCAACAAATTTTCTTTTACTTTTACTTGTATTTGAATTGTTATGAATGTTAGGTGTTAGCATTGAAAACACCATTGTATAAGTTTGAGTGTAAGCTTGGGAAACACTTGGGTTGTGAGAGTAAGCCTTGTAAAACTCTTGTTAGGTTGTGAGAGTAAGCCTTGTAAAACTCTTGTTTGGGTTGTAAGTGTGAGCCTAAGAAAAACACTTGTAAAGTTGGAAGTGAGCTTGTAAAAACTTCAAAGACTAGTGGAACCTTAACAAGTTGTTAAGGAAGTGGATGTAGGATTGAAGTAAATCCGAACCACTATAAATCTTGTGTGTTCTTTCTTTCCTCCATTACTCAACCAACTCTCTATTCCGCATTTCTTGTTTGTTGAGTTTTTTAAATTGTCATTACTTCTTGAGGAAACCAATTCACCCCCCCCTATTGGTTGCCATCTTGGGACAACACACCATTTTCTCCGAACTTAGGTCAGTGTTCTCGAAGGCCCCGAGCCCAAATTTCCGTTCACAGTGGCGACTCCACTGGGGATTTTCTTATTGCACTGTTTAGGCTCGGGGCCTTAGAGAACATGGACCTAAGTCCGGAGAAAATGGAGTCGCCACCCGGACGGGCCAGGAAAAAGAAAGGGGTGGATGACTCGATTCCTAAGGAATCCCCAACCCCCTAATGGGTTCAGAAAGTTGGGTACGTGTGGGGAAGGTGAGAAATGGCCCAGCACCCCCACAACGCTCGGTTCATTGGAACCGGTTTCCTTTACAGGTCTTAATATTATAAAATTATTAAATATAACAACATTATCCATATTACACACAATAATTAAAAGAAAGCATCATTATATTAAAATAAAAGTAAGTTCTAAGCAAAACAAATAAATGGACACCTATCTGAAGATGGAAACATGTCCTTACATCACATGCCTAAATAGGACACCCACCGAAAGGAAGAAATATGTCCTTTACATAGGTTCTAAAATAGAAAAGAAAATTAAATTACATGATATTTAACTAATGAGGTACCCAAAAAGTGGAAACATACCTCTTACAACATTTGGAAATCTAAATAAATTGATAAAAGTAAATAACCATTCACCATAAATAAATCATTCATCAAAGCTATTAATCAAAATATAAAATAAACATCCATCCATGATAAATTAAATAAATCAAGTATTGAAATTAAATAAATCAACCATCAAAAAATATAATAAACTATATAATCAAATCTAAAATTAAATAAAGCAATAAATATGTAAATTTAGGGTTTTAAAGAATTATCAATTGAATTTAGGGTTTCTAAATTTAGGATATTAGAAACTAAAGTTTTATAATTAAGGTTTTGAAATTAGGATTTTTAGGGTTTTTTTGAAACTAGGGTTTTGGAATTAGGGGTTTTGGAATTAGGGTTTTTGAAATTGACTTACTGCCTAAAAAAAACACAATTTTGGATTTGGAAAAATAAATTAAGGTTTTGGAAAAATAATCAATATTTTTGGAGTTTAATAATGAAATGGTTTAGGCTTTTGGATAAAAATATTTTAAGGTTTTGAGTTTTAAAGAAATAACATACGGTTCTCGAAGTTAAAATAAACAAGATAGATTTTAAAAATTAATTGTTGACTACTGGATAGTTTTATGCTTTATGAAATATGCCAGTGGGATTGCGAATACCAATTGATCAATGTGATAATTAAAGCAAATGATTAAAGTTATTAAAACAAAAACCAAAGCAAACGATTAAAGTTATTAAAACGAAAAAACAATTTACTGCATGTTCAAAGATCAAGCTACTATATGTTCAAAGTTACTGCATGCATGCATGTTCTTATTAATCAAAGAAACAAAATTAATGTAAATGTAAATAATTCATTTTTAAAGATCAAACCTCCACTCGTTGGTTACTCCACAATTAACTTCTGGATGAACAATTAACAAAGACAGCACTGCTGTCTTCGATGGATTGATTACCGGTGAATGTTTGATGCTTATCTTTTCTGTTTGTTGATGTATCTTTGCTATCTTGTTAATGTTCCTTGCCCTCCCCTCTTAATGTTACCTTGTTAATATTTTCTCCTCCTTATGAATTCTAAAACATTGTTATTTATAGCTGAGCCTCACTCAGAATCCTTTTCCTCTCATATCTTCAATATCTCCATCTTGAAAGAATGATAAAACAAAATCTTCTTCCAATCCTTTTCCCACCATGAAGGTTGCCGGTGGAGGTACTCTATTGAACCTCTGTAATGGATTGTCTTTGGTGTTGGGCTTATCCGGCTCGAGTAGCTTGCCACTATCAATCAAATCTTGGATCTCATGCCTTAATCGGGTACAGCTATCAGTCTCATGTCCTTGAGTCTGATGAAATTGACAAAAAGCCTTAGTATCAAATTTTGGGGGTAATGGACTAGGCAAAGATCGAGGAGCCAATGGTTGTAACAACCCTTTCTTTTGTAGCTTGTCGAAGACCCAAGACAAAGGCTTCCCCAGATCTGAAAACTGCCTTCTATTTGCTTGACCAGTTGTATTAACATCAACTTCTTTTTGTGTGCTTTGATTGCCCAACTGGTAGTTCCCTTTCTCATTCCTTTTTATTGAAAAGTGATTCTTCTCCCTTTCACACTCTTCAATTTGTAGACCAGCTTGGAGAAGATCTTTGAAATCCCTTATAAGGGTGTGAGACATCCTTTCACGGAGATTGGGCAGGACGCCTCTCACAATCATCCTTATTTGATCGGATTCATCGGGCCTTTTCTTGAGCAAAGCGGCCTTGTTTCTACATCTCTTCACATAGTCCACCAAATTCTCATTTGGCCTTTGTCTAATGGACTCCACTTCCATTAAGGTAACTTCCAACTCAATATTATATCCATATTATTGGATGAAGGCTTTGTAAAGTAGATCCCAACTCTTTTGTGTTCCTTCATCTAATGTATTGAACCAATTTTGGACAACAGGGTCCAATGAGAGCATAAAGTACCTTAGAGTTTGAGCCTTAGTAGCTCGGGCAGATTGCATGGCAATGATATACTGCTTTACATGGAGATGAGGATTTCCGGTGCCATTGTACTTAGCAAAGGAAGGCATCTTGAACTTATAAGGGACCTCTTCATCTTGTTCGAATAGTTTGTCGATCTCCGACATTTCTTCAGTTTTCAGCTTCTTCTTAAATTTCTTTTCTAAATCAGCAATCATCTTTTCAACATCGGATGTCTCGGTCTTTTCAATAATTGCTTTCCCAATCATCATCATCATCAACGATCACCTTTTCATCATCAAAAACCACTTCACTAACTTTGGTCTTCCCTTTGTCCTTTGGTTTCTTATTGCTAGCAGATGCCTCGGCATAGTTCTCTAAGATTGCAGTCAACTGGTTCTTCATGGTCTCAGCTAGGGCCTCTTTTATTTCTTCCATTTTGGCATTAAAGGCCTCATCCACCATCCTTTGAATTTGTTCAGGCTCCATTATTTTTGGTGAGCAAGTAATTGAGTCGTTGCTAGATACTTCATCTCCGGAATAGGTCGGATTGTTGTAAGCTTTTAAACTATCGTAATCCAGGGCTGTGAGCCAAAGAGGATCAATGACATGAGATGCAAATGTATGCATGTATGCATGTATGTACAAACAAATAAGGATAAATAGGACGTTCCTTCCAACCTTATAACATCCACACACTAATGGCGAGTCCCTTTTCCTAGGTATATGGTTAACAAAATACCAACATGGGGTATCTTGCTTTCGAATAATTCCCTCGGACGTTTCAACCAATAGTTATATTTTTGAAAATGGAAATCAATCCATGATAATTCCTATTAATTAGGTTTTAATCCATTCAACCAACTATAGTAGCTTTTATGCTATGTTGGATTAAAATGAAATTAAGAGGTTTATTATAAATAGATTTCTCACTTGAAAAGAGTAACTAATGGTTCATGCCAAAAAAAAGTCCATGATTAATTTACTCTTAGTGTAAACTAGGCCCACAATTGATTTTTGGTATCTCATAATTGACCTAAATATTTTTGCAAGCTCTTTGTAAGAAAAGGTTGGGTGAAAATATTTTTGTTTCTAAGCCCATTGTAAAAGATTTTAGAAAAATGGATTTTGGGCTTAGTATTTCGGCCATGAGAAAAAGAATTTTTGATTTTTTTTGGAAAAGTATTATGTCCAAAGACCATCTTGAAAAATTTTGAAAATAGCTTTGGTCTTTTGGACTTTAAAGAAAAATTTATTTTGAGCTTACAATATACTTAGGTCATATTAGAAAAAGAACAAACAAAATAAGCCATGATTTAAGCCAAGATAAATTAACCATAGTCAAACAACATGCATTTGGGGTAAAACCTAAGGAAAGTAGGCCAATTACATGAGCTTTATTCTTTGGGTAAAAAGGCTTAGGTTCCCATAGCAAGTATATACCAAATGGTACGAGGCTATGAGTGGTTATGCCATGCTCGATCTCCATACCTTGAGTGAAAGTATGGTATCCCTTACATTACACAACACGGGTAACACGGGCGTCCTAACTCACACACACGATGCAATCTAAGATGGTGCAATGGATAATATCATTATAAGAAAGAATAGAATAATATAAAGACCAACGGAATCAACTTCTCTTATCCCCAGTGGAGTCGCCACTATGAGCGGGGATTTTCACCCCCACTCCCGGTGGAATGGTTCTTGCGACTTCGGCACTGTTTACTCCCAAGGCCTTAGAGAACACGAACTTAAGTCCGGAGAAAATGGAGTTGCCACCCGGACGGGCTGGGAAAAAGAAAGGGGTGGATGACTCGATTCCTAAGGAATCCCTAACCCCCTATTGGGTTCAGAAAGTTGGGTACGTGTAGGGAAGGTGAGAAATGGCCCAGCACCCCCACAACGCCCGGTTCATTGGAACCGGCATCCTTTATAGGTCTTAATATTATAAAATTCTTAAATATAACAACATTATCCATATTACACACAATAATTAAAAGAAAGCACCATTATATTAAAATCAAAGCAAGGTCCAAGCAAAACAAATAAATGGGCACCCATCCGAAGATGGAAACATTTCCTTACATCACATGCCTAAATAGGACACCCACCGAAAGGAAGAAATATGTCCTTTACATAGGTTCTAAAATAGAAAAGAAAATTAAATTACATGATATTTAACTAATGAGGTACCCAACAAGTGGAAACATAACTCTTACAACATTTGAAAATCTAAATAAATTGATAAAGGTAAATAACCATTCACCATAAATAAATCATTCATCAAAGCTATTAATCAAAATATAAAATAAACATCCATCCATGATAAATTAAATAAATCAAGTATTGAAATTAAATAAATCAACCATCAAAAAATATAATAAACTATATAATCAAATCTAAAATTAAATAAAGCAATAAATATGTAAATTTAGGGTTTTAAAGAATTATCAATTGAATTTAGGGTTTCAAAATTTAGGGTTTTAGATACTAAAGTTTTATAATTAAGTTTTTGAAATTAGGATTTTTTGGGTTTTTTTGAAACTAGGTTTTTGGAATTAGGGTTTTTGGAATTGACTTACTGCCTAAAAAAAAACACAATTTTGTATTTGGAAAAATAAATTAAGGTTTTGGAAAAATAATCAATATTTTGGAGTTTAATAATGAAATGATTTTGGCTTTTGGATAAAAATAGTTTGAGGTTTTGAGTTTTAAAGAAATAACATACGGTTCTCGAAGTTAAAATAAACAAGATAGATTTTAAAAATTAATTGTTGACTACTAGATAGTTTTATGCTTTATGAAATATACCAGTGGGATTACGAATACCAATTGATCAATGTGATAATTAAAGCAAAAGATTAAAGTTATTAAAACGAAAACCAAAGCAAACGATTAAAGTTATTAAAACGAAAAAACAATTTACTGCATGTTCAAAGATCAAGCTACTGTGTGTTCAAAGTTACTGCATGCATGCATGTTCTTATTAATCAAAGAAACAAAACTACTGTAAATGTAAATAATTCATGATTAAGGATCAAACCTCCACTCGTTGGTTACTCCACAATTAACTTCTGGATGAACAATTAACAAAGACAGCACTGCTGTCTTTGATGGACTGATTACCGATGAATGTTTGATGCCAATCTTTTCTGTTTGTTGCCGTCTCTTTGCTATCTTGTTCATGTTCCTTGCCCTCCCCTCTTAATGTTACCTTGTTAATCTTTTCTCCCCCTTATGAATTCTAAAACATTGTTATTTATAGCCGAACCTCACTCAGAATCCTTAACCTAATATAAAACAGTCCCTAAAACAAATTCTAGTTGAATTAGGAAACATATTGAACCCATGTCGACCTAGTTGCCCTAGGTCGACATGAGACCAACCTCATGTCAACCTTGGGCTACCCAAGTCGACCTGAGGCATGCTCATGTCAATCTTGGGCTGCCAAGGTCAACATGAGGCATGTTCATGTCGACCTAGCCTCCTAAGGTCGACATGAAGCATGCTCATGTCGACCTAGCTTGCCCAAGTCAACATGAGGCATGCTCATGTTGATCTTGGGCTGCCAAGGTCGACATGAAGCATCCTAATGTCTCCAGGCCAGCCTCAATTAAATTACTCTGACCTTTTTTAACTTATGAACCGAAAAATTTTAATTTGGGCCAATTCCACTTAGTTTTAGGGTTTTACAATCAAATATATGCCTCTTTAATCCGAACCAACTCCTTTTAAAAATTATAAACTAGGTTTAAATATTTAAAGTCGGATCAAATTTATTTTGGCATCCTTTAATTAGGAACATATCAAATTGGGGTAAAAATTAAGGGTCTACAATCATATTAGATTTGCATCGTGTGTGTGAGTTAGGACGCCCTTGTTACCCATGTTGTGTTATGTAAGGGATACCATACTTTCACTCAAGGTATGGAGATCGAGCATGGCATAACCACTCATAGCCTCGTACCATTTGGTATATGCTTGCTATGGGAACCTAAGCCTTTGTGAGCCTAGTTTATACTAAGAAATAATTAATCATGGGCTTGTTTTTGGCATGAATCATTAGTTACTTTTTCAAGTGAGAAATCTATCTATAATAAACCTCTTAATTTAGTTTTAATACAATATAGCATAAAAGCTATTTTAGTTAGTTGAATGGATTAAAATCTAATTAATGGGAATTATTATAAACTGATTTCCATTTTCGAAAATATAACTATTGGTTGAAACATCCGAGAGAAATATTCGAAAACAAGATACCCCACGTTGGTATTTTGTTAACCATATACGTAGGAAAAGAGACTCACCATTCGTGTGTGGATGTTATAAGGTTGGAAGGAACGTCCTATTTGTCCTTGTTTGTTTATTGTTTGTGCATACATGCATGCATACATACATTTACATCTCATGTCATTGATCCTTTCTAGCTCACAGCCCTGAATTATGATAGTTCAAAAGCTTATGTCAATCCGACCTACGCCGAAAGCGAAGAATCTAGCAATGACTCAATCACTTGCTCACCAAAAGCAATAGATCCTGAACAAATTTAAAGAATGGTGGATGAAGCCCTCAATGCCAAGATGGAAGAAATAAAAGAGGCCCTAGCTAAGACCATGAAGAACCAATTGACTACAATTTTAGAAAATCATGCTAAAGCGTTTGCTAGCTCCAAGAAGCCAAAGGATAAAGGGAAGGCTAAAGTTAGTGAAGTAGCTTTTAATGATGATAAGATGACAATGATTGGGCTCAATACTACCAAGATCCTCAAGACAAAAAGGAGTTGAAGGTTGTTAAGAAGACAACTGTTGAAAAGATGAGACTTCTGATGTTGAAAAGATGATTACTGATTTAGAAAAGAAATTTGAGAAGAAACTGAAAACCAAAGAGATGTCCGAGATCAACAAACTATTTAAACAAGATAAGAAGGTCCCTTATAAGTTCAAGATGCCTTCCTTCGCTAGGTACAATGGTATTGGAAACCCCTATCTCCATGTGAAGCAGTATATCACTGCTATGCAGTCTACCCGAGTTACTAAGGCTCAAACTCTAAGGTACTTCATACTCTCATTGGACCCTGTTGTCCAAAATTGGTTCAACACCTTAGAGGAAAGTACTCAAAATGATTGGGACATGTTATACAAGGCTTTCATTCAACAATATGGGTATAATGTCGAGTTGGAAGTTACCTTAATTGAAGTTGAGTCCATTAGACAAAGGCCAAATGAGAATTTTGTGAACTATGTGAAAAGGTGGAGAAATAAAGCTGCTTTGCTCAAGAAGTGGCCCAATGAATCTGATCAAATAAGGATGATTGTGAGAGGGGTGTTGCCTAGTCTTCATGAAAGGATGTCTCATACACTCATCTGTGATTTCAAAGATCTACTCCAAGCTGGTCTACAAATTGAAGAGTGGGAAAGAGAGAAGAATCACTTTTCGGCAAAAAGGAATGAGAAAGGGAACTACCAGTCAGACAATCAAAGCATGCAAAAAGAAGTTGATGTTAATGCCACTAGTCAAGGAGGAACGAGGCAGTTTTCAGAATTAGGGAAGCCACTGTCTTGGGTTCTTAATAAGTTACAAAAGAAGGGATTGTTACAACCCTTGACTCCTCGTCCTTTGCCTAATCCTCTTCCACCTAACTTTGATACTAGTGCATTTTGCCAATTCCATCAAAGGCCTGGACACGAAATGCACAATTGTATGAAGTTAAGGCATAAGATCCAGAATTTAATTGATAATGGTAAGTTGCCTGAGCTGGAGAAGCCCAATACCAAAGGTAATCCATTTCCAAGGTTCAACAGGGTGCCACCACCAGCAACCTTCATGGTAGGAAAAGGATTAGAAGAAGATTTTGTTTTATCATCCTTTTAAGATGAAAATATTGAAGATGTGAAAGGAAAAGAAGCTTAAACTCAACAAACTTTCCTTAGCTTGAATGTTGCTTTTCAATTTTACTTTCTTTAATATTTAATTGGAACTATCATGTTTTTCAAATTTAAATTTGTTTGAATAAATCACTTTCATCAAAATTCTTGTTGGTCTTTGTTCATTTTGGTGCTCAACTAATGGGGAATCTAGCTTGATAATTCATGAATTAATATATTTATGCATCACGACTTGAATGACTTTACTAGATGATGGAATTGCTCTATAGCATTGAGTTGTGTATGCTTACTTAGAGAGGGCTCCTACATAATTACCTTTGTCTAGGTCCTAGTCAGTCTTAGAACATGCTTTGACAAACTTTCGAGTTGAAATTGAACTTTGCTTATTTTAGAGAGAAATGATCTAGGCATTGTTTGACGAGCCAACAACTAGTATCCACCCAATTAAATAATCAATCCCTAATTCTCCCTTTGAGCCTTCATAAAATTTTAGCTTTCTTTTCATTGGCATATGACCTCAACAATCTACCCTGAGCTATTGTGATACTTTTTACAAGTCTTATGATCATTAAGATGAAGAGGCAAGAAGATCAAAGAATGGAATGCGTAGCCAAAACTGTAAGGGTGGTTGATGTTCTCAAGACCATAAGGGCACTTGAAGTTCACCTAATATCTCCAATCTATCAAGATAACATCAGAGTAACAAATAATTTATTGTTGTTAAAGAAGTTTTATGTCACTCCACTCATCCATTATTAGAAACCCAAGTTGGTATAAACAAGACAACTCTTTTAGAGCTATAACAAAAACAAAACAAAACAAAAAGAAAACAAAACAAAAAAAAGAAAGAAAAAAAGAAAGAAAAGAAAAAAATGAAAAGAAAAAAGAAAAAAGAAAAAAAAGGAAAAAAGAAAAGAAAAAGATAAAACCTAGAAAGGCGGTTCAGAAAGCCAACTAAGTTCTCTAAAGCAGTAAAAGGCTTCCATTTGGTTTATAAGGACAATTTGACTTGAAATTGGTCAAAATCAGAGAAAAAGGAGGAAGACCATCAAGTTCTTGAAAGTTCTATAGTTGACAATCCTACAAGAAAGAAGGACAAAATGATAAAATGCTCAAAAAAAGGAAAGAGTAAGAAAAATAAAAAGAAAGAAAAGGGAGAAGAAGAAAAGAAACAAATTTGGGTAACAAACTTTTTACAAGTGCAAAGTCTGTCCTAATCAAGATCCAGATCAATGCCAAGAAGATAGAAAGAATTTGGAGTCTAGCAAGATTGCTCCCAGCTGCCTAAAGTTCAAACAAGAAATTTGTAGTGTGAAGGTTTGTCCATTATGTCACATTGGCTCCAACTTACAAGTGGCCTTCATTTAACCCATGTCCCTTTTAGACCCCATTTCAAGCCTATCAAAGACCTATTGATCTCTCTTGGTAGGTAGAGTCTATTAGTGGAGATAGTTTGAATAAGCATGCATACGAGATAGACAATATTTAAATTCATTGAGACCTTTGACTAAGTAATGTGTATGTGCTTATCTGAAGTGCAACAATTCTTGCTTAAATAGAAATAATTCCCGAGTTTAGTATGATAACTAGGGTTGTCATGTTATGGATATATTAATTTGGAAAAATCAAGTCCTGAGGTACATTGACATTAATTTGGCAAAGCCAACATTTGATTTCAAAATCAAAAATCAAAAGTGAAAATTAAGAAAAAAAATTTAAGCCTTCAAGTTAAGGGAAGTATGTCGTATCATTGAACCTCCAAAGGACACATTGGGCAAATTAAATGATTATTGGCAAGGTTATGAAGAAGCTACCAACTAACATGGATGTATCCCTGACTCTGCAAGCTTAGGGTCCCCACCATTCATACTTTTAACACCTTGAAGATAAAAGCCATAAATGTGAAGCATTGTGTCATTCCAAAGCAAGGACTGAACAAGCATCTCAAAGGAGTCAATGAGAGCACTTCTACTGATCACCTCAGTCTATGAGTCGATGGAACGACTGTAAGTATTATTCATGCATATCATGCATACATGAGCATATCACATTGCACTTTCTGGTCTTGTATTGTCTATTCCTTGTCAAAATGAATAGCAAACACCCTGTGAAGTAAAGAATCAAAAGAAGATATTTGCTTGTGGAAGTTCCAGTCGTTTTACAAAGAGAAGAAATGTGTGCTTGTGCGAATAACTAGACAACAAAAACATCAATCAAAGCCCGTATAGAAAAATCATGGATTTGGGCCTACACAGGGGGCAAAGTTTCTCCTTTTCAATTTTTGAGTTTATGCTTGAACAAAACATTTTGACTCACTGCTAATATTTTACCACGCAGGGGGGCAAGGAGAGGATATGAAGTCCAACTAAAAATAGCTAAATTTTTGCAAAAAGGAAGAACAAAGGAATGGAACATTAGAACTCTCAAAAGAATGAAGATGCAAAAGACAAAAGATCAGTCTAGCTAAAAGAGCTGAAGCAAGGGTAAAGACCCAATCTCTAATGGACAAAAATCCAATTTCAAAGGGTGAAGACTTGAATTCCAAGGATAAAGATCCATTTTCAAGGGCAAAGACCCAATCTCTAATGGATAAAGATCCATGTTTCAAGGGTAAAGACCCGATTTCCAATGAATAAAGATCCATATTTCAAAGGGTAAAGATCCAAAGTCCAAAGGATAAAGATCCGTGTTTCAAGGGTGAAGACCCGAAGTCCAATGAATAAAGATCCATATTTCAAGGGTAAAGACTCGATTTCTAATGGATAAATATCCATGTTTCAAGGGTAAAGACCCAATCTCCTATGGATAAAGATCCATGTTCCTAGGTTAAACACCCAATTTCCAATAGATTAAGATCTATTTTTGGTGGGTAAAGACCCACAATCCATAAAAATTGAACAACCAGTTATGTCAGAATTCTCAACTGATAAAAGGTCAGTGAAATCAAATTCAATTTCAGGTCTAAGTATCCAAATCAAATCCAAGAACCCAAAACCTCAACCATCACAAAAATTAAGTCTTATTGCTTTTCACTCTCTTTTACTAAAGTCTCAAATCGTTCAAGCAGGGGGCAAACTGTAAACCCTTAATTTTTAACCCAGTCCGGTCCAATATATTTTATTTAGTCCAAAATAATTTTTGTTATCTTAATTAAATAATATTTATTTTAGTAAATAATAATAATAAATAAATAAATAATATAAAAATAAAAATCAGCGACGAAAAAATTTGCGACAAAAAATTTCATCGCAGAAAGTCATTGGATGAAATGGCCTTGGGCCATTTCGCCCGCAGGAGTTTCCTTTAGGCAAAATGGCTTCTAGCCGCGCCCCTCGCAATTTTCCATGCCAGCTCTCGTAAGCTCGCATCCCATCGCAGTTTTTGCCAGCAAAATATTTTCGATGTAATTTTTTCTGAAACCAAATTATATTTGGTTTCGGTTTCCTTTTCCTAATTAATGATAATTTCCTTAAACAATTGGAATTAAGCTTCCAAAATTTCCTATAAATAACACTAAAAAGACAGAAAAAAAGAGGGAATTTTTGGGGGGGATCAAGCTTTAAAAAATTGATTGGACTTGGCAGTAAAGCAATCGGGCTTTTTAGAGGAGAATCAGCAATAAACAAGCAAATCAATGATTCATCAAAGGCAATAAGCTTGTCTTTGTCCTTATTCATCCAAGAAGCAATTTTTGGTGGAACTAACAAACGAAGGTTTGAATCTCTAATTTCTTTCTATTTTCTTACAGTAGCTTTGTTTCTTTGATTTATAAGATTATACATACGAAACTCTGGTCTTTGAATATGTAATAACTTGATCTTTGTTTCAAAAAATCTTAAATTGTTCCTTCTGTTTCTCTTAAAAATCAAGAACCCTAATTTGTTTCTTTGTTTTCCAAAAATCTTAAATTGTTCCTTCTGTTTCTGTTAAAAACTCAAGAACCCTAATTATATTTCTTCTAAAATTTAAGAACCCTAATTCTATCTTTTCGAAACCTTAAGAATCCTAAAAACAATACTCTTTTGTTTCCAAAAACCTTAAAACATTTTTCTTATTTCCAAAAGCTGTTAGAAAACCCTAAACTATTTTCCTCTCACTTTTTTAAATTCCTAAATTTTTTGTTAAATCACCAAACTCTAACTTACTTTACAGTTTCTAAAAAGCACAATTACTTTATAAAACTTTAAACTATTTTCTTCAACTTCAAAACCAAAACAGTAAACCCCTGAACCAATTATTCTAAACCCTAATTTTCCTAAACCTTAATTCCCTCAAAACTAATACGTAAACCCTAGTTTTCCTAAATCCTATATCTTTAAAACGTCCAGTAGCATTATTCATTTAAAAAATAATATTAGTTACTCAAAATTCCAAAACACTATTTTCTAAATTCTAAACCCTAAAATCTTAATTTTCAACACTAAATCCTACAATCCTAGATGCCAATTTCTAAAATTTTCTGGGGCCCTGCCCCCTTGACCCCCTCCCACTAACGTTTTTCATACGAGGACCGCCGTATGGGCTCGTCGAAGGGGTCAATATTCATTTGTGTATTATGAGTCCATGTATTTAACTTTTCTTTTTCCAAAGCCCTAATTTTGTAATTAAAATTCTAAAATCCTATTTTAAGATGCGGACCCTAAGTTATATATTTAATGCTTTATTTAATTTTAGATTTGATTATGTAGTTTATTATATGCTTTGATTTATTTAATTTCAATGCTTGATTTATTTAATTTATCATGGATGAATACTTATTATATATTTTGATTGATGTTTATATCTTTGGTAATGATTTATTTATTATGAATGGTTATTTACTTTTATCGATTTATTTTTTATTTCCAAATGTTGTAAGAGGTATGTTTCCCTTTGTGGGTACCTCATTAGTTAAATATCATGTAATTTAAATTTCTTTCATATTTTAGACCAATGTAAAGGACATGTTTCTACCTTTTGGTGGGTGTCTTATTAGTTTAGACATAGATGATCTAAGGACATGTTTCCATCTTCGGATGGGTGTCCATTTACTTGCTTTATTTTGATATTGCTTTGATTTTTAATATAACGATGCTTTATTTCAATTGTTGCATGTAATATGGATGATATTGTTATATTTAAGCATTTTATAATATTAAGACCTGTAAAGGAGGCTGGTTCCAATGAACCGGGCATTGTGGGGGGTGCTGGGCCATTTCTCACTTTCCCCACACGTACCCAACTTTTCGAACCCATTAGAGGGTTGGGGATTCCTTAGGAATCGAGTCATCCACTCCTTTCTTTTTCTTGGCCCGTCCGGGTGATGACTCCATTTTCTCCGAACATAGGTCCGTGTTCTCTAAGGCCCCGAACCTAAACAGTGCCGAAGTCGCAAGAACCATTCCACTGGGAGTGGGGGCAAAAATCCCCGCTCACATAACCCCAAATATCAATGTTAACAAAACAAAACACTTCAAACATACAAAATCAACCATAAACACATCTACAACAACCATTCACCAAACACATAAACACAAACTCAAAAGAAATCAAAGAAACAAGTTAGAAACTTGCCAAATATGAAGAAAAATCCTTAAGATTCCAAGTTGACCTCTTGAAATCCTTCAATTACTTGAGTTAGGAAGAGCAAAATCTCTCCCTTGATGAAGATGGTGATGGCCGGCCCAAAGAAGAAAGAAGAAGATGAAGATGAGCTTACCAACTCCACTTCACTTTTAGCCATATAAATCCCCTCTTTAATCTCAACCAAGTAATATATATATATATAATAATAATATAACCTCAAAATATCAACCTCCACCATCACTTAATTTCTATTATAATATTAATCCCAATCATGCTCTTCCACTAACCATAATTAATTCTATTTTAAATAATTAAATATATCATTTGACCAAATCAACTTGTTGACTTGCATATGTTGTATATATCTTCATATATACAACATATACACACTTCCCTTTCCTTTCTTTCCACTTAATCATATATATACACTTTAAAATCATTTCATTCAATTTCAACAATTAGCATTTCCAAAATTTTAGGGTATTAATTGGGATATTACAGAGAAGCATCAAACTTGTACTATCCCAAAATTTTTGAAAAAATTCTAATTTTTAGAAAATTTGATAAAATAAATTATAATTTAAAAGGATAAATTAAATTAATGGTTTTAAATGAAAAATGAAGGGATTTTTAAATGAAAAAGTGAAATATATATATGTCATATATATGTAAAATATACATAACATATAAAAGTCAACATTTTTTAAAGAAAAGTCAAAGTCCAATGACATTTTTGTGAATAAATTTAGAAATTTAAAATTAATAAAATAATTCAAAAATAAATTATTTTTGAATGGAAGAGGGATTTAGGACATTTAATTTATTAAATAATTAATTAATTATTAAATTACTTTAATATATATATAGTTTAAAATAAAGATGAAAGGAAAAAAGAAAATTAAAAAAGAATCTTCTTCTTCTTCTTCTTCTTCATCTAGGCCGAAACTCCATAGCCAACAAGGGGAGATTTTTTCTTCTTCCATACACCAAGGATTGAAAAAATTTTAAGGATTCAAGTGGAGTTTTAAAAGTTTCTTCATCAATTGGTAAGTTTTCAACTCTTTTGTAACACCCCCACATCCAATGCACACACACTACAACTACAACCATGTAGCATAAGTGCACCAAACATAGGGATGCTACGGTTTTCTTCAACATTCAAAACATTTAAATAGATACAATATTATTATCATTATATAATATAGAAAGGTAGATCATTTACTTTTAAAATAAAACACATTAGATATATATATATATACATACATATAGTTATTTCACAGCGGAAGTCATAAAATATTTACATATTTGAAAACACTTAATTCCATATTTGCAAATATACCAATATGTACCTTTAATCAATACTTTACAAAATATAAAAAGAGTTATACATGATTGGCAAATCTCCTTTGATCTTTAAGTCTCCAAAAAAATCAACTCTTCAATGTCTACCCTCACTCGGTCTCGAAGAGCTCTCGGGTTCGATTCTAACAGTTCTATCACCTGCGCGATTAAACACTATCGCGCTAAGCCAAGGGCTTAGTAAGATAATCATGCTAATGATATGACTTCGTGCAATGCAATGTCATTTCTCAAACCATAATATATATATGTAACATCATATATGCAAAATTAACAATATACTTTCACATTACATATCACATTTTATTATCTTTTCATATACCTCATTAGTATTCATTTAATCATCAATACAAAGCAAAACAAACATCATTCATGACTCACATTAACCATAGACAAGCATGGGCCCAAGACACACTAATATGCCATTCAATTTTCAGAGTTAATGTTTTGGTTCTATCATCACATTTATCAATATCAATATCATAGACCCAACTAAGCTTCAAGGATTAAGTTCAACCAAGCTTCAAGGGGAGCAAAGCATGCTAAGCTTCTACCCAACTTGGCTTCAAGAACTAACCCAACCTAGCTTCAAGGGTGGTAACATCTCAATTAGGCTTCAAGGATTCAATCCAACCTAACTTCAAGAGATTGTTACACTTATTAGGCATGCCACCAACAACCAACTCTGAAAATGGAATAACACATTAGCCACACAATTCATTTATTATTCAATTATCATTTCCATTTCCAATTATCATCAACATTTAGGCATACATGCCTTCTTTCTCTCAATATCATCATCATAGCCAATAACAATGGCTTTGTATCACATTTCACATTTCAATTCATATTATGCATAAAGCATCATTGATATCACATCTTTGATATAACATTTCAAGGTACATTACTCATAAAACACAATACCTTTCACAATGCATAACATAACCTTGTTTAAATCTCAACAATGCAATTAGGGCAAAGAACAACTTATATGATTCATAGCTTTAGGATCTTCCATATGCATTTGATTAGTTCATTCATTGATTCTAGTGTGTTTAAAGTGTTTAAGTTTAGGTTTAGGAACCAACCTACCTTTGAAGAACCAAAACATTGCAACTAGGTCAAGGAAAACAAAACTTACCTAACCCATATGAGAGACACGGGCAGCACACATGAGGGACACGGCCAGGCTTGTGGCCGTGTCTCTCAACTCAATTAGACAGTAGGCAACACGGCTTAGGGACACGGCCGTGTCTCTTCAACCAAAACTCACAGTAGCTCACACGGCTTGGGAACACGGCTGTGTCACCCAAAAATTTAATCCAACACGTCCAAAATCATATGACTTGGCCGTGTCTCACATGGCCTTTGGCCGTGTCTTCCAAAACCCAAACCCTAATATGCACAACTTTCCTCTAATTGCACTCAAACTCATCAAACCCCATATAACATGTTTCAAATGAATGGAATCAATGTTTTAAACACAAATTCTACATGTTTATCACAATATTCTTTATTAAAACACATCAACCAAAACATTAACATCACATGTAACACATATCCCCTCAAAAACCCTAAAACTAACATTTTTCTCCATCTTTCAAAAATCAACTCACTTCTTTCATCAATTCATTCATAAAATTCAAGATCAAGCTAATCAAATATACTTGATTAAAACAAAATCAAGCAACACACTCTTAGATCATCTATCAATTTCACATATCATTTAAAACAAGCAATAATCCAAAAGAGAACTTACCTAAAGTGAAGAAATTCCACAATTCTTCAACTTGATTCTTCAATTCTCCCTTCAATCTTGATTCAAGTATCAAAAACACTTCTCTTTGCCTTTGTCTTCTTCAATGGCCGGCACAAACATGAGAAGGAAAAGAAAATGCACAAGTCAACCTCTCTTTCCTTCTTTTAATCTCCACCATGCAATTCATCCAAGCAATTACTAAAATGCCCTCAAACATATCACTAACCTTTTGTCTTATATGAGCCCATAAATGAACTTTCACATGCCATACAAAATATCTCCTTCCACTAACCAACACCTTGACCAACTCTTTTGACCAATGTATATGTTATATATATCACAATATACACAACATATAAACTTGGCTCTAAACCCTAAATTCTTTCCCAAAACACTTATACTTTTCTTTTCTCAAATTAGACCAACAATACAACAACAACAACAACAACAACAACAACAACAAGCAAAACTTCTAGGGCATAAATGAGGATATTACAATTCTCCCCCTCTAAAAAGAAATTTCGTCCTCGAAATTACCTGAAATCAATTCTGAAACAATTGAGGATATTGCTCTCGCATGGTTTGCTCATTCTCCCAAGTTGCTTCTTCTTTTGCATGATTCTTCCAAAGGATTTTCACTAATGGCACTCTCTTGTTCCTCAATTCTTTCACTTCCCGTGCCAAGATAGCAACTGGTTCCTCTTCAAATGTCAAGTCTGGGCTCACTTCAATAGATTCAAATGGTAACACATGAGATGGATCTGACCTGTACCTCCTCAACATAGATACATGGAACACATTATGAATACGATCCAACTCAGGTGGCAAAGCAAGCCGATAAGCCACTGGCCCAACTCTTTCTAACACTTCATACGGTCCGATGAAACGAGGACTCAATTTTCCTTTTCGACCGAACCTCAAAATCTTCTTCCAAGGAGATACTTTCAAAAATACCTTATCCCCAACATCAAACTGAATGTCTCTCCTCTTCAGATCTGCATAAGACTTCTGTCGGTCCGAAGCTGCTTTCAATCTGCCTCGAATCAACTTCACTTTCTCTTCAGTTTCTTGAATCAAATCAGGCCCAATCAACTTGCTATCACCAAGTTCACTCCAACAAAGAGGTGTCCTACACCGTCTGCCATACAATGCCTCGAATGGGGCCATTCCGATGCTGGACTGGTGACTGTTATTGTAAGCAAACTCCACAAGAGGTAAGAATCTATCCCAACTTCCAGAGAAATCGATGACACAGCTTCTCAACATATCCTCAATGATCTGAATCACCCTCTCAGACTGTCCATCCGTCTGTGGATGAAAAGCAGTACTGAAGTGTAGTCGAGAACCCAAAGCTCTGTGCAAACTCTTCCAAAATCTCGAAGTAAACCTGGGATCTCGATCAGACACTAAAGAAGTTGGAACACCATGCAATCTCACAATCTCATGGATATACAGCTCAGCTAACCTCTCCAAAGAGTAATCCATCCGAACCGGAAGGAAATGAGCTGTCTTAGTCAATCTATCCACAATCACCCATATGGCATCATGTTTCCTTTGTGTCAATGGCAAACCAGACACAAAGTCCATGGTCACTCTATCCCACTTCCATTCTGGCACTGACAACGGTTGAAGCAACCCAGTTGGAACTTGATGCTCTGCTTTAACCTTCTGACAAGTGAGACATTTAGATACAAATTCAGCAATGTCTCTCTTCAACCCAATCCACCAATAATGCTGTCTCAAATCATGATACATCTTGGTGTTGCCCGGATGCATAGAAAACATCGACTGATGTGCCTCTTCCAAAATGACCCTCTTCAAATCAGCATTATCGGGTACACACAATCTGTTCTTGAACCATAGGCTCCCATCATTCCTCACAACAAAATCTCTACTCTCTCTACTCTGACAATCTAAAACAATCTTCTGAATCTTCTTATCAGCTAACTGAGCCTCTTTGATCTGATCCAACAAAACAGGCTTCAATTGCAACTGTGCCAATAATGCACCATCAACACAAAGTACAAAACTGGCACGCAAAGCTCTCAACTCAACAAGCAACGAGAGCGAGTAAACTGTTAAACCAGCTAAAGACTTCCGACTTAAGGCATCAGCAACCACATTTGCTTTACCTGGATGATAATCAATCAAGCAGTCGTAGTCTTTTATCAATTCTAACCATCTCCTCTGCCGAAGGTTGAGCTCTTTCTGAACACCCAAATACTTCAAACTTTTGTGATCAGTGTAAATGAAACATTTCTCCCCAAACAGATAATGGCGCCAAATCTTTAATGCAAACACAATGGCAGCCAACTCCAAATCATGGGTAGGATAGTTAAGCTCATGCGGTTTCAACTGTCGAGATGCATAAGCTATAACTTTCCCTTCCTGCATCAACACACATCCCAAACCACTATGTGACGCATCACTGTAGATCACATATGGTTTGCCTTCTACAGGTAAAGTAAGAACAGGCGCTTGAGTCAACAAATCTCTCAACTGTTCAAAGCTAGCCTGACACTGATCTGTCCACACAAACTTCACTCCCTTGCGAAGCAATCTGGTGAGTGGAGTAGCTATCAAAGAAAACCCTTTCACAAACCGCCGGTAATAGCCTGCCAAACCCAGAAAACTTCTAACCTCTGTCACTGACTTGGGTGGATTCCAATTCAAAATTGCTTCAACTTTACTCGGATCAACTCTGATGCCTTCTGCTGAAACAATATGTCCGAGAAAAGCTACCTGATCCAACCAGAACTCACACTTCGACAATTTGGCAAATAGTTGCTTCTCTTTCAAAATCTGCAACACAATCCGCAGATGCAAATCATGTTCCTCTTCATTCCTCGAATACACCAGAATATCATCGATGAAGACCACAACAAACTGATCCAAATAGGGCCTAAACACCCTATTCATCAAATCCATGAAAGCTGCAGGTGCATTCGTCAGACCAAAAGGCATAACTAAAAATTCATAGTGCCCATACCTGGTCCTGAAAGCTGTCTTCGGAACATCTTCAGCTCTGACTCTCAGCTGATGGTACCCAGATCTCAGATCAATTTTAGAAAACATAGCTGCATCCTTCAATTGATCAAAGAGATCATCGATTCTAGGCAAAGGATATTTATTCTTAATTGTCACCTTGTTCAATTGCCTATAATCGATACATAACCTCATGGTACCATCTTTCTTCTTTACAAAGAGCACAGGAGCTCCCCAAGGAGAAACACTGGGGCGAATAAATCCTTTATCCAACAGCTCCTGTAATTGCACTTTCAACTCCCTCAATTCTGCTGGTGCCATTCTGTAAGGAGTAATCGAGATAGGAGTGGTACCAGGCAACAATTCAATACCAAACTCCACCTCTCTCTCAGGTGGCAATCCTGGCAACTCCTCAGGAAAAACATCAGGGAACTCTGCAACTGTGGCAATGCTATCAATAGGAGAACCCTTCACTCTAGTATCTACAACATGAGCAAGATAAGCTTCACACCCCTTCCTAATCAACCTCCGGGCTGCAACAGCTGAAACAAATAAGGAGGCTAACTGTTCCTGCTCATTAGATACTATCACCTCTCTACCATCACCGGTTCTCAAAGAAACAATTTTCTTTTTACAATCCACCACAGCTCCATGTCGAGATAGCCAATCCATGCCTAAAATCACATCATATTCCTTAAATGGCATCTCAATCAAATCTCCAAGGAACTCCTCACCCTGCACCCTCACTGCACTATCTCGATGCACTTTACTCACAATCACACTATGCCCTATCGGATTTGTCACCAAAACATCAAACCCTAGGGACTCAGCATGCATATCAGACACAGGCAATACAGATGCACTAATATAAGAATGGGTGGAACCCGGATCAATCAAAGCAAGTACTGCAGTATCAAATAAAGAAAAAGTACCAGCTATGACCGCCGATGCATCCGGCTGTCTCTGCATAACATACATCCTCTGGGAAGAACCAACCTCCTCCGGTCTAGTCTCCCTGGATGCAGCACCACCTCTAGAACTGAACCCTGCTCTACCACCTCGGCTGGCACCTCTGCCTCCCCTCACATTGGCTCGAGAAGCGGCAGAATCAACTGACATCTGCCTCTGCCTCTCAGGGCAATCTCTCACAAAGTGATCCGGTGACCCACACCTGAAACATACCCCAGCAACACCAGCTTTCCAACATGGACCACCATGGGGCCTCCCACAATGGATGCAAATAGGTAAGGTGGATCTCTGAACCATAGGGGTTGGAGCACTTGCCACTGAAGCTGCAGGTCTGAATCTTTGTCTCTGGAACTGCACTGATCTACCTGCTGGTCTCTGGCTCCTACTATTCCGAGGAACAAAGCTTCCTCTACCCCTCTTCACTGCAGAAGACCCTGCCTCAAACTGAGGCCTTCTCACTCTGACCTCTTCCTCTGAAGCAGCTGCAATCACTTGAGCTCGCTCCACACTTCGAGCTGCTTCCACTAGCTGGGAGAAATCGTGATATCGAGATCCAGCCACTAAACACATGATCGAGGGCCTCAATCCCTCCTGAAATCGTCGGCATCTATCAATCTCATCAGCAATGATGCCCCCAGCGTAATGACTCAATCTAATAAACTCAACCTCATATTCAGTAACAGTCTTGTTATCTTGCTTCAAGCTCAAGAACTCCATCTTCTTCATATCCTTATACTCCCTTGGAGTATACTTCAACTCAAATTCTCTCAAGAAATCAGTGTAAGACAGTGTTGGAGGATCATCCATAGAATGGGGCACCGTCTTCCACCAATCGTAGGCATCTTTCTGTAGCAAAGATCTTGCATAGTCAAACTTTTCCTCTGAGGTGGCTTGCAACTGAACAAATACTCTCTGGACTCTGTCAAGCCACTGTTCTGCCACAGCTGGATCAGTGGTACCAATAAAATCCTCAGCTCCATATTTCCTCAGTTTATCATAATGCCTTACTGGTACCAAAGACTGAGGGGGTGGTGGCACTGGTTGTACTGGCGCTTGCCTGAAAGTCTCCATCATATGCACAAACCAAGCTGGTGGAACCTCCTCACCAGTTGGTCTCCCCGACACCGAAGCAGGTGCCTCCCCAGCACTCTCAACTCTAACTCCCTCATCAGGAGCAACACTCTCCTCACTGCCCTCAACTGACTGTCTCAAATGAGGATCCATCAACACCTAATACTGCAAACACAACAAGACACACCTTATTAAAGATCAAAGATTGCCAATCCTAAACATGTATTTTCTTTCAAAAACTCACTTTTTAATTCAAAATATTCTTTTTATAACATATTACCTAGGTTGAGAATCTCAAACCTAGGCTCTGATACCAAAACAATTGTAACACCCCCACATCCAATGCACACACACTACAACTACAACCATGTAGCATAAGTGCACCAAACATAGGGATGCTACGGTTTTCTTCAACATTCAAAACATTTAAATAGATACAATATTATTATCATTATATAATATAGAAAGGTAGATCATTTACTTTTAAAATAAAACACATTAGATATATATATATATACATACATATAGTTATTTCACAGCGGAAGTCATAAAATATTTACATATTTGAAAACACTTAATTCCATATTTGCAAATATACCAATATGTACCTTTAATCAATACTTTACAAAATATAAAAAGAGTTATACATGATTGGCAAATCTCCTTTGATCTTTAAGTCTCCAAAAAAATCAACTCTTCAATGTCTACCCTCACTCGGTCTCGAAGAGCTCTCGGGTTCGATTCTAACAGTTCTATCACCTGCGCGATTAAACACTATCGCGCTAAGCCAAGGGCTTAGTAAGATAATCATGCTAATGATATGACTTCGTGCAATGCAATGTCATTTCTCAAACCATAATATATATATGTAACATCATATATGCAAAATTAACAATATACTTTCACATTACATATCACATTTTATTATCTTTTCATATACCTCATTAGTATTCATTTAATCATCAATACAAAGCAAAACAAACATCATTCATGACTCACATTAACCATAGACAAGCATGGGCCCAAGACACACTAATATGCCATTCAATTTTCAGAGTTAATGTTTTGGTTCTATCATCACATTTATCAATATCAATATCATAGACCCAACTAGGCTTCAAGGATTAAGTTCAACCAAGCTTCAAGGGGAGCAAAGCATGCTAAGCTTCTACCCAACTTGGCTTCAAGAACTAACCCAACCTAGCTTCAAGGGTGGTAACATCTCAATTAGGCTTCAAGGATTCAATCCAACCTAACTTCAAGAGATTGTTACACTTATTAGGCATGCCACCAACAACCAACTCTGAAAATGGAATAACACATTAGCCACACAATTCATTTATTATTCAATTATCATTTCCATTTCCAATTATCATCAACATTTAGGCATACATGCCTTCTTTCTCTCAATATCATCATCATAGCCAATAACAATGGCTTTGTATCACATTTCACATTTCAATTCATATTATGCATAAAGCATCATTGATATCACATCTTTGATATAACATTTCAAGGTACATTACTCATAAAACACAATACCTTTCACAATGCATAACATAACCTTGTTTAAATCTCAACAATGCAATTAGGGCAAAGAACAACTTATATGATTCATAGCTTTAGGATCTTCCATATGCATTTGATTAGTTCATTCATTGATTCTAGTGTGTTTAAAGTGTTTAAGTTTAGGTTTAGGAACCAACCTACCTTTGAAGAACCAAAACATTGCAACTAGGTCAAGGAAAACAAAACTTACCTAACCCATATGAGAGACACGGGCAGCACACATGAGGGACACGGCCAGGCTTGTGGCCGTGTCTCTCAACTCAATTAGACAGTAGGCAACACGGCTTAGGGACACGGCCGTGTCTCTTCAACCAAAACTCACAGTAGCTCACACGGCTTGGGAACACGGCTGTGTCACCCAAAAATTTAATCCAACACGTCCAAAATCATATGACTTGGCCGTGTCTCACATGGCCTTTGGCCGTGTCTTCCAAAACCCAAACCCTAATATGCACAACTTTCCTCTAATTGCACTCAAACTCATCAAACCCCATATAACATGTTTCAAATGAATGGAATCAATGTTTTAAACACAAATTCTACATGTTTATCACAATATTCTTTATTAAAACACATCAACCAAAACATTAACATCACATGTAACACATATCCCCTCAAAAACCCTAAAACTAACATTTTTCTCCATCTTTCAAAAATCAACTCACTTCTTTCATCAATTCATTCATAAAATTCAAGATCAAGCTAATCAAATATACTTGATTAAAACAAAATCAAGCAACACACTCTTAGATCATCTATCAATTTCACATATCATTTAAAACAAGCAATAATCCAAAAGAGAACTTACCTAAAGTGAAGAAATTCCACAATTCTTCAACTTGATTCTTCAATTCTCCCTTCAATCTTGATTCAAGTATCAAAAACACTTCTCTTTGCCTTTGTCTTCTTCAATGGCCGGCACAAACATGAGAAGGAAAAGAAAATGCACAAGTCAACCTCTCTTTCCTTCTTTTAATCTCCACCATGCAATTCATCCAAGCAATTACTAAAATGCCCTCAAACATATCACTAACCTTTTGTCTTATATGAGCCCATAAATGAACTTTCACATGCCATACAAAATATCTCCTTCCACTAACCAACACCTTGACCAACTCTTTTGACCAATGTATATGTTATATATATCACAATATACACAACATATAAACTTGGCTCTAAACCCTAAATTCTTTCCCAAAACACTTATACTTTTCTTTTCTCAAATTAGACCAACAATACAACAACAACAACAACAACAACAACAACAACAAGCAAAACTTCTAGGGCATAAATGAGGATATTACATCTTTTCTTTAAATTCTATGGAAAATTGAATTATGTGAGTTTTGACTTTTTGAAGTAGTATGTTATAATTGTTGGAATTGGTGTGTATGATGTTATTTTGGGTTGTTAATAATGATTTTAAGGTTAGATTGAAAAGATGATGGAGTTTGGATAAAGAATGGGGAAGAGAGAGAATTTAGGGTTATGAAACTTTTGGGTTTGAGAAAATATGAGTTGTTTTGATGCATAAACAAGTATTTTAAAGTCAAATATTGGATTTGGTTCTGTCTGGTTGGAGTTTGAGAATGGAAGTGGAGATTTAGGGTTTTGGAAAAGTAATTTTTCAAAGTTGTTGAATTGTGTGATTTTATTTGTTTAAGCATGTTGTTTAGTGTTAAAAGTGATGAAAATAAGCTTGAAATGATTAATGGATTATGTTGGAATGGAAATCCTTCAATGGGAGAAGGTTATGCCATTTTAGGATTTTGTGTATAAGATTGTGTTTTTGTAATGTAAATGGTTTAAATGTATTAAAATATGTTTTTAATAATATAAATAAACTTAAAAAACTAATTTAAATTGAATATAATGGAATTCTAATGTTAAAGTAAGGAAAGACTAAATTTTTGAAAATTTGTAGGAGTGATGTTTAATTATGGTTTATTATTGGAAATGCCATTAAATGTGATACTGAATGATTATTTGTTATCACATTTGGTTTAGGCATTGAGGGAGGTTGATTTGCTTCATCCAAGTGGTAAAGGGAAAGTTTTAAAGATAGGGTTGGAGGTTGTTTAAGCTTGCTTTTGGGTTGCTATTTGAGGTATGTACAAACTTTGAATATATTGGTTATGTTTGCATGACATTTGGGCTTAACTCATTTTGGTTGAAAAATGTGTTAAGCTACTTGGTACATTGGTTGTGAATGAATAATGTGCTATGACATTTGTAATGTCATATATGTGTTAAATGCATTCTAAAAAGCCATTGATAATGGCTAAATTGTGTAAAAGTGATTCAAAATGTGTATTATGTGAAAATACCCAAAGTGATTGGGTAATGTGTTGTGAATGAAAAAAAATGTGATATAATGTAATGCGATATGTGGAAATATAATGAAATGAATTGATATTGAGATAAATGAGAAAAGTGAGGAAAGTGAAAAAAAAAATAAGAAAATAAGGCAATGTGCCTATATTGAATATGTGACAATGAGAAAGAGATTAATAATGAGAAATATGTATAAATTATGTGTCTAGTATGTTATTCAATTTTTAGAGTTCTGTGTTAAGCAGCATACTTATGATTACCTACGGGCTAGATGCTAGGCGTCATTGTGAAAATATTTTTGATGTGAAATGACCGGATCGTAAGCCTGAAAAACAAATATTTAAAGCTAGGATGGGTGAAATGACTGGGTCGTAAGCTCAGGCCTAGTTGGATTATTACATTGATATATTGCCTATGGGGCTAGACACATGGTATCATTATAGACCAAAATAGTAACTCTGAAATTTGAATAGCATATTAGTTATCTGAAATTTGAATAGCATATTAGTTATCTTTAGGACCATGTTTGTGTTTGTTTTTATGTGAAATATTTGAAAAGTATAAGAAAATGAAATGATGTGATATTCATAAGCATTGTGTATTGGCACTGCATTTGATTTTTGTTATTATCAAAGTTTGTACCACTAGGCTTCGGCTTAGCGTGATTATTTACTTCGCGTAGGTGACAGTGTAGATTCAGCTGAGCCAGAGAGTTCTAATAGACCAGGTCGAGTCTAGACCTATGGTTGAGCATGTAGAGTTGATATCGAGATCATAAACACTGTCACAACATGTATATATTTTATGTTATTATATATTTTGAGTATTATGCATAATATATTATGTTTTGGATTTTATGTATGGTAAACTATAAAGAAAATTTGGGTTAAGTTATTTGAAATGGGAGTGTAAATGTGTTCTAACTTATATCTATATATATATATATATAAATGTTTGAAAAACTTGGTGAAATTGAGGAGTATGGTTGATATGGTGAATTGAAATTATTTAGGAGTGCATTCTTTTTTGCAGGTTGTGTTTTGCTAAATTTTGGGAACGTCCAAATTACAGACAAACTCTAGTGAATTTTTCCCAGAGATTTTCATATAAAATATTTATTTTGGGTTCCTATAACGAGCAAATAATATTTATATACTATTTAATTTTATATATTTAGTATTTGAAATTTTAAATTTGAAATGTGAAAAAAATTTTATTAAATCAATCGGTGATATTTTTATACCGTATATGTGTATTTTACATATGCTATAAATATGTATTGTACATATATAGGGTATAAGGGTGTTACATTTATTTTGGTATTAGAGCCTAGGTTTGAGGTTCTCGACCTAGGTGGATTGATAGAGAGAGAAAATGGGGGATTTGAAAATGATTTTTAATTGTAATACATGCATTGGAACTGGCAGTTTCTGGTCTGTGATATAGTAATTTCTGCAGTATTTACAGATATAGATAGTTATGGCGTCTCGGACCCATCAGGCTACTGAGTGTAATGCAGAGAGTGTGGCTCAAGATGAGGGTAGAGACGGAGCTAGAGTTGTTTCTGCTGGTGAGGCATATGTTTCTATTCCTGTGAGACCAACAGCTGATAAGATTTCGCCTGGCTAGGTATGACATATGGTAGAGTTGTTGAGGCACAGTCGCAGCCGCAGTTGCCGGTGAGGCAGTATGATAAACTGAGAAAGTTTGGAACTGAGGACTTCGTTGGTACTACAGACTCTGCTATAGCAGAGCAGTGGCTAGACAGGGTTTAGAGAGTATTCATTCAATTACAGGCTAGTCCAGAAGAGAAGTTTGATTATGCCAGATCTCTTCTGTAGAGAGATGCATATGATTGGTGAAGACGATTCTACATGCTCTGGACGATCCACCAGCCCTTACCTATGATGATTTTCTGCTGGAATTTGAGCAGAAGTATACTCCGAGGGAGTATTAGGATGCAAAGAAGGTGGAGTTCCTGAGTTTTAGATAGGATACCAGTACAGTGATAGAGTATGAGATCGAGTTTATCCGGTTGAGTCATTATGCTGGTAGGATCATTTCTGACGAGTTTGACAGGTACAAGAGGTTTGAGGAGGGACTGAGACCCTCTATCATGTGTATCATAGCAGGCTCTCGGTATCAAGATTTTTCTCAGTTGCTTGTAGCTATCAGGAGTGTTAAGAGAGCTCAGGGTCTTGCAACAGCTGCCAGGGTTGAGGAGGCCAGAGCTAAGAGACCCTAGAGTGAGGCAAGGCCTTCATCACTGAAGAGAGGCTAAGAGGAATATTTTCAGAGGTTTTGTAGGAGCCAGGAGCAGTTTGGCAGGTCAGTACAGCAGCAGAGACATAGACAGAGACCTGCAGTTTCAACGGCTAGTGCTCCGACCCACCAGAGGATAGAAAGGTAGATATTGCAGCTTCTCAACCCAGTGTCCGAGGGGGTCATGGTGGCAGAGGCTTTGGTAGAGGTGGTCAATCTGGGTCTAGTCTGAGAGGAGATTCTACAGCTAGAGGCAGTAGACCATATGAGGCAGGACCATCACAGTGGGGATTATGTGATGCAGAGGCAGCCAGATGCTTCAACTATTATTACTGGTACTTTTACATTATTTGGTACTTCAGTTCTTGCATTATTAGACCCTGGGTCTACTCATTCTTATATCAATGCATCCATCTTGCCTGTGAGTGATTTGCATTCTGAGTCCTTAGGATTTGATGTTTTGGTCACAAATTCTTTAGGGCATAGTGTTGTGGTGAGTAGGGTGCACCGAGATAGTCCATTTGTTGTTCAGGATGAGGAGTTTCTAAGTGACCTGATTGAGATGCCTTTCAGGGAGTATGATCTTATTTTAGGCATGGATTGGTTATCCAAGCATGGGGCTGTGGTAGACTATCAGAAGAAATGTGTTACCTTGAGAGCACGTGATGGGAGGGATGTGATGGTATCTAGTGAGTAGAGGTATCTTTCATCCATGTTTATTTCAGTTGTTTCAGCTGGGAGGATGATTCAGAAGGGATGTGAGGCTTATCTTGCTCAAGTTGTAGATACTAGAGTAGTGGGGTCCCAGCTTGACAATATACCCACAGTTGTCGAGTTTCTAGATGTTTTCCCCTATGAGTTGCTAGGGGTACCTCTTGAGAGAGAAGTGGCGTTTGGTATCGAATTGTTGCCTGGTACCACTCCTATCTCTATTACCCCTTATCGGATGGCACCTGCTAAGTTGAGAGAGTTGAAGGTGCAGTTATAGGAGTTATTTGAAAAGGGGTTCGTCTACCCTAGTGTATCCCTATGGGGAGCACCTATGTTGTTTGTGAAGAAGAAGGATGGCACCATGAGATTGTGTATTGATTATAGGCAGTTGAATAAGGTGACCATCAAGAACAAGTATCCTTTGCCTCGGATAGATGATCTCTTTAATAAATTGAGGGGAGCAGCAGTATTCTCTAAGATTGATCAGAGATCAGGGTACCATCAGTTGAGAGTTAAAGATGTGGATGTGCCAAAGATAGCTTTTCGTACAAGGTATGGGCATTATGAATTTATGGTGATGCCCTTTGCATTGACGAATGCACCAGCAGCTTTTATGGATTTGATGAACAGGGTGTTCAGACCATATTTAGATCAGTTTGTGGTGGTCTTCGTTGATGACATTTTGGTGTATTTGCATAATGAGGAGGATCATGATAGGCATTTGGGGATTATATTGCAGACTCTGAGAGAGAAGCAGTTAAATGCTAAGTTATCTAAGTGTGAGTTCTGGCTCGATCGGGTAGCTTTTCTTGGTCATGTGGTTTCAACAGAGGGTATTAGAGTTGATCCAAGTAAAGTTGAAGCTATCTTGAATTGGAGTCCACCAAAGACTGTGACAGAGGTTAGAAGTTTTCTAGGATTGGAAACTATTATCATTGATTTGTGAAGGGTTTTTCTATGATATCTACACCACTCACCAGATTACATCGGAAAGGAGTTAGATTTATGTGGATAGATCAGTGTTAGGCGAGTTTTGAGAAGCTGAGGGAGATGTTGACTGACTCCTATCCTTACCCTGCCTGTAGAAGGTAAACAATATGTGATATACAGTGATGCTTCATATAGTGGTTTAGGTTGTGCTCTGATGCAGAAGGGTAGAGTCATTGCTTATGCCTCTCGACAGTTGAAGCCACATGAGCTAAATTACCCAACGCATGATTTGGAATTAGCAGTAATAGTTTTTGCCTTGAAGATTTGGCGACATTACTTTTATGGGAAAAATTGTTTCATTTATACGGCATTACAAGAGTTTGAAATGCCTGGGTGTTCAAAGAGAGCTGAATCTTCGACAGACACGATGGTTAGAGTTGATTAAAGACTATGACTATTTGATTGATTATCATCCTGGCAAGGCACATGTTGTTGCTGATGCCTTGAGTCGAAAGTCTTTGGCAAGTTTGACTACTTATTCACTCTCGTTGCTTGTTGAGTTGAGAGCATTGCATGCTAGATTTGAGTCTTCTGATGATGGTGCTTTGATAGCTCAGTTGCAGTTGAGGCCAATCTTGTTGGATCATATTAGGGAGGCTCAGTTAACAGATGAGGAAATTCAAAAAATTTGTGTTGTTTTGTCAGAAGGGGGAGAGTCGAGACTTTTATGCAAGGGATGATGGCAGTCTATGGTACAGAGATAGGATGTGTATTTCTGATAAGGCATAATTGAAAAGGATGATATTAGAGGAAGCACATCAGTCACTTTTTGCTATGCACCCTGGGAATACCAAAATGTATCAGGACTTAAAGCGACATTATTGGTGGTCAGGTATGAAGAGGGACATAACAGAGTTTGTATCCAGATGTCTCACTAGCTAGAAAGTGAAGGCTGAGCACCAAGTTCCTTCAAGGTTGCTCCAACCTTTATCAGTGCCAGAGTGGAAATGAGAGCAAGTGATAATAGATTTTGTAACTGTACTGCCTTTGACCTAGAAGAAGCATGATGCAATCTGGGTGATAGTTGATTGGATGACGAAGATAGCTCATTTTCTTCAAGTTCTAATGGATTATTCTCTTGAGAGGTTGGTTGAGCTGTATATCAATGAAATAGTGAGGTTGCATGGAGTCCCATTTTTCTTTGGCGTCGGATAGAGATCCCTAGTTTACTTCAAGGTTTTTTAAGAGTTTGCATGATGCTTTAGGTTCTTGGTTGTATTTTAGTACTGCTTTCCATCCTCAGACAGATGGGCAGTCAGAGAGAGTGATACAGATTCTGGAGGATATGTTGAGGAGCTGTATCATTGATTTTACCAGGAATTAGGATAGATTTTTGCCACTAATTGAGTTTGCTTATAACAACAGTCATCAGTCTAGTATTGGGATGGCCCCTTATGAGGCCTTATATGGCAAGAGTTGCAAGACACCTTTGTGTTTGGATGAGGTTGTAGAAGGTAAACCAGTCGGTCCCGATTTGATTAAGGAAACAGAAGAGAAAGTGAAGGTGATTTGTGATCATTTGAAAGCAGCTTCAGACCGATAGAAATCCTATTCAGATTTGAAGAGAAGAGACATAGAGTTCAATGTGGGAGATAAAATATTTCTGAAGGTTTCTCCAAGGAAGAAGGTTATGAGGTTTGGTCAAAAAGGGAAGTTGAGTCCTCATTTCATAGGACCATATGAGGTGTTGGAGAGAGTTGGTCTAGTGGCTTATAGACTAGTGTTGCCGCCTGAATTGGATCAAATTCATAATGTCTTCCATGTCTCTATGCTTCAGAGATACATGTCTGGCCCATCTCATATCATATCAGTAGAGTCTATTGGAGATTTTGGCATGAGAGGTTAAAGAATTAAGGAATAACAGGGTGCCACTTGTGAAAGTCCTTTGGAGGAATCATGTCACTAAGGAGGCGACATGGAAAAGTCAGCAGGCGATTCAGAGTCAGTTTCCGCAATTATTCTAGACTTGAGGACAGGTAATTTCAAAGACGAAATTTGTTTTAGGGGGAGAGAATTGTAATATCCCAAAATTTTTGAAAAAATTCTAATTTTTAGAAAATTTGATAAAATAAATTATAATTTAAAAGGATAAATTAAATTAATGGTTTTAAATAAAAAATGAAGAGATTTTAAATGAAAAAGTGGAATATATATGTGATATATATGTAAAATATACATAACATATAAAAGTCAACACTTTTTAAAAGAAAAGTCAAAGTCCATTGGCATTTTTATAAATAAATTTTGGAAATTTAAAATTAATAAAATAATTCAAAAATAAATTATTTTTGAATGGAAGAGAGAATTTAGGACTTTTAATTTATTAAATAAATAATTAAATAATAAATTAATAAATTATTTTAATATATATATATATATAGTTTAAAATAAAGATGAAAGGAAAAAAGAAAATAAAAAAAAATCTTCATCTTCTTCTTCTTCTTCATCTAGGCCGAAACTCCATAGCCAATAAGAGGAGATTTTTTCTTATTCAATACACCAAGGATTGAAAGAAATTTAAGGATTCAAGTGGAGTTTTAGAAGTTTCTTCATCAATTGGTAAGTTCCAACTCTTTTCTTTAAAGTCCATGGAAAATTGAATTATGTGAGTTTTGGATTTTTGAAGTAGTATATTATAATTGTTGGCATTGGTGTGTATGATGTTATTTTAGGTAATTAACAATGATTTTAAGGTTAGATTGAAGAGATGATGGAGTTTGGATAAAGAATGGTGAAGAGAGAGAATTTAGGGTTATGGAACTTTTAGGTTTGTGAAAACATGAGCTTTAATTGTACAAATTGATTCCAAATGAGTTTTTTAGATGCATAAACAAGTCTTTAAAGTCAAATATTGGATTTGGTTGTTTCTGGTTGGAGTTTGAGAATGGAAGTGGAGATTTAGGGTTTCGGAAAAGTAATTTTCCAAAGTTGATGAATTGTGTGATTTTATTTGTTTAAGCATGTTGTTTAGTATTAAAAGTGATGAAAATAAGCTTGAAATGATTAATGGATTGTGTTGGAATGGAAAACCTTCAATGGGGGAAGGTTATGCCATTTTAGAGTTTTGCGTATAAGAATGTGTTTTTGTAATGTTAATGGTTTAAATGTATTAAAATATGTTTTTAATAATATAAATAAACTTAAAACACTAATTTAAATGGAATAGAATGGAATTCTAATGTTAAAGTAAGGAAAGGATAAATTTTTGAAAATTTGTAGGAGTGATGTTTAATTATGGTTTAATATTGGAAATGCCATTAAATGTGATACTAAATGATTATTTGTTATAACATTTGGTTTAGGCATTGAGGAAGGTTAATTTGCTTCATCCAAGTGGTGAAGGGCAAGTTGGAAAGATAGGGTTGGAGGTTGTTTAAGCTAGCTTTGGGTTGCTATTTGAGGTATGTACAAACTTTGAAGGCATTGGTTATGTTTGCATGACATTTGGGCTTAACTCATTTTGGTTGAAAAATGTGTTAAGCTACTTGGTACATTGGTTGTGTATGAATAATGTGCTATGGCATTTGTAATGTCATATATGTGTTAAATGCATTGTGAAAAGCAATTGATAATGGCTAAATTGTGTAAATGTGATTAAAATGTGTATTATGTAGAAATACCCAAAGTGATTGAGTAATGTATTGTGAATGAAAAAAATGTGATATAATGTAATAAGATATGTGAAAATATAATGAAATGAATTGATGTTGAGATAAATGAAAAAAGTGAGAAAAGTGAAAAAATGTAACACCCCTATACTCCGTATATGTACATAGCATGCTAATACGATCGTAATGTACGTATACTGAATATAGAAATGTCACGGTTTACAAGACACATAAATCATTCCTTTTAATATAATACGAACAAATTTGAAACATTTAAAAGAAATTATAAAACATAAAAGATAAAGTGTTTGTTTAAAACGCAACGGAAAATATAACAAATATTTACAAATACATATACATCAAAACTCAAGTTTTATAAAATATATACATGGTTGGCAGTATGTCTTTGATCTTTAAGCTCCACTATCGACACCTCAAAATCAATACTCTACTCGACCTAGAGGAACTCTCCGGTTCTTCCCTGTCACCTGCGCGAAGAATCACACTCGCGCTAAGCCAACGACTTAGTGGTACAAACTACAATACTATGATGCTGCAATGCCATGCTAATGTCATACAATCCAGTTTCAATAACAATTTAAAAGAATACTATATTTCAAACCTTACATTCTTCAATAACTTATCACACTATTTATGAAGTAATATTCACAATTAAACAAACACAAGTATGGGCCCAAAAAGAATCTAATATGTTATTCAAGGTTCAGAGTTACTGCTTTGGTCCATATCACAATCATCTAGCCCGTAGGATATATATATATATATGTATATATCTCTATCCATGGATAGTGTAACAGACCCAGTCTCTTAGACCATCAACTCGGCGAAACCCGAGGAGATCCTCAACTCGGCAAGAATGTTACTGTTTTTGAGGCTTACGACCAGGTCTTTTCACCCTAAAAACATCATATTTCACATATTTCACATTTCTCAACTGGAATCGGCTTACGACCCGGTCTTTTCACCTATCCAGTGTTTCATAGGCATGCCGCCAAACCCAGAACTCTGAAAATTGAATAACATATTAGACACTCAATCATTTCATTTATCTCTTTATAAATTTCTATCTCAATTCATTTCTCATTTCATATATCACAATCAACTAGGCAACCATGCCTTAATTTCATCATTTGTATCATCGTAGCCAACAACCATGGCCTCATATCTCATATTATCTCAAATCACATTTAGACAATTCATTATATCATCATATCTTTCACATTTCACATTTCATATTCCATATATGCAAACATGCTTCAATCACCTCATTATGTCTCAATTCATCATTGATGTATACATAGCAATTTACGTTATTAATATATTTAGAATATTCAACATACATTCCACATAATTCCCATTGTGCACAACATAGCATTATTAATATGCATTAACAATGTAATAGATTACTTAGCACATTTATATCCAAATGTGTTAAGGCCCAAGACATATAAATATATGCAATCAAATATGGTTTTTACTTACCTCAAAGACAATTCACACCAATCTATACTCTTCCTCTTCTAAGAATTCTTAACACTTATGTTAGGGCAACTCAAACTCTTCACAACCTAATGCGAAAGGAAGAATATACATAAGATAATAAGACTAAGAACCAACTAGGGCAAACTCTACACATGACACGCTCAACAACGTTGGCGTGTCCCTGACTGTGCCCTAAACTCACATCACAGAAGCATTGACACGCTCAGAACCACGGGCGTGTCCTGGACGTGTAATACATTATGTCTCCCAGAAACATTGACACATCCAACAACACGAGCGTGCTCATGGCCGTGTCAATTCTCCATCATCACAGTAGCTATGACAAGCTCAGTGACATGGGCGTGTCACTGCTCGTGTAAATGCTACTACACACAGAAGCTGTGACACGCTCAGTGACATGGGCGTGTCACCCATCCAAAAACACAGAACCATCAACATGCCTAAAAACCTAGCCGTGTTCATGGGCGTGTTAGGCCAAAAATGCAGATTCCGGCCACAACAACACTACATCCAACAATTTACTTCCTTCCACCCTTTTCCACTTCAACCCAACTCAATTAAACACCCCCAAAAACCATAACAAACTTACAAAAATACCAAAACAACTCAACACATATATCAAACACAAATCATAATCATCACCACAAACCCCAAAACACAACCACAATACTATCACTTCTAACAAACTTACTCTTTCCTTCAATCCAACCCCAAAAATCCAAAATCACTTAAACCAAACACTCTTAAACACACCGCAATCAAACAAATACATATCAACCACAATCTCAACTCACAACTCAAAGAAATCAAAGAATCAAGTGGAAAACTTACCAAGGATGAAGAAACTCTTAGATTTCCAACTTGATTACTTGAAAGCTTCCTTCAATCATGAGTATGGAAGATCAAACCTCTCTCTCTTGCTCTCTTGCTATGGAGGATCTGCCAAAACAAAGAAAAGAAAAGAAAAGGCAAGTAACCCACGAAGAAGAAAGAAAGAAAGAAGAAAGCAAAGAAAACCAAGTCAACCTTCAACCACTCACTTCCTCAAAACCCTCTCCTCCAAGCATTAAACAATAAAATATTCAAAATATCTTCTTCCACTCATACCACTAACTCAATTTCCAGTTAATTAATTTCCTTATAATTAATTAATTAATGACAATTAGTTATTTCTTTGACTTTCATTTATTTGACTTGTATATGTTGTATATATATCCCAATATATACAACATATACACTCTACTCAAAAACCTCTTCTCTTTCCAATTAAACACATATACACTTAATTCAATTACAACAATTATTATACCAAACTTCTAGGGCATACTTTGGGATATTACAATTCTTCCACTCTAAAAAGAAATTTCATCCTCGAAATTACCTGATTTTATGTCTGAAATAGTTGAGGATACTGATCTAGCATCGCTTGCTCATTCTCCCAAGTTGATTCTTCTCTACCATGATTCTTCCAAAGAACCTTCACAATTGGTACTTTTTTATGTCTCAACTCCTTCATATCATATGCTAAAATAGCAGCTGGTTCTTCTTCAAAAGTCAGATCCGGACTCACCTCAATAGATTCAACTGGTAAGACATGAGATGGATCTGATCTGTATCTCCTCAACATAGAAACATGGAAAACATTATGAATTCTATCTAGTTTAGGCGGCAAAGCAAGACGATAAGCAACTGGCCCAACTCTTTCTAAAACTTCATACGGTCCAATCAAATTCTTTCCAACTTCCCTCTTCGACCAAATCTTAAAATCTTTTTTCCAAGGAGACACTTTCAAAAATACTTTATCTCCAACATTAAACTCTATGTCTCTCCTCTTCAAATCTGAATAAGACTTCTGTCTATCTGAAGCTGCTTTCAACCGATCCCGAATTATTTTCACTTTCTCTTCAGTCTCTTTAACCAAATCAGGACCAATTAACTTGCCTTCTCCAAGTTCATTCCAACATAAAGGTGTCCTACATCTTCTACCATACAATGCCTCAAATGGTGCCATACCAATACTGGATTGATGACTATTGTTGTAAGCAAATTCCACAAGTGGCAAAAATCTGTCCCAACCTCCAGAGAAATCAATGACACAACTTCTCAACATATCCTCTATAATTTGTATCACTCTCTCTGACTGCCCATCTGTCTGAGGAAGAAAAGCAGTACTAAAGTGTAATCGAGAACCCAGTGCACCATGTAAACTCTTCTAAAACCTCGAAGTAAACCTAGGATCTCGATTAGACACTAAAGACATTGGGACTCCATGCAACTTCACTATCTCACCTATATACAACTCGGCCAATCTTTCAAGAGAATAGTCCATCCAAACTGGAAGAAAATGAGCTGTCTTAGTCAATCGATCTACAATCACCCAGATAGCATCATGCTTCTTCTGAGTCAATGGCAAACTAGACACAAAATCCATTGTCACTCTGTCCCATTTCCATTCAGGCACTGATAAAGGTTGAAGTAACCCTGTTGGAACTTGATGCTCAGCTTTCACCCTCTGACAAGTGAGACACTTAGATACAAATTCCGCTATGTCTTTCTTCATACCTGACCACCAAAAATGCTGTTTCAAATCATGGTACATCTTTGTACTTCCAGGGTGCATAGCAAAAACTAATTGGTGTGCTTCCTCTAAAATAACCTTTCTCAAACTATCATCATCAGGAACACACAACCTATCTTTGAACCAGAGGCTACCATCACTTCTCGCATGAAAATCTCAGCTCTCCCCATTTTGGCAATCTGACATAATCTTCTGAATTTTCTCATCAACCAATTAAGCCTCCTTAATCTGATCCAACAATACTGGTCTCAACTGTAATTGAGCCAACAATGCACCATCATCACATACCTAAAAACTAGCATGCAACGCTCTCAACTCAACAAGCAACGAGAGCGAATAAACAACCAAACTTACCAAAGACTTCCAACTTAGGGCATCAACAACAATATTCGCCTTACCAGGATGATAATCAATCAAACAGTCGTAGTCTTTAATCAGCTCTAACCATCGCCTTTGCCGAAGGTTCAACTCCCTCTGGACACCTATATATTTTAAACTCTTATGATCCGTATAGATAAAACATTTCTCTCCATATAAATAATGTCGCCAAATCTTCAAAGTGAACACTATAGCTGCCAACTCCAAATCATGTGTCGAATAATTGAGCTCATTCGGCTTCAACTGCCGAGAAGCATAAGCTACAACTTTATCCTCTTGCATCAAAACACAACCTAAACCATTATGTGAAGCATCACTGTAAATCACATATGGTTTATCTTCCACAGGTAAAGTAAGAATAGGCGCTTGAGTCAATATCTCTTTCAACTTCTCAAAGCTAGCTTGACACTGATCCGTCCACACAAATCTAACTCCTTTCCGAAGAAATTTGGTGAGTGGAGTAGCTATCAAAGAAAAACCCTTCACAAACCGTCGATAGTACCCTGCTAAACCCAGAAAACTTCTAACTTCAGTCACTGACTTTGGTGGACTCCAATTTAAAATAGCTTCAACTTTACTTGGATCAACTCTAATACCATCTGCTGAAACTATATGACCCAGAAAAGTCACTTGATCAAGCCAAAATTCACACTTCGACAGCTTAGCATACAACTGCTTCTCTCTCAAAATCTGTAATACAATCCGCAAATGCTTGTCATGCTCCTCTTCATTGCGCGAATACACCAAAATATCATCTATGAAAACCACCACAAACTGATCCAGATAGGGCCTAAACACCCTATTCATCAAATCCATGAAAGCTGCAGGTGCATTCGTCAACCCAAAAGGCATTACCAAAAACTCATAATGCCCATACCTTGTGCAAAAAGCTGTCTTAGGAACATCTTCAGCTCTGACCCTCAACTGATGGTACCCTGATCTCAGATCAATCTTGGAAAACACTGCTGCTCCCTTCAATTGATCAAAGAGATCATCAATCCGAGGCAAAGGATACTTATTCTTAATAGTCACTTTGTTCAATTGCCTATAATCAATGCATAACCTCAAAGTACCATCCTTCTTCTTCACAAACAACACAGGAGCTCCCCACGGTGAAACACTAGGGCGAATAAACCCTTTATCCAACAACTCCTGCAACTGCACCTTCAATTCTCTCAATTCAGCAGGTGTTATTCGATAAGGAGTAATAGAGATGGGAGTGGTACCAGGCAACAATTCGATACCAAACTCAACCTCTCTCTCAGGGGGTAACCCTGGTAACTCCTCAGGAAACACATCTGGAAAATCTGCAACTGTGGTTATACTATCAAGTTGAGAATCTACTACTCTATTATCTACCACATGAGCAAGATAAGCATCACACCCTTTTCTAATCAATTTCCTAGCTGTTACAGTTGATACAAACAAAGATGCAAGTTGTCTCTGCTCACTAGATACTATCACACTCCTGCCATCACTGGATCTCAAGGTGACACACTTCTTTTGACAGTCTACCACAGCTCCATGTTTAGACAACCAATCAATGCCTAAGATCAAGTCATATTCTTTAAAAGGCATTTCAATCAGATCACCAAGAAACTCCTCACCTTGCACCACAATTGCACTATCAGGAAGCACCTTACTCACCACAATACTATGTCCTAAAGGATTTGTCACTAAGACATCAAATCCTAAGGACTCAGAATGCAATTCAGACACAGGCAAGATAGATGTACTTATGTATGAATGAGTGGATCCTGGATCAATCAAAGCAAGTACTAAAATGTCAAATAAAGAAAATGTACCCGCTATAGCTGCTGAAGCATCCGGCTGTCTCTGCATCACATACACTCTCTGAGAAGGCCCAGCCTCATCTGGCCTACTGCCCCCGGATGTAGAACCTCCTCTCTGACAAAACCCAGGTCTACCACCCCTATTAAAACCTCTGCCCCCTCGACCACCTATGCTGACACTCGGTCGAGAAGCTGCAGAATCTGCCTGTCTATGCTCCTTCATCTCAGGACAATCTCTAACGAAATGAGCTGGTGACCCACATCTAAAACACCCAATTGATCCACCAATCTTCCAACAAACACCCCCATGGGTTCTACCACAATGCTCACATACAGGTGGAGTAGACCTCTGAATCACTGGAGTCGGAGCACTAGCTACTGAAATTGCCGGTCTCAGCCTCTGCCTCTGATACTGTACTGATATGCCCAACTGTCTCTGGCTTCTACTGATCCTCAGAATAAAACTTCCTCGACCCCTCTTCACAGATGAAGACCCTGCCTCAAACTGGGATCTTCTCACTCTAGTCTCCTCCTTCGCTGCAATGCACTGTTCTCTCTCAACACTTCTAGCTGCTGCAACCAGCTGCGAGAAATCCTGGTACCGAGAACTAGCAACAATGCACATAATAGAGGGTCTCAATCCCTCCTCAAATCTCCGGCACCGGTCTATTTCATCATAGATAATCCCACCGGCATAGCAACTCAACCGGATGTACTCAATCTCATATTCTATTACCGTCCGGTTGTCTTGCCTCAAATTCAGGAATTCCATCTTCTTAATATCTTTATACTCACTCGGAGTATATTTCAGTTCGAAATCCCTTAGAAAATCTCCATAAGATAATGTTGGTGGATCATCCATGGCATGAGGAACCGTCTTCCACCAGTCATAGGCATCTTTCTATAGGAGGGATCTGGCATAGTCAAATTTCTCATCTGGAGTAGCTTGCAACTGGATAAATATCCTCTGCACTTTATCCAACCACTGCTCAGCCACTGCAGGATCAGTAGTGCCCAAGAAATCCTCAGCCCCATACTTTCTCAACTTATCATAATGTCTTACCGGCACTTGAGGCTGTGGTGGTAGTGGTGGCTGCACTGGAGCATGTCTAAAAAGTTCTATCATATGCCTTAACCAACCCCGCAGAACCTCCTCTCCAGCTGATCTCTCTTGCACAGAAACAGGTGCCTCACTAACTCTCTCAACTCTAGCTCCATCTCTATTCTCTTCAGGAGCTACACTCTCCGCACTACCCTCTACAGACTGTCGTGAATGAGATGCCATCTCTACCTATTTCTGCATACACAGCAGAATATACCTCATTAAAGATCAAAGACTGCCATACCAAACATATATCTTATTTAAAACAATATTTTAAAACTCAAGATTTCTTTCTTTCTTATAATTGACCTAGGTTGAGAATCTCAAACCTAGGCTCTGATACCAAAACAATTGTAACACCCCTATACTCCGTATACATACATAGCATGCTAATACGATCGTAATATACATATAATGAATATAGAAATGCCACGGTTTACAAGAAACACAAATCATTCCTTTTAATATAATACGAACAAATTTGAAACATTTAAAAGAAATTATAAAACATAAAAGATAAAGTGTTTGTTTAAAACGCAACGGAAAATATAACAAATATTTACAAATACATATACATCAAAACTCAAGTTTTATAAAATATATACATGGTTGGCAGTATGTCTTTGATCTTTAAGCTCCACTATCGACACCTCAAAATCTAGACTCTACTCGGCCTAGAGGAACTCTCTGGTTCTTCCCTATCACCTGCGCGAAGAATCACAATCGCGCTAAGCCAACGGCTTAGTGGTACAAACTACAATACTATGATGCTGCAATGCCATGCTAATGTCATAAAATCCAGTTTCAATAACAATTTAAAAGAATACTATATTTCAAAAAGAATCTAATATGTTATTCAAGGTTTAGAGTTATTGCTTTGGTCCATATCACAATCATCAAGCCCGTAGGCGATATATATATCTCTATCCATGGATAGTGTAACAGACCTAGTCTCTTGGACCATCAACCCGGCAAAACCCGAGGAGATCCTCAACCCGGCAAGACTGTTACTGTTTTTGAGGCTTACGACCAAGTCTTTTCACCCCAAAAACATCATATTTCACATATTTCACATTTCTCAACTGGAATCGGCTTACGACCCGGTCTTTTCACCTATCCAGTGTTTTATAGGCATGCCGCCAAACCCAGAACTCTGAAAATTGAATAAAATATTAGGCACACAATCATTTCATTTATCTCTTTATCAATTTCTGTCTCAATTCATTTCTCATTTCATATATCACAATCAACTAGGCAACCATGCCTTAATTACCTCATTTGTATCATCGTAGCCAACAACCATGGCCTCATATCTCATATTATCTCAAATAACATTTAGACAATTCATTATATCATCATATCTTTCACATTTCACATTTCATATTCCATATATGCAAACATGCTTCAATCACCTCATTATGTCTCGATTCATCATTGATGTATACATAGCAATTTACGTTATTAATAGATTTAGAATCTTCAACATACATTCCACATAATTCCCATTGTGCACAACATAGCATTATAAATATGCATCAACAATGTAATAGATTACTTAACACATTTATATCCAAATGTGTTAAGGTCCAAGACATATAAATATATGCAATCAAATATGGTTTGTACTTACCTCAAAGACAATTCACACCAATCTATACTCTTCCTCTTCCAAGAATTCTTAACACTTAGGTTAGGGCAACTCAAATTCTTCACAACCTAATCCAAAAGGAAGAATATACATAAGATAATAAGACTAAGAACCAACTAGGGCAAACTCTACACATGACACGCTCAACAACACGGGCGTGTCCCTGACCGTGTCCTAAACTCACATCACAGAAGCATTGTTACGCTCAAAACCACGGGCGTGTCACTGGACGTGTAATACATTCTGTCTCCCAGAAACATTGACAAGTCCAATAACACAAGCGTGCTCATGGCCGTGTCAATTCTCCAACATCACAGTAGCTATGACACGCTCAGTGACATGGGCGTGTCACTGCTCGTGTAAATGCTACTACGCACAGAAGCTGTGACATGCTCAGTGACATGGGCTTGTCACTACTTGTGTCACCCATCCAAAAACACAGAACCATCGACACGCCTAAAAACCTAGCCGTGTTCATGGGCGTGTCAGACCAAAAATGCAGATTCCGGCCACAACAACACTACATCCAACAATTCACTTCCTTCCACCCTTTTCCACTTCAACCCAACTCAATTAAACACCCCCAAAAACCATAACAAACTTACAAAAATACCAAAGCAACTCAACACATATATCAAACACAAATCATAATCATCACCACAAACCCCAAAACACAACCATAATACTATTACTCCTAACAAACTTACTCTTTCCTTCAATCCAACCCCAAAAATCCAAAATCACTTGAACCAAACACTCTTAAACACACTACAATCAAACAAATACATATCAACCACAATCTCAACTCACAACTCAAAGAAATCAAAGAATCAAGTGGAAAACTTACCAAGTATGAAGAAACTTTTAGATTTCCAACTTGATTACTTGAAAGCTTCCTTCAATCATGAGTATGGAAGATCAAACCTCTCTCTCTTGCTCTCTTGCTATGGAGGATCGGCCAAAACAAAGAAAAGAAAAGAAAAGGAAAGTGACCCACGAAGAAGAAAGAAAGAAAGAAGAAAGCAAAGAAAACCAAGTCAACCTTCAACCACTCACTTCCTTAAAACCCTCTCCTCCAAGAATTAAACAATAAAATATTCAAAATATCTTCTTCCACTCATACCACTAACTCAATTTCCAATTAATTAATTTCCTTACAATTAATTAATTAATGACAATTAGTTCTTTCTTTGACTTTCATTTATTTGACTTGTATATGTTGTATATATATCCCAATATATACAACATATACACTCTACTCAAAAACCTCTTCTCTTTCCAATTAAACACATATACACTTAATTCAATTACAACAATTATTATACCAAACTTCTAGGGCATACTTTGGGATATTACAAAAAAAATAAAAAAAATAAGACAATGTGCCTATATTGAATATGTGACATTGAGAAAGAGATTAATAATGAGAAATATTAATAAATTGTGTGTCTAGTATGTTATTCAATTTTTAGAGTTCTGTGTTAAGCATGCCTATGATTGCCTACAGGCTAGACACTGGGCGTCATTGAAAAAATATTTTTGAGGTGAAATGACCGGGTCATAAGCCTTAAAAACAAATATTTAAAGCTAGGTTGGGTGAAATGACCGGGTCGTAAGCTCAAACCTAGTTTGATTATTACATTGATATATTACCTATGGGGCTAGACACATGGTGTCATTATATACCAAAACAGTAACTCTAAAATTTGAATAGTATATTAGTTATCTTTGGACCCATGTTTGTGTTTGTTTTTATGTGAAATATTTGAAAAGTATAAGAAAATGGAATGATGTGATATTCATAAGCATTGTACATTGGCATTACATTTGATTTTGTTATTATCAAAGTTTGTATCACTAGGCTTTGGCATAGCGTGATTATTTACATGCGCAGGTGACAGTACAGATTCAGTTGAGCCAAAGAGTTCTTCTAGACCAGGTCGGGTCTAGACCTGTGGTTGAACGTGTAGAGTTGATATCGAGATCAGAAATACTGTCAGCAGCATGTATATATTTTATATTATTGTATATTTTGAGTATTATGCATAATATATTATGTTTTGGATTTTATGTATGGTAAACTATAAAGAAAATTTGGGTTAAGTTATTTGACATGGGAGTGTAAATGTGTTTTAAATTATATATATATAAATATTTGAGAAACTTGGTGAAATTGAGGAGTATGGTTGAGATGGTGAATTGAAATTATTTGGGAGTGTATTCTTTTTGCAGATTGTGTTTTGCTAAACTTTGGGAACGTTCAAATTACAGACAAAACTCTGACAATTTTTCCTAGAGATTTTCATATAAAATGTTTATTTTGGGTTTCTATAACGAGCAAAGAATATTTATATACTATTTAATTTTATATATTTAGTATTTGAAATTTTAAATTTGAAATGTGAAAAAAATTTTATTAAACCGGTCAGTGACATTTTTGTACCGTATATGTGTATTTTACATATGCTAGAAATATGTGTTATACATATATAGGGTATAAGGGTGTTAAAAAATCATTTGAACAATTTTACAACGGTAATGATACACTTTCTTGGTTTCTACCCAGCCAGAGTTTAAGTTATTAAATTATGGTGGAGTCTTCAAATGCAGGTACACCCTTCTAAACTCTCTAAAATCGTAACGAGTTCTGTTTACTAATATTATGAAGTTCATATATGTTGTTTGGTTTAAACACGTCTTAGCAGGACCGCCGTATGGGGTCGTTGAAGGGGTCAATATTTATTTGTGTATTATAAGTTTTTGTGTTTAACTTCCTTAATTTTAAATCCTAATTTAGTTATTAAAATTTTAAAAACTTTAATTTAAGATGTAAAACCTAGATTTATATATTTATTGCTTTATTTAATTTTGGATTTGATTATGTAGCTTATTATATATTTTAATGATTAATTTATTTAATTTTGATTTTTGGTTTATTTAATTTATCACGGATGAATATTTTTCAATTATTATTTGTTTATTGAAAGTGTAAGAGGTATGTTTTCATTATTAGGTACCTCATTAATTAATTTTTATGTAATTTAAATTATTTTTTATATTTTGGGATTAATGTAAAGGACATGTTTCCACCTTTTGGTGGGTGTCCTATTTAGTTTTAGACATTGGGCCATGTAAGGACATATTTTCATCCTTTGATGGGTATCCATTTATTTATTTTATTTCAATATCGCTTTGATTTTAATATAATGATGCTTTTAATTATTGCATGAAGTATGGATAATATCATTATATTTAAGAATTTATAATATTAACACTTGAAAAGGAGGCCGGTTCCAATGAACTGAGCATTGTGGAGGTGCTGGACCATTTCTCACATTCCCTACACGTACCCAACTTTTCGAACCAAATAGGGGGTTGGAGATTCCTTAGGACTCAAGTCATCCACACTGTAAATCCTTAATTTTTGACCCAGTCTGGTCCAATATTTTTAAAATAGTCCAAAATATTTTTTTGTGATATTTTAATTAAATATTTATTTTAATATTTATAATTTATAATTTTTAATAAAAATAAAAAAGGTAATATTAGAAAAGTTAAAATAAATAAATAAATAATTAGCGACGGAAGAATCGGCGATGAAAAATTTTGTCGCTGGCAAAATTGGCTTGGACCAATTCGTTGCAGGAAATTCTTGCTGCGAATTGGCTGACCCACAAGATAGCTTGCGCACAACTCTCGTAATTCTTGTAGCTAGCCTGCCTGTAGCCCGCTGTAATTTTTGCAAGCGCGATTTTTTTTTCAGTGCAGTTTTTTTCGAAACCCAATTCTATTTGGTTTTTATTTCTTTTCCTAAATGGTTTTTATTTTCTTAGACAATTAGAATTAGGTTTTAATTTTTTCCTATAAATACCAGATTAAAACACATAGAAACAGACTTGGATCTTTTGGAAAAGGAGAGAAAATTCTTGAACTGAAATTTTTAATCGAACTTGGGACTCTTGAATTCTTTCGGCTAAAAGAAAACCCTAGCAAGCAAGAAGAAATCGAAGACACAACAAACAAAGGAGGCAACAAGCAATCGTCTCTAGATTGCTTTGCTCAACAAAAACCAAATCTGAAGTAGGCAACAACTTGGTTCAATTTCTTCAATTTGGTGGAGCCTTCGAACGTAGGTAAATTGCTCTAAATTCAGTTTATTAAATCATTAAATCATCTTCATCTTTCAAGCCATCACCACACAGCCTTAGTTATTTAATTCTTCCTTTAATTTATTTTACTCAATAGCATAAATTAATGCCTAAGGTCTTAATTAAAGTAAATAATTTAATCATTCAAAACACAAATCTAATTTCTTAAACCCTATGTTATTCAAACCCTAAATCTTAATTAATTTTTATTTCAAACCTTCACAGTAGTTTTTATAATTTTATTCATTGAGTTATTTTAATCTTTCGATTATTAATTTGGCTTTCTATGTTTGTTTCACCTAAAAAAATACTCAAGTAGTTATTATAGGCAATATTTAAACCACACTTAACTTTGATTGCAGTAAAGCATCAAATCCTAAATTCAAAACCATAATCTGTAAAATCAAGGTTTCAAACCATAAAACCCTAGTATCTTAAATATGATGTTAGCCTTAAACCCTAATTTGATTAACTAGAAATCTTACTACTTTCTTAAAATTATAAAACCCTAATCAATTCCATTTTTCCAAAAACCCTCACAGTAGCCTAAATAACAATAATAATAATTCTAAAATCCCAAAACCCTAAATGTTAATTAAAGAAACTCTAAATTGAGACATAAACCTAAATTTGTATCTTTATTTGCTTTATTTAATTTTAAATTTGATTATGTAGTTTATTATATGTTTTTGATGGTTGATTTTATTTAATTTCAAAGCTTGATTTATTTAATTTATCTTGGATGAATATTTTCTTTATTTTTATGAATATTATTTGTTTATTTTAGTATTAAAATTGAAAGAGGCATGTTTCCACTTTTTGGGTACCTCATTAGTTAGATTTTATGAAATTTAAATTGCTTTTATATTTTGGACCAATGTAAAGGACATGTTTCCACCTTTCGGTGGGTGTCCTATTTAGTTTTAGACATGGGCAAGGTAAGGACATGTTTCCATCCTCGGATGGGTCCATTTATTTATTTTGTTTGGACATTGCTTTGATTTTAATATAATGATGCTTTATTTTAATTATTGCATGTAATATGGATAATATTGTTATACTTAAGAATTTTATAATATTAAGACCTGCAAAGGAGGCCGGTTCCAATGAATTGGGTGTTGTGGAGGTGTTGGGCCTTTTCTCACCTTTCCCACATGTACCGAACTTTCCAAACATATTAGGGGGTTGGGGATTCCTTAGGAATCCAGTCATCTACCCCTTTCTTTTTTCCCTGCCCATCCGGGTAGTGACTCCATTGGGGATAAGAGAAGTTGATTCCGTTGGTCTCCAGGCTTAGGCCCGTGTTCTCTAAGGCCCCTAGCTTATACACGCCGAAGTCACAAGAACCATTCCACTGGGAGTGGGGTGAAAATCCTCGTTCACAGTGGTGACTCCACTGGGGATAAGAGAAGTTGATTCCGTTGGTCTTTATATTATTCTATTCTTTCTTATCATGATATTATCCATTTTATCATTTAGATTGCATCGTGTGCGTGAGTTAGGACGCCCTTGTTACCCGTGTTGTGTTATGTAAGGAATACCATACTTTCACTCAAGGTATGGAGATCAAACATGACATAATCACTCATAGCCTTGTACCTTTTGGTATACACTTGCTATGGGAACCTAAGCCTTTTCAACCCAAAAACTAAAGCTCATGTAATTGGCCTAGTTACTTTCCTTAGGTTTTTACCTCAAATGCTTGTTGTTTGACTATGGTTAATTTATCTTGGCTTAAATCATGGCTTATTTGGTTTGTTCTTTTTCTAATATGACCTAAGTACATTGTAAGCTCAAAATAAAATTTTTCTTTAAAGTCCAAAAGACCAAAGCTATTTTCAAAATTTTTCAAAATGGTCTTTGGATATAAAACTTTTCCATAAACAAATTATTTTCTCATGACTCAAATACAAAGCCTAATATCCTTTTTTTTTCTTTTTTTAAATCATTTTACAGTGGGCTTAGAAACAAAATTTTTTTCATCCAACCTTTGAAAGAGCATACAAATTATTTAGGTCAATTATGGAAATACCAAAAATAAATTGTGCGCCTAGTTTATACTAAGAATAATTAATCATGGGCTTGTTTTTGGCATAAATCATTAGTGACTTTTTCAAGTGAGAAATCTATTTATAATAAACCTCTTAATTTAGTTTTAATTCAATATAGAATAAAAGCTACTTTAGTGGGTTAAATGGATTAAAACCTAATTAATGGGAATTATCATGAATTGATTTCCATTTTTGAAAATATAATAATTGGTTAAAATCATCGGAGGGAAATATTCAAAAACAAGATACCCCATGTTGGTATTTTGTTAACCATATACCTAGAAAAAAGAGACTCGCCATTCGTGTGTAGAAAAAGGAACGTCCTATTTATCCTTGTTTGTTTATTATGCATACATTCATACATACATCACATGACATATCATTAGTCCTTTCTGGCTCACAACCCTAGATTAAGACAATTCAAAAGCTTATGATAATCCGACATACGTCGGAGACAAAGAATCTAGCAACGACTTAATCACTTGCTTACCAAAAGTAATGGAGCCCAAAAAAATTCAAAGAATGATGAATGACTCCCTCAATGCCAAGATGGAAGAAATAAAAGAGGCCCTGGCTGAGACCATGAAGAACCAATTGGCTATAATTTTAGGAAACAATGCCGAAGCATCTGCTAGCACAAAGAAGCCAAAAGACAAAGGGAAGGCTAAAGTTGGCAATATTTTTAAAAATGATAAGGTGATCATTGATGATGATGATGATTGGGCTCAATACTTCCAAGATCCTCAAGACAAGAAGAAAGAATAGAAGATTGTTGAAAGATCAACTATGGAGAAAACTGAAACTTCTGATGTTCAAAAGATGATTGTGGATTTGGAAAAGAAATTTGAGAAGAAGATGAAAATCGATGAAATGTTTGAAGTTGACAAATTATTTGAGCTAGACGAATAAGTTCCATACAAGTTCAAGATGTCATCCTTTACAAAGTTTGATGGAACCGAAAATCCTCTGCTCCATGTAAAGCAGTATATCACTGCTATGTAGTCTGCGTGAGCTACTAAGGCTCAAACTCTATGGTACTTCATGCTCTCATTGGACCCTATTATCCAAAATTGGTTCAATACCTTAGATGATGGCACACAAAAGAATTGGGATCTGCTATACAAGGCCTTCATCCAATAATATGGATACAATGTCGAGATGGAAGTTACCTTAATGGAAGTTGAGTCCATTAGACAAAGGCCGAATGAGAATTTTATGGACTATGTGAAAAGATGGAGGAATAAGGCTGCTTTGCTCAAAAGAAGGCCTGATGAATCCGATCAAATTAGAATGATTGTGAGAGGATTGTTACCTAGCCTTCGCAAAAGGATGTCTCACACACTCATCCGTGATTTCAAAGATCTTCTCCAAGCTGGTCTACAAATTGAAGAATGGAAAAGGAAGAAGAACCGCTTTTCAACAAGAAGGAATGAGAAAGGAAACTACCAGTCTGGTAACCAAAGCATGTAAAAGGCAGTTGGTATTAATGCTACTGGCCAAGGAGGAAGGAGGCATTTTTTAGAATTAGGGAAGCCACTGTCTTGGGTCCTCAATAAGCTACAAAAGAAGGGATTGTTACAACCCTTAAATCCGCGTCCTGTGCCTAACCCTCTCCCACCTAATTTTGACACTAAAGCATTTTGTCAATTTCATCAAATGCAAGGGCACGACATGGATAGATGTCTGAGTTTGAGGCATGACATTCAAAATTTGATTGATAGGGGGAAGCTGCCCGAGACCAGCAAGCCAAACACCAAAGACAATCCATTACCAATGTTCAATAGAGTACCACCACCGACGACCTTCATGATTGGAGGAGGCTTGCATGAAAGTTTCATCATGTCTTCTTTCCAAGATATGGATGAAGAAGCAACCAAAGAAGAAGTGGTATTTAGCAACGTTAAACAAACTATGGTGGGTAAAGAAGTAGTAATTTGTGTTGTGAATGAGTTTTGGGATTCAAGCGATAGTGATTATGATCTTGTACCCAAGAAGGAGGAATGGACCTGGTCCAAACCTGAAGAAGATAAATTAATGAACACAAGATTTGGTAAGCCTTATGCAAGGCCACCACCTAAGGAGGTAGAAGTTAATAAAGGAAAGGAAGTCAAAGTAGGAAACAAAGAAGAGGAAGATGATATTGTGCTTAACCAGTTGAAGAGAACCCAAGCAAGTGTTAGCATTTGGGACTTATTGGCCACTTCTAAGATGCACCGTGAAACTATGGCTAAGGCCTTGGCTAGCATGCCAATTTTCACCTCTATAACACTAGAGGAATTGATTAACCTCATAAAAGTTGAAGGAGTAATGAAGTGTGAAGACATTCAAAAAAAAAAGCAAAGTTGACATGGGAATGGTATCTTTCTTGGATGCGGATTTACAGGAAGAGGGGAGATCACATCCGTCCTCTCTTTATGAAAGTGGAAATCAAAGGAAAAAGGACTCCATGTGTATTGGTTGATGATGGGTCTGCCATAAATGTTTCTCCACTTAAAATATTGCCAAAGCTAGCTATGTCAACGAGGGATCTAAGCCCAACCGAGGTAACCATTCGGGCTTATTACAATACTAAGAGGCACGCCGAATGAACTTTCAAAGCTGCTGTGAAGGTTGGTCCAATTGAAACTATTAGTGAATTTATTGTTTTGGACATACCTGTTACCTTTGCCCTACTTTTGGGAGGACCATGTTCCATCCTCTCGATGGAGTTCCTTCCACCCTCCATCGAAAGATCAAGTTCCCTAACGGAGATGAGACGGTGGTCATCGAGACCGAGGATAATGAGGTTGTTAATGCTCTAATGGTGGAGAGGCTTCTCAGTGCTTTCCAAGAAGCTATAATTTCTGACGATGAAGTAGTGGACTCTAAGGTCTTGAACATGATGAAGAACATGAGCTACCTTCCTGGAGTTGGTCTTGGAAAGGGCATGGCCGGTGTGACAAAGCTTCCAGATTTCAAAACTCAAACTTCCAAGAAAGGGTTGGGATATGATGAAGCCAACAAAGATGTCCAGCCAAAGAAGAATGAAAAGATGAGTTTCCCGCCACTCGAAAAAATCTTTGTCAAAGCTCTAGACATGGGACCACTCCAAGGAAAGCCCGAGCCAATCATGTTTATGGGAAAGTTGATCCCAATTTTGAAATTTTTTCTAATGTTGCTGAGTTAGTAGAACAAGCAAAGAAAGAGCTCACCCTGCCAGCAAACAAAGAGCCCAATCTAAAAAGGAAGAAGGAAGATATCCCGAAAGGCAAAAAAACTCAAGAGGAGATTGCTGCCCTAGTTGAAGAGAAGTTTGAAAATGTTCTGCTTTATGATTTTGAGAACAACGATTTTGATTTTGTTTTTAATTTGTCTGCTTTGTATGAGGATGATGATGTTTTCTTTTCCAAAATGAATGCAATAAAGTCTAATTTTGCTTAATTGTGTAATGTTTCTCCTAATGGTTGCATACATTCAAATAGTGGTTGCATGACCATCTTTAATATTAACTCTGCTGATACGCAGTCATTAAATTTGGAACGACCGAAAATTCTAAAAATATTAGCATAGCATCCGACCTTAATCCTTATAAGAGAGAGAGACTTAAAAAAATATTTAAAAAATATGAAGAAGTATTTGCTTGGTCTTATGAGGATATGCCTGGAATAGATCGAGACATAGCGGAACATCTTATTCCTACTTACGCCCACATGAAATCTGTCAAACAAAAGCTTAGGCGATTAAGACCTGAATGGGCTAAATTGGTTAATGAAGAGGTCACTAAACAAATACAAGTGAAGTTCCTTGATGTGATAGATTATACAGACTGGCTAGCCAATATAGTACCCGTGCTAAAGAAAGATGGAAGAATTAGGGTCTATGTGGACTATAGAGATTTAAACAAGGCTGCCCCTAAAGATGATTTTTCTTTATCCCATATAGATGTGCTCATTGATAGTGTAGCCTCTAGCATGCTACACTCATTTGTAGATGGATTTTTTGGATACAAACAAGTGTTAATGGCATAAGAGGATAAAGCCAAAACCGTTTTCATTACTACATGAGGTATATTTTGTTATAGGGTGATGCCGCTCGGATTAAAGAATGCTGGAGCAACCTACCAAAGGATGGCCACCACATTATTTCATGACATGATGCACAAAGAAGTCGAAGTATATGTTGATGATATGATGGTGAAATCAGATATAAGGGAGCAACACTTCCAAAACATAGAATTATTCTTCGATAGAACATTGAAATATAAGCTAAGATTAAACCCGAAGAAGTGTGTGTTTGGGGTTACCTCAGGCAAATTGTTGGGACATGTGATTGGTCCAAATAGCATTAAGATTGGCCCTGACAAAGTTAAAGCAATCAGGGATATGCCAGCCCCTAATACGGAGAGAGAAGTTTGGGGATTCATTAGTAAATTACAATATATTAGCAGGTTTATAGCAAAGCTTAATCTGTGAGCCTATCTTCAAGTTGCTTAAAAAGAATCAGCCAGTCCTGTGGAATGAAGAGTGTCAAAAGGCCTTTGAGCAAATAAAGGAGTATCTACTAAATCCACCTATTTTGAAGCCACCTAAACCCGGTAATGTAACACCCCGATACCTTATATAAGTACTATACATATACCTGGTATACATACGGTAAATATATAAAGTATAAGGATGCCACTTTTCGTTACCTTTTTAAAACCTGTAAAAGAATTCCAATCCATAATACGTTAATTTAAATAACATTTACCAAATCATTATCTTTATCAAAACTTCATTTATACATATACTTACTTTCTCAAACAAAATACATCAATATAAAAGTTATACATGTATGCATTACTCTCTAGTTGGTCTCGACAAACTTTTACTCTTCTTGTGGCATAACGAAAGACTTCATATCTTCCACCTATTTACCTGCGCGAATACACACCCGCGCTAAGCCCGAGAGCTTAGTAATCCAAATATAAAATAGAAACATATAGTATTGAAGTATTAACATATAATGATATATCAATTCAATATATAATTAGTTCTTATCATATTTTCTTTTCTTTTTAATTTCATCTTTAATATTTCCTAGCTAATTTCATATATGATGTACATATATACATAATATTATCACCAACCCCAATGCATCACCAATACTCAAAACCAATATATTAATACAGCCACATTATATATACCATACCAATCATTATTGCAATACACACTTTACATATCATACCAATTATTATTGCAATACACACATTACATATCATACCACTCATTATTGCAATACACACATTACATATCATACCAATCATTATTGCAATACAACATTACATATCATACCAATCATGAATCACATTTCCAATGAAGACAACCTTTATCATTAACCACAATTCATTTACATATCACACTTAATAACATTATATTATTCACAATTCACCAATCATAATTCATTATTAATACTCACAATCAATATTTCAATACTTGCATTTCACATTGACAATAAAGACAGACTCGAGCCCAAAACACTAATATGCCATTCGACTTTCAGAGTTAATGCTTTGGTTTAATTATCACATTTATCATTATCCCAACTAGGCTTCAAGGATTAGGTTCAACCAAGCTTCAAGGGGAACAAAGCATGCTAAGTATCAACCCAACTTGGCTTCAAGAACCAATCCACCTAGCTTCAAGGGTTGTAACATCTCAATTAGGCTTCAAGGGCTAGACCCAACCAAGCTTCAAGGGGAGTAAAACATGTTAAACTTCAACCCAACTTGGCTTCAAGGATCAAGTCCAACCTAATTTCAAGAGATTGTTACTATTAGGCATGCCACCAACAACAAAACTCTGAAAATGAATAACATATTAGACACATAATTCATTGATCAATTCATCATCAATATCATTCACAATTCCCATCATCATTTAGGCAAACATGCCTCACATGTCTCAATTGAACTGTCATAGCCAATCACAATGGCTTCACAACATATCATATCTCAATCCATATGATACATATAACATTATTGATATAACATTTCAAAATATATTATTCATATAATACATTGCCATTCACAATGCATATAACATAACATTTCATCATTTCTCAAAACACACTAACACCATTCATTATTAGAACATTTATCATAACAAATTGCACATACCTTAAGAATGATCCTCATTTCTTCCTACCTTTCCATTTCATATTTCATCCTTTATATTTATATATATAAAGTGATTTACATTCTTCATTTACATCCATAATATAATAGCTTATTTAACACTTTCATCCCAATGTGTAAATGTTCAAAGACATATAAGGATATACAATCAAATAGGGTTTATGCTTACCTTGTTAATGATCTTCACATCCTTCACATCATTATCATCACCTTAGTCCAATTATATTAACAATATAGTAAACCACTTAACACATTTGCAAACAAATGTGTTAAGCCTCAAATCATGTAAATAAATACAATCATATGTATTGGTACTTACCTCAAGAACTATTCCCATCCATCTATACATTTCCTCTTCCAAGAATTCTCAACAATTAGGTTAATGCAACACAATTTCTTCAAAACCTAATCCAAAGATCATTATTCATAGGTTTAGAATCATCCACATACATTTGTTTAGGTCATTCTTTGATTACAAAGTATTTAGAGTGTATATAAAATGTTTAGGAGCAAAAGACTTTTGAAGAATCAAACAATGCATGAAGAACCAAAAACCATCACAGTAGCAAACACACCCAAGGGACACGGCCAAGCTTGTGGCCGTGTCTCTCAAAACCAAAACTTCCAGAGGCAGACACGGGCAAGGACACGGCCGTTTCTCTTAACACAACTCACGCAGTAGCAAACACATTCAAAGGACACGGCCAAGCTTGTGGCCGTGTCACCCCAAAACCTATCCAACACGGCCAAAATTCTCTAGACTTGGCCGTGTCTCTCAAAAATAATAAGTCTTGGCCGTGTCTCAACTTGCTTTTGGCCGTGTCACTCAAGAACAAAACCCTAATTGTGGCCAAAACACTTCTAATGGCATTTAGACACAATATGCACAACATAAACTCAATACAATGGATGTAATCAAAGTCATTAACACTTATTTTGCATGTTTAACACAATATTCACAATTAACCATACATTTAATCATTCACCAATTCAAAACCCTAAAACCAACTTAACTCTTGATCCTTCACAATCAACATCCACTTAAACTTACAATCTTCACAACCAAACCAACACCAATTCAACCTTTTAACTTACAATCAATACTAACACTTATAACAAAACTCAAACACACCAAATCACAAAATCAACAAACCCTAATTCACTTCACACAAAACTTCAAAATAACCAAGAAAAACAAGAGAGTACTTACCTTAAATGAAGAAATTCCACAAATCTTTAACCAAATACTTTGTTTCCTTCTTCAATTTAATTCTTGCATCAAGAACACCTCTCTTGCTCTCTCCTTTCTTGAATGGCCGGCACACCAAAGAGAAGAAAAGAAAAATAAGCAAAAGTCAACTTCCTCTTCTTCTTTAAATCTCCACCAAGAGATTTTAACCAAGCAATTACCTATATACCCTTTTCCATTTAACTTAACTTTTGTCACTTGTATGCCCATAATAGTAATTTCACATATCCAAATAAATATCCTCTTTTATTGACTCTCCCTTTTGACTAATGTATATGTTAGTTATACCACCATATACCCAACATATACATTTCTCTCTACACCTTACTTTCCTTTTTAAAACAACACATACACATTCTCTTTTAATTTCTTTCCTCTTTCAAATCAAATATACATTCAATCCAATTAAAACAACAACAATATTCAAGACTTCTAGGGCATACATGGGGATATTACGGGTAAACCCCTATTACTATATTTAGCACTGGAAGAAGAGTCAGTAGGAGCCATGCTAGCCCAAGCAGATGAGTCGGGGATTGAGCATGCAGTTTACTATTTGAGCAGAAAGCTCTTACCTTACAAAATTAAGTATAGTAAAATTGAAAAGACCTGTATAGCTGTGGTTTGGTCTTCTAAGAAGTTGCGGCATTACTTTCAATCTTATAGTGTGCAAGCAATTTCCAGGTTGGATCCAATGAAGTACTTAAGGTAGAAACCTTCTTTGATTGGGAAGTATGGCAATGGTTGATAATATTGGAAGAATTTGAGATTGCGTATGTAACCAGGAAAACAATCAAAGGTAGAGCAGTGGCAAAATTCTTGGCCCAACAATCATTATCAGATAGTGAAGAGGTAGTCCTGGAATTTTCGGATGAACATTTAGAGGCCATTGAAGTACAAGGATGGAAAATGTATTTTGACGGGGCAGTGAATAGGAAAGGAGCAGGTTTGGGAGTTATACTAGAATCGCCGGAAGGGAAACTTATCCCTTTAGCCAAAAAGTTGAAATTCAGGGCAACTAATAATATGGTTTAGTACGAAGCATGTATCTTTGGTTTGGAAACCCTAATGATTATGAAGGTGGATAAGGTAGAAGTCTTCGGTGATTCATTGCTAGTAGTATCCCAAGTAAATGGAGAGTAGGAGTTGAAAGAAGAGAAATTAAAACCATACCACCATTACTTGACCATGATGAAGAAGAACTTTAAGGAATATAGGTTTATACACCTACCAAGAGAAGAAAACCAAATGGCTAATGCCCTAACCACATTGGCTTCGGTATGGGAAAATCCTATCAACTTATTCCTCAAGCCTCTGATTTTGACCAGCTCATCAACTCCTTGCTATGAATATGAGACAATCATGGAAACTGATACAGACCATGATGTGTGGTATGATACTATAAGATGATTTTTGGCGGAAAGGGAATACCCGTTGGGGGCAACAAAGAAAGAAAGAAAAGCCATAAGGCGGTGGTCCTTGCAATACATCACCTTTCATGGAGAGTTATATTGAAGATGGCCTGATGGGGTGCACTTGAGATGCTTGAGGAAGCCTGAAGTGGAGCATATCATGTCAAAAATACATGCTGGAAGTTACGGTCCACACATGAGTGGTTTACCCTTGTTAAGAAGATAATTCGACAATGTAGACAAATTGTATTGAGTTTGTAAAGAAGTGCTAGCAATGTAAGATGTATGGTAATTTGAATCACATACCTCCTGAAGAATTGCATTCTATGTCTTCACCCTGACCCTTTGCCACTTGGGGGTTCAATATTGTAGGAGAGATACATCTGATAGCCTCAAACGGTCACCGTTTTATTGTAGTAGCAGTAGATTATTTTTCAAAATGTGTTGAAGCTGAATTTTTCAACAAATTGGGGGCAAGTCAAATGGCTAGATTTATTGAAAAGAACCTCATCTACAGGTATGGGGTCCTACACAGTGTGATATCAGACAATGGAGTACAGTTTCAAGGAGCAGTTAAGGACTTATTCTCGAAGTACCAAATCTATCATCACCGATCCTCTCCTTATAGACCAAAGGCTAAAGGTGCAGTAGAAGCAACAAACAAGACAATTAAGCAAATTTTGTCCAAAATAACCAAGACATATAGGGATTGGTCAGAGATGCTTCCTTTTGCTTTGTGGGTATATAGAACAAGTGTGCAAACACCGACTAGAATTACACCATTCTCTTTGGTTTGCAGGATGGAAGCAGTGTTGCCAATTGAAATTGAGATTAAGTCATTAAGAGTGGTCTTTGAAGCTGAACTACCTGAGATGGAATGGGTAGTGAGCAGATACACACAGTTAGCTTTACTAGAGGAGAGAAGGTTAAAAGCACTATATCATCATCAACTGTATCAAAGGAGGATAGCTTGGGCCTATAATAGAAGGGTTAAAATAAGAAAACTCAGAGTCGGGGATTTAGTATTGAAACAATGTGAGCCTAATGTATCTGATCCAAGAGGGAAATTTAGGCATAGTTGGGAAGGGACATATGTTGTGAAATAAGTCATAAACAAGGGTGCAGTGAAGTTATCAGACATGGATGGGAATGAGTTTAGTGAACCAGTGAACATTGATAGGTTGAAGAGGTTTTATGTATAAAAAAAAGAGAAAAAGAAAAAGAGCTCGCTAGGTTGAAAACCCAAAAAGGGCGGCCTAGGCAAAAGTTAGAGAAGTCCGCTAGTTTTGAAAACCCAAAAGGGCGGGCTAGGCAACGATTAGGGCTAAACGAGAGAAAATCACCAATTAGAAAACTCAAAAGGGCTAGTTGGCAACATGAGTGATCTCGTGTACGCTAGCTTTATGTTTAGTTGTTCCCAAATTTAATAAAACAGAATTAATATTAAAATTATTCTATGTGCACTGTTGTAAGTATTTGACCAAATATGGATGAAATAAATAAACACAATAGCAAAAGTTGATGACGAATTATGAAAGGAAATGAAAAATTTCTTATTACTTTTATTATTTTTTTCATCATAATAAAACTCTTTCTAAAGAAATTGACAAATGTAAAATCTATGGTAGGCGAAAAGTGTAACATGCAGGCTAGCTTTGCTTTAGCTGGTCCAAGTAAGCTTCAGTCAGACAAGGCATATCTAAATTGAGAGTAAAATCAGAATCTCGAGGCTCAGCTCCGTACTGACGGTCAAGCTAGGGAGGATCATAGCATGTACCTCGACAAAGAGCAGCAAGAGGAGCATACAACAAGTACGTTCACATGGTGATATGAAAAATCTTCCACCAAGGTACTAACCAATGGATGTTGATTTCAGCAAGAGAATGGATCTAGTCTACCCAGTCGGCATATGAAGAAGTAGGGTGGAGTAGTTTCCTAGCAGAGTGATGTCGCAACAGAAATCTGACAAAATCCATATATGGGGTATCCAGCAAGCAGAGATGCTCCTGAAGCCAAATCTATAAAAAATTATTATTTAAAAAAAAGAAGAAAAAAGGGGTCCATTAAGTTGAAAACCCGCAAGGGCAGCTTAGGCAAAAACTAGGACAGCTCGCTAGTTCTAAAAACCCACAAGGGCAGACTAGGCAAAAATTAGAGTAATAAAAAAAAGAAAAAGGAAACCTAAATTGAAAACCCAAAAGGGCAGTTTAGGTAATTACCTGAAGCAACAAGGAACTCCCGGCTAATCTCTTTGACAATCTAGATTTAAGTTGGTCTAGTCCAACTAAATTCTCAGCTAAGATCACGGGTATCAGCGACAAGCCTCCTTCCATTTGATCCATGATATCCAATACTCGTGGATCAATATCGCCATCAGAAGAAACAAGCAAGAATTGTCCAAGCAAGCATAGACAAAGCATACATCCCCATGCCTTAGTAGGAGCTAAGTGAGAAAGGCAAAACATAACATTATTAATATACATACATTTTACATGCTTATCCCAACATTCACATTATATCAAACATAACATTATTAATATACATCAACAATGCATTACATTTCCTAACACATATACAACCAAATGTATATCAAGTCTCAAAATCATATGCATGTATGCAATAATGTAGTTTGTACTTACCTCAAGAACACTCACACAACTCTATACACTTCTTCCAAGATTTCCTTCACTTCTTAAATTAGGGCAAATCACTTTCTTCCAAAACCTAATCCAAAAATGATACAATACATGAATTCCAATACAATTTATCACTTATTAACCTCATCTTAGACCTTTAGATCACAAATTACAACTCAACACCACATATTAGAGCCCACGGCCGTGGCCACCCCAACCCCCACGGGCATGGGTTAGAGAATGGATTTGCCTCCCTTGCTCCAAACCTCCACGGCCATGGCTACAAATGGCCACGGCCATGGAAACCAAGGCCACGGGCGTGGCATCCAAAGTGCTACTGCTTCTGACCAAATTCACATATTCTAGACTTACAACTCCAACAAACACAAACAACATGAAGATCTATGAGAATAATTGATCAAACTCAAGTTAAACATCACTTACCACTTCAAAACCCTAAAACCAACATCACTTTTACTTTCCAAAACCAACATCAATTTAACCTTTTTATTTTCAATTCAAAATCAACACCACAATCAATTAAATCAAACATACTCCAACATAATTCAATCAACACAACCCTCTTTTCAAACATCAACAATCAAATTTTTACACAACTTCAAATAAACAAGAGAAATCAAGAGAGAACTTACCAAAATTGATGAATCTTCAAAATTTTCCAACTCAATCACTTGAATCTTCCTTCAATTTGAAACTTGGAACTCAAAACAACCTCTTGCTCTCTTGTCTTGGTGATGCCCGGCCACCCAAAAGAAAAGAAGAAAATGAAAGAGACAAAAGAAGCAAAGTCAAATTTCTCTTCTCTTTAAACCTCCACCAAGCATTCCAAATAAGAAATTACTTAAATACCCTCTTCTATTCATTATAACTCCCTTTCATTTATTGTCCTTTTTAGTATTTTGATAAATAACAAAATAAATATCTTCTTCTTTTGACCATCCATTTTGACTTGTATATATGTTGTATATATTCCCATATATACAACATATACATTTCTCTCTTAAATTATTTTCTCTTTCAAAATTAACATATATATTAAATCCAAATAAAACAACAATTATATCAAAACTTCTAGGGCACATTTTAGGATATTACAACCTCGTTATTTAAACATCATGTAATTTAATTTGCTTTTCTATTTTAGAACTTATGTAAAGGGCATGTTTCTACCTTTTGGTGGGTGTCCTACCTAGGCATGTGATGTAAGGACATGTTTCCATCCTTGGATGGGTGTCCATTTATTTGTTTTGTTTTGTTTGGACATTGCTTTGATTTTAATATATTGATGCTTTCTTTTAATTATTGTGTGTAATATGGATAATGTTTTTATACTTAAGAATTTTATAATATTAAGACCTGTAAAGGAGGCCAATGAACCAGGCGTTGTGGGGGTGCTGGGCCATTTCTCACCTTCCCCACACGTACCCAACTTTTCAAACCTATTAAGGGGTTGGGGATTCCTTAGGAATTGAGTCATCCACCCATTTCTTTTTCCCGGCCCGTCCGGGTGGCGACTCCATTTTCTCCGAACTTAGGTCCGTGTTCTCTAAGTCCCTGAGCTTAAACAGTGCCGAAGTAGCAACCATTCCACCGGGAGTGGGGGCGAAAATCACCGCTTACAGTGGTGACTCCACTGGGGATAAGAGAAGTTGATTCCATTGGTCTTTATATTATTCTATTCTTTCTTATAATGATATTATCCATTGCATCATATTAGTTTGCATCGTGTGCGTGAGTTAGGACGCCCGTGTTACCCGTGTTGTGTTATGTAAGGGATACCATACTTTCACTCAAGGTATGGAGATCGAGCATGGCATAACCACTCATAGCCTCATACCATTTGGTATATACTTGCTATGGGAACCTAAGCCTTTTAACCCAAAGACTAAAGCTCATGTAATTGGCCTAGTTACTTTCCTTAGGTTTTACCCCAAATGCATGTTGTTTGACTATGGTTGATTTATCTTGGCTTAAATCATGGCTTATTTGGTTTTTTCTTTTTCTAATATGACCTAGGTATATTGTAAGCTCAAAATAAATTTTTCTTTAAAATCCAAAAGACCAAAGCAATTTTTCAAAAGTTTTCAAAATGATCTTTGGACATAAGACTTTTTCAAATAAAAAATTCTTTGGCCCATGGCCCAAATACTAAGCCCAAAATCCATTTTTCTAAAATCTTTTACAATGGGCTTAGAAACAAAACTATTTTCACCCAACATTTTCTTACAAAGAGCTTGCAAAAATATTTAGGTCAATTATGAAATACCAAAAATCAATTGTGGGCCTAGTTTACACTAAGAATAAATTAACTATGGGCTTGTTTTTGGCATGAACCACTAGTTACCTTTTTTCAAGTGAGAAATCTATTTATAATAAGCCTCTTAATTTCATTTTAATCCAATATAGCATAAAAGCTACTTTAGTTGGTTGAATGGATTAAAACCTAATTAATGGGAATTATCATGGATTGATTTCAAATTTCGAAAATATAACTATTGGTTGAAACATCTGAGGGAATTATTCGAAAGCAAGGTACCCCATGTTGATATTTTGGTTAACCATATACCTAGGAAAAGAGACTCACCATTCGTGTGTTGATGTTATAAGGTTGGAAGGAACGTCCTAATTTGTCCTTGTTTGTCTATTGTTTGTGCTTACATGCATACATGCATACATTTGCATCTCATATCATTAATCCTCTCTGGCTCACAGCCCTGGATTACGATAGTTCAAAAGCTTACAATCCGACCTACGCCGGAGATGAGATATCTACCAACGACTCAATCACTTGCTCACCAAGAACAATGGAGCCCGAACAAATTCAAAGAATGGTGGATGAAGCCCTCAATGCCAAGATGGAAGAAATAAAAAGGCCCTAGCTGAGACCATGAGGAACCAATTGACTGCAATCTTAGAGAATCATGCCAAGGCTTCTGCTAGCACTGAGAAGCTAAAGGACAAAGGGAAGACGAAAGTTAATGAAGTGGTTTTTGATGATGAAAAGGTGATCATTGATGATGATGATTGAGCCCAATACTACCAAGATCCTCAAGACAAAAAGGAGTCAAAGGTTGTTGAGAAGGCAACTATTGAAAAGACCGAGACATCTGATATTGAAAAGATGATTGCAGATTTAGAAAAGAAATTTGAGAAGAAATTGAAAACCGAAGAGGTGTCCAAGATAGACAAACTATTTGAACAAGATGATGAGGTCCCTTATAAATTCAAGATGCCATCATTTGCTAAGTACAATGGCACTAGAAATCCTCATCTCCATGTGAAACAATATATCACTGCCATGTAGTCTACCCGAGCTACTAAGGCTCAAACTCTAATTCATGCTCTCATTGGATCCTGCTGTCCAAAATTGGTTCAATACCTTAGATGATGGAACACAAAAGAGTTGGGATCTACTTTACAAAGCCTTCATCCAACAATATGGATACAATGTTGAAATGGAAGTTACCTTGATGGAAGTAGAGTCCATTAGGCAAAGACCGTATGAGAATTTTGTAGATTATGTCAATAGATGGAGAAACAAGGCTGCTTTGCTCAAGAAAAGGCCCGATGAATCTGATCAAATAAGGATGATCGTGAGAGGTGTCCTGCCCAATCTTCGCGAAAGGATGTCTCACACCCTTATAAGGGACTTTAAAGATCTTCTCCAAGCTGGTCTACAAATTGAAGAATGGGAAAGGGAGAAGAATCGCTTTTCAATAAGAAGGAATGAGAAAGGGAACAACCAGCCTAACAATCAAAGCACACAAAAAGAAGTTGATGTTAATGTAACTGGTCAAGGGAATAAAAGACAATTCTCAAAATTGGGGAAACCTCTATCTTGGGTTTTTAGCAAGCTGCAAAAGAAAGGGTTGTTACAACCGTTAGCTCCTCGACCTCTACATAATTCACTGCCACCAAACTTCAATGCCGAGGCCTTCTGTCAATTTCATCAAATGCAAGGGCATGAAACAGATAAATGTGCTCGTCTAAGGCATGAGATTCAAGACCTAATCGATAGTGGCAAACTACCTGAGCCCGATAAGCCCAACACCAAAGACAATCCGTTACCAAGGTTCAATAGAGTACCTCCACCGGCAACCTTCATGGTGGGAAAAGGATTGGAAGAAGATTTTGTTTTATCATCCTTTCAAGATGGGGATATTGAAGATGTGAAAGGAAAAGAAGCCTAACTCAATGAACTTTCCTTAGCTTGAATGTTGCTTTTCAATCTTACTTTCTTTAATATTTGGAACTATTGTGTTTTTCAAATTTAAATTTGTTTGAATAAATTATTTTTATCATAAATTGGTTCATTTTGGTGCTCAACCAATGAGGAATTTAGCTTGATGTTTATAAAATAATGTGTCTAGGCATCATGACTCGAATGACTTTACTAGATGAGGGAATTACTCTATAGCATTGAATTATGTATGCTTACTTAGAGAGGGCTCCTGCATAATTATCTTTGTCTAGGTCTTAGTCAGTCTTAGAACATGCTTTGACAAATTTTCGAGGTAAAATTGAACTCTGCTTATTTAAGGGAGAAATGATCTAGGCATTGTTTGATAAGCCAACAACTAGTATCCACCCTATTAAATATCAATCCCTAGTTGTCCCTTTGAGCCTTCATAAAATTTTAGCTTTCTTTTCATTGGCATACAAACCTCAATAACCTACCCTGAGCTGTTGTGATACTTTTGAAAAGTCTTATGATCACTAAGATGAAGAGGCAAGAAGATCAAAGAAAGAAATGAATAGTCAAGACTATGAAGATAGTTGAAGTTCTCAAGACCATAAGGGTAGTTGATGTAGTTGAAGTTCCCTTAATGTCTCCAATATATCAAGACAACATCAACATTAGAGTAACAAATGATTTATCCCTATTAAAGAAGATTTATGTTACTCCACTCATCCATTGTTGGAAGCCCAAGTTAGTACAAACCAAGACAACTTTTTTTAGAGCTAAAAAAAACAAAGAAGAAAACAAAAGAAGAAAACAAAAGAAAAACATAAAAAAAAAGGAAGAAAAAAAAAGAAAAGGAAGAAAGATAAAATCTAAAAAGGTGGTTGAGAAAGCCAACTGAGTTCTCTTTTACCTAAGCAGCAAAAGGCTTCCATTTGGACAGTCTGACTTAAATTGGTCCAACCCAACCAAAGATTCAATCCAAATCAAAGGGAAAGGAGAAAGACCATCCAATTCTTAAAAGTTCTATACTTGACAGTCCTACAATGAAGAAGGACAAAATGATAAAATAAAGAGAAGAGTAAGGAAAGAGAAAGAAAAGGGAAGATTAAGGAAAACAAAGAGAAAGAAAAGGGAAGAGTAAGAGAAATAAAGAAAAGGGAGAAGAAGAAAAGAAATGAATTTGGGAACCAAGGGCAAAAACTATCCTAATCAAGATCCAGATTAATGCAAAGAAGATAGAAAGAATTTGGAGTCTAGCAAGATTACTCCCAACTACCTAAAGTTCAAACAAGAAAATTGTAATGTGAAGGTTTGTCCTTTGTGTCACACCAGCTCCAATCTCAAAATGGCCTTCATTTAAACCCGTGTCCCTTATAGACCCCATTTCAAGCCTATCAAAGACCTGTTGATCTCTCTTGGTAGATAGAGTCTATTAGTGGAGATAGTTTGGATAAGCATGCATATGAGATAGAAAATATTTAAACTCAAATGAGACCTTTGGCCAAGTAATGTGTATGTGCCTATCTGAAGTGCAACAATTCTTGCTTAAATAGAAATGATTCCCGAGTTTAGTACGGTAACTAGGGTTGTCATGTTATAGATATGTTAATTTGGAAAATCAAGTCCTGAGGTACATTGACATTAATTTTGCAAAGCCAACATTTTATTTCAAAATCAAAATTCAAAAAAAAATGTTTTGTCATACAAAGCCTTCAAGTTAAGGGAAGTATGTTGAATCTCAAAAGGACATATTGGGCAAAGGAAATGATTATTGGCAAGCTGCCAATTGACATGCTGAAACATAATTCGAAATGGATGCATCCTTGACTCTACCATTAGGGGTCTCTACCACTCATGTTCTCAACATATAGAAGATAAAAGCCATAAATGCAAAGCTTTCAATCATTCCAATGCAAGACTTGAACAAGCGTCAAAACGGAACCAATGAGAACACTTCTGCTGATCACCTCGGTCTGTGAGTCAATGGAACAAGTGTAAGTATTATTCATGCATACATGAGCATATCACATCGTACTTTCTTGTATTGTCTATTCTTTATCAAAGTGAACAGCAAACACTCTGTGAAGTGAAGAATCAAAAGAAGATGTCAAATCAGGAGGGCATGGAAAGCCCATTGCTTGAGAAAGCTCCAGTAATTTTTTTTCAAAGAGAAGAAATGCATGCTTGTGTTAAGAACTAGACAAGAAAAACATCAATCAAAGCTTGCATGAAAAAAATCTTTGGTTTGAGTCTACACAGGGGGCAAAGTTTCTCCTTTTCAATTTTTTGGGTTTATATACCAAATATCTTTAAACTCACTTACAAATATTTTGCCGCACAGGGGGGCAGGGAGAGGATATAAGGTCCAATTAAAAATAGCTAAATCTTTGCAAAAAGGAAGAACAAAAGAATGGAACAAATATAAGTCTCAAAAGAATGAAGGTGCAAAAGACAAAAGACCAATCCAGCTAAAAGATCTAAAGCCAGGGTAAAGACCCGACCAATGGATAAAGACCCATGTTTCAAGGGTAAAGACCCAATCTCAAAGGATGAAGATCCATTTGCAAGGGTGAAGACCCGATCTCAAAGAATAAAGATCCATTTTTCAAGGGTAAAGACTCGATGTCAAAAGATGAAGATTCATTTTCAAGGATGAAGATCCATTTGCAAGGGTGAAGACCCAATCTCCAAGGATGAAGATCCATTTTGAGGGTGAAGAATCACAATGCATAGAATAGCCGGAGCAGTCAGACTTCTCAACTGATAAAAGGTTAGTCAAATTCACTCTCAGGTCCAAGTACCCAAATCAAATCTAATCTCGGGTCCTAGTACCCAAATTAAATCAAAATCAATTCAAATCTCAAGTCAAAGTACCCAGGTTAGGATCGAGTATCCCAATCAAGTTTAGGATCTAGTATCCAAATCAAGTTAGGATTGAGTATCCCAATCCAATTTCGAATCGAGTACTCAAATCCGATTTAGGATCGAGTATCCAAATCCATTTAGGATCGAGTATCCCAATCAAGTTTAGGATCGAGTATCCGAATCCAGTTAAGATAGAGTGTCCGAATCCAGTTAGGATCGAGTATCCCAATCCAATTTAGGATTGAGTATCCAAATCCAGTTAGGATTGAGTATCCCAATCCAATTTAGGATCGAGTATCCAAAGCCAATTTAGGATCGAGTATCCAAATTTGATTTAGGATCAAGTATCCAAATCAAGTTTAGGATTGAGTATCCCAATCCAGTTTAGGATCGAGTATCCAAAGCCAATTTAGGATCGGGTATCGAAATTCAATTTAGGATCGAGTATCCAAATCCAGTTTAGGATCGAGTATCCAAATCCAATTAGGATCGAATGCCCGAATACAGTTAGGATCGAGTATCCCAATCCAATTTAGGATCGAGTATCCAAATCTAGTTAGGATCGAGTATCCCAATCCAGTTTAGGATTGAGTATCCAAAGCCAATTTAGGATCGAGTATCCAATTCGATTTAGGATCGAGTATCCAAATCTAATTTAGGTTTGAGTATCCAAATCCAATTTATGATTGAGTATCCAAATCCAGTTAGGATCGAGTATCAGAATCCAGTTTAGGATCGAGTACCAAAATCCAGATAGGATCGAGTATTCAAGTCTAGTTTAGGATCGAGTGTCCAAATCTCTCGGGTCCAGAAACCAAAACCTCAAAGATTAAGTCTTATTGCTTTTTACTCTCTTTCACTAAGGTTTCATATCATTCAAGTAGGGGCAAACTGTAGACCCTTAATTTTTGACCCAATCCAATCTAATATGTTTTATTAAGCCCAAAATGATTTTTGTTGTCTAATTGGTCCAAAATAATTTTAATTAAATAATTTTTACCTTAGTATTTAATTTTTATTGATAAAAAATGAAAATAAACAAATAAAAATTAAAAATTAAAAATAAAAATAAAATCGAAGTCGAAAAAAAAAATCGGCAGCGAAAAGTGGTCGCGCGGGCCCGTCGGCGCAGCAGCTACTCACCCACAAGCTTGTGGGCGTTTCGCCCGCAGGGATTTCCTGGGGGCGAGTTATTTCGCTCGCAGGAAATTTCTACGAGTGAAATAACTTTTTTTATTTCGCCCGCAGGAATTTCCTGTGGGCTGGCATGCCCACTGGTTTCAAAAATTTTGCACTGGCCCGGCTGCCACAGTTTTTGCCAGCGCAAAATTTTTCAACGCAATTTTTTGAAACCTAATCCAATTAGGTTTTAATTTCTTTTTTTTATTAATATTACTTACCTTAATTAATTAGGAATAAATAACCTTAAACCACTATAAATAAGGACCAAAGGCATTGAAATTAGGGGTGGCTGAGAGAGAGGAAATCCAAAGGGAGTTTGGAAAGTTTTAAACCAAATCAAGGAAGGAAAAGAATAAATTCAATTTAAATCTTTCCTGGACAGCAGCATCACGAGAAAAGGGATTCCAAAGGCAAAAAAGGTTTGTCTTTGGAGCTAGTTCATCCAGGAAGAAGCAATTTTGGAGCAACTTACAAAAGAAGGTATGAAATTCTAAATTCTAATTTTTTAACACAGTAGCTAAACTAGGGTTTTTTGTGTTTTTCAAAAGTTAAAATCTTAGAACTTTAATTTAGTTTTCCAAAGTTAAAACACTAAATTGTGACCTTTTTTTTATAAAAAGACTTAAAATTATTATTTTTTCTTCTTAAAAACCTTAAAACTCTAATTGAACATATTTTTCAACAAAACCAAAATCAAATTCTATTTCTTTTAAGATTTTAAAGTAGGTTCTATTTCATTCAAAAAACCTTAAAAAACATCTTTTCTACTTATAAAAACTTCAATCCGTTTGTTTAAATTCATAAAAATTCATAAAATTATCAAATTGATTTCTAAAATCCTAATTCAAATCTTTTACCCGTGACCTAAATTCTAAAACCCTAAAATTCAAGATTCAACTTTTAAACCTAAAATAATGAGCCCTAATCCTTTTAAAACCTTAAACCCTAATTTTTATGAACCCTAATTCTTTTAAAACATTGAAAACCATAAAAACATAAAAACTCTAAAATTACATAGTAGCTTACATCACTATTTAAAACCATGAATTAAAAAGTATTTCAAAGTGTCGAAAACCCTAGTTTCATGATTTCACCATTCAAACCTTAATTTGTTTAATCAAAGAGTCTTACCAACCTTTTAAAACATAAAACCATAACCTATTTTAATTCCATAAAAAGTCACAGTAGCTATAATTGAACTTTTATTTGCTTTATTCAACTCCATATTTACTTATACCTTGATTTATCTCTTATGCTTTAATCTATTTAATTTCAATACTTGATTTATTTAATTTATCATGGATGGATGTTTATTTTATTGATATTTAAATACTTTTGATGAATGATTTATTTATGATGAATGATTATTTACTTTTATCAATCAATTTAGATTTCCAAAAGTTGTAAGAGGTATGTTTCCACTCGGTGGGTACCTCGTTATTTAAACATCATGTAATTTAATTTGCTTTTCTATTTTAGAACTTATGTAAAGGGCATGTTTCTACCTTTTGGTGGGTGTCCTATCTAGGCATGTGATGTAAGGATATGTTTTCATCCTTGGATGGGTGTCCATTTATTTGTTTTGGTTTGTTTGGACATTGCTTTGATTTTAATATATTGATGCTTTCTTTTAATTATTGTGTGTAATATGGATAATGTTATTATACTTAAAAATTTTATAATATTAAGACCTGTAAAGGAGGCCGGTTCCAATGAACCGGGCATTGTGGGGGTGCTGGGCCATTTCTCACCTTCCCCACACGTACCCAACTTTTCGAACCCATTAAGAGGTTGGGGATTCCTTAGGAATCGAGTCATCCACCCCTTTCTTTTTCCTGGCCCGTCCGGGTGGCGACTCCATTTTCTCCGGACTGAGGTCCGTGTTCTCGAAGGCCTTGAGCCTAAACAATGCCGAAGTCGCAAGAACCATTCCACCGGGACCTAAGGACAATTCTAGGTTTTGGACCTAAGGAAAATTTGGGTTCTGGACCTGAGCTATGTTCTAGACTTAAGAAAGATTCTATGTTCTGGACCTAAAGATAATTTGGGTTCTGGACTTGAGTTAAGTTCTGGACTTAAAAAAGATTCTAGATTCTGGACCTAAGGGTAATTTGGGTTTTGGACACCTGCTAAGTTCTTGGACTTACAAAAAATTCTAGGTTCTGGACCTAAGGAAAATTTGTGTTCTGGACCCGAGTTAAGTTCTGGACTTAAAAGAGATTCAAGGTTCTGGACCTAAGGGTAATTTGGGTTCTGGACCCGAGCTAAGTTCTTGGACTTAGAAATAATTCTAGGTTTTGGACCTAAAGAAAATTTGGGTTCTAGACCTGAGCTAAGTTCTGGACTTAAGAAAGATTCTAGGTTCTGAACCTAAGGATAATTTGGGTTCTGGACCCGAGCTAAGTTCTGGACTTAGAAAAAGATTCTAGGTTCTGGACCTAAGGGTAATTTGGGTTATGGACCCGAGCTAATAATTTTTTATTTCAAAAAGTTTGGCTAGTTTTTATGCACGTCTTCTCCTTTTTTTTTCCACGCAAGCAGTTGAAGGATTAAATTGAATAACTGAATTTACTGTTTATTTACTATGTAGTCACTGTTCATACACTAATTACTATTCATAAATATTAAATTTACTATTCGAAAATATTAGCAAATAGTATTTACTATTTAAAATAGTAATTTACTATTCATCAATAGTAATATACTATTCATGAACAGTAAACTTACTTTTGATTTTTTTTTCCTTGCTGTTTCTCTATAAAAACCCACGACTCCTTCATTTCATTTCACAGCTAAATCTCAATTTCTATAATTCTCTCAAATTTATTCAAATTTAGCACATAGTTTATAAAATAATGCATGCTTCAAGGTCAGGTACTCATTCTAATGCCGAGTTATTGGTGTTTATTCAGCATCATGAAGATGAAAATATAGATATACTAGCCGAGATGCCGCTTCACCGAAGTTCAAACTAAAAGAGCGCAGTAATTATTTTTCCTTTTCTTTTCTCTTGATTTTTCGTCTTCCTGTGTTTTTTTTATGATTTTTTTTTATTTTTTGGTTTGATTTTTTTTTCTTTTTTTTCTTCACAGATTTGGCTTTAGGAGTGTCTTTATTTGCTTGATACTCCATCCATGGATTTTGCCAGATATCTGCCACATCATCATTCTGCTAGGAAGCTACTCCATCCTGCTTCTTCATATGCTGACTGGGTTGACTGGATCCACTCACGGGCTGAAGTCAATATCCATTGGTTGGTACCTTGGTGAAAGATTTCTCGTATCACCATGTGGACATACTTGATGTACGTTCCCCTTGCTGCTCTTCGTCAAGGTACATGCTATGATCTTCGCCGACTTGGCCGCCAGTATGGAGCTGGGCCTCGTGATTCTGACTTTACTCCCGACTTAGACATGCCTTGCTTGACTGAAGCCTACTTGGATCGGCTGAGGCAAAGCTGGCCTGTATGTTACATTTATAGACTGCCATAGATTTTACATTTGTCAATTCAGAAAGGGTATTGTTAAGATGAAAAAATAATTAAAGTAATAAAAGATGCTTCTTTTCAATTTAAAATTTGTCATCACCTTTTGCTATTGTGTTTATTTATTTCATCCATATCTTGTCAAATACTTATAACAGCGTACATAGACCAATTTTAAAATTAATTATGTTTTATTAAATTGGGGAACAACTAAACATAAAGCCAGTATACACAAGATTACTCATGTTGCCAACTAGCCCTTTCGGGTTTTCTAATTGATGATTTTCTCCCATTTAGCCCTAATTGTTGCCTAGCCTGCCCTTTTGGTTTTTCGGGACTAGCGAACTGCTCTAACTTTTGCCTAGGCCACTCTTTTTTGGTTTTCAACCTAGCGAGCTCTTTTTTTATATCATACATAAAACCTCTTCAACCTGTCAATGTTTACTGGCTCACTAAATTCGTTCCCGTCCATGTCTTATAACTTCACCGCACCTTTGTTCATGACTTGTTTCATGACATCTGGCCCTTCCTAGCCAGGCCTAAACTTCCCTCTTGGATAAGATACATTAGGCTTACATTGCTTCAACACCAAATCCCCAACTCTGAATTTTCTTATTTTAACCATTCTATTGTAGGCCCGAGCTATCTTCTTTTGATACAGTTGGTGATGATGCAACGCTTTTAACCTTCTCTCTTCTAGTAAAGCTAACTGTGTGTATCTGCTCGCTACCCATTCTGATTCAGGCAGTTCGGCTTCCAAGACTACACTTAATGACTTGATTTCTATTTCAATTGGCAACACTGCTTCCATCCCGTAAACCAAAGAGAACGGTGTCATTCCAGTAGGTGTTCGCACACTTGTCCTATATTCCCATAAAGCAAAGGGAAGCATCTCTGATCAATCCCTATAAGTCTTGGTCATCTTGGACAGAATTTGCTTAATTGTCTTGTTTGTTGCTTCTACTGCACCATTAGTATTTTGAGAATAAATCCTTAACTGCACCATTAGTACTGTACCCCCATTGTCTAATATCACACTGTGCAGGACCCCGTACCGGCAGATGAGGTTCTTTTCAATAAATCTAGCCTTTTGAATTGCACCAAGTTTTTTAAAGGATTTGGCTTCAACCCATTTTGAAAAATAATCTACTGCTACCACAATGAAATGGTGACCGTTTGAAGCTGTCAGATGTATCTCTCCTATAATGTCGATACCCCAGGTGGCAAATGGCCAGGGTGAAGACATAGAATGTAATTCCTTAGGAGGCATGTGATTCAAGTTACAATACTGTGAGCGGGGATTTTTGCCCCCACTCCTGGTGGAATGGTTCTTGTTACTTCAGCACTGTTTAGGCTCGGGGCCTTAGAGAACACGGACCTAAGTTTGGAGAAAATGGAGTCGCCACCCGGACGGGCCCAAAAAAAAGAAATGGGTGGATGACTCGATTCCTATGGAATCCCCAACCCCTTAATGGGTTCGAAAAGTTGGGTACGTGTGGGGAAGGTGAGAAATGTCCCAGTACCCCCACAACGCCCGGTTCATTGGAACCAGCCTCCTTTACAGGTCTTAATATTATAAAATTCTTAAGCATAGCAATATTATCCATATTACACAATAATTAAAAGAAAGCATCATTATATTAAAATCAAAGCAACGTCCAAACAAAGCAAATAAATGGACACCCATCCAAGGATGGAAACATGTCCATACATCATATGCCTAAATAGGACACCCATCGAAAGGTAGAAACATGCCCTTTACATTGGTTCTAAAATAGAAAAGCAAATTAAATTACATGATATTTAACTATTGAGGTACTCACCAAGTGGAAACATACCTCTTACAACATTTGGAAATGTAAATAAATTGATAAGAGTAAATAACCATTCATAATAAATAAATTATTCATCAAAGGTATTAAATATCAATAAAAAGTAAACATCCATCCATGATAAATAAAATAAACCAAGCATTGAATTTAAATAAATTAAAGCATAAGAAATAAAACAAAGCATGATCAAATATGGAATTGAATAAGGTAAATAAAAATCCAAATTATAGCTACTGTTTTCATTTAGGGTTCTTTATCTCATGTGTTAAGGTTTTGGAATTCATAAAATTAGGCTACTGTGACTTTTTATGGAATTAAAATAGATTGTGGTTTTATGTTTTAAAAGATTGGTAAGACTCTTTGATTAAACAAATTAAGGTTTGAATGGTGAAATCATGAAACTAGGGTTTTAGACACTTTAAAATACGTTTGATTCATGGTTTTAAATGTTGATTTCAAGCTTACTGTGTAAATTTAAAATATTTATGTTTTTATGGTTTTTAATGTTTTAAAGGATTAAGGTTTAGAAAAAGTTAGGGTTTAAGGTTTTAAAGGGGTTAAAGTTTACTATTTTAAGTTTAGAAGTTGAATTTTGGGTTCAGTGTTTTAGAATATAGGGTTTCGATGATGCATGATTTTTAGGATTTGGAAAAAAGCAATTGAAGATTTTATAGAATTTTATGAAAATAAACCAACTATTTAAAATTTATAAACCAAAAAAAGATATTTTTAAAGCTTTTGGGAAAGTAACAGAACACAATTTTTAGTTTGGGAAATTTGGAAAACAAATTTTGGTTTTGGAGTTTTGAAGAAATAAATCTAATAACTTTAAACTTTTAGAAAATAAAGCCACAATTTAAGATTTTCAAATCTTACAAAAGGGTGAATTGAGGTTATAAAGTTTTTAATCTAAAAGAAACCAAAGGATGATTAAGCTACTGTGAAAAAAAAAAAGAAAAAGGAATTAAGAATTCAAACCTTATTTTGTTAGTTACACCAAAATTGCTTCTTTGAGGAACAAAGTCAAAGACAAGTCTTTTTGCCTTTGAATTGCTTAAATAATTTTTTTGCTCCTTCAAAAAACCAACTTAATTCAAGCTGATTTCCTTCACGGATTTGGATCCACCTTTTCAAGCTACTATCCAATTTTTTTTTTATTTTCGGCCTCCCTTTATTTCATTGCCTTTGGTCCTTATTTATAGAGATTTCATATGGTTTATTCCTAATTAATCACAGCAAATAATATTGATAAGAAAAGAAAACTGAAACCTAATTTTATTAGGTTTCGAAATATTTGCGTCGGAAAAATTGCGCTGCCGAAAAAAATTGCCGCAGGAAAAAATGCGCTGGTGTTAAACAAATGATCTCAATTTTGATCCTTGACAACTCAAATTGAATGATACATTTAACATGTGTTTGAAGAATCTTGTTGCAGGCTTAGGTTGCTTCAAATAAAGCTGAACAGGACACTTATAGCAGTCGCACAAGACCTGAATACGACCGCACCATTCAATTAAAGGATGAAACCTTATCACAGTAGGTTTCGCGGTCAGAAACCCGACCTTAGTCTTGACCGCACTTAAAGAAGAGCGACCATCCCAAGTTATGGATGACCGCTACACAAGGAACTCAAATCATTCTAATCACAGTAACATTCGCGGTGACAAGAACGGCGAAGGATACGGCCTCGCTTATCACTTTAGCGACCGCCCGTTTACATTCATGACCGCTCTGCCAATTCAGGATAAATTTGCATTAAGAGACAGTAGTGTTCGCGTCCTCAGGTGCATCCAGAAGTTCGAAGCGAGTATCTCAACTCGACTGCGAGATGTCACCTAGGGCGATCGCGAAATTCAAATTTAGGCGTACATCATTTTTGCCGAGTCAAAGAATGCCACGTGTGATGACTGTTATAAACTCACTTCAACATTCAAAAAAGGGCGACCTCACATTTGTTATGGGCGACCGTCCCGACAACCACAGTATGGGCAAGATTCCTGCTGCAGAGAACTCAAATTCGACCGTTGAAGCATATTTTAAATTCAGCGACTGTACCTTGACCAAGGATAACCACGTATAACAGTAGAGCGACCATCCTTATATGAAGGATGACCGTGAAATGCTTCGGACAGTTTACTAAAGAAGGTCTAAACTGCCAAGACTTTATTCTTACTATCAAAAACGGCTAGTAAGACCACATTGGCTATAAATACATTGCTTCTATAAGAAAAGATGATGAAGTGAAGCAAAAAGAAAAAAAATTCATAGCCAAGCAACAAACTTTCTTTTACTTAAACTTACATTTGAATTGTAATGAATGTTAGGTGTAAGCATTGAAAACACCATTCTATAAGTTTGAGTATGAGCTTGGAAAACACTTGGGTTGTGAGAGTAAGCCTTGTAAAACTCTTGTTTGGGTTGTGAGAGCGAGCCTTTAAAACTCCTTTAAAGGTTCTTGAGTGTAAACCTTAGCAAAACACTTGTGAAGTTAGGTGTGAACTTGTGAAAACACCAAAGTTGGAAGTGAGCTTGTAAAAACTTCAAAGATTAGTGGAACCTTAACAAGTTGTTAAGGAAGTGGATGTAGGATTGAAGTAAATCCGAACCACTATAAATCTTGTGTGTTCTTTCTTTCTTTCATTACTCAACCATTTCTCTATTCCGCATTTCTTGGTTATTGAGTTTTTTTAAATTGTCATTATTTCTTGAGAAAACCAATTCACCCCCCCCCCTCTTGGTTGCCATCTTGGGACAATAATTGGTATCAGAGCCTAAAATTTCTTAAACTTAATTGTGAAATTTGATCCACTATGGCAACTTCTTCTTCATCAAACTCTCATGGTAATCTTAACACTATTCTTAGACCCTACTTTGATGGAACTGATTATTCATACTAGAAACACAAAATGTATTTGTTTCTAGACAGTGAAGGGATTGAACTATGGGCTTTCAGCTTCATGAGTTGAAACCTCCCACTTATGAAGCTGACGGTATTCAAGTTCCACTTCCCAAAGAACAATGGTCAACTACCAATGTCAAAGATCGATTCAAGAACAATAGAGTTGCTTCCATCTTGATGAATTCCATTTCAAGAGAAGAAGGTGGAAGAGTTCAACATTTAACTTATGCACACTACATTTGGAAAACACTCGAAAAATACCATGAAGGTACGACTCAAGTGAGATTCACCAAGAAACAAATGCATGTCCATGAGTATGAGCTATTCAAGATGAAATCAAATGAAAATGTCACCGACATGACCAATCGCTTGCTTGCTATTGTCAATGAACTAAAGAAGTATGGCAAGCTATATGATCAAGGTGATGTAAACAGTAAAATCTTGAGAGCAATAAGAGCTAGAAAAAACTTTGAATTAAAAGTATCATCCATAGAAGAAGCTCATGATCTCAGCACATTAAGAACCGACGAGCTAGTTGGAAAACTACTCACATTTGAGCTACACAGTGAGAAAGAAGAAGATCAAGGTGAAAAAGAAAAAAGAAAACCAATTGCACTCAAAGCAATCAAAGAAGTTGAGAGCTCAAGCAATGAAGGTACTGATGATGAAGATGAAATGGCAATGTTCTCAAAAAGAATCAATGAATGGAAAAGGAAGAAAAGATTACAAGCAAACAAAGGTACACTTCCTAAATTCTCCTTCAAAGATAAAGAAAAGAAAAATGAGGTAAAGTGCTATGAATGTGGAAAAACTGGTCACATTAAATTAGATTGCTTCAAATTAAAGAACAAAAGGAAATGGGATAAAGAAAAGAAAAAGTCTCTCAAAGCCACATGGGATGACTCTTCTTCAAGTGAAGAAGAAGAAGAAGAAGGAATTGCAAACCTGTGTCTCATGGCTAATGAAGATAACTCCAATGAGGTAAGTACTTAATCCTTTGATATAGTAGCACATAATGATATAAATGATATAGATGATAGTGATTTGATTGAGCACGTGAACTTTAAAATACAAAAATATTTTTCTAAAATGATGCTCTATAAAGAGAAAAACTCTAAGTTAGAAAAGGATTTTATATGCTTAAAGAACTCTACCTTAGAATTGAAAACCTCAAATGAATACTTGATAAATACGATAGGAGAGTTAAATAAAAACTCACATGACTTAGAAAAAGTTATTAAAGAAAATGAAACATTGAAGCATGAACTAAAAGAATCAATTTCCAGATTTCATAAAGGAAAGGAAGCATTAAACACATTAATTAATAACCAAAGATCACCTTCCTTAAAATATGGATTAGGATTCAATGGCTCAACCAACATTGCACCAAGCAAACCAACATTTGTAAAAGCATCTACAATTGAAATTTCTGATGTTCATATTAAAGATGCTTGCACCAAGTCTAAAAGTACCAAAAGAACTTCTTATGGTTCACTAGGAAATAAAGCCAAAAATAATTATGCATTTTTGTACACTAAACTTGCACAAAAGAAATCACATACTTGTAGTTGTATGCATAATACTTTAAATACAAAAAGAAAAATGCAGAAGTATAGAATACCATGGCAATGCACATATTGCATGAAATTTAGACACAAAATTTTTTCTTGTTATATAAGAAAGGCTCATCTCAAGTTAGAAGGCACTTTTACTACTAACCATCAAGGACCCAACTTCATGTGGGTACCTAAAAGAAGATGATCACTATTGCCATGCAGGTATGCCTAAAATCTACTATCAACGAAAGCACATGGCTTGTGGATAGTGGATGCTCAAGGCATATGACTGGAAATGCAAAGCTCTTTACAAGTATTGCCTACAAACATGAAGGTAATGTAACTTTTGGAAACAATGCTAAAGGTAAAATTCTTGGTGTTGGCTCCATTGGTTCTGTAACACCCCGATACCCTATATAAATACTATACATATACCTATTATACATACAGTAAGTATATAAAGTATAAGGTTGCTACTTTTCGTTACCTTTTAAAACCTGTAAAAGAATTCCAAACCATAATACATTAATCCAAATAACATTTACCAAATCATTATCTTTATCAAAAACTTCATTTATACATATAGTTACTTTCTCGTCATAAATACATCAATACAAAAATTATACATGTATGCATTACCCTCTAGTTGGTCTCGACAAACTTTTACTCTTCTTGTGGCATAACGAAAGACTTCATATCCTTCACCTATTTACCTGCGCGAATACACACCCGCGCTAAGCCCGAGAGCTTAGTAGTCCAAACATAAAATATAAACATATAGTATAGAAGTATTAACATATAATGATATATCAATTCAATGTATAATTAATTCTTATCATATCTTCTTTTCTTTTTTAATTGCATCTTTCATATATCCTAGCCAATTTTCTATATGATGTACATGTATACATTTTATTATCACCAACCCCAATGCATCACCAAAACTCAAAACCAATATATTAATACACCCACATTATATATATCATACCAATCATTATTGCAATACAACATTATATATCATATCAATCATTATTGCAATACACACATTACATATCATATCAATCACTATTGCAATATACACATTACATATCATACCAATCATGAATCATTGTTAATACTCACAATCAGTATTCCAATACTTGTATTTCACATTAACAACAAAGACAGACTCTGCACACAATTAGTAAAGATCATACTCAATAAACAATATTTCGTGAATAGTCCGTTTCATCATATAAGTAATATTAACATTTCCTTACATTAAAACAACATTTATGTTATACATAAAACCTAGACACCTATGGGCCCATCAAGTGCTTAATACGATATTCAGAATTCAGAGTTACTGCTTTGGCTCATAAACACCATTATCAAGCTCGTAAGCAACATATACATATATATATCTCTATCCATGGATAGCGTAACAGACCCGGTCTCTTGGATCATCAACTCATCTAACTCGAGGATATCCTCAACCCGGCAAGACTGTTACAAATCAAATATCTCATAATATCAATTATCATAGTGTAACAGACCCAGTCTCTTGGACCTCAATTCAACTCAATTTGAAGAGATCCTCAACCCGGCAAGACTGTTACCTTTCATTAAATAGGCATGCCTCCAAAAAACCAGAACTCTGAAATTGAATATCATATTAAGCATACACTTATTTCATTATTCATTTCATCATCAATATCATTCACAATTCTCATCATCATTTAGGCAAACATGCCTCATATGTCTCAATTGAATTGTCATAGCCAATCACAATGGCTTCACAACATATCATATCTCAATCCATATGATACATATAACATCATTAATATAACACTTCAAAATATATTATTCATATGATACATTGCCATTCACAATGCATATAGCATAACCTTTCATCATTTCTCAAAACACATTAACACCATTCATTATTAGAGCATTTATCATAACAAATTGCACATACCTTAAGAATGATCCTCATTTCTTCCTACTTTTCCCATTTCATATTTCATCCTTTATATATATATATATATATAGCAAATTACATTATTCATTTACATCCACAATATAATAGAGTATTTAACACATTCATCCAAATGTGTTAAGGTTCAAAAACATATAAGGACATACAATCAAATAGGGTTCATGCTTACCTTTTTAATGATCTTCACATCCTTCACATCATTCAATCATCACCTTAATCCAATTATATTAACAATATAGTAAACCACTTAACACATTTGCAAACAAATGTGTTAAGCCTCAAATCATGTAAATAAATACAATCATATGTATTGGTACTTACCTCAAGAACTATTCTCATCAATCTATACATTTCTTTTTTCCAATAATTCTCCACATTTAGGTTAATGCAACCCAATGTCTTCAAAACCTAATCCAAAGATCATTATTCATAGCTTTAGAATCATCCACATATATTTGATTAGGGCATTCTTTGTTTTAGACATGTTTAAAGTGTTTATATTTAGGTTTAGGTACCACAATACCTTTGAAGAATCAAAGCCATGTTAAAAGAACAAAGAATAAAAACATTAACTAACAAATTTGAGGGACACGGGCAGCTCACTTGAGGGACACGGTTAGGGCAATTCAACCTCTTCACAATCTAATCCAAAAGAAATATTAGCAAAATGACCATATGAATAGTACATTCTGGTTTTAGACTCCATTTTATCCTTATTTTGAAAAATTGTATAAAATAATCTAATTGACTAAAAATTCTAAAATTTTTACAGAATTTAGTTTTGTATCTTAAAATCATTCCTTTAAAATTTCAGATCAAACTGAACACAGAATCTTGGTCAAATAGTTCACCTAACCAGACTGCCCCAATTGCCCTGCATCCTGGCAGCAGTTCTGAACTTTGTGAATTCCATAAATCAAATTCAATCAACGTGGTTCAAAATTATTTTTCTCAAATACTAGACTCACTAAGAAACAACATATCCAAAATTAAATTGGATATGATTTTTCTACATTTTATTAAAAATCCCGAAATATAGCTGTCTCAGTTAAGGTACCTGCTGGAACAGGTCTAATAAAAATAATCTTTCTAAACTCATAACCATTCCAAAATCGAATCAACATATTTTTCAGTCATTCTAGACTCATAGAGGCACAACATATCAAAAATTCACTTCAAGAACATTTTTCTATAATTAATTAAAAATCATACAAGTCACAGCCTTTACTAATTGTAAAACAGAAAAAAAAATTCACTAAACACAACTCTTACTCTTCCATCACCAACACCAACCTAGCTTCTTATCTTTAATTCCATTTCAACACTTTTACACACACCATACACAAACACACTCCATTAAACTCAAACAAAATTCCAAATAGAACAAGAGAAATCAAGAGAAAACTTACTTTAAATGAAGAAATTCCACAAATCTTTAACCAAAACCCTTGATTCCTTCTTCAATTTGAGTTTAGAAATCAAAACAATACTTTGCTCTCTTCCCTCTTTGGATAGCCGGCCAACACACTTGAAGAAGAAGAGAAAATGATGAAGAAACACAAAGTCAACACTCATTAAATACCCATCCAAAAGAAAATTACTATAATACCCTCATACACTTATTAATTCCCTTTGTTATTTCTTGCGCACTTTGGTAATTTCACAAATACCAATTTAAATATCTTCTTTAAATCTCCTCCACACAATCCAACAAGAAAAATTACTCAATTACCCTTTTCCATTTATTCTAACTCTCTTTTCCCTTATGTGCCCTTTTTAGTAATTTCACACTCACACAATAAATATCCTCCTCCATTGACTCTCTATTTGACTTATGTATATGTTAATTATACTTCCATATATGCAACATATACACTTTCTTTACAAACTCTTTTCTCTTTCAAATTAACATATACATTCAATCCAATTAAAACAACAATAATATTCAGACTTCTAGGGCATACATTGGGATATTACAATTCTCTCCCCCTTAAATAATTTCGTCCTCGAAATTATCAATACCGTAACAATCCATTCTTAACAAAATACCATCTTAACTTCCATATGAAGTTAATTCAATTCTTAAGTTGTTATATCAACAAATCATTTTATAGTACACTTATACTCCATCTTATCTTTATATTTAATATATTTTGTTCCTTCATCTCTTTGATATTACTCTCTTAGCTTTAGTTTTAGAAATCATTGGTTTATCTCCGAGCATTAACTATGCCATCATCACAATTATTGTCCAAATAGACATTTATCAATCCTCAATGGATAACAAGATCCTTATTTCTCACAAATTGAGTCACTTCTCTAGCATACTTTTTATTTAACTTGCATTTTAGTACATTATCTTTCCATTTATGTTATAAATGTCCAAATCTTTTCCCTTTTTATCATGATTTATAACTACTAACTCCATGTATTCATGTTCAGTCATACTTTAAAATTTTACATCATAAACATTATCATGAAAATAATTATACTCTTAGTACAATTATACCCATTAAATCTTAATAGTGATTCATAATCTTAGCCAAATCTAGATCAATTGATCTATCTATCACAATATACTCACATTCCAATCTTGTTCAATTCCAACCAACCATTAATTTATCCAATTCCTCATGAAAATTCACAATATTCATATATATTTATATATAACCTAATTCCATTAGGGCAAACTTATATACAATTCCTGATCTCTTCTGATCCATATTCAATCAAATTATCATGATAACCAATCATTTCAAATTATCTTAATATAATTCTCATCAATTCTCATAATAATTTCATACCATATTTACTATCAATAGTTCTTTCATTTAGATCTCAAGTCCACTCATTTATTCAGTACATACCATATACATATTCAGTATAACTTTCAATCATATTACCCATAACCTAACACATTTCCATAATTTCCTCTTTCTCTTTTTACCTTCATAATTATAACCAAATTCTTAACATAAAATAATAAGGTACAACTTTATCCATCATAACTTTTAACTATGCTTTTCCAACATAAATTTCAATCTCACTAAATTTGTATTACAATCATTAAATCAAAAATCCAAATCCATGGATAACAAATTAACCGATCAAATATACTGAACAAAACACATGGCTTTAAGAGATTAATATTCAAGCCTGAAACTTTCAAATCAATACTGTTCTTTTCTAAATTTATACCCAATATTCACAAATACAAGACTAAAGTGTATCTCAAGAATGACATATTCCTTCTTCACACTTTTGCTATATCAGAAATCAACACATTCCAACTCCGTTTCAAACCAATTTACATTCGATTACATGATCTTTATCAACTTAATTCAGGTTTTAACAATATCACTATATACATATTCTATCATATGCAATTCTATAAAATTTCTATTCGTCTTTCCATTTCTAATCCAATTACAATTTCTCATAATATAACATTACATAGCACTTTCCATATGTGAATACTTTGGAACTCTAAATATCACATGATCATTAAGTTCAATGCTCATAATAAAATTTCCCTTATCCAATATTATTCAAGTTCATTTATATTCACTTCCATCACACTAATTCTATAATTATTCTACATACATATTTCATAGGTCACTTTTATAATACACTTCACAAATTTGTATATATATCATAATTTCATTCATATAGAAAATTCAATTCACATATCATATACATGTACACACTTAATTAGATGCTCTTATTTGTCATACATTCAATACAATTTTCCTTTATAACTGTAACAACCGTCCCAGTCCACCTACTGAGCCATTCCTATCCGGAGAAACCCTCAGGGCCTCTGGCCTGGGCTGCTACAGTACTAAACTACCCTCACGGCCTTCCAACAGGATTCGCTCATCTGACTTATACCCAAAACACATGAGTGCAAGTCACCTCCCTGAATTGAACTCCTGACCTCCCACTTAAGAGAGTCAGCAAAAATCATCCACTACCATTCCTTCCAATATGATGCAAAGTATTTATTCATACAATACACATATATATACTAACTATAATGGTACTTTACATCTATCTTAACCACATTCCCAATATAACATCTCTTTCACTTTTATCTTTAAAATCATTTAATATATTTCCATATCCATTTTTACCCTTTTCAATATAGTGTCTTTAAATAGTTCATCTTCATTTGCTTATCCATTTTTTTTTAAGACAAATTCTCATACTATCAATCACACTACTCAATTCATAATACTTTCATATGCAATACTAATCATTTCATCTAGCTCATGTATTGCATATACACTAAACCATCAATATCCAAATAATCTTTATCAAATGCCACTAAAACTTTAACTTCTCAACTTACTTCTTCACTCAAACTTCAATTTGCTAAACTCATCTTATATATATATCACAAAACAATATCAAAACATATATTTTTCACAATTATCAAACTCACTTCAACAATTTAAATATCACATATTACCACCATTACATTGAGCTTTCATAATATTCAAACATCTCACATTTCTAACATTGAATTCACCATATTTACATTAAAATAACAATACCAATTTATATATTTACTTAACCAATATCATCTCTTATTCCTTTTTAACAAAACTTTAACTTTACATATCCATTTGTTTACCATTCAATATATATATACATATGTACATTACATCCAATCATATACACATTGAGCCCAATAACCTCTATATATATATATCCCAACTTTAAATAGTCACACTTTGTCTATACTAACCAACTCATTCAATATCCCACCATACTCTACTCATTTTAACAACATACTTTTCAATATTAACCATTCAACATTATTTCCTCTGTCTAGCAAACCCAACATAAACTCTATTATAACGAGATTCAAAGTGTAGAGGAAAGAGTACATACTCTTATCTAAATTTTGATTTCATCTCACGTTCAACTTTATTTCTTTATACTTCAACACATTTAACAATTCACTTTATTTTGTATAAATTTCCATATACATATTCAATCATAACATCTAGACATGCTTCAATCATATCATTTCCAACACTACTCACTGGCATTAATTTCACATTACATTTCACAATTTATTTCTCATAATCAATTAGGCACTATGCCTCAATTATAACTCATTTCCAACATCATTACCAACAATCATGGTTTCTCATCACATCAAAATGGTATACACATATATCATCAACTATATTGAACATTTCATATAACACAAATATTTTACAATTCATATAATGCCACATCCGAGACCAACCTAGGTGTCAATGCATATGCACGTATTACAAATTTCATTTCAAAACTTTTTCTTTTTACTTCTATTTAAACTTTTCAAAACTTTTTTTTTCTATTTATACTCTTCAGAAATTCTCTTTTTAGTTTCACTTAGGCCGAGAATCTCGAACCTAAGCTCTGATACCAAAATAAATGTAACACCCCGATACCCTATATAAATACTATACATATACCTATTATACATACAGTAAGTATATAAAGTATAAGGTTGCTACTTTTCGTTACCTTTTAAAACCTGTAAAAGAATTCCAAACCATAATACATTAATCCAAATAACATTTACCAAATCATTATCTTTATCAAAAACTTCATTTATACATATAGTTACTTTCTCGTCATAAATACATCAATACAAAAATTATACATGTATGCATTACCCTCTAGTTGGTCTCGACAAACTTTTACTCTTCTTGTGGCATAACGAAAGACTTCATATCCTTCACCTATTTACCTGCGCGAATACACACCCGCGCTAAGCCCGAGAGCTTAGTAGTCCAAACATAAAATATAAACATATAGTATAGAAGTATTAACATATAATGATATATCAATTCAATGTATAATTAATTCTTATCATATCTTCTTTTCTTTTTTAATTGCATCTTTCATATATCCTAGCCAATTTTCTATATGATGTACATGTATACATTTTATTATCACCAACCCCAATGCATCACCAAAACTCAAAACCAATATATTAATACACCCACATTATATATATCATACCAATCATTATTGCAATACAACATTATATATCATATCAATCATTATTGCAATACACACATTACATATCATATCAATCACTATTGCAATATACACATTACATATCATACCAATCATGAATCATTGTTAATACTCACAATCAGTATTCCAATACTTGTATTTCACATTAACAACAAAGACAGACTCTGCACACAATTAGTAAAGATCATACTCAATAAACAATATTTCGTGAATAGTCCGTTTCATCATATAAGTAATATTAACATTTCCTTACATTAAAACAACATTTATGTTATACATAAAACCTAGACACCTATGGGCCCATCAAGTGCTTAATACGATATTCAGAATTCAGAGTTACTGCTTTGGCTCATAAACACCATTATCAAGCTCGTAAGCAACATATACATATATATATCTCTATCCATGGATAGCGTAACAGACCCGGTCTCTTGGATCATCAACTCATCTAACTCGAGGATATCCTCAACCCGGCAAGACTGTTACAAATCAAATATCTCATAATATCAATTATCATAGTGTAACAGACCCAGTCTCTTGGACCTCAATTCAACTCAATTTGAAGAGATCCTCAACCCGGCAAGACTGTTACCTTTCATTAAATAGGCATGCCTCCAAAAAACCAGAACTCTGAAATTGAATATCATATTAAGCATACACTTATTTCATTATTCATTTCATCATCAATATCATTCACAATTCTCATCATCATTTAGGCAAACATGCCTCATATGTCTCAATTGAATTGTCATAGCCAATCACAATGGCTTCACAACATATCATATCTCAATCCATATGATACATATAACATCATTAATATAACACTTCAAAATATATTATTCATATGATACATTGCCATTCACAATGCATATAGCATAACCTTTCATCATTTCTCAAAACACATTAACACCATTCATTATTAGAGCATTTATCATAACAAATTGCACATACCTTAAGAATGATCCTCATTTCTTCCTACTTTTCCCATTTCATATTTCATCCTTTATATATATATATATATATATATATAGCAAATTACATTATTCATTTACATCCACAATATAATAGAGTATTTAACACATTCATCCAAATGTGTTAAGGTTCAAAAACATATAAGGACATACAATCAAATAGGGTTCATGCTTACCTTTTTAATGATCTTCACATCCTTCACATCATTCAATCATCACCTTAATCCAATTATATTAACAATATAGTAAACCACTTAACACATTTGCAAACAAATGTGTTAAGCCTCAAATCATGTAAATAAATACAATCATATGTATTGGTACTTACCTCAAGAACTATTCTCATCAATCTATACATTTCTTTTTTCCAATAATTCTCCACATTTAGGTTAATGCAACCCAATGTCTTCAAAACCTAATCCAAAGATCATTATTCATAGCTTTAGAATCATCCACATATATTTGATTAGGGCATTCTTTGTTTTAGACATGTTTAAAGTGTTTATATTTAGGTTTAGGTACCACAATACCTTTGAAGAATCAAAGCCATGTTAAAAGAACAAAGAATAAAAACATTAACTAACAAATTTGAGGGACACGGGCAGCTCACTTGAGGGACACGGTTAGGGCAATTCAACCTCTTCACAATCTAATCCAAAAGAAATATTAGCAAAATGACCATATGAATAGTACATTCTGGTTTTAGACTCCATTTTATCCTTATTTTGAAAAATTGTATAAAATAATCTACTTGACTAAAAATTCTAAAATTTTTACAGAATTTAGTTTTGTATCTTAAAATCATTCCTTTAAAATTTCAGATCAAACTGAACACAGAATCTTGGTCAAATAGTTCACCTAACCAGACTGCCCCAATTGCCCTGCATCCTGGCAGCAGTTCTGAACTTTGTGAATTCCATAAATCAAATTCAATCAACGTGGTTCAAAATTATTTTTCTCAAATACTAGACTCACTAAGAAACAACATATCCAAAATTAAATTGGATATGATTTTTCTACATTTTATTAAAAATCCCGAAATATAGCTGTCTCAGTTAAGGTACCTGCTGGAACAGGTCTAATAAAAATAATCTTTCTAAACTCATAACCATTCCAAAATCGAATCAACATATTTTTCAGTCATTCTAGACTCATAGAGGCACAACATATCAAAAATTCACTTCAAGAACATTTTTCTATAATTAATTAAAAATCATACAAGTCACAGCCTTTACTAATTGTAAAACAGAAAAAAAAATTCACTAAACACAACTCTTACTCTTCCATCACCAACACCAACCTAGCTTCTTATCTTTAATTCCATTTCAACACTTTTACACACACCATACACAAACACACTCCATTAAACTCAAACAAAATTCCAAATAGAACAAGAGAAATCAAGAGAAAACTTACTTTAAATGAAGAAATTCCACAAATCTTTAACCAAAACCCTTGATTCCTTCTTCAATTTGAGTTTAGAAATCAAAACAATACTTTGCTCTCTTCCCTCTTTGGATAGCCGGCCAACACACTTGAAGAAGAAGAGAAAATGATGAAGAAACACAAAGTCAACACTCATTAAATACCCATCCAAAAGAAAATTACTATAATACCCTCATACACTTATTAATTCCCTTTGTTATTTCTTGCGCACTTTGGTAATTTCACAAATACCAATTTAAATATCTTCTTTAAATCTCCTCCACACAATCCAACAAGAAAAATTACTCAATTACCCTTTTCCATTTATTCTAACTCTCTTTTCCCTTATGTGCCCTTTTTAGTAATTTCACACTCACACAATAAATATCCTCCTCCATTGACTCTCTATTTGACTTATGTATATGTTAATTATACTTCCATATATGCAACATATACACTTTCTTTACAAACTCTTTTCTCTTTCAAATTAACATATACATTCAATCCAATTAAAACAACAATAATATTCAGACTTCTAGGGCATACATTGGGATATTACAGGTTCTATTGGTAAAGATTTAATAGAAGATGTATGGCTTGTTGATGGGTTGAAACATAACTTGCTCAGTGTTAGTCAACTTTGTGATAAAGCATACTTTGTCAATTTTGATTCCAAAGAATGCAAGATCACAAATTCAAATGAAATTATCATATTTAAGGGTACTAGAACAAACAACACTTATAATATCAACATACATTCAAATCATGCATTTAAATGTCTAATGTCCACTAATAATGATGCATGGTTATGGCATAGAAGACTAGGACATGCTGGTATGGATCAATTAAAATATATCTGTAATGAAAACTTAGTTGATGGTCTACCAAAGATAAAATATGATAAAGATAGGATTTTTGAACCTTGTCAACATGGTAAGCAACATAAAAGCTCATTTAAATCAAAGAATGTTATAAGCACCTCTAGACCTTTAGAACTCATTCATTTGGATTTATTTGGACCAAATAGAGTTACAAGCTTAGGAGGAAAATTATATGCATTTGTTCTTGTTAATGATTACTCTAGATTCACATGGGTTAATTTCTTAGCTCAAAAGAATGAAGCCTTTAATTACTTCATAACGTTTGTAAAAAGAGTTCAAAATGAAAAAGGATATGTGATCACATCTATTAAAGTGATCATGGCAAAGAATTTGAGAATGAAAATTTTGAAGGTTTTTGTAATGAACTTGGCATTTCACATAATTTTTCTTCTCATAGAACTCCACAGCAAAATGGTGTAGTTGAAAGGAAAAATAGAACTTTAATTGAAATGGCTAGGACAATGCTCAATGAATATGATTTACCATCTTATTTTTGGGTGGAAGCCATTAATACAGCTTGTTACATCACAAATCGTGTTTACAAAAGGCATTTAACTAATAAAACTTCTTATGAGCTACGGAATGGAAGAATTCCCAGAATTGGATATTTTAGAGTATTCGAATGCAAATGCTTCATATTGACTACCAAGGATAATCTTGGAAAATTTTTATCCAAATCAGATGAAGGCATATTTCTAGGATATTCATCATATAGCAAAGCATATAGAGTATTTAACATGAAAACTCTAGTTATAGAAGAAACAATGCATGTTGTTTTTGATGAATCATCTAAACTTGATCAAAAGAAAGGTATTACTTTCAATGACCCTGCAGGTACTCTTGAACCTCTTGAATCTATTGATGCTCCAAAGATCAATCAGTATGAACTTGAAGAAAAGACTCAAGATCTACCTAAGGATTGGCAATATAAGAAAGACCATCCTAAGGAACTAATCATTGGAGAAACATCTAAGGGAGTAATTACTAGATCTAAAATTAATCATATAGATGTTAATTTTGCTTTTGTTTCTCAAATTGAGCCAAAGACTATTGAGGAGGCTTTAAATGATGAAAATTGGATAACTGCAATGCAAGATGAACTTAATCAATTTGAAAGAAATAATGTTTGGCAACTTACTCCTAGACCTACAGATCACTCTATAATAGGATGCAAATGGGTCTATAGGAATAAGCTTGATGAAAATGGTCACATTGTTAGAAATAAAGCAAGATTGGTAACCAAAGGTTATAATCAAGAAGAAGGTATTGACTATGATGAAACTTTTGCCCCTGTAGCCAGATTAGAAGCTATTAGAATATTACTTGCTTTTGCATGTCACATGAACTTTAAACTCTTTCAAATGGATGTTAAAAGTGCATTTCTAAACAGACTTATAAGCGAAGAAGTTTATGCAGAACAACCTCCTGATTTTGAAAACTACAAATTTCCTGATCATGTTTTCAAACTTACCAAAGCTTTATATGGATTGAAACAAGCACCAAGAGCTTGGTATGATAAACTTAGTGCATACTTACTTGAAAATGGTTTTTAAAAAGGAAAAGTTGACACAACTCTCTTTGTTAAAAAGGACAAGCATAACATTTTAATTGTACAAGTTTATGTGGATGACATAATATTTGGAGCTACTAATGAAGCCTTGTGCAAAGAACTTGCTTCTTGTATGACTAGGGAATTTGAAATGAGCATAATGGGTGAACTCAAGTTCTTCCTTGGACTGCAAGTCAAGCAATGTGAAGATGGGATCTTCATCAACCAATCCAAATATACAAAAGAACTCATCAAGAAATTTGGAATGGATTGCTGCAAAACTAGCAAAACTCCTATGAGCACATACTTGAAATTAGGTAAAGATGAAAATGGTAAAGCAGTGGATGAGAAGAAATATTGAGGTATTATCGGATCACTACTTTACTTAACCGCTTCTAGACCTGATATAATGTATAGTGTATGTCTTTGTACTAGATTTCAAACTTGTCCTAAAGAATCACACTTGAATGCCAATAAGAGAATTTTTAAATATTTGAGTGGTACAATACATTTAGGACTTTGATATCCTAAAAACACATCATTTCATATCATAGGCTTTTCAGATGCAGATTATGCTGGTAGTATCTTAGATAGGAAGAGCACTACAGGAGCATGTCACTTTCTTGGTAATTGTCTAGTTTCTTGGCAGAGTAAGAAACAAGCATCGGTTGCTTTATCCACAACGGAAGCCGAATATGTTGCAGCATGTTTTTGTTGCACACAAGTATTATGGATGAAACAACAATTGCTTGACTATGGCAAAGTATTTAACAATATCTCCATTAAATGTGACAACACTAGTGCTATCAATTTGTCTAAAAATCCTATCCAACACTCTAGATCCAAACATATAGATATTAGACATCATTTCTTTAGAGAAAATGTATAAAATCAGAATATAATCCTAGAATTTATAGATACACAAAATCAACTTGCTGATATCTTTACAAAACCCTTGAATGAAGATAGACTTAATGTCATTAAACTTAATTTAGGAATGATTGATGGAATCACTCTGAATTAATAAAAAATTGCCTATCAATGAAGTTTCTTTGTGCATAAACTTTTTGCCTAAACATTAGAAAAATCTTCCATCTTACCTTGACTCTTTCATTTCTGAGTCAGTCGCGTTCCCTCCAGTGTCCTTAGCGATCGCTATCTTGTCTGCCAGAATCATTCAAATAAAAATCTCTGTGCGCAGTTGAGAAAATTTGTGCGCGGACGCAATAATTTGAACAGTTTCGACCGTTACAGACAGTTTCTTCACCCGCGAGCATACTGATATTGCTAATGGCCACTAGACCACATTTCGCGATCCCACCCTTTTAAATCTGCGACCGCACTCTGTACACTCTGCTCGAAATTTTATAACTGTTGGCTGTATGACAGGTCGCAACTCTTAACTTTCAACAGTCATAAACGACTATTTTCTTAATTTCTTCTATTTAAGAGTATGATACATCAAGTTCTTGGATATTTTGCTTCTTACAACATACAAACTTCTCTCGGAATCTCGAAAATCCTCTCAAAATCATCTTCTTCTCAAAACACCCTCTATTTTCCAGTTTTCTTCTTTTTCTTCCTATCCCGATGGCTCCCAAAAAGAAGATAACCTCCAAAGTAAAAGGAAAAGGAAAGAGATCTTTAGGAATCACAATAAGAGAACCAATAGATGATCCTCCATCTCCTCCACAGTCTAGGAGAGGTGAGAAAATTCACAAACCTCACCACCAAACCTTTGAGGAATATGTAAGATATGCCATGCTGAAGAGAAAGAAAGTAGAAGGAACCAAATCTCCTTTTGGTGGGATTCTCTCTGCCCTAAATATCAAGGATGAGATTGAAAGATTATTGGATGTCCTTAGATGGAGAAAATTTGTATTTCCTGAGGAGGTAGGTTATTCCAGTTTAAGCAAGGAATTCCTTATGTCTTTTCAAATTGAGAAGAGTGCTAACTCTGCACTGGAATGGTATGAGGTTAGATTTAAGTTATTTGATCAATACCAAGCCTTAACCCTAGAAGACTTTGGTAAAGTCTGGGACTTTCCTACTGATGGTATAACCTCCTACAATGATCTAACCTTCTCCAACCAAACACTCTCTGCATTCTGGCAAGAAATTTCTCTGGAAACATCTTTTGAAAAAGAATAAAAAACCAGACACATCAAATCCCTCACCCATTGGATGCTTCACAGGATTATCACCTACACCATCCATCAAAGAGCTGATGGGAATGAAAAGGTAACAAAAAGAGACCTCATATTTTTATATGCTTTCACCCACAACATCCAAATGAACACAACCAAGTTCTTGATTGACACCCTCTATCATCATGTAGTTACAAAAACTGGAACCTTCTTGTTATCCTCACAAATAACTCAAATAGCTAGGCACCTGAACCTACTAAATGATCTGAACTTAGCTACATTGAGAAACCCTTTCAATCTTGCCTCTAGTGCCATCACTATTGACTATCTAGAACATGCTGGATGTGTAAGGAAGATTGAAGGTACATATGTGTATTATTTTGGCAAAAAATGAGTTGTGGATAGACAAAAGAAAAGGCCAAGGTACACAATTGAGGAAGAGGGAGACTCTTTGGAAGTTGCTGTGGAATTACCTCCAAAAGCTGCTTCATCAAAAGCTACTCAAGAAACTACCTCATCCTCTGCACAACTCATCCTCAATGCTATCAAATCTCTCTCCAGGAAACTCTCTAGATTCAAGAAAAGTGTCTCCAAGAGATTCCATCACTTGAACAAGAGAATTGACCTTATATCTCACATGCATCATGATCTCTATGATATGCAAGGCAAACTGGACTTGCCTCAATGCAATCTTGAAGATTGGGATATAAGTGATCATACACAAAGTCTTCCTGAAGAAGAAGAGTCTATTAGTACTAGCTCTACCTCTTTTTCTCCTCTTGACAAAGGAAAAGCTCCTTTAGTAGAAGAAGAGATAAATGAGGATGATGATTCTGAATAGTTTGCATTTTCATTTTGTTTTATGTCTTGATATGTTTATTGCTTGATATGTTTACTATTTATTTGTATCTTCCTCTATCTTTTAATAAACAAGATGTTTAGTAGCTTAACTTCTTGCTTTCTGTTATGCAGTTTGCCTATGACAATGGGGGAGAAATAGTAAACAACTTGGAACTTGGAATGATTGTTTAACTAATGCGAGATAATCAAATTATATCAATGCACCAAGATATACTTAACCATGATTCATGCATATGTTAAGGGGGAGCATTAAAACAAATTCATACATTCAACAAATTCATTAGACTTGTTATATTTTTTATTATCATTCCATTTGAATTGTCAAAGTCAAAATGGGGGAGATTGTTAAACAAATGATCTCAATTTTGATCCTTGACAACTCAAATTGAATGATCCATTTAACATGTGTTTGAAGAATCTTGTTGCAGGCTTAGGCTGCTTCAAATAAAGCTGAACAGGACACTTATAGCGATTGCACAAGACCTGAATACGACCACACCATTCAATTAAAGGATGAAACCTTATCACAGTAAGTTTTGCGGTCAGAAACCAGACCTCAGTCGCGACGGCACTTAAAGAAGAGCGACCGTCCCAAGTTATGGACGACCGCTACACAAGGAACTCAAATCATTCTAATCACAGTAAGGTTCGCGGTGACAAGAACGGTGAAGGATACGGCCTCGCTTTTCACTTTAGCGACCGCCCAATTACATTCGCGACCACTCTGCCAATTCAGGAGAAATTTGCTTTAAGAGACAGTAGTGTTCGCGTCCTTAGGTGCATCTAGAAGTTCGACGCGAGTATCTCAACTCGACCTTGGATGTCACCTAGGGCGACCGCGAAATTCATATTTAGGTGGACATCATTTTTTCCCAGTCAAAGAATGCCACGTGTGATGACCGTTATAAACCCACTTCAACATTCAAAAAAGGGCAACCGCACCTTTGTTATGGGCGACCGTCCCGACAACCACATCATGGGCAAGATTCCTGCTGCAGAGCACTCAAATTCGACCATTGAAGCATATTTTAAATTCAGCTACCGTACCTTGACCAAGGATGACAATGTATAATAGTAGAGTGACCATCCTTATATGAAGGATGACCGCGAAATGCTTCAGACAGTTTACTGAAGAAGGTCTAAACTGCCAAGACTTTATTCTCACTATCAAAAACGACTAGTAAGACCACATTGGCTATAAATACATTGCTTCTATAAGAAAAGAAGATGAAGTGAAGCAAAAAGAAAAAAATTTCATAGCCAAGCAACAAACTTTCTTTTACTTAAACTTACATTTGAATTGTAATGAATGTTAGGTGTAAGCATTGAAAACACCATTGTATAAGTTTGAGTGCGAGCTTGGAAAACACTTGGGTTGTGAGAGTAAGCCCTGTAAAACTCTTGTTTGGGTTGTGAGAGCGAGCCTTAAAAACTCCTTTAAAGGTTCTTGAGTGTAAGCCTTAGCAAAACACTTGTGAAGTTAGGTGTGAACTTGTGAAAACACCAAAGTTGGAAGTGAGCTTGTAAAAACTTCAAAGATTAGTGGAACCTTAACAAGTTGTTAAGGAAGTGGATGTAGGATTGAAGTAAATCCGAACCACTATAAATCTTGTGTGTTCTTTCTTTCTTTCATTACTCAACCATTTCTCTATTCCGCATTTCTTGGTTGTTGAGTTTTTTAAATTGTCATTATTTCTTGAGAAAACCAATTCAACCCCCCCTCTTAGTTGCCATCTTGGGACAACAGCTGGCAAAAAAAATTCTGCCGCAGGAGCGGGCATCGCCAGCAGGAAATTCCTGCGGGTGACCATTTTGTTCGCAGGAAAAAATCTGCAGGCGAAATGGCTTGGGCCGGGGAAAATTCCCACGGCCCGCGCTATGATTTTTTTTGTCACCCATTTTTCTGTCGCCGATTTTTATTTTTATTTTTATTTTTTGACTTTTATTTGTTTATTTTTATTTTTTATTAGTAAAATTTAGATACTAAGGCAAAAATTATTTATCAAAAATTATTTTGGACCAATTAGACAACAAAAATCACTTTGGACTAAATAAAACATATTGGACCGGACTGGGTCAAAAATTAAGGTTCTACACATACATCTGACATTATTGGCACTTCTTTACTAACTCAATAGAATCTCTCTCCATGGTCAACCAATAATAACCTTGTCGAATAATCTTCTTACCTAGGGCCAAACCACTCATGTGCGGACCGCAACTTCCCGCATGTATTTCTGACATGATACGCTCAACTTCAGGCTTTCTTCAACATCTCAAATGCACCCCATCAGGCCATCTTTGATATAACTCCCCATGGAAGGTGATGTATTGCAATGACCACCGCCTTATGGCTCTTCTCTCTTTCTTTGTTGCCCTCGGCGGGTATTCTCTTTCCTCCAAACATTGCCTTATAGTATCATACCACGCATCATGGTCTGTGTCAATTTCCATGATTGTCTCATATTTATAGCAAAGAGTTGATGAACTGGTCAAGATCAGAGGCTTAAGGAATAAGCTCATAGGGTTTTCCCATACCGAAGCCAATGTGGCTAGGGCATCAGCCATCTAATTTTCTTCTCTTGATAGGTGTATAAACCTACACTCCTTAAAGTTCTTCTTCATCATGGTCAGGTAATGGTGGTATGGTTTTAATTTTTCCTCTTTCAACTCCCACTCTCCATTTACTTGGGATACTACTAGCAATGAATCGCCATAAACTTCCACCTTATCCACCTTCATAATCATTAGGGTTTCCAAACCAAAAATACAAGCTTCATACTCCACCATATTATTGGTTGCCCTCAATTTCAACTTTTTGGCTAAAGGGATAAGTTCCCCTTCGCGCGATTCTAGTTTAACTCCCAAACCTGCTCCTTTCCTATTTACTGCTCCTTCAAAATACATTTTCCACCCTTGTACTTCAATTGCTTCTAAATGTTCATCCGAAAATTCTAAGATTACCTCTTCACTATCTGGTAATGGTTGTTGGGCCAGGAATTTTGCCACCGCTCTACCTTTGATTGTTTTCCTAGTTACATGCTCAATCTCAAATTCTTCTAATATTATCAACCATCGACCATATTTCTCAATCAAAGAGGGTATTTCCCTTAAGTACTTCATTGGATCTAACCTGGAAATTGCTTGCACACTATACGTTTGAAAGTATTGCCGCAACTTCGTAGAAGACCAAACCACGGCCATACAGGTCTTTTCAATGATACTATAATTAATTTCATAAGGTAGGAGTTTTCTACTCAATTAGTAAACTGCATGCTCAATCCCTGACTCATCTGCTTGGGCTAGCATGGCTCCTATCGACTCTTCTTCTACTACTAAGTATAGTAATAGAGGTTTGCCATGTTTAGGTGGTTTTAAAACAGGTGCATTCAACAAATACTCTTTTATTCGCTAAAAGGCCTTTTGACACTCTTCATTCCATATGACCGGCTGATTCTTTCTAAGCAATTTGAAGATAGGCTCACAGATTGTTGTGAGCTTTGCTATAAATATGCTAATGTATTGTAATTTACCAATGAATCCCCGAACTTCTCTCTCCATCTTAGGGGCTGGCATATCCCTGATTGCTTTAACTTTGTCAAGATCAATCTCAATGCCATTTGGACCAATCACATGTCCTAATAATTTGCCTGAAGTAACACCAAACACACACTTCTTTGGGTTCAATCTTAGCTTATATTTCAAAGCTCTATCAAAGAATAATTCTAAGTTTTGGAAGTGTTGTTCTCTTGCATCCGATTTAACCATCATATCATCAACATATACTTCAACTTCTGTGTGCATCATGTTATGAAATAGTGTGGTGCCATCCTTTGATAGGTTGCTCCAGCATTCTTTAAGCCAAATGGCATCACCCTATAACAAAATATACCCCATGTAGTAATGAAAGCAGTTTTAGCTTTATACTCTTGGGCCATTAACACTTGGTTGTATCCGAAAAATCCATCTACAAAATGAGTGTAGCACACTAGAGGCTACACTATCAATGAGAACAGCTATATGAGGTAAAGGAAAATCATCCTTAGGGGAAACCTTGTTCAAATCTCTATAGTCCACACAGACCCTTATTCTTCCATCTTTCTTTGGCACGGGTACTATGTTGGCTTGCCAATCTAGATATTTTATCACTTCAAGGAACGTCACTTGTATTTGCTTAGTGACCTCTTCTTTAACCAATTCAGCCCACTCAGGTCTTAATCTCCTAAGCTTTTGTTTGATAGGTTTTATGTGAGTGTAAGTAGGAATATGATGCTCAGCTATGTCTCGATCTATCCCAGGCATATCCTCATAAGACCAAGCAAACACTTCTTCATATTTTTTGAATATTTTTTCAAATCTCTCTCTCTCATCAGGAGTAAGGTTGGATGCTATGCTAATGTTTTTAGGATTTTCAGTTGTTCCCAAATTTAATGATTGTGTGGTAACAGAATTAATATTAAAGATGCTCATGTAACTGCTATGTGAATGTATGCAACCATCAGGAGAAACATCACACAAGTAAGCAAAATCAGACTTTACTGCATTTATTTTGAAAAAGAAAACATCATCATCCTCATACAAAGCAGAAAAATTAAAATCAAAATCAAAATCATTGTTCTCAAAATCATAAGGCATGTCTTCAAACTTTTCTTCAACCAAGGTAGCAATCTCCTCCGGAGTCTTCTAGGCTTTCAGGCAGCTTCATTCTTCTCTTTTGGATTGGATTCTTGGTTGGCTGACGGGGCGAGCTCTTTCTTCACTTGGTCCACTAGTTTGGCCACATCTGCAAAATTTTCAAAACCTGGGATCAACTTACCCATGAACATGATCGGCTCGGGCTTTCCTTGGAGTGGTCCCATATCTGGAGCTTTGACAAAGATTTCTTCAAGTGGTGGGAAGCCCATCTTCTCATTTTTCTTTGGTTGGACATCGTTGCCTTCATCATATTCCAAGCCTTTCTTGGAAGTTTGAGTTCTAAAGTCTGGCAACTTTGTCAAACCGGCCTTACCTTTTCCAAGACCAGCTCCGGGAAGGTAGTTCATGTTCTTCATCATATTCAAGACTTTGGAGTCCACTACTTCATCATCAGAAATTGCAGCTACTCGGAAACCATTGAGAGGCCTCTTAATCATTAGAGCATTAACAATCTCATTATCTTCAGCTTCAATGACCACTGTCTCATCTCCGTTGGGGAACTTGATCTTTTGATGAAGGGTGGAAGGAACTGGTATGTCCAAAACAACAAACTCAACAATAGATTCAATTGGACCAACCTTGACAGCCGCTTTGAAAGTTCCTTTGGCATGCCTCTTAGTGTTGTCATAAGCCTGAATTGTTACCTCGGTCGGATTTAGATCTCTTGTTGACATGGCTAGCTTGGGCAATATCTTAAGTGGACAAACATTTATGGTGGACCCATCATCGACCATTACACATGGAGTCCTCTTCCCCTTGACTTCTATTTTGATAAAGAGAGGGCGGATGTGGTCTCTCCCCTCCTTCGGTAAGTCCGCATCCGAAAAAGAAACTGCTCCCATATTAACTTCACTCTTTTCTTAAACCTCTTCACATTTCATTACCCCCCCTAATTTTTATGAAGTTGATCAGCTCCTCCGGTGTCGTGGAGGTAGAAATTGGCATGCTAGCCAAGGCTTTGGCCATAGTTTCTCGGTGCTTTTTAGAAGTAGCTAATAAGTCCCAAATGCTAACACTTGCTTGGGTCCTTTTCAATTGCTTGAGCACAGCATCATCTTCCTATTCCTTATTTCCTACTTCAACTTCCTTACCCTTACTAGTTTCTACCTCCTTAGATGTTGGCCTTACATAAGTCTTACCGGATCTAGTGTTCATTACTTCATCTTCTTTGGGCTCGGACCAAGTCCACTCCTCCTTCTTGGATACAAGATCATCATCGCTATCGCTTGAATCCAAAAACCCATTGACAACACAAATTGTTACTTTTTCACCTATCATAGCTTGTTTAATTCCATCAAGTACCTCTTCTTCTTTGGTTGCTTCTCCACCTACATCTTGAAAAGAAGACATGACAAAATCCTCATGCAAACCTCCTCCAATCATGAAGGTTGCCGGTGGTGGTACTCTATTGAACTTTGGTAATGGGTTGTCTTTGGTGTTTGGCTTGTTGGGCTCGGGTAGCTTCCCATTATCAATTAGATTTTGGATCTCATGTTTAAACCTTACACATCTATCCGTGTTGTGCCCTTGCATTTGGTGAAATTGATAAAATGCTTTAGTGTCAAAATTAGGTGGGAGAGGGTTAGGCAAAGGACGAAGATTTAATGGTTGTAGCAATCCCTTTCTTTGAAGCTTATTGAGAACCCAAGACATCGGTTTCCCCAATTTTGAAAATTGTCTCCTTGTTCCTTGGTTAGTAGCATTGACACTGACTACCTTTTGCATGCTTTGGCTATCAGACTGATAGTTTCCTTTCTCATTCCTTCTTGTTGAAAAATAGTTCTTCTCTCTTTCCCATTCTTTAATTTACAAACCCAATTGGAGAAGGTCTTTGAAATCACGGATGATTGTATGAGACATCCTCTCATGAAGACTAGGCAACACCCCTCTCACAATCATCCTAATTTGATCGAATTCATCAGGCCTCTTCTTGAGCAAAGCAGCCTTGTTTCTCCATCTCTTCACATATTCTACAAAATTCTCATTCGACCTTTGCCTAATGGACTTCACTTCCATCAAGGTAACTTCCATCTCAACGTTATATCCATATTGTTGGATGAAGGCTTTGTAAAGTAGATCCCAACTCTTTTGTGTTCCATCATCCAAGGTATTGAACCAATTTTGGACAATAGGGTCCAATGAGAGCATAACGTACCTTAGAGTTTGAGCCTTAGTAGCTCGGGTAGACTGCATGGCAGTGATATATTGCTTCACATGGAGATGAGGATTTTCGGTTCCATTAAACTTTGCGAAAGATGGCATCTTGAACTTGTACGGCACTTCTTCATCTAGCTCAAATTATTTGTCAACTTTGAACATTTTCTCGATTTTCAGCTTCTTCTAAAATTTCTTTTCTAAATCAGCAATCATCTTTTCAATATCAAAAGTTTCGGTCTTCTCCATAGTTGATCTTTCAACAATCTTCGGTTCTTTCTTCTTGTCTTGAGCATCTTGGTAATATTGAGCCCAATCATCATCATCATCAATGATCACCTTTTCATCATCAAAAACCACTTCACCAACTTTGGCCTTCCCTTTTTCCTTTGGCTTCTTAGTGCTAGCAGATGCCTCGGCATGATTTTCTAAGATTGCAGTCAATTGGTTCTTCATGGTCTCAGCTAGGGCCTCTTTTATTTCTTCCATCTTGGCATTGAGGGCCTCATCCACCATCCTTTGAATTTGTTTGGGATCCATTGTTTTTGGTGAGTAAGTGATAGAGTCATTGCTAGATACTTCATCTCCGGCGTAGGTCGGATTATTGTAAGCTTTTGAACTATCGTAATCCAAGGCTGTGAGACAGAAAGGATATGAGATGCAAATGCATGTATGCATGTATGCACAAACAATCAACAAACAAGGACAAATTAGTACGTTCCTTCCAACCTTATAACATCCACACACGAATGGTGAGTCTCTTTTTCTAGGTATATAGTTAACAAAATACCAACATGGGGTACCTTGTTTTCGAATATTTCCCTTGGACTTTTCAACCAATAGTTATATTTTCAAAAATGAAAATCAGTTTATAATAATTCCCATTAATTAGGTTTTAATCCATTTATTCAACCAAAGTAGCTTTTATGCTATATTGGATAAAACTAAATTAAGAGGTTTATTATAGATAGATTTCTCACTTGAAAAGAGTAACTAATGGTTCATGCCAAAAACACTCCCATGATTAATTATTCTTAGGATAAACTAGGCTCACAGTTGATTTTTGGTATTTCTTAATTGACCTAAATATTATTAAGCTCTTTTAGATGAAAATAATTTTGTTCCAAAGCCCATTGTAAAAAGGTTTTAGAAAAAATGGATTTTGGGCTTAGTGTTTGGGACATGAGCAAAAGAAATCTTGATTTATTTTTAGAAAAGTCTTATGTCCAAAGACCATCTTGAAAAATTTTGAAAATAGCTTTGGTCTTTTGGATTTTAAAGAAAAATTTATTTGAGCTTACAAATGTACTTTGGTCATATTAGAAAAAGAACAAACCAAATAAGCCATGATTTAAACCAAGATAAATTAACCATAGTCAAACAACATTCATTTGGGGTAAAACCCAAGGAAAGTTACTAGGCCAATTACATGAGCTTTAGTCTTTGGGTTAAAAGGGCTTAGGTTCCCATAGCAAGTATATACCAAATAGTACGAGGCTATGAGTGGTTATGCCATGCTCGATCTCCATACCTTGAGTGAAAGTATGGTATCCCTCACACAACACAACACGGGCAATACGGGCATCCTAACTCACACACACGATGCAATCTAAATGATGCAATGGATAATATCATTATAAGAAAGAATATATTAATATAAAGACCAACGGAATCAAATTCTCTTATTCCTAGTGGAGTCACCACCGTGAGCGAGGTTTTTTGCCCCCACTCCTAGTGGAATGCTTCTTATGACTTCAGCACTGTTTAGGCTCGGGGCCTTAGAGAACACGGACCTAAGTCTGGAGAAAATGGAGTCACCACCCAGACGGGCTGGGAAAAAGAAAGGGGTGGATGACTCGATTCCTAAGGAATCCCCAACCCCCTAATGGGTTCAAAAAGTTGGGTATGTGTGGGGAAGGTGAGAAATGGCCCAGTACCCCCGCAACGCCCGGTTTATTGGAACCGACCTCCTTTACAGGTCTTAATATTATAAAATTTTTAAATATAACAACATTATCCATACTACACACGATAATTAAAGTAAAGCATCGATATATTAAAAGTCAAAACAATGTCCAAACAAAACAAATAAATGGACACCCATCCGAGGATGGAAACATGTCCTTACATCCCATGCCTAAATAGGACACTCACCGAAAGGTAGAAACATATCCTTTACATTGATTCTAAAATGGAAAAGCAATTTAAATTACATGATATTTAAATAATGAGGTACCCACAAAGTGGAAACATACCTCTTACAACATTTGGAAATCTAAATAAAATAATAAAAGTAAATAATGGTTCATCATAAATGAATCATTCATCAAATGTATTAAATATCAATAGAAAGTAAACATCCATCCATGATAAATTAAATAAACCAAACATTAAACTTAGATAAATTAAAGCATATAAATCAAAGCATAAGCAATTATAAAATTGAATAAGGCAAGTAAAGATTCAAATTAGGGCTACTGTTTCTATTTAAGATTCCATGTATTTAGGGTTTTGGAAGCTACTGTGATTTTAATGGGATCTAAAATGGAGTAAAAGTTTTATGATTTAAAAAGTTGGTAAAGTTCTTTGATTAACCAAATTAGGGTTTGAGATGTATAATCATGAAATTAGAGTTTGGGCTCTTCAAAACATTTAGATTATGACTATTAGCTACTGAATCATGTTTTTAAGCTTGCTGTGTAAAATTATAACATTCATGTTTATATGGTTTTTAAAGTTTTAAAGGATTAGGGTTTAGAAAAAATTAGGGTTTAAGGTTTTAAGGGGGTTAGGGTTCACTGTTTTGGGTTTTGGAGTTGAATTAGGGTTTTAAGATTTTTGAATTAGGGTTTCGGGGAATGAATTAATTTTTAGAATTTGGAAAAACAATTGATAATTTTATGAAGTTTTCTGAAAATAAATCAAACTATTTAAAGTTTATAGAAGCAAAAAAAGATGTTTATATGGCTTTTGGAAAGAAACAGAACTCAATTTAGGATTCTGAAAATTTTGGAAAGCGAATTAGGTTTCATCCATGATGATTTAAATAAACTAAGCATTGAACTTAAATAAATCAAAGCATATAATAAACTACGTAATTAAATCTAAAAATAAAGTAAGTCTAGATACAAATTAGGGTTACTATTTCTCATTTAAAGTTCTTTAATTAATATTTAGGGTTTTGGAATTTATTGGTTTAGGCTACTGTAAGTTTTAAGGGAATTGAAATGGATTAAGGTTTTATAATTTAAGAGATTGATAAGGTTCTTTGATTAACCAAATTAGGGTTTGAGTGGTAAAATCATGAAATTATTGTTTAGATACTTTAAAACATTGGGTTTATGATTATTAGCTGATGGATTATTGTTTTAGGCTTACTGTGTTGAATTTTAATATTTAGGTTTATAAGGTTTTAAGGATTAGTGTTTAGGAAAATTAAGGTTTACGATTTTGGTTTTGGGAGAATTAGGGTTTTTGGTGTTTTGGAAAACATGTTTTGGTTTTAGGATTTGAGAAAACAGTTTAGAGTTTTATAAAGTTTTTGCAAATAGGTAAGACGATTTAAGGTTTTTAGAAACAGAAAATAATTTTTAGGGTTTTTTGGAAATAGAAGGATCAATATGGTGTTTTAAGGTTTTGGAAAATTGGAAAGCATATTAGGGTTGGGTTTTGGGAAATAATAAAATGATTTAAGGTTTTGGAAAGTTGAAAAGTAGATTGGGGTTTTATGATTTTGAAGAAATAGATTAGGGTTCTTAGTTTTTGAAGAAACAGAAAAATAATTTTAGGGTTTTGGAAAATAGAGAAACGTATTAAGGTTTTTCAAATCAAAAGAAACAATTTAATGATTAAAGCTACTGCAAGGAAAAAAGAGATTAGATATTCAAACCTTCGTTTGTTGGTTCCACCAAAAATTACTTCTTGGATGAACGGAGACAAAGGCAAGTTTGCTGCCTTTGATGAATTATAAACGGCTTGCTTGTACCTCCTCTAAAATCTGAAGTCTCAAGTTCCAGTCCAAATCCAAAGTTTTTCTCCTCAAAATCTAGTCCGATCTCTCAAAGTTTTTTCTCCAAAAGTTTCTCCCCCTTTCTGTGTCCTCTTTAGTCTTATTTATAGGAAATTTCATATGATTAATTCAAATTGTTTACGAAAACTATCATTAATTAGGAAAAGAAAACTGAAACCAAATAGAATTTGGTTTAAAAAAAAATTACATCGGAAAAATTTCGCTGGCGAAAAAAAAAACTGCTGCGGGAGCTACGGGCGAAAACTGGTGAGCAGGCGCGCGCTGGCGGGCTACGGGCCATTTCGTCCAACACTGTTTTTCAAGAACGAAATTTTTCGTCGCCGATTTTTCCGTAGCCGATTTTTACTTTTACTTTCATTTTCTTTTTTATTTTTATTTTTATTTTTATTATTAATTTTTTAAAAAATTATAAAAGATAAATACTAAAACAAATATTATTTAATTAAGATAACACAAAAATTATTTTGGACTAAATAAAATATATTGGACCAGACTGGGTCAAAAATTAAGGATCCACAGAACTCTAAATCGAGACATAAACCTAAATTTGTATTTTTATTTGCTTTATTTAATTTTAGATTTGATTATGTAGTTTATTATATGTTTTGATGGCTGATTTATTTAATTTCAATGCTTGACTTATTTAATTTATCATGGATGGATATTTTCTTTATTATTATGATTATTATTTGTTTGTTTTAGTATTAAAATTGTAAGAGGTATGTTTCCACTTTTTAGGTACCTCATTAGTTAAATTTTTTGTAATTTAAATTGGTTTTATATTTTTGACCAATGTAAAGGACATGTTTCTACCTTTTGGTGGGTGTCCTATTTAGTTTTAGACATGGGCAATGTAAGGACATGTTTCCATCCTCGGATGGGTGTCCATTTTTTTTTATTTTGTTTGGATATTGCTTTGATTTTAATATAATGATGCTTTATTTTAATTGTTCCATGTAATATGGATAATATTGTTATACTTAAGAATTTTATAATATTAAGACCGGTAAAAGAGGCCGGTTCCAATGAACCGGGCATTGTGGGTGTGATGGGCCATTTCTCACTTTCCCCACACGTATCCAACTCTCTGAACCCATTAGGGGGTTGGGGATTTCTTAGGAATTAAGTCATCCACCCCTTTCTTTTTCCTGGCCCATCCAAGTGGCGACTCTATTTTCTCCGGGCTTAGGCTCGTGTTCTCTAAGGCCCTGAGCCTAAATAGTGTCAAAGTTGCAAAAACCATTCCATCGGGAGTGGGGGCAAAAATCCCCGCTCACACACCCCTTTCTTTTTTCTAGGCCCGTTTGGGTGGCGAGTCTATTTTCTCCGACTTTAGGCCCGTGTTCTCTAAGGCCCTTAGCCTAATAATGCTAAAGTCGCAAGAACCATTCCATTGGGAGTGGGATGAAAATCTCCGCTCACAGTGGTGACTCCATTGGGGATAAGAGAAGTTGATTCCATTGGTCTTTATATTATTCAATTCTTTCTTATTATGATATTATTCATTGCATCATTTAGATTGCATTGTGTGAGTGAGTTAGAATGCCCATGTTACCCATGTTGTGTTAGGTAAGGGATACCATACTTTCACTCAAGGTATGGAGATCGAGCATGGCATAACCACTCATAGCCTTGTATCTTTTTGGTATATACTTGCTATGGGAACCTAAGCCTTTCAACCTAAAGACTAAAGCTCATGTAATTGGCCTAGTTACTTTCCTTAGGTTTTTACCTTAAATGCTTGTTATTTGACTATGGTTAATTTATCTTGGCTTAAATCATGGCTTATTTGGTTAGTTCCTTTTCTAATATGACCTAAGTAAAATTGTAAGCTCAAAATAAAGTTTTCTTTAAAGTTCAAAAGACCAAAGCTATTTTCAAAACTTTTCAAGATGGTCTTTGGACATAAACCTTTTCTAAAAACAAATCAAAAAATTTTTTCTCATGACTCAAATACAAAGTTAAAAATCCAATTTTTCAAAAAATCTTTTTACAATGGGTTTTCAAATAAAACTATTTTTGCATTTCATCTAACCTTTTCTTACAAAGAGCTTACAAATTACTTAGGTCAATTACGAAATACCAAAAATCAATTGTGAGCCAAGTTTATACTAAAATTATTAATCATGGGCTTGTTTTTGGCATGAATCATTAGTTACTATTTCAAGTAAGAAATCTATTTATAATAAACATCTTAATTTAATTTTAATCAAAAAAAAGCTGCTTTAGTTGATGACGCGTCCTAGCAAACACTAGCAAGTGTACTAGTCGATCAAGTAGTATAGGACTTGGAGTCCCGATATCGTATCCCAAGAGACCAAAGTTTGGAAGCCAATCTCACTACTACTATTACTATTATTTGAGCAACAAAATTAAGTGATTTAATTGGAAATAAATAAATGAATTAAATTAAATAAGCAAACGAATAACTTTTAGAGAGAAAAATCAATGATTAAAAGGTTAGGATCCACACTCCCCCTTGACTTAATAGGATGCAAAGTTAATCACAAAACATCAACATTGAGATTGGTAGGTTTTCTTAATTAAGGCCAATTTATACTATCCAGAAATAAATTCTCAATTCATGCCTAACTCCTATCCGGAAAATTAGAACATGAATCGCATAAATTAAAACCTAATTTAATAACTCTCCTATCAGGAAACAAGTTAAACCCACAATTCACCCTAGGCTTCTATCAGAAAACACCTAAATTAAATTATTATTTCAGAATTATAAAATCAAGAATGAAATAAATTAAATTTCAAAACCTAATCTTCTATCAGAAAACAATCAAGTAATAAAATCAATTCATTCATCCAAGCATTAAGAAATTACCAATTCTGACATAAATCTCAAATTGAAAAGAAAATTCTAAAAATACAGCATCCTGTCAAATCAAGGAGTCATGTTTTCCCTAACAAAAAGAATTACTCCTCCATGGAGAAATCAAGAAAACACAAGTTTGAGAGATAATTCATTATTCAATTCAAATCAAAAAGATGAAAAGAAATTCAAACTCTGAAAATCCCCAAAATTGCTTCAATCTTCGGTCCTCTTCCAGAGAAGTCTTCAGAAACTCTCCAACTGTGTAAAAAACGTGTTGTGTAAACAAAATATGCATCCCCCCTTCTCTTTACGGCTGTTCCCTCTTTTTATAACCTATTTTTGCCTCTTAATGGTCATTAAATCGTGGCCCTTGGATTAGAATTAATGATCTCCAAGATCCAATGTCGTCCAAATCTCACAGCCCTGTGAAAACTCCGACATGCGGGTGTGAAAATTTCTGCTCTTCAACAAAAACTCTTCCACTTGTTTCTTAATATTTGACAAGCCTTTTCTCCACCAAAAACACTACAAAAACAACCAAAAATACCACATAAGAACTAAAACACATAAACATAAAAATAAAACAAAAACCTAACAAAAAACACACTAAACACACATAAAAATTGACACTAAAACATATATAAAATAGACACATATCAACTACCCCAAACTTTAGATTTTACTCACCCTCGAGTAAAACTAACACAGAAACAAAACAATGAGAAAAACATAACACACAATGAATATGCTCAATCCATCGCTCGCAAGCCTCCTAAACAACTTAACCGCTTTAATCAAAGACTCAATCAATCCAAATCATTCCATCATCATAGAAATCAAATCAACAAGGTTACACTAAAAGGTCCAAAGCATTCACACTAGTCAAGTTTGAATCAATGCACACTTCGTCAAGCAATTATCAAAGAGGTAAAAAAAATCTTTCTTAGCTTCTTTAAGATAAAATGAAAATGAAGAACAACCATAAGCTCTCCTTTCAATTCCCTCTCCACTAATGTAGACAAATCAAAATAAAGAATCAATAGGTCTTTAATTATGGGTAGGCTTGGTGAGGTTACAAATGAGGGGTAAAGCGTAAGGATAAAGAAATAAGAAAACAAATCATTCCATAATAAACCTCAAAATGAGCAATGCACTAACTTAATATTCCTCAAATGCACTAACAAAAAGATAATTACCCAAAACTTACTATCATAACTTTCAAACGTACTTAACCAAACAATTATTCAAAACTACCCAAAATTAACTTCCTTGCTTTCTTCTTTTTGTTTTCTTTTTCTATTTTCTTTTCACTTTTTTTCTTTTTTTCTTCTTTTTTTTGACATTTTTTTTCTTTTTTTTTAATTACTCATACCAACAACTATTTACATAAGAACACAAACTTAACCCAATAAATAAAGAATGAAGCATATGGGTTGTAAAATAATACCCAAGTATAAATTTAACATTAAGCTCAACTTTTTAGAGCAACAAACATTCTAATTAGCTCTTATTATTCCTTACCAAGTGCAATGCTAATAAACCCAACTATGACATGCATATGCTCAACAAACAAATGGAACAACTCACTTTCTTGTAAATGGGGTGGTAGGCAAAAGGCTTTTTGGTTATATGGTTATAATGAGCTACATAAAAGAATTTTTAAAGTATGCATTTAGCATACTTTGTAGGCTAGAAGGGGTTTAAAGAACGGTAATGTAAAAGGTATGGTAAGAATATAAAAGGTCCAATGTAATCCGTCCAAGAGATGGCCTAGATCATTTCCTTCATCTCAATTCATCTAGGATTTCGCCTCAAGGGAACATCAAGAAAGTTCTAGCATTCTTAGAAGCTATTTCACATTTTAAGTACAAAAACAATCTTTGACAACTGCCATCTAAAATATGCATTGAAAGAAACTCGACAAAACATTAAACACATTATAGACTGTAAAGTGTAAAAACGTTTATTCAATCTCTATAAGTGCAATGATAGTCATTATCAAGCTCAAATCTCATCTCTTAGTGATTGCATCATCCAAGAATTTTGCAATTGACAAATTGAGCAATAACCACACTAGACACATACTGACAAATACTGAACATACCTCACACGGCATAGACACAATACGAAACAAAAACAGAAACACACAACACCAAATACATTAAAAAGAAAACTAACATAACACAAAACACAATAACAACGAAATAAAAACATAAACACGAAAACATTCTAAAAACATTCCCCCTACCCCAAACTTTAAAATTTGCAGTGTCCTCAATGCATAAATATATAAACAAGAAAAAGAAGGTATAGAAAACCCCCTGGCAGCATGTGAGGACATGCTGAAAACATCAACCATCTTTTGGTGGAGATTGGCGCTGAACAAATGCGCGGAATTCTGCTCGGAATGCATCTAGTTTCTCTTCTACTTGTATCAAGCGCTGCATGACCATCTCATTGGTCACAACTATGGTGGTAGACGCTGGAAGCTGTGGTACTTCTTGCTCGTCACTAGTCTCACCCTCAATTTCTTCATTATTTGTATCTACATCTAAACTGTTAGTAGCATCTGTAGGTGCAACAATAGCACTAGAAGAGTTCCCATATATACGCATAGACACTACAAAAATATTTGGCATTTGCGACGGATATCTGCGACGAACTTGTTTCCGTGCAAATTTGCTACGGATCTGCGATGGAAGGACAAGTTAGAGGAATTTTGAGAAATTGGTCGCAAATCGGTTGCAAATCCGTAGTAAATCTGCGACGAAAATCATTCCGTCGCAAATAATGGTCCCAAAAGTTGCGCGGATACTTGGCGGGAGAGAGACCCGCGTATATTTTTTCGCAAAAATTTTTTCCGTCGCAGATTGGTTGTAGAAAACACTAAAAAAGGCAATTTGCAACAGAGATCTGCTACCGTCTATTGCCGTCGCAAATTTCACTACAAAAATATTCTGCATTTGCGACGAAAATCTGCAACGAAAAATTTTCGTCGCAAATTTGCGACGGATCTACAACGCATTTGCGACAAAATAACAAGTTGAAATGAATTTTGAGAAAGCCATCGCAAATCGGTTGCAAATCCGTAATAAATATGCGATGAATTTTTGTTCTTAATATCTTAAAATATATTTCTTAATATTATATGTATTCTATCATCATTAATTATTTATCTATCAATAGAATATAATATTAATAATTATTATATTAATTATATAATTAAATATTAATATATTTATTTATTTATTTTTTAAATTAATATATTAATATCAATATAAATAAAATAAAATTTAATATTAAATATAATTTAACTAATTAATCTAAATTAATTTTTTTTAATATTTTAAAAAAATATTAAAAATTACTGTAATAATTTTTTTACTGAACCAAAAACAAGAAACACTAAACTCACAACATTTCCATCGCAGCCACCTCTAACCTCTACTCTCAAACTTGCTCTCAAACTCTGAAGTCTAGACATCTTACAATCTCCATCAAAACCAGAGAACCTCTCGAGTTCGACCAGAACAAGGGAAAGAAAGAACCAGAGAGGGGAACGAAAGAAAGAACCAGAGACAGGCGACGAGAACGAGCCGACGAGGGAGCTCCGACCACCAGCTCTGTCTCGCTCTCTGTATCTGTCTCTCTGTGTCTTGCTCTTTGTATCTGTCTCCCTCTGTTTCACTCTCTGTCTCTGTCTCGCTCTCTGTCTCAGGTTGAAAATCATGGCAGGCCGACGAGGGAGCTCCAACCACCAGTGAAAGAAAGAACCAGAGAACGAGCCGACCAGAACCAGAGAAAGAAAGAACCAGAGAGGGGAAGAATCAGAGAAAGAAAGAGCTGACCAGAGACGGGTGACGAGAACGACCCAACGAGGGTGGTCTAACCACCGGCTCTGTCCCACACGACCATGGATCTGTCTCTGTCTCAGGTTGTTCATTTGTAAATGGCTAGTATTTTTTTCATTTTCTTGTAATTGTGAGTGATATATGCGTTGATTGAGAATGACGTTTAGTGGGATATTTATCTTGTGCAAATGCTAGGTTTTATTTTGAATTTTTGATCATATATGTATTTCTTAGTTTGAATTAGGAGAGGGTCCAGAGGGATATTGCTAGGTTTATTGATATTTTTCATGCGGTTGTGTGCCAATTATTTGGGATAAGCTCAATGTTTGAGATTGTTGCAGGAAAGACAACATTTGTCAAGAGGCATTTGACCGGAGAGTTTGAGAAGAAATATGAACGTAAGTATTTAAGAAAATCAAAACAAAAGTTAATCATTTTTTTTCAACATTGGTGCTTGATTTTTCCTTTTTTTCTTTTGCATTATGTAGCAACAATTGGTGTGGAAGTTCATCCGTTGGATTTCTTTACAAACTGTGGACAAATTTGATTCTATTGCTGGGATACGGCTGGGCAAGAGAAATTTGGTGGTCTCAGAATGAACACATGTATATGCACTTAACCCCCAAATGAACTAGTCAAAGTTGCATTTGGGGTTCAACACAATTGCTTAGGTAGCTTAGTTTGATCTAGGAATAGGGCACATTCAAAATGGCCATGTTAGACAACTTAGGCCAACCCCCATATATACAATCACATTACTGGAATGGAATATCATGGACTATTCCCCTCGTTAGTTAGATTCTATGGTATTTAACACTCTTCATTTGCTTGTGTAGATTTCACTGACTACTATACTTCTCATTATTGTTAACTGGTCTGACCAAGTTCTCTCTACACGAGAAATAAAAGTAGCCAAACACAGAGAATCTGCATTAAAGCAAGCAAAAGAAACTGCACAAGCACGTGAGAGGTGGAAAGCTGCAGAAGATGGTGCTAAGAAAGGTGCAGTTGGATTACAAGAACAGTTCTCTCGTGCATTTTCTCGCCAGAGGTCTAGAATGCCACCAGAATAGCTGAAGGGTTTTAGTCAAGCTAAACGTAAGCCAGAGAATGTTTTGATGCCATCTGAGAAAGAAAAGAAAAAAGAACCAATCTATTAGCTAAATATTCTTGAAATCAACTTAACAAAGAATTTCTTCTAAATATTCAAGATTAGCTGGCCTTTGCTTTTGGGCAGTTTATCTAGAGAAGTACAAATGAAGGATAAAATCCTGTTACCTTTTCCTGTCATTTCTTTCTCTCCATTAGTTCTGCTTCATGCTAAATTTGGTACTCAAACATTAAATTTTTTTCTTCTTCTTGTTACTTTAGTTCAGACTATTTTCAACAGAGGCTTTTTTTGCCAGCCTTTATTATTTGTTACTTAGAATTATGATGATTGTGTTTAACATTTGTATGTTCACATGTATTACTTGACTTTTGAGTTTGTCATTTCTAAATTCTTTTAACTAGGACCTGTATTTGGGTTATGTGTTGTAGCTTCTTGGCAGGAGCAGTGGTTTTCAAGTGGATTCATCTTATAAGCCATGTACAAAAGGGCTTTGGTTGTGGAGTGTACCCTTAAAGAGAATAGCTCTTGATGGAACTGAGTACAATCTATTATTATTAGATAGTGAAGGAATAGATGCTTACGATCAAACTGTAAGTTTCATTTCCTTTTATGAGAATTAACTGGTAATCATCTTCTTGGTTATTTGATTAGGTCTTGGCTGACTTGTTCTAAATTTCTTTTTTTTGTAACATTTGTGGCTTAATTACAATCATTACTGTGCACTTTTTCTTTTTTATCTTTTGAATAATGTGTGATTAGCTATTACTTTTTGCAGCTAGCAATCTTGTTTGACATATCTTTTCTCTTGGCAGGGGACATATAGCACTAAAATATTCTCTTTGGCTGTTCTCTTATCTAGTATGTTTATTTACAATCAGGTTAGAACACTTATGTCAAGAATCCCGAAAACTTATCTATTATGTTTAATTACTTTGTTAACGTGTATCATATTATTCTTTTCATTTACTCTTTTTAATATTATTGGCAGGTTAATAATGATGATGCAAGTCATGATTCAATGGAAAATGATAATTGAAGATCTATATTGTTATTTTCAAGATAGATTATTTATAGTAGTGTTCTTAACAATTGTATAGTTAAATTGTAAAATATTTTATTCTATTGAAGATTAATAAAAGAATTATTTTTATTAATGTAATTAGTGTTTTTTTAGATTATGTTTAAATGTTCCAAATGTATTTATAAAGTTCTCATAAAATTAATTGATAATACAAATAGTTTCAATAAAAATCAATATTAAATTACTACGGATTTGCTACGAATCTGCGATAGATATTTGAAATCTATGACGGAATCTGCGACAAATACTGCGACGGAATCTGTGATGGCAATCTGCGATGGAATCTGCAACGAATTTGCGATAAAAATCTGTGACGGAATCTGCGATGGAAATCTGCGACAGAATCTGCGACGGAATCTGCGATGGCTGCCCTTTACCCGCGAAAATTTAAGCGCAAGATTTGCAACCGCCGAGTGGTTGCAAATCCATCGCAATCTGCGATGGCCTGTCGCAAAATTGAAAATTGCGACGCCTTTTTTATTAACGGATCGTATCCGTCACAGATCGGTCGCAAGACTTGATTTGCGAAGGATTTGTGACGGATCTGCGACGGATTCTGTCCGTTGTAGATAGCGGATTTTTTTGTAGTGAGACGAACATGCATGCAAGTCAACAAAAGTGCAATTATGGGCTACCAAAACTATCATGATTCAAGGCCATTGCAATGGTGGTGATCATACCAACAATGAGTATGGGACCATCCTCAGCAATAATATGTCGAAAACTCTGCATTAGCCATGCTCCAGTATCAACACACACATAATGTTTCATGGCCCATAAGAAATAAACTTCATGCTTATTGACTTGACTAGCATATTTACCAGCAAACAAAGTCTTAGACAACACTCGATGCATGTATCTAAAAGGAGGACTCAAACTAGAGGACCTATGTATCTTAGACGTCGACTCACCAGTCAAATCTTTCCATGCTCTATCCAAATTAAATGCTCCAAAATACTTTGCACCATCATTATCAAAACTAAAAATTGCATCCAACTCAGACAAAGACATGGTAACAGTTGCATTTTTTAAACGAAACGTCATGGTCCACTTTTCATTAGCATAAGGATTATGATGACAAGAATAAGAACTCAAGAATTCCCTAGTAATATCAACATAGGTAAGTGACTTAAGACTCACAAATTTTGACCAACCAATATTATTAATCAAAGCATACACAACATCAGTCAATCCCAAAGTATGCAAAGCGGAGTCATCAACGTACCTAGTAGCATGAATTTCCCTTTTGCTCAAAGAAACATACCTTTGCTTGTGCTCATTACTCTCAAAGATCAAATCTGTTGGAAAAACAGATTCAAGTTTCTTTCTCTTACCAGTTACCTTGCCCTTAGTGACAGGAGCAGGTTTTTTCGATGATTTCTTAGCAATTTTGGATGAAGAGGCCACTTTACTTCTCTTGCTACATGCCATAATCAAACAAACTCAATAGTATTTATAAAGATGGCAAAAAAAAAACACCACATGAAATTCCTAAAAATAGCTAACATAATCAATTGTTTAGCATAACAGGGTCTATATCCAATGCTTAGCAGGAACCACAGAAACTAGCAATTTAACAAACCAACAAGCAAAAATAACCCACATGAAAATGCCATAAGCTCACTATTTCTGAAGTTGCATTCAATTGTAATAAAAAAAAATATTAAGAGACCTGTAGAAACAATACAGCGCAACCTGACCAAGCATATGAACAAAATCTTGCTCAAGGCAACAAAATCAACAATTAACTCACAAACCAATCAATCTTAATGAACACACAATATCAGTAAAATTGCTTTATCTCATCATGGAATCAATATTCATCTCAAACTAATTTTTATTGGTATTTAAAAGAAAACAAAATTAGGGAAGAAAGATACAACCTGATTGAAGATGCTGAAGCAGGTGGAGATGAACTGGCTAGGTGGAAACGCGTCGGCTGGGGTCGATTAGGGTTGTGTGGGTGCGGTTGGAGTGCCGGCGGCTGAAGTGCAAGGATCAGGTGAGGCTGGGTGGTTGAGCGTTGGTGGCGAGCGCGACACTGGTGAATGAATCGGTGAGAGGGTCCAATGTCGGTGGAGGAAGCTGGCTGTGATGTGGATGCGTCGGTGGAGAGGAAGCTTGATGAATTGAAGATCTGAGGAAAAAGAGAACCCGAGTAAAATTTTTTATTTTTGAAAATTATATATATATATTATATATTTTTATTATTTTTATATTTTTATATATTTTTGAAAAAAATAAATAAATAAATAAGTAAAATCAAAATTGTGCTAAAATTTCACACATGGGTGTGAAATCTACTGTTCACTCATTCAATTTCACACATGGTCACAAATTAACACTTCATTATTACTTTTTTTTCTTTTTTCAATCACCCTAAACTTTAAAATTGAGCACCTAAAAATCAAAGAAAATAATTAGAAATAAAACAAAAACTAAAAGAAAATTATATACAAGTAGTTCTAGTTTATAGTCCTAGCTCGACTTTCACCTCCTTTCAATCGACTAACGTTACAATTGCAAGATTCAGCTCAAACCGATCCGCAACATAGGGCTTCAACCTGTGACCATTTTACCTTGAATGTCTCTCCCGACTTCAAATGCTTAATCAAAACCGCTCCAAAATTTGAAATTTCAATTACCTCATATGGACCTTGCCATCGTGATTTCAACTTACCTGGAAACAATCGCAACCTACTATTATATAGTAGCACTTTTTGGCTCGGCAAAAACTCCTTCCTTACAATGTGCTTATCATGCCATTGTTTAGTCTTTTGCTTGTAAAGACTAGCACTCTCATATGCCCAACAACGGAACTCATCCAATTCGTTAACCTGCAACAAACAAGTCTTTCCTGCACTATCCATGTCAAAATTCAAAACTTTAGTTGCCCAAAATGCTCTATGCTCTAATTCAACAGGTAGATGACAAGCTTTCCCAAAAACTAACCTAAATGGTGACATGCCTATCGGTGTTTTGTAGGCAGTCCTATATGCCCAAAGAGCATCATCTAACTTCATAGCCTAATCCTTCCTAGACCCACTCACTATTTTCTCATGAATCCTCTTAAGCTCCCTATTAGATACTTCTACCTGACCACTCGTTTGTGCATGATAAGGTGTAGAAACCTTATGCCTCACCCCATACTTCTTAAGAAGCATTTCAAATTAGTGATTGCAAAAATGCTTACCACCATCACTTATAATAGCTCTAGGGGTCCCATACCGAGTAAAAATATTTCGCTTCAAGAATTGAAGCACAACTTTTGAGTCATTAGTCTTAGTAGCTACTGCTTCTACCCATTTAGACACATAATCTACAGCTACTAAGATATACTCATTCCCATACGACGACGGAAATGGTCCCATGAAATCAATACCCCATACATCAAATAACTCACACACAAGAATATTATTAAGAGGCATCTCATCTTTCTTAGAGATATTTCCCATTCGTTGACATCTATCACATGCAGACACATAATCTTTAGCATCACGAAAAAGAGTAGGCCAGAAAAAACCTGATTCGAGCACTTTTGCTGCAGTTCGATTAGCTCCAAAGTGTCCACCTGCTTCTCTATCATGGCAATGATTCAAAATAGCTCTACTTTCCTCCTCAGACACACACCTTCTTATCACTTGGTCTACACACAACTTGTAAAGGTAAGGATCTTCCCAAAAATAATGCGTCACATCAGCTAAAAATTTCTTCCTCTATTGAAATGTAAATTCTTTTGGTATCCATCCGCCTGCAAGGTAGTTAGCAATATTTGCAAACCAAGGAACATTAGTAGAAATAGACTTAACAGCACATATTTGTTCATCAGGAAAAAACTCAAAAATGATATCTTTCTTAGAAGAAGGGTCATTATCCAATATGGATAAATGATCAGCAACTACATTCTCTGCCCCTTTCTTATCTCTAATCTCCAGATTGAACTCTTGTAACAACAGCACCCATCGAATCAATCGAGGTTTTGAGTCCTTTTTAGGAAAAAGATGCCTAAGAGCTGCATGGTCAGTATAAACAATAGTTTTAGACCCTATCAAATAAGTCCTAAATTTCTCAAAAGCATAAACAGCTGCTAAAAATTCTTTTTCAGTAGTAGTATAATTCAACTGGGGTCCAGTTAAAGTATGACTAGCATAGTACACTACCCTAAACATCTTTTCTCTCCTTTTCCCTAAAACTACACCTAAAGCATAGTCACTAGCATCACACATAAGTTCAAACGGACTACTCCAATCTGGTGCTACAATCACAGGTGCTGAAATCAATTTCTCCTTCAAAATATTAAAAGCATTCAAACACTCCTCGTCAAAAACAAATTTTGAATCTTTCACAAGCAAACTACACAAAGGTTTTGCAACTTTAGAAAAATCCTTAATAAACCTTCGATAAAACCCTGCATGGCCAAGAAAACTCCTGACTCCCTTAACATTTGTCGGTGGAGGTAACTTTTCAATCACCTCAACTTTTGCCTTGTCGATTTCAATACCTCTCTCCGAAATCTTGTGCCCAAGAACTATCCCCTCATTTACCATAAAATGGCATTTCTCCCAGTTTAGCACAGGATTTGTTTCTTCACATCTCTATAAAACTAAAGAAAGATTATGCAAACAAGATTCAAATGTTAGCCCATAAATAGTAAAATCATCCATGAAAATTTCCATACACTTCTCAAGAATATCATGGAAAATGGACATCATACACCTCTGAAAAGTAGCAGGTGCATTACACAACCCAAACGGCATGCGCCTATAGGCAATGTGCCATAGGGTCAAGTAAAGGTTGTTTTCTCTTGATCCTCAGGGGCTATTGGTAATTGAAAATACCCAGAAAAACCATCTAGAAAGCAATAAAACCTATTCCCTGCTAACCTTTCTAACATTTGGTCAATAAAAGGCAAAGGAAAATGGTCTTTCCTAGTAGCTGAATTGAGCTTCCTGTAATCTATGCATACTCTCCACCCAGTTACTGTCCTAGTGGGAATCAATTCATTATTCTCGTTCTTCACTACAGTCATTCCCCCCTTCTTAGGTACTACCTGAACAGGACTTACCCACTCACTATCAGAAATTGGATAGATAATACCTGCATCGAGTAGCTTTATCACCTCTTTCTTTATAACCTCTTGCATAGCAGGGTTCAACCTCCTTTGTGGTTGAATGGTGGATTTGTAGTCATCCTCCGTCAAAATTTTGTTCATGAACACACTTGGACTTATCCCTTTGATGTCCGACAAACTCCAACCAATTGCTTTCTTATGCTTCTTCAACACCTCAATAGTCTCATTCTCTTCTTGATCTTTCAACAAAGCAGAAATAAGAACAAGATTATTTTCACCATCAAGAAAAACATATTTTAAATGAGAAGGTAAAGGTTTAAGCTCAAGTTTAGGTGATTCATTGGATAAATCCTTTGAATCCTTTTCCTTTTCAAGCTCCAATGGCAATGGAGATTCATCCTCTTGCTTCACTTCTTCATCCAAATGCTCACCATGATCTTCACTTCCTAAGACCATGCATTGCTCCATTGTTTGCTCCTCCTTATTTGTCAAAAATATATCCTGCTTATACTCATTCAAACATTCATCCAAACAATCAATAGAAAAACATACATCATTATCATGTAAAGAAGGATATTTCATGGCTCTATTGATATCAAAGACAATCTTCTCCTCATTCCATCTCAATGTAAGCTTCCCCTCTCTCACATCTATTAAAGCACCACCAGTGGCCAAAAATGGCCTTCCTAAAATGAGAGGAGTTACTTTATCAACTCGCATATCTAGCACAACAAAATCTACGGGGAAAATAAATTCCCCAACTTTAACCAAGAGGTCCTCAATAATCCCAGCTGGGACTTTTGTGGAACCATCAGCAAGTTGCAACAAAATACTTGTTTCTTTAAGCTCAAGATTCATCTCATTACATAAAGCTAAAGGCATCAAATTAATACTAGTATCTAAGTCACATAATGCCTTCTCAAACTCAACATCGCCAATATCACAGGGAATGGTAAAACTCCCTGGATCTTTCATTTTCTTAGGCAACCAATTTTGCACAATGGCACTACACTCCTCAATCAATGTTACAGTGCCTAGATCCTCTAACTTCTTCTTGTTAGACAAAATATCTTTAAGAAACTTAGCATACTTCGGCATTTGAGCCAAAGCCTCAGCAAATGGAATATTTATATGAATTTTCTTAAAGATTTCTACAAAGTTTGAAAACTGAGCATCTAACTTCTCTTTCCTAATCTTATCAGGATATGGAAATTTCTTCAAATCTAAGTTAGACGCAGAGGTAGTGTTAGAAGATTTACCTTTCTTCGCATTGTCAGAATGCTTACTTACCTCTTCCTTGCTCACTTCCTCTTTAGATGTCTCATCCAAGCCTGCCTTGTCCTCTTGAATTTTAAGCTGCTCTTTTGGCTTTGGATCCTCCAACTCCCTTCCATTCCTTAATGTGACTGCCTTCACATGTTCCTTAGGGTTTGTCTCAGATGTACTTGGTAATGCGCCTTGTGATCTTCCAGAAATCGCATTTGCAATTTGCCCAATTTGTGCCTCCAAGTTCTTGATCGATGCATCTTGATTCTGCAATCTTGTCTCAGTGGATTTTATGAACTGCAACATCAAATCTTCCATAGAAGGCTTCTTCGCTTATTGTTGTTGTAAAGAAGCTTGAGTATGAAATCCTGGTGGTTGTTGTCTTTGCACATTGTTGTTATTCCAAGAAAAATTTGGATGATTCCTCCACCCAGGATTGTATGTATTGCTGTAAGGATCATTTTGCCTACGAAAATTATTCAAAAAATTAGCTTGATCAGTAACTTGGTTAACAACAAACATGTTACCTATTTGACATTCATGATTAGGGTGGCCTCCACCACAAAAGTCACAAGCCATTGTAACTACTGGGGGCATCTGAAATTGCATCACTTCAATCTTCTTATTCAAGGATGTCATAGCATCCACATTATACACTCCTGCTGCTGTCCTTGGTTGAGCTCTTGCATCATGATACAAAAAGATATTAGCTACCATCTCATCAATGAGCTTGAAGGATTCTTCAGGTGTCTTTCTATTTATAGAACCTCCAGCAGCAACATCAATCATATTTCTTGCATGAATGTTGATTCCTTTGTAAAAATTCTGCACTTGCATCCATAAAGGAATTTGATGATGAGGGCACCTTCTCAAAAGATCCTTGAATCTTTCCCATGCCTCATGCAAAGATTCTGCATCACCCTGCACAAAAGAAGAAATTTCGTTTAAAATTTTCCTTGTTTTTTAGGGTGGAAAATACTTACCAAGAAACTTCTTTGACAGATCATCCCATGTTCTAATCTAACCGGATGGCAAAGAAGTAAGCCAACGTTTCGCTTTATCCCTTAAGCTAAATGCTGGTGAGGATCATATCCCAAGAGAATGATTTGAGGCTTTATCCAAGCCTCCAAATTGATAACCATTTTGAATCATTTGAATGATTTGAGGCTTAATCTCGAAGTTGTTAGTAGGAATGGCTGGTCTAACTATGGATGGCAGTGCTCCACTCGGTTGCGCCATTACATAGTCTTGCATTGTGTGTTGTGGTCTTTGATTTCCATTGCCACCTTCCACATCCACAAGATCATTCGGTGGATCAGCCATGGTAACTTGTCTAGCTAACCTTCTTCTCAGGCGAAAACTTCTTTCAGGCTCCGGATCAAACTCTTCTAGTGGCCAACCACTAGCTCTGGTCATAAACCAATCAACAGCCTAAAAGTAACAACTCAAACAAACAATTATTAAATCTCAAAGTAACAGACAAATAATAGAAAATTTTCAACCAAATCTATGGTCCACGGCAATGGCGCCAAAATCTTGATGCGTCCTAGCAAACACTAGCAAGTGTACTAGTCGATCAAGTAGTATAGGACTTGGAGTCCCGATATCGTATCCCAAGAGACCAAAGTTTGGAAGCCAATCTCACTACTACTATTACTATTATTTGAGCAACAAAATTAAGTGATTTAATTGGAATAAATAACTGAATTAAATTAAATAAGCAAACGAATAACTTTTAGAGAGAAAAATCAATGATTAAAAGGTTAGGATCCACACTCCCCCTTGACTTAATAGGATGCAAAGTTAATCACAAAACATCAACATTGAGATTGGTAGGTTTTCTTAATTAAGGCCAATTTATCCTATCCGGAAATAAATTCTCAATTCATGCCTAACTCCTATCCAGAAAATTAGAACATGAATCACATAAATTAAAACCTAATTTAATAACTCTCCTATCAGGAAACAAGTTAAACCCACAATTCACCCTAGGCTTCTATCAGAAAACACCTAAATTAAATTGTTATTTCAGAATTATAAAATCAATAATGAAATAAATTAAATTTCAAAACCTAATCTTCTATTAGAAAACAATCAAGTAATAAAATCAATTCATTCATCCAAGCATTAAGAAAATACCAATTCTAACATAAATCTCAAATTGAGAAGAAAATTCTAAAAATACTGCATCCTGTCAAATCAAGGGGTCATGTTTTCCCTAACAAAAAGAATTACTCCTCCAAGGAGAAATCAAGAAAACACAAGTTTGAGAGATAATTCATTATTCAATTCAAATCAAAAAGATGAAAAGAAATTCAAACTCTGAAAATCCCCAAAATTGCTTCAATCTTCGGTCCTCTTCCAGAGAAGTCTTTTGAAACTCTCCAACTGTGTAAAAAACGTGTTGTGTAAACAAAATATGCGTCCCCCCTTCTTTTTACGGCTGTTCCCTTTTTTTATAACCTATTTTGGCCTCTTAATGGTCATTAAATCGTGGCCTTTGGATTAGAATTAATGATCTCCAAGATCTAATCTCGTCCAAATCTCACAGCCCTGTGAAAACTCACATGCGGGTGTGAAAATTTCTGCTCTTCAACAAAAGCTCTTCCACTTGCTTCCTAATATTTGCCAAGCCTTTTCTCCACCAAAAATACTACAAAAACAACCAAAAATACCACATAAGAACTAAAACACATAAACATAAAAATAAAACAAATATCAAAACAAAAACCTAACAAAAAACACACTAAACACACATAAAAATTGACACTGAAACATATATAAAATAGACACATATCAGTTGATTGGATGGATTAAAACCTAATAATTGGGAATTATCATGAACTGATTTCCATGTTCAAAAATATAACTATTAGTTAAAATGTCTAAGGGAATTATCAAAAACAAGATACATCATGTTGGTATTTTGTTAACCATATAACAAGAAAAAGAGACTCGCCATCTGTGTGTGAAAGTTATAAGGTTCGAAGGAACGTTCTATCTATCTTTGTTTGTTGTTTGTACATACATGCATACATACATTTGCATCTCATATTATTAATCCTCTCTGGCTCACAGCCCTGGATTACAATAGTTCAAAAGCCTACGATAATCCCACTTATGCCGGCGATGAAGAATCCAGTAGCAACTCAATTACTTTTTAACCAAAAACAATGGAGCCTGAATAAATTCAAAGAATGGTGGATGACGCCCTTAATGCTATGATGGAAGAACTAAAGGGGGCCCAAGCCGAGATCATGAAAAGTCAAATGGTTGTAATATTTGGAAACACTGCTGAAGCATCCGCAAGTACTAAGAAAGACAAGGGAAAGGCTAAAGTTGGTGAAGTAGTCTTCGATGATGACAAGATGGTTATGGATGGTGATGAATACTGGCCCCAATCTTCCAAGATCCTTAAGATAAAAAGAAGGAGCTAAAGGTTATTGAGAAGATAACTTTTGAAAAGACTGAAACTTCTGATGTTGAGAAGATGATTGTTGATTTAGAAAAGAAATTGGAGAAGAAGTTGAAAATCGAAGAGATGTCCGAGATTGACAAACTGTTTGAACAAGATGATGAGGTCCCTTATAAGTTCAAGATGCCTTCCTTCACTAGGTACAATGGTACTGGAAACCCTCATCTCTATGTAAAGTAGTACATCACTGCTATGGAGCCTTCCCGAGCCACTAAGGCTCAAAATCTAAGATATTTCATGCTCTTATTGGACCCTGTTGTCAAAAATTGGTTCAATACCTTAGAGGAAAGTACTCAAAAAGATTGGGACATGTTGTACAAGGCTTTCATTCAGCAAAATGGATACAATGTCGAGTTGGAAGTTACCTTGATGGAGGTGGAAGCCATTAGGCAATGACCAAATGAGAATTTTGTGGACTATGTGAAGAGATGGAGGAACAAGGTTTCTTTGCTCAAGAAGAGGCCTGATGAATCAGATCAGATCAGAATGATTGTCAGAGGCATCCTGCCTAACCTTCATGAGAGGCTGTCTCAAACCCTTATAAGGGATTTCAAGGACTTCTTACAAGCTGGTTTGCAAATAGAAGAGTGGGCAAGAGAGAAGAACCATTTTTCTGCAAAACAAAATTATCAGTCTGGAAATCAAAGTACACATGAAGAAGTTGATGTCAATACAATTGGTCAAGCAAATAGAAGGCAGTTTTCAGATCTGGTAAAGCCTTTGTCTTAGGTCTTCAACAACCTACAAAAGAAGGGACTATTACAGCCATTGGCCCTTGACCTTTGTCGAATCCTTTACCCCCAAAATTTGATACTAAGGCCTTTTGTGAATTTCGTTAGACAGAAGGACATGAGACAGATAAAAGCTTGCTACTAAAACATGAGATCCAAAATTTAATTGATAGTGGAAAGCTGCCTGAGCTTCATAAGCCCAGCACAAAAGACAATCCTTTGCCAAGGTTCAACAGAGTGCCACCACCAGCAACCTTTATGGCAGGAAGAGGATTGGAGGAAGATTTTGTCTTATCCTCCTTTCAAAATAGGAGTATTGAAGATGAGGAATAAGGAGAAATTTTGTTCAAGAAACATCCTTTAGCTTGAAGTGTTGCTCTTTTTATTTTATTTCGCTTTCTTTATTACTTATTTGGAACAATTATGTTTTTAAAATTAAGATTATTTGAATATATTATTTTTGTTAAATTTTTGTTGGTCTTTGCTCATTTTGGTGCTCAGCCGATGACAAATCTAGCTTGATAATCATAAATTAATATATCTATGCATCATGATTTGAATGACTTTACTAGGTGAAAGGAAATTTTCTATAGCATTGAGTTGTGTATGCTTACTTAGAGAGGACTCCTAAATAATTATGAGTGTCTAGATCCTAGTCAATCTTAGAATATACTTTGACAAACTTTCGAGGCAAAATTGAACTTTTCTTATTTAAGCGAAAGATGATCTAGGCATTATTTGGTTAGCTAATAACTAGTATCCACCTAATTAAATATCAATCCTCAGTTATCCCTTTGAGCCTTCATAAGATTTCAACTTTCTCTTTATTGACTTATAAGCCTGATGACCCACCCTGAGCTATTGTTACACTTTTAACAAGTCTTATGATCACTAAAGGGAAGAGGCAAGAAAATCAAAGAATGGAATGCATAGACAAAACCATAAGGATAATTGATGTTCTCAAGACCATAAGGGTAGTTGAAGTTTACCTAATATCTCCAATCTATCAAGATAACATTAGAGTAACAAATGATTTATCCCTGTTAAAGAAGATTTATGCCACTCTACTCATCCATTATCAGAAACACAAGTTGGTACAAACAAGACAACTCTTTTAGAGCTAGAACCAAAAAAAAAGAAAAGAAAAAAGAAAGAAAAGAGAAAAAAATAAAAATAAAAGAAAAAGAGAAAATAAAAGAAAATAAAACCTAAGACGGTTCAAAAAGCTAACTTAGTTCTCTTTTACCTAAAGTAGCAAAAGGCTTCCATTTGGTTTTTAAGGACAGTTTGACTTAAATTGGTCCAACACAACCAAAGATTCGATCAAAATTAAAGAAAAAGAGGAAAGACCATCTAGTTTTGAAAGCCTTGTACTTAACGATCCTATAGAGAAGGATAAAATGCTTAAAGAAAGGGAAAAGAAAGAAAAAGAAAGAAAAAGAAAAGGGAAAAGAAGAAAGAAAAGAAATGTGGGTATCAACCTTTTAATAAGGGAAAAGAAAGTCCCAATCAAGATCCAGATTAACGTCAAGAAGAAAGAAGAATGTTCAAAGCTCAATCTTATTCCTGCTTCCAACTGTTTGAACAAGTTATAGTGTGAGGGTTTACCCATTGTGTCACAACGGCTCCAATTTACAATTGGCCTCCGCTTAACCCATGTCCCTTATAGACCCCATTTCAAGCCTATTAAAGACCTATTGATCTCTCTTGGTAGGTAGAGTCTATTAGTGGAGATAGCTTGGATAAGCATGCATGTGAGATAGACAATATTCAAACTCAAATGAGACCTTTGACCAAGTAATGTGTATGTATCTATCTGAAGTGCAACAATTCTTGCTTAAATAGAAATTATTCCTGAGTTTAGTATGGTAACTATGGTTGTCACGTTATAGTATGTTAATTCTAAAAATCGAGTCCTGAGGTACAATGACATTGATTTGACAAAGTCAACATTAGATTTAAGAAAAAAACTATTTTCTTATTATAAAAACCTCTAAGTTAAGGGAAATATGTTGAACAATCGAACCTCGAAGGACATATTGGGCAAAGTAAAGAGTTATTTGCAAGGTTATGAAGAAGCTACTGTAACACCCCTACATCCGGTACATGCACATTACAATTATCACAATGTAATATCCATACACTGAACATAGGAACGCTACGATTTTCTTTAACATTCAAATCATTTATAAAGACAACATAATCTTTATCATTACACATTTATAGAAAATAAGTAATTAACTTGTAATATAAAAACAAAATAGATATAAACATATTTACTTAATACGCAGCGGAATTTAAAGATTTGTTACATATATAAAAGCATTTAAATCCGTATTTACATTATAAACAATAGTTTACAAAATATAAATAAGTTATACATGATTGGCAGTTCTTCTCTGATCTTTAAGTTCCAAAGTAATCTCTTCAATGTCTACTCTCACTCGGTCTCGAAGAGCTCTCAGGTTCAACCTGATCACCTGCGCGATTAACACTATCGCGCTAAGCCAATGGCTTAGTAATACAAAACATGCTATTATCATGCTTTAAATGCAATGCAATGTCACACATCTTAATAATAGAGACAACATCATACCTTTGCATTACACCATTCATGATCATATAAGCATATCACATTTCACAAGTTCTTCTATATCTCATTATTCAATCAATTCATCTTAATAAATCACATTTAAACAAACACACACATGGGCCCAAAACACACTAATATGCTATTCAATTTTAAGAGTTAATGCTTTGGTTTTGTTTTCACATTCATCATTATTATAAACCCAACTAGGCTTCAAGGATTAGGCTCAACCAAGCTTCAAGGGGAGCAAAGCATGCTAAGCTTCAACCCAACTTGGCTTCAAGAACCAATCCAACCTAGCTTCAAGGGTGGTAACATCTCAATTAGGCTTCAAGGACCAAGTCCAACCTAACTTCAAGAGATTGTTACTCATATTAGGCATGCCACCAACAACAAACTCTGAAAATGGAATAACACATTAGCCACACAACTCATTTATTATTTCATTTTCATTTCCATTCTCAATTCTCATCATCATAACCAAATACAATGGATTCATATCTCATTAAAATCATATTAGCCAATCACAATGGCCTCATATCTCATCATGTTTCACTTCACATTATCACATTTTATTCTTTTCAAGTATACATAGCAAAATACATTAAACATTATCACATAGGCATACATGCCTCAATTATCTCAATTTACATTATGCATATGGCATCATGGATATAAACATAACAAAGGACATTATTCATATGAGTCACCCATATCATCCAATGAATATATGCAACAATGACATGTTTGTACTTACCTCAATAACAGTTTATACAACTCTTAACACTTCATTGTCCAAGATCCTTTCACTTAGATCAATGATCAAACCCTCTCTTCAAACCCTAATCCAAAAATAATAACATAAACTTACTTAGGGATACACAAGAGATAAACAATTTAAAAGTGAACTAGGGCAAACCCTAAACTTGACACGTTCACCCACACGGGCATGTCCATGACCGTGCCCTAACTCCACAACACAGAAGCATTTACACGCTCAACAACATGGGCGTGTTCCTGGGCGTGTAAATTCTCAAATCTTACAGTAGCTATGACACGCTTAATAACACGGGCATGCTACTGGTCGTGTTACACCTACTGCCTCCATCACAATTGACACGCCTAAAGACCCTGGATGTGCTCATGGGCGTGTCCGGCCAAAACAACCAAACACTCAACAAAACACTTTTATCCATCAACATCCACTTCACACCATCTTAACAAAACATACCCAAAAACCATCTTAAATTCACAAAAACACCAAAACAAGCCAAAACACAAATCAACTATAAATCACAAATCTCATCACAAACCCTAATCACAAACACACATTATCTCTTCTAACCAACTTACTCTTTTCTTCAATCCACCCTTAAAATCCATAATCAAAACAATCAAAAACTCTTAAACATCTCAAAACCAAACAACGCACTCTTAAATCATCTATCAAATCCAATCAAAACTTCAAACAAACAAAGAAATCAAAAGAGGACTTACCAAAGTAACAAAACTTCTTGAATCAACAACTTGATCACTTGAATCTTCCTTCACTTTGAACTTAACACATCAAGATCTTCTCTTTGTCTCTTGCTTTCCTTTGTCTATGGAGAAGCCGGCCACACAAAGAAGAAAGAAGAAATAAACCACAAGAAACAAAGTCAACTCTTCTTTTAATCTCCACCAAGTGTTTCAATTAAAGCAATTACCAAAACACCCTTCTACAAATTGTTTTGTTTCTTTTTAAAACACTTGCCCTTTTTAGTCATTTCACCAATAACCAAATAAATATCTTCATCCCTTGACTCTCCATTTTGACCAACATATATATATTATATATATCACCATATAAACAACATATACATTTCCCTATACACAATACTTCCCATTCAAACAACACATATACATTCTCTTTCAATTTCTTTTCTTATCAACATAACATATACACTTAATTCAAACAAACAACAATTATATCCAAACTTCTAGGGCATACATTGGGATATTACAATTCTCCCCCTCTAAAAAGAAATTTCATCCTCAAAATTACCTGATATTATCTCTGAAACAGTTGAGGATATTGATCTCGCACGGTTTGCTCACTTTCCCAAGTTGATTATTCTCTACCATGATTCTTCCAAAGAATCTTCACAATTGGCACTTTCTCATGTCTCAACTCTTTCATTCCATAAGCCAAAATAGCAACTGGTTCTTCTTCAAAAGTCAGATCTGGACTCACTTCAATAGATTCAACTGATAACACATGAGATGGATCTGATCTGTACCTCCTCAACATAGAAACATGGAATACATTATGGATCCTATCCAACTCAAGTGGCAAAGCAAGCCTATAAGCAACTGGCCCAACTCTTTCTAAAATTTCATATGGTCCAATGAAACGAGGACTCAGCTTTCCTTTTTGACCGAACCTCAAAATCTTTTTCCAAGGAGACACTTTCAAAAATACTTTATCTCCCACATTAAACTCTATGTCTCTCCTTTTCAGATCTGCATAAGACTTCTGTCGGTCTGAAGCTGCTTTCATCCTATCTCGAATCACTTTCACTTTCTCTTCAGTTTCTTTAATTAAATCAGGGCCAATTAACTTACCTTCACCAAGCTCATTCCAACATAAAGGTGTCCTACACCGTCTACCATACAAGGCCTCAAATGGTGCCATACCAATGCTGGATTGATGACTGTTATTTTATGCAAATTCCGCAAGTGGTAAGAATCTATCCCAACCTCTAGAGAAATCAATGACACAACTTCTCAACATGTCCTCGATAATCTGTATCACTCTCTCTGACTGTCCATCTGTCGGCAGATGGAAAGCAGTACTGAAGTGTAATTGAGAACCCAAAGCACTATGTAAACTCTTCCAAAACCTGGAAGTAAACTGGGGATCTCGATCAGACACTATAGAAGTTGGAACACCATGTAACTTCACAATCTCATGAATATACAGCTCAGCTAACCTCTCCAAAGAATAATCCATCCGAATTGGAAGAAAATGAGCTGTCTTGGTTAATCTGTCAACAATCACCCAAATAGCATCATGTTTCCTTTGTGTCAATGGAAGACCAGACACAAAATCCATTGTCACTCTCTCCCATTTCCATTCAGGCACTGATAAAGGTTGGAGCAACCCGGAAGGAACTTGATGCTCTGCTTTTACCTTCTGACATGTGAGACATCTGGATTCAAATGCCGCTATGTCTATCTTCATACCGAACCACCAGTAATGTTGCTTCAAATCATGATACACCTTGGTATTGCCCGGATGCATAGCAAATACTGACTGATGTGCTTCTTCTAAAATGATCCTTTTCAAATTAGCATCATCAGGTATACACAATCTGTTCTTAAACCAGAGACTCCCATCATCTCTCACAATAAAATCTTGACTCTTTCCACTCTGGCAATCTGAAACAATCTTTTGAACCTTCTCATCAGCCAACTGAGCCTCTTTAATTTGATCCAATAAAACTGGTTTCAATTGCAACTGTGCCAATAATGCACCATCATCACAAGATACAAAACTGGCATGCAATGCTCTCAACTCAACAAGCAACGAGAGAGAATAAACAGTCAACCCTGCTAAAGACTTCCAACTCAAGGCATCAGCAACAACATTTGCTTTACCTGGATGATAATCAATCAAACAGTCGTAGTCTTTAATCAATTCCAACCATCTTCTCTGTCGAAGATTAAGCTCTTTTTGGACACCCAAATATTTTAAACTTTTATGATCAGTATAGATAAAACACTTCTCCCCATATAGATAATGTCGCCAAATCTTCAATGCAAACACAATGGCTACTAATTCCAAATCATGGGTTGGATAATTGAGCTCATGCGGTTTCAACTGTCGAGAAGCATAAGCTATCACCTTACCTTCTTGCATTAGAACACAACCCAAACCACTATGTGAAGCATCACTGTAAATCACATATGGTTTATCTTCCACAAGTAAAGTAAGAACAGGCGCTTGAGTTAACATTTCTCTTAACTGATCAAAGCTAGCCTGACACTGATCTGTCCACACAAATCTAACTCCCTTTCTAAGCAATCTGGTAAGTGGAGTAGCTATCAAAGAAAATCCCTTCACAAACCGTCGGTAATAGCCTGCCAAACCCAGAAAACTTCTAACTTCAGTCACAGACTTGGGTGGACTCCAATTCAAAATAGCTTCAACTTTACTCGGATCAACTCTAATACCTTCTGCTGAAACTATATGACCGAGAAAAGTAACTTGATCAAGCCAAAACTCACACTTTGACAGTTTAGCAAACAATTGCTTCTCTCTCAAAGTTTGTAACACAATTCGCAGATGCTTGTCATGTTCCTCCTCATTACGCGAATACACCAGAATGTCATCAATGAATACTACCACAAACTGATCCAAATAGGGCCTAAACACCCTATTCATCAAGTCCATAAAAACTGCAGGTGCATTCGTCAAACCAAAAGGCATAACTAGAAACTCGTAATACCCATACCTGGTCCGAAAAGCGGTCTTAGGAACATCTTCAGCTCTGACCCTCAACTGATGGTACCCTGATCTCAAATCAATTTTGGAAAACACTGCTGCACCCTTCAACTGATCAAAGAGATCATCAATTATAGGCAAAGGATATTTATTTTTAATAGTCACCTTGTTCAATTGCCTATAATCGATACACAATCTCATAGTACCATCCTTCTTCTTTACAAACAAAACAGGAGCTCCCCAAGGTGAAACACTAGGGCGAACAAACCCTTTATCTAGCAACTCCTGCAACTGCACCTTCAGTTCTCTCAGCTCAGCAGGTGCCATTCTATAAGGAGTAATAGAAATAGGAGTGGTACCAGGCAATAATTCAATACCAAACTCCACCTCCCTCTCAGGAGGCAACCCTGGCAACTCCTCTGGAAACACGTCTGGGAACTCTACAACTGTGGGTATATCATCAAGTTGAGAACCCTTTACTCTAGTATCCACCACATGAGCAAGATAGGTGTCACACCCCTTTCTAATCAATCTCCTAGCTGCAACCGCTGAAACAAACAAGGATGCTAGCTGTTCCTGCTCATTAGATATTAACACCTCTCTACCATCACTGGTTTTCAAGGTAACAACTTTCTTTTTGCAATCAACCACAGCTCCATGTCTAGATAACTAGTCCATGCCTAGAATCACATCATATTCCTTAAAAGGCATCTCAATCAAATCTCCAAGGAACTCCTCACCTTGAACCACTACTGCACTATCTCGGTGCACCTTACTAACAATCACACTATGCCCTAACGGATTTGTCACCAATACATCAAATCCTAAGGATTCAACATGCACATCAGACACAGGCAAAACAGATGCACTAATATATGAATGAGTGGAACCCGGATCAATCAAAGCAAGTACTGAAGTATCAAATAAAGAAAAAGTACCAGCTATGACTGCCGAAGCATCTGGTTGCCTCTGCATCACATAAATCCTCTGAGAAGATCCAGCCTCCTCTGGTCTACTCTCCCTGGATGTAGAACCTCCTCTAGAACTGAACCCAGATCTGCCTCCTCTGCCGAACCCTCTGCCTCCTCGACCTACCCTCACACTAGGTCGAGAAGCTGCAGAATCAACCAACATGTGCTCCTGCCTCTCAGGACAATCTCTAACAAAATGATCAGGTGATCCACATCTGAAACATACCCCTGTCACACCAGTCCTCCAACAAGTACCACCATGTGGCCTGCCACAATGAATGCATACGGGTGGAGTGGATCTCTGAGTCACTGGGGTCGGAGCACTCACCACTGAAACTGTAGGTCCAGATCTCCGCCTCTGAAACTGTACTAACCTACCCGCTGGCCTCTGACTCCTACTAACCCGAGGAACAAAACTTCCTTTACCTCTTTTCACAGACGAAGACCCTGCCTCAAACTGGGGCCTTCTAACCCTGATCTCTTCCTCTGATGCAGCTGCAATAGCCTGGGCTCTCTCCACACTCCTAGCTGCTGCCACAAGCTGGGAAAAATCATGATATCTAGATCCAGCCACATGACACATGATAGAGGGCCTCAATCCCTCCTCAAATCTCCTGTATCTATCTATCTCATCAGATATAATACCCCCAACATACTGACTCAACCGAATAAATTCGACCTCATATTCAGTTACTGACCGGTTGTCTTGCTTTAAACTCAAAAACTCCATCTTCTTCATGTCTTTATACTCCCTCAGAGTATACTTCAATTCAAACTCTCTCAGAAAATCAGCATAAGACAATGTTGGTGGATCATCCATAGAATGGGGCACTGTCTTCCACCAATTGTATGCGTCCTTCTGCAACAATGATCTTGCATAATCAAACTTTTACTCTGGAGTGGCTTGCAACTGAATGAAGATTCTTTGTACCTTATCTAGCCATTGCTCAGCCATAGCTGGATCAGTAGTACCTAAGAAATCCTCTGCTCCATACTTCCTTAGTTTGTCATAGTGTCTCACTGCTATCAAAGGCTGTGGTGGAGGTGGTTGCACTGGTGCTTGTCTCAAAGCCTCTACCACATACCTAAGCCAAACTGGTGGAACCTCCTCACCAGCTGGTCTCCCCAATACAGAAGCAGTTATCTCTCCAGCACTATCCACTCTAGCTCCCTCTCTAATCTCATCAGGAGCTATACTCTCAACACTACCCTCAACTGACTGACGTGAGTGAGAATCCATCACAACCTATATCTGCAAACACAGCAGAATACCTGTCATTAAAGATCAGAGACTGCCAATGCCAAACATGTATGTTATTCAAAAATCCACATTTTAAAATCAAAACACTCTTTTTCTTACACTTTACCTAGGTTGAGAATCTCAAACCTAGGTTCTGATACCAAAACAACTGTAACACCCCTACATCCGGTACATGCACATTACAATTATCACAATGTAATATCCATACACTGAACATAGGAACGCTACGATTTTCTTTAACATTCAAATCATTTATAAAGACAACATAATCTTTATCATTACACATTTATAGAAAATAAGTAATTAACTTGTAATATAAAAACAAAATAGATATAAACATATTTACTTAATACGCAGCGAAATTTAAAGATTTGTTACATATATAAAAGCATTTAAATCCATATTTACATTATAAACAATAGTTTACAAAATATAAATAAGTTATACATGATTGGCAGTTCTTCTCTGATCTTTAAGTTCCAAAGTAATCTCTTCAATGTCCACTCTCACTCGGTCTCGAAGAGCTCTCAGGTTCAACCTGATCACCTGCGCGATTAACACTATCGCGCTAAGCCAACGGCTTAGTAATACAAAACATGCTATTATCATGCTTTAAATGCAATGCAATGTCACACATCTTAATAATAGAGACAACATCATACCTTTGCATTACACCATTCATGATCATATAAGCATATCACATTTCACAAGTTCTTCTATATCTCATTATTCAATCAATTCATCTTAATAAATCACATTTAAACAAACACACACATGGGCCCAAAACACACTAATATGCTATTCAATTTTCAGAGTTAATGCTTTGGTTTTGTTTTCACATTCATCATTATTATAAACCCAACTAGGCTTCAAGGATTAGGCTCAACCAAGCTTCAAGGGGAGCAAAGCATGCTAAGCTTCAACCCAACTTGGCTTCAAGAACCAATCCAACCTAGCTTCAAGGGTGGTAACATCTCAATTAGGCTTCAAGGACCAAGTCCAACCTAACTTCAAGAGATTGTTACTCACATCTTAAATTCACAAAAACACCAAAACAAGCCAAAACACAAATCAACTATAAATCACAAATCTCATCACAAACCCTAATCACAAACACACATTATCTCTTCTAACCAACTTACTCTTTTCTTCAATCCACCCTTAAAATCCATAATCAAAACAATCAAAAACTCTTAAACATCTCAAAACCAAACAACGCACTCTTAAATCATCTATCAAATCCAATCAAAACTTCAAACAAAAAAAGAAATCAAAAGAGGACTTACCAAAGTAACAAAACTTCTTGAATCAACAACTTGATCACTTGAATCTTCCTTCACTTTGAACTTAACACATCAAGATCTTCTCTTTGTCTCTTGCTTTCCTTTTTCTATGGAGAAGCCGGCCACACAAAGAAGAAAGAAGAAATAAACCACAAGAAACAAAGTCAACTCTTCTTTTAATCTCCACCAAGTGTTTCAATTAAAGCAATTACCAAAACACCCTTCTACAAATTGCTTTGTTTCTTTTTAAAACACTTGCCCTTTTTAGTCATTTCACCAATAACCAAATAAATATCTTCATCCCTTGACTCTCCATTTTGACCAACATATATATATTATATATATCACCATATAAACAACATATACATTTCCCTATACACAATACTTCCCATTCAAACTGTAACACCCCTATACCCCGTATACGTACACAGCATGCTAATACGATCGTAATATACGTATACTGAATATAGAAATGTCACGGTTACAAAACACACATGACATGACTCTTATATACTATGAACAAATTCAAAACTTTTAAATGAGTTTATAAAACGAAATAGATAGAAAGTTTATTTAAAATGCAACGGAAAATATAACAAATGTTTCCCAATACATTTGCATCAAAATCAAAAGTTACAAATATAAAATATATACATGAGTGGCAGCTCTTCTCTGATCTTTAAGTCCAAAAATCAACTCTTCAACGCCTAGACTCACTAGGTCTAGAGGAACTCTCGGGTTCAATCCTGTCACCTGCGCGATGAACCACAATCGCGCTGAGCCAACAGCTCAGTAGAACAAACTATAATGATATTATGCTATGTCATACATTCAAACAATATAGATCATACTCAATACACTTTATTTTATGGATGTTACATTTCATTATTTCAATAATTGTATCATCATCCATTACTCACACATTTAACATAGACACACATGGGCCCAACAAGCATTTAATATGATATTCAAAGTTTAGAGTTACTGCTTTGGTTTATAATCACAATGATTAAGCCCGTAGGCGATATATATATCATATCTCTATCCATGGATAGTGTAACAGACCCAGTCTCTTGGACCATCAACCCATTAACATGAGGAGATCCTCAACCCGGCTAGACCGTTAGTAGTAACAGACCCAGTCTCTTGGACCATCAACCCGACTAATCGAGGAGATCCTCAACCCGGCTAGACTGTTACTTTTCATAAATTTCATTTTCACATTTCATTTAGTGTAACAGACCCAGTCTCTTGGATCATCAATTCAATTCAATTGAAGAGATCCTCAACCCGGCTAGACTGTTACCTTTATATAGGCATGCCACCAAAACCAGTACTCTGAAATTTGAATAAACATATTAGGCACACAACCATTTCATATATCTCTTTATAAATCTTTTTCTCAATTCATTTCTCATTCCACAATCAACTAGGCAAACATGCCTCATTTGAATCAATATAGCCAATCACAATGGCTTTACACATCATCTTATCATCACATCTTTCATTTTCATTTTCATGACACATACATATACCATATTACATTTCATGAGGTTCATATTGTATAAAACATAACATTATTCAAACATATCAACAATACAATAAAATTACTTAGTACATTCACACTCAAATGTATAAGTTCTAAAATCACATGAATGTATGTTATAATGCAAGGTTTGTACTTACCTCAAAAGAAATCCACACAATTCTAAACACTTCCTCTTAACAAGTCCTTCACCAAATAATTAAGGCAATTCACCTTCTTTACAACCTAATTCAAAACAATGAGGAAACTCACATAAGATCATAAGGCTAAGAATCAATTAGGGCAAACTCTAAACTGGACACGCTCACCCACACGGGCGTGTCCCTGACCGTGCCCTAACTCTACAACACAGAAGCATTTACACGTTCAGGACCATGGGCGTGTCACTGGGCGTGTAATACCTACTGTCTCTCAGAAGTATCGACACGTCCAACATCATGAACGTGTTCCTGGCCGTGTCAATTCCCCAAAATCACAGTAGCTATGACACGCTCACTAACACGGGCGTGTTAATGGCCGTGTCACACCTACTGCCATCCAACACAATTGACAAGCCTAAAGACCTGGACGTGCTCCTGGGCGTGTCAGGCCAAAAACCCAGATTCCGGCCAAAACAACAATCCAACCAACAAACAACAATTTTCCACCATCTTCCACTTCAACAAAACTCAACTAGACACACCTAAAACCATAACAACCTTGCAAAAACACCAACACAACTCAAAATACACATCCAACACCAAATCACAACATCATCAAAAACTCTAAACACAACCACAACTCAATCTTAACCAACAAACTTATTCTTCCTTTCAATCTTACTCTTTTCTTCAATCCAACCCAAGAATCAAAGATCAAGTAAACCCAACATTCTTAAACACAACACACTCAAACATATCCATACCAACAACCATAAATCACCAAACCCACAACACAAACTCAAAGAAAACAAGGGAATCAAGAGGAAACTTACCAAGAATGAAGAAAACTCTTAGATTCCTCCTTGATCTCTTGAAAACTTCTTCAATCTTGAGCTTGGAAGGTCAAATCTCTCCCTCTCTCTTGTTCTCTTGCTGCTGCCGTCCAAAGCAAAGAAAGGAGAAGAAAAGGAAAATGAGAGACACGAGAAGAGAGGAAGAAGGAAGAAAAGGAAAAGAAAGAAAAGTCAAACATTAACCCTCTCTCTCCTCAAAACATTCTCCTCCACACAAATAAAAAATAAAATAATCTCAAACATCACCATCCACCCATCTTAATCCACTAACTCAATTTCAAAATAATTACCTTTATACCCTTCAAACAAATATTTGTATATGTTAAGTATATCACAATATATACAACATATACACACTACTCTAACCTCAACTCTCTTTCCAATAAAATAAATACACTTAATCCAATAATAACAATAATTACTCCAATACTTCTAGGGTACATTTTGGGATATTACAATTCTCCCCCTCTAAAAGAAATTTCGTCCTCGAAATTACCTGAAATCAAGTCTGAAACAACTGAGGATATTGTTCTAGCATCGTTTGCTCATTCTCCCAAGTTGATTCTTCTCTACCATGACTCTTCCAAAGAACCTTCACAATTGACACTTTCTTATGTCTCAACTCTTTCATCCCATATGCTAAAATAGCAACCGGTTCTTCTTCAAAAGTCAGATCCGGACTCACCTCAATAGATTCCACTGATAACACATGAGATGGGTCTGACCTGTACCTCCTCAACATAGAAACATGGAAGACATTATGGATTCTGTCTAACTCTTGTGGCAAAGCAAGCCGATAAGCAACCGGTCCCAATCTTTCCAATACTTCATATGGTCCAATGAAACGAGGACTCAGCTTCCCTCTTCGACCAAATCTCAAAATCTTTTTCCAAGGAGACACTTTCAAAAATACTTTATCTCCCACATTATACTCAATGTCTCTCCTCTTCAAATCCGAATAAGATTTCTGCCGATCTGAAGCTGTTTTCAACCTATCTCGAATTATTTTCACTTTATCTTCTGTCTCTTTAACCAAATCAGGACCAATTAACTTACCTTCACCAGTCTCATTCCAACATAAAGGTGTTCTACACCTTCTTCCATACAATGCCTCAAATGGTGCCATACCAATACTGGATTGATGACTGTTGTTGTAAGCAAATTCCACAAGTGGCAACAATATGTCCCAACTTCCTGAGAAATCAATGACACAGCTTCTCAACATATCCTCAATAATCTGTATCACTCTCTCTGACTGCCCATCTGTTTGCGGATGGAAAGCAGTGCTAAAGTGTAATCGAGAACCCAAAGCACCATGCAAACTCTTCCAAAACCTCGATGTGAACCTCGGATCTCGATCAGACACTAAAGAAATTGGGACTCCATGCAATTTCACAATCTCACCAATATACAGCTCAGCCAATCTCTCAAGAGAATAATCCATCTGAACCGGAAGAAAATGAGCTGTCTTAGTCAACCTATCAACAATCACCCAATTGGCATCATGTTTTCTCTGTGTCAATGGTAAACCAGACACAAAGTCCATAGTCACTCTTTCCCATTTCCACTTAGGCACTGATAAAGGTTGAAGCAACCCTGTTGGGACCTGATGCTCTGCTTTAACCCTCTGACATGTGAGACATTTGGATACAAACTCTGCAATGTCTCTCTTCATACCAGACCACCAGTAATGCTGTCTCAAATCATGATACATCTTCGTACTGCCCGGATGCATAGCAAAAACTGATTGATGTGCTTCTTCTAAAATAATCCTTCTCAAACTAATATCATCTGGCACACACAGTCTACTCTTAAACCATAAGCTCCCATCACCTTTCACAAGAAAATCTCGGCTCTCCCCTTTTTGGCAATTTGAAACAATCTTCTGAATTTTCTCATCAATCAATTGAGCCTCTTTAATCTGATCTAACAACACTGGTCTCAGCTGAAATTGTGCCAACAATGCACCATCATCACAAGATATAAAGCTAGCATGCAACGCTCTCAACTCAACAAGCAACGAGAGCGAATAAGCAGTCAAACCTGCTAAAGACTTCCGACTCAAGGCATCAGCAACAACATTTGCTTTACCTGGATGATAATCAATCAAACAATCGTAGTCTTTAATCAATTCCAACCACCGTCTCTGTCGAAGATTAAGCTCTTTCTGAACCCCCAAATATTTCAAACTTTTGTGATCAGTGTAAATAAAACATTTCTCTCCATACAAGTAATGTCGCCAAATCTTCAATGCAAACACAATGGCTGCTAACTCCAAGTCATGGGTTGGATAGTTTAGCTCATGTGGCTTCAACTGTCGAGAAGCATAAGCTATCACTTTACCCTCTTGCATCAAAACACAACCCAAACCACTATGTGAAGCATCACTGTAGATCACATATGGTTTATCTTCCACAGGTAAAGTGAGAACAGGTGCTTGAGTTAACATCTCTTTCAACTGCTCAAAACTAGCTTGACACGGATCAGTCCACACAAATCTAACTCCTTTTCGAAGTAATCTGGTAAGTGGAGTAGCTATCAAAGAAAATCCTTTCACAAAGCGTCGATAATAGCCTGCCAAACCCAGAAAACTTCTAACTTCAGTCACAGACTTTGGTGGACTCCAATTCATAATAGCTTCAACTTTACTCGGATCAACTCTAATGCCATCTGCTGAAACTATATGACCGAGGAAAGTTACTTGATCTAGCCAGAACTCACATTTTGACAGCTTAGCATACAATTGCTTCTCTCTCAAGATTTGCAATACAATCCGCAGATGCTTGTCATGCTCTTCTTCATTACTAGAATACACCAAAATATCATCAATGAAGACTACTACAAACTGATCCAGATAGGGCCTAAACACCCTATTCATCAAATCCATGAAAGCTGCAGGTGCATTCGTCAACCCAAAAGGCATCACTAGAAACTCATAATGCCCATACCTGGTTCGAAAAGCTGTCTTGGGCACATCCTCAGCTCTGACCCGCAACTGATGGTACCCTGATCTCAAATCAATCTTGGAAAATACTGCTGCTCCCTTCAATTGATCAAAGAGATCATCAATTCTAGGCAAAGGATATTTATTCTTAATAGTCACTTTATTCAATTGCCTATAATCGATACACAATCTCATAGTACCATCCTTCTTCTTTACAAACAAAACAGGAGCTCCCCATGGCGAAACACTAGGGCGAATGAATCCTTTATCCAGCAACTCCTGCAACTGCACCTTCAACTCTCTCAATTCAACAGGTGCCATTCTATAAGGAGTAATAGAGATAGGAGTGGTACCTGGCAACAAATCAATACCAAACTCCACCTCTCTCTCAGGAGGCAATCCTGGCAACTCCTCTGGAAATACATCTGGAAACTCAGCTACTGTGGGAATGCTATTAAACTGAGAACCCTCTACCCTGGTATCCAAAACATGAGCGAGATAGGCATCACACCCTTTTCTAATCAGCTTCCTAGCTGAAACAGCTGAAATCAACAAGGATGCAAATTGTCTCTGCTCGCTAGATACCATCACAATTCTATCATCACTAGTTCTCAAAGTAACACACTTCTTCTTACAATCTACCACAGCTTCATGTCTAGACAACCAGTCCATGCCCAAAATCAAATCATACTCTTTAAATGGCATCTCAATCAAATCACCAGGAAATTCCTCTCCTTGCACAACAACTGCACTATCTCTGTGCACCTTACTAACAACCACACTATGCCCTAAAGGATTTGTCACCAAGACATCAAATCCTAGGGACTCAGAATGCAAATCAGTCACAGGCAAAATGGATGCACTTATGTATGAATGAGTAGATCCTGGATCAATTAAAGCAAGTACTGAAATGCCAAATAAAGAAAATGTACCAGCAATAACAGCTGAAGCATCTGGCTGCCTCTGCATCACATAAACTCTTTGGGAAGGTCCAGCCTCATCTGGTCTACTGTCCATAGATGAAGAGCCTCCTCTCTGACTGAACCCAGATCGACCCCCTCTATTAAAACTTCTGCCTCCTCTACCTCCTCTGCTAATACTAGGTCGTGAAACTGCAGTATCCACCGACCTCTGCTCCTGTACCTCAGGACATTCTCTAATGAAATGATCAGGGGATCCGCATCTGAAGCACACAGCTGGTCCCCTACTCATCCAACAAACGCCTCTATGTGACCCCCCCACACTGAGCACATATAGGTGGAGTGAACCTCTGAACCGTTGGAGTCGGAGCACTCGTCACTGAAACCGTAGGTCTCGATCTCTGTCTTTGAAACTGCACTGACCTACCAACTGGCCTCTGACTCCTGCTGGTCCTAGGAACAAAGCTGCCTCTACCTCTCTTCACAGATGAAGACCCTGTCTCAAACTGGGGCCTTCTCACTCTAGTCTCCTCCTCAGAAGAAGATGCTGCAATGCCCTAGGCTCTCTCTACACTCCTAGCTGCAGCAACAAGATGGGAGAAATCCTGGTATCTGGAACCAGCCACAAGACACAAAATAGAGGGTCTCAATCCCTACTCAAACCTTCTGCATCTGTCAATCTCATCAGATATAATACCTCCAGCATAATGACTCAATCTGATGAACTCGACCTCATACTCTGTTACTGTCCTGTGGTCTTGTTTCAAACTCAGAAACTCCATCTTTTTAACATCTTTATACTCCCTAGGAGTATACTTCAACTCAAACTCTCTAAGAAAGTCAGCATAAGACAAGGTAGGTGGATCATCCATAGCGTGAGGCACTGTTTTCCACCAGTCATATGTATCCTTCTGCAACAATGACCTAGCATAGTCAAATTTTTCCTCTGGAGTGGCTTGCAACTGAATAAAGATCCTCTGTACTTTATCTAGCCACTGCTCAGCCACTGCTGGATCTATAGTACCCAGAAAATCTTCTGCCCCAAACTTCCTCAACTTATCATACTGTCTCACTGGTACTTGAGGCTGGGGTGGTGGTGGCGGTTGTAGCACTGGTGTTTGTCTCATCACTTCCATCATATGCCTGAACCAAGCTGGTGGAACCTCATCACCAACTGGTCTCCCTGACCCAGAAGCAGGTGCCTCACCGGCTCTATCAATTCTAACATCATCTCTACTCTCTTCCGGAGCTACACTCTCCGCACTTCCCTCAACAAACTGATGTGAATGAGGATCCATTACAACCTATATCTGCAAACATAGCAGAATACACCTTATTAAAGATCAGAGACTGCCAATACTAAATATATATTTTATTCAAAACCAACTTTTAAAATCAAAATATCATTTTTCTTACAGTTTACCTAGGTTGAGAATCTCAAGCCTAGGCTCTGATACCAAAACAATTGTAACACCCCTATACCCCGTATACGCACACAGCATGCTAATACGATCGTAATATACGTATACTGAATATAGAAATGTCACGGTTACAAAACACACATGACATGACTCTTATATACTATGAACAAATTCAAAACTTTTAAATGAGTTTATAAAACGAAATAGATAGAAAGTTTATTTAAAACGCAACGGAAAATATAACAAATGTTTCCCAATACATTTGCATCAAAATCAAAAGTTACAAATATAAAATATATACATGAGTGGCAGCTCTTCTCTGATCTTTAAGTCCAAAAATAAACTCTTCAACGCCTAGACTCACTAGGTCTAGAGGAACTCTCGGGTTCAATCCTGTCACCTGCGCGATGAACCACAATCGCGCTGAGCCAACAGCTCAGTAGAACAAACTATAATGATATTATGCTATGTCATACATTCAAACAATATAGATCATACTCAATACACTTTATTTTATGGATGTTACATTTCATTATTTCAATAATTGTATCATCATCCATTACTCACACATTTAACATAGACACACATGGGCCCAACAAGCATTTAATATGATATTCAAAGTTCAGAGTTACTGCTTTGGTTTATAATCACAATGATTAAGCCCGTAGGCGATATATATATCATATCTCTATCCATGGATAGTGTAACAGACCCAGTCTCTTGGACCATCAACCCATTAACATGAGGAGATCCTCAACCCGGCTAGACTGTTACTAGTAACAGACCTAGTCTCTTGGACCATCAACCCGACTAATCGAGGAGATCCTCAACCCGGCTAGACTGTTACTTTTCATAAATTTCATTTTCACATTTCATTTAGTGTAACAGACCCAGTCTCTTGGATCATCAATTCAATTCAATTGAAGAGATCCTCAACCCGGCTAGACTGTTACCTTTATATAGGCATGCCACCAAAACCAGTACTCTGAAATTTGAATAAACATATTAGGCACACAACCATTTCATATATCTCTTTATAAATCTTTTTCTCAATTCATTTCTCATTCCACAATCAACTAGGCAAACATGCCTCATTTGAATCAATATAGCCAATCACAATGGCTTTACACATCATCTTATCATCACATCTTTCATTTTCATGACACATACATATACCATATTACATTTCATGAGGTTCATATTGTATAAAACATAACATTATTCAAACATATCAACAATACAATAAAATTACTTAGTACATTCACACTCAAATGTATAAGTTCCAAAATCACATGAATGTATGTTATAATGCAAGGTTTGTACTTACCTCAAAAGAAATCCACACAATTCTAAACACTTCCTCTTAACAAGTCCTTCACCAAATAATTAAGGCAATTCACCTTCTTTACAACCTAATTCAAAACAATGAGGAAACTCACATAAGATCATAAGGCTAAGAATCAATTAGGGCAAACTCTAAACTGGACACGCCCACCCACACGGGCGTGTCCCTGACCGTGCCCTAACTCCACAACACAGAAGCATTTACACGTTCAGGACCACGGGCGTGTCACTGGGCGTGTAATACCTACTGTCTCTCAGAAGTATCGACACGTCCAATATCATGAACGTGTTCCTGGCCGTGTCAATTCCCCAAAATCACAGTAGCTATGACACGCTCACTAACATGGGCGTGTTAATGGCCGTGTCACACCTACTGCCATCCAACACAATTGACACGCCTAAAGACCTGGACGTGCTCCTGGGCGTGTCAGGCCAAAAACCCAGATTCCGGCCAAAACAACAATCCAACCAACAAACAACAATTTTCCACCATCTTCCACTTCAACAAAACTCAACTAGACACACCCAAAACCATAACAACCTTGCAAAAACACCAACACAACTCAAAATACACATCCAACACCAAATCACAACATCATCAAAAACTCTAAACACAACCACAACTCAATCTTAACCAACAAACTTATTCTTCCTTTCAATCTTACTCTTTTCTTCAATCCAACCCAAGAATCAAAGATCAAGTAAACCCAACATTCTTAAACACAACACACTCAAACATATCCATACCAACAACCATAAATCACCAAACCCACAACACAAACTCAAAGAAAACAAGGGAATCAAGAGGAAACTTACCAAGAATGAAGAAAACTCTTAGATTCCTCCTTGATCTCTTGAAAACTTCTTCAATCTTGAGCTTGGAAGGTCAAATCTCTCCCTCTCTCTTGTTCTCTTGCTGCTGCCGTCCAAAGCAAAGAAAGGAGAAGAAAAGGAAAATGAGAGACACGAGAAGAGAGGAAGAAGGAAGAAAAGGAAAAGAAAGAAAAGTCAAACATTAACCCTCTCTCTCCTCAAAACATTCTCCTCCACACAAATAAAAAATAAAATAATCTCAAACATCACCATCCACCCATCTTAATCCACTAACTCAATTTCAAAATAATTACCTTTATACCCTTCAAACAAATATTTTTATATGTTAAGTATATCACAATATATACAACATATACACACTACTCTAACCTCAACTCTCTTTCCAATAAAATAAATACACTTAATCCAATAATAACAATAATTACTCCAATACTTCTAGGGTACATTTTGGGATATTACACAAACAACACATATACATTCTCTTTCAATTTCTTTTCTTATCAACATAACATATACACTTAATTCAAACAAACAACAATTATATCCAAACTTCTAGGGCATACATTGGGATATTACAGCTACCAACTGACATGTTGAATTATAGTTCAAAATGGATGAATCCCTAACTATGCTACTTGGGCCTCACCACTCATGTTTTCAACATCTTTAAGATAAAAGCCATAAAAGCAAAGCCTTCTGTGAGACCTAAATGAGAATCTAGAAGGAGTCAATGAGAACACTTCAGTTGAGCACCTCGGTCTGTGAGTTAATGGAACCACTGTAAGTATTATTCATGCATATCATGCATACATAAGCATATCACACTCCATTTTTCTTTGTAAAAAATAAACAGTAATATTCTATGAAGCAATCATAAAGCGGATATGGAATCAAGGGGCATGGAAAACCCATTGCGTGAGGAAGCTTCGGTAATTTTGCAAAAGAAAGAAGAAATGCATGCTTGTTCGATGAGCTAGACAATATGCAAACATCAACCAAAACCGCATAGAAAAAATCATGGATTTGAGCCTACACAGGGAAAAAAGTTTCTCCTTTCAATATTTTTTAAGTTTATGTATGTACAAAACATTTTGAAACTCACTTCCAATATTTTACCACACAGGGAGCAAGGAGAAGATATGATGGCTAGCTAAAAAAAGGCCAATTTTTTTGCAAAAGTGCAATGGAAAACAAAAAAGAATGGAAAAAGAAGAAAATTAGAACTCTCAAAAGAATGAATATGCAAAAAACAAAAGATCAGTCTAGCTAAAAGTGTTGAAGCCAGTGTAAAGACCCGATCTCCAATGGATAAAGATCCATGTTTTAAGGGTAAAAACCCGATCTCCATTGGATAAAGATCTATGTTTCAAGGGTAAAGACATGATTTCCAATGGATAAAGATCTATGTTTCAAGGGTAAAGACCCAATTTTCCAATGGAAAAAGATCCATATAGTAAGGGTAAAGACTCGATCTCCCATGGATAAAGATACATTTTTAGTGGGTGAAGACCCACAATCCATTAAACAATGAAACAATCAGTTAAGCCAGAATTCTCAATTGATAAAAGGCAAATCAAATTCAGTCTCGGATCCAAGTACCCAGTGTCACGACCCAATTTGTATATATGTACAGTACATCCATGTACAGTACATCTGCGTACAGTAAGAGGAGCTATCCCGAGTAACCACCAAAGAACACAAAGTGAAAGGAAGCTCTATAGGGCAAAAAGGACCTAACTGAAAAGATTGTAAAGTTTTGTGGAGGTGGCCGTAATTAACAAAAGTTGTTCTGAAGGTCCTTAATAGTGCCCATAACAGACTCGAAGGATGAAAAGTAGAGAAAAATTGGGTAGCAACGGCGCGATACGGTTTTTCCCGAAAACGCACGGGTTGGAAGATATAGGGGATTTTGACCAGGGGCATTATGGTCATTTTCAAAAGTGTCTCAAAAGTAATAATGGATCTCAAAAATGAAAAGTAGAGGAAAAACTTAGTCAAAAAGTGTACCACGGCATTCGGCGAAAGTGCGCGGTTTAAAAGTTACGAACGAGTAATCGTCGGAGGGTATTTTGGTTTTAAAGATTTGGAGATATGATTTATATGGAGAAAAGTGTTATATTTATACAGACGCAAAAGTTTAAAATATCCGCCAACCCAAGAGGATCTCAATTTATGGTAAGGAAAGTAAACCCAAGTTTTGGAAATAACATCTAAGTTATAAATTATCATCTAAGAAAAGCTAACATGGTGGCCGACGCACTTGGTGGAAAATCAATACCAGCCTTAGGCACTATAAAGATCAGTTTAAGACCAATGGAAGAGGAAGTAATAGTAGTAGAAATGCAAGCATAAACTATGTTTCTTTTCAAGAAATTCATCAAGTGCAAAAGGAAAATGAACAAATACAAAAATGGATCAAGCAAGTGCAAGGAGGAAAGGATATAAAATTCTAAATTTCTAAGAACATTAGGTTGTATTATGATAATAGAGTAATGATACTAACAATGGGAGACATAAGAAATAAAATTTTTTTGAAAAGCTTATAGTAGTCTCTACGCAATGCATCTAGGAGTTACAAATGTATCAATATCTAAAGAAGTTTTAATGGTAGCCTGGAATGAAGAGAGATATTTTTGAGTTTATGACCAAATGTTTAATATGTCAACAAGCAAAAGTGAAATATCAAATACTATCGGGACTATTACAACTAATTCCCACTCTGGTATGGAAATGGGAACATATCACTGTGGATTTCGTCATAGAACTACCAATGACACGAGGCCGGCATGACGTTGTTCGGATAATCGTTGACTGCCTAACTAAGTTAGCTCATTTTCTACTTTTACAAATGGATTATTCAATAGATAAATTTGTGGAAATGTATGCCAAGGAAATAATACGATTACACAAGATTCCAACATCTATCATTTTAGGCAGAGGTCCACAGTTCACCATGAATTTATGGAAGAAGTCGCAAACAGCTTCTGAAACCCAAACAAATAATAGCACTGCCTTTCACCCGTAAACAGATGGACGATTTGAAAGAGTAATCCAAATTTTGGAAGGACATATTAAGAGTATGTGTTATAGAATTTAAGGGTGGCTGGAATAGGTATTTGAGTTTAATTAAATATGCATATAACAACGACTATTAATTCAGCATACGGTGACGCCCTATAAAGAATTATACGAAAGAAAACATGGAACACCACAGTGTTGGACGGAATTAAGTAAAGACAAGATAAAATCATATGCGGGTAGGTAGGAGCAAAATCATATTCGGACTCGAAACGAAGGGACATAGAACTCTAAGTGGAAGACAAGGTTTTTCTTAAGACTTTCCCTTGAAAGAAGGTATTAAGATTTAAGCAGAAAAGTAAGTTAAGGCTTAGGCTTATTGGACTATACGAGATCATCGAACGCATAGATCAATAGCCTATCGGTTAACTCTATTACCAGAACTGAACAAAATATATAATGTTTTTCACGTTTCAATGATAAGGCAATATCGTTTGAACTTCACACACGATATAAAGACACAAAACATCAGAGTCCAATCTGACCTAAATTATGAAGAAGAACCAATAGAATTTTAGCACGAAAAGTCAAAGGATTAAGAAATAAGAGAATTCCTCCAATTAAAGTGCGGCGAAGGAACTATAGAATGGAAGAGATAATTTGGGAAAAGGAAGGAATAATGAGGACGTAAGCCTAAATTTTATACCCGATCGGCTTCGGGACGAAGCCTAAATTTTAGAGGGGAAGAAATGTCACGACCCAATTTGTACATATGTACAGTACATCCATGTACAGTACATCCACGTACAGTAAGAGGAGCTATCCCGAGTACCCACCAAAGAACACGAAGTGAAAGGAAGCTCTATAGGATAAAAAGGACCTAACTGAAAAGATTGTAAAGTTTTGTGGAGGTGGCCGTAATTAACAAAAGTTGTTCTGAAGGTCCTTAATAGTGCCCATAACAGACTCTAAGGATGAAAAGTAGAGAAAAATCGGGTTGGAAGATATAGGGGATTTTGACCAGGGGCATTATGGTCATTTTCAAAAGTGTCTCAAAAGTAATAATGGATCTCAAAAATGAAAAGTAGAGGAAAATGACAGAGTCAAAAAGTGTACCACAGCATTCGGCGGAAGTGCGCGGTTTAAAAGTTACGAACGAGTAATTGCCGGAGGGTATTTTTGTCTTTTCACACCTTAGACCATAAAATTACAGCACAAGGAGGTTGAGGGGCCAAAATATAATTAAAAGAAAGTCCAAGGGCTTGGGTTTTAAATAAATAAAAGAAAGAGACATTTGGACCAATGAAAATTAGCCATTTTCCCAATTAAGTGTACCAATGGGAAACCAACACTTACACCATCACATCTTAACCTCTCTTGGCTGTCGTTTGGAGGAGAGAACACCAAAAAAATAAAAGCCAAGAGCTCTCTTTTGTTCTTGCTTTGGCCGAATAGAAGAGAAAGGGAAAAGAGAGAGATATTGTTTTCAAGTAGCTATTTTTGGTTGCAAACTTTGGTGGAGAACAAGACTTTAAGGTAAGGAGTTTTATTTGTAGCTTGAATTTCATAAATTGTTGGCTATTTTAAGAGATCTAAGTTAAGGTTCATAAAGGTTGAATTTGGGGAAAGTTTGTAGGATGGTTAGAAATGAATTTATTGGAAAAATATGTTGATTAATGATGAGAGATGGTTAATTTAGGTAGAAATTCATATGAATTTGGAAGGTAACTTATTGTTCTAAATTTCTAAGGTTTATGTTTAAGGTTGTGTTCTTAAATTTCTTGAAGGAGAAACAAAGATTAAGGAAGGAGAAGAAGGAAAAGCAAAGGGGAATGAAAAGAATTAAGGTTTGGTACTTAAATCATTGCCCTTTTCAATTAATTCACATGTTTTGCATTATGGAACTTTTGAAATTGCTTTGAAATGATGCCATTATGTGTGGTAAATATGTGGGAAAGTGCTCTTGAAGTATTTGTAATCAATTGATTGTGAAAAGAATGAAAACAAAACAAACTAGCTAAATTTGCTCAATTATTCATAAACTTTGATGAACTTTTAATCACCCCTTTGGTTTGATTTTTTGAAAGAGGGACCCTTTGTCCTTCAATGGTATCACAAAAGGAGTCTAAAAATCAATTTTTCAAGAAAAAAATGAATGCCCCTCAAGTTTTGAAAATTGGGCCGAATGGTCCCTTTTGGGCACCATTCTGCAGCTTTCATTTTGGGCAGTTCGTTGAAGGGGCAAACGAAGGAATTTTTCGACGAAATTTTACATGCATTTAGTTAACTTATGAAAGTGTTTTCCTCCAAAAATTCAGCTAAAAATAAGTTTGTTTACTTGGTCAAAACTTCTGCCAAATTTGACTATTTTCAGTAGTAAAAACAGATTTTACCATTTAGTTGTCACGCGCCATTGTGTTGCCAATTTTACGCGCCATGCCACTATTCATTTGGTCATGTAATATCCTCATGTATACCTTAAAAGTTTTGATTATGTTATTGTTATATATTGGATTGAATATATGTGTTAAATTACAAGAGAAAAGAAGTTGGGAAAAGAATGTATAGGTATTTGTGTTTTGAGAAGAAAAGAGGGTGTAGAGAGAAGTGTATATGTTGTTTATATGGTTGTATAACTAACATATACATTGGTCAAAAGGGTTGGTCAATACAAGATGATATTTATTTGTGGCATGTGAAATTATATATATGGGTATATATGAGACAAAAGATTAATTAAATGGATGAAGGGCATGGAGGTAATTTTCTTTGGTTAAGTTGCATGGTGGAGATTAAAAGAAGAAAAGTGGTTGACTTGTTGGTATTTTCTTCTTTCTTTCTTGAAGAGGCCGGCCATTGAAGAAGAGAAAGAGCTAGGGAGGTGTTTGAAGTTCTATAATCAAATTGAAGAAGGAATCAAGGGTTTTGGTTAGAGATTTGTGGAATTTCTTCATTTAAGGTAAGTTTTCTCTTGATTTCTCTTGTTCTATTTGGAATTTTGTTTGAGTTTGATGGAGTGTGTTTGTGTATGGTGTGTGTAAAAGTGTTGAAATGGAATTAAAGATAAGAAGCTAGGTTGGTGTTGGTGATGGAAGAGTAAGAGTTGTGTTTAGTGAATTTTTTTCTGTTTTACAATTAGTAAAGGCTGTGACTTGTATGATTTTTAATTAATTATAGAAAAATGTTCTTGAAGTGAATTTTTGATATGTTGTGTCTCTATGAGTCTAGAAGGACTGAAAAATATGTTGATTCGATTTTGGAATGGTTATGAGTTTAGAAAGATTATTTTTATTAGACCTGTTCCAGCAGGTACCTTAACTGAGACAGCTATATTTCGGGATTTTTAATATAATGTAGAAAAATCATATCCAATTGAATTTTGGATATGTTGTTTCTTAGTGAGTCTAGTATTTGAGAAAAATAATTTGGAACCACGTTGATTGAATTTGATTTATGGAATTCACAAAGTTCAGAACTGCTGCCAGGATGCAGGGCAATTGGGGCAGTCTGGTTAGGTGAACTATTTGACCAAGATTTTGTGTTCAGTTTGATCTGAAATTTTAAAGGAATGATTTTAAGATACAAAACTAAATTCTGTAAAAATTCTAGAATTTTTAGTCAAGTAGATTATTTTATACAATGTTTTCAAAATAAGGATAAAATGGAGTCTTAAACCAGAATGTACTATTCATATGGTCATTTTGCTAATATTCCTTTTGGATTAGATTGTGAAGAGGTTGAATTGCCCTAACCGTGTCCCTCAAGTGGTGCTGCCCGTGTCCCTCAAAGGTTTTGAAGAGATTGGGTTGCATTAACCTAAATGTGGAGAATTCTTGGAAAGAAAAGAAATGTATAGATTGATGGGACTAGTTCTTGAGGTAAGTACCAATACATATGATTGTATTTAATTATATAATTTGAGGCTTAACACATTTGTTTGCAAATGTGTTAAGTGATCTATTATATTGTTAACATAATTGGACTAAGGTGATGATTGAATGATGTGAAGGATGTGAAGATCATTAACAAGGTAAGCATAAACCCTATTTGATTGTATATCCTTATATGTCTTTGAACATTAACACATTGGGATGAAAGTGTTAAATAAGCTATTATATTGTGAATGTAAATGAAGAATATATATAAAGGATGAAATATGAAATGGGAAAGGTAGGAAGAAATGAGGATCATTCTTAAGGTATGTGCAATTTGTTATGATAAATGCTTTAGTAATGAATGATGTTAATGTGTTTTGAGAAGTGAGAAAATGTTATGTTATATGCATTGTGAATCTTGTGTATGGCAATGTATTATATGAATAATATACTTTGAAATGTGATATCAATGATGCTATATGTATCATATGGATTGAGATATGATATGATATGAAGCCATTGTGATTGGCTATGATAATTCAATTGAAAGAGATAAGGCATGTTGGCCTAATTGATGATGAGATTGATAATGAAATAATAAACGAATTGTTTGTTTAATATGTTATTCAGTTTCAGAGTTCTGGATTTGGGTGGCATGCCTAAGAAATGATGAAAGATAACAGTCTTGCCGGGTTGAGGATCTCCTCATATGTGTTGAGTTGATGGTGTAAGAGACTGGGTCTGTTACACTATGAGAATTGTGAATATGAGATATATGATTTGTAACAGTCTTGCCGGGTTGAGGATCTCCTCATATGTGTTGAGTTGATGGTCCAAGAGACTGGGTCTGTTACACTATCCATGGATAGAGATACATGTATATACATTGCCTACGGGCGTGATGATTGTGACTATGAACCAAAGCAGTAACTCTGAACTTTGAATAACATATTAGTGTTTTGGGCCCGAGTCTGTCTTTATTGTCAATGTGAAATGCAAGTATTGAAATATTGATTGTGAGTATTAATAATGAATTATGCTTGGTGAATTGTGAATAATATAATGTTATTAAGTGTAATATGTAAATGAATTGTGGTTGATGATAAAGGTTGTCTTTATTGGAAATATGATTTATGATTTGTATGATATGTAAATTGTGTATTGCAATAATGAGTGATATGATGTGTAATGTGTGTATTGCAATAATGAGTGTATGATATGTAATGTGTGTATTGCAATAATAATTGGTATGATATGTAAAGTGTGTATTGCAATAATGGTTGGTGTGGTATATATATAATGTAGGGGTATTAATATATTGGTTTTGAGTATTGGTGATGCATTGGGGTTGGTGATAATATTATGTATATATATACATCATATATGAAATTAGTTAGGATATATTAAAGATAAAATTAAAAAGAAAAGAAGATATGATAAGAACTAATTATATATTGAATCGATGTATTATTATATATCAATACTTCTATACTATATGTTTATATTTTATATTTGGACTACTAAGCTCTCGGGCTTAGCGCGGGTGTTTATTCGCGCAGGTATATAGATGGAAATGATCAGAAAGGCATCATGACAAGCTATTCCGACAATACATGCATTATGGAAAAATCATGGCTTATTGAATATCATGATCAAATTAATTAATAAATTGTTCACGCTCTACTTGGTTATGACAGAACCCTTGAGATAAGTGTATGATGCATCATACTATTATTGCAGTACTGCTCATGACATGACATGATATTCCGGCTGAAGGCCGATGATTATAATGACATGATCAATGATTCAATGAACAATGGCTATTAGCACATGTGCAAGAATTATGATGAAGGATGATGAAATATGCACCATGACGCATATCATCCTGTAATATCTCACCATGATGAGATATATTTATCATGACTCGTGCCTTATTCGTTGATGTTCTGTTAAACCAGTAGAGCAACCAAAATGATAAAAGCAAGAAAAATGATTTAAATTCAAATTATTCAGTCAAGCCTTTTTACCTTCCGTGTTTTGTATTTATTCTTTTCAATTATTTAAAGTATATAAATGTATGTTCAAGTCATTCTTTCATTTTATTTATTTATTTCAATGATTTAAGTACCCACTAAGCAATTACTTAGCGAGTTTAGTTTCCCTCTAAACTTGTAGGTTAAACGAGGAGACGAGATTGCAGCATGTCCTGCGCAGCTGGCCTTGACTACTACTTTGGGTAGGAGTTTGGATATGATTGATAGTAGCAATATGGCATGTACATAAGCTTATATGATCTAGCAAATAAATGTATTATACTGAAAAGCTAGAACGCGTACACTGCTAGTAATCTAATAAATCTTATTTGGATTTAGCACTTATGTATGCAAGTATAGAAATGTAAAGTTTTAGTGCAGGTTTTGGTGGAGGATATAAGGTTGATGAATATAGAAGTGTTTGAGGAGTGTTGCGATTGTTTGATTGAGATCAAAATTGTTTTCAAAAATCAAAGAAAATCAGTTTTGGCGACACTTGGGACCTCCATTTTTAGGGGAGGTTATGGCAAAAATTTTTTAAAATCTGCACTTAAAATTGGCTAAGTAAATTATTAAGACACAACCACCATGAGATAACAGTCCATCTTGGTCTATAAACGTAGGCTAAGATGGGGTGTTACACCCAGTCTCAGGTCCAAGTACCCAAATCTTGGGTCCAGAACCCATCCTTATCAAAAATCTGCTCAAAGTCATGTTATTTTTCACTCTCTTCTACTGAAAGTCTCAAATCATTCAAGTAAGGGACAAACTGTAGATCCTTAATTTTTGACCCAGTCCGGTCCAAAGATTTTAAAATAATCTGAAATAATTTTTGTGATTTATATTATTAATTTTAATATTTATTATCTATTTTTTATTTTACTTATTTTTTATTACTTATTTTATTTATTATTTATTTATTTATCATTTTTTTTAAAAAAATAATAATATATAATTAAAAATAATAAAAAAATAAATGAAAAATAAGAGACGGACAAAATAGGCGATGAAATTTTTATTTTATTTATTATTTATTTTATTTATTATTTATTTTATTTATTATTTGCATATTTATCATTTTTCGGCGATGGACAAAATAGGCTATTTATTTATTTTATTTATTATTTATTTATTTATCATTTTTCGGCGACGGACAAAATAGGCGATGAAATTTTTCGTCGCTGGCTATGAAATAGCTTGGGCCAATTCGCCGTAGCAAATACCTGCGACGAATTGGCCATAGGCTAATTCGCCGCAGGTTTTGCTTGCAGTGAATTGGTTGAGGGCCAATTTTGCCGCAAGCAAAATTGCGGCAGAAATGCACTTGGCTCGAGAACCCAGCCAACAGCGCCTCGCAGTAATTTTTGCCAACGCAGTTTTTTCTAAACCCTATTCTACTTGGTTTTTAATTTTATTTCCTAAATAATTTTTATTTGAATAACCAATTAGTATTAGGTTTTTATTTTTTCTTATAAACACCACATTAAAGACACATAAAAGGGAGATTGGGATTTTTCGGCCAGAGACAGGATCAGACTTTTGAGTGGACGGCCAAAATTAATCAAGAGTTCCAATTGGACTTTTAAAACTGAAGCTGTCTAAAGCAGCGAAGTGCAAAAAGAATCCTTCTAGCCACAGGGCAACAAGGCAGTGTTGTCTTGATCAAGGTTTCCTCAGAATTTCAACCGTGCAATTGTGGTGGAACCAACAACGAAGGTTTAATTTTCACAGTAGCCAACCGTGCAATTGTGGTGGAACCAACAACAAAGATTGAATTTTAACCGTGCAACTGTGGTGGAACCATCCGTGCAGTGTTGTCTTAATAAATAAATTCTTCTATTCACAGTAGCCATAAGATGCTTCCTTTTTAATGTTTTGTTAAGGTATTTTAATATTAATTTTCCAATAGTATGAAATTGTTCCAAATAATATGTTTTATGAACCAAAACCCTAATATCTTAATACTCGTTAAACTAATTTTTGAAATATAAAACCCTAATTGGAGTTTTCTAAAACAAGAAAACAATAATCTGTTTTCTCAAAACCATAATCAATTCTATTTTTCTAACATTTACAGTAGCTTGTTTCTTCCAATTTTGAAACCCTATTTTCTAAATCCTAAACCCTAAAATCTTAATTTTCAACTCTAAAACCTACAACCCTAAAAGCTAGTTTTTCAAAATTTTCAAGTGGACCGTCGTATGGCTTCGTCGAAGGGGTCAATATTTATTTGTGTATTATAAGCCTTTGTGTTTAACTCCCTTTATTTAAAAACCATAATTTGGTTATTAAAATTCTAAAACCCTAAATTTATACATCTATTACTTTATTTAATTTTAAATATGATTATGTAGTTAATTATATGTTTTGATGATTGATTTATTTAATTTCGATATTTGATTTATTTATCATGGATGGATGATTTCTTTATTATTTTTATTTTGGTATTAAAAATTGTAAGAGGTATGTTTCCATGATTGGGAACCTCATTATTTAATCTTTATGTAGTTTAGATTATTTTCATATTTTGGAATTAATGTAAAGGACACATTTTCACCTTTTGGTGGGTGTCCTATTTAGTTTTAGATATGGATGATGTAAGGACATGTTTCCATCCTTAGATAGGTGTCCATTTATTTGTTTTATTCGAACATTGTTGCAATTTTAATAAAGTATTTATTTATTCTTATTCTCCGGGCTTAGGCTCATATTCTCTAAGGCTCTGAGGCTAAACAGTGCTGAAGTCGCAAGAACCATTCCACCGAAAGTGGGTACGAAAATCCCCGCTCACAGGAACATGGTGATAGGTGCAGTCTGAGGATCGGTCTCTCTATACTTTATCATGATTACTCCTTCCCGAAGGCAACCGTCCATACTTTTTTAGAGAAAATCACAAGGATTGGCAGTAGTGTTCGTGGTCTCAGGTGCACCCAGAAGTTTGATGGAGACACCCAATCCAACCGCTATTTTAGTACTAGCATGACTGCACCTTTTATATTTTGGCAGAAAATTGCTTTGTCAAATGAAGTAGTACTGCATGGAACGACCATTGTAAAGCAACTTCAAAATTCAAAAAGGGTGACAGTCCCCTAATCTTGGGAGACTATCCTGGTAACCACGGATGGGTAAGATTCCACCAGCAAAGCACTCATATTTGACCATTGGAAGAATTTTCAAATGGAGCACCCATTTCTATACAGTGGACGACCGCCCAACATGCTAGGACGACCATTCCCTGTGCTAGGGCAACCGCTCTCTAAGAAAACTTCTGTTTATCACAAATATTAGCCTACTAAAATACATCACATGACTTATAACGGCTAGTTATACCAAATTGGCTATAAATGCTCCAAGAAACATCTTATTCGAGGGTAATTTTTTTATTGTAAAAGCGAAAGCAATATACTTTCATTTTCATTTACTACAATTAACATTTGAATCATTAGAGTGTTGGTGTGAGCATTAAACACTATTAAACGTTTGGGAGTGAGCTTGGAAACACTTAGGTTGTGAGAGTGAGCCTGGGAAAACTCTTGTAAGGATTGTGAGGATTGATCTTAAACCATTGTAAAGTTTGGTGTGAGCTTGTGAAAACACCAAGTTAGAGTTAAACTTGTAAAAACTCAAGTCTAGTGGAACCTTAACAAGTTGTTAAGGAAGTGGATGTAGGATTGAGGTAATCCGAACCACTATAAATTCTCTTTTGTTCATTCTTCTCTACTCCCTCTCTTGCCTTGATTTGATTTTTATTTTTAATTTACCATCAATTCTTCAAATCAACCAATTCAGCCCCCCTTCTTTGTTGCAACAAATGTAATTTATATATTTATAATATTCTATATTTATATTACCAAATGAAGGTGTTTCTATAGTCAATTATGGTGGCACTCTTATATTCTGTATATTTACTTTATGTATACGAGATATATGTATTATATGTATATGAGGTATAAGGGTGTTATATATTTTATACGACGCATCCCTATTCGTTGGAGACAATTTCCCATTAATGCTCCAAATGTTCTATATTTCTACCTTCTACCTTAACTCATCCTCATTTCTTTCTGTCTCACTCTAGCTTATTACAAATTAACCTATAAATCATCAACCTTATTTCAATCAAGTCTCATCTAGCTTTCAAAGCATCAATTCTTCTCATTTAATTTTCTATTCTTCAAATCAATATTTTTAACTCCAATCACATATGAAAATATTCATATAATTTCCACCACTAACATAATTCGTTTAATTAAATTTATTTAACTCATTCTTTATCCATTTCAGGATTCAAAACATTAAGGTCTTGTCTTATTAGAATTTTATTCAATTTTCACCTTAAGATTTCCTCCATTTAACTAACTTAAACCATGTAGATCACACGTGCTAAAGACAAGATGTGACATTATATATCCAAAAGTAGTTCTCTATCCCATCAAACGAATGGTTTAGCTTCCATATATTGTTTTCTTTTTCTTTTCAATGGCCAAAAAAATTAAACACCAATGAGAATTCATAGAGGATAAAAAGGAGCTCCTCTCTAAAATTAGACACTGCTACGAAGCATCGCCCGAGCATCGATCTGACAAGTGCTCAGGAATTAGGAGCCAACTCAACGGTGCCCCATTTAATATTCCTAAACAAGAACATGTATAGCACAACCAAACACAACAACATTACATCAAACTTACACATTTTCATTTTAAATTTCCATATTTCACATATAATCATGATATAGACCTTCAATGGTCATAATCAAATTACACATTATTTCCATAGTAATAATGTACCTCTTTATAATGATACAAATCCACCATAAAATAAAAGTTTTAAAACTCAAATCACATTTTTGTTAAAATGCATTGATTTTATAAATAATTTTATTTAAAAAAACAACTTTAAAAAGTTTTAATATAGCTTATGTCAAAACATAAACATCTTAGTCAATTATTTTCAAATTTGTACAAACCTCACTTATCTCCAAAATTAATTCAATACCATTTCATAAGCTTCAATTTTAGGAAACCCTAAGCTTTACCTCTTGAACCAATTTGACCTAGTCACACCTAAACCGACAAGTTCAATTCTTCAATTATAGACATATTTAGAATTACTCAAAATAACCCTTAATTACACCAATTTTAATAAAACCCCTTAAAAACCATAAATTCAACAAGTCCATAAACCCTGACTTCACGATTCAAGTTCATTTCAACCATTTAATCTCAATTTCAATATATACACATCACAATCACATTATTACAATTTCATTTCTCAATATAAACCAAGTCCTAAGCTTTAATTCAAGTTAATTTCAACCATTTAATCTCAATTTCCTAAGCAAGTCGATCCCAATTAATGAATGCCAAGCCAAATTTGATCTGGTTTTAAAAGCTTAAATGTAATTTATACCTTTAGATTAGGTTGGTCCAATTTTAAAGGTCCTAAAGTAAGTCAATTTGATTTTTAAAGCCCTAAACCTAGTCTAATTTAATGTTAAAAGACCAAATTTGGTTTGATCAATTTTAAAATACAAAACCGAGCTAGACCGGGCTTGAAGATAAAGTTGTGACAAATTGGCTTAGCCAATTTGCCATGGGGTTGACACATGGCGAACTGGCCTTGGATACCCTCCCTGGCAAATTAGCCTTAGAGGCTGGCCTATGGCGAATTGGCCCTTTGCCAATTTGCTATGGTCTTTAAATTTTGCTTTTAATTTTGATTACCAGACAGTTTAAGTTTCCTAATTAGGTTTGAGTTCGAATGTGTAGACCCTTAATTTTTGACCTAGTCTGGTCCAATATTTTTTTATATAGTCCAAAATAATTTTTGTGGTATTTTAATTAAATAATATTTATTTTAGTATTTATTATTTATAATTTTAATAAAAATAAAAAAGATAATATTAGTAAAGTTAAAAAATAATAATATTAAATAAATAAATAAAAATCGGTGACGAAAAAATCGACGATAAAAAATTTCGCCGCCGAAAGTGAATTGGCTGGCCCGCCCCAGCTTTCACTCATAATTTTCGTAGCCTGCAGTAGTTTTTTTGCCAGCATAACTTTTCAGCGAAGTTTTTTCTGAAATTGAATTCTATTTGGTTTTAATTTCTTTTCCTATTGATTTCTATTTGGTTTTAATTTCCTTAGACAATTAGAAGTAGGTATTTTAGTTTTTCTATAAATACCACATTAAAACAAAGAATTAGGGATCTGAATCTAGACTTTGGACTTCTGACTTGGGAGGAAAAATGAAAAGAAAACCCTGGGAGGAAAAGAGAGATAGAAAACCCTAGAGAGGGGAAATGAAAAAAAAAAGAAGCAAAGTAGAGGTCGGCAATTGAGATTACGAAAGATTAAAACAGCAAAGCAAGAGACGACAAAAAAAAGAATTAGCAGTAAGCAAGCACTCATCAATTAATCTATCCATCAAAGGTAGCAACACTGCCTTTGTTATTGTTCATCCAGAAATCAACTCTTTTTGATGGAACCGACTACACAGATTTGATCTTTAATCATAAATTATATGTTCATAGTAGCTTCGTTTTCTTTGATTAATTAGAATATGCAGTAGCTTGATCTTTCTTTTAATAACTTTAATTGTTTACTTTAGTTAATACATTACTCAGTTGGTTTTTAAAACTCCACTTGCATGTTTTATAAAAACTTAAAACCATCCAGTAGCCTAAGTCATTAATTAAATTATCAAAACCCTAAATCGTTCTTTTATTTCCAAAATTTTAAAACCATAAATCTTTCTCTCTTAAACCCTAAATTTCTTAATCATCTAAACCCTAACTTATTTTTCCAAAACTTCAAAATGTCTTCTTAATTCTCCAAACCCTAATCTTCTTTACAGTTTCTAAAAACTTTAATCTTAATTTTTTCTATAAAACTCTAAACTGTTTTCTTAAATCCTAAGATCGACTATGTTCTCCAAAATATCAAAACCCTAACCCTAGTGTCTTAAATCCTTAGTTTTCCTAAAACCCCAAAATAGCTTTTCAATTATCAAAACCCTAAATTATTTTCTTAAATTCTAAAATTCAAAGTTGCATTATTGAATCCTAATTTGTTTTCCAAATATCCAGTAACCCTAAAAATTAACTTTCAAACCTTAGATCCCAAATTCTTAAGTTCTTCTTCCAAAACCATAAATTATTCTTCAAACAAACCCTAAAGTGCTTTATTTTTTAAAAAATCCTAAAACCTCATTTCCTCAAACCATGAGTCCTAAACCCTAATGTCTTAAGATTCCAAAACCCTAATTTCATGGTGTTAGCCCTAAACCCTAATTTGACTAACCAAAAACCTTACTACTTTCTTAAATTTATAAAACCCTAATCAATTCCATTTTTCCAAAAACTCTCATAGTAGCCTAAATAATAATAATAATAATAATTCTAAAATACCAAAACCCTAAATGTTAATTAAAGAGTCCTAAATTGTGACATAAACCTAAATTTGTATCTTTATTTGCTTTATATTAATTTTAGATTTGATTACGTAGTTTATTATATATTTTGATTTATTTAATTTCAATGCTTGATTTATTTAATTTATCATGGATGGATATTATCTTTATTATTATGATTATTATTTGTTTGTTTTGGTATTAAAATTGTAAGAGGTATGTTTCCACTTTATGGGTACCTCATTAGTTAAATTTTATAGCAATTTACATTCTATAAATAAATATATCTCGTGTAGTATTTATCTAAACTAACATCCAGTGGCCATAAGTTTATGAATATTATCACAGTAGCCAAACTTTAAACATTAAAACCCTAACCTTGGCGATGATCTTGTATAAGCCCTAATAACATGGCATATGAATTTATATATTTAAATTACAGCAGTAAAACTTTAAACATTAAACCCTAGTTTTTTTATTCTGAAAAGCCCAAAACCCCTAATTCAAGACTAAAACCCTAATTTTCATCTTAAAAACCCTAATCTTGTTTTTAAGACCCTAAACCCTAGATTTTAATCCAAAAACTATAATTTTCACCTACAAACCCTAATCTTATTTTCAAAACCTTAAAACCATAGTTTTATCCCAAAAACCCTAATTTTCACTTAAAAACCTTAAGTTAGCACTAAAACCCTAAAAACCCTATTTCATATTAACAAACCCTAGTCTTATTTTTAATGCCCTAGAAACCCTAATTCATATATCAAAACCCTAATTTTGCAAGACTATTGCTCAATGTAAGATTAAAACCTAGATTGGATTATTTAATTTGTTAATGTAACTTATAATGGATGATTTGCTTTTATTTTGTTTGTGATGAATGGTTGAATTCTTTAATTTGATTATTTTGATTTCAAGGATGTAAAAGGCATGTTTCCACTTATTGGGTGCCTTATTTTATTTTATTTATTCTTTTATTTTATTTAAAGTTTTGGGATTAATGTAAGGGGCATGTTTCCATCAAATGATGGGTGTCATATTTTATTTAGTTTTTGGACATTGGACATTATTGTAAGGACATGTTTCCATCTTCTATGGGTGCCCATTTTGTTGGTTTATTTGGACTTTCTTAATTTTTAATATATAATGAATATTTATTTATTTCCATTGTATGTCGTATGGATGGTATAATAATAAGTTAAAGAATTTAAAAATATATAGACCTTAAAAGGAGGTCGATTCCAATGAACTGGGCATTGTGGGGGTGCTAGGTCATTCTCACCTTCCCCATGTGTACCCAACTTTTTGTACCCAATAGGGTATTAGGAATTCCTTAGGAATTAAGTCATCCACCCCTTTTTATCTTCCCGGCTCATCCGGGTGGCGACTCCATTTTCTCTGGGTTTAGGCACGTGTTCTCTAAGGCCCTGAGCCTAACAGTCGAAGTTGCAAAAATTATTTTACATGGGAGTTAGGATGCATCATGTTATATTATTGTATTTTTCTTGTTATGATGTTATCTATTGCATCACTTAGATAATATTATTGCATTGTGTGCATGAGTTAGGATGCATTGTGTAACCCGTGTTATGTTATGTGAGGGATACCATACTTTCAATCAAGGTATGGAGATTGAGCATGGCATAACCACCTATAGGCTCACACCTTTTAGTATATACTTGTTATGGAAACCTAAGCTTTTCAACCCAAAGACTCAAGCCCATGTAATTGGCCTAGTAACTTTCCTTAGGTTTACCTAATATGCTTGTTGTTCGACTATGATTATCTTGGTTTGAGTTGTGGCCTATTTGGTTTGTTCTTTTCGAATATGACCTAATTATATTGTAAGCCCAAAATAATTTTATTCTTTAAAGCCCAAAAGACCAAAATAATTTTCAAAAGTTTTTCAAAATAGTCCGTGGACATAAAAAGTTTTTTAAAGATAGGTCAAAAATTCTTTTTCCATATCATAGCCCAAGCTCAAAGCCCAAAATTTATTACGATGGGCTTGTAAAAATTTATTGAACTTTGAAACTCTTTTCTGAAATGGGATTACAACTAATTGGATCAATCATGGAATATTAGAATCAATTATGGACCTAAATATACCAAGACTTGCTAGCCATGGGCTTTTTTATGGCATGGATTATTGATTGCTTTTCCAAATGAGAAATCTGTTTATGATAAACTCTTTAATTTGATTTTAATCCAAAATACAGCACAAAAGCTATCCTTTTATTAGTTTAATGGATTAAGGCATAATTAATGAGAATTATCATAGACTGACTTCTTAATTTGAAAATGCAACTATTGGTTAATCCGTCCAAGTAGATCTCTATAAAATAAAATATCCTATTTGGTTTGTTCTTTTCTAATATGACCTAATTATATTGTAAGCCTAAAATAATTTTATTCCTTCAAGCCGAAAAGAGCAAAATCATTTTTAAAAATTTTTCAAAATAGTCTTTGGACATAAAAGTTTTTTAAAGATAGGTCAAAAATTCTTTTTCCATATCATAGCCTAAGCTCAAAGCCCAAAATTTATTATGATGGGCTTGTACAATTTTTATTGAACTTTGAAACCTTCTTTTTGAAATGGGCTTACAACTAATTGTATCAATCATGGAATATTAGAATCAATTGTGGGCCTAAATTATACTAAGACTTGTTAATCATGGTCTTTTTTGTGGCATGGATCATTAGTTGCTTTTCCAAAGAAGAATCTATTTATGATAAACTCTTGAATTTGATTTTAATCTAAAATATAGCATAAAAGCTATCGTTTTGTTGGCTTAATGGATTAAGGCTTAATTAAAGAGAATTATCATAGAGTGGATTCTAAATTTGAAAATAGAACTATTGGTTAATCCGTCCAAGTGGATCTCTCGAAAATAAAATATCCCATGTTGATGTTTTATTGACCATATACCTAGAAAAAGAGACTCGCCATTCGTATGTGGGTTATATAAGGTTAAAAGGGTCATTCCTATTCTTTTTGTTTATTTGTTTGTTACTTATGCATATATGCATGCATGCATTGCATTAAATTGCATTGATCCTTTCTAGCCCATAGACTTAGAGAACAATAGTTCAAGAGCTTACGATAATCCAACCTACACTAGTGACAGAGAATCTAGTGAAAATTCAATCAATTTCACATTAACATCAATGGAATGGGAGCAAATTCAGAAGATGGTGAATGATGACCTCTACTCAAAGATCGATGAATTAAAGGGTGCCCTAGCTGAGACCATGAAAAACTAGCTAGCTGCACTGTTAGAAAGTACTGCTGAAGCATCTATTAGTACTAAAAAATAGAAGGACAAGGGAAAGGCTAAGGATTATGAGTTAGCCTTAGATTATGATAAGGAGATGATTGATGATAATGATGCCTAGGCGACTGTGGAAAAGAATGAAACTTTAGATGTGGAAAAAATGATTGTTGATTTAGAGAAGAAGTTTCAAAAGAAGTTGAAGGCCGAGGAGGTGTCAGAAGTTGACAAATTGTTAGAATAAGATGAAGATGTCCCTTCCAAGTTCAAGATGCTAAGTTTGATGGAACTAGGAATCCTCATCTGCATGTTAAGCAATGCATCATTGTCACGCAATCTGCCCGAGCTACTAAGGCTCAAACTCTAAGTTACTTCATGCTCTCTTTAGATCCTACTGTGCAAAATTTGTCCAACACCTTAGAGGACAGTACTCAAAAGAATTAGGATTCACTATACAAAGCCTTCATCCAATAGTATAGGAACAATGCAGAATTGGAAGTTACTCTGATGGAGGTAGAGTAAATCAGACTGAAACATAATGAGAATTTTGTTGACTATATGAAGAGGTGGAAGAATAAGGTTGCACTGCTTAAGAAGAGGCTAGATGAGTCTGATCAGATTATGATGATAGCGAGAGGTGTCTTACCTAATCTATATGAATGGATGTTCCGCACCCTTATTAGGGATTTTAAAGATCTCCTTCAAGATGGCTTGCAAATAGAATAATGGAAAGAGAGAAGAACCATTTTTCTATGAGAAGGAATGAAAAAGGCAACAGTCAGTCTGGTAGCCAAAGTGAACAAAAGGTAGTCGATGTTAATACAACTGATCAAGGAACTAGGAGATAGTTTTCAGAGTTGGGAAATCCATTTCTCTAGGATTTCAATAAGCTGTATAAGAAAGGGTTGTTATAATCATTGAATCCTCGACCTTTTCCAAATCCTTTACCATCCAACATTGATGCTAAAGCATTTTGTCAATTCCATCAAATGCAAGGGCATGAGACAGATAATTGGTTGAGATTAAGGCACAAGATCTGGAATTTGATTGACAATGGAAAATTGCCTAAACCTAACAAGCCTAGCACGAAAGACAAGCCATTACCTAGGTTTAACAAAGTACCACCACCAGTAACCTTCATAATAGGATGGGAATTGAATGAGAAATTTGTCTTGTCATCCTTCTAGGATGTAGGTGAAGAAACAACTAAAGAAGATGAGTTGCTTAGTGAGATGAAAACCAACTATGGTAAAAGGGAAGGTAGCCATCTGTGTTGTGAATGAGATTTGGGATTCAACCAACAATGAGGGTGAGTTAAAATTCAAGAAAGAAGAGTGGACCTGGTCCGAGCCTAAAGAGGATGAGGTTTTGAATGCTAGCTCTAGTAAGCCTTATGCAAGGCCTCTACCAAAGAAAGTAGAAGTGGATAAGGGAAAGATGTTGAAACAGGAGGGAAAGAAGAAGAAAAAGATGTTATTCTTAAGCGGTTGAAAAGAACTCAGGCTAGTATCAGTATTTGGTATTTACTAGCTACATGAAAAAAGCATCAGGAGTCTATAGCCAAAGCCATGGTGAGCATGAAGATTTCTACTTCTGCAACACCAGACAAGCTGATCAATTTTATAGGAGTAAACAAGGCTGAAGAAGAGAAGAAGGGTGATGATGTTTATAAGAAAAACATAGTTGATGTTGGGATAATGTAATTTTCGAATGTTGACTTGCCAAAAGAGGGAAGGATCACATCCATCCACTTTTTATTAAGGTGAAAGTCAAAGGAAAAAGAACCCCTTGTGCTATGGTCGATGATGGGTTAGCCATAAATATGTGCCCACTCATGATCTTGTCAAAGCTAGCTATGTCAACAAGGGATATGAGCCCAACTGAGCTGACAATTAGGGCTTATGACAATAACAAGAGGCATATTAAGGGGATCTTTAAAGTTATTATGAAGGCGAACCCAATTGAATCCACAGTGGAATCTGTGGTACTGGATATACCTTTACCTCTGCATTACTATTGGGATGACCCTAGTCTCATCCTCTTAGTGGAGTTCCTTCAACTCTCCATCAAAAGATCAAGTTCCCAAATAGAGATGAGACAGTGGTTATCGAGGCTGAGGATAAGGAAGTGGTGTGAGGACAATGAAGTGGTGAATGCTCTAATGATTTAAAGGCCTCTTAATGGGTTTCAAGTGGTTGTTGTTTCTAATGATGATGAGATGATGGACTTTTGAGTATTAACCATGATGAAGAAAATAAATTATCTATCGGGTATTGCCTTGGGAAAGGGAAGATAGGTGTGATAAAGCTTGTAGATTTCAAGACTCAGGTTTCTAGAAAAGGGATGGGATACAAGGAAGCTAATGGAGGTATTCTACTAAAAAAAATGAGAAGATGAATTTTCCCCCACTTGAAGAGGTGTTTGTCAAAGCTCCATATATGAGACCACTCTAAGGGAAGCCCGAGCTAATCATGTTTATGAGGAAGTTAACCTAAAGGTCTAGAAGACTCTAGAGGAAATTGTTACTATTATTGAAGAATAGTTTGAAACCCTTTTAGTTCATAACTATGAGAACACTAACTATGATTTTGAATTTGATTTATTTTCTTTGTATGAGGATGATGATGTTTTCTTTTCCAAAATGAATGCAATAAAGTCTGATTTTGCTTACTTGTGTGATGTTTTTCTTGATAGTTGTAAACATTTGAGTAGTTATTACATAAGCAATTTAAATATTAACATTGTTGATACACAATCATTAAATTTGGGAACAACCGACAATCCTAAAAATATTAGCATAGCATCCAACCTTATTCCTGGAGAGAGAGAGAGAGAGAGAGAGAAAGATTTGAAAAAAAAATTCAAAAAAAATATTGTAACACTCGTAAATTTTAAATATTGTTAAATAATTAATTTGGAGGGTTAATTAATATGTTGAAAGTGAATGATACATGGTGTAAACATAATAAATACAAAAAATATATACATTGTATACATAATATATATATATATGATGTATACATTATCACTAAAAGACAATGTTTCATAAAAAGTAAAAAGTTACAAATTAAATATAATAATAATAAAAATAAAAGTAAAAGAATATTAAAAATATAATTTTGGATATAAAAACTAAAAATAATTATTATTTTATTATTTTATTTAATTATTTTATAATTATATATATGTGTGTGGTTAGAAAGAAAGAAGAAAAGGTAAAAAATATGAAAATATCTTCATCATCTTCTTCACCACCATTTTTGGCAGAATTTTGAGGGAGGGAGAGAGGATTTTTCCTACATCAATTTATAAAATTTCATGGAGATTTCAAAGAAATTAAAGTATTCATGAATAATAATAAAGAATTAGGTAAGTATTTAGCAAGTTTAAAATGTTTTCTTTGAGTTTTATGAATATTTTTGGGTAAGAGATGAAGGTGTCTATAATTATTTTGGTGAGTTGTTTTAAAGCTATTTTGATGTGCATTTTATGATTCCATGGTTGGAAGTTGGATATGAATGGGTTTTGGTGGAGTTTTGGGTTTTAGGGTTGAATATGTGAAAATTGGAATTTTGATAAAGGTTTTAATAATTGCTAATTTGCATTGTTTTGATGATATATTGATGTAGGTGTAATGATTTTAAGATTGGTTGATGGAAAAGATAGTGGTTGGTTGAAGTTTAAAGAACTTAGTAAAGGATGGGTTTTGATATGAATTGAATTAAGCATTGTGTAAATGATGCATGATGTTGTGAAATGGCTAATAATATGATGTTAATGGTTTGTATTCACTTGTAATTTGATTTAGGATTGGGTAAGGAGACATTGCCAACTTATATAAAGGAAATTCTTTTGGAGGAAGTAAGGCTTGGGTTTTGAATTGGCATTTCTAAAGGTTAGTATATACTTTAATGAATTATGCTTGGATTGCATTTGAGTTGGCATAACACATTGTGATTTTGTGAATGTGTTATTATGAGTAGGATTTTCATCCTTACTTCCATGTGAAATGGTTCGTGCAACTTCGGCACTATTAGGCTTAAGGCCTTAGAGAACACGGGTTTAAACACGGAGAAAATGGAGTCATCATCTGGACAGGCTGGAAAAAGAAAGGGGTGGATGACTCAATTCCTAAGGAATCCCCAGCCCCCTAATGGGTTCAAAAAGTTGGTTACGTGTGGGGAAGGTGAGAATGACCTAAAAATAATTTGGGTACTAGACTAGAGATGGTTTGGGTTCTGGACACGGTTTGAGTTTTGGACTCAAAAATAATTTTGGTTTTGGACCTAGGGTGGTTTGGGTTCTGGACCTGATTTGAGTTTTGGACTTGAAAAAGATTTGGGTTATGGATCCGAGAGGATTTAGGTTCTAGACCCTATTTGAGTTCTTGCTTGAAAATAATTTGGGTTTTGGACCTGAGATTAGATTAGGGTGCTCGACTTGGAACTCGACTAGGCTACTCAACCCAAGATTAGATTAACTCAACCAAGACTAGATTAGGATACTCGACCCAAGACTGGATTAGGGTACTTGACCTAAGACTAGAATAGGATACTCAACCCAAGACTTAAGCTCTTCTAACTTGTTCATCTTTTTGTCATTTGAGAATTTTGGCTTTCTTGTAACCAATTATTTCCATTCTTTAATGGATTTTGCTGACTTTCTGTTATTTGTGAATTATGACTTTCTTCTAGCCATTGTTCCATTCTTCAAGGGAATCTGCTGACCTTCTGTCATCTGAGAGTTTTGGCTTTCTTCTAGCCAAATAATTTTAGCACTTCTAGTTGAACTGACTGTGAGCGAGGATTTTTGCCCACACTCTCGGTGGAATGATTCTTGTGACTTCGGCACTGTTTAGGCTTGGGGCCTTAGAGAACACGAACCTAAGTCTAGAGAAAATGGAGTCGCCACCCAAATGGGTCGGGAAAAAAGAAAGGGGTGGATGACTCGATTCCTAAGGAATCTCCAACCCCCTAATGGGTTAGGAAAGTTGGGTACGTGTGGGGAAGGTGAGAAATGGCCCAGCACCCCCCACAACACCCGGTTCATTGGAACCGGCCTCCTTTACAGGTCTTAATATTATAAAATTCTTAAATATAACAACATTATCCATATTACACACAATAATTAAAATAAAGCCTCATTATATTAAAAATCAAAACAATGTCCAAGCAAACAAATAAATGGATACCCATCTGAGGATGGAAACATGTTCTTACATCTCATGCCTAAATAGGACACCCACCGAAAGGTAGAAACATGTCCTTTACATTGGTTCTTAAATAAAAAAAGCAATTTAAATTACATGATATTTAGCTAATGAGGTACCCACTAAGTGGAAACATACCTCTTACAACATTTGGAAACCTAAATAAATAGATAAAAGTTAAATAACCATTCATAATTCATCAAAGCTATTAAACATCAATAGAAAGTAAACATCCATCCATGATAAATTAAATGCAACAAGCATTGAACTTAAATAAATTAAAGCATATAAAATAAATCAAAGCATAATCAAATATAGAATTAAATAAGGCAAATAAAAATCTAAATTATGGCTACTGTTTCCATTTAGGGTTCTTTATTTCATGTGTTTAGGGTTTTGGAATTTATGGAATTTAGGCAACTGTGATTAAAATGGATTAAAGATTTTATGTTTTAAAAGGTTGGTAAAACTCTTTGATTAACCAAATTAATGTTTGGATGGTGAAATTATGAAACTAGGGTTTGAACACTTTAAAATACTTTTGATTTGCGATTTACGGTTAATGAATTGTTGATTTGAGCTTACTATGTAAAAAGTATAACATTTATGTTTATAAAGTTTTTAAAGTTTAAAGGATTTGGGTTTTAGAAAAATTAGGGTTTAGGTTAGCTAGTTTAAGGTTTATTGTTTTGAGTTTTGGAATTGAATTAGGGTTTTAAGACTTTTAAATTAGGGTTTCGGGTAATGAGTTATTTTTAGGATTTGGAAAAAAGCAATTGATAATTTTATGAAAGTAAACAAACGATTTAAGGTTTATATAAATAGAAAAGATGTTTTTAGGGTTTTTGGAAGGAAACAGAACACAATTTTGGGTTTTGATAATTTGCAATGCAAATCTTGGTTTTGGGGTTTTGAAGAAATAAAACTAATATCTTTAAACTTTTTGGAAAATAAAGCAACGATTTAAGATTTTCATACTTCAGAAAAAGGTGAATTGAGGTTATTAGGTTTTAAAATTAGAAGAAATAATTGTATGATCTAGCTACTATGACAAAATAAAAGAAATTAAGAATTCAAACCTTATTTTGTAAGTTTCACCAAAAATTGCTTCTTGGATGAACAAGGTCAAAGACAAGCCTTTTGCCTTTGAATTGCTTGCATTGTTTTTCTGCTCTCTCAAAAAATTAGCTTGATTCACGGTTTTCCTTCACAGATTCGGATCCAATCCTTCCCAAGTTTCTGTCCAATTTCTTCCTTCTTTCTCCTTGATTTTTTGTGTTGTAATTGATCTTATTTATAGAAAATTTCCTGGTTTATTCCTAGTTGCTTACGACATACATTATTCATTAAGAAAAGGAAACTGAAACCTAATTGCATTAAGTTTCAAAAAATTTGCGTCGAAAAAATTTCGCTGGCGAAAAAATCTGCTGCGGAAAAATTACGGTGGCAAAAAAATTTGCCGCAGTTGGCCGCGGCTGGGGGCGAGGACCTTAGCTGGTTTTCAGGAAACTCCTGAGGGCGAAATGGTCCACCGCACGCTGGTTTTCAGCGATGATTTTTTTCATCGCCGATTTTTATTTTTATTTTTTTATTTTGATTTGTTTATTTTTATTTTTTATTAATAAAAATTAGATACTAAAGCAAAAATTATTTAATTAAGATAACAAAAATTATTTTGGACAAGTTAAAATATATTAGGCAACACAAAAATTATTTTGGACTAAATAAAATATATTGGACCGGACTGGATCTAAAATTAAGGGTCTACAGTTTGCCCCCTGCTTGAATGATCTGAAACTTTAGTGAAAGAGAATGAAAAGCAATAAAACTTAATTTTTTAGATGGTGGAGGTTTTGGGTTCTGGACCCGGTTTGAGTTCTGGACTCAAGAATAATTGTAGTTTCTGGACCTAACGAAAATTTGGGTTCTAGACCCAATCTAATTTCTAGGACTTAGAAATAAATTCTAGGTTCTGGACCTAAGGGTAATTTGGGTTCTGGACCCGAGCTAAGTTCTGGACTTAGAAATAAATTCTAGGTTCTAGACCTAAAGAAAATTTGGGATTTGGATCCGAGCTAAGTTCTAGACTTAGAAAAGATTCTAGGTTCTGGACCTAAGGAAAATTTGGGTTCTGGGCCCGAGATAAGTTCTTGACTTAGAAATAAATTCTAGGTTCTGAACCTAAGGAAAATATGGGTTCTGGACCCGAGCTAAGTTCTGGACATAGAAATAAATTCTAGGTTCTGGACCTAAGGAAAATATGGGTTCTGGACCCGAGCTAAATTCTGGACTTAGAAAAAATTCTAGGTTCTGGACCTAAGGGTAAATTTGGATTTTGGACCCGAGCTAAGTTCTGGACTAAGGAAAGATTCTAGGTTCTGGACCTAAAGGTAAATTTGGGTTCTGGACCCGAGCTAAGTTCTGGACTTAGAAAAGATTCTAGGTTCTGGACCTAAGGAAAATTTGGGTTCTGGACCCAAGCTGAGTTCTAGACTTAGAAAAGATTCTAGGTTCTGGACCTAAGTGTATTTTGGGTTCTGGACCCGTGCTTAGTTTCGGACTTAGAAAAGATTCTAGGTTTTGGACCTAAGGGTAAATTTGGGTTCTGGACCTGAGCTAAAAATTTTTTATTTAAAAAAGTTTGGCTAATTTTTATGCATGTCTTCTTATTGCCCCCTGGGTGTTAAAATATTTATATACTTGCAATTATTTGAATGATTAAAGTGAATAATTGAACTTACTGTTAATTTACTATGTAGTCACTGTTCATTTACTATTTACTATTCATAAATAGTAAATTTACTATTTGTAAATAGTAGCAAATAGTATTTACTATTGGAGATAGTACTTTTACTATTAATCAATAGTAATACTATTTATAAATAGTAAAATTAAGTATTCATCAATAGTAAAGTTTACTATTTATGAATAGTAAAATTTACTGTTTATGAACAGTTTTGAATTTTATTTTTTTACTTGCCGTTTCTCTATAAAAACCCACCATTCCTTCATTTCATTTCACAGCAAAACTTTCACATCATAATTCTCTCAATTTTTTTTCAATTTTGGCACATATTTTTCAAAATTAATACATGCTTCGAGGTCAGGGACTCATTTAATGCCGAGTTATTAGAGTTTATTCGGCATCATGAAGATGAAAATTTAGATATACTAGCCAAGATGCCGCTCCATCGTAGTTCCAATCAAAAGAGTGAGGTAATTATTTTTCCTTTTTTATTTCTCTTGATTTTTTCATTGTGTTTTTTTTATATTGTTATATATATTTTTTTGTTATTTTTGATCATTTTTGATCATTTTTGGTTATTTTTATTTTTATATTTTTTTATTATTATTGCATTTGCCTTTATTATTATTTTGTATGTTTATTTTGTATTATTATTTTTTAGAAAAATAAATTAAATTAAGCAGATAGAATAATATGTACTTACCTGGTATTAACTTACCTGGGTCTGTGTTAGCATGATCGTTGTATTGTTCGAGCTGGAGGATGTATTTACAAAGCCCGACAATGGTACGATGTAGTGCCTTCTCGGGTAAGGCAGATTATTCGAGATTGCGGCTTTGAGCAATTCATCTTACAATTGCTATCTAAGGACTATCAGATAGACCGGAGCGTAGTCCAGGCACTTGCAGAGCGATGGTTGGATACAACCCACACTTTTCACTTACCCATTGGAGAGATGACAATTGGTCCGATCGATTTTACTGCCATAACTGGCCTTCGATATGATGGTGTTTCGATTCCTCTGACCAACGATATTTTAACATTTGAAGAAATTCAGGGATTAATTGGTATGGAACCATCATATAAAGGACCTTTTAAGATAAAAATTAAGCTAATTCATAGTTATTAGATGAACTACGAAGGACGGGTTGGCAGAGACACAACCGAACATTATGCTCGAGGATTTTTGTTATATTTGCTTGGGTCGACCATCTTAGACAGCACCGAATCCTCCATCCACTTGTCAGTGTTGAGTGCCCTTTCCTATTTCAGAATGGTACCATCTTCTGGCTGGGGTGAAGCTGGTCTCATGTGTCTTTACCATGGTCTTGATAAGCTTTGCCGAAACAAGAAGTCTTTTGTCGGCTTGACGGCGGTTGTCGAGGTATTCTTTTCCCTCACCAATGTTATTTCCACTATTTTCTTGAATGAATTTGATCTTTACTATTATTGTTGTAGATATGGGCAAATGAACATATCATCGTGAGGGTACCTGATATTTCCCGAGAGAGAGTCGGGTATCCGAGATTAAATTTCTTGTTGTCCGATCGTATGGACGTTCCCGGCTCTCATCATGTGCATACCCACCACTATGTGTTGAGCCGCTTAACCTGGGACCAGGTAAAATTAGTATGCTTTAAATTTTATGTGAAAGTTTACTTACCTTATGTTATTTTGCAGGTGAATTTGGCCTGGTGGAGCCCAGAAGAGCGAGCAAACTGGTCTCCTTTGATGAGGGCTGCACTGTCTTTCCAACATTCTCGCCGAGTTATTGCTGCCCTAGTGTCTAGTGGTTGGTTTCTCGGGGAGAGAGAGTCTATGAATGGTTTCTTGATCCAGAGCAGCGGAGGGTTTCAATGCAAATCTCAGAATATACTTTAAATATTATGTCAATGTCGAAGGATGCATGGTGGTTGGCCCGGTATGGTTATGGTGCCGAGTCATTTCTCCATTTACCGGGTCCATTTTATGTCCATTTTATTCAAAGAAGACTCTTGAACTTTGATGTATCTCCTATTGGTGTGCGTGAGATTTTCGATGAAAATGAGGGTAGAGATGAAGAAGAACATCACAGAGCTACAGGAGAGCCTGTTCCACATCTCGGGACTAGTACTTCCCAGGTAAAACTTTTATCACTTTTCCCTTGCAACTGCTTTTTTCTTTCTTTGATTCTTTAATGATTGTTGTAGGTTGTTGGCTCATTTGATCATGAGGCTGGACCTTCCTTTACAGCCCCTTCAATTGCTCATTCTAGCCCGCCAGATATGCCATCTCATTCGCAGGGTATTGATTTGAATTACCTGGTACGTTCCTTATTTCATGGTAATTTATGCTATATGTATGCTCTTACCTTTTCCTCTTTGGCTCACAGCGGATGCTCGATGAGCAAAATAGGAAACTTCAAGAAGAGTTGGTTGCAAGTCGTCAGTAGGTTTCTCATTTTGAAAGTTTATATCATCAATCCGAACAACATTTTTGAGACTTCCGATTTCAAGGGATGAGGGATCCTGGCGCTTCTTCATCAAGAGGCCCCCAGATTGATGATCATGAGATCCTTTCATCCGCTTCTGATGAGGACCATGACGGATTAAAACTTCAAGGTAATAAAGATTTTGGTGCTCCCGCTTTGGGTGATCCCAGGACGAGTAATTTGCCGGGTTTTGGTGCTCCCTCTTTGGGTGATCCCGGGATGAGTAATTTGCCCCCTCCTCCAACAGAGGCTACGACTTTTTCAAGGCTTTATTTGATGATCTACCACCACCCTCTTAGTGATATGTAAATATTGTAGCAATTGTAAAATATTGTACAATAATGAAAAAATATAATTTTTCTCTTTACTGTACTTTTTTTTCGTTACTGCACCACTTTTTTTTTATCACAGTACATCATTGTAACACCCTCATACCCTATATAAATACTATACATATACCGGGTATACATACAGTACGTATATACAGTATAAGAATGCCACTTTTTGTTTTAAATTAAAAATCTTTCCTTTAGTTCCAAACAATAATACATTTTATTTAAAGAAAACTTAGAAACTAATTTATAATTTTTCCATTGATAATACATATATATATAATGATCTTATCAAAATTAAATTATACATGTATGCATCACCTTCTAGTTGGTCTCAGAACACTCTTACCATTCTCGTGGCATACCGATGGACTTTAGATCTACCATCTACTCACCTGCGCGATTACACAACCACGCTAAGCCAGAGAGCTTAGTAGTACAAATAAATATTATAAACATATATTATAGAAAATCATATTCACATGTTAATATCATATATCATTATTTTCTGATCACATTTTCCTAATTCAATTACACCTTCCATATATATATATGGATTCCTATTAATCTCTTCACTATATCCATGCACACATATATTATTGATATAAACCACAATCCCATGTCTTATTAGAATATCCATAAAATAATATTAACAATGTCCACATCCACATTCATATTATACATCATAATGTATTTTAATGTTGTACTTACACATCTCATCATTCAACATAATTTTGTTTCAAACCACCTTCACTTTCATTAATTTACTTATATATATCGAAATCCTTTCATTCCGTAATTATCATCATATATCTCATAACATTATCTCTTATTGCATAATTTACATTTAAACAAAGATAAGCATAAGTCTCATGGTTCATTCATTACACATTTCATAAATCATATTTAACAAAGACAAGCATGGGCCCAAAAGACACTAATATGCCATTCCACTATCAGAGTTAATGTTTTGGTTTTATTATCACATTTATCATTATCATCATCCCAACTAGGCTTCAAGGATTAGGTTCAACCAAGCTTTAAGGGGAACAAAGCATGTTAAGTATCAACCTAACTTGGCTTCAAGAACCAAACCCAACCTAGCTTCAAGGGTTGTAACATCTCAATTAGGCTTCAAGGATTAGATCCAACCTAACTTCAAGAGATTGTTACTATAGGCATGCCACCAACAACAAACTCTGAAAATGGAATAACACATTAGCCACACAATCCATTTATTATTTCATTATCAATTTCATTCTCAATTCTCATCATCATTTAGGCAAACATGCCCCACTTATTTCCATTGAATCATCATAGCCAATCACAAATGGCTTCATATCTCATTTGAATCATCATAGCCAATCACAATGGCTTCACATCTCATTTGAATCATCATAGCCAATCACAATGGCTTCACATATTATCATATCTCAATTCACATTATACACTTCATCATTCAAGTATACATAATCTATTACATTGAGCATATATCTTAAATTCATCATCATATAGGCAACATGTTCATTTATTTCATTTCAATCATTATTACCAACCAAAATGACATCACATTTCATCATTTCTCAAGACACATTAACACAATTCATCATTAAAATATGTATCATAACAAATTGCATTGCACATACCTTTTTGAATGATCATCATAGCTTTTACACTATACAAATCACCAAATTAGTCACATTATATTAACCATATAGTAAATTACTTAACACATTTATACTAAATGTGTTAAATCTCAAAATTAGATAAAATAATGCATCCATGTAAGTTTGTACTTACCTTAAGAACCTTTCACACCAATCTATACACTTCCTTTTCCAAGAACTCTTCATCACTTGAATTAGGCAAACCACTTCCTTCACAACCTAATCCAAATAAAATGATAAAATACATGAATCCCAATACAATTATTCACTTATGAACCTCATACTAGACCTTTAGATCACAAATTACAAATCAACATCTCTCTCTAGGGCCACCACGGTCGTGGCATGCCAACCCCCACGGGCGTGGCATAGCAACCACTTCTGCCCAATCTTTCTAAAATCCCCACGGCCATGGCTTCTAATAGCCACGGTCGTGGCAACCAAAGGCCACGGGCGTGGCATCCAAAATGCCTCTGATTCCAGACCAAACTCATGGATTCTATGTTTTCAACTTCATTAAACACAAATATACATCAATCATACATCAATTATTCAATTCTCCAACTAATACATATTAAATGCTTACCAACCAATTTTAATAAATCATCATCATCCTCACAAATAACCATATTATCATCATCTAAATACCAATCTAACATATTTATAAACTTTAATCTTTTACTAACATCATTTTCTTCACACACTAACCAAATCAAATATAACCAAAATCAGTAGAAATCAACTCAAAAAGATAAACACTTACTTGAATATTTTGCCAAATCTTCAATCTCCACCTTCAATTCTCTTAAAACCCTTAAGAATTTGATGTGTGTAATTAAAATCACCTTCCTCTCTCTTATCTCTCTCTCTATCTCTCTCTCTCTCTCTCGTCCAAGAAGAAGAAGAAGAAGAAAGAAAGAAAATCTGTAATATCCCCATATATGCCCTAGAAGTTTTAAATGTTGTTGTTGTTGTTGCTGTTGTTGTTGTTGTTGTTGTTGTTGTTTTAAAAATTGGATTGAATGTAGGTGTCAATTTGCAAGAGAAAAGAAATTGGAAGAGAATGTTTATGTATTTGTGTTTTGGGAAAGAAAACAGGGTTTAGATAAAATTGTATATGTTGCTTATATGATAATATATATAACATATAAGTTGGTCAAAAGAGTGGTCAAGGAAAGAAGATATTTTCATTTGTGATAGGTGAAATTACTTAATTGGGCATATAAGAGACAAGAGGTTGATTAAATGGATAAAGGGTGTTTTGGTAATTGCTTTAATTGAAACACTTGGTGGAGATTAAAAGAAGAGTTGACTTTGTTTCTTGTGGTTCATTTCTTCTTTCTTCTTTGTGTGGCCGGCTCCTCCATAGACAAAGGAAAGCAAGAGACAAAGTGAAGATCTTGAAGAGTTAAGTTCAAATTGAAGGAAGATTAAGTGATCAAGTTGATGATTCAAGAAGTTTTATAACTTTGGTAAGTTCTCTTTTGATCTTTTTGTTTATTTGATATGATATTTGGATTTGACAGATGATCTAAAAGTGTGTTACTTGATTTTGATATGTTTAAGGATGTTTGATTAGTTTGATCTTGGATTTTAAGGATAAGTTGAAGGAAAGAGTAAGTTGATTGGAGGAGATGATGTTGTGTTGTGTTTAGGGTTTTGAGATGATTTGGTGTTTTGTGTTTGATGTGTGTTTTGGTGTGTTTTTGGTGTTGTTGCAAGTTTAAGATGGTTTTTGGGTATGTTTTGTGAAGATTGTTTGAAGAGGATGTTAATGAATAGAAGTGTGTTGTTGAGAGTTTGGTTATTTTGGCCGGAATCTTGATTTGCGGCTGGACACGCCCATGAGCACGTCCAGGGTTTTTAGGCGTGTCAATTGTGTTGGAAGCAGTGGGATTGACACGACCAGTAACACGCCCGTGTTATTGAGCGTGTCATAGCCACTGTGAGATTTGAGAATTTACACGGCCAGGAGCACGTTCATGATGTTGGACGTGTTGTTATGTTTGAGAGGCAGAAAGTATTACACGCCCAGGAACACGCCCGTGTTGTTGAGCATGTAAATGCTTCTGTGTTGTGGAGTTAGGACACGGTCAGGAACACGCCCGTGTGGGTGAGCGTGTCAAGTTTAGGGTTTGCCCTAGTTAACTCTTAATTGGATTATCTCTTGTGTATCTCTAAGCAAGTATATGTTATTACTTTTGGATTAGGTTTTGAAGCAAGTGATTGATCATTGATTTGAGAAGTGAAGAATCTTGGAAAAGGAAAGCATTTAGGGTTGTGTGATTTGTGATTGAGGTAAGTACAAATACATATTTGCATACATTCATATGATGTTGAGATTTAACCTACATTTGATGATATGAATGATTCTATGTGGGATATAATGTGATCATTGATGATGAATTACCTTAATGTTATGATTGAGGCCATTGTGATTGGATATGATGATTCTATTGAAAGAAATAAGGCATGTTTGCCTAAATGATGATGAGAATTGAGAATGGAAATGATAATTGAAGAATAAATGAATTGTGTGGCTAATGTGTTATTCCATTTTCAGAGTTTGTTGTTTGTGGCATGCCTAATGATAGTAACAATCTCTTGAAGTTAGGTTGGATTTGATCCTTGAAGCCAAGTTGGGTTGAAGTTTAACATGTTTTACTCCCCTTGAAGCTTGGTTGGGTCTAGTCCTTGAAGCCTAATTGAGATGTTACAACCCTTGAAGCTAGGTTGGGTTGGTTCTTGAAGCCAAGTTGGGTTGATACTTAGCATGCTTTGTTCCCCTTGAAGCTTGGTTGAACCTAATCCTTGAAGCCTAGTTGGGTATATGATATTGATAAATGTGATAACAAAACCAAAGCATTAACTCTGAAAATAGAATGGCATATTAGTGTGTTTTGGGCCCATGTTTGTCTTTGTTTAATGTGATTCATGAATGGTAACATGATTGATAAATGAGGTATATGGAAGGATGTTGAAATGTGATATGTTCATATATTGTGGTATATGGAATGGAAAAGTATGTTGTTAGCTTTACATCTATGATGTTGTTTTTATTAATAAGGTGTGTGGCATTACATTGCACTAAAGCATAACATTAGCATGATTTGTCTTACCAAGCCGTTGGCTTAGCGCGATAGTGTGAATCGCGCAGGTGATAGAGTTGAACCCGAGAGCTCTTCGAGACCGAGTGAGAGTAGACATTGAAGAGTTGATTTTGGGACTTAAAGATCAGAGAAAGCTGCCAATCATGTATAACCCTTTTATATTTTGTAAAGTATTGTTTATAATGTAAATATATGTATATTTGTAAATATTTTCTATATTCCGCTGCGTATTAAGTAAATATATATATATATATCTATTTGTTTTATGTTACAAGTTAATGACTCATTTTCTATAATGTATAATGAGAAAGATTATAGTATCATTTAAAATGTTTTGAATGTTAATAAAATCCGTAGCATCCCTATGTTCAGTGCACGTATATTACATTGTGGAGTTTGTAGCGTGCGTGTATTGGATGACGGGGTGTTACAAAATCTTCTTTCCTTTCTTAAGTTTATCTTATATATAATAATAATAATAATAATAATAATAATAATAATAATAATAATAATAATAATAATATTAATATTAATATAAAATATCCAAAAATCCTCCACCACAATTTTAATCTCCCTTTTGACTTTTCTTTTCCTCTTTTTCTTTTATCATTATTATTATTATTATTATTATTATTTAATTATATAAACTTACTTTTCTTACACCACCTTATACATTATGTATATGTGATGTATATGTTGGTATATGTATATCTCTTATATATTGCTTTTATATTTCCCATAGATACAACATATACACTCTCTTCACTTCTTTTCTCTTTCCATTAAACATATATACTAAATCCAAATACCATAATAATTCCAAAACTTTTAGGGTGTATTTTGGGATATTACAATCATAATTTCATAATCCACATCATTTTCTAAACCAAATCCAATGTGGTAAATGAAATTTCCACCAATTCCTTTCCTTATGCCATATGGTCTTATTCTTTCTCATCACCTTTTCCTTTTCACTTTTGGAAAAGGTTTATTTTCTTCTATATAAATCACCTTGCATGCCCTATTTTAATACAGAAACCAAAATTCTTTCTTTTTCAACGCGAAGACTCCCTTTAACAATTTTAATTTTTTCTTTATTCATTCACCATGACCAAGCATCATTCAAAAAAGATAAAAATTCTATTTAAGAATATGGATGCCATCCATTGGAAGCAGATTTCATGGTCAAAACTTGATGTTTTAAAATGTTTTCAAAATGTTAAATTGGACCACTCCTTCTTACATGTCGTGGCTTCCTTTTAGGATACGGATTCTAGGGTATTTAGAATTAATGGCTTTGAAATATGTCCCTTGATTGAAGAATTTGAGGCCATCCTTGGATATCCAAATAATCAACAAATGGCATTACCCACATTGATTTCCAAGACTTAACAGAAGATGCAGATGTTATTTCAAATTCCAAAACCTGAATTTCTTTGGTTGATGAGAGGTGAAAAAATTCTACTTGCTCCTTTGATTGACTTTTGTCTCTCTCATTTGGCCGCTACTAAGGCATGGGGACGCATGCTTTGTCTTTGCTTGCTCAGCCAATTCTTGCTTATTTCTTCCGACGGCGATATTGATCCACGGGTATTAGATATTATGGACCAAATGGAAGGAGGCTTGTCGCCGGTACATGTGATCTTAGCCGAGACCTTAGTTGGATTAGACTGATTTAAATCAGGATTGTCAAAGAGACTGACTGGGAGTCCATTGCTGCTTCAGGTAATTACCTAAACTGCCCTTTCGAGTTTTCAATTTAGGTTTTCATTTTTCTTCTTTTCTTTGTTGCTCTAATTTTTGCCTAGTCCACCCATGTGGGTTTTCGAAACTAGCGAGCTGTCCTAATTTTTGCCTAAGTTGCCCTTGCACGTTTTCAACTTAGCGGACTCTTTTTTTTAACTCTTTCTTCACAGACTTGGCTTCAGGAGCATCTTTGTTTGCTTGATACTCCATCCATGGATTTTGCCAGATACCTTCCACATCATCATTCTGCTAGGAGGATACTCCATCCTGCTTCTTCATACGCTAACTGGGTTGACTAGATCCACTCACGCTCTAAAGTCAATATCCGTTGGTTGATACCTTAGTGGAAAATTTCTCGTATCACCATTGCGGACATACTTGATGTATGTTCTCCTTGCCACTCTTTGTCAAGGTACATGCTATGATCCTCGCCGGCTTGGCCGTCAGTACGGAGCCGAGCCTCACGATTCTGACTTTACTCCCGACTTAGACATGCCTTGTTTGACTGAAGCCTACTTTGATTGGCTGACGCAAAGCTGGCTTGCACGTTACATTTATCGACTGCCATAGATTTTACATTCATCAATTCAGAAAGTGTATGAAAAATAATTAAAGTAATAAAAGATGCTTCTTTTCCATTTATAATTTGTCATCACCTTTTGCTATTGCGATTATTTATTTCATCCATATCTGGTCAAATACTTATAACTATGCACATAGAACAATTTTAACATTAATTCTATTTTATTAAATTAGGGAACAACCAAACATAAAGCCAGCATACACAAGATCACTCCTATTGCCAAATAGCCCTTTCGGGTTTTCTAAATGACGATTTTCTCTCATTTAACCCTAATTATTGCCTAGTCCGCCCTTTTGGGTTTTTGAAACTAGCGGACTGCTCTAACTTTTTCCTTGGCCGCCCTTTTTGGGTTTTCAACCTAGCGAGCTCTTTTTCTTTTTTTTTTTATCATACATAAAACCTCTTTAACCTGTCAATGTTTACTGGCTCATTAAATTTGTTCCCGTCCATGTCTGATAACTTCACCGCACCTTTGTTCATAACTTGTTTCAAGACATATGGCCCTTTCCAACTAGGCCTGAACTTCCCTCTTGGATCAGATACATTAGGATTACATTGTTTCAACACCAAATCTGTAACACCCCCACATCCAATACACGCACGCTACAAACTCCACAATGTAATATACGTGCACTGAACATAGGGATGCTACGGATTTTATTAACATTCAAAACATTTTAAATGATACTATAATCTTTCTCATTATACATTATAGAAAATGAGTCATTAACTTGTAACATAAAACAAATAGATATATATATATTTACTTAATACGCAGCGGAATATAGAAAATATTTACAAATATACATATATTTACATTATAAACAATACTTTACAAAATATAAAAGGGTTATACATGATTGGCAGCTTTCTCTGATCTTTAAGTCCCCAAATCAACTCTTCAATGTCTACTCTCACTCGGTCTCGAAGAGCTCTCGGGTTCAACTCTATCACCTGCGCGATTAACACTATCGCGCTAAGCCAACGGCTTAGTAAGACAAATCATGCTACTGTTATGCTTTAATGCAATGCAATGCCACACACCTTATTAATAAAAACAACATCATAGATGTAAAGCTAACAACATACTTTTACATTCCATAAACCACAATATATAAACATATCACATTAAACAAAGACAAACATGGGCCCAAAACACACTAATATGCCATTCTATTTTTAGAGTTAATGTTTTGGTTTTGTTATCACATTTATCAATATCATATACCCAACTAGGCTTCAAGGATTAGGTTCAACCAAGCTTCAAGGGGAACAAAGCATGCTAAGTATCAACCCAACTTGGCTTCAAGAACCAACCCAACCTAGCTTCAAGGGTTGTAACATCTCAATTAGGCTTCAAGGATTAGATCCAACCAAGCTTCAAGGGGAGTAAAACATGTTAAACTTCAACCCAACTTGGCTTCAAGGATCAAATCCAACCTAACTTCAAGAGATTGTTACTATCATTAGGCATGCCACCAACAACAAACTTTGAAAATGGAATAACACATTAGCCACACAATTCATTTATTATTCAATTATCATTTCCATTCTCAATTCTCATCATCATTTAGGCAAACATGCCTTATTTCTTTCAATAGAATCATTCATATGCATCATCCATATCATCAAATGTAGGTTAAATCTCAACATCATATGAATGTATGCAAGTATGTACTTTGTACTTACCTCAATCACAAATCACACAACCCTAAATACTTTCCTTTTCCAAGATTCTTCACTTCTCAAATCAATTATTACTCACTTGCTACAAAACCTAATCCAAAAGTAATAACATACACTTTCTTAGAGATACACAAGAGATAATCCAATTAAGAGTTAACTAGGGCAAACCCTAAACTTGACACGCTCACCCACACGTACGTGTTCCTGACCGTGTCCTAACTCCACAACACAGAAGCATTTACAAGCTCAACAACACGGGCGTGTTCCTGGGCGTGTATTCTTCCTCTCAAACATAACAACACGTCCAACATCATGAACGTGCTCCTGGCCGTGTAAATTCTCAAATCTCACAGTGGCTATGACACCCTCAATAACACGGTCGTGTTACTGGTCATGTCAATCCCACTGCCTCCAACACAATTGACACGCCTAAAAACCCTGAACGTGGTCATGGGCGTGTCCGACCACAAATCAAGATTCCGGCCAAAATAACCAAACACTCAACAACACACTTCTATTCATTAACATCCTCTTCAACAATCTTTACAAAACATACCCAAAAACCATCTTAAACTTGCAACAACACCAAAAACAAACCAAAACACACATCAAACACAAAACACCAAATCATCTCAAAACCCTAAACACAACACAACATCATCTCCTCCAATCAACTTACTCTTTCCTTCAACTTATCCTTAAAATCCAAGATCAAACTAATCAAACACCCTTAAACATATCAAAATCAAGTAACACACTTTTAGATCATCTATCAAATCCAAATATCATATCAAATAAACAAAAAGATCAAAAGAGATCTTACCAAAGTTATAAAACTTCTTGAATCATCAACTTGATCACTTAATCTTCCTTCAATTTGAACTTAACTCTTCAAGATCTTCACTTTGTCTCTTGCTTTCCTTTGTCTATGGAGGAGCCGGCCACATCAATGAAGAAAGAAGAAATGAACCACAAGAAACAAAGTCAACTCTTCTTTTAATCTCCACCAAGTGTTTCAATTCAAGCAATTACCAAAACACCCTTCATCCATTTAATTAACCTCTTGTCTCTTATATGCCCAATTAAGTAATTTCACCTATCACAAATGAAAATATCTTCTTCCCTTGACCACTCTTTTTGACCAACTTATATGTTATATATATTATCATATAAGCAACATATACAATTTTCTCTAAACCCTCTTTTCTTTCCCAAAACACAAATACATAAACATTCTCTTCCAATTTCTTTTCTCTTGCAAATTGACACCTACATTCAATCCAATTTTTTTAAAACAACAACAACAACAACAACAACAACAACAAAATTTAAAACTTCTAGGGCATATATGGGGATATTACAAAATCTCCAACTCTGAATTTTCTGACCTTAACCCTTCTATTGTAGGCCCGAACTATCTTCTTTTGATAGAGTTGGTGATGATACAGTGCTTTTAACCTTTTCTCTTCTAGTAAAGCTAACTGTGTATCTGCTCGTTACCCATTCTGTTTTAGGAAGTTTGGCTTCCAAGACTACTCTTAACGAATTGATCTCAACTTTGATTGGCAATATTGCTTCCATCCCGTAAACCAAAGAGAATGGTGTCATTCCAGTAGGTGTTTGCACACTTGTCTTGTATCCCCATAAAGCAAAGGGAAGCATCCTTGACCAATCCCTGTAAGTCTTGGTTATTTTGGACAGAATTTGCTTAATTGTCTTGTTTGTTGCTTCTACTGCACCATTAGCCTTTGGTCTATAAGGAGAGGATCTATGATGATGGATGCAGTACTTTGAGAATAAATCCTTAACTGCTCCTTGAAACTGAACCTCATTGTCTGATATCATACTGTGTGGGACCCCGTATTTGCAGATGTGGTTCTTTTCAATAAACCTAGCCTTTTGGCTTGGACCCAGCTTGTTGAAGGATTTGGCTTCGACCCATTTTGAAAAATAATCTATTGCTACCACAATGAAACGGTGACCGTTTAAAGCTGTCGGATGTATCTCTCCTATAATGTCGATACCCCAGGTGGCAAATGGCCAGGGTGAAGACATTGAATGCAATTCTTCAGGAGGCATGTGAATCAAGTTACCATACATCTGACATTGTTGGCACTTCTTGACAAACTCAATACAATTTTTCTCCATGGTTAACTAGTAGTAACCTTGTCGAAAGAGGGTTAGGCAAAGGACGAGGATTTAAGGGTTGTGGCAATCCCTTTCTTTGAAGCTTATTGAGAACCCAAGACATCTATTTTCCCAATTTCAAAAATTGCCTCCTCATTCCTTGGTTAGCAGCATTAACACCGATGGCGTGTTGCATGCTTTGGTCACCAGATTGATAACTCCCTTTCTCATTTCTTTTTGTTGGAAAATGGCTCTTCTCCCTTCCCATTCTTCAATTTGCGAACCAGCTTGGAGAAGGTCTTTGAAATCATGGATAAGTGTATGAGACATCCTCTCACGTAGACTAGGTAATACCCCTCTCACAATCATACTTATTTGATCGGATTCATAGGGCCTCTTCTTGAGCCAAGCAGCCTTGCTTCTCCATCTCTTCACATAATCCACAAAGTTCTCATTCGACCTTTGCCTAATGGACTCCACTTCCATTAAGGTAACTTCCAACTCGAAATTATACCCATATTGCTGGATGAAGGCTTTGTAAAGCAGATCCTAACTCTTTTGTGTTCCATCATCCAAGGTATTGAACCAATTTTGGACAATAGGGTCCAATGAGAGTATGAAGTACCTTAGAGTTTGAGCCTTAGTAGCTCGAGCAGACTGCATGGTAGTGATATACTGCTTCACATGGAGATGAGGATTTTTGGTGCCATTGTACTTTGCAAAAGATGGCATCTTGAACTTATATGGGACTTCTTCATCTAGCTCAAATAATTTATCGATCTCGAACATCTCTTCGGTTTTCAGCTTCTTCTCAAATTTCTTTTCTAAATTAGTAATCATCTTTTTAACATCGGATGTCTCGGTCTTTTTAATAGTTGCTTTTTCAATAACCTTCGGGTCTTTCTTCTTCTCTTGAACATCTTGGTAGTATTGAGCCCAATCATCATCATCGTCAATGATCACCTTTTCATCATCAAAAACATCTTCACCAACTTTAGTATTCCCTTTGTCCTTTGGCTTCTTAGTGCTAGCAGATGCCTCGGCATGATTCTCTAGGATTGCAATCAATTGGTTCTTCATGGTCTCAACTAGGGCTTCTTTTATTCTTCCATTTTGGCATTAAGGGCTTCATCCACCATTCTTTGAATTTGTTCGGGCTCTATTGTTTTTGGTGAGCAAGTGATTGAGTCATTGCTAGATACTTCATCTCCAGTGTAGGTCGGATTGTTGTAAGCTTTTGAACTGTTGTAATCCAGGGCTGTGAGCCAGAGAGGATCAATGATATGAGATGCAAATGTATGCATGCATGCATGTATGCACAAATAATCAACAAACAAGGATAATTAGGATGCTCCTTCCAACCTTATAACATTCACACGCGAATGGCGAGTCTCTTTTCCTGGGTATATGGTTAACAAAATACCAACATGGGGTATCTTGTTTTTGAATAATTCCCTTGAACGTTTCAACCAATAGTTATATTTTCGAAAATGGAAATCTATCCATGATAATTCCCATTAATTAAGTTTTAATCCATCCAACCAACTATAGTAGCTTTTATGTTATATTGGATTAAAACCAAATTAAGAGGTTTATTATAGATAGATTTCTCACTTGAAAAGAGTAACTAATGGTTCATGCCAAAAACAAGCCCATGATTAATTATTCTTAGTATAAACTAGGCTCACAATTGATTTTTGGTATTTCTTAATTGACCTAAATAATTTGCAAGCTCTTTGTAAGAAAAGGTTGAATGAAAATAATTTTGTTTCTAAGCCCATTGTAAAAATATTTTAGAAAAAAAGGATTTTGGGCTTAGTACTTGGACCATGAGCAAAAGAATTTTTTATTTATTTTAGAAAAGTCTTATGTCCAAAGACCATCTTGAAAAATTTTGAAAATAGCTTTGGTCTTTTGGATTTTAAAGAAAATTTTATTTTGAGCTTACAATACACTTAGGTCATATTAGTAAAAGAATAAACCAAATAAGCCATGATTTAAGGCAAGATAAATTAACTATAGTCAAACAACATGGATTTGGGGTAAAACTTAAGGAAAATAACTAGGCCAATTACATGAGCTTTAGTCTTTGGGTAAAAAGGCTTAGGTTCCCATAGCAAGTATATACCAAATGATACGAGGCTATGAGTGGTTATGCCATGCTCAATCTCCATACCTTGAGTGAAAGTATGGTATACCTTACATAACACAACACGGGTAACACGGGCATCCTAACTCATGTACATGATGCAATCTAAGATGATACAATGGATAATATCATTATAAGAAAGAATATAATAATATAAAGACCAATGGAATCAACTTCTCTTATCCCCAGTGGAGTCACCACTGTGAGTGATGATTTTTGCCCCCACTCCCGGTGGAATAGTTCTTGTGACTTCAGCAGTGTTTAGGCTCGGGGCCTTAGAGAACACGGACCTAAGTCCGGAGAAAATGGATTCGCCACTCGGACGGGCCGGGAAAAAATAAAGGGGTGGATGACTCAATTCCAAAGGAATCCCCAACCCCCTGATGGGTTCCGAAAGTTGGGTACGTGTGGGGAAGGTGAGAAATGGCCCAGCACCCCAACAATGCTCGGTTCATTGGAACCGGCCTCCATTACATGTCTTAATATTATAAAATTCTTAAATATAACAACATTATCCATATTACACACAATAATTAAAATAAAGCATCGTTATATAAAAAATCAAAACAATGTCCAAGCAAACAAATAAATGGACACCCATCCGAGGATGGAAACATGTCCTTACTGTTAGTGTATGTGCCCTAGGCCATTTATTTGGATCTTTATGTTATACATTCATTATTAATAAATGAGGTTTTATTATCATTATTTTTTGTTTGCATGTTACACAATTTTGATATTTGTCCCTGGTTTATTATTGTTATAGAGATAAAAAAATAATTTATAACCAGTATGAACATTGATTCGATAATCATCATATGGTTATATGTATAGTGATACAAATCAATTTCATAGATAATTGTTAGAGAACAATGTATTGGATAGACCCATCATGAGATTACTACATGGGTTAGTGTCATAAGTAAATCTCATGATAGTTATGTATTAATTCTTTAACTTGAGATTGTCATAGTTTCCAATATAAGGACTATTATATTTTGACATGATCAAACATTATCCGTAACTTGATAGTAATAAAGGTTATGATCATATATGATAGAAATTATGTAGAGGATAATGAACAATCAAGATAGAATTTGTCCCTCTCTTTGAGAGAGATATCTTTTGGGTCCCTCGATAAGTGAGACTGTGAAATGCATGGCCGTGCTCAAATGAATTGATAGTGTGATCAATTTCATTTGTTTTTATCAGTCTTCTTGGAGATTGAGTAATCATAAGTTTGGACAATATAAGTATGACATTGACCATGACTTATGTTCAAGCTAGATATCATGTGACAAAGGGATTAATGCATGTACTATTATTAGGCAAATTGGACATTCCTTATATTAATTGGGTAGTTGTAACGACTTGCTAGAGGCCAATTACGACTTGTTGGTTTAATAGAGATTAAATTGACTGCCAATTAATATGGGCCTATCGGGTCACACACAAGAATGCGCTTTGGGCTGGATATAATATTAATAATATTAATATTAGATATTAATATTTATTATTATTATTATTTTCATTTATATATATATTATTAGATAATATATTCAGAATCCTTATTAGATTTGGATTCTAAATTTGACTTACCTTATCCAATTTTGAATTGGATTCTGGAGTGATTATATTCACTTCAGACATTAAGTCTTCTCAGAGGTAATATTAGAAAACGAAAGAGAATGAAAGGAACCCTAATACGTTTTAGAGAAAACATTTTTCCAGCCTTCGCCATTGTAGAGAGCTAGCACTCCAGAAGGTAGCATTCATGTGGATATGTGATAGAGGGTGTTTCGAGATCGAGGCATCTCTTCCAAACTGTGATTTCGAATCATCAACAGGTTAGTTCTTTGAACACTTTCGTCGAATTAAACGAACAGCATGGATCTTGGTGGGAAATCAGAGATCAAAAATTTTTTCGCTGCGTGTTTTTGGTTTGCAGTGATCTCCTTGATTTCCTAACAGTGGTATCAGAGCCACTTGTTGTTTTCATTTAAGTCGAAAATGCCATGTTGATATGATTACATGAGATATATTGATTTCGTATGGCATGTTAACTATAAAACCCTAATTCATTTTTCATATGATGAGAAAGGATTATTTTTTTTTGTTTCGTTTCTGTAAAACCCTAATTCATTTTTCATATGATGAGAAAGGATTGGTGTTTTTAATTTCATTTTAATTAGATGATCACATATATATTATTGGTTGATTAAAACTATTTTCATATGATGAAAACGATTAAGTTTATATGTGATATAAACATTTGGTAATGATTCTGTAATGGGTTGTACATATTCGAAATAAAATAGTAAGAAGGTTAATGAGATTAACGATTTTGTTTTTAGGGTTTCGCCAAAGAAAAATGTTAATGAGATTAACGTTTCTGTTTGGCTTCGAGGGGCCTGTGTGATTGGTTTATTCATATCTTAATTTTTGGTAAATACGGCCTGCGTGTCGTTTATTTTGTTGTAATTTATTTTACTAGTAGTTAGATTTTCTTTTATTGTAATAAATGAAGATTCAAGCTACAATGTTTGTGATGGAGATTCATACCAAGGAGAAGATGGTTCCATGGTGATGGAAGCACAAGCTCAAGTTTTGAAGATATGTAATATTAATATTGCAACTGTTGTAATAGATAGGTTTTTCACCTAGGGTTGCCTTTATGATCTTCATTTGGTCTCTTGAAGATCATATTTAGTTTGGCCATGCTATGTCATATTTACATATTTTGTCATTTGGTATATGATGCTTATGTGATAAATTATATATATGCATATAGGATGCTAAAATATAATGATATGTAATGCAAGACATGATAATAATTTAGTTGAATCCTCATTAATAATTTAAGTCTAAATGCCATCCATGTTTTGAACACCTATCAAAACTAAGATTGTATTAAAGTAGGTATTGCCAAAGCAATATACTTTAAACATTCCTAGCTAAGTAGGATGAGTAATAGTGCTATTCATATGTTTTAAAATTGGTTAGACTTAATTAGGCTATCAAAATGGTTTTGGGCCTAAGGCATTAGATGGAATTCAACATGCTATGACATATGATGTCAATATTCCATAATTACTAAGAGTTACATGAGATGTAATTGGTAAAGATGTTACCTACCTAAATAACTTGATTTTAAGCGTCACGCCAAAGCTGAGTTTAGAATTAAGTGAAATACGGATCTTAGCCTACTAAAATATTTCTTTAGAGGGTTATATTTTTAGTAGGAGTTTAAATAATTTTAACCTCATTATTAATTAAAATTTGACTTTGCATAATCATGAACAGATGGCTGCTAATAACAATTACACCTTATCACTGCGATCTATCCTTGAGAAGGAAAAACTGAAAGAATGTGGGACTAATTTTGTTGACTGGTTTAAGAACCTGAGAATTGTTCTCAAACAAGAGAAAAAGCCCTACGTGCTTGATGAAGCTGTCCCTGACCCACCTCCTGCTGATGCTTCTAATGCTGCTAAGAGTAAGCATAAGAAGCATGTGGATGATTCCAATGACATAGGATGTCTTATGTTGGCTACTATGTGTCCAGGACTTCAGAAGGATCTGGAACACTTAGAGGCTTATGAGATGAGTGTGCATCTCAAATAAGCTTTCCAACAACAGGCTAGGCAAGATAGGTTTGACACCGCTGTTGCATTATTTGACTGCAAAATGTCTGAAGGTGAATCTGTTAGTGCTCATGTTTTGAAGATGAAAGGCTATCTAGATCACCTTGCTAGACTTGGATATCCCCTAAGTTTAGAACTCTCCACGGATTTGATCCTACATTCATTGCCTAGCAGTTTCTCACAGTTTGTCATGAACTATAACATGAATGACATGGAGAAATCCATTCCTAAGCTACATGGTATGCTCAAAACTGCTGAGGGGAATATCAAAAAGCCTACCCAAATATTGAATGTCAATATTAAACAAATGAAAAAGAAAGCCAAAGATACTAAAGGCAAGGGTAAGGCAAAAGGTGCTAAAGGGTCCAAGGGACAAGCTAAACCAAAACTTGAACCTAAGGCTAAAGTTCCTATGGAAGGGACTTGTTTCCAATGCAACAAGCCTGGGCATTGGAAGAGAAATTGTCAACTCTATTTGGATGAGTTAAAGAAGTTGAAGGGTAGTGCTACTACATCTTCAGGTATTTATGTTATAGAAATTAATTTATCTATTCCTTCTTCCTGTGTATTAGATACCGGATGTGGATCCCATATTTGTACAAATATGCAGGGACTCAAAAGGAGTAGGATGCTGAAGAAGGGCGAAGTGGACCTACGTGTTGGCAATAGAGCAAGAGTTGCTGCTATAGCTATAGGAACTTATGAACTTGTTATGCCCAATGGGTTTTTGTTAATTTTGAACAATTGCTTTTATGTTCCTACTATGAGTAGGAATCTTATTTCAGTATCAGTTTTGGATGATGAAGGTTATTCATTTTTTTATTAAGAATAAGAAATGTTCTATTTTTGATAAAAATGATTTGCTTTATGGTATTGCAAATTCTTATAATGGCCTTTATATCCTTAATCTTGATGATTCTAATGGTAATGATATCTATAACATAACTTCTAAGAGAACTAAGCCAAATGAGTTAAACCCTACTTATTTATGGCATTGTCTCCTTAGCCATAAAAATGAGAAAAGCATTTCTAAGCTCCATCAAGATGGATTATTAGATTCATTTGATTTAGAATCATTTGAAACATGTGAGTCTTGTTTGCTTGGTAAGATGACAAAGGATCCTTTTACTGGGCATAGTGAAAGGGCTAATAATTTATTGGGCTTGATACATACAGATGTATGTGGTCTTTTTAGCATTAGTGCCAGAGGAGGATTTCGATACTTCATTACTTTTACTGATGATTTCAGTAGGTATGGCTATGTCTACCTAATGAAACATAAGCATGAGTCTTTTGAAATGTTTAGAACTTTTCAAAATGAAGTACAAAATCAACTTGGTAAAACAATTAAACTACTTCGATCAGATCGAGGTGGTGAATATTTGAGCTAAGAGTTTGATGATCATCTAAGGGATTGTGGAATTGTTTCACAACTGACTCCTTCAGGAACTCCATAGTGGAATGGAGTTTCTGAAAGGAGAAATCGAACTCTATTAGATATGGTTCGATTAATGATGAGTCAAGCGGATCTTCCTTTATCTTTTTGGGGTTATGCCTTGGAGACAGCTGCATTCATTCTGAACCGTGTACCATCTAAGGCAGTTGAAAAGACACCATATGAGATATGGACAGGTAAGACACCTAGTTTGTCTTTTCTTAAGATTTGGGGTTGTGAAGCTTATGTGAAAAGACCAGTTTCAGATAAGTTAGCTCCAAAGTCTATCAAATGTAATTTTATGGGGTATCCTAAGGAAACTAAAGGATACTATTTCTATACTCCTTCAGAGAACAAAGTGTTTGTTGCTCGAAATGGGATCTTTTTGGAAAAGGAATTTCTTTCTAAGAGAACTAGTGGGAGTATAGTAGAACTTGAGGAAACTCAAGTACCACAAGAAATCATTGAGCCGTCTATAGAGCCTATTTCAGAACCACAAATAGTTGTGGAGTCTGAAGATGTAACCCAAATCCCTTGCAGGTCTGATAGGACACGTCGTCAGCCAAAGAGATATGGATTTCTTGTGACTGATGATAGTGAAGTAATGCTCATAGATCAAGATGAGCCTACTACCTATCAAGAAGCTGTGTCAGGTCCAGATTCAGAAAAATGGCTTGGAACCATGAAATCTGAGATACAATCTATGTTTGACAACCAAGTTTGGTCTTTAATTGATCTTCTAGAGGGTATTAAGTCTATTGGTTGCAAATGGGTTTTCAAGAAGAAAACTGACAAGGATGGGAATGTGCAGACCTATAAAGCAAGGCTTGTTGCAAAAGGTTTCAAGCAAACTCATGGTATAGACTATGATGAAACCTTTTCACCAGTTGCTATGCTTAAGTCTATTAGAATTCTCATTGCCATTGCAGCATACTATGATTATGAGATATGGCAAATGGATGTCAAAACCGCTTTCCTTAATGGAAACTTGCTTGAGGATGTGTATATGACACAACCTGAGGGTTTTGTAAATCCTGAGAATTCTACAAAGGTTTGCAAGCTTCAAAGATCCATTTATGGATTGAAGCAAGCATCTCGAAGCTGGAATCTTCGTTTTGATGAAACAGTTAGGAACTTTGGTTTCATCAAGAATGAAGATGAACCTTGTGTTTACAAGATGGTTAGTGGGAGTGCAGCAGTGTTTTTAGTCTTATATGTGGATGACATATTACTCATTGGGAATGATATCCCTACCTTGCAAAAGGTTAAGACTTGGTTAGGGAATTCTTTCTGAATGAAAGACTTAGGTGAGGCTGCCCATATCCTTGGTATAAAGATCTATAGAGATAGATCTAGAAGGATAATTGGCCTGAGTCAAAGTACATACATAGATAAAGTGTTGAAGAGGTTCAACATGCAAGATTCCAAAAAGGGATTCTTGCCTATGTCTCATGGCATTCATCTTAGCAAGAGTCAATGTCCTATGACATCTGATGAGCGAGATCGAATGAATAAGTTTCCTTATGCTTCTGCTATAGGATCTATTATGTATGCCATGTTATGTACTAGACCAGATGTCTCATATCCATTAAGCGCAACTAGTAGATATCAAGCTAATCCTGGTGAAGGTCACTGGACAGCTGTCAAGAATATTCTTAAGTACCTTCGAAGGACTAAAGATGTATTCTTGGTTTATGGAGGTTTGGAAGATGAGCTAGTTGTAAATGGTTACATAGATGCTAGTTTCCAAACTGACATAGATGATTTTAGATCGCAGTCAGGTTTTGTATTCACATTGAATGGTGGAGTTGTTAGTTGGAAGAGTTCAAAACAAAGCACTGTGGCTGATTCTACAACAGAGGCTGAGTATATAGCAGCATCAGATGCAGCTAAGGAAGCAGTCTGGTTGAAGAAATTCATCACTGAGCTAGGAGTGGTGCCTAGCATTGCAAATCCTGTGGACATTTATTGTGACAACAATGGTGCCATAGAACAGGCAAAAGAGCCTAGATCTCATCAAAGGTCTAAGCATATACTCAGGCATTTTCACCTCTTTCGAGACATTATCGATAGAGGAGATATCAAGATATGCAAACTTGACACAAATGATAACATAGTAGATCCATTAACAAAGCCTCTCTCACGGGTCAAGCATGATCAGCACACTAGATCTATGGGTCTTAGAAATTTGTAGGCCTAGTGCAAGTGGGAAATTGTTAGTGTATGTGCCCTAGGCCATTTATTTGGATCTTTATGTTATACATTCATTATTAATAAATGAGGTTTTATTATCTTTGCATGTTACACAATTTTGATATTTGTCCCTAGTTTATTATTGTTATAGAGATAAAAAATAATAATTCTTAACCAGTATGAACATTGATTTGATAATCATCAGATGGTTATGTGTATAGTGATACAAATCAATTTCATAGATACTTGTTAGAGAACAATGTATTGGATAGACCCATCATGAGATTACTACATGGGTTAGTGTCATAAGTAAATCTCATGATAGTTATGTATTAATTCTTTGACTTGAGATTGTCGTAGTTTCCAATATAAGGACTATTATATTTTGACATGATCAAACATTATTCGTAACTGGATAGTAATAAAGGTTATGATCATATATGCTAGAAATTATGTAGAGGATAATGAACAATCAAGATAGAATTTGTCCCTCTCTTTGAGAGAGACATCTTTTGGGCCCCTCGATAAGTGAGACTGTGAAATACATGGCCGTGCTCAAATGAATTGATAGTGTGATCAATTTCATATGTTTTTATCAGTCTACTTGGAGATCGAGTAATCATAAGTTTGGACATTATAAGTATGACGTTGACCATGACTTATGCTCAAGCTAGATATCGTGTGACAAAGGGATTAAATGCATGTACTATTATTAGGAAAATTGGACATTCCTTATATTAATTGGGTAGTTGTAACGCCTTGCTAGAGGCCAATTACGACTTGTTGGTTTAATAGAGATTAAATTGACTGCCAATTAATATGGGCCTATCGGGTCACACACATGGGCTGGATATAATATTAATAATATTAGATATTAGATATTAATATTTATTATTATTATTATTTTCATTTTTTATATATATTATTAGATAATATATTCAGAATCCTTATTAGATTTGGATTCTGAATTTGACTTACCTTATCCAATTTTGAATTGGATTCTGGAGTGATTATATTCACTCCAGATGTTAAGTCTTCTCAGAGGTAACATTAGAAAATGAAAGAGAATGAAAGGAACCCTAATACATTTTAGAGAAAACTTTTTTCCAGCCTTAGCCGTTGTAGAGAGCTAGCACTCCAGACGGTAGCATTCATGTGCATACGTGATAGAGGGTGTTTCGCGATCGAGGCATCTCTTCCAAACTGTGATTTCGAATCATCAACAGGTTAGTTCTTTGAACACTTTCGTCGAATTAAACGAACAGCATGGATCCTGGTGGGAAATCAGAGATCAAAAATTTTTCCGCTGCGTGTTTTTGGTTTGCAGTGATCTCCTTGATTTCCTAACACTTACATCTCATGCCTAAATAGGACACCCACCGAAAGGTAGAAACATTTCCTTTACATTGGTTCTAAAATAGAAAAGCAATTTAAATTACATGATATTTAGCTAATGAGGTACCCACCAAGTGGAAACATACCTCTTACAACATTTGGAAACCTAAATAAATTGATAAAAGTTAAATAACCATTCATAATTCATCAAAGGTATTAAACATCAATAGAAAGTAAACATCCATCCATGATAAATTAAATGTAACAAGCATTGAACTTAAATAAATTGAAGCATATAAAATAAATCAAAGCATAATCAAATATAGAGTTGAATAAGGCAAATAAAAATCTAAATTATGGCTACTGTTTCCATTTAGGGTTTTTTATTTCATGTGTTTAGGGTTTTGGAATTTATGGAATTTAGGCCACTGTGATTAAAATGGATTAAAGATTTTATGTTTTAAAAGGTTGGTAAAACTCTTTGATTAACCAAATTAATGTTTGGATGGTGAAATCATGAAACTATGGTTTGAACACTTTAAAATACTTTTGATTTGCGGTTTACGGTTAATGAATTGTTGATTTGAGCTTACTGTGTAAAAAGTATAACATTTATGTTTATAAAGTTTTTAAAGTTTAAAGGATTTGGGTTTTAGAAAAATTAGGGTTTAGGTTAGCTAGTTTAAGGTTTATTGTTTTGAGTTTTGGAATTGAATTAGGGTTTTAAGACTTTTGAATTAGGGTTTCGGGTAATGAGTTATTTTTAGGATTTGAAAAAAAGCAATTGATAATTTTATGAAAGTAAACAAACCATTTAAGGTTTATATAAATAGAAAAGATGTTTTTAGGGTTTTTGGAAGGAAACAGAACACAATTCTGGGTTTTGATAATTTGGAATGCAAATCTTGGTTTTGGGGTTTTGAAGAAATAAAACTAATGTCTTTAAACCTTTTTGGAAAATAAAGCAACGATTTAAGATTTTCATACTTCAAAAAAGGTGAATTGAGGTTATTAGGTTTTAAAATTAAAAGAAACAATTGTATGATCTAGCTACTGTGACAAAATAAAAGAAATTAAGAATTCAAACCTTATTTTGTAAGTTTCACCAAAATTTGCTTCTTGGATGAACAAGGTCAAAGACAATCCTTTTTGCCTTTGAATTGCTTGAATTTTTTTCTGCTCTCTCAAAAAATCAGCTTGATTTAAGGTTTTCCTTCATAGATTCAGATCCAATCCTTCCCAAGTTTCTGTCTAATTTCTTCCTTCTTTCTCCTTGATTTTTTGTGTTGTAATTGATCTTATTTATAGAAGGTTTCCTGGTTTATTCCTAGCGGGCCATTTCTCCCGCAGGAAATTCCTCTGAGCAAAATGGTAAAGCCATTTCCTCCTCAGAAAAATTCTGCAGGCGAAATGGCTTTGGTCATTTCATCCGCAGGAAACTCCTGCGGGCGAAATGGGCCACGGCCATGCCCCACGCTGGTTTTCGGCGACGATTTTTTTCGTCGCCTATTTTTATTTTTATTTTTTTGATTTTTATTTGTTTATTTTTATTTTTTATTAATAAAAATTAGATACTAAATAAAAATTATTTAATTAAGATAACAAAAATTATTTTGGACCAATTAAAGTATATTAGACAACACAAAAATTATTTTGGACTAAATAAAATATATTGTACCGGACTGGGTCAAAAATTAAGTGTCTACACTGACCTTCTATCAATTGAGGGTTTTGGCTTTCTTCTAGCCAAACAATTTTAGCTTTTCTAGCTGGACTGACTTTCTATCAGTTGAGAGTTTTGGATTTCTTCTAGCCAAATAATTTTAGCTCTTCTAACTGGATGGACCTTCTATTAGTTGAGGGTTTTGTCTTTCTTTTAGCCATTGTTCTATCCTTTAATGGATTGACTTCAACTCTTCTAGCTAGAGGGACTTTTCTATCATTTGAGAGTGTGGGCTTTCTTCTAGCCACCTTTTCTATTTTTCAATGGATTGACTGCAGCTCTTCTAGTTGGGCTGAGCTTCTGTCATTTGAGAGTGTGGGCTTTCTTCTAGCCATTGTTCCATCCTTCAATGAATTATGATCACTTTTCATCATCTGAGTGTTTTAGCTTTCTTCTAGCCATTTTTCATCCTTAAATGGATTGACTTGAGCTCTTCTAGCAGAACTGACCTTCTATCAGCTGAGAGTTCTGGCTTTCTTCTAGCCGGTTGCTTCAAGTCTTCACCTTTCATAACGGATCTTCATCCATGGATATTAGGTCTTTACCCTTCAAAATGGATCTTTATCCTTTGGATAGAAGGTCATCAACCTTCAAAATAGATATTCAACCTTTGGACATTGCGTCTTCACCCTTTGAAATGGATCTTCATCCTTGGACAGTGGGTCTTCACCCTTCAAAATGGATCTTCATCCTTTGGTCATTGTATAGCATTAGCTTCGGCTCTTCTGTAGAAAGTTTGGGTATTCAGCTATTTTTGGTCATCATATCTTCTTTTTTCACCCTGCATGGCAAAACATTGAAGGTGAGTCTGAAAATATTTTATATGTAAATTCAAAAAATTTATAAGGATAAGTTTTGCCCCCTGTGCACGGTCAAACCAATGCAGGCTCTAACTGATGCCTATATTTTGTCTGGTTCTTTGTACAAGCATGCATCTTCACTTTCTTTTTCCAATGGCATTTTCATCCCCCCCCCCTTGATTCTATATCTGCTTCTGATTGTTTACCTCACTGGGTATCTTCTTTTCAAAGAATAAGCAACATAAGGCAATAAAATGCAATGTGATATGCTCATGCATGTATGTATGCATGATATGCATGAGTGATACTTACAGTGGTTCCATTGACTGACAAACTGAGGTGATAAGTCAGAGAATTCTAATTGGTTCCTTCTAGATGTTTATTTAGGTCTTCCATTAGAATGGCAAAAGACTTTACATTTATGGCTTTTATCTTCTAGATGTACGAAGTGTGAGTAACGGGGCCCCAGCAGGGTAAAGACACAAGATACATCCATTTGGTTGGCAACTTCTTCATGACATGACCTTGCAAATGATCCTTCCCTTAGCTACATTTTTTGAACATGTCCTTTGAGTTTGACAAAGCAACATACTTTCCTTAACTTGAAGGCATTGTAAAAACATTTTTTTATTTTATTATTATTATTTTTATATCTCAAAATTATATTTTGGCTTTATCAAATCAATATCAATTTACTTGAGGAATTGATTTTCCAAACTAATGTATCTATAACATGATAATCCTAGTTATCATACTAAACTCATGAATAAATTCTATTTGAGCAAGGATTGTTGCACTTCAGATAGGCACATACACAATACTTGGCCAAAGATATCATTGAGTTTAAATATTGTCTATCTCATATGCATGCTTATTCAAACTATCTCCACTAATAGACTCTACCTACTAGGGGAGATCAACATGTCTTTAATAGGCTAGAAATGGGGTCTATAAGGGACACGAGTTAAACAAAGGCCACTTTTCGATTAGAGCTGATGTGACACTGCTGACAAACCTTCACTCTATAATCCTCTTGTAGATATTATATACTGTTAGAGGTTCCATTTTCACCTTCTAGGCATCATTTCCTTTTGTCTTCATGAAAATACAAAGCTTGAATGCCCTCCATCTTCTTGGCAGAATTCTAGATCATGATTAAGATGACCTTTGCTTTTTTAAAACCCTATTATTCTTCCCTCTTCTTTATTTTTCTTCTTTTTTTAGCATTTTATCATTTTGTCCTTTTTCTCTGTAGGATTGTCAAGTATATGACTTTCAAGATTATGGACTAGGAGGTGTGATGGGTCTCATGAACTAGATGGTCTTTCTATGATTTTGGTTGAATCTCTAGCTGGATTAGACCAATTCAAGTCAATCTATCCTCATAAACTAAGTGGGACTCTTCTGCTTGCTTTAGGTAAGAAGAACTTGGTTGGCTTTGTAAATTGCTCTTTTGGGGTTTTTTTTTCTTTTTTTTATTTTCTTCTCCTTACTTTTTTCTTTTTTCTTATTCCTTTTTTCTTTTTCTTTCTTTTTCTTTTTCTCTTTTTTTTACTACTTTTTTTCTTTTTCCTCATAAACATTTGCAATTTTGCTTTAATTTCTTTGAAATTCCATTGAGATTTCTTGCTAGGTTTCAAGTTTCTTAGGAATTATGAGGGTTATTCCTAGTTTTGAGAGATTTATTTTGGTTTATTTGTAATATTTTTTATTTATTTTGATGTTTGCATGTTTATGATTTATTCATTGTTATTTATGCATACATCTAGCAATTTCTTGGTTTTAATTTGTTGGACCATGGATACACTATTTAATGTGTGGATTTAAATAATTTCTCTTATTTAGAGTTATTTCATCTCTCTTGTTGGTTTAGTTTCATTGCTCTTGCTTGTTTAAAAACATTGGTATATGTTGGTTCAATTTTGTTGGTATACTTGACATTAATTTTGTTGGAGTATATGTTGTGCTTTGTCGTTATAATGTTGGTGTTTTGGTAACCCTATCCAATGTCGGTGTTTTAGCATTATTGTTGTTTTTTTAGGATATTTTGTTTTTTTGCAGATTATGGGCCCTCGCAAACAAGCATTTTCCAAGCTACCCACTAAATGAGCAAGAGGGGAAGGCATTTCAAGCCAACCCTCTACATGACCGACCTCCAAATTCATGGCAAGCCATAAGTGCCTTCGATTCTCGCATTCTGAGGAACAAAAGCGGTTTGAGCTATTAGGTACCAAGGATTTCTCTCCACCTAGGGTTTTGGATTGGGAAACTATGGAACACGCCAATATTATGGCCAAGATTCGGTTATTAATAAATCAAGTAGGATGGGAACAACTAAATTCCATCAATGTGCCTTCTTATAAGGAGCTAACACTGGAATTTTACTTCACTTTTCAGTTCAATAAGAACAAGATTTCCATTATCGAGCCAATAGTGAAGTTTAGTTTGGGCTGGCAGAGGTTTAATATGAGTATTAATGACCTTGGTTTGCATTTAGGGTTATGCACTGTAGAGTAGGTGCATACTTCTGACTATCTTAATTCTGAAGTGGATTTTATAGAGTATGACGTTGTTCCTCCCCCTGTTTGGAGGACATTTGCACCCAATTCAGATAGATATAATCCTAAGGTGTCAAAGGCATCAAATTTTGAGTCCTTCCCTTATCGAGTGGTGCACAATCTATTGGTTCACACTCTTACGGCTCAGCAAAGTAGCACAAGGGTGGTTAGCTTGCAAGATATATTCTTCTTGAACTGCATGGTTCAGAAGATCCAATGCAATGTCGTACATGCCATCACACATTTCTTTTATGAGCAGTCAAAGAAAGGAGTACCATGTAATTTTTATGGTGGCATGTATGTCACATGGCTGGCTCGTAGGTTGGGTGTGTTGCATGGATGACTACCCATGATGGCAGATGAGTTTCCTAGACTATTAGGTATGGAAACCTTGAAGAGATTAGACTGGGAGAAGGTAGCAGGGCTGTAGGCACCCCCTATGGATTTTGAGAGAGTCCCTCTTGCTACTCCTTCGGACATATCTCCACCTCCACCGATAGATTTTTAGGGACCATCTACTGTTGTTGGACCTTCTTCTTCAGCTGGACCGTCTTCTACCCCAGCTCCTACCTTTTGAGATTGGCGACATTCGATTAATGTTGAGTGGGATGATGATAGGAAGCCCACTGATTTTGAGCGATAGATCTGCAGGATAGAGGAAAAATTAGGGAACATGGAATTGAATCAGAACAAGTTATTATCTCAGCAGAACCATATCCAGCATTACATGGAGCAACATGCTTCTTCCTTTCAAGCACAGTTGGATCATGAGATTTTGTGAAAGCAATGGCTAAAGCAGTCCATGCTAGAGTTCTAGAGGTTTCAGGGGTTTACTCCTTCGAAATTGCTGCCTCCGCCATATCAGGCTCCAATGCCTTAGGTTGATGTTTCATATAGTGATGTTGGTGATGATGCTAGTGCCAGTGGTGAGGATATTAGCGGACTAGCCCACACATTTTCTCTCTCATATAGTGGATTTTTTATTTTCTTTTATTGTCTTATTTAATTAATTTCTTGGAGGGATGGACTTTAAAACTATTTATTTTTTGTTTCTTTTCATTTTCTTTTATTTTTATTTTTAGTTTTGTGTTTCTTTCTTTCTTTCAATCTTTTTTTATATAAATGAATCTTCACCATTTAGCATGTCAGTTTTTGTCCTGTAGCTAATTCGACTTCGGAACACTTTTTAGAACCATATTCATATATGTCGATTCAGGACATGGTAGGGCAGTTCTCTCTCTCTTTCATTTTTTTCTTATTTTACACACATTGGGGATAATATGAGTCTCAAGTGTTGCGGAGAGGCATATTTTATAGATCTAGCTTTCGTTATTTCATTGTTGCCATTTGATTCGTTTGTCTCATTTAGTTTCTTTAACAATATTTTTGGGATTCATGTAAACTAGATTGCCATGATAGTATGAATTGAAATGGTTTCATTCTATAACAAATTAATGATTGATTTAATGAATGACAATATCTTGCTGAGGTTGACTAGGCTTTCTTAATCAATTTCTATGGACCAAATGTAATAGTTCGAATTAGGTAGTTGATTGATGAGAATTGCACATCTGAAGTTTGAAACATTAGTTACATTTTTTAGCATGATAAGATTCCTTAGATACTTGCATCGAACTTAGTATGATATCTTTAGTATCTTAAGTTCCTGAAAACTTGTCTTAAAAAATGCAAAATTAAATAATAATAATAATAATAATTTATTTCAAGAGCTTTGAAAAATTTATCCCTGTTCCATTGATTTTAACTCTTGAATTGAATCAAATGAGTTGGAATCATAAATAGTGCTAGCAGCCATTTGAACTGTGATTCTAGCTGAGTAACCAGGAGTCGACATTACAAATGTTTAAATTCAAATCAAAAGGCTAGTATCAGTTCAAACAAGTCGGGATCCTTTGAAAAAAAAAAAACGATTCACGCAATACAATCAAATACAGGTCAAAGAACTTAAGAGAAAATCTACACTTTCTTAATTTGTTTTTGACTTTTAAGTGCTTGAAATTTCATGCTCAATCTTTTCACTCAGGATTTTTAAATTTTACCGTAGACCCTTAATTTTTGACCTAATCCGGTCCAATATGTTTTATTTAGTCTAAAATGATTTTTGTTGTCTAATTGGTCCAAAATAATTTTTATTAAATAATTTTTGCTTTAGTATCTAATTTTTATTAATAAAAAATAGAAATAAACAAATAAAAGTCAAAAAATAAAAATAAAAATCGAAGTCGAAAAAATCGATGACGAAAAAATCATCGCGCGGGCCAATAGGCATTTCGCCCGCAGGAAATTCCTGCGGGCAAAATCACTATGCTATTTCGCACACAGAAATTTTTTGCCAGTGAAATAGCTTACGGGCCCCCTCCGTGCACGCTGCCGCAGCCAGCTGCGGCAGATTTTTTCCCCAGCACAGTTTTTCCGCAGCAGTTTTTTTCCGCAGCGCAAATTTTTCGACTCAAATTTTTTGAAACCTAATCCAATTAGGTTTTGGTTTTCTTTTTTTTTATTAATATTACTTACCTTAACTAATTAGGAATAAACCACATCAAACCACTATAAATAAGGACCAAAGACAATTAAAAAAGAGGAGGCAAAAATCCAAGAGTAGTTTGGAAATTTTGAAACCAAATCAAGGAAAGAAAAGAAGAAATTCAATTTAACTCTTTTCTGGAACAGCAGCAGCACGATTTAGAGGATTCAAAGGCAAAAAAAAGGCTTGTCTTTGGAGCTAGTTCATCCAAGAAGAATTATTTTTGGAGAAATCATCAAAATAAGGTAAGTGTTAATTAATTTTCTTTAATTTTTTTTTACACAGTAGCAAATCTATAAAATCAAAATTAAAAACCTTTGAACTTTAATTTAGTTTTTCTAAAGCCAAAAAAAAAAACCTTATTTCGTTGGTTTATCTTCCAAAAGGCTTAAAATTGTTATTTTTTCTTCTTAAAAATCTTAAAACTCTAATTGAACATATTTTTCAACAAAACTAAGATGTAAATTCTGCTTCTTTTAAAATTTTAAAGTAGGTTCTATTTCATTCAAAAAGCCTTAAAAACATCTTTTCTACTTATAAAAACTTTAATTTATTTGTTTAAATTCATAAAACTTCATGAAATTATCAAATTGATTTCTACAACCCTACAAATTATTCACCACCCGTGACCCTACTTGTAAAATCCAAAATATCAAATCCAAATTCAACTTCCAAAATTCAAAATAATGAACACTAACCCTTTTAAAACCTTAAACCCTACTTTTTATGAACCCTAATCTTTTTAAAACATTAAAAAACATAAAAACCTAAATTTTACACAATAGCTTAGGAACCCAATAACCAAAAATCACAAATTAAAGTATTTTAAAGTGTTTAAAACCCTAGTTTCATGATATCATCATTCAAACCTTAATTTTGTTAATCAATGAGTCTTACCAACCCTTTAAAACATAAAACCCTAATTTATTTTAATTCCATAAAAAGTCATAGTAGCCATAATTGGACTTTTATTTGCTTTATTCAATTCCATACTTGATTATGCTTTGATTTATTTCTTATGTTTTAATTTATTTAATTTCAATACTTGATTTATTTAATTTATCATGGATGGATGTTTATTTTATATTTTGATTAATAGCTTTGATGAATGATTTATTTATGATGAATGATTATTTACTTTTATCAATTAATTTAGATTTCCAAAAGTTGTAAGAGGTATGTTTCCACTTGGTGGGTACCTCGTTAGTTAAGCATCATGTAATTTAATTTGCCTTTCTATTTTAGAACCTATGTAAAGGTCATGTTTCTACCTTTTGGTGGGTGTCCTATTTAGGCATGTGATATAAGGACATGTTTCCATCCTTGGATGGGTGTCCATTTATTTGCTTTGTTTGGACATTGCTTTGATTTTAATATATTGATGCTTTCTTTTAATTATTGTGTGTAATATGGATAATATTGTTATATTTAAGAATTTTATAATATTAAGACCTATAAAGGAGGCCAGTTCTAATGAACCGGGCGTTGTGGGGGTGCTGGGCCATTTCTCACCTTCCCCACATGTACCTAACTTTCCGAACCCATTAAGGGGTTGGGGATTCCTTAGGAATCGAGTCATCCATCCCTTTCTTTTTCCCGGTCCGTCCGGGTGGCGACTCCATTTTTCTCCGGACTTAGGTCCTTGTTCTCTAAGGCCCCGAGCCTAAATAGTGCCGAAGTCACAAGAACCATTCCATCGGGAGTGGGGGCAAAACTCCCCGCTCACATTTAGGTTTACGAGATTTTTGTTTTGAAACTTCTTAAGTTAGTTGTCATGTTTGCGAATTAGTTTTTGGTTGAAAATGTCGGGTTTTCTGATTCGAGTATCGTAAAACTTTTATTTTCTTTTTGGATATAGAGGGGTCATTCATTTCTACTTATTATTGTGATTTAGTTTACTTGAGGACAAGCAAACACTCAGGTGTGGGGGAATTTGATAAGTGTATAATTGATGATATTTTTGCCCCTATTTCTTAGTATAATTATTATCAAATTGAGTTTAATTTGTTTATTCAAGTGCTTTGTTAGGGTTGATTTTTGGAACTCTTTACATTTTGAGGCCTTATGGTTATTTAGACTGCAATCATGGATGACAGATGATGAAAAGAGCTAATTTGGAAAATTTCTTCAAGTGACACATCCAATGATATGGGTGTTTCAATGGCCGTGTCATTCAACTAATTCACATAAGCTATGACATGCCCAAAGAATTGGGCATGTCACCGGACTTGTCATCGATCCTTCCTTACAAAAGTTGCAACACGCCCAAGGACATGGGCATGTCATAGACTGTGCCCTAATCCAAGCATTACAGTAGCATAGACAAGCCCAAGGACATGCCCGTGTCATCAATGGTAAAAAAAGTATCATTGACATGCCCAGAGACATGGATGTGTCACTGGGCATGTCATGCTAAATTATTGGGCTATAAAAGCTAAAATAAAGTGTGAATTAGAGAACCAAGTTTTAGAACTTAAAGCCGACTTCCTAAGAAAAAAAGAGAGTTTAGCAATTGAGTTTGAAGGTGAAGATCCAAGTTTATCAAGATTTAAATGAAGAATCAAAGATTGAAGTGAGGAAACACAAATCATTCATTGTGGATTGTTTAAATTCTTTTACTTATTTCTTTTGTTCTAGTTTTTTGGTTATGAACATGAACTAAATCATCTTTATCTAGATATTAATGAACCCTAGCTTTATTCTATGGATTGAATAGTTATTGTTAAATTAAATTATTTAATTGAGTTGTTTTATCCTTTTCATTCTTAATTTCTTATTTCCAATTAATAATAGCAAGCTTATTGATTGGTTGCAATTTTCATATTGTTTACTTGAGAAAGCTTGATATGAATAGAATTCTCATTACGTTGGAAAGTTGATTGGAGTGCTAGAGATAGTCTTACAAGATCCTTTGGTTTATGATTCCATGTTCTTATTGTAAGATCTATTTAATTGTGCTTGAGAAGAGATTCCAGCATTCTACTTAGTAATTAGAGATTAATTCATTTGAGAGGGGTTTTAGTCTAATTTAGAGGAATGCTAATTCAGCTCTATTTTTTGCTTTAATTGAATTGATTTTCATAAATATTTTTATGGCTAGGGGGATTCAATATCTGGATAGTATTTTCATCATCAACTCTTTTTTGCACATCATTCAATTTTTGTAACACCCCCATACCCCATATACGCACACTACATACAACCACATCTATAATATACTTATATCAGATATAGGAGTGTCACGATTTATATTAAACAACCCAATCTTTCCTTTTAGCAATAATATGAGAAAATTGAAACATTCAAGTTATATTATAAAACATACTAGATAAAACATTTATTTATTTGGCAGTGGAAAATGTAGTGGTATTTACATATATATATACCTCAAAATCAATATTTACAAAATATATAAAGTTTATACATGTTTGGCAGTTCGTCTCTGATCTTGAAGTCCACTATCAACACTTCACAAGCCTAGACTCAACTTGGTCTAGCTGAACTCTCTGGTTCTACCCTATCACCTGTGCAATGAACCACAATCACGCTAAGCCAACGACTTAGTGGTACAAACCACAATAACAATATGCTTTAAAGTAATGCCAATGTCACACATTCAAATATTATAAACAATACATAAGAATATCGTATTTCAAAACATTACATTAAATCTTATTATTCATTTGTTTCACCATTCATAATTCACATTTAAACAAAGACAAGCATGGGCCCAAAAGAAACTAATATGTCGTTCAACTTTCAGAGTTAATGTTTTGGTTCAATTATCACATTTATCATCCTAACTAGGCTTCAAGGATTAGGCCCAACCAAGCTTCAAGGGGGTGCAAAGCATGCTAAGTATCAACCCAACATGGCTTCAAGGACCAAACCCAACCCAGCTTCAAGGGTTTCTAACATCCCAACTATGCTTCAAGGACTAGACCCAACCAAGCTTTAAGGGGAGTTAAGCATGCTAAACATCAACCCAACTTGGCTTCAAGGATCAAGCCCAACCCAGCTTTAAGGGATTGTTACTACTAGGCATGCCACCAACAACAAAACTCTGAAAGTTGACTAACATATTGGACACAATTCTTTTATTATTTCATTATATATTCCATTCTCATTTTCTCATAATCATCTAGGCAACCATGCCTTAATTATTTCATTTGCATCATTATAGCCAACGACAATGGCTTCACATCTCATCATTAGAGTATACATAACCAATTGCATTGGACATACATTTTGAATGATCATGATATCTTTCTCATTATGCAAATCATAGCATTAATCAAATGTATCAATAATGTAATAGATTACTTAACACATTTACAACAAAATGTGTTAAGTTCCAAAGTCATGTAAATGTATGCAACTATATAGGTTTGTTCTTACCTCAAGAGCAACTCACACCACACCAAACTCCTCTTACAAGAATTCTTCAACACTTGGATTAGGGCAACTCAATCTCTTCAAAACCTAATCCAAAAGGGATGAGACACACTTACTTAGAGGTACACATGAGATAATATAGATAAGAACTAACTAGGGCAAACTCTACACATGACATGCTCAATAACACGGGCATGTCCCTGACCATGCCCTAAACTAATAACACAAAAGCTTTGACATGCTCAGTGACATGGGCGTGTCACTGGACGTGTCAATCCACCAACATCACAGTAGCTATGACACGCTCAGTGACATGGGCGTGTCACTGGCCGTGTCAATCTTCCCTCAACACATTAGTTGTGACACGTTCAGTGACATGGGCGTGTCACTGCTCGTGTCACCCATCCAGAAAACAGAACCATTGAGTAGAAAGTTCTCTTCAAAACTAAATTTTGTATAGCAAAACTAAAAATATTTAATATTTTATTAATTATTTAAATTATATATTTATGTGTGTGGTTGGAAAGAAAGAAGAAAAAGTCAAAACTATGAAAATATCTTCTTTTCCTTCTTCACCACCATTTTTGGATGAGTTTTGAGGGAGGGAGAGAGGATCTTTTCTACATCAAATTTCATGGAGATTTCAAACAAATTAAAGTATTTATGAAGAATAATCAAGAATTGGGTAAGTATTTTCCAAGTTTAAAAGGTTTTCTTTGAGTTTTATGAATATGTGATTTTTGGGTATGAGATGGAGGTGTCTACACTTATTTTAGTGCATTGTTTTAAAGATATTTTCATGTGGATTTTATGATTCCATGGTTGAAAGTTGGATATGGATGGGTTTTGGTGGAGTTAGAGGTTTTAGGGTTGAATATGTGAAATTTTGAATTTTCATAAAGGTTAAAATAATTGCTAATGTGCATTGTTTTGATGTTATATTGATGTAGATGTGATGATTTTAAGATTGGTTGATGGAAAAGATAGTGGTTCGTTGAAGTTTTAAGAACTTAGTAAAGGGTGAATCATGGTTTTGATAGGAATTGAATTAAGCATTGTGTAAATGATGTTTGATGGTGTGAAATGGATAATAATATGATGTTAGTAGTTTATTTTCACTTGTAATTTGATTTCGGATTGGGTAAGGAGACATTGCAAACATAAGTAAAGGAAAGGCTTTTGGAGAAAGTAAGGCTTGGGTTGTGAATGAGAATTGATATTGGTATTTCTAAAGGTTAGTATATACTATAACAAATTATGCTTGGATTGCATTTGAGCTGGCATAAAACATTGCAACTTTATGAATGTATTATGCCACTTTGATATTTGTTTTGATATGATATATGGTATTGTACCATTTAAAAGTGAGTAAAAAACATGGAATATGAAATACTAAGCTATTTTATAATGGCTAATGCAATTGTGCGTATAAGAAATATAAGGTAAAGAAAATGCAAATATAGTAGTATATGCACTGATATTATAATGATAAAATATGAGTTGAAAGGTATGCATGTGTGTTATTTAAATTGTTGTATGGTTTTAGTATGTATCACTAAGCTTCTGGGCTTAACACGGTTGTGTGAATCACGTAGGTAGGAGAGTTGGTGTTTAGAAGGATCCAGATTGTGGATGAAACTTGGTGACCTAGGGTGCAGCGAGAACAACTGTGGCATTTGCATTCACATATAGATATGGTTTTAAGTATTTTTATGTATGTACATTAATGCATAGAACTTGTGTTAGTATACAAAGAATTATAATGGTTGTGTATTTATATACTTATAAAAGTATTTAATTATGCAAATAACATTTTTGGTTATGAATGTGAAAATGCATTTTGTGAGCGGGGATTTTTGCCCCCACTCCCGGTGGAATGGTTCTTGCGACTTCGGCACTGCTTAGGCTCGGGGACTTAGAGAACACGGACCTAAGTTCGGAGAAAATGGAGTCACCACCCGGACGGGCCGGGAAAAAAGAAAGGGGTGGATGACTCGATTCCTAAGGAATCCCCAACCCTTTAATGGGTTCGGAAAGTTGGGTAAGTGTGGGGAAGGTGAGAAATGGCCCAGCACCCCCACAATGCCCGATTCATTGGAACCGGCCTCCTTTACAAGTCTTAATATTATAAAATTCTTAAATATAACAACATTATCCATATTACACACAATAATTAAAAGAAATCATCAATATATCAAAGCAAGGTCCAAGCAAAACAGATAAATGGACACCCATCCGAAGATGGAAACATGTCCTTACATCACATGCCTAAATAGGACACCCACCGAAAGGTAGAAACATGCAATTTACATAGGTTCTAAAATAGAAAAGCAAATTAAATTACATGATATTTAACTAATGAGGTACCCACCAAGTGGAAACATACCTCTTACAATATTTAGAAACCTAAATAAATTGATAAAAGTAAATAATCATTCATCATAAATAAATTATTCATTAAAAGTATTAAATATCATTGGAAAATAAACATCCATCCATGATAAATTAAATAAACTAAGTATTGAACTTAAATAAATTAAAGCATATAAAATAAATCAATGCATAATCAAATATAGAATTGAATAAGGCAAATAAAAAATCTAAGTTATAGCTACTGTTTCCATTTAGGATCCTTTATTTCATGTGTTTAGGGTTTTGGATTTTCATGGGTTTAAGCTACTGTGACTTTTAAAGAATTAAAATAGATTAAGGATTTTATGTTTTAAAAGGTTGGTAAGACACTTTGATTAACCAAATTAAGGTTTGAATGGTGAAATCATGAAACTAAGGTTTTGGACACTTTAAAATACTTTTGATTTGTGGTTTTAAATGATGATTTCAAGCTTACTGTGTAAAATTAAAATATTTGTGTTTATAAGATTTTTAAGGTTTTAAAGGATTAGGGTTTATAAAAAAAATTAGGGTTTAAGGCTTTAAAGGGCTAGGGTTTTACTATTGGAGTTGAGTTAGAGTTTAGTGTTTTAAAATTAGGGTTTTGGTGGATGCATGAAGCTTTTAGGGTTTGAAAATTAATTTGATACTTTTATGAGGTTTTATGAAAATAAACAAACAATTTAAAGTTTATAAAAGCAAAAAAGAAGTTTTTAAAGCTTTTGGAAAGAAACAGAATATAATTTAAGGGTTTTGATAATTTGGAACGTAAATTAGGGTTTTTGGGTTTTGAAGAAACTAAATTAATAACTTTAAATTCTTTGGAAAAAAAAGCAACGAATTAGTGTTTTTAACTTTAGAAAAGCTAAATTAAAGTTCTAGGGTTTTTGATTTTGAAAGAAACAATTTCCTAGTTTTAGCTACCATGAAAAATATAACAAAAAAAGAATTTAATACATACCTCCTTTTGATGGTTCCTCTAAAAATAATTCTTCTTGGATGAACAAAAACAAAGGCAAGCTTTGCTGCCTTTGAATTTCCTTGAATTGTTTTTCGGCTCCCTTAAAAATTGAATTGAATTACTGCCTTTCCTACTCAGTTTTGAATCAAAATTTATTCCTCTTTCCTCTCGGATTTCTTTCCCTCTTTCTGCCTCCTTTTTTGTGTTGTAATTATACTTATTTATAGAAGTTTTTTGTGGTTTTCTCCTAGTTGCTCACGGTATACATTATTTATTAAGAAAAAGAAACTGAAACCTAATTGCATTAGGTTTCAAAAAATTTGGGTCAAAAAATTTCGCTGGCGAAAAAAAAACTGCTGTGGAAAAATTGCGCCGGCGAAAAAATTGCCGCAGAAAAAATTGGGCTGGCAAAAAAGCTGCCGTAGCTGGCTGCGGGCGAAATAGGCTTGCGGGCCATTTTACTTTCAGTGACGTTTTTTTCATCGTCGATTTTATTTTTATTTTTATTTTTTGATTTTTAATTGTTTATTTTTATTTTTTATTAATAAAAATTAGATACTAAAGCAAAAATTATTTAATTAAGATAACAAAAATTATTTTTGACCAATTAAAATATATTAGACAACATAAAAATATATTGGACTGGACTTGGTAAAAAATTAAGGGTCTACAGTTTGCCCCCTGCTTGAATGATTTGAAACTTTAGTCAAAGAGAGTGAAAAGCAACAAGACTTAATTTTTGAGATGGTGGAGGTTTTGGGTTCTGGACCCAATTCGAGTTCTGGACTCAAGGATAATTCTAGGTTCTAGACCTAAGGAAAATTTGGGTTCTGGACCCAATCTAAGTTCTGGGACTTAGAAATAATTCTAGGTTCTGGACCTAATGGTAAAATTGGGTTCTGGACCTGAGCTAATTTTTGGACATAGAAGAGATTCTAGGTTCTGGACCTATGGAAAATTTAGGTTCTGGACCCGAGCTAAGTTCTGGACTTAGGAATAATTCTAGGTTCTGGACCTAATGGTAATTTGGGTTCTGACCCGAACGAAGTTCTGGACTTAGGAATAATTCTAGGTTCTGGACCTAATGGAAAATTTGGATTCTAGACCCGAGCTAAGTTATGGACTTAGAAATAATTCTAGGTTCTGGACCTAATGGTAAAATTGGGTTCTGGACTCGAGCTAAGTTCTAGACTTAGAAGAGATTCTAGGTTCTGGACTTAAGAAAAATTTGGGTTCTGGACTCGAGCTAAGTTCTGAACTTAGAAACAAATTCTAGGTTCTGGACCTAATGGTAATTTGGGTTCTGGACTCGGTTCGAGTTCTGGACTCATAAGAGATTCTAGGTTCTGGACCTAAGAAAAATTTGGGTTTTGGACCGGTTCGAGTTCTAGACTCAAGGATAATTCTAGGTTCTGGACCTAAGAAAAATTTGGGTTTTGGACCCGGTTTGAGTTCTGGACTCAAGGATAATTCTAGGTTCTGGACCTAAGAAAAATTTGGGTTCTAGACCCGAGCTAATAATTTTTTATTTCAAAAAGTTTAGCTAATCTTTATGCATATGTCTTCTTATTGCCACCTGGGTGTAAAAATATTTATATACCTGCAATTATTTGAATGATTAAAAAGAATAAATGAAGTTACTGTTTATATTACTGTGCAATCACTGTTCATGCACTATTTACTATTCATAAATAGTAAATTTACTATTCGCAAATAGTATCAAATAATATTTACTACTGGAAATAGTACTTTTAGTATTCATCAATAGTAAAGTTTACTATTCATGAATAGTAAATTTTACTATTGATGAACAGTTTTGAAAATTTTTTTTTGCTTGTCGTTTCTCTATAAAAAGCCACCATTCCTTCATTTCATTTCCCAGCACGATTTCAATTTCATAATTCTCTCAAATTTCTTTCAATTTTAGCACATATTTTTCAAAAACAGTGCATGCTTCGAGGTCAGGGACTCATTCTAATGCCGAGTTATTGGAGTTTATTTGGCATCATCAAGATGGAAATTTAGATATACTAGCCGGGATGCCGCTCCATCGTAGTTCTAATCAAAAGAGCGAGGTAATTATTTTTTTTGCTTTTTTTGTTTTGTGCTTTTTTTTTGTTTTTTTGTTATATATTTTTTATTATTATTTATTATTGTGAAAAATAAATTAATTTAAGTAGATAAAATAATATGTACTTACCTAGTATTCACTTACCTGGGTCTGTGTTAGCATGATCGTTGCGTTGTTCGGGCTGGAGGGTGTATTTATAAAGCCCGACAATGGTACGATGTAGTGCCTTCTCAGGTAAGGCAAATTATCCGAGATTGCGGCTTTGAGCAGTTCATCTTACAATTGCCATTTGAGGAATATCAGATAGACCGAAGTGTAGTCCAGGCGCTTGCAGAGCGATGGTTGGATACAACCCACACTTTTCACTTGCCCATTGGGGAAATGACAATTGGTCCGGTCAATTTTACTGCCATAACCGGCCTTCGATATGATAGTGTTCCGGTTCCTCTGACCAATGATATTTTAACATTTGAGAAATTCATGAATTAATTGGTATGGAACCATCATATAAAGGGCCTTTTAAGATAAAAATTGAGCCAATTCGTAGTTATTGGATGAACTACGAAGGATAGGTTGGCAGAGACACAACCGAACAGTATGCTCGAGGATTTTTATTATATCTGCTCGGGTCGACCATCTTAGGTAGCACTGAATCCTCCATTCACTTGTCAGTGTTGAGTGCCCTTTCTTATCTCAGTGTGGTACCATCTTCTGGTTGGGGTGAAGCTGGTCTCGTGTGTCTTTACCATGGTTTTGATAAGCTTTGCCGAAATAAGAAGTCTTTTGTCGGCTTGATGGCGGTTGTTGAGGTATTCTTTTCATTCACCAATGTTATTTCCACTCTTTTCTTGCATGAATTTGATCTTTACTATCATTGTTGTAGGAATGGGCATATGACCATAACCTCGTGAGGGTACCCAGTATTTTTCGAGAGAGAGTCGGGTATCCGAGATTAAATTTCTGGCTATCAGATCGTGTGAACATTCCCGGCTCTCACCATGTGCATACTCACCGCTTTGTGTTGAGCCGCTTAATCTGGGACCAGGTAAAATAGCATTAGTATGCTTTAAATTTTATGTGAAAGTTTACTTACCTTATGTTATTTTGCAGGTGAATTTGGCCTGGTGGAGCCCAGAAGAACGAACAAACTAGTCTCAGTCCAGGCGGAGGTTTCCAATGCAAATTCCAGAATATACTTTAAATATTATGTTAATGCCGGAGGATGCATGGTGGTCGGCCTGGTATGGTTATGATGCCGAGTCATTTCTCCATTTACCGGGTCCATTTTATGCCCATTTTATTTGAATAAGACTCTTGAACTTTGATGTATCTTCTGTTGGTGTGCGGGAGATTTCTGACGAAAATGAGGGTAGAGATGAAGAAGAACATTACGGAGCTGCAGGAGAGCCTGTTCCACATCTCGGGACTAGTACTTCTTAGGTAAAACTTTTACCACTTTTCCCTTGCAACTGCTTCTTATTTTTTTTGACCCTTTAATGATTGCTGCAGGCTATTGGCTCATTTGATCATGAGGCTGGACCTTCTTTTACTGCCCCTTCATTTGCTCATTCTAGCCCGCCAGATTCGCCATCTCATCCGCAAGGCATTGATATGAACTACCTGGTACATTTCTTATTTCATAGTAGTTTATGCTATATGTATGCATGATTATGTATGCTCTTACCTTTTTCCTTCTTGGCTCATAGCGGATGCTCAAAGAACAAAATAAGAAACTTCAAGAAGAGTTGGTTGTAAGTCGTTAGCAGGCTTATCATTTTGAAAGTTTATATCATCAATCCGAACAACATTTTTGAGACTTTCGATTTTAGGGGATGAGGGATCCCGGTGTTTCTTCATCAAGAGGCCTCCAGACTGACGACCATGAGATCCTTTCGTCTGCTTCTGATGAGGACCATGATGGATCGGAACTTCAAGGTAATAAAGATTTTGGTGCTCCCGCTTTGAGTGATCCCGGGATGAGTAATTTGTTAGGTTTTGGTGCTCCAGCTTTAGGCGGACTCGGGACGAGTGAGTTGCCCTCTCCTCCAACAGGCGATGACTTTTTCAAGGCTTTATTTGATGACCTACCACCACCCTCTTAGTCATATGTAAATATTGTAGCAATTGTAAAATCTTGTACAATAATGAAAAAATATAATTTTCCTCTTTACTCTAACTCCTTTTTTTTACGTTACTGCACCACTTTTTTTTTGTTACAGTACACCATAATTTACATCCACTTCATTTGCTAAACCAAATCCAACGTTGTAAAGGAAATTCATTGCGAATTCCTTTCCTTATGCCATATGGTCTTATTATTTCCCGTCATGTTTTCCTTTTCACTTTTGGAAAAGATTTGTTTCTTCTATATAAATCACCCTTCATGCCATATTTTAATACATAAACCAAAATTCTTTCTCTTTCAACGTGAAGACTCCCTTTAAAAATTTTAATTTTTTTCTTCATTCATTCACCATGACCGAGCATCATTTAAAGAGAATAAAAATTATATTTAAGAATATGGATGCCATTCATTGGAAGCAAATTTCATGGTCAAAACTTGATGTTTTAAAATGTTTTCAAAATGTTAAATTGGACTACTCCTTCTTACATGCTGTGGCTTACTTTTGGGATACGGATTCTAGGGTATTTAGAATTAATGGCTTTGAAATATATCCCTTGATTGAAGAATTTGAGGCCATCCTTGGATATCCCAATAATCAACAAATGGCGTTACCCACATTGATTTCCAAGACTCCACATAAGATGCAGATGTTATTTCAAATTCCAAAACCCGAAGTTTTTCGGTTGATGAGAGGTGAAAAAATTCTACTTGCCCCTTTGATTGACTTTTGTTTCTCTCATTTGGCCCCTACTAAGGCATGGGGACGCATGCTTTGTCTTTTCTTGCTCTGCCAATTCTTGCTTGTTTCTTCTGACGGCGATATTGATCAATGAGTATTGAATATTATAGACCAAATGGAAGGAGGCTTGTCACCAGTACCTGTGATCCTAGCCGAGAACTTAGTTGGATTAGACCGATTTAAATCAGGATTGTCAAAGAGACTGACTAGGAGTCCATTGCTGCTTCAGATAATTACCTAAACTACCCTTTTGGGTTTTCAATTTAGGTTTTCTTTTTCTTTTTATTGCTCTAACTTTTGCCTAGTCTGCCCATGCGGGTTTTCAGAACTGGCGAGCTGTCCTAATTTTTTCCTAAGCTGCCCTTGCGGATTTTCAACTTAGCGGACCCCTTTTTTTAATTTAATTCTTTTTCCCACAAATTTGGCTTCAGGAGTGTCTTTGCTTGCTTGATTCTCCATCCATGGACTTTTCTAGATGCTGCCACATCATCATTCTGCTAGGAAGCTACTCCATCCTGCTTCTTCATATGCTGACTGGGTTGACTGGATCCACTCACGCTCTGAAGTCAATACCCGTTGGTTGGTACCATGGTGGAAGTTTTCTCGTTTCAGCATGCGGACATACTTGATGTACGTTCCCCTTGCTGCTCTTCGTCAAGGTATATGTTATGATCCTTACCAACTTGGGTGTCAGTATGGAGCTGAGCCTCGTGATTCTGACTTTGCTCCCGACTTAGACATACCTTGCTTGATTGAAGCCTACTTGGATCGGCTGAGGCAAAGCTGGCCTACACGTTACACTTATCGATTGCCATAGATTTTACATTTGTCAATTTAAAAAGTGTATTGTTAAGATGAAAAAATAATTAAAGTAATAAAAGATGCTTCTTTTCCATTTATAATTTGTCATCACCTTTTGCTATTGTGTTTATTTATTGCATCCATACCTGGTCAAATACTTATAACAGTGCACATAGAACAATTTTAACATTAATTCTATTTTATTAAATTGGGGAACAACCAAACATAAAGCTAGCATACATAAGATTACTCCTGTTGCCAATTAGCCCTTTTGGATTTTCTAATTGATGATTTTCTCTCATTTAGCCCTAATTGTTGCCTAGCCCACCCTTTCGAGTTTTTGGAACTAGCGGACTGCTCTAACTTTTGCCTAGCCCACCCTTTTTGGGTTTTCAACCTAGCGAGCTCTTTTTTCCTTTTTTTTTCTCTTTTTTTTATCATACATAAAACTTCTTCAACCTGTCAATGTTTACTGGCTCACTAAATTTGTTCCCGTCCATGTCTGACAACTTCACTGCACCTTTGATCATGACTTATTTCACGACATATGGACCTTCCCAGCTAGGTCTGAACTTCCCTCTTGGATCAGATACATTAGGCTTACATTTCTTCAACACCAAATCCCCAACTCTAAATTTTCTAATTTTAACCCTTCTATTTAGGCCTGAGCTATCTTTTTTTGATACAGTTGGTGATGATATAGTGCCTTTAATCTTCTCTCTTCTAATAGAGCTAATTGTGTGTATCTACTTGCTACCCATTCCGTTTTAGGTAGTTTAGCTTCCAAGACTACTCTCAATGACTTAATTTCTATTTCAATTAGCAATACTACTTCCATCCCATAAACCAAAGAGAACGGTGTCATTCCAGTAGGTGTTCGCACACTTGTCCTATATCACCATAAAGCAAAGAGAAACATCTCTGACCAATCCCTATAAGTCTTGGTCATCTTGGATAGAATTTGCTTAATTGTCTTGTTTGTTTCTTCTACTGCACCATTAGCCTTTGGTCTACAAGGAGAGGATCGATGATGATGGATTTGGTACTTCGAGAATAAATCCTTAACTGCTCCTTGAAACTATACCCCATTGTCTAATATCACACTATACGGAACCCCATATCTGCAGATGAGGTTCTTTTACATAAACCTAGCCATTTGGCTTGCACCCAGTCTATTGAAGGATTCGGCTTTGACCCATTTTGAAAAATAATCTACTGTTACCACAATGACTCGGTGACCGTTTGAAGCTGTCGGATGTATCTCTCCTATAATGTCGATACCCCAGGTGGCAAATGGCCAGGGTGAAGACATTGAATGCAGTTCTTCAAGAGGCATGTGATTCAAGTTACCATACATCTGACATTGTTGGCACTTCTTGACAAACTCAATACAATCTCTCTCCATGGTCAACAAATAGTAACCTTGTCGAATAATCTTCTTAACTAGAGCCAAACAATTCATGTCCGCGCCGCAACTTCCCGCATGTATTTCTAACATGATACGCTCCACTTCAGGTTTTCTTAAACATCTTAAATGCACTCCATCAGGCCATCTTCGATATAACTCTCCATGGAAGGTGATGTACTACAATGACAATCTCCTTATGGCTCTTCTCTCTTTCTTCGTTGCCCCTGGCGGGTATTCTCTTTCCTCCAAAAATCATTTTATAGTATCATACCACGCATCATGGTCTGTATCAACTTCCATGATTGTCTCATATTCATAGCAAGGAGTTGATGAACTGATCAAGATTAGAGGCTTAAGGAATAGGCTAACAGGGTTTTCCCATACCGAAGCCAATGTGGCTAAGGCATTAGCCATCTGATTTTCTTCCCTTGATAGGTGTATAAACCTGCACTCCTTAAATTTCTTATTCATCATTGATAAGTAATGGTGGTATGGTTTCAATTTTTCTTCTTTCAACTCCCATTCTCCATTTCCTTGTGATACAACTAGCAATGAATCGCCATAAACTTCCACCTTATCCACCTTCATAATCATTAGGGTTTCCAAACCAAAAATACAAGCTTCGTACTCCACCATATTATTGGTTGCCCTAAATTTCAATTTTTTGGCTAAAGGGATGAGTTCCCCTTTGGGCGATTCTAGTATAACTCCCAAACCTGCTCCTTTCCTGTTTACTGCTCCATCAAAATACATTTTCCACCCTTGTACTTTAATTGCTTCTAAATGTTCATCTAGAAATTCCAAGATTACCTCTTCACTATCTGATAATAGTTGTTGGGCCAGGAATTCTGCTACCGCTCTACCTTTGATCATTTTCCTAGTTACATATTCAATCTCAAATTCTTCTAATATTATCAACCATCGAACATATTTTCCAATCAAAGAAGGTGTCTCCCTTATGTACTTCATTGGGTCCAACCTAGAAATTGCTTGCACACTATACGATTGAAAGTAATGCCGCAACTTCTTAGAAGACCAAACCATGGCTATACAGGTCTTTTCGATGATACTATACTTAATTTCATAAGGTAGGAGCTTTCTACTCAGATAGTAAACTGCACGCTTAATCCCTGACTCATCTGCTTGGGCTACCATGGCTCCTATTGGCTCTTCTTCTACTGCTAAGTGTAGTAATAGAGGTTTGCCGGGTTTATGTGGTTTTGAAACAGATGGATTCAGAAAATACTCTTTTATTTGCTTAAAGGCCTTTTGACACTCTTCATTCCATACGACCGACTAATTCTTTCTAAGCAACTTGAAGATAGACTCACAGATTGTTGTGAGATTTGCTATAAATCTGCTAATATATTGTAATTTACCGATAAATCCCCAAACTTCTCTCTCTGTCTTAGGGGCTGGCATATCCCTGATTGCTCTAACTTTGTCAGGATCAATCTCAATACCATTTGGACCAATCACATGTCCTAATAATTTTCCTGAAGTAACACCGAATACACACTTCTTCGGGTTTAGTCTTAGCTTATATTTCAAAGCTCTATCGAAGAATAATTCTAAGTTTTGGAAGTGTTGTTCCCTTATATATCATCAACATATACTTCAACTTCTTTGTGCATTATGTCATGAAATAGTGTGGTGGCCATCCTTTGGTAGGTTGCTCCAGAATTCTTTAAAACGAACGACATCACCCTATAACAAAATATACCCCATGTAGTAATGAAAGCAGTTTTGGCTTTATCCTCTTGGGCCATTAACACTTGATTGTATCCGGAAAATCCATCTACAAACGCGTGTAGCACGCTAGAGGCTGCACTATCAATGAGAACATCTATATGAGGTAAAGGAAAATCATCCTTAGGGGAAGCCTTATTTAAATCTCAATAGTCCAAGCAGACTCTTATCCTCCCATCTTTTTTTGCATGGGTACTATGTTGGCTAGCCAATCTGGGTATTCTATCACTTCAAGGAACTTCACTTGTATTTTCTTAGTGACCTCTTCTTTAACCAATTCAGCCCACTCAGGTCTTAATCGCCTAAGCTTTTGTTTGACAGGTTTTATGTGAGTGTGAGTTGGAATATGATGCTCGGCTATGTCTCGATCTATTCCAGGCATATCCTCATAAGACCAAGCAAACACTTCTTCATATTTTTTGAATATTTTTTCAAATCTCTCTCTCTCTCATAAGGAGTAAGGTCGGATGCTATGCTAATGTTTTTAGGATTTTCAGTTGTTCCCAAAATTAATGATTGTGTGTTAACAGAATTAATATTAAAGATGCTCATGTAACTGCTATTTGAATGTATGCAACCATTAGGAGAAACATCACACAAGTAAGCAAAATCAGACTTTATTGCATTCATTTTGGAAAATAAAACATCATCATCTTCATACAAAGCAGACAAATTCAAATCAAAATCAAAATCATTGTTCTCAGAATCATAAAGCAGGATGTCTTCAAAATTTTCTTCGACCAGGGCAGCAATCTCTTCCGAAGTCTTCTCAGCTTTCAAGACAGCTTCATTCTTCTGTTTTAGATTAGATTCCTTGCTGGCTGACAGGGTGAGCTCTTTCTTCACTTGCTCCACTAGCTCGGCAACATCTGCAAAAATTTCAAAACCTGGAATCAACTTACCCATGAACATGATCGGCTCGGGCTTTCCTTGGAGTGGTCCCATATCTGGAGCCTTGACAAAGATCTCTTCAAGTGGTGGGAAGCTCATCTTCTCACTCTTCTTTGACTGGACATCGTTGTCTTTCTCATATCCCAACCCTTTTTTGGAAGTTTGAGTTCTAAAATCTAGTAACTTTGTCAAACCGGCCTTACCTTTTCCAAGACTAGCTCCAGGAAGGTAGTTCATGTTCTTCATCATATTCAAGACTTTGGAGTCCATTACTTCATCATTAAAAATTGCAGCTACTTGAAAACCATTGAGAGGCCTCTCAATCATTAGAGTGTTAACAATCTCATTATCTTCAGCTTCAATGACCACTGTCTCATCTCCGTTTGGGAACTTGATCTTTTGATGAAGGGTGGAAGGAACTCCACCAAGAGGATGAAATCATGGTCGCCCCAAGAGCAAGGCAAAGGTAACCGGTATGTCTAAAACAACAAACTCAACAATAGATTGAATTGGACTAACCTTGACTGCCGCTTTGAAAGTCCCTTTGGGATGCCTCTTAGTGTTGTCAGAAGCACGAATCGTTACCTTGGTCGGGTTTAGACATGGCTAGCTTTGGCAGTATCTTAAGTGGACAAACATTTATGGTGGACCCATCATCGACCATTACACAAGGAGTCCTCTTCCCCTTGACTTCTATTTTGATAAAGAGAGGGCGGATGTGGTCTCTCCCCTCCTCCGATAAGTCCGCATCTGAAAAAGAAACTGCTCCCATATTAACTTCACTATTTTCTTGAACCTCTTCACATTTCATTACTTCCCCTATTTTTATTAAGTTGATCAACTCCTCCGGTGTTGTGGAGGTAGAAATTGGCATGCTAGCTAAGGCTTTGGCCATAGTTTCTCGGTGCTTTTTAGAAGTAGCTAATAAGTCCCAAATGCTAACACTTGCTTGGGTTCTTTTCAATTGCTTGAGCACAGCATCATCTTCTTCTACTTCAACTTCCTTCCCCTTATTAGTTTCTACCTCCTTAGGTGGTGGCCTTGCATAAGGCTTACCAGATCTAGTGTTCATTACTTCATCTTCTTCGGGCTCGGACCAAGTCCACTCCTCCTTCTTGGATACAATATCATCATCACTATAACTTGAATCCTAAAACCCGTTGACAACACAAATTGCTACTTCTCCACCCATCATAACTTGTTCAATTTTGACAAATGCCTCTTCTTCTTTGGTTGCTTTTCCACCCACATCTTGAAAAGAAGACATGACAAAGTCCTTATGCAAACCTCCTCCAATCATGAAGGTTGCCGGTGGTGGTACCCTATTGAATTTTGGCAATGGGTTGTCTTTGGTGTTTGGCTTATTGGGCTCAGGTAGCTTCCCATTATCAATTAGATTTTGGATCTCATGTCTCGACCTCACACATCTATCCGTGTCATGCCCTTGCATTTGGTAAAATTGACAAAATGCTTTGGTGTCAAAATTAGGCAGATAAAAATGCAACAGTAGATAGGCCATTTTGTTGTAAATAGATATAAATAGGTCGGACAAGTAACAAACTAATATAGGCCATTTTGCTGTACATAGGTGTGAAATAGGCCATAAGTAGGAGTATGTGATGATGTATGTTAAATATGTATGAAAACGCGATTATGTGAATAAATAAGGTTGTGTTTATATTAAGTGTATGATCTGAAATTATGATTGGAATTTATCTATGTACATGCCATATAGGAAATTTAATATGCCAAGCCAAACCAGCTGCTAACTTTATTATGATATACACGTATATGATTGTAGAATGTCGCAAGAAGTTGAATCACAGAGAGCCGTAGACAAGGAGGTCGAGTCACGTGCCTCTGTGCCTACGAATGTAGAGGAGAGTATTGGAACTATGCCACAACCAGCAGCGGTGGCCGCGGAAGGCCCCGATGCTTATTTATGACAGATGGCAGCATCATTTCAACAAATGGCAGGAATGGTACCTGCTGCTGCCGAAAGAGAGAGAAAGCCCCCAATTGAGAAATTAAGGAAGTATGGGGCTAAGGAATTTAAAGCCAGTAGGGAAGAAGGATCTGAGGAAGTGGAATACTGGTTAGATAGTACCATTAGAGCATTGGATCAATTAAGGTGCACACCAGAGGAAAGATTTATTTGTGCCACGTCTCTTTTGGTTGAAGAAGCGTACATTTGGTGGGCGACTACACAGCAGCGCGTGCCACCAGAACAGCAGACATGGGAATTTTTCCAAACCGAGTTTAAGAAGAGATATATCACCAAGGCGTACTTAAACGCAAAAAGGAATGAATTCACGTACTTAAAGCAAGGAAGAATGACAGTATCCGAGTATGAAAAAGAGTTCACTCGTCTTAGTAAGTACGCGAGGAGAATGATAGAAACAGAACAGGAAAGATGCCTGAGATTCTTAGAAGGATTAAACAATAAAATCAAAGTGCAATTGGTAGCCATAGATATATCAGAATTTTCCAAGCTTGTTGCAAAGGCTTTCGACGTTGAGAAAGTGCAAGTGGATGAGAGGAATAGGCATCAACACATGCAGCAAAAAAAAAAAGATGCAAACTCGAGGCTCGGGAGGACCTCAGCAAGCCCGAAAGAGATTCAGGGGAGGAAGTAGTTCTATGCAACAAGGCCAGCGATTTCAGAATCAGAGGTCAGGCCGAGGTATGAGTTATCAAACATCTGTAGCCAGTGCACCGGGGTCGTTTGGAAGAGGATTAAGTAGAGGCAGAGGAAGAAGTAACAATCCAGGAATTAGTGGAGGATTTGGAAGAAACACGGGTTTTGAAGGATATACTTTTCCTCTATGTGAGCATTGCGGACGAAGACATGGAGGAAAATGTTGGTATTTAACCGAAGGATGCTGGGAATGTGGAGCACCAGACCATATAAAGGTGAACTGCCCTAAAATACAGATGAATACTCCTACACCAACGGAGAGGTCACAGCCTACCTTTGGCAGAGGCCGAGGCAGAGGAAGAGGAGGTAATTCAAACTTTCAAAGGGCACAATCAGATACTGTTAACCAGCCTAGTACAAGTGCACCAGCAAGGGTATATGCGATGAGAACCCGAGAAGAAGAAGAAGCACCAGACGTCATTGTTGGTACATTTTATATGTTCAGCAAACCTGTACATGCTTTAATTGATCCCGGATCCACACATTCGTACATATGCATGTATATTGAGAATTTAGAAGGAATACCAATAGAATATGTCAAGTCTGGTATACTAGTTACAAACCCTATAGGAGATGAAGTAGTTACGAACAAAGTAATCAAAGAATGCCCTATAGAGATACACGAAAACGTATTTCCTGGAAATTTGATGGAATTACCATTTCGGGAATTTGACGTAATTTTAGGAATGAACTGGTTAGCAAAGCATAAAGCAATAGTTGACTGTGAGAAGAAAAGAGTGACGCTCCATACCCCTCGCGGAGAGGAAGTGACAGTAGTCGGAAGAAGAGGCGACTATTTGAACAACGTAATATCGGTAGTGATGGCATGGAAGCTAATACAAAAGGGATGTGAGGCATATCTAGTAAGCACCATGGAAGCAAAGAAAGACACTACTAAGATCCAAGACATACCGACAGTGCACAATTTTCCCGATGTTTTCCCAGATGAGCTACCCGGACTACCACCTAAGAGAGAAGTGGAATTCACCATAGATGTTTATCCGAGAGCTGCACCAGTGTCGATTGCCCCATACCGAATGGCGCCAGCGAAACTCAAGGAATTGAAGATGCAATTACAAGAGCTACTCGACAAAGGCTTTATACGACCAAGCGTTTCCCCATGGGGTGCACCGCTACTTTTCGTCAAAAAGAAGGATGGATCCTTAAGGCTATCCGTGGATTATCGACAGTTGAACAAGCTCACAATCAAGAACAAGTATCCACTACCACGCATTGACGATTTATTCGATCAACTCAAAGGAGCCAGTGTATTTTCAAAGATAGATCTCCAATCGGGATACCATCAGCTGCCAATTAAGGAGGAGGACATTCCAAAGACTGCTTTCAGAACTCAGTACGGACATTATGAGTTTCTTGTAATGCCTTTTGGGCTTACAAATGCACCAGCAGTATTTATGGATTTGATGAATCAAATTTTCCATTCGTACCTTGACCAATTCGAAGTGGTGTTTATGGAGGACATTCTTGTTTATTCAAAGAACAAAGAAGAGCACGATGGACACCTCCGCATTGTATTGCAAACATTGAGAGAAAAATAACTATATGTCAAGCACAGTAAGTGTGAATTTTGGCTGGAAGAAGTGACATTCTTGGGACACATTGTATCTGCTGAGGGCATCAAAGTGAATCCTAAGAAAATAGAAGCTATTTTGGATTGTAAATCGCCAAGGACAGTAACAGAAGTGAGAAGTTTCCTAGGATACTATTGATGATTTGTGAAAGGATTTTCCATTATCGCTGCCCCAATGACCAAGTTGCTTCAGAAGAATGCTAGATTTCAGTGGACAGATGAATGTCAAAGAAGCTTCGAGAAACTGAAAGAGAAGTTACCAAATGCCCCGATACTCACGCAACTAGTGTCTGGTAAGGACTTTGTGATATACAGCGATGCATCGTACATTGGCCTAGGTTGTGTACTCATGCAAGAAGGTAAAGTGGTCACGTATGTTTCCCGACAACATAAACCATACGAGAAGAATTATCCAATACACGATTTAGAATTGGAGGCTATTGTATTGGCATTCAAGACATGGAGACATTACCTGTATGGAGAAAAATGCTATATTTATATGGATCGCAAAAGCTTGAAGTATCTGCCAACACAAAAGGACCTCAATTTGTGACAAAGGAAGGAAATGGATCCAAATTTTGGAGAATTATGACTATGTCATAAACTATCATCCAGGAAAGGCAAACGTCGTGGCCGATGCACTTAGTAGGAAATCAATGCAAGCCTTAAGTGCTATGAGGATCAGTTTGAGACCAACAGAAGAAGAAGCACTGCTAGCAGAAATGTAAACACGACCCACGCTTTTTCAGGAAATCCACCAAGCACAAAAAAAAGATAACCAAGTCCAAAAATGGATCAAGCAAGTACAAGAAGGAAAAAGTACAAAGTTTCAAATTTCAAGAGACGGTAGTTTATATTACGAAAGTCGGACAGTAATACCAGCAACAGGAGATATAAAGAAGAAGATTCTTCAGGAAGCCCACAGTAGTCCTTACGCAATGCACCCAGGGGCTACAAAAATGTACCAAGACTTGAAGAAATTCTATTGGTGGCCCGAAATGAAGAGAGACATCGTAGATTTCGTAACCAAGTGTTTGACATGCCAGCAAGTGAAAGCAGAACATCAAGTGCCATAAGGACTATTACAGCCAATTACAATTTTGACATGGAAATGGGATCGCATCACTATGGATTTCGTCACAGGACTGCCAATGACGAGAGATAAACATGACGCTGTATGGGTAATTGTCGATCGATTAACTAAGTCAGCTCATTTTATGCCGGTGCGAATGGACTACTCAATGGATAAGTTGGCAGAAATATATGTCAAAGAGATTGTACGATTGTATGGAGTCCCGACATCTATTATTCTGGACAGAGATACACGGTTCACTTTGAACTTTTGGAGAAAACTCCAAACGGCTCTCTGAACCCAAGCAAGCTATAGCACTACTTTCCATCCTCAAACGGATGGGCAATCTGAAAGAGTAATTTAGATTTTGGAGGACATGTTGAGAGCGTGTGTTATGGAGTTTAAAGGCAGCTGGGATAAGTACCTAAGCCTAATGGAATTCCCATATAACAACAGCTACCAATCCAGCATACATATGGCACCCTATGAAGCATTGTACGGAAGAAAGTACAGAACGCCAGTATGTTGGACAGAACTAAGTGAGGAAAAAGTTCTTGGACCTGACATTGTGAAGGAGACTCAGGAGAAAGTTGATATCATTCGAGACAGACTAAAGGTTGCATCAGATAGACAGAAGTCGTACGCTGTTGCGCTCGAATTAACTCTACCACAAAGCGTCACTCGCAAGTATACGAGGTAGCTGTAGCAAAGGTGATCGCCCCAAGGTCGTCTCTCAAGGAAGCTAAAGTGACTAATTAATTATCAGATTATAAATAAAAAGTAATGAAGAAATTGAAATTGCTAACAACTAATGAAAAAGATTGATTGAAGTTTAAAACGAATAAAAGTAAATTAAGCTGATGTTTTGATTCACTTGATAGAAAGGTCTAGGGTTTGCACTTCTCTACTACTTATATGTATGAACGATTATTCCTCTTAACTAATTTAATTTCAAAGATTAAATCTCAAACAACTTAATTAATCGAGTCAAGGAAATAAGCTCTCGCATTCAAACCTTGTTCAACTAATCTTGTTATAATTGAAATAATCTTTTTAATAGGTTATATCTCTAATTCTCCTAAGTCCTTAATTGAATTGTTCCAGTATTAGACTTCATCTCTCAATCCATCATCTAATACCTAAAACACATAATTGGTGGCCAATCAATTATATATTAACAATATTTCATTCAATCAAGGCTAAAGAAATTATTAGCTAAGAGAATAACCAATTCATACAATCATAGCAGATCCATACAAACCCTAGACTAGATCAAATTAGTTCATCATGCTATCAAACATACTCATCTCATTAATGTTCAAAGAAATCAAATTAAACATGATAATATCCATTAATACAATTTCAATGAAAATAAAGAGAATAAGTTCGAGAACAAAACCAAGTTAAAAACTCCTTGAAGCTTTTGAAGAATCTCTTGTTCAAATCTTGCGAGAAGGATGTGTCAATGGCTAGAACAATCTAATCTAAGCTAGATTAATCCAAAGTGTAATCAAAATCAAAGAAAATAAAGTTAAAACCCTAACTTCACTCTCTGACGGCTCAATTCAATCTCCAAATCGCCCACCCCCCAAAACCCTAGCTTCTTTTTCCTTTTATATGAAACGTCCACTTTAAAATCTGCTACGGCTTTGGTTCATGAGAGACACGGCCAAGTTGGATGTGACTTGGCCATGTTGGTGGTCTTTGGAGGGACATGGCCAGTGACTTGGCCGTGTCCCTTGCATGTGTCACCTACTGTGAGAATTCCTTCTTCTTTTCTTCTTTGGTTGAGTGACACGGCCAATGTGTCACCTACTGTGAGAATTCCTTATTCATTCCTCCTCCCAATGTTACCCACTCTTTGACAGCGGTCACAATGCTTACAATACTCTTGAGCATCTTTGAATAGAGTACGCCATTAAAAACCACTTTGAAGCACCTTTTCTGCAGTCTTCCTCCCTCCAAAATGACCACCATAGTGAAGGTCACGACAAAATTTAAGAACAATCAGTTGTTCTTCCTCATATACACACCTGCGAACTATCTCATCTTTGCAAATTCGGAATAGGTAAGGTTCATCCCAAAAATAAAATTTACTCATGTGCAAAAACCTTTTCTTTTCCTGAAATGACATGTTAGCACGCAAAATACCACAAGCAAGATAGTTAGCATTATCTGCAAACCAAGGTGCATTAATTACCACAAACATCTGCTCATCAGGAAATGCTTCTAAATTTTTATGAATGCTATCAGATGCAAGATTTTCATCAAAGAAGGGTAATCTAGATAAATGATCAGCTGCAACATTTTCACTCCCCTTAGTATCTTTGATTTAGAAATCAAATTCTTGCAATAATAACACCCATCTAATTAAGTGCGTTTTAGCATGTTGTTTTATTAATAGATATTTTAGAGCTGCATGATCAGAATACACAATAATTTTTGACCCAATTAAATATGCTCTAAACTTATCTAAATAAAAAACAACAGCTAACATTTCCTTCTCAGTTGTTGTGTAATTCACTTACGCACTATTTAGGGTCAAGCTAGCATAATATATCACTCTCAAAAATTTATCAACCCTTTGCCCAAGAACAGCTCCTACTACATGATTAGAGGCATCACACATAATTTCAAATGGCAAAGACCAAACAGGAGCTATAATTACCGGTGCACTAGTCAGTTTTTCCTTAAGGGAATTAAAAGCTTACATGCATTGTGCAGTAAACTCAAATGAAACATCTTTCCCAAGCAAATTACACAAAGGTTGGCTTATTTTAGAAAAATCTTTAATAAAACTCCGGTAAAAACCTGCATGCCCTAGAAAACTTCTTATTCCCTTAACAGAGGTAGGTGGGGTAATTTAGCAATCAATTCTACCTTGGCCTTATCCACCTCAAATCCCTTTACTTGACACCACATGACCTAAAACAATGCCCTGAGTAACCATGAAATGACTCTTTTCCCAACTCAAAGTAAGGTTACATTCAATGCATCTCTCAAGCACAAGAACAAGTTTATTGAGGCAATTATCAAAAGAACTACCAAAAACAGAAAGGTCATCCATAAATACCTCAATAAAATCATCTATCATGTCTGTGAAGACAGACATCATGCATCTCTGAAAAGTAGCAGGTGCATTGCACAAGCCAAAGGGCATACGCCGAAATGCATAAGTCCCAAAAGGGCAAGTAAAAGTAGTCTTAGATTGGTCCTCTGGTGATATCGACACCTGATAATAACCTGAAAGTCCATCCAAAAAGCAATAATGTGAGTGTCCAGAAAGTTTATCCAACATCTGATCAACAAAAGGAAGAGGGAAATGGTCTTTCTTTGTGGCATTGTTCAACTTCCTATAATCGATACACATTCTCCACCCAGTAGTAGTCCTAGTAGGAACCAATTCATTATTTTCATTTTTCACCACAATGATTCCAGATTTCTTCGGCACAACATGTACTGGGCTCACCCAGTCACTATTAGATATTGGATAAATCACCCCTTCATCAAGAAATTTGAGCACTTCCTTCTTAACCACTTCACTCATGTTTGGGTTAAGGTGCCTTTGGGTCTCCCTCACAGGTTTAGCTCCCTCTTCTAAGGTGATTCTATGCATGCACATTGAAGGGCTAATACCTTTGATGTCACTCAATCCCCATCCTATTGCTCTTTTCAATCTTTTAAGCTCACTCACCAACCTCATCTCCTCCCCTTCACTAAGTTCACTAGATATTATCACAGGTAAGGTACCGTGATCTCCTAAAAACACATATTTCAGATTTTTAGGTAACTCTTTCAGCTCTAACTCAAGTGAAGGATTCTTCTCTTCCTTCTGGATGGAGGGAAGTTTAAATACTGGGTCCTCTTTAGGTTCCTCTATTTCAGCACTCTCTAATGTCTCAAGGTAACTGGCTATTTCTGAATCAAAAATATCCAAATCACCATCTAAGGTCAATGCCAGCTCCAATTTATCCGAGGAACCTGTCAGCAAGAAAACATCTGAAACAACTGCATCAATACAATCAATTAAAGAGCAATCCTCATATAATGTAGTTGTAGGAATGGGAGAAGTGTTAAAAATAGAAAATTTGACCGTTTGTCCCAAGACAGTCATTGTCAATTTACCATTTTTAACATCTATCAAGGTGTTGGTAGTCGCCATAAAAGGCCTACCCAGTAGAATAGTGTGTGCGGATGGTGTAGAGTTACTTCCTTCCATGCCAAGAACTATGAAATCCACAGGCACTATCAACCCACCAACCTTAACTAACACTTCTTCTATAACCCCTTTCGGGAATCTAAGAGATCTGTCAGCTAATTGCAACACCATTTTTGTAGGCTTAAGTTCCCCTAGTTCTAATTCAAGATACACATAATAAGGCATCAAATTTACACTGGCTCCTAAATCACACAAGCCATTAGTTCCCTTCCCATTACCCATAGTAATTTGAATTATGAAACTACCAGGATCCTTTAGCTTCGGAGGTAGTTTATGCTGCAAAACAGCACTAGGTTCCTCTGACACTATCACCTTTTCATTTGGCTCATAACTCTTTTTCTTGGTGTTCAGTTCCTTGAAGAATTTGGCATAAGCCGGCATGTTCTTTATTACTTCATGTAAGGGTAAGTTAATACTTACCTTGGACATCAAGTTGAAGATGTCTGAGAATTGCTTATCTTGTTTATCATTCTTCAACCTGCTGGGGAATGGTATAGGTGGCCTGTAAGGATTACTTACCTTGTGTAAATCTGCTGAAGGGGATTTCTCCATTGATCTTTCTCCAGCACCTTCATTCTCTGGTTCTCTTTCCTTTTTGTTCTCTTGATCATCTGCATTCACAAAATTATTTTTAACATTATTTTTATTACCTTGCCACTTCTAAGCACAGTCACTGATTGTGCCTGCTCATGTTAACTCAAAAATTTCCCTTTTTGTTGAATCTGCATCTGTTGTGCAAGTTGTCCCACTTGAGTCTCCACTTTCTTAAAAGATGCTTCTAATGAATCCAGCCTTTTGTTAGTCATCTCTTGATTCTTAGCACTGACTTGGATAAAGGCATGTAAACTATCCTCCAAACTCTCTCTCTTAGGCTGCACTTGATTTGAAGATTGACCCTGCAGTTGGTTATGTCTCTGGAGCAAATGGAAAGGTTGTTGAGATTTTTTTATTGCCCAGGAAAAATTTGGATGATTCCGCCAACCATGATTGTAAGTATTCGAGTAAGGATCATTCCGGGCTCTTGGTTGATATCCCCCCATAGCATTGACTTGCTCAGCTTCATTTCCATAAGACTCATATGCAGAGGGGCATATATGTGCTCCATGCCCAAAAGTCCCACAAATTCCACACACTTCTTGAGTGGATGAAGAAGTATTGTTCTTCATGTTCAGCATCTGCACTTGCCTTGTCAATTTAGCTATCTGATTGATCATCTCGCTATTGGCTTCCAATTGGTTCACCCCTTTACTTCTTCCTCTTACATTTTTCTATTGAGAATTAGCTCTCAACATTTCAAAAATTTCATAAGTTTTATCAGCTGTCTTTTCTCCCATAGCTCCCCCAGCTGTGTTATCAATAGTATTCTAAAATTGCTGGGTTAGACCATCGTAGAAAAACTGATTCAGAAGTTGACGTGGGCAGTGATGGTGTGGACAGTGGATCAATAACATCTTAAACCTGTCCCAAGCCTCATGAAATGGTTCTCCTTCAAATTGAGAGAATGTAGCTATCTTCCCTCTCAATTCAGTAGTCTTCTGATGTGAGTAAAATTTGCCCACAAACTTGTTATAAACTTGCTCCCAAGTAGTCAAAGAATTTTCATGCAACATCATAAGCCAGCTTTTTGCCCTATCCTTCAATGTATACGGGAAACACCTCATCCCCAATTGGTCCTCTGTTAGTCCTCCTAATGGAAAAGTGTTGAGGGTGGAATAGAAATCCCGAAAAAAGTTCAAAGGATCTTCATTTGGAACTCCATAGAATGATGGCAGCATGTTGTAATGGATGTTCTTCAACTCTTAATTTCTTGCTGCATCCGTCTATCTTATACAAGATGTGGAAGTTCCAATGACAGGTCTAGCAAAGTCCCTCATAGTTCTTTGCCTTTCTTCTCCCATATTGGTAGATTGTGCAGTATCCGACTCAAAATCAGAAGTGTCCTCCTCTGTATCAAATCCGGTGTACAGTTCAAACTCTTCTCTGCTCCTTTTCACTCTCTGAATTTCTGGAATAACTGGGTATAGCTCTCCTACGAGTGATCTCCTGCCTTGCATAAACAAAATTTCAGGAAAGAAAGAATTATTAAAAGTAAAAGACAAATAAAATCAAAAGTAAACAATGAAAAATAATCTAAAATATTTATGCCTAATAAACAATTACTCCAATTAGCCTCCACGGCAGTGGTGCCAAAAACATGTTGCGCCCTAATTAACACTACTAGAACTATACTCGCAAGTATACGAGGTAGTTGTAGCAAAGGTGATCGCCCCAAGGTCGTCTCACAAGGAAGCTAGATAAGCTAATTGATTATCAGGTTGCAAATACAAATTTATAATAAATTTAAATTGCTAACAACTAATGAAAACAGATCGATTGGAGTTTAAAACAATAAAAGTAAACTGAGTTGATATATTGATTCACTTAATAGAAAGGTCTAGGGTTTGCACTTCTCTACTAACTTATATGTATGAATGGTTATTCCTCTCAACCAATTTAATTTCAAAGATTAGATCTCAAACAACTTAATTAATCGATTCAAGGAAATAAGCTCTCGCATTCAAACCTCTTTCAAATAATCTTGTTACAATTGAAATAATCCTTTTCTTAGGTTATATTTCTAATTCACCTAAGTCCCTAATTGAATTGTTCCAGCATTAGACTTCATCTCTCAATCCTTCATCTAATACCTCAAAAACATAATTGGTGGCCAATCAATTATATATTAAAAGTAATTCATTCAATCAAGGCTAAAGAAATAAATTTAGTTAAGAGCAATAACCAATTCATACAATCATAGTAGTTCCATAAAAACCCTAGACTAGATCAAATTAGTTCATAATAATGCTATCAAATATATTCATCTCATTAAAATTCAAAGAAATCAATTTAAACATAATAGAATTCATGAATACAATTCTAAAGAAATTTAAGAGATAAAGTTTGAGAACAAAACCAAATTACAAACTCCCTTTAACTTCTGAAGAATCTCTTGATCAGATCTTTGCTAGAAGAATGTTGCAATGGCAAAAACAAATTTAATCTAGACTGTTTGAATCAAAGTGTAATCAATAATTTCAAAGAAAACAATTGGAAAACCTAAAGCTAATGTTTGACTGCTGATCAGAAATCTCTCTCCTCTCCCTTCAAAAACCCTAATCATCTATTATTTATAAGAAACCTCTCTCCAAAAATCCGCGTTTCATGTCTTCCTTTAGTCCATGGAGTGACACGGCCAAGCTCCTGGCCGTGTCATGTGACATGGCCAGTGGCTTGGCTGTTTCACCTAAATGTGTCCGCTTCTGTGTGATTTTCATCTTTTCTTCCTTGGAGTTGAGTGTGACACGGCCAAGCTTGGGTGAGCTTGGCCGTGTTTGATGTATTTTGAGGGACACGGCCAGTGACTTGGCCGTGTCCCCTGGGTGTGTCACCTACTGACTATTTGTTCTTTGCTGTTCTTTCTTTGATCTTCTTTCTTGGCTATGTGTGTGACACGGCCAAGCTTCCTGGTCGTGTCATGTGACACGGCCAAGCTTCCTGGCCGTGTCATGTGACACGGCCAGTGGCTTGGTCGTGTCCTCTAAGTGTCAGTTACTGCCCAAATTTTCCTTCTCTCTTGGTTCCCTGGTTTTGCCCTTAAGGTGAGACATGCTTCATGCTACTCTTTCTTCCAAGGAAACAATTTGCATATTAACCTAAAACAAACTTTAAACAAGAATCAAATAAACATTAAACAACAACACATAAACACCACACTAAAAGCTAGAACAAAAACGACATAAATGCTGAAATAAATTAAAACTACCAAAATTGATGAAAACACTAAATAAACATATTAAAACTGCCAAAATACCTAAAGAAAACAATAATCATCATAATAAATAAGACACAATTCTATGACAAAAACTAATAAAACAACTACCCCACACTTAAAACTTTGCTTGTCCTCAAGCAAATTCACATGACATAAATTAAAAACTCAAACAACCTTAACTATAATTCCAGTATATAAGATGAAATCCTTTAAAGTGTCAAAACTTGATGTTTTAAAGTGTTTTCAAAATGTCAAATTGGACCACTCCTTCTTACATGCCATGTCTTCCTTTTGGAATATGGATTCTAGGGCATTTAAAATTAATGGCTTTGAAATATGTCCCTTGATTGAAGAATTTGAGGCCATCCTTGGATATCCAAATAATCAACAAATGGCATTACCCACATTGATTTCCAAGACTCAACAAAAGATGCAGATGTTATTTCAAATTCCAAAACCCGAAGTTCTTCAGTTGATGAGAGATGAAAAAATTCTACTTGCTCCCTTAATTAATTTTTGTCTTTCTCATTTGGCTCCTACTAAGGCATGGGGGCGCATGCTTTGTCTTTGCTTGCTCTGCCAATTCTTCTTTGTTTCTTCCGATGGCGATATTGATCCACGGGTATTAGATATCATGGACCAAATGGAAGGAGGCTTGTCGCCGGTACTTATGATCTTAGCTGAAACTTTAGTTGGATTAGACCACTTAAGTCAGGATTGTCAAAGAGACTGACTGGGAGTCCGTTGCTGCTTCAGGTAATTACCTAAACTGCCCATTCGGGTTTTCAATTTAGGTTTTCTTTTTCTTTTTCTTTTTATTGGTCTAATTTTTGCCTAGTCCGCCCATGCGGGTTTTCAAAAGTAGTGAGCTGTCCTAATTTTTGCCTAAGCCACCCTTACGGGTTTTCAACTTAGCAGACTCTTCCTCTCTTTATATATATATATATATATATTTTATATTGCTCTAATTTTTTCCAAGTCTGTCTATGTAGGTTTTCAAAGCTAGCGAGATGTCCTGATTTTTGCCTAAGCTGCAATTGCGGGTTTTCAACTTAGCGGACCCTTTTTTTTATTTTAATTTTAATTTGTTCCTCACAGATTTGGCTTCAGGAGCGTGTCTGTTTGCTTGATACTCCATCCATGGATTTTGCCAGATATTTGCCACATCATCATTCTGCTAGGAAGCTACTCCATCCTACTTCTTCATATGCTAATTGGGTTGACTGGATCCACTCACGCACTTAAGTCAACATCCATTGGTTGGTACCTTGGTGGAAGATTTTTCGTATCACCATGCGGACATAGTTGATGTATGTTCCCCTTGCTGCTCTTCGTCAAGGTACATGCTATGATCCTCGCCGACTTGGTCATCAGTATGGAGCTGAGCCTCACGATTTTAACTTTACTCTCGATTTAGACATGCCTTGCTTGACTGAAGCCTACTTAGATCGGCTAAGGCAAAGCTGCCATGCACGTTACACTTATCGTCTTCCATAGATTTTACATTTGTTAATTCAGAAAGTGTATTGTTAGGATGAAAAATAATTAAAGTAATAAAAGATGCTTCTTTTCCATTTATAATTTGTCATCACCTTTTTCTATTGTGTTTATTTATTTCATCCATATCTGGTCAAATAATTTAACAGTGCACATAGAAAAATTTTAACATTAATTCTATTTTATGAAATTGGAGAACAACCAAACATAATGCCAGCATACACAAGATCACTCCTGTTGTCAACTAGCCCTTTCAGGTTTTCTAATTGATAATTTTCTCTCTTTTAGCCCTAATTGTTGCCTAGCCCGCCCTTTCGGGTTTTTGAAACTAGCGAACTGTTCTAACTTTTGCCAATGCCGACCTTTTTGGGTTTTCAACCTAGCGAGCTCTCTCTTTTTTTTTTATACATAAAACCTCTTCAACCTGTCGATGTTCACTGGCTCACTAAACTCATTCCCGTCCATGTCTGATAACTTCACCACACCTTTGTTCATGACTTGTTTCACGACATATGGCCCTTCCCAGTTAGGCTTGAACTTCCCTCTCGGATCCGATACATTAGGTTTACATTTCTTCAACACTAAATCCCTGACTCTGAGTTTTTTGATCTTAACCCTTCTATTGTAGGCCCGAGCTATCTTCTTTTGATACAGTTGGTGATGATACAGAGCCTTTAACCTTCTTTCTTCTAGTAAAGCTAACTGTGTATATCTTCTTGCTACCCATTCCATTTCAGGCAGTTTGGCTTCCAAGACTACTTTCAACGACTTGATCTCTATTTCAATTGGCAACACTACTTCCATCCCATAAACCAAAAAGAACGGTGTCATTCCAGTAGGTGTTTGCACGCTCGTTCTATATCCCCACAAAGTAAAAGGAAGCATCTCTGACCAATCCCTGTAAGTCTTGTTCATCTTGGATAGAATTTGCTTAATTGTATTGTTTGTTGCTTCTACTACACCATTAGCCTTTGGTCTATAAGGAGAGGATCTATGATGACAGATTCAGTACTTCGAAAATAAATCCTTAGCTTCTCCTTGAAACTGTACCCCATTGTCTGATATCACACTGTGCGGGACCCCGTACCGGCAGATGAGGTTCTTTTCAATAAATCTAGCCATTTGACTTGCACCCAGTTTGTTGAAGGATTCAACTTTGACCCATTTTGAAAATAATCTACTACTACCATAATGAAGCGGTGACCATTTGAGGCTGTCGGATGTATCTCTCCTATAATGTCGATACCCCAAGTGGCAAATGCCCAGGGTGAAGACATAGAATGCAATTCTTCAGGAGTCATGTGATTCAAGTTACCATACATATGACATTGTTGGCACTTCTTTACAAACTCAATACAATCTTTCTCCATGGTCAACCAGTAGTAACCTTGTTGAATAATCTTCTTAACTAGGGCCATACCACTTATGTGGGGACCGCAACTTTCCGCATTTATCTCTGACATGATACGCTCCACTTCAGGCTTTCTTAAACATCATAAATGCACCCCCATCAGGCCATCTTCGATATAACTCTCCATGGAATGTGATGTATTGCAATGACCACCACCTTATGGCTCTTCTTTCTTTCTTTGTTGCCCCCAGCGGGTATTTATTTTATTAGTTTTTGTTATAGATTTGTATCTCGTTTAATATGATAGATATTGTTTTCTTTAGGTATTTTGTTAGTTTTAATATGTTTATTTAGTGTTTTCGTTAATTTTGGTAGTTTTAGTTTATTTCAGTGTTTATGTCATTTTTTATCTAGTTTTTAGTATGGTGTTTATGTTTTGTTGGTTATTGTTTATTTACTTTGTGTTTAAGGTTTGTTTCAAGTTTTGTTTTAGGTTAAAAAGCCAAGGAACTAAATTGAAGGAAAAAAGGGACAGTAGCTGACACAGGCAGAGGACACGGCCAAGCTTGTGGCTGTGTCCCATACCAAGTTAAAGAGGAAGTTCAAGACACAGAGAGGGACACATACAAGGGACACGGCCAAGTCAGTGGCCGTGTCCCTCCAATGATGCTCAAACACGGCCAAGTTGCTCCAACTTGGCCGTGTCTCACTTACATCCAAAGCAAAGAAGAACAATTCTCACAGAAGCAAACACAGGCAAGGGACACGGCCAAGTCACTGGCCGTGTCCCTCCAAAAAGGTCCAACACGGCAGTGTCTTCTTCAAGACTTGGTCGTGTCACTCAACAAAGGAGAAAAGAAGAAACTCTGAGACAGAAGCTAACACAAGCAAGGGACACGGCCAGGCTTGTGGCCGTGTCCCTCCAAAGACCACCAACACAGCCAAGTCTCATCCATCTTGGCCGTGTCTCTCATGAACCAAAGGCAACGCAGATTTTTAAAAGCGGAGATTCGTATAAATATGGATTTAGGGTTTTCTTAAGTTGTTGTTGAAAGTTTGAGAGCTGGTTTCAGCTGTCAGAGAAAGTTTTAGGGTTTAACATTTGTTTTTCTTTGATATTTGATTACACTTGGATTAAACCAACTTAGATTAGATTGTTCTAGCCATTGATACATCCTTCTTGCAAGATTTGAACAAGAGATTCTTCAAAAGCTTCAAGGAGTTTGTAATTTGGTTTTGTTCTTGAACTTTATCTCTTTATTTTCATTGGAATTGTATTTATGGATATTATCATGTCTAAATTGATTTCTTTGAATATTAATGAGATGAGTATGTTTGATAGCATTATGAACTAATTTGATCTAGTCTAGGGTTTGTATGGATTTGCTATGATTGTATGAATTGGTTATTAGTCTTAACTCAATTATTTCTTTAGCCTTGATTGAATGGAATATTGTTAATATATAATTGATTGGCCACCAATTATGTGTTTTAGGTATTAGATGATGGATTGAGAGATGAAGTCTAATGCTGGAACAATTCAATTAAGGACTTAGGTGAATTAGAGATATAACCTAGGAAAAGATTATTTCAATAGGAACAAGATTATTTGAGAGAGGTTTGAATGCGAGAGCTTATTTCCTTTATTCAATTAATTAAGTTGCTTGAGATTTAATCTTTGAAATTAAATTGGTTAAGAGGAATAATCGTTCATACATATAAGTAGCAGAGAAGTGCAAACCCTAGACCATTTTATTAAGTGAATCAAAACATTAGCTCAATTTACTTTTATTGCTTTAAACTTCAATCAATCTTCTTAATTAGTTAACAATTTAAATTTTCGTCATTACTTGTTATTCATAATCTGATAATCAATTAGCCACTTTAGCTTCCTTGTGAGAGGACCTTGGGGCGATCACCTTTGCTACAGCTACCTCATATACTTGCGAGTGACGCTTTGTGGTAGAGTTAATTCGATCGCAACAAGTTTTTGGCGCCGTTGCCGGGGAGGCTAATTGGCGTTATTGTTTATTAGGCAAAAATATTCTAGATTATTTTTCACTGTTTTCATTTTATTTTATTTGTCTTTTGCTTTTAATAATTTCTTTTTCTAGAAATTTTATTTATGCAAGGCAGGAGATCACTTGAAGGAGAGCTATATCCATTCATTCCAGAAATTCAAAGAGTGAAAAGGAACAGGGAAGAGTTTGAACTTTACACCGGATTTGATACTACAGAGGAGGACACTTCTGATTTTGAGTCGGAATCTGCACAATCTATTAAAATGGCAGAAGAAAGACAAAGGACTATGAGAGATTTTGCTAGACTTGTCATTTGAACTTCCACCTCTTGCATAAGATTGACAGAAGTAGCAAGAAACTATGAGTTGAAGAACATTCATTACAACATGCTGCCATCATTCTATGGAGTTCCAAATGAAGATCCTTTGAACTTTATCCGGGATTTTTATTCTACCCTCAACACTTTTCCATTGGGAGGACTAACAGAGGATCAGTTGAGGATGAGATGTTTCCCTTATACATTGAAGGATAGGGCAAAGAGCTGGCTTATGATGTTGCCCGAGAACTCTTTGACAACTTGGGAACAAGTTTATAACAAATTTATAGGCAAGTTTACTCTCATCAAAAGACAGCTGAATTGAGAGGGAAGATTGTTACATTCTCTCAATTTGAAGGAGAACCGTTTCATGAGGCTTGGGATAGATTTAAAATGCTATTGATCCAGTGTCCACATCATCACTACCCACTTCAACTTCTGAATCAGTTTTTCTATGATGGTCTCACCCAGCAATTTCAGAACACTGTCGATAATGCAGCTGGGGGAGCTATGGGAGAAAAGACAGCTGATGAAACCTATGAGATTTTTGAGATGTTGGAAGCTAATTCTCAACAGAAGAGTGCAAGGGGAAGAAGTAAAGGGGTGAACCAATTGGAGGCCAATAGTGAGATGGTAAATCAGATAGCTGAGTTGACAAGGCAAGTGCAGATGCTGAATATGAAGAACAACATTTCTTCATCTGCTCAAGAAGTGTGTGGAATCTGTGGAACTTTAGGGCATGGAGCAAACAATTGCCCCTCTATATATGAATCATATGGGAATGAAGCTGAGCAAGTCAATGTTATGGGAGGATTCCAACCAAGGGCCCGAAGTGATCCTTACTCCAACACTTATAATCTTGGTTGGCGGAATCACCCAAATTTTTACTGGGCAATAAATAATTCTCAGCAGCCTTTCCATTTGCTCCAGTGACAGAACCAACAACAGGGTCAATCCTCAAATCAAGGGCAGTCTAAGATAGAGAGTTTGGAGGAAAGTTTACAAGCTTTTTATCCAAGTCAGTGCTAAAAATCAAGAGATGACCGATAAGAGGATGGATTCTTTAGAAGCATCTTTTAAGAAAGTGGAGACCCAAGTAGGGCAATTGGCACAACAAATGCAGATTCAACAGAAGGGGAAATTCCCAAGTCAACCTGAGCAGGCACAATTAGTGACTGTTCTTAGAAGTGGTAAGGTAATTAACACTAATGTTGAAAATGACTCTGTGAATGCAGGTGACCAAGGGAACAAGAAGGAAGGAGATCCAGAGAACAAAGGTGCTGGAGATAAATCAATGGTGAAGTCCCCTTGAGCAGATTTACATAAGGCAAGCAATCCATACCGGCCTCCTATACCATTCCCCAGCAGGTTGAAGGATGATGATAAAAAAGATAAGCAATTTTCTTACATCTTCAACATGATGTCTAAGGTAAGTATTAACTTACCCTTACTTGAAGCAGTAAATAATATGTCGGCTTATGCCAAATTTTTCAAAGAGCTGATCACCAAGAAAAAGAGGTATGAGCCGAATGAAAAGGTGATAGTTTCCGAGGTAGCTAGTGTTGTTCTGCAGCATAAACTACCTCCCAAACTAAAGGATCCTGGAAGCTTTATAATTCAAATTACTGTGGGAAATGGAAAGGGGACTGAGGGCATGGGTGATCTAGGAGCTAGTGTGAATTTGATGCCTTATTCTGTGTATCAAGAATTAGAACTAGGGGCACTTAAACCAACCAAAATGGTGTTGCAATTAGCTGATAGATCTCTTAGATTCCCGAAAGGGGTTGTAAAAGATGTGTTAGTTAAGGTTGGAGGGTTAATAGTACCTGTGAATTTCATAGTTCTTGACATGGAAGGGAGTAACCCTGCACCATCAGCACACACTATTTTGCTGGGTAGGCCTTTCATGGCTACTACCAACACCTTAATAGATGTTAAGAATGGTAAACTATAAATGACTGTCTTGGGTCAAACTGTTGATTTTTCTATTTTTAACACTTCTCCCATTCCTACAACTGCTTTATATGAGGAATGTTCTTTAATTAATTGTGTTGAAGCAGTTGTTTCAGATGCTTTCTTGCAGACAGGTTCATCAGATAAATTGGAGCTGAAACTGACCTTAGAAGAGGGGGCTAAACTAGTGAGGAAGACCCAAAGGTGCCTTAACCCAAAGGCATATGAGAGCTCTAGGATTTACAAGGATCGTACAAAAGCACTTCATGATGGATTTATTGTGTGAAAGACATTGAGTCCAGGTATGAAAGTTTTACTTTTTAATTATCAACTCCATCTGTTTCCAAGTAAATTCAAGTCTCGATGGAGTGGTCCTTTCGAGGTAACTAAGGTATGTCCTTTTGGTGCCATTGAATTGCTTAACTCTTGAACCAATAAGACTTTTAAAGTAAATAGACAGAGAGTTAAACCATATAAATAAGTATTTCAAGAAGTAAGGATTATTGACAGCATTTTGATCCACGATCCCTAAGTCTTGCAGTGATGTCCAGCTTTATGACATTAAAGAAGCGCTAAATGGGAGGCAACCCATTGGTTTGCATTTCTTTTTCATATTTTTAATTTTATGTTTAGTTTAAATAAATAGAAACCCTAAAGCTCTCTTGTGTTTTGTTTTTGAACTTTTGTGTTTGTGATGGAAAGTTAGGGTTTTGCCTCACCAGGGTATGATGGAAGACAGGTTGTCCTTTAACTCTTTTTCTTTATTATTCTTGTTTTCCATTGAGGACAATGGAAATTCTAAAGTGTGGGGTAATCTTTTAGCTTTTCCTTAATCCTTGTTTTGTTTGTCTTGATGTGTTTTATTGTGTGTTGTGCATAGCATAATTGTTGAAAATTTATTGATCTTTTCTGTGATTCTAGCATTATAGTTGAGACTTTAATATCAGCATAGAGATTAGCATTTGAATTCATTCATGATCAATTTTCGCATTATGCAATTCATGACATATAAATCTTTATGAACCCACCTTTGTGAGTTTTGAGCCTTATAGATTAAATGATTGATTTTCTTTTCTTAAGTGTACACCTTCATGATTTTACATCTCAAGAGTTTGCTTTTGCATGCTAATTGAACTCACATTATAATTTAATCTCAAGTTTTAAAATGATGAAGGCAAAGTAGGTTAGCCCTTTAGCTTAAAAAGACCTCCCTTAAAATTGAATTCCTTAGTGATCCAAGTTGAGCCTTTGACCTTTTTCTTGTTTGATCAACACAATTCACAGCTCAACTTTCTCTTATTATCATCATACCTGCATTAAGGAATGGAGTTCTTATAATAAGACAATAGGGTGGTTTATTTCAAAGTGTGGGGTAAGCAAGTAAAAAAATAATAAAATATAGTATTGCTATTTGGGGTTGAAATGCATACTTTGCACATTGTATTCGATTAAGAGTTGATTATTCTTTTCCTCTACATTTTAAGCTAGATGTTCTATGCAATGTTATATTTTATATATTTATGTATTTAAAAAATACATATATATATATATGATAAAAAAAAGAAAAAAGAGAAGAAGAAAAAAATAAAAGAGTATATATATGTATACAAAATTCATATATGGTCTAGCATTGGTTATCAAAGGAGGAATGTTGACTCATTATTTTTCTTGAAGTATGCAAGTATGTGAAGTATTAATGGATTGTGAGTATGCCATTTGAGGGAGTTATGAATTTCTTAGCAAGAGAATTGTCTAATTTAGATACTCCATTTCTTGATGCTCCAGCTTAAATGTCTTTTCTCACACCTTTACCTTAGCCCCATTACATCCAAATAAAAGACCTTCGGATTATTTCTTGAGAAAATCAGTGAGGGAGATTCGATAATTAAGTAAGTTTATGGTAGTATGCAGTCATGAGTGGTTTGAGTGATTAACCTTTGACATCGAGTGAAACACTTAGATGAGAGATAAGATTTGTATGTCTGGATTAATGAATGAGTTAAGAAAATCCTTGATTGAAGTAAGATGCAAATATTTATGGCTGAGTCTTGAAGGATTTCATCTTATATGCTGGAATTATAGTTAAGGTTGTTTGAGTTTTTAATTTATGCCATGTGAATTTGCTTGAGGACAAGCAAAGTTTTAAGTGTGGGGTAGTTGTTTTATTAGTTTTTGTTATAGATTTGTATCTTGTTTATTATGATAATTATTGTTTTCTTTAGGTATTTTGTTAGTTTTAATATGTTTATTTAGTGTTTTCGTTAATTTTGGTAGTTTTAGTTTATTTCAGTGTTTGTGTCGTTTTTTATCTAGTTTTTAGTATGGTGTAAATGTTTTGTTGGTTATTGTTTATTTACTTTGTGTTTAAGGTTTGTTTCAAGTTTTGTTTTAGGTTAAAAAGCCAAGGACCTAAATTGAAGGAAAAAAGGGACAGTAGCTGACACAGGCAGAGGACACAGCCAAGCTTGTGGCCGTGTCCCTCCAAAGATGCTCAAACATGGCCAAGTTGCTCCAACTTGGCCGTGTCTCACTTACATCCAAATCAAAGAAGAACAATTCTCACAGAAGCAAACACAGGCAAGGGACACGGCCAAGTCACAGGCCATGTCCCTCCAAAAAGGTCCAACACGGCCATGTCTTCTTCAAGACTTGGCCGTGTCACTCAACAAAGGAGAAAAGAAGAAAATTTGAGATAGAAGTGAACACAAGCAAGGGACACGGCCAAGCTTATGGCCGTGTCCATCCAAAGACCACTAACACGGCCAAGTCTCATCCATCTTGGCCGTGTCTCTCATGGACCAAAGGCAACACGGATTTTTAAAGCCGGATATTCGTATAAATATGGATTTAGGGTTTTCTTAAGTTGTTGTTGAAAGTTTGAGAGCTGGTTTCAGCCGTCAGAGAAAGTTTTAGGGTTAAACATTTGTTTTTCTTTGATATTTGATTACACTTGGATTAAACTAGCTTAGATTAGATTGTTCTAGCCATTGATACATCCTTCTTGCAAGATTTGAACAAGAGATTCTTCAAAAGCTTCAAGGAGTTTGTAATTTGGTTTTGTTCTTGAACTTTATCTCTTTATTTTCATTGGAATTGTATTTATGGATATTATCATGTCTAAATTGATTTCTTTGAATATTAATGAGATGAGTATGTTTGATAGCATTATGAACTAATTTGATCTAGTCTAGGGTTTGTATGGATTTGCTATGATTGTATGAATTGGTTATTAGTCTTAACTCAATTATTTCTTTAGCCTTGATTGAATGGAATATTGTTAATATATAATTGATTGGCCACCAATTATGTGTTTTAGGTATTAGATGATGGATTGAGAGATGAAGTCTAATGCTGGAACAATTCAATTAAGGACTTAGGTGAATTAGAGATATAACCTAGGAAAAGATTATTTCAATAGGAACAAGATTATTTGAGAGAGGTTTGATTGCGAGAGCTTATTTCCTTTATTCAATTAATTAAGTTGCTTGAGATTTAATCTTTGAAATTAAATTGGTTAAGAGGAATAACCATTCATACATATAAGTAGCAGAGAAGTGCAAACCCTAGACCATTTTATTAAGTGAATCAAAACATTAGCTCAATTTACTTTTATTGCTTTAAACTTCAATTAATCTTCTTAATTAGTTAACAATTTAAATTTTCTTCATTACTTGTTATTCATAATCTGATAATCAATTAGTCACTTTAGCTTCCTTGAAAGATGACCTTGGGGCGATCACCTTTGCTACAGCTACCTCGTATACTTACGAGTGACGCTTTGTGGTAGAGTTAATTCGAGCGCAACAATATTCTCTTTCTTTCAAAAATTTCCTTATAGTATCATATCACGCATCATGATTTGTATTAATTTCTATGATTGTCTCATATTCATAGCAAGGAGTTAATGAACTGGTCAAGACCAGAGGCTTAAGGAATAAGCTGACAGGGTTTTCCCATACCGAAGCCAATGTCGCTAGGGCATCAGCCATTGGATTTTCTTCCCTTGATAGGTGCATAAACCTACATTTCTTAAAGTTCTTCTTCATCATGGTCAGGTAATGGTGGTATGGTTTTAATTTTTCTTTTTTCAACTCCCACTCTCCATTTACTTGGGATACTACTAGCAATGAATCACCAAAAACTTCCACCTTATCCACCTTCATAACCATTAGGGTTTTCAAACCAAAAATACAAGCTTCGTATTCCACCATATTATTGGTTGCCCTAAATTTTATCTTTTTGGCTAAAGGGATAAGTTCCCCTTTGGGAGATTCTAGTATAACTCCCAAACCTCTTGTTTATTGCTCCATCAAAATACATTTTCCACCCTTGTACTTCAATTACCTCTAAATGCTCATCTAAAAATTCCAAGATTACCTCTTCGCTTTCTGGTAATGGTTGTTGGGCCAGGAATTCTGCCATCGCTCAACCTTTGATTGTTTTCCTGGTTACATATTCAATCTCAAATTCTTCTAATATTATCAACCATCGACCGTACTTTCCAATTAAAGAGGGTGTCTCCCTTAAGTATTTCATTGGTTCCAACCTGGAAATCGTTTGCACACTATAAGATTGCAAGTAATACCGCAACTTCTTAGAAGACCAAACCACGGCTATACATGTCTTTTCAATGATACTATACTTAATTTCATAAGATAGGAGATTTCTACTCAAATAGTAAACTACATGCTCAATCCCTGACTCATCTGCTTGGGCTAGCATGGCTCCTACTGACTCTTCTTCTATTGCTAAATATAGTAATAGAGGTTTGCCGGGTTTAGGTGGTTTTAAAACAGGTGGATTCAACAACTATTCTTTTATTCGCTCAAAGGCCTTTTGACACTCTTCATTCCATATGACCGGCTGATTCTTTCTAACCAATTTGAATATAGGCTCACAGATTGTTGTGAGCTTTGCTATGAATCTGCTAATGTATTGCAATTTACCAATGAATCCCCTAACTTCTCTCTCCGTCTTTGGGGTTGTCATATCCCTGATTGCCTTAACTTTTTCAGGATCAATCTTAATGTCATTTGGACCAAACACATGTCCCAATAATTTACCTGAGGTAACCCCGAACACACACTTCTTCGGGTTCAATATTAACTTATATTTCAAAGCTCTATCAAAGAATGATTCTATGTTTTGGAAGTGTTGTTCCCTTGTGTCTGATTTCACCATCATATCATCAACACATACTTCAACTTCTTTGTATATCATGTCATGAAATAGTGTGGTGGCCATCCTTTGGTAGGTTGCTCCGGCATTCTTTAAACAGAACGGCATCTCCCTATAAAAAAATATTCCACATGTAGTAATGAAAGCAGTTTTGGCTTTATCCTCTTGGGCCATTAACACTTGGTTGTATCCAAAAAATCCATCTACAAATGAGTGTAGCACACTAGAGACTGTACTATCAATGAGAACATCTATATGAGGTAAAGGAAAATCATCTTTAGGGGAAACCTTGTTCAAATCTCTATAGTCCACACAGACCCTTATTCTTCCATCTTTCTCTAGCACGGGTACTATGTTGGCTAACCAATCTGGATATTCTATCACTTTAAGAAACTTCACTTGTTTTTGCTTAGTGACCTCTTCTTTAACCAATTCAGCCCACTCAAGTGTTAATTGCCTAAGCTTTTGACAGGTTTCATGTGATTGTAAGTAGGAATATGATGTTCGGCTATGTCTCGATCTATTCCAGGCATATCCTCATAAGACCAAGCAAACACTTCTTCATATTTTTTGAATATTTTTTCAAATCTCTCCCTCTCATCAGGAGTAAGGTCGAATGCTATGCTAATGTTTTTAGGATATTCGGTTGTTCCCAAATTTAATGATTGTCTGTTAACAGAATTAATATTAAAGATGCTCATGTAACTGTTATTTGAATGTATGCAACCATCAAGAGAAACATCACACAAGTAAGCAAAATCAGACTTTATTGCATTCATTTTGGAAAAGAAAACATCATCATCCTCATACAAAACAGACAAATTAAAATTAAAATCAAAATCATTGTTCTCAGAATCATAAGGCAGGATGTCTTCAAACTTTTCTTCAACCAGGGCAGCAATCTCCTCCAGAGTCTTCTCAGCTTTTTGGACAACTTCTTTCTTCTCTTTTGGATTGGATTCTTTGTTGGCTGACAGGGTGAGCTCCTTCTTCGCTTGCTCCACTAGCTCGGAAACATCTGCAAAAATTTCAAAAACTAGGTGTGAGCGGGGATTTTTGCCCCCACTCCTGGTGGAATGGTTCTTGCGACTTCGGCACTGTTTAGGCTCGGGGCCTTAGAGAATACGGACCTAAGTTCGGAGAAAATGGAGTCACCACCCAAATGGGCCAGGAAAAAGAAAGGGGTGGATGACGCGATTCCTAAGGAATCCCCAACCCCCTAATGGGTTCAGAAAGTTGGGTACATGTGGGGAAGGTGAGAAATGGCTCAGCACCCCCATTGGCTTCAGTGGCCTCACCACTGAATAAAATATCATATCACAATAATGAGCAGTACTGCATGCGTTAGTATAGTGCACCATACCCTTATCTACCACTCCCACTATCCAGTAGAGCAAAAAGATTAAAATGATTCAATCTAAGTCTCAAACTTCATTTTAGAATGATTCGAGAAATCATTTTAATTCCCATCGCGCTTTGCCATTTATGCCGCGCACTACATTCTTTGGTCAAACCGTTACTCTCTTTTTCACATATTTAACATCCACAATAAACATATCAAACATTTCAAAGCATTCCTCAAAAGATCACAAATTGACCAAATGAATAGTGTTGCAGCGAGAAAAATCGGCAACACAAAATGGCATGACCAAATGAATAGTAAAATCTGGGTTTTTGTCAAAATTTCAGTCCACTTCAATCATGCATTTGACAAAATAAATGATCTTATTTTTGGCTGAAATTTTACAGAAAACTTATTTCATATGTTGACTAATAGCATGTAAAATTTCGTTGAAAAATTCATTCGTTTGCGGCCTCAAACAATTGCCACAAAAAGATCCAGAAAGCTGTCTTTTTGGGACCATTTCGGCCCAAACACATGAAATACATAGGATAGTTTATTTTTCTTTTGCAAATCAATATGAAGGCTTCTTTAATGGTAAAGTGAAGATTTAAACACTTCCCTTTGACAATTTTTGCATGTTTAACTCAAATCAATATATTTAAGCATCAACATCAAAACTTCCATAAACCAAAGTTTGTAAGAAAATAGAATTTCCTTTATGGTAAAGCATCAAACCAAAATTAATTATTCAAAGGTAAAGTACCAAACCTTATTTCTTTAATTCCTCTTAGTTTTTCCTTCTTCTCCTTCCTTAATTCTTTATTTCTCCTTCAATAAATTCAAGATACAACATAAACCTTAGAAATTTAAAATAAGAAGTTATCCTCAATTTCTTTTCAACTGAAACGCTAATCCAACCTTATTAAACTTTATACATCTTGATTCTTCCATTTAATCAATTAATCTCATTACTTACTTAAAATTTTTCCAATTCCACATAAAGACTCAAATCTCCAATCTCCCAATAAATATATAAATACCTAAAATTGATACTAAAATTAAAGTCTACATACTTGAAAACCTTAAAACTTACCTTGAAAATCAAACTTGGAAAAACTTGGAAGTCCTTTGGTATTTTCCTATTGTGGCCGAAACTTGTAAGTGGAAAAGAGAGAGTTTGTTCTTCATTTCATGATATATATATATAAGGGAAATAATGATCACCTTATGTGTTGGATAAATCCTTTAAGACCACTTGTCAACTTTTCTCTTTCTTCATTTAATACTCATGCTAAATGGTTACTTTTGATTGGCCAACAAGAGATTTTTATAGTTTTCTTTCCCATTACTTCTTCCCACTTGTCCCTCTTCCCATTGGATACCCTAAAGTTGTCCCGTGTTACCCATACGGTCCCGACAGGAAACCGGGCCCACTTTATGTTCCGGCGATTAATCGATCATATCTTTTAAACCATACAGTTCCACGAGTCAAACTATATATAGTTTTGATCCTCTCGACCTCTACTTTCTATTTATAAGGTCTATTTTAGGTTTTCAAGTCATTTTAAAAAATTACCAATAAGCCCTCAACTTTTTACAAAATTCCCTTTAGGTCCTTTCTTTGCTCGGGTTTTCTCCAGCTCCGTTTCTACTGACGATCGTTTCATATTTAACCCCTCGTCATCCTCTACGTACTCATGTTTTTATTTCCTACTTTAAATTCATGTATAACTTTAATTTATAATGACCAAAATGCCCCTAGTCAACATGTCTTCGTTTTTCTTTAACGGGACATTTCCTGAAAAAACCGTTACACGTCGTTGCGATATGATTTTTCTCTACACTCCATTTTTGAAATCTGTTATATGCACTATTAAGAACATCCAGTGCAACTTTTTTTTTAAATTACATTTATATCCCCAAAACTTTTAAAAATTACAACTAAGTCCCTTTGGTCATACAACCTTATCTAGGGCTGTTATCAAGAATTATCTTCTCCTTTCCCCTTCTCTCGCTATGCATGTGACTACTCTGCATAAATGCGGTAGGCGAATGTGACATCAGGAACGTCTTTGCTTGCTTGATACTCCATCTATGGACTTTGCCAGATATCTGCCACGTCATCATTCTGCTAGGAAGCTACTCCATCCTGCTTCTTCATATGCTGACTGGGTTGACTGGATCCACTCATGCTCCGAAGTCAATATCCGTTGGTTGGTACCTTGGTGGAAGATTTCTCGTATCACCATGCGGACATACTTAATGTATGTTCCAATTGCTGCTCTTCATCAAGGTACATGCTATGATCCTCACCGACTTGGCCATCAGTATGGAGCTGAGCCTCGTGATTCTGACTTTGCTCCTGACTTAGACATGCCTTGCTTGACTAAAGCCTACTTTGATCGGTTGAGACAAAGCTGGCCTGCACGTTACACTTATCGATTGCCATAGATTTTACATTTGTCAATTTAGAAAGTGTATTGTTAGGATTAAAGTAATAAAGGATGCTCCTTTTACATTTATAATTTGTCATCACCTTTTGCTATTGTGCTTATTTGTTTCATTCATATCTGGTCAAATACTTATAACAGTGCACATAGAACAATTTTAACATTAATTATGTTTTATTAAATTGGGGAACAACCAAACATAAAGCCAGCATGCACAAGGTCATTCCTGTTGCCAATTAGCCCTTTTCGATTTTCTAATTGACGATTTTCTCTCATTTAGCCCTAATTGTTGCCTAGCCCACCCTTTTGGGTTTTCGGAACTAGCGGACTGCTCTAACTTTTGCCTAGGCCGCCCTTTTTGGGTTTTCAACCTAGCGAGCTCTTTCTTTTTTACTTTTCAATTCATACATAAAACTTCTTCTGTAACACCCCTATATCCGTATATGTACACAGCATGCTTATACGATCGTAATATACGTATACTAAATATAGAAATGCCACACTTTGCAAATACTCAAATCTCATTTAAGATAAATTAAAAACTTAAGAAATACCAAATAATTAAATGAAAATCATAAGACACAGTAGATAAAAACGTTTATTTAATACACACCGGAAGTTATATACAAAATTTACAAGTACAAATACATTAAACCTCAAAAATTACAAAATGTGAAATATATACATGATTGGCAGCTTGACTCTCTGATCTTTAAGCTTTAATCCAACTCTTCACAATCAAAACAACTCAACTACGTCTAGAGGAATCCTCCGTATCAACTTTATCACCTCTATCACCTGCGCGATGAATCATAATCGCGCTGAGCCAACAACTCAGTAGTACAAACCATAATGCTATTATGCTCTATCAATATCAAGGATATACATTCAAACAATAAAGATCATACTCAGTATACAATATTTCATGAATATTACGTTTCATTGCATTATCTCATAACATTATAACATAATTCATGACATCCATATAACATAGACACCTATGGGCCCAACAAGTGTTTACTACGATATTCAGAATTCAGAGTTACTGCTTTGGTTCATAATCACATTAATCAAGCCAGTAGGCTATACATACATATATATCTCTATCCATGGATAGTGTAACAGACCCAGTCTCTTGGACCATCAACTCAACAAGCTTGAGGAGATCCTCAACCCGGCAAGACTGTTACCAATCATTTATCTCATAATCACAATTCCCAAAATGTAACAGACCCAGTCTCTTGGACCTCAATTCAACTCAAATTGAAGAGATCCTCAACCCGGCAAGACTGTTACTATTCATAATTTTATAGGCATGCCATCCAAATCTAGAACTTTGAAACTGAATAACATATTAAACATACAATTATATCATTAATCTCTTTATCATTCTCTTTCTCAATTTGTATCTCAATATCAAATAGGCAATCATGCCTCAACAATTTCATTCGTATAACCATAGCCACTCACAATGGCTTCTCATCACATTTGAATCATCATGTCTCAATTCACAATATAATACATCTTCTTTCATATATTCATAATCAATTACATTGAACATAATCATATAGGCATACATGCCTCAATCATCTCATTTCACATTATACATATAGTACTTTTCACAAGATTCACAATGTACAACACATAACATTATTCATATATGTCATTAATGTCATATCAAGTGAATGTATGCAACAATGCAAGGTTTGTACTTACCTCAATCACAATTCACACAACTCTAAACACTCTCCCTTTCCAAGATTCTTCACTTCCCAAATTAGGGCAACTCACTTTCTTTCAAAACCTAATCCAAAAATAATACAACACATGAATTCCAATACAATTTATCACTTATTAACCTCATCTAAGACCCTTATAATCCACATTACAAACCAACACCTCATGCAAAAGCCCACGGCCATGGCTACCTCAACCCCTACGGGCGTGGGTTAAGGAATGATTCTGCCACTCTTGCTCCAGTCCACCACGGCCATGGCTACAATTGGCCACGGCCATGGCAACCAAGGCCACGGGCGTGGCATCCAAAATGCTATTGTCTTCGGCCAAATTCTCATTTCCAAGGCTTACAACTCCAACACACACAAACAACATTAAGATCTATGAAGATAATTAAGCAAACTCAAGTTAAACATCATGCAACACTTCAAAACCCTAAAACAACATCAACTTCAACACTTCCAATATCAACACCAATTTAACTTCTTCACTTACAATCAATTTCAACACTTAAAAACACACCACAAACACATCTAATCATAATATCAACAAATCATAACTCACTTCAAACACAACTTCAAAAATAACAAAGGAAAACAAGAGAGTACTTACCAAAATTGAGGAAATTTCACAAATCTCCAAATTAATCCTTTGATTCCTTCTTCAATTTGCTTTTAGAAGTTAGAACAACTCTCTTGCTCTCTCTTTCCTTTGGTAGCCGGCCACACACATGAGAAGAAAAGAAAAATAAAGCCAAGTCAACCTTCTCTTCTTCTTTAAATCTCCACCAAGCAATTCTAACAACACAATTACTTAAATGCCCTTCATCCATTTAACTTAACCTCTTTTAACTTATATGCCCATTTAAGTAATTTCACATATCACAAATAAATATCCTCTTCCATTGACCATCCCTTTTGACTTATGTATATGTTATTTATATTACCATATACCCAACATATACACTTATTCTCTACACACTACTTCCCTTATTAAACCATACATAAACATTTTCTTTTCAATTTCTTTTCTCTTACAAATTAACATTTACATTCAATCCAATTAAATCAACAATAGTATTCAAAACTTCTAGGGCATACATTGGGATATTACAATTCTTCCCTCTAAAAAGAAATTTCGTCCTCGAAATTACCTGATATCAAGTCTAAAATAGTTGAGGATATTTATTTCGCATTGCTTGCACACTCTCCCAAGTTGCCTCTTCTCTCCCATGATTCTTCCATAGAACCTTCACCAAAGGCACTTTCTTATATCTTAACTCTTTTACTTCACGTGCCAAAATAGCAACTGGTTCTTCTTCAAATGTTAGATCTGGACTCACTTCGATAGATTCAATAGGCAAAACATGAGATGGATCTGTTCTGTATCTCCTTAACATAGAAACATGAAATAAATTATGAATCCGATCCAACTCAGGTGGCAAGGCAAGCCGATAAGCAACTGGTCCAATTCTCTCCAAAACTTCATACGGTCCAATGAAACGAGGACTCAATTTCCCTTTCCGACCAAACCTCAAAATCTTTTTCCAAGGAGACACTTTCAAAAATACTTTAGCTCCCACATTATACTCAATGTCTCTCCTCTTCAAATCTGAATAAGACTTCTGTCGGTCTGAAGCTGCTTTCAACCTCTCTCGAATTATCTTAACTTTCTCTTCAGTTTCTTTAACCAAATCAGGACCAATTATCTTACCTTCCCCAAGCTCATTCCAACCTAGAGGTGTCCTACACCATCTACCATATAGTGCTTCAAATGGTGCCATACCAATGCTGGATTGATGACTGTTATTGTAAGCAAATTCCACAAGTGGTAAGAATCTATCCCAACCTCCAGAGAAATCAATGACACAGCTTCTCAACATATCCTCGATAATCTGTATCACTCTCTCTGACTGCCCATCTGTCTGCGGATGGAAAGCAGTACTGAAGTGTAATCGAGAACCCAAAGCACCATGTAAACTTTTCCAAAACCTTGAAGTAAATCGGGGATCTCGATCAGACACTATAGAAGTTAGGACACCATGCAACTTTACAATCTCATGGATATACAACTCAGCTAACCTCTCCAAAGAGTAATCCATCCGAACCGGAAGAAAATGAGCTGTCTTCGTCAACCTATAACAATCACCCAAATAGCATCATGTTTCCTTTGTGTCAATGGCAAACCAGACACAAAATCCATTGTCACTCTTTCCCATTTCCATTTAGGCACCGTCAAAGGTTGAAGCAACCCGGTTGGAACTTGATGCTCCGCTTTTACCCTCTGACAGGTGAGACATTTGGACACAAAATATGCAATGTCTTTCTTCAAACCAGACCACCAATAATGCTGCTTCAAATCATGATTCATCTTTGTATTGCCCGGATGCATAGCAAATACTGACTGATGTGCTTCTTCTAAAATGATCCTTCTCAAATGAGCATCATCAGGTACACACAATCTGTTCTTAAACCAGAGACTCCCATCCTTCCTCACAATAAAATCTCGACTTTTTCCATTCTGGAAATCTGAAACAATCTTCTGAATCTTCTCATCAGCCAATTGAGCCTCTTTGATCTGATCCAACAACACTGGTTTCAATTGCAACTATGCCAACAATGCACCATCATCACACGATACAAAACTGGCATGCAACGCTCTCAACTCCACAAGCAACGAGAGCGAATAAACAGTCAAACCTTCTAAAGACTTCCAACTCAAGGCATCAGCAACAACATTTGCCTTACCAGGATGATAATCAATTAAACAGTCATAGTCTTTAATTAACTCCAACCATCTTCTCTGTCGAAGATTGAGCTCTTTTTGGACACCCAAATATTTCAAACTTTTATGTTCCGTATAAATAAAACACTTCTCTCCATACAGATAATGTCGCCAAATCTTCAATGCAAACACAATGGCTGCCAATTCTAAATCATGGGTCGGATAATTGAGCTCATGCGGTTTCAACTGTCGAGAAGCATAAGCTATAACCTTACCTTCTTGCATTAGAACACAACCCAAACCACTATGTGAAGCATCACTGTAGATCACATATGGTTTATCTTCCACAGGTAAAGTAAGAACAGGCGCTTGAGTCAACATTTCTTTCAACTGTTCAAAGCTAGCCTGACACTGATCTGTCCACACAAATCTAACTCCCTTTCGAAGTAATCTGGTAAGTGGAGTAGCTATCAAAGAAACCTTTCACAAACCGTCGGTAATGGCCTGCCAAACCCAGAAAACTTCTAACTTCAGTCACAGACTTTGGTGGACTCCAATTCAAAATAGCTTCAACTTTACTCGGATCAACTTTAATACCCTCTGCTGAAACTATGTGACCAAGAAAAGTTACTTGGTCAAGCCAAAACTCACATTTTGACAGTTTAGCAAACAATTGCTTCTCTCTCAAAATCTGTAGTACAATCCATAGATGCTTGTCATGTTCCTCCTTATTACATGAATACACCAAAATGTCATCAATAAAAACTACCACAAACTGATCAAGATAGGGCCTAAACATCCTATTCATCAAATCCATAAAAACTGCAGGTGCATTCGTCAAACCAAAAGGCATAACTAGAAACTCATAATGCCCATGCCTGGTCAGAAAGGCAGTCTTAGGAACATCTTCAGCTCTGACTCTCAACTGATGGTACCCTGATCTCAAATCAATTTTGGATAACACTACTGCACCTTTCAATTGATCAAAGAGATCATCAATTCTAGGCAAAGGATATTTATTTCTAATAGTCACTTTGTTCAATTGCCTATAATCGATACACAATCTCATAGTACCATCTTTCTTCTTCACAAACAGCACAGGAGCTCCCCACGGTGAAACACTAGGGCGAACAAACCCTTTATCCAACAACTCCTACAACTGCACCTTCAATTCTCTCAGCTCAGCAGGTGCCATTCTATAAGGAGTAATAGAGATAGGAGTGATACCAGACAATAATTCAATACCAAACTCCACCTCTCTCTCAGGAGGCAACCCTGGAAACTCCTCTGGAAACACATCTGGAAACTCTGCAACTGTGGGTATATTATCAATTTGAGAACCCCTTACTCTAGTATCCACCACATGAGCAAGATAAGCATCACACCCTTTTTTAATCAATCTCCTAGCTGCAACAGCTAAAACAAACAAGGATGCTAGCTGTCCCTGCTCACTAGATACTATCACCTCTCTACCATCACTGGTTCTCAAAGTAATAACTTTCTTTTTACAATCTACCACAACTCCATGTCTAGATAACCAATCCATGCCTAGGATCAAATTATATTCCTTAAAAGGCATTTCAATTAAATCTCCAAGGAACTCCTTACCTTGCACCACTACTGCACTGTCTCGGTGCACCTTACTAACAATCACACTATGCCCTAAAGGATTTGTCACCAATACATCAAATCCTAAGGATTCAGCATGCAATTCAGACACAGGCAAAATAGATGCACTAATATATGAATGTGTAGATCCTGGATCAATCAAAGCAAGTACTGAAATACCAAATAAAGAGAAAGTACCAGCTATGACTGCCGAAGCATCTGGCTGCCTCTGCATCACATAAACACGTTGAGAAGGCCCAGCCTCATCTGGTCTAGTATCCCTGAATGAAGATCCTCTCTGACTATACCCAGGTCTACCCCCTCTGCTAAAACTTCTGCCCCCTCGACCACCTCTGACACTAGGTCGAGAAACTACAGAATCTGCTGACCTCTGTTCTCGCATCTCTGGACACTCTCTAATAAAATGTTCCGGAGATCCACATCTAAAGCACATAGCTGGTCCACTATTCCTCCAACAAGCACCCCTATGTGTTCCACCACACTGAGCACACACAAGTGGAGTGGATCTCTGAACTACCGGAGTAGGAGCACTCGCTACTGAAGCTGTAGGTCTCGATCTCTGTCTCTGAAACTGAACCGACCTACCAGCTTGTCTCTGACTCCGACTGATTCTGGGAACAAAACTTCCCCTACCTCTTTTCACAGAAGAAGACCCTGCCTCAAACTGGGGTCTCCTAACCCTGATCTCCTCTTCAGAAGCAGCTGCTGCAATATTCTGGGCTCTCTCCACACTCCTAGCTGCTGCCACAAGCTGGGAAAAATCATGATATCTAGATCTAGCCACAAGACACATAATTAAGGGTCTCAACCCCACCTCAAACCTCCTACATCTATCTATCTCATGAGATATAATACCCCCCAGCATAATGGCTCAATCGGATAAACTCAACTTCATATTCAGTTACTGACCGGTTGTCTTGCTTCAAGCTCAAGAACTCCATCTTCTTCATATCTTTATACTCCCTTGGAGTATACTTTAATTCAAACTCTCTTAGAAAATCAGCATAGGACAATGTTGGTGGATCATCCATAGCATGGGGCACTGTCTTCCACCAATCATATGCGTCCTTCTGCAACAATGATCTTGCATAATCAAATTTTTCTTCTGGAGTGGCTTACAACGGAACAAATATTCTCTGTACTTTATTTAGCCACTGCTCAGCCACAGCTGGATCAATAGTACCTAAGAAATCTTCTGCTCCATACTTCCTTAATTTTTCATAATGCATCATTGATACCAAAGGCTGTGCGGGTGGTGGCGGTGGTTGCACTGGTGTTTGCCTCAATATCTCTACCACATGCCTAAGCCAAACTGGCGGAACCTCCTCACCAGCTGGTCTCCCCGACACAGAAGCAGGTACCTCTCCAGCACTATCCACTCTAGCTCCCTCTCTAACCTCATCAGTAGCTACACTCTCCGCACTACCCTCTACTGACTGACGCAAGTGAGAATCCATCACAACCTATGTCTGCAAACACAGCAGAATACATCCCATTAAAGATCAGAGATTGCCAATACCAAACATGTATGTTATTCAAAAACTAACTTTTAAAGTCAAAATATTCTTTTTCTTTCATTTTACCTAGGTTGAGAATCTCAAACCTAGGCTCTAATACCAAAATAATTTTAACACCCCTATATCCGTATACGTACACAGCATGCTTATACGATCGTAATATACGTATACTAAATATAGAAATGCCACACTTTGCAAATACTCAAATCTCATTTAAGATAAAATAAAAACTTAAGAAATACCAAATAATTAAATGAAAATCATAAGACACAGTAGATAAAAACGTTTATTTAATACACAACGGAAGTTATATACAAAATTTACAAGTACAAATACATTAAACCTCAAAAATTACAAAATGTGAAATATATACATGATTGGCAGCTTGACTCTCTGATCTTTAAGCTTTAATCCAACTCTTCACAATCAAAACAACTCAACTACGTCTAGAGGAATCCTCCGTATCAACTTTATCACCTCTATCACCTGCACGATGAATCATAATCGCGCTGAGCCAACAACTCAGTAGTACAAACCATAATGCTATTATGCTCTATCAATATCAAGGATATACATTCAAATAATAAAGATCATACTCAATATACAATATTTCATGAATATTACGTTTCATTGCATTATCTCATAACATTATAACATAATTCATGACATCCATATAACATAGACACCTATGGGCCCAACAAGTGTTTAATACGATATTCAGAATTCAGAGTTACTGCTTTGGTTCATAATCACATTAATCAAGCCAGTAGGCTATACATACATATATATCTCTATCCATGGATAGTGTAACAGACCCAGTCTCTTGGACCATCAACTCAACAAGCTTGAGGAGATCCTCAACCCGGCAAGACTGTTACCAATCATTTATCTCATAATCACAATTCCCAAAATGTAACAGACCCAGTCTCTTGGACCTCAATTCAACTCAAATTGAAGAGATCCTCAACCCGGCAAGACTGTTACTATTCATAATTTTATAGGCATGCCATCCAAATCTAGAACTTTGAAACTGAATAACATATTAAACATACAATTATATCATTAATCTCTTTATCATTCTCTTTCTCAATTTGTATCTCAATATCAAATAGGCAATCATGCCTCAACAATTTCATTCGTATAACCATAGCCACTCACAATGGCTTCTCATCACATTTGAATCATCATGTCTCAATTCACAATATAATACATCATCTTTCATATATTCATAATCAATTACATTGAACATAATCATATAGGCATACATGCCTCAATCATCTCATTTCACATTATACATATAGTACTTTTTACAAGATTCACAATGTACAACACATAACATTATTCATATATGTCATTAATGTCATATCAAGTGAATGTATGCAACAATGCAAGGTTTGTACTTACCTCAATCACAATTCACACAACTCTAAACACTCTCCCTTTCCAAGATTCTTCACTTCCCAAATTAGTGCAACTCACTTTCGTTCAAAACCTAATCAAAAAATGATACAACACATGAATTCCAATACAATTTATCACTTATTAACCTCATCTAAGACCCTTATAATCCACATTACAAACCAACACCTCATGCAAAAGCCCACGGCCGTGGCTACCTCAACCCCCATGGGCGTGGGTTAAGGAATGATTCTGCCACTCTTGCTCCACTCCACCACGGCCGTGGCTACAATTGGCCACGACCATGGCAACCAAGGCCACGGGCGTGGCATCCAAAATGCTACTGTCTTCGGCCAAATTCTCATTTCCAAGGCTTACAACTCCAACACACACAAACAACATTAAGATCTATGAAGATAATTAAGCAAACTCAAGTTAAACATCATGCAACACTTCAAAACCCTAAAACAACATCAACTTCAACACTTCCAATATCAACACCAATTTAACTTCTTCACTTACAATCAATTTCAACACTTAAAAACACACCACAAACACATCTAATCATAATATCAACAAATCATAACTCACTTCAAACACAACTTCAAAAATAACAAAGGAAAACAAGAGAGTACTTACCAAAATTGAGGAAATTTCACAAATCTCCAAATTAATCCTTTGATTCCTTCTTCAATTTGCTTTTAGAAGTTAGAACAACTCTCTTGCTCTCTCTTTCCTTTGGTAGCCGGCCACACACATGAGAAGAAAAGAAAAATAAAGCCAAGTCAACCTTCTCTTCTTCTTTAAATCTCCACCAAGCAATTCTAACAACACAATTACTTAAATAAAGCAAATAAAAGTTCAATTATAGCTACTGTGACTTTTTATGGAATTAAAATAGATTAGGGTTTTATGTTTTAAAAGGTTGGTAAGACTCTTTGATTAACCAAATTAAGGTTTGAATGGTGAAATCATGAAACTAGGGTTCTAGACACTTTAAAGTACTTTGATTTGTGTAAAATTAGCATATTTGTGTTTTTATGTTTTTTTTAAGGATTAAAGTTTAGAAAAAGTTAGGGTTTAATATTTTAAAAGGTTTAGGGTTTACTATTTTAGGTTTAAAAGTTGAATTAGGGTTTTATGCTTTAAAATTAGGGTTCTCGGGTGATTTGTTGAATTAGGGTTTAAAAAGACAATTTCATGATTTCATGAGGTTTTATGAATTTAAACACACGGATTGAAGTTTTTATAAGTAGAAAAGATGGTTTTGAAGACTTTTTGAATGAAATATAACTTATTTAAAAATTTGAAAGAAACAGAATCATGTTTTGGTTTTGTTAAAGAATTTGTTCAATTAGGGTTTGAGACTTTTGAAGAAGCAAAAAATAATAATTTTAAGTCTTTTTGGAAAATAAAGTAATGTATTAGCATTTTAATCTTGGAAAAATTAAATTACAGCTCTAAGATTTTTTATTTAAAAAACCCTAATTTCATAGGTTTGCTACTGTGAAAACATAAATCAAAAAGAATTTAACATACCTTCTTTTGTTGATTCCTCCAAAAACAATTCTTCTTGGATGAACAAATTTCAAAGACAAGCCTTTGTTGCCTTTTAAATTGCCTTTTAAAAATCACTTGAATTGAGTTTCCCTTTTCCTTCACTGATTTGGTTTCAAAAAATCAAGCTACTGCCTCTTTTTTCTCCTCCCAATTTGGTTCTATAGGTCCTTATTTATAATGGTTTTAGGTTGTTTATTCCTAATTATACACGGCAAGTAATATTAATTAAAAAAAAAGAAATTAAAACCTAATTGGATTAGGTTTCAAAAAATTTGCGTCGAAAAATTTTAAGCTGGGGAAAACTGCGGCAGCCGGGCCCATGGCTGGGGCCAGTGGGCGTGCCAGCCCGCAGGAAAATCCTGCTGGTAAAGTGCTGGGCCTACGGGCGTGCCGCCCGCAGGAAATTCCTGCGGGAAAAACGCCCACGGGCCCGCACGACTGCTTTTCGCTGCCGATTTTTTTTCAACTCCGATTTTATTTTTAATTTTTAATTTTTAATTGTTTATTTTCATTTTTTATTAATAAAAATTAGATACTAAAGCAAAAATTATTTTGGACCAATTAGACAATAAAAATCATTTTGGACTAAATAAAACATATTGGACCGGATTGGGTAAAAAATTAAGGGTCTATCGTTTGCCCCATGCTTGAATGATCTGAAACTTAAGTGAAAGAGAGTGAAAAGCAATAAGACTTAATTTTTGAGATGGTGATTTAAATTTGTTTTGGGTACTTGGACCCGAGATTGATTGAATTTGGGTACTTGGACCCGGGATTGGGTACTTGGACCCGAGATTAGGTACTTGGACCTGAGCTTGAATTGATTTTGGGTACTTGGACCCGGGATTAGGTAGTTGGACCCAAGATCTGGTACTTGGACCCGAGATTGATTGAATTTGGGTACTTGGACTCGGGATTTGGTACTTGGACCCGAGATTGATTTAATTTGGGTCCTTGGACCTGAGATTGTATTTGATTTGGGTACTTGGACTCGAGATTGGGTACTTGGACCCGAGGCTGATTTGAATTTGGATGCTTGGACCCGAGATTGATTTGATTTGGGTACTTAGACCCAAGATTGGGTACTTGGACCCGAGATTGGGTACTTTGACCAGAGATTGGGTACTTGGACCCGAGATTGGGTACTTGGACCCGAGGCTGATTTGAATTTGGGTGCTTGGACCCGAGATTGATTTGATTTGGGTACTTGGACCCGAGAATGGGTGCTTGGACCAGAAAATAGGTGCTTGGACTCGAGATTGATTTAATTTGGGTACTTGGACCCGAGAATGAGTGCTTGGACCCGAGCTTGAATAGATTTGGGTACTTGGACTCGAGATTGGGTGCTTGGACCCGAAATTGATTTTGACTGACCTTTTATAATTTGAGAAATTTGACTGCTCCGGTTATTCCATGCATTGTGGTTTTCACCCTCAAAATGTATCTTCATCCTTTGAGATCGGGTCTTCATCCTTGAAAATGAATCTTCATCTTTTGACATCGGGTCCTCACCATTACAAATGGATCTTCATGCTTTGAGATTGGGTCTTTACTCTTAAAACATGGGTCTCTATCCATTGGAGGTCGGGTCTTTACCCTGGCTTCAGCTCTTTTAGCTGGATTGGTCTTTTGTCTTTTGCATCTTCATTCTTTTGAGAGTTCTAATGTTCCATTCTTTTGTTCTTCCTTTTTGCAAATATTTAGCTATTTTTAATTGGACCTCAGATCCTCTCCTTTCCCCCCAATGATTTTTCTATGCGGACTCTGATTGACGTTGTTGTTGTCTAGTTCTTCGTACAAGCACGTACTTCTTCTCTTGGCAAAATTACTGGAGCTTTCTCAAGCAATGGGCTTTTCATGCCCCCCTGATTTGACATCTTCTTTTGATTCTTTACTTCGCAGGGTGTTTGCTGTTCATTTTGACAAGGAATAGACAACACAAGACAAGAAAGTGTGATGTGATGTGATATGCTCATGTATGCATGATATGCATGAATAATACTTACAGTTGTTCCATTGACTCACAGACCGAGGTGATCAACAGAAGTGTTCTCATTGGTTCCTTTTTAATGGTCGTTCAAGTCTTGCATTGGAATGATCAAAAGCTTTGCATTTGTGACTTTTATCTTCAAGATGTTGAAAACATGAGTGGTGGAGACCCTGAGCAGCAGAGTCAGGGATGCATCCATTTCCAATTATGTTTCACCATGTCGGTTGATAGATTCTTCATGACCTTGCCAATAATCATTTCAACAGACTTCCCTTAGCTCGAAGGCTTTGTATGACAAAACACTCTTTTTTTTTTGAATTTTGAATTTTGATTTTGAAAATAAATGTTTGCTTTGCCAAATTAATGTCAATGTACCTCAGGACTTGATAAATTAACATATCTATAACATGACAACCCTAGTTACCGTACTAAACTCGGGAATCAATTCTATTTAAGCAAGAATTGTTGCACTTCAGATAGGCACATACACATTGCTTGGCCAAAGGTCTCAATTGAGTTTAAATATTTTCTATCTCATATGCATGCTTATCCAAACTATCTCCACTAATAGACTCTACCTACCAAGAGAGATCAACAGGTCTTTGATAGACTTGAAACGGGGTCTATAAGGGACATGGGTTAAAGTGGAGGTCATTTTGAGATTGGAGCTGGTGTGACACAATGGACAAACCTCACACTAAAAATTTCTTGTTGGAACTTTAGACAACTTGGAGGCAACCTTGCTAGACTCCAAATTCTTTCTATCTTCTTTGCATTAATCTGGATCTTGATTAGGATAGTTTTTGCCCTTGGAAAAAGGTTTGGTTCCCAAATTCGTTTCTTTTCTTCTTCTCCCTTTTCTTTATTTCTCTTACTCTTCCCTTTTCTTTCTCTTTATTTTCCTTACTCTTCCCTTTCTTTGAGCATTTTGTCCTTCTTCCTTATAGGACTGTCAAGTATATAATTTTCAAGAACTGAACAGTCTTTCTCCTTTTCTCCAATTTTGATTGAATCTTTGGTTGCGTTGGGCCAATTCAAGTAAAAATGTCTTTATGAACCAAATGGAAGCCTTTTGCTGCTTTAGGTTGAAGAAAACTCAATTGGCTTTCTGAAATGCCTTTTTAGGTTATCTTTTCTTGTTGTTTTTTTTTTCTTTATCTTTCTTTTCTTTTTCTTTTGTCCTTTTTCTTTTCTTTTTCTTCTTTTCTCTCTTCTCTCTTTTTTTTGTTTATTTTTATATTTTTTTGTTTGGTTCTAGCTCTAAAAGAGTTGTCTTGTTTGTACCAACGGCTTCCAATAATGAATAAGTGGAGTAACATAAATCTTCTTTAATAGGGATAAATCATTTGTTACTCTATCTTGATATATTGGAGACATTAAGGGAACTTCAACTACCCTTAAGGTTTTGAGAACATCAACTATCCTTATGGTCTTGAAACTACCCTTATGGTCTTGAGAACTTCAACTATCTTCATAGTCTTGACTATTCATTTATTTCTTTGATCTTCTTGCCTTCTCACCTTTGTGATCATAAGACTTGTCAAAAGTATCACAATAGCTTAGGGTAGGTTATTGAGGTTATGTGCCAATGAAAAGAAAACTAAAATTTTATGAAGGCTCAAAGGGACAACTAGGGATTGATATTTAATTGGGTGGATACTAGTTGTTGGCTAATCAAACAATGCCTAGATCATCTCTCCCTTAAATAAGCAGAGTTCAATTTCACCTCGAAAGTTTGTCAAAGCATGTTCTAAGACTGACTAGGACCTAGACAAAGGTAATTATGCAGGAGCCCTCTCTAAGTAAGCATACACAACTCAATGCTATAGAGCAATTCCCTCATCTAGTAAAGTCATTCGAGTCATGATGCCTAGACACATTAATTTATAAACATCAAGCTAAATTCCTCATTGGTTGAGCATCAAAATGAACAAAGACCAATAAAAATTTATGATAAAAATAATTTATTCAAACAAATTACAATAGTTCCAAAATATTAAAGAAAGTAAGATTGAAAAGCAACATTCAAGCTAAGGAAAGTTCATTGAGTTAGGCTTCTTTTCCTTTCACATCTTCAATATCCCCATCTTGAAAAGGATGATAAAACAAAATCTTCTTCCAATCCTTTTCCCACCATGAATGTAATATCCCGGAATAGACCCTAAGAGTTTTGGAGTTAATGTTGTTGCATTTAGATTTAATGTATATGTATGTATGGGAAATATAAAGATAATATATATATAAGACATATACATATACATCACATATACATGGGATATAAAATAGTGTAGGAAAGTGAGTTGTGTATATATATTTGTATAATAAGTTAATAATAATAATAATGATGATAAGGACAAAAAGAAAAGAGAAGAAGAAAGTCAAAAGTTGGAAAATTATGTGTGGTGGAGGTTATTTGAGAAATATTAGGTATTATTATTATTATTATTATTATTATTATTATTATTATTATATATATATGAGAGAAACGAAAGAAAGAACGAGAACGTTCTTTCTTCCTCTGCTTCTTCTTTTCCTTTGTAAACGAGAGAGAGAGAGAGAGAGAGAGAAGCTAGAAAGAGAAAGATGATTTTGCTTCTAGTTACACCAAAGATTAAGGATATCAAGATATTTGCAAGTGGATATTGAAGATTTAGCAAGCTATTCAAGTAAGTACTCCCTTTTAAGTTGATTTTATTGATTATATGTATATATCTAAGTTCTTATCTTTTTGTTTTGAATTCTTGTGGATTGAGGTTATGTTTGGTATAATTAGTGTGTAAAATGAAGATAATGAAAGAGTGAAGTATGTAAAGATGTTGAATTGATATTTAAGTGATGATAAGTTGAGAAAATTGTGAGGTAAATGATGAAATGTTGAGGTTGGGTTTGGGTTAGATGAATTTGGAAGTGTTTGGCCTTTAATTCATTGAAGAACACGGCCAAGTCATGAGAGACACGGCCAAGTTAGGGCAAACTTGGCCGTGTTGGATGATTTTTGGAGAGACACGGCCGTGTCCCTTGCCCGTGTCTGCTACTGGATTGTTGTATTGAGAGACACGGCCACTGGCTTGGCCGTGTCCACTGCCCGTGTTTGCTACTGCTTTAATTGGATTGAGAGACACGGCCACTGGCTTGGCCGTGTCCTTTGATCGTGTTTGCTACTAGATGTTTGGATTGAGAGACACGGCCACAAGCTTGGCCGTGTCCCTTGAGGGTGTTTGCAAATGTGTTTGTTATTTGGTCTTCAAACATTGTTGGATCTTCAAATGTCTTTTGTACCTAAACACACTTAAAATAATAATGATCCAACCAAATGTATATGGAGGATTCTAAGTTCTTGAATAAGGTAAATTGTTATGTATGAATATATCAATGATAATATAGGAAATGTGGAAGACATAATGATCAATGAAAAAGTATGTGCAATGTCTTTGATTATGTATACTTGAGTGATGAATTGAATTGATCAATATGATTTGATGATAACGTTGATATGATATGAACAATGTTAGGTTTTATGCATTGTCAATCTCATAAATTGTATTGTACTATATGTAGGTTGAGGATGCATATGAATAATAGCATGTTGTGTATAATGTGGAATATCATGAGATCATTGATGATGAATTACTTTAATGTTATGATTGAAGCATGCCTATATGGTATGGTTGATTCATGATATGTTTGTTTAGTAATGTAATTGATGTTGCATATATCAATGATGAAACTGAAATGTGATTTGAGATATAATATGATGTGAGGTCATTGTTAATGACGATGATGATTCAAATGAGATATGAAGCCATTGTGATTGGCTATAGTGATTCAAATGAGATGTTAAGCCATTGTTATTGGCTATGATAATTCAATTGAGAATGAAATGAAAATGAAAAGATTTTGTGTCTAATATGTTGATTCAATTTTCAGAGTTCTGGATTTGGCGGCATGCCTAGAAAATGTGAAAAAGGTAACAGTCTTGCCGGGTTGAGGATCTCTTCAATTTGAGTGAATTGAGGTCCAAGAGACTGGGTCTGTTACACTATGATAATTATGATTATGAGATATATGATTGGTAACAGTCTTGCCGGGTTGAGGATCTCCTCGAGGTTAGTCGAGTTGATGGTCCAAGAGACTGGGTCTGTTACACTATCCATGGATAGAGTTATTGATATATGATGCCTACGGGCTTGATTATTGTGATTATGAACCAAAACAATAACTCTGAATTTTGAATAACATATTAGTGTCTGTTGGGCCCGAGTCTGTCTTTGTTGTCAATGTGATATCCAAATGTTGAAATGAATGAATAATGAGATCTATGAATGCTTTTGATGAAAATATGATTTATGTTTAATGAATTGTGAATAATACAATGTTAAGAAGTATGATTTCGTAATGTGTGTATTGATATATTGAAAGTGAATATGGCTTGAGGAGCTTTGTTGAGATATGAGTTTATGAAAATATAGTATGTTGCGTACAATGTATATGATTATGGAATTTGTAAGAATTGTTTTTATGAAGGTTTGGATAGGCCATGGAAAGGTGATTTGTTGAAATGATGTATATGTATATGTATATGAGATAGAAATGGTAAGTATTGTATTGTGAATGTTCTATGTAAATATGTGTATAATTTTATGAGATTAGGGGAAATATATGAAGAATGCATTGAGAAAGGAAAAACGGGGTAAGCGAACAATAAAACATAATGCTAAAAACATGAGGTATGATTATTTTTGTAAAGTATATTTTAATATTTATTTATACTACTAAGCTTTCGGGCTTAGCGCGGATAATTAATCGCGCAGGTATTTATGCGGATGATCTGGGAGTGTAGCTGTTATGCCACGAAAAGGGTAAGTGTATCTCGAGACCAACTAGAAGGTGATGCATACATGTGTGATTTTAAGTTGTATTGTATTTTTGAGTTAATATATATTCATATGGATGAATGAAGTTTTGATAAATAAGAATACTGACTTTTGTAAATGTGTTGTAAATTAAATGTTAAATTTTATGAATCTGGATAAAGGTTTTTAAATAGAAACTAAAAGTAACATTCTTATACTTTATATACGTATTGTATGTATACTAGGTATATGTATAGTACTTATATGGAGTATCAGGGTGTTACAATGAAGGTTGCCGGTGGTGGCACTCTGTTGAACCTTGGAAATGGATTATCTTTGGTGTTGGGCTTGTCCTGCTCGGGCAACTTGCCATTATCAATTAAATTCTGGATTTCATGCCTTAATCGGGTACACCTATCAGTCTCATGTCCTTGAGTCTGATGAAATTGACAAAAAGCCTTAGTATCAAATTTTAGGGGTAATGGACTAGGTAAAGGTTGTAACAAACCTTTCTTTTGTAGCTTATCGAAGACCCAAGACAAAGGCTTCCCCAGATCTGAAAATTGCCTTCTATTTGCTTGACCGGTTACATTAACATTAACTTCTTTTTGTGTGCTTTGATTGTTATGCTGGTTGTTCCCTTTCTCATTCCTTCTTATTGAAAAGCAATTCTTCTCCTTTTCCCACTCTTCAATTTGTAGACCAGCTTGGAGAAGGTCTTTGAAATCACGGATGAGTGTATGAGACATCCTCTCACGAAGACTAGGTAACACCCCTCTCGCAGTCATCCTTATTTGATCGGATTCATTGGGCCTCTTCTTGAGTAAAGCAGCCTTGTTTCTCCATCTCTTGACATAGTCTACAAAATTCTCATTCGGCCTTTGCCTAATGGACTCAACTTCCATTAAGGTAACTTCCATTTCAACATTGTATCCATATTATTGGATGAAGGCTTTGTAAAGTAGATCCCAACTCTTTTGTGTTCCATCATCTAAGGTATTGAACCAATTTTGGACAACAGGGTCCAATGAGAGCATAAAGTACCTTAGGGTTTGATCCTTAGTAGCTCGGGCAGATTGCATGGCAGTGATATATTGCTTCACGTGGAGATGAGGATTTCCGGTGCCATTGTACTTAGCAAAGGAAGGCATCTTGAATTTATAAGGGACCTCTTCATCTTGTTCAAATAACTTGTCAACTTCGAACATCTCTTCGGTTTTCAGTTTCTTCTCAAATTTCTTTTCTAAATCAGCAATCATCTTTTCAACATCAGATGTCTTGGTCTTTTCAATAGTTTCCTTCTTGACAGCCTTCGGTTCTTTCTTCTTTTCTTGAACCTCTTGGTAGTATTGAGCCCAATCATCATCATCATCAATGACCACCTTTTCATCATCAAAAGCTACTTCACTAACTTTGGTCTTCCCTTTGTCCTTTGGTTTCTTAGTGCTAGCAGATGCCTCGGCATGGTTTTCTAAAATTGCAGTCAATTGGTTCTTCATGGTCTCAAATAGGGCCTCTTTGATTTCTTCCATCTTGGCATTGAGGGCCTCATCAACCATCCTTTGAATTTGTTCGGGCTCCATTGTTTTTGGTGAGCAAGTGATTGAGTCGTTGCTAGATGCTTCATCTCCGACGCAGGTCGGATTGTTGTAAGCTTTAGAACTATCGTAATCCAGGGCTATGAGCTAGAGAGGATTAATGATATGAGATGCAAATGTATGCATGTATGCACAAACAATAGACAAATAAGGACAAATTAGGATGTTCCAACCTTATAACATCCACACATGAATGGCGAGTCTCTTTTCCTAGGTATATGGTTAACCAAAATACCAACATGGGGTACCTTGCTTTCGAATAATTCCCTCGAATGTTTCAACCAATAGTTATATCCTTGAAAATGAAAATAAATCCATGATAATTCCCATTAATTAGGTTTTAATCCATTCAACCAACCAAAGTAGCTTTTATGCTATATTGGATTAAAACAAAATTAAGAGGTTTATCATAGATAGATTTCTCACTTGAAAAAGGTATCTAATGATTCATGCCAAAAACAAGCCCATAGTTAATTTATTCTTAGTGTAAACTAGGCCCACAATTGATTTTTGGTATTTCATAATTGACCTAATGTAACACCCCCATATCCAATGTACACACACTACAACCACAACAATGTAGCATAAGTGCACCAAACATAGGGATGCTACGGTTTCCTTAACATTCAAAACATTTTAAACAAAACCATAACCTTTCAATTATATACATTATAGAAAAATAGGTCATTTACTTATAAAACAAAACATATTAGATATACATATACATTTAAATATTACACAGCGGAAGTTATAAAATATTTACAAATTTACATTATAAACATTACTTTACAAAATATAAAAGAAATATACATGATTGGCAAGTCTCTTCTGATCTTTAAGCTCCTAAAATGGATTCTTCAAGGTCTACTCTCACTCGGTTTCGTAGAGCTCTCGGGTTCAACTCTATTACCTGCGCGATTAAACACTATCGCGCTAAGCCAACGGCTTAGTAAGATAATCATGCAAATGATATGACTTAGTGCAATGCAATGTCATTTCTCAATCCATATCATGCATGTAACATCATATATGCAAAACTAACAACATACTTTCACATTGCATGTCACATTTCAATATCTTGTCATATACCTTATTAGTGTTCATTTAACCATTCATAGTCAACACTAAACAAAGACAAACATAATCTCATTATTCAAACATTTCACCATTCAACATTTACATCTAAACAAACACATGCATGGGCCCAAAACACACTAATATGCCATTCAATTTTCAGAGTTAATGTTTTGGTTTTATCATCACATTTATCAATATCATATACCCAACTAGGCTTCAAGGATTAGGTTCAACCAAGCTTCAAGGGGAGCAAAGCATGCTAAGCTTCAACCCAACTTGGCTTCAAGAACAAAACCCAACCTAGCTTCAAGGGTGGTAACATCTCAATTAGGCTTCAAGGATTCAATCCAACCTAACTTCAAGAGATTGTTACTCTTATTAGGCATGCCACCAACAACCAACTCTGAAAATGGAATAACACATTAGCCACACAATTCATTTAGATTTCATTCTCAATTCTCATTATCATTTGGGCAAACATGCCTCATTTATCTCCATTGAATCACCTTAGCCAATAACAATGGCTTCACCTTTTATTTCACAATATAACACTTCATTATTCAAGTGTATATTTATCACATTCATGATCACATTATATCTCACATAGCATCATTCATAAATATCAACATTTCATTTCACATTACTCAAGAAACATTTTACCATTCACAATTCATAGCATAACTTTGTTCAATCTCAACAATGCAAGAACAACTTATATTATTTATAGCTTTAGGATCATCCACAAGTGTTTGATCAAGTCATTCCTTAGTTTAAGCATGTTTAAAAATGTTTATGTTGAGGTTTAGAGATCACACTACCTTTAAAGAATTCAAACCATGCAAAAAGAATCAAGAAATCAAACAATGTTCAAATCATTTGAAAGACACGCCCAACTCACTTGATTGACACGCCCAACCACCTTGAGTGACACGCCCGTGTCCTTAAAAAGAAAAGAGGCAGTAGCTTCCTCAAATAAATGACACGCCCAACCAACTTGAGTGACACGCCCGTGTCCTTAAAAAGAAAAGAGGCAGTAGCTTCCTCAAATAAATGACACGCCCGTGTCCCTTTAAATGCACTTAGCCGTGTCACCCACAAACACAATCTAACTAAAACCAACACTTTCTCAATTGCACTCAAACACAATATCCCTCATATAACATATTTCAAATGAACATAATCAATGTTCTAAACACATAATCATCACAAGAAACACTTCACAACACATTAATATAACAATTAAACACACACATCATCTCAAAACCCTAAAACCAACATCCTTCTCCATCCTTCCAAATCAACATCTACCACTTCTAACAAAAACAACTATATAAACTATTAACTTATAACCAATTTAATACTTGAGAACACAACACAACACATCTCAAATCCATTAAATCACAAAATCACCAAACCCTAACTCACTTCCAACACAACTTCCAAATAAGTAAAGAAAACAAAAGATTACTTACATACAAGAAGAAATTCCACAAATCCCTTGTCAAATCTTTTGATTGTTTCTTCAATTTGCTCCAAGCATCAAGAACACCTTCCTTGCTCTCTCTTCTCTTCAATGGCCGGCCACCTCTTGAAAGAAAAAGGAAAATAATGAAGACACCAAGTCAAATTTTGCTTTTAATCTCCACCAAGTGATTTTATCCAAGCAATTACCAAAATTCCCTCACTCAAATAACTAACTTCTTGTCTCATATAAGCCCTTATATGTAATTACACACTTAACACAAAAATATCTCTTTTCCTTTGACTCTTCCTTTGACCCATTTATATGTTATATATATCATCATATACACAACATATAAACTTGTCTCTAAACCCTAAATTTCCAAAACACATATACATATACTTTTCTTTCCCCCAATTTAACCCAACAACTACAACAACAACAACAACTACAATATGCAAAACTTCTAGGGCATAAATGAGGATATTACAATTCTCCCCCTCTAAAAAGAAATTTCGTCCTCGAAATTACCTGATATCAAGTCTGAAACAACTGAGGATACTGCTCTCGCATGGTTTGTTCACTTTCCCAAGTTGCTTCTTCCTTTCCATGGTTCTTCCATAGAACCTTCACCAATGGCACTCTCTTATTTCTCAACTCTTTCACATCACGTGTCAAGATAGCAACTGGTTCTTCTTCAAATGTCAAGTCTGGGCTCACTTCAATAGACTCAACTGGCAATACGTGAGATGGATCCGATCTGTATCTCCTCAACATAGAAACATGAAATACATTATGAATACGATCCAACTCAGGTGGCAAAGCAAGCCGATACGCCACTGGCCCAACTCTTTCCAAAACTTCATATGGTCCAATGAAACGAGGACTCAATTTTCCTTTCCGACCGAACCTCAAAATCTTCTTCCAAGGAGATACTTTTAAAAACACTTTATTTCCAACATCAAACTCAATGTCTCTCCTTTTCAGATATGCATAAGACTTCTGTCGGTCTGAAGCTGCTTTCAATCTGCCTCGAATCAGCTTCACTTTCTCTTCAGTTTCTTGAATCAAATCAGGCCCAATCAACTTACCATCTCCCAGTTCACTCCAACAAAGAGGTGTCCTGCACCGTCTACCATACAATGCTTCAAACGGTGCCATACCAATGCTAGATTGGTGACTGTTGTTGTATGCAAACTCCACAAGAGGTAAGAATCTATCCCAACTTCCAGTGAAATCGATGACACAGCTTCTCAACATATCTTCAATAATCTGTATCACCCTCTCTGACTGTCCATCCGTCTGTGGATGAAAAGCAGTGCTGAAGTGCAGTCGAGAACCCAAAGCACTATACAAACTCTTCCAAAATCTTGAAGTAAACCTGGGATCTCGATCAGACACTAAAGAAGTTGGAACACCATGCAGTTTCACAATCTCATGGATATACAGCTCAGCCAACCTCTCCAAAGAGTAATCCATCCGCACCGGAAGGAAATGAGCTGTCTTAGTCAATCTATCCACAATCACCCATATGGCATCATGTTTCTTTTGTGTCAATGGCAACCCAGACACAAAATCCATTGTCACTCTTTCCCATTTCCATTCTGGCACTGACAACGGTTGAAGCAACCCAGTTGGAACTTGATGCTCTGCTTTAACCTTCTGACAAGTGAGACATTTCGATACAAACCCAGCAATGTCTCTCTTTAACCCAATCCACCAATAATGCTGTCTCAAATCATGATACATCTTCGTATTACCCGGATGCATAGCAAACATCGACTGATGAGCTTCTTCCAAAATAACCCTTTTCAAATCAGCATCATCGGGTACACACAATCTGCTCTTGAACCATAGACTCCCATCACTCTTCACAACAAAATCTCTACCCTTTCCACTCTGACAATCCGAAACAATCTTTTGTATCTTCTTATCAGCCAACTGAGCTTCTTTGATCTGATCTAACAAAACCGGTTTCAAATGCAACTGTGCCAACAATGCACCATTATCACAAGATACAAAACTGGCACACAATGCTCTCAACTCAACAAGCAACGAGAGCGAGTAAATTGTTAAACCAGCTAAAGACTTCCGACTCAAAGCATCAGCAACAACATTTGCTTTACCTGGATGATAGTCAATCAAGCAGTCGTAGTCTTTAATCAATTCTAACCATCTTCTCTGGCGAAGATTGAGTTCTTTCTGGACACCCAAATACTTCAAACTCTTGTGATCAGTGTAGATGAAACATTTCTCTCCAAACAGATAGTGGCGCCAAATCTTCAATGCAAACACAATGGCTGCCAATTCCAAATCATGGGTAGGATAATTAAGCTCATGCGGTTTCAACTGTCTAGATGCATAAGCTATAACTTTCCCTTCTTGCATCAAAACACACCCCAAACCTCTATGTGAAGCATCACTATAGATCACATAAGGTTTGCCTTCAATAGGTAAAGTAAGAACAGGCGCTTGAGTCAACATATCTCTCAACTGCTCAAAGCTCGCCTGACACTGATCAGTCCACACAAATTTAACTCCCTTACGAAGTAATCTGGTGAGTGGAGTAGCTATCAAAGAAAACCCTTTCACAAACCGCCGGTAATAGCCTGCCAAACCCAGAAAACTTCTAATCTCTGTCACGGACTTGGGTGGACTCCAATTTAAAATTGCTTCAACTTTGCTCGGATCAACTCTGATACCTTCTGATGAAACAATATGTCCAAGAAAAGCGACTTGATCCAACCAGAACTCACACTTCGACAATTTGGCAAACAATTGCTTCTCTCTCAAGATCTGCAACACAATCCGCAGATGCAAATCATGTTCCTCCTCATTCCGCGAATACACCAGAATATCATCGATGAAGACCACTACAAACTGATCCAAATAGGGCCTGAACACCCTATTCATCAAATCCATGAAAGCTGCAGGTGCATTCGTTAGACCAAAAGGCATAACTAGAAATTCATAATGCCCATACCTGGTCCGAAAAGCGGTCTTAGGAACATCTTCAGCTTTGACTCTCAGCTGATGGTACCCAGATCTCAAATCAATTTTTGAAAACACAGCTGCACCCTTCAATTGATCAAAGAGATCATCAATTCTAGGCAAAGGATATTTATTTTTAATGGTCACCTTGTTCAATTGCCTATAATCGATACACAACCTCATAGTACCATCTTTCTTCTTCACAAATAGCACAGGAGCTCCCCACGGAGAAACACTGGGGCGAATAAATCCTTTGTCCAACAACTCCTGTAACTGCACCTTCAGCTCTCTCAACTCTGCTGGTGCCATTCTGTAAGGAGTAATCGAGATAGGAGTGGTACCAGGCAACAATTCGATACCAAACTCCACCTCTCTCTCAGGAGGCACTCCTGGCAACTCTTCTGGAAAAACATCAGGGAACTCAGCAACTGTGGCAATACTATCAATGGAAGAACCCTTCACTCTAGTATCTACCACATGAGCAAGATAGGCTTCACACCCCTTTCTAATCAACCTCCTAGCTGCAACAGCTGAAACAAATAAGGAGGCTAGCTGTTCCTGCTCATTAGATACTATCACCTCTCTACCATTAGCAGTTCTCAAAGAAACAATCTTCTTTTTACAATCTACCACAGCTCCATGTCGAGATAGCCAATCCATGCCTAAGATCACATCATATTCTTTAAATGGCATCTCAATCAAATCCCCAAGGAACTCCTCACCCTGCACCACTACTGCACTATCTCTATGCACCTTACTCACAACCACACTATGCCCTAACGGATTTGTCACCAACACATCAAATCCTAGGGACTCAGCATGCATATCAGAGACAGGCAAAACATATGCACTAATATATGAATGCGTGGAACCCGGATCAATCAAAGCAAGTACTGCAGTATTAAATAAATAAAAAGTACCCGCAATGACTGCCGATGCATCAGGCTGCCTCTGCATAACATACATCCTCTGGGAAGAACCAACCTCCTCTGGTCTACCCTCCCTGGATGTAGCACCTCCTCTAGAACTGAATCCTGCTCTACCTCCTCGGCTGGCACCTCTGCTGCCTCTACCTCCCCTCACACTAGCTCGAGAAGCGGCAGAATCAACTGGCATCGGCTCTTGCCTCTCCGGGCAATCTCTCACAAAGTGATCTGGTGATCCACACCTGAAGCTTACCCCTGCAACACCTGCCTTCCAACAAGGACCACCATGAGGCCTACCACAATGGATGCAGATGGGTAAGGTGGATCTCTGAATCATAGGGGTAGGAGCACTCGCCACTGAAGCAGCAGGTCTAAATCTCTGTCTCTGTAACTGCACTGACCTACCAGCTGACCTCTGACTTCTACTAACTCTAGGAGCAAAGCTACCTTTACCTCTTTTAGCGGAAGAAGACCCGGCCTCAAACTGGGGTCTCCTCACTTTGACCTCTTCCTCTGAAGCAGCTGCAATACTCTATGCTCTTTCTACACTCCGAGCTGCTGCCACTAGCTGGGAGAAATCCTGATATCTAGACCCGGCCACTAAGCACATAATAGAGGGCCTCAATCCCTCTTCGAATCTCCGGCATCTATCTATCTCATCTGCTATAATGCCCCCAGCATACTGGCTTAACCGAATAAACTCAACCTCATATTCAGTTACGGTCCTGTGGTCTTGCTTCAAATCTAGAAACTCTCTTTTCTTCCCATCTTTATACTCCCTTGGAGTATACTTTAATTCAAATTCCCTCAGAAAATCAGCATATAACAAAGTTGGTGGATCATTCATAGAATGTGGCACTGTCTTCCACCAATTGTAAGCATCCTTCTGTAGCAAAGATCTTGCATAGTCAAACTTCTCCTCAGGGGTGGCTTGCAACTGAATAAAAATCCTCTGAACTTTGTCAAGCCATTGTTCTGCTACAGCTGGATCAGTGGTACCAAGGAAATCCTCCGCTCCATATTTCCTCAGTTTGTCATAATGCCTTACAGAAACTAAGGGCTGAGGGGGTGGTGGCTATGGTTGCACAGGTGCTTGTCTCATAGCTTCCATCATATGCATAAACCAGGCTGGCGGAACCTCATCACCTACTGGTCTACCTGACCCAGAAGCAGGTGCCTCACCAGTACTAACAACCCTAGCTCCACCATCAGGAGCATTACTCTCAGCACTAGCCTCAACCGACTGACTTGAATGTGAATCCATCACAACCTATGTTTGCACACACAGTAGATTACATCTTATTAAAGATCAGAGACTGCCAATCTCAAATGTATATGTTATTCAAAAACCACTTTTTAAGTAAAAATATTTCTTTTTCTTATATTTTACCTAGGTTGAGAATCTCAAACCTAGGCTCTGATACCAAAACAATTGTAACACCCCCATATCCAATGCACACACACTACAACCACAACAATGTAGCATAAGTGCACCAAACATAGGGATGCTACGGTTTCCTTAACATTCAAAACATTTTAAACAAAACCATAACCTTTCAATTATATACATTATAGAAAAATAGGTCATTTACTTATAAAACAAAACATATTAGATATACATATACATTTAAATATTACACAGCGGAAGTTATAAAATATTTACAAATTTACATTATAAACATTACTTTACAAAATATAAAAGAAATATACATGATTGGCAAGTCTCTTCTGATCTTTAAGCTCCTAAAATGGATTCTTCAAGGTCTACTCTCACTCGGTTTCGTAGAGCTCTCGGGTTCAACTCTATTACCTGCGCGATTAAACACTATCGCGCTAAGCCAACGGCTTAGTAAGATAATCATGCAAATGATATGACTTAGTGCAATGCAATGTCATTTCTCAATCCATATCATGCATGTAACATCATATATGCAAAACTAACAACATACTTTCACATTGCATGTCACATTTCAATATCTTGTCATATACCTTATTAGTGTTCATTTAACCATTCATAGTCAACACTAAACAAAGACAAACATAATCTCATTATTCAAACATTTCACCATTCAACATTTACATCTAAACAAACACATGCATGGGCCCAAAACACACTAATATGCCATTCAATTTTCAGAGTTAATATTTTGGTTTTATCATCACATTTATCAATATCATATACCCAACTAGGCTTCAAGGATTAGGTTCAACCAAGCTTCAAGGGGAGCAAAGCATGCTAAGCTTCAACCCAACTTGGCTTCAAGAACAAAACCCAACCTAGCTTCAAGGGTGGTAACATCTCAATTAGGCTTCAAGGATTCAATCCAACCTAACTTCAAGAGATTGTTACTCTTATTAGGCATGCCACCAACAACCAACTCTGAAAATGGAATAACACATTAGCCACACAATTCATTTAGATTTCATTCTCAATTCTCATTATCATTTGGGCAAACATGCCTCATTTATCTCCATTGAATCACCTTAGCCAATAACAATGGCTTCACCTTTTATTTCACAATATAACACTTCATTATTCAAGTGTATATTTATCACATTCATGATCACATTATATCTCACATAGCATCATTCTTAAATATCAACATTTCATTTCACATTACTCAAGAAACATTTTACCATTCACAATTCATAGCATAACTTTGTTCAATCTCAACAATGCAAGAACAACTTATATTATTTATAGCTTTAGGATCATCCACAAGTGTTTGATCAAGTCATTCCTTAGTTTAAGCATGTTTAAAAATGTTTATGTTGAGGTTTAGAGATCACACTACCTTTAAAGAATTCAAACCATGCAAAAAGAATCAAGAAATCAAACAATGTTCAAATCATTTGAAAGACACGCCCAACTCACTTGATTGACACGCCCAACCACCTTGAGTGACACGCCCGTGTCCTTAAAAAGAAAAGAGGCAGTAGCTTCCTCAAATAAATGACACGCCCAACCAACTTGAGTGACATGCCCGTGTCCTTAAAAAGAAAAGAGGCAGTAGCTTCCTCAAATAAATGACACGCCCGTGTCCCTTTAAATGCACTTAGCCGTGTCACCCACAAACACAATCTAACTAAAACCAACACTTTCTCAATTGCACTCAAACACAATATCCCTCATATAACATATTTCAAATGAACATAATCAATGTTCTAAACACATAATCATCACAAGAAACACTTCACAACACATTAATATAACAATTAAACACACACATCATCTCAAAACCCTAAAACCAACATCCTTCTCCATCCTTCCAAATCAACATCTACCACTTCTAACAACAACAACTATATAAACTATTAACTTATAACCAATTTAATACTTGAGAACACAACACAACACATCTCAAATCCATTAAATCACAAAATCACCAAACCCTAACTCACTTCCAACACAACTTCCAAATAAGTAAAGAAAACAAAAGATTACTTACATACAAGAAGAAATTCCACAAATCCCTTGTCAAATCTTTTGATTGTTTCTTCAATTTGCTCCAAGCATCAAGAACACCTTCCTTGCTCTCTCTTCTCTTCAATGGCCGTCCACCTCTTGAAAGAAAAAGGAAAATAATGAAGACACCAAGTCAAATTTTGCTTTTAATCTCCACCAAGTGATTTTATCCAAGCAATTACCAAAATGCCCTCACTCAAATAACTAACTTCTTGTCTCATATAAGCCCTTATATGTAATTACACACTTAACACAAAAATATCTCTTTTCCTTTGACTCTTCCTTTGACCCATTTATATGTTATATATATCATCATATACACAACATATAAACTTGTCTCTAAACCCTAAATTTCCAAAACACATATACATATACTTTTCTTTCCCCCAATTTAACCCAACAACTACAACAACAACAACAACTACAATATGCAAAACTTCTAGGGCATAAATGAGGATATTACACCTAAATATTTTGTAAGCTTTTGGTAAGAATTTTGTTTTTAAGCCCATTACAAAACGATTTTTAGAGAAGTGGATTTCGGGCTTAGTATTTGGGCCATGGGCCAAAGAATTTTTGATTTGTTTTTAGAAAAGTCTTATGTCCAAAGACCATCTTAAAAAATTTTGAAAATAGTTTTAGTCTTTTGGGCTTTAAAGAAAATTTTATTTTGAGCTTACAATATACTTAGGCCATATTAGAAAAAGAACAAACCAAATAAGCTATGATTTAGACTAAGATAAACTAACCATAGTCAAACAACATGCATTTAGGGTAAAACCTAAGGAAAGTAATTAGACCAATTACATGAGCTTTAGTCTTTGGGTAGAAAGGCTTAGGTTCCCATAGCAAGTATATACCAAATGGTACAAGGCTATGAGTGGTTATGCCATGCTCGATCTCCATACCTTGAGTGAAAGTATGGTATCCCTTACATAACACAACACGGGTAACACGGCCGTGCTAACTCACGCACACGATGCAAACTAATATGATGCAATGGATAAAATCATTATAAAAAAGAATAGAATAATATAGAGACCAACGGAATCAACTTCTTTTATCCCCAGTGGAGTCGCCACAGTGAGCGGGGATTTTCGCCCACACTTCCGGTGGAATGGTTCTTGTGACTTCGGCACTGTTTAGGCTCGGGGCCTTAGAGAACACGGACCTAAGTCTGGAAAAAATGGAGTCGCCACCCGGAAGGGCCAGGAAAAAAGAAAGGGGTGGATGACTCGATTCCTAAGGAATCCCTAACCCCCTAATGGGTTTGAAAAGTTGGGTACGTGTGGGGAAGGTGAGAAATGGCCCAACACCTCCACAACGCCCGGTTCATTGGAACCGGCCTCCTTTACAAGTCTTAATATTATAAAATTCTTAAATATAATAACATTATCCATACTACACAAAATAAAAAGAAAGCATCATTATATTAAAATCAAAGCAATGTCCAAACAAAACAAAACAAATAAATGGACACTCATCCAAGGATGGAAACATTTCCTTACATCACATGCCTAAATAGGTCACCCACCAAAAGGTAGAAACATGCCCTTTACATAAGTTCTAAAATAGAAAAGCAAATTAAATTACATGATGTTTAAATAATGAGGTACCCACGAAGTGGAAACATACTTCTTACAACTTCTGGAAATCTAAATTGATTGATAAAAGTAAATAATCATTCATCAAAAGTATTTAAATAAAATAAACATCCATCCATGATAAATTAAATAAATCAAATATTGAAATTAAATATATTAAAGCATAAGAGATAAATCAAGGTATAAGTAAATATGGAATTGAATAATGCAAATAAAAGTTCAATTATAGCTACTGTGACTTTTTATGGAATTAAAATAGATTAGGGTTTTATGTTTTAAAAGGTTGGTAAGACTCTTTGATTAACCAAATTAAGGTTTGAATGGTGAAATCATGAAACTAGGGTTTTAGACACTTTAAAGTACTTTGATTTGTGATTTTAAATTGTATTTTTAAGCTACTGTGTAAAATTAGCATATTTGTGTTTTTATGTTTTTTTAAGAATTAAAGTTTAGAAAAAGTTAGGGTTTAATGTTTTAAAAGGTTTAGGGTTTACTATTTTAGGTTTAAAAGTTGAATTAGGGTTTTATGCTTTAAAATTAGGGTTCTCGGGGTGATTTGTTGAATTAGGGTTTAAAAACACAATTTCATGATTTCATGAGGTTTTATGAATTTAAACACACGGATTGAAGTTTTTATAAGTAGAAAAGATGTTTTTGAAGACTTTTTGAATGAAATAGAACTTATTTAAAAATTTGAAAGAAACAGAATCAAGTTTTGGTTTTGTTAAAGAATTTGTTCAATTAGGGTTTTGAGACTTTTGAAGAAGCAAAAAATAATAATTTTAAGTCTTTTTGGAAAATAAAGTAATGTATTAGCATTTTAATCTTGGAAAAATTAAATTACAGCTCTAAGATTTTTTATTTAAAAAACCCTAATTTCATAGGTTTGCTACTGTGAAAACATAAATCAAAAAGAATTTAACATACCTTCTTTTGTTGATTCCTCCAAAAACAATTCTTGTTGGATGAACTAGCTCCAAAGACAAGCCTTTGTTGCCTTTTAAATTGCTTAATTCGTGTTGATGCTGCTTTTAAAAATCACTTGAATTGAGTTTCCCTTTTCCTTCACTGATTTGGTTTCAAAAAATCAAGCTACTGGTCCTTATTTCAAAAAATCCTTTTTTTCCTCCCAATTTGGTTCTAGTGGTCCTTATTTATAATGGTTTTAGATTGTTTATTCCTAATTATACACGGCAAGTAATATCAATAAAAAAAGAAAATAAAACATAATTGGATTAGGTTTCAAAAAATTTACGTCGAAAAATTTTATGCTGGTAAAAATTGCGCAGCCGAGCCCGTGGCTGGGGCCAGTGGGCGTGCCAGCCCACAGGAAAATCCTGCGGGAAGTTATTTTGCTGGCAGGAATTTCCTGCGGGTGAAACGCCCGCAAGACTGCGGGTGAAGTGCTGGGCCTACGGGCCCGTACTACTGCTTTTCGCTGCCGATTTTTTTTCGACTCCGATTTTATTTTTATTTTTATTTTTATTTTTTAATTTTTATTTGTTTATTTTCATTTTTTATTAATAAAAATTAGATACTAAAGCAAAAATTATTTAACAAAAATTATTTTGGACCAATTAGACAACAAAAATCATTTTGGACTAAATAAAACATATTGGACCGGATTGGGTAAAAAATTAAGGGTCTACAAAAGCTAACTGTGTGTATCTTCTTGCTACCCATTCCATTTCAGGCAGTTCAGGTTCGAAGACTACTCTTAACGACTTGATCTCAATTTTGATCGGCAACACCACTTCCATCCCATAAACCAAAGTGAACGGTGTCATTCCAGTACGTGTTCGCATACTTGTCCTATATCCCCACAAAGCAAAGGGAAGCATCTCTGACCAATCCCTGTAAGTCTAGGTCATCTTGGACAGAATTTGCTTAATTGTCTTGTTTGTTGCTTCTACTGCACCATTAGCCTTTGGTCTATAAGGAGAGGATCGATGATGATGGATGTGGTACTTGGAGAATAAATCCTTAACTGCTCCTTGAAACTGTACCCCATTGTCTGATATCACACTATGCGGTACCCCATATTTGCAGATGAGGTTCTTTTCAATAAACCTAGCCATTTGTCTTGCACCCAGCTTATTGAAGGATTCGGCTTTGACCCATTTTGAAAAATAATCTACTGCTACCACAATGAATCGGTGACCGTTTGAAGCTGTCGGATCTATCTCTCCTATAATGTCGATATCCCAGCTGGCAAATGGCCAGGGCGAAGACATTGAATGCAGTTCTTCAGGAGGCATGTGATTCAAGTTACCATACATCTGACATTGTTGGCACTTCTTGACAAACTCAATACAGTCTCTCTCCATGGTTAACCAATAGTAACCTTGTCGAATAACCTTCTTAACTAGGGCCAAACCACTCATGTACGGACTGCAACTTCCCGCATGTATTTCTGACATGATGTGCTCCACTTTAGGTTTTCTTAAACATCTTAAATGCACTCCATCAGGCCATCTTCGATATAACTCCCCATGGAAGGTGATGTATTGCAATGACCACCTCCTTATGGCTCTTCTCTCTTTCTTTGTTGCCCCCGGTGGGTATTCTCTTTCTTCCAAAAATCGTCTTATAGTATCATACCATGCATCATGGTCTGTATCAACCTCCATGATTGTCTCATATTCATAGCAAGGAGTTGATGAACTGGTTAAGATTAGAGGCTTAAGTAATAGGCTTATAGGGTTTTCCCATACTGAAGCCAATGTGGCTAGGGCATCAGCCATCTGATTTTCTTCCCTTGATAGGTGTATAAATCTACACTCCTTAAAGTTCTTTTTCATCATGGTCAAGTAATGGTGGTATGGTTTTAATTTTTCTTCTTTCAACTCCCATTCTCCATTTACTTGGGATACAACTAGCAACGAATCGCCATAAACCTCCACCTTATCCTCCTTCATAGTCATTAGAGTTTCCAAATCGAAAATACAAGCTTCATATTCCACCATATTATTGGTTGCCCTAAATTTTAATTTTTTGGCTAAAGGGATGAGTTCCCCTTCGGGCAATTCTAGTATAACTCCCAAACCTGCTCCTTTCCTATTCACGGCTCCATCGAAATACATTTTCTACCCTTGTACTTCAATTTCTTCTAAATGTTCATCTGGAAACTCTAAGATTACCTCTTCGCTTTCTGGTAATGGTTGTTGGGCCAGGAATTCTGCCATCGCTCTACCTTTGACTGTTTTCCTAGTTACATACTCAATCTCAAATTCCTCTAATATTATCAACCATCGACCATATTTCCCAATCAAAGAGGGCATCTCCCTTAAGTACTTCATTGGGTCCAACCTGGAAATTCCTTGCACACTATACGATTAAAAGTAATGCCGCAACTTCTTAGAAGACCAAACCACGGCTATACAGGTCTTTTCGATGATACTATACTTAATTTTATAGGGTAGGAGCTTTCTACTCAAATAGTAAACTGCATGCTCAATCCCTGACTCATCTTCTTGGGCTAGCATGGCTCCTATCGACTCTTCTTCTACTGCCAAGTATAGTAATAGAGGTTTGCCGGGTTTAGGTGGTTTCAAAACAGGTGGATTCAACAGATACTCTTTTATTCAATCAAAGGCCTTTTGACATTCTTCATTCCATATGACTGGCTGATTCTTTCTAAGCAATTTGAAGATAGGCTCACAAATTGGTGTGAGCTTTGCTATAAATCTGCTATTGTACTGCAGCTTACCAATGAATCCCCGAACTTCTCTCTCCGTCTTAGGGGCTGGCATATCCCTGATTGCTTTAACTTTTTCAGGATCAATCTCAATGCCATTTAAACCAATTACATGTCCCAATAATTTGCCTGAAGTAACACCGAATACACACTTCTTCGGATTTAATCTTAACTTATATTTCAAAGCTCTATCGAAGAATAATTCTATGTTTTGGAAGTGTTGCTCTCTTGTGTTCGATTTCACCATCATATCAACAACATATACTTCAAATCCTTTGTGCATCATGTCATGAAATAGTGTGGTGGCCATCCTTTGGTAGGTCGCTCCAGCATTCTTTAAACCGAAAGGCATCACCCTATAACAAAATATATGCCATATAGTAATGAAAGCAGTTTTGGCTTTAGCCTCATGGGCCATTAACACTTGGTTGTATCCGAAAAATCCATCAACAAATGAGTGTAGCACCCTAGAAGCTGCACTATCAATGAGAACATCTATATGAGGTAAAGGAAAATCATCCTTAGGGGAAGCCTTGTTCAAATCTCTATAGTCCACACAGACCCTTATTCTCCCATCTTTCTTTGGCACGGGTACTATGTTGGCTAAACAATCTGGATATTCTATTACCTCAAGGAACTTCACTTGTATTTTCTTAGTGACCTCTTCTTCAACCAATTCAGCCCACTCAGGTCTTAATCGCCTAAGCTTTTGTTTGACAGGTTTAATGTGAGTGTAAGTAGGAATATGATGCTCGGCTATGTCTCGATCTATCCCCGGCATATCTTCATAAGACCAAGCAAACACTTCTTCATATTTTTTGAATATTTTTTTCAAATCTCTCTCTTTCATCAGGAGTAAGGTCGGATGCTATGCTAATATTTTTAGGATTTTTAGTTGTTCCCAAATTTAATAATTGTGTGTTAACAGAATTAATATTAAAGATGCTCATGTAACTGCTATTTGAATGTATGCAACCATCAAGAGAAACATCACACAAGTAAGCAAAATCAGACTTTATTGCATTCATTTTGGAAAAGAAAACATCATCATCCTCATACAAAGTAGACAAATTAAAATCAAAATCAAAATCATTGTTCTCAGAATCATAAAGCAGGATGTCTTCAAAATTCTCTTCAACCAGGGCAGCAATCTCTTCCGGAGTCTTCTCGACTTTCAGGGCAGCTTCATTCTTCTCTTTTGGATTGGATTCTTTGTTGGTTGACAGGGTGAGCTCTTTCCTCACTTGCTCCACTAGCTCGGCAACATCTGCAAAAATTTTAAAACCTGGGATTAACTTACCCGTGAGCATGATTGGCTCAGGCTTTCCTTGGAGTGGTCCCATATCTGGAGCTTTGACAAAGATCTCTTCAAGTGGTGGGAAACTCATCTTCTCACTCTTCTTTGGCTGGACATCATTGTCTTCATCATATCCCAATCCTTTCTTGGAAGTTTGAGTTCTAAAGTCTGGCAACTTTGTCAAACCGGCCTTACCCTTTCCAAGACCAGCTCCATGAAGGTAATTCATGTTTTTCATCATATTCAAGACTTTGGAGTCTACTACTTCATCATCAGAAATTATAGCTACTTGAAAACCATTGAGAGGCCTCTCGATCATTAGAGCGTTAACAATCTCATTATCTTCAGCTTCAATGACCACTCTCTCATTTCCATTGGGGAATTTGATCTTTTGATGAAGGGTGGAAGGAACTCCACCAAGAGGATGAAACCATGGTCGTCCCAAGAGTAAGGCAAAGGTAACTGGTATGTCTAAAACAACAAACTCAACAATAGATTAAATTGGACCAACCTTGACAACGGCTTTGAAAGTCCCTTTGGCATGCCTCTTAGTGTTGTCATAAGCATGAATTGTTACCTCGATTGGGTTTAGATCTCTTGTTGACATGGCTAGCTTTGGCAGTATCTTAAGTTGACAAACATTTATGGTGGACCCATCATTGACCATTACACAAGGAGTTCTCTTCCCCTTGACTTATATTTTGATAAAGAGAGGGCGGATGTGGTCTCTCCTCTTCTCCGGTAAGTCTGCATCTGAAAAAGAAACTGCTCCCATATTAACTTCACTCTTTTCTTGAACCTCTTCACATTTCATTACTTCCCCAATTTTTATGAAGTTTATCAACTCCTCCAGTGTTGTGGAGGTAGAGATTGGCATACTAGCTAAGGCTTTGGCCATAGTTTCTCGATGCTTTTTAGAATTAGCTAATAAGTCCCAAATGCTAACACTCGCTTGGGTTCTTTTCAATTGTTTGAGCATAGCATCATCTTCTTCTACTTTAACTTCCTTTCCCTTATTAGTTTCTACCTCCTTAGGTGGTGACCTTGCATAAGGCTTACCAGATCTAGTGTTCATCACCTCGTCTTCTTCGGGCTCGGACCAAGTCCACTCCTCCTTCTTAGATATAATATCATCGTCACTGTCACTTGAATCCCAAAACCCATTGACAACACAAATTGTTACTTCTTCATCCATCACAGCTTGTTTAATTTCACCAAATATCTCTTCTTCTTTGGTTGCTTCTCCATCCACATCTTGAAAAGAAGACATAACAAAATACTCATGCAAACCTCCTCCAATCATGAAGGTTGCCGGTGGTGGTACCCTATTGAACTTTGGTAATGGGTTGTCTTTGGTGTTTGGCTTGTTGGGCTCGGGTAGCTTCCCATTATCAATTAGATTTTGAATCTCATGTCTCAATCTTACACATCTATCCGTGTCATGCCCTTGCATTTGGTGAAATTGACAAAATGCTTAGGTGTCAAAATTAGGTGGGAGAGGATTAGGCAAAGGACGAGGATTTAAGGGTTGTAGCAATCCCTTTCTTTGAAGCTTATTGAGAACCCAAGACATTGGTTTTCCCAATTCTGAAAATTGTCTCCTCGATCTGTGGTTAGTAGCATTAACACCAACGGCCTTTTGCATGCTTTGGCTACCAAGTTGATAGCTCCCTTTCTCGTTCCTTTTTGTTGCAAAATGGCTCTTCTCCCTTTCCCATTCTTCAATTTACAAACCAGCTTGGAGAAGGTCTTTGAAATCGAGGATGAGTGTATGAGACATCCTCTCATGAAGACTAGGCAACACCCCTCTCACAATCATCCTTATTTTATCGGATTCATCGGGCCTCTTCTTGAGTAAGGTGGCCTTGTTTCTCCATCTCTTCACATAATCCACAAAATTCTCAATTTGACCTTTGCCTAATGGACTCCACTTCCATTAAGGTAACTTCTAACTCCACATTATATCCATATTATTGGATGAAGTCTTTGTAAAGTAGATCCCAATTCTTTTGTGTTCCATCATCTAAGGTATTGAACCAATTTTGGACAACAGGGTCCAATTAGAGCATGAAATATCTCAGAGTTTGAGCTTTAGTAGCTCGGGCATACTGCATAGCAGTGATATACTGCTTCACATGGAGGTGAGAATTTTCGGTTACATCAAACTTCATAAAGGATGGCATCTTGAATTTGTATGGAACTTCTTCGTCTAGCTCAACTAATTTGTCAACTTCGAACATCTCTTCGGTTTTCAGTTTCTTCTCAAATTTCTTTTCTAACTCCACAATCATCTTTTCAACATCGGATGTCTCAGTCTTTTCAATACCTAATCTTTCAACAATCTTCGGTTCCTTTTTCTTCTCTTGAGCATCTTGGTAGTTTTGAGCCCAATCATCATCATCATCAATGATCACCTTTTCATCATCAAAAACCACTTCGCCAACTTTAGTCTTCCCTTTGTCCTTTGGCTTCTTAGTGCTAGCAGATGCTTCAGGGCATGATGTTCTAAAATTGCAGTCAATTGGTTCTTCATGGTCTCAACTAGGGCCTCTTTGATTTCTTCCATCTTGGCATTGAGGGCCTCATCCACCATCCTTTGAATTTGTTCAGGTTCCATTATTTTTGGTGAGAAAGTGATTGAGTCGTTAATTTATTCTTAGTATAAACTAGGTCCACAATTGATTTTTGGTATTTCTTAATTGACCTAAATATTTTTTGCAAGCTCTTTGTAAGAGAAGGTTGGGTGAAAATAGTTTTGTTTCTAAGCCCATTGTAAAAGATTTTAGAAAAATGGATTTTGGACTTAGTATTTGGGCCATGGGCCAAAGAATTTTTGATTTGGTTTTAGAAAAGTCTTATGTCCAAATACCATCTTAAAAAATTTTGAAAATAGCTTTGGTCTTTTGGACTTTAAAGAAAATTTTATTTTGAGCTTACTATATACTTAGGTCATATTAGAAAAAGAACAAACCAAATAAGCCATGATTTAAGCCAGGATAAATTAACCATAGTCAAACAACATGCATTTGGGGTAAAACCTAAGGAAAGTAACGAGGCCAATTACATGAGCTTTAGTCTTTGGATAAAAAGGCTTAGGTTCCCATAGCAAGTATATACCAAATGGTACGAGGCTATGAGTGGTTATGCCATGCTCGATCTCCATACCTTGAGTGAAAGTATGGTATCCCTTACATAACACAACACGGGTAACACGGGCGTCCTAACTCACGCATACGATGCAATCTAAGATGATGCAATGGATAATATTATTATAAGAAAGAATAGAATAATATAAAGACCAACGGAATCAACTTCTCTTATCCCCAGTGGAGTCGCCACTGTGAGCGGGAATTTTTGCCCCCACTCCCAATGGAATGGTTCTTGCGACTTCGGCACTGTTTAGGCTCGGGGCCTTAGAGAACACGGACCTAAGTCCGAAAAAAATGGAGTTGCCACCCAAACGGGCCGGGAAAAAGAAAGGGGTGGATGACTCGATTCCTAAGGAATCCCCAACCCCCTAATGGGTTCGGAAAGTTGGGTACGTGTGGGGAAGGTGAGAAATGGCTCAGCACCCCCACATCGCCCGGTTCATTGGAACTGGCCTCCTTTATAGGACTTAATATTATAAAATTCTTAAATACAACAACATTATCCATATTACACACAATGATTAAAAGAAAGCATCAATATATTAAAATCAAAGAAAGGTCCAAGCAAAACAAATAAATGGAAACCCATCCAAAGATGGAAATATGTCCTTACATCACTTGCCTAAATAGGACACCGATCGAAAGGTAGAAACATGTCCTTTACATAGGTTCTAAAATAGAAAAGCAAATTAAATTACATGATATTTAACTAATGAGGTACCCACCAAGTGGAAGCATACCTCTTACAACATTTAGAAATCTAAATAAGTTGATAAATGTAAATAATAATTCATAATAAATAAATCATTCATCAAAGGTACTAAATATCAATAAAAAGTAAACATCCATCCATGATAAATAAAATAAACCAAGCATAGAATTTAAATAAATTAAAGCATATAAAATAAATCGAAGCATATCAAATATAGAATTGAATAAGACAAATAAAATTCCAATTATAGCTACTGTGAGATTTTTTAAGAAATTAAAATAGGTTAAGGTTTTATATTTTAAAAGGTTGATAAAGCTCTTTGATTAACTAAATTAATATTTGAATGGTGAAATCCTGAAACTAGGGTTTGGACACTTTAAAACATTTTTGATTTGTGGTTTATGGCTATTCATTGAATTATGGTTTCAAGCTTACTGTGTAAAATTAAATATTTGTGTTTATATAGTTTTTTAAGTTTTAAAGGATTAGGGTTTAGAAAAAATTAAGGTTCAAGGTTTTAAAGGGGTTAGGGTTCACTATTTTGAGTTTGAAGTTGAGTTAGGGTTTAGTGTTTTTTGGACAGGTGATGAATTGTTTTTTTAGATTTTAGAAATCAATTTGATAATTTTATGAAGTTTTAAACAAATGATTTAAAGTTTATAAAAATAGAAAAGCTATTTGTTAAGGTTTGTTATAAGAAATAGAACCAAGTTTAAGATTTTGAAAGAAACAGAATCAAATTTTGGTTTTGTTGAAAAATATGTATAATTAGGGTTTTAAGATTTTAAAGAAGTAAAAATAAAAATTTTAAGCCTTTTGGAAAATAAACCAACGAAATAAGGTTTTTAACTTTAGAAAAACTAAATTAAAGTTCTAATGTCTTAAATTTTGAAAAGCACAAATTGTATAATCTAAGCTACTGTGAAAAGAAAAAAAAAAGAATTTAATTCATACCTCCTTTTGATGATTCCTCCAAAAATCATTTTTCTTGGATGAATTAAAACAAAGACAATTGCTGCCTTTGATGGTTTCTTTCTCCTCTTCATCTCTTAAAAAGTCAGATTTAATTTCACTGCTTTCCTTCACAGATTCAGTTTCAAAGTTCCCTCTAATTTCCTCCTTAATTTCTCCTTTTTTTCCTCCTTTTTGTGTTGTTATTTATAGAGTTTTTCTTTTTGTGGTTACTCATGGCATACAATATTTAATAAGAAATGCCCGCAGGAAAATCCCGCAGGAAACTCCTGCAGGCGAAATGGCCCACGGCCAAGCCCGCTGGAATTTTCGGCGATGATTTTTTCGTCGCCGATTTTTTCGTCGCTGATTTTTTTATTTTTATTTTTATTTTTATTTTTATTTTTATTTTTATTTTTATTTTTATTTTTATTTTTATTTTTATTTTTATTTTTATTTTTTATTAATAAAAATTAGATAATAAAGCAAAAATTATTTAATTAAGATAATAAAAAATTATTTTGAACCAATTAGAATATATTAGATAACATAAAAATTATTTTGGAGTAAACCGGACTGGGTCAAAAATTAAGGGTCTACACCAGGATCAACTTTCCCATGAACATGATTGGCTCAGGCTTTCCGTGGAGTGGTCCCATATCTGGAGCCTTGACAAAGATCTCGTCAAGTGGTGGGAAGCTCATCTTCTCACTCTTCTTTGGCTGGACATTGTTGGCTTCATCATATCTCAACCCCTTCTTGGAAGCTTGAGTTTCAAAATCTGGCAACTTTGTCAAACCAGCTTTTCTCTTTCCAAGACCAGCTTCGGAAAGGTAGTTCATGTTCTTCATCATATTCAAGACTTTAGAGTCCACCACTTCATCATCAGAAATTGCAACTACTTGAAAACCATTGAGAGGCCTCTCAATCATTAGACTGTTAACAATCTCATTATCTTCTGCTTCGATGACCACTGTCTCATCTCCGTTGGGGAACTTGATCTTTTGATGAAGGGTGGAAGGAACTCCACCAAGAGGATGAAACCATGGTTGCCCCAAGAGTAAGGCAAAGGTAACCGGCATGTCTAAAACAATAAACTCAACAATAGATTCAATTGGAGCAACCTTGACAGCAGCTTTGAAAGTTCCTTCGGCATGTCTCTTAGTGTTGTCATAAGCCCGAATTGCTACCTCGGTCGGGTTTAGATCCCTTGTTGACATGGCTAGCTTTGGCAATATCTTAAGTGGGAAAATGTTTATGGCAGACCCATCATCGACCATTAAACATGGAGTCCTCTTCCCCTTGACTTCTATTTTGATAAAGAGAGGGCGGATGTGATCTCTCCCCTCCTCCAGTAAGTCTGCATCTGAAAAAGAAACTGCTCCCATATTAACTTCACTCTTTTCTTGAATATCTTCACATTTCATTACCCCTCCAATTTTTATGAAGTTGATAAGCTCCTTCAGTGTTGTGGAGGTAGAAATTGGCATGCTAGCTAAGGCTTTGGCCATAGTTTCTCGGTGCTTTTTAGAAATAGCTAATAAGTCCCAAATGCTAACACTTGCTTGGGTTCTTTTCAATTACTTGAGCACAGCATCATCTTCCTCTTCTTTATTTCCTACTTCAACTTCCTTTCCCTTATTAGTTTCTACCTCCTTAGGTGGTGGCCTTGCATAAGGCTTACCGGATCTAGTGTTCATTACTTCATCTTCTTCGGGCTCGGACCAAGTTCACTCCTCCTTCTCGGATACTAGATCATCATCACTATCGCTTGAATCCCAAAACCAATTGACAACACAAATTGTTACTTCTTTACTCACCATAACTTGTTTAATTTCACCAAATACCTCTTCTTCTTTGGTTGCTTCTCCACTCACATCTTGAAAAGAAGACATGACAAAATCTTCATGCAAACCTCCTCCAATCATGAAGGTTGTCGGCGGTGGTACTCTATTGAACTTTGGTAATGGATTGTCTTTGGTGTTTGGCTTGTTGGGCTCGGGTAGCTTCCCATTATCAATTAGATTTTGGATCTCATGTCTCAACCTCACACATCGATCTGTGCCGTGCCCTTGCATTTGGTGAAATTGAAAAAATACTTTAGTGTCGAAATTAGGTGGGAGAGGGTTAGGCAAAAGACAAGGATTTAAGGGTTGTAGCAATCCCTTTCTTTGAAGCTTATTGAGAACCCAAGACATCGGCTTCCCTAATTTCAAAAACTATCTCCTTGTTCCTTGGTTAGTAGCATTAACACTGACTGCCTTTTGTATGCTTTGGCTACCAGATTGATTGTTTCTTTTCTCGTTCCTTCTTGTTGAAAAATGGTTCTTCTCTCTCTCCCATTCTTCAATTTGCAAACCATCTTGGAGAAGGTCTCTGAAATCGCGGATAAGTGTATGAGACATCCTTTCACGAAGACTAGGCAACACCCCTCTCACAATCATCCTTATTTGATCGGATTCATCGGGCCTCTTCTTGAGCAAAGCGGCCTTATTTCTCCATCTCTTCACATAATCCACAAAATTCTCATTCGACCATTGCCTAATGGACTCCACTTCCATTAAGGTAACTTCCATTTCAACATTATATCAATATTGCTGGATGAAGGCCTTGCATCGCAAATCCCAACTCTTTTGTGTTCCATCATCTAAGGTATTGAACTAATTTTGGACAACAGGGTCCAATTAAAGCATAAAGTACCTTAGAGTTTGAGCCTTAGTAGCTCGGGTAGACTGCATAGCAGTGATATACTGCTTCACATGGAGATGTGGATTTTCAGTTCCATCGAACTTTGCAAAAGATGGCATCTTGAACTTGTATGGAACTTCTTCATCTAACTCAAATAATTTGTCAACTTCAGACATTTCTTCAGTTTTTAACTTCTTCTCAAATTTCTTTTCTAAATCAGCAATCATTTTTCAACATCAAAAATTTCGGTTTTCTCCATAGTTGGCCTTTCAACAACCTTCGGTTCTTTCTTCTTGTCTTGAAGATCTTGGTAGTATTGAGCCCAATCATCATCATCATCAATGATCACCTTTTCATCATCAAAAACCACTTCACCAACTTTAGTCTTCCCTTTGTCCTTTGGCTTCTTAGTGCTAGCAGATGCTTCGTCATGATTTTCTAAAATTACAGTCAATTGGTTCTTCATGGTCTCAGCTAGGGCCTCTTTTATTTCTTCCATTTTGGCATTGAGGGCATCATCCACCATTCTTTGAATTTGTTCGGGATCCATTGTTTTTGGTGAGCAAGTGATTGAGTCGTTGCTAGATACTTCATCTCCGGCGTAGGTCGGATTGTTGTAAGCTTTTGAACTGTCATAATCCAGTGCTGTGAGCCAGAGAGGACCAATAATATGAGATGCAAATGTATGTATGTATGCATGTATGCACAAACAATTAACAAACAAAGACAAATAGGACATTCGTTCCAACCTTATAACATCCACACACGAATGGCGAGTCTCTTTTCATAGGTACATGGTTAACAAAATACCAACATAGGGTATATTGTTTTCGAATATTTCCCTCGGACATTTCAACTAATAGTTATATTTTCAAAAATGGAAATCAATTTATGATAATTCCCATTAATTAGGTTTTAATCCATTTATCCAACTAAAGTAGCTTTTATGCTATGTTGGATTAAAACTAAATTAAGAGTTTTATTATAAATAGATTTCTCACTTGAAAAGGTAACTAATGATTCATGCCAAAAACAAGCCCATGATTAATTACTCTTAGCATAAACTAGGCTCACAATTAATTTTTGGTATTTTCATAATTGACCTAAATAATTTGCAAGCTCTTTGCAAGAAAAGGTTGGATAAAAGCCATTTTGTTTCTAAGCTCATTGTTAAAAGATTTTAGAAAAAAACATATTTTGGGCTTTGTATTTGGGTCATGAGCAAAAGAATTTTTGATTTGTTTTTAGAAAAGTCTTATGTCCAAAGACCATCTTGAAAAATTTTGAAAATAGCTTTGGTCTTTTGGACTTTGAAGAAAAATTTATTTGAGCTTACAATGTGTTTTGGTCATATTAGAAAAAGAACAAACCAAATGAGCCATGATTTAAGCCAAGATAAATTAACCATAGTCAAACAACATGCATTTAGGGTAAAACCTAAGGAAAGTAACTAGGTCAATTACATGAGCTTTAGTCTTTGGGTTAAAAGGCTTAGGTTTCCATAGCAAGTATATACCAAATGGTATGAGGCTATGAGTGGTTATGCCATGCTCGATCTCCATACCTTGAGTGAAAGTATGGTATCCCTTACATAACACAACACAGGTAACACGGGCGTCCTAACTCATGCACACGATGCAATCTAATATGATGCAATGGATAATATCATTATAAGAAAGAATAGAATAATAAAAAGACCAACAGAATCAACTTCTCTTATCCCTAGTGGAGTCGCCACTGTGAGCGGGGATTTTTGCCCCCTTTCCCGGTGGAATGGTTCTTGCGACTTTGGCACTGTTTAGGCTCGGGGCCTTAGAAAACACGGACTTAAGTCCGAAGAAAATGGAGTCGCCACCCGGAAGGGCCGTGAAAAAGAAAGGAGTGGATGACTCGATTCCTAAGGAATCCCTAACCCCCTAATGAGTTCAGAAAGTTAGGTACGTGTGGGGAAGGTGAGAAATGGCCTAGCACCCCCACAATGCCCGGTTCATTGGAACTGGCCTCCTTTACAGGTCTTAATATTATAAAATTCTTAAATATAACAATATCATCCATATTACACACAATAATTGAAATAAAGCATCGTTATATTAAAATCAAAGAAATGTCTAAACAAAGCAAATAAATGGACACCCATCCGAAGATGGAAACATGTCCTTACATCATCCATGCCTAAATAGGACACCCACCTGTGAGCGGGGATTTTTGCCCTCACTCCCGGTTGAATGGTTCTTGCGACTTTGGCACTGTTTAGGCTCGGGGCCTTAAAGAACAAGGACCTAAGTCCGGATAAAATAAAGTCATCACCCGGATGGGCCGGGAAAAAGAAAGGGGAGGATGACTCGATTCCTAAGGAATTTCCAACACCCTAATGGGTTTGGAAAGTTGGGTACATGTGGGGAAGGTGAGAAATGGCTCAACACCCCTACAACGCCCGGTTCATTGGAACCGACCTCATTTACAGGTCTTAATATTATAAAATTCTTAAGTATAACAACATTATCCATATTACACACAATAATTAAAAGAAAACATCAATATATTAAAATCAAAGCAAGGTCCAAGCAAAACGAATAAATGGACACCCATCCGAAGATGGAAACATGTCCTTACATCACATGCCTAAATAGGACACCCATCGAAAGGTAGAAACATGTCCTTTACATAGGTTCTAAAATAGAAAAGCAAATTAAATTACATGATATTTAACTAATGAGGTACCCACCAAGTGGAAACATATCCTTTACAACATTTGAAAATAAAAGTAAATAACCATTTATCATAAATAAGTCATTCATCAAAGATATTAAACATCAATAGAAAATAAACATCCATCCATGATAAATTAAATAAACCGAGCATTGAACTTAAATAAATTAAAGCCTATAAAATAAGCCAAAGCAAAATCAAATATAGAATTAAATAAGGCAAATAAAAAATCTAAATTATAGCTACTGTTTCCATTTAGGGTTCTTTATTTCATGTGTTAGGGTTTTGGAGTTTATAGAATTTAGGCTACTGTGATAAAAATGGATTAAAGATATTATGTTTTAAAAGATTGGTAAAATTCTTTGATTAACCAAATTAATGTTTGGATGGTGAAATCATGGAACTAGGGTTTGAACACTTTAAAATACTTTTGATTTGTGGTTTATGGTTACTCATTAAATTATATTTTAAGCTTACTGTGTAAAATTAAACATTTATGTTTTTATGGTTTTTAAAATTTTAAAGGATTAGGGTTTAGAAAAAATTAGGGTTTGAGGTTTTAGGGGGTTAGGGTTTACTATTTTGAGTTTTGGAATTAAATTAGGGTTTAGTGTTTTAGAATTAAGGTTTCGGTGAATGTTAAAGTTTTTTAGAATTTGGAAAAGCAATTGATAATTTTATGAAAGCAAACAAATGATTTAAGGTTTATATGAATAGAAAAGATGTTTTTAGGATTTGTTGAAAGAAACAGAATCAAATTTTGGTTTTGAAGAAAAACATGTTCAATTAGGATTTTGAAGTTTTGAAGAAACAAAAAATTAATAACTTTAAACTTTTTGAAAAATAAAGCAACGAAATAAAATTTTCAAGGTATTTAGAAATAAAGGAAAGTATTTAAAGTATTTAGAAACAAAGATCATATTATAATATCTTCAAAGATTGAAGATTTACGTGTGTAATCTTATGGATCAAATTAATAATGAAGCTGCTGTAAGAAAAAAAAATAAAGATTCACAACTTCTGCGTTGGTTCCTTCAAAGAAATTGTTTTCTAGATGAGCAAAGACAAAAGCAGTTGCTTCCTTTGATGAATTGTTAATAGCTTTCGTTGTTGCTCTCAAATCCGAAGTCTCAAATTCAAAGTTCCCTTCAAATTTTGATCCCCGCCTTTTTCCTCCCGATTTCTTCCTTATTTATAGAAGAATTCTATTATTAATCCTAGTTTCTCACGGCATTCAATATTGAATAAGAAAAGGAAACTAAAACCTAATTGTATTAGGTCTCGAAAAATTTACGTCGAAAAATTTCGCTGGCGAAAAAAAACTGCTGCGGAAAAATTACGCTAGTGAAAAAAAATTGCCGCAGGAAAAATTGCGCTGGCGAAAAAGCAAATGGGCCTGCGGGCCATTTCACCGCAATCTGACTTTTTATTTTTTTTTATTATTTTTAAAACAAATATTACTTACTTTAAAATAACAAAAATTGTTTTGGACTAAAAAAATATATTGGACAACAAAAAAAATTATTTTGGACTAATTAAAACACAAAATTTATTTTGGACTGAATAAAATATATTGGACCGGACTGGGTCAAAAATTAAGGGTCTACAGTTTGCTCCCTGCTTGAATGATTTGAAACTTTAGTAAAAAAGAGTGAAAAGCAATAAGATTTAATTTTTGAGATGGTGGAGGTTTTGGGTTCTGGACCCGGTTCGAGTTTTGGACTCAAGGATAATTCTAGGTTCTAGACCTAAGGAAAATTTGGGTTCTGGACCCAATCTAAGTTCTGGGACTTAGAGATAATTCTAGGTTATGGCCTAAGGAAAATTTGGGTTCCGGACCCGAGCTAAGTTCTGGACTTAGGGATAATTCTAGGTTCTGGACCTAAGAAAAATTTGGGTTCTAGACCCGATTCGAGTTCTGGACTCAAGGATAATTCTAGGTTCTGGACCTAAAGAAAATTTGGGTTCTGGACCAGAACTAAGTTCTGGACTTAGGGATAATTCTAGGTTCTAGACCTAAGCAAAATTTGGGTTCTAGATCCGAGCTAAGTTCTGGACTTAGGGATAATTATAGGTTCTAGACCTATAGAAAATTTGGGTTCTGGACCCGAGCTAAGTTCTGGACTTAGAGATAATTCTAGGTTCTGGACCTAAGAAAAATTTGGGTTCTGGACCCGAGCTAAGTTCTGGACTTAGGGATAATTATAGGTTCTGGACCTAAGGAAAATTTGGATTCTGGACCCGAGCTATATTCTGGACTTAGAAAAGATTTTAGGTTCTGGACCTAAGGAAAATTTGGGTTCTAGACCCGAGCTAATAATTTTTTATTCCAAAAAGTTTGGCTAATTTTTATGCATGTCTTCTTATTGCCTCTGGGTGTAAAAATATTTATATACCTCCAATTATTTGAATGATAAAAGTAAATAATAGAATTTATTATTTATTTACTGTGTAGTCACTGTTCATGCACTATTTACTATTTATAAATAGTAAACTTTACTATTTGTAAATAGTAGCAAATAGTATTTACTATTGGAGATAGTACTTTTACTATTTATCAATAGTAATACTATTTATAAATAGTAAAATTTACTATTTATCAATAGTAAAATTTACTATTCTTGAATATTAAAATTACTATTCATGAACAGTTTTGAATTTTGTTTTTTGCTTGTCGTTTCTCAATAAAATGCCACCATTCCTTCATTTCATTTCACAACACGATTTCAATTTCATAATTCTCTCAAATTTCTTTCAATTTTAGCACATATTTTTCAAAAACAATGCATGCTTCGAGGTCATGGACTCTTTCTAATGCAGGGTTATTGGAGTTTATTCGGCATCATGAAGATGGAAATTTAGATATACTAGTCGGGATGCCGCTCCATCGCAGTTCCAATCAAAAGTGCGAGGTAATTATTTTTTCCTTTTTTATTTCTCTTGATTTTTTCATTTTTTTATTAATTTTTATTAATTTTTATTGTTATATATATTTTTCGTTATTTTTTTATTATTTTTATTATTTTTATATTTTTATATTATGCTCTTTTATTATTATTGCGTTTGCCTTTATTATTATTTTGTATGTTTATTTTGTATTATTATTTTTTAGAAAAATAAATTAAATTAAGCAGATAGAATAATATGTACTTACCTGGTATTAACTTATCTGGGTCTGTGTTAGCATGATCGTTGCGTTGTTCGGGCTGGAAAGTGTATTTACAAAGCCCAACAATGGTACGATGTAGTGCCTTCTTGGGTAAGGCGGATTATTCGAGATTGCAGCTTTGAACAGTTCATTGTACAATTGCCATCCGAGGAATATTAGATATAATGGAGCATAGTCCAGGCACTTGCAGAGTGATGGTTGGAGACAACCCACACTTTTTACTTACCCATTGAAGAGATGACAATCAGTCCGGTCGATTTTACTGCCATAACCGGCCTTCGATATGATGGTGTTCCGGTCCCTCTGACTAACGATATTTTAACATTTGAAGAAATTCAGGAATTAATTGGTATGGAACCATCACATAAAGGACCTTTTAAAATAAAAATCAAACCAATTCATAGTTATTGGATGAACTACGAAGGACGGGTTGGCAGAGATAGGGCCGAATAGTATGCTCAAGGATTTTTATTATATCTACTTGGGTCGACCATCTTAGGCAGCACTAAATCCTCCATTCACTTATCAGTGTTGAGTGCCCTTTCTTATTTCAGAATGGTACCATCTTCTGGCTAGGGTGAAGCTAGTCTCGCTTGTCTTTACCATGGTCTTGATAAGCTTTGCCGAAACAAGAAGTCTTTTATCGGCTTGATGGCGGTTGTCGAGGTATTCTTTCCTTCACCAATGTTATTTCCACTCTTTTCTTGCATGAATTTGATATTTACTATTATTTTTGTAGGTATGGGCATATGAACACAACCTCGTAAGGGTACCCAGTATTTCCAAAGAGAGAATCAGGTATCCGAGATTAAATTACTGGTTGTCCGAACATGTGGACGTTCCCGGCTCTCATCATGTGCATACTCATCGCTTTGTGTTGAGCCGCTTAACCTGGGATCAGGTAAAATAACATTAGTATGCTTTAAATTTTATGTGAAAGTTTACTTACCTTATGTTATTTTGCAGGTGAATTTGGCCTGGTGGAGCCCAGAAGAGTGAGCAAACTGGTCTTCTTTGATGAGGGCTACACTGTCTTTCCAACATTCTCGCCGAGTTATTACTGGCCCAGTGTCTAATGGCTGGTTTCTCGGAGAGAGAGTTTATGAATGGTTTCTAGGTCCAGAGCAGCAGAGGGTTTTGATGCAAATCTCGGAATATACTTTAAATATTATGTCAATGCCGGAGGATGCATGGTGGCCGGCCCGGTATGGTTATGGCGCCGAGTCATTTCTTCATTTACCAGGTCCATTTTATGCCTATTTTATTCAAAGAAGACTGTTGAACTTTGATGTATCTCCTGTTGGTGTGCAGGAGATTTTCGGCGAAAATGAGGGTAGAGATGAAGAAGAACATCATGGAGCTGCAAGAGAGTCTGTTCCACATCTCGAGGCCAGTACTTCTCAGGTAAAACTTTTACCACTTTTCCCTTGCAACTGCTTTTTTCTTTCCTTAATTCTTTAATGATTGTTGCAGGCTATTGGCTCATTTGTTCATGAGGCTGGACCTTCCTTTACTGCCCCTTCATTTGCTCATTCTAGCCTGCCAGATATGCCATCTCATCCGCAGGGTATTGATTTGAATTACCTGGTACGTTCCTTATTTCATGGTAATTTATGCTACATACCTTTTCCTCTTTGGCTCACAACAGATGCTCAAAGAAGAAAATAGGAAACTTCAAGAAGAGTTGGCGGCAAGTCGTCAGCAGGCTTCTCATTTTGAAAATTTATATCATCAATCCGAACAACATTTTTGAGACTTTAGATTTCAGGGGATGAGGGATCCCGGCGCTTCTTCATCAAGAGGCCCCCAGACTGACGACCATGAGATCCTTTTGTCTGCTTCTGATGAGGACCATGATGGATCGAAACTTTAAAGTAATAAAGATTTTGGTGCTCCCGCTTCGGGTGATCCTGGGATGAGTAATTTTTCAAGTTTTGGTGCTACCGCTTTGGGCAGACTCGGGATGAGTGATTTGCCCCCTCCTTCAACAGGCGATGACTTTTTCAATGCTTTATTGGATGACCTACCACCACCCTCTTAGTGATATGTAAATATTGTAGCAATTGTAAAATATTGTACAATAATAAAAAAAATACAATTTTCCTCTTTACTGTAACTTTTTTTTTCATTACTGCACCACTTTTTTTTTCACAGTACATCATAATTTATATCCACATCATTTTGCTAAACCAAATTCAATGTGGAAAAGGAAATTGTGACCAATTCCTTTCCTTATGCCATATGGTCTTACCCTTTCCCATCACCTTTTCCTTTTCAGTTTAGGAAAAAGGTTTATTTTCTTCTATATAAATCACCTTGCATGCCCTATTTAATACAGAAACCAAAATTCTTTCTCTTTCAATGTGAAGACTCCCTTTAACAATTTTAATTTTTTCTTTATTCATTCACCATGACCGAGCATCATTCAAAGAAGATAAAAATTCTATTTAAGAATATGGATGCCATCTATTAGAAGCAAATTTCATGGTCAAAACTTGATGTTTTAAAATGTTTTCAAAATGTCAAATTGGACCACTCCTTCTTACATGCCGAGGCTTCCTTTTGGGATATAGATTCTAGGGTATTTAGAATTAATGGCTTTGAAATATGTCCCTTGATTGAAGAATTTGAGGCCATCCTTGGATATCCAAATAATCAACAAATGGCATTACCCATATTGATTTCCAAGACTTAACAGAAGATGCAGATGTTATTTCAAATTCCAAAACCCGAAGTTCTTCGGTTGATGAGAGGTAAAAAAATTCTACTTGCTACTTTGATTGACTTTTGTCTCTCTCATTTGGCCCCTACTAAGGCATGGGGATGTATGCTCTGTCTTTCCTTGCTCGGCCAATTCTTGCTTATTTCTTCTGACGCTGATATCGATCCACGGGTATTAGATATTATGGACCAAATGGAAGGAGGCTTGTCGCCGGTACCTGTGATCTTAGCCGAGACCTTAGTTGGATTAGACTGATTTAAATCAGGATTGTCAAAGAGAATGACTGGGAGTACGTTGCTACTTCAGGTAATTACCTAAACTACCCTTTCGGATTTTCAATTTAGGTTTTCTTTTTTTCTTCTTTTTTTATTGCTCTAATTTTTGCCTAGTCCGCCCATATGGGTTTTTGGAACTATCGAGCTGTCCCAATTTTTGCCTAAGCTGCCCCTGCGGGTTTTCAACTTAGAGGACCTTTTTCTTCTCTTTTTTTTAAATTTAATTTAATTATTTCTTCACAGATTTGGCTTCAGGAGCGTCTTTGTTCGCTTGATACTCCATCCATGGATTTTACCAGATATCCGCCACGTCATCATTCTGCTTGGAAGCTACTCCATCCCACTTCTTCATATGTTGACTAGGTTGACTGGATCCACTCATGCTCTGAAGTCAATATCCGTTGGTTGGTACCTTGGTGGAAGATTTCTCGTATGACCATACGGACAAACTTGATGTATGTTCCCCTTGCTGCTCTTCGTCAAGGTACATGCTATGATCCTCGCCAACTTGGCCATCAGTACAGAGCCGAGCCTCGCGATTCTGACTTTACTCCCGACTTAGACATGCCTTGTTTGACTGAAACCTACTTGGATCGGCTGAGGTAAAGCTGGCCTGCATGTTATATTTATCGACTGCCATAGATTTTACATTTGTTAATTCAGAAAGTGTATTATTAGGATGAAAAATAATTAAAGTAATAAAAGATGCTTCTTTTCCATTTATAATTTGTCATCACCTTTTGCTATTGTGTTTATTTATTTCATCCATATCTGGTCAAATACTTATAACAGTGCACATAGAATAATTTTAACATTAATTCTGTTTTATTAAATTGGGAACAACCAAACATAAAGCCAGCATACACAAGATTACTCCTGTTGCCAACTAGCCCTTTCAGGTTTTCTAATTGACAATTTTCTCTCATTTAACCCTAATTGTTGCCTAGCTCGCCCTTTCGGGTTTTCAGAATTAACGGACTGCTCTAACTTTTGCCTAGGCCGCCCTTTTTGGGTTTTCAACCTAGCAAGCTCTTTTTTTTTTCTTTTTTTTTCTATCATACATAAAACCTCTTCAACCTGTCAATGTTTACTGGCTCACTAAATTCGTTCCCATCCATGTCTGACAACTTCACCATACCTTTGTTCATGACTTGTTTCACGACATATGGCCCTTCCCAGCTAGGCCTGAACTTCCCTCTTGGATCAGATACATTAGGCTTTCATTGTTTCAACACCAAATCCCCAACTCTAAATTTTCTGACCTTAACCCTTCTATTGTAGGCCCGAGCTATCTTCTTTTGATACAGTTGATGATGATACAGTGCCTTTAACCTTCTCTCTTCTAGTAAAGCTAACTGTGTGTATCTGCTTGCTACCCATTCCATTTCAGGCAGTTCAGCTTCCAAAACTACTCTTAACGACTTGATCTCAATTTCAATTGGCAATACCGCTTCCATCCCATAAACCAAAGAGAACGGTGTCATTCCAGTAGGTGTTCGCACACTTGTCCTATATCCCTATAAAGCAAAGGGAAGCATCTCTGACCAATCCCTGCAAGTTTTGGTCATCTTGGATAAAATTTGCTTAATTGTTTTGGTTGTTGCTTCAACCGCACCTTTAGCCTTTGGTCTATAAGGAGAGGATCTATGATGATGGATTCAGTACTTTCAGAATAAATCCTTAACTGCTCCATGAAACTGTACCCCATTGTCTGATATCACGCTGTGCGGGACCCCGTATATGCAGATGAGGTTCTTTTCAATAAACCTAGCCATTTGGCTTGCACCCAGTTTATTGAAGGATTCGGCTTCGACCCATTTTGAAAAATAATCTACTACTACCACAATAAATCGGTGACCGTTTGAAGCTGTCGGATGTATCTCTCCTATAATGTTGATACCCCATGTGGCAAATGGCCAGGGTGAAGACATTGAATGCAGTTCTTCAGGAGGTATGTGATTCAAGTTACCATACATCTGACATTGTTGGCACTTCCTGACAAACTCAATACAATCTTTCTGCATGAGTAGTAACCTTGTCGAATAATCTTCTTAACTAGGGTCAAAGCACTCATGTGCGGACTGCAACTTCCCGCATGTATTTCTGACATGATACGCTCCACTTAAGGTTTTCTTAAACATCTTAAATGCACCCCCATCAGGCCATCTTCGATATAACTCCCCATGGAATGTGATGTATTGCAAAGACCACCGCCTTATGGCTCTTCTCTCTTTCTTTGTTGCCCCCGGCGGGTATTCTTTTTCCTCCAAAAATCATCTTATAGTATCATACCACGCATCATGGTCTGTATCAATTTCCATGATTCTTTCATATTCATAGCAAGGAGTTGATGAATTGGTCAATATCAGAGGCTTAAGGAATAAGTTGACAGGGTTTTCCCATACCGAAGCCAATGTGGCTAGGGCATCAGCCATCTGATTTTCTTCTCTTCATAGGTGTATAAATCTACACTCCTTAAAGTTCTTCTTCATCATGGTCATGTAATGGTGGTATGGTTTTAATTTTTCTTCTTTCAACTCCCATTCTCCATTTACTTGGGATACTACTAGCAATGAATCGCCATAAACTTCCACCTAATCCACCTTCATAATGATTAGGGTTTCCAAACCGAAAATACAAGCTTCGTACTCCACCATATTATTGGTTGCCCTAAATTTCAATTTTTTGGCTAAAGGGAGGAGTTCCCCTTTGGGTGATTCTAGTATAACTCTCAAACCTGCTCCTTTCCTGTTTACTGCTCCATCAAAATACATTTTCCACCCTTGTACTTCAATTGCTTCTAAATGTTCATCCGAAAATTCCAAGATTACCTCTTCGCTTTATGGTAATGGTTGTTGGGCAAGGAATTTTGCCACCGCTCTACCTTTGATTGTTTTCCTAGTTACATACTCAATCTCAAATTCTTCTAATATTATCAACCATCGACCATATTTCCCAATTAAAGAGGGTGTCTCCCTTAAGTACTTCATTGGATCCAACCTGAAAATTGCTTGCACACTATACGATTGAAAGTAATGTCGCAACTTCTTAGAAGACCAAACCACGGCTATACAGGTCTTTTCAATGATACTATACTTAATTTCATAAGGTAGGAGCTTTCTACTCAAATAGTAAACGGCATGCTCAATCCCTGACTCATCTGCTTGGGCTAGCATGGCTCCTTTTGACTCTTCTTCTACTCCTAAGTATAGTAATAGAGGTTTTCCGGGTTTAGGTGGTTTTAAAACAGGTGGATTCAGCAAATACTCTTTTATTCGCTCAAAGGCCTTTTGACACTCTTCATTCCATATGACCGATTGATTCTTTCTAAGCAATTTGAAGATAGGCTCACAGATTGTTGTGAGCTTTGCTATAAATCTGCTAATATATTGTAATTTACCAATAAATCCCCAAAGTTCTCTCTCTGTCTTAGGGGCTAGCATATCCCTGATTGCTTTATCTTTGTCAGGATCAATCTCAATGCCATTCGGACCAATCACATGTCCCAATAATTTACCTGAGGTAACACCGAACACACACTTCTTCGGGTTTAGCCTTAGCTTATATTTCAAAGCCCTATCAAAGAATAATTCTAAGTTTTCAAAGTGTTGTTCCCTTATGTTAAACAAATGATCTCAATTTTGATCCTTGACAACTCAAATTGAATGATCCATTTAACAAGTGTTTGGAGAATCTTGTTGCAGGCTTAGGTTGCTTCAAATAAAGCTGAACAGAACACTTCTAGCGGTCGCACAAAACCTGAATACTACCGCACCATTCAATTAAAGGAAGAAACCTTATCACAGTAGGTTTCGCGGTCAGAAACCCGACCTCAGTCGCGACCACACTTAAAGACTAGCGACGGTCCCAAGTTATGGACAACCGCTACTCAAGGATCTCAAATCATTATAATCACAGTAAGGTTTGTGCTGACAAAAATGGCGAATGATACGGCCTCGCTTACCACTTTAGCGACCGCACCTTCATATTCGCGACCGCTCTGCCAATGCAGGAGAAAATTGCTTAAAGAGACAGTAGTGTTTGCGTCCTCAGGTGCGTCCAGAAGTTCGACGCGAGTTTCTCAACTCGACCGCGAGATGATACCTAGGGCGACCGCGACATTCATATTTTGGCGGACATCTCTTCTGCCCTGTCAGAGAATGACACGTGACATGACCGTTATAATCCCACTTCAACATTCAAAAAGGGCGACCGCACCTTTGTGATGCGAGACCGTCCTGACAACCACAACATGGAATGATGGTGAAATGGGAGACCCGTAAACCACTTCCATTTGAAAAATTAGTAACAGTCTAGCTGGGTTGAGGATCTCCTCATGTTAATGGGTTGATGGTCCAAGAGACTGGGTCTGTTACGCTATCCATGGATAGAGATATGATATATTATGCCTACGGGCTTGATGATGTGATATTGAATCAAAGCGGTGACTCTGAACTTTGAATAACATAATAGTTTCTTTTGGGCCCATGCTTGTGTTTGTTTATAATGTGATTATTGCTTGATGATATAATATTATAAAATGATTATAATGCATAAGCATCTATATGAAATATGATTATGATATGATAGAATGAGATACATGGTAAGCAAATGAATATGATATTGTGATTTGTTGTAATGTGTTATGTGCATATATATAACTATGAGAATTTCGGAAAAATACTAAGAATGCATGTTAAAAGGGAAAACATGATAAGATAATGATGATACATAATGTTAATGTATGAAGTATGATTTGTCTGTAATGTATGTTTTAAATATTTGTTTGCACTACTAAGCTTTTGAGCTTAGCGCGGTTGTGTTAATCGCTCAGGTGAGTTGATGGTTAATCCAGGAGCTCAACCGTTATGCCACGAGAAGGATAAGAGTGTTTTGAGACCAACTAGAAGGTGATGCATACATGTATAATATGATTATATTGTATTTGATTAAAATATATGTATACTTAAATAAATTTTGGGAAAGACAAATTAATATACATATATGTGTAATATCATTAAAAGTGTAATACGTTTCCGCTACTCAATAAATGGATATTTTATTCATTATGTTTTATAATGCAAAATTTAAATACTTTGAGTTATTTATATTTAATGAGGTGAAAGATTGATTTGGTTTAAAAATCGACCATAATATTCCTGTATCCGGTATACGTATATTGCAGATGGTTGTATGAAGTGTACGTATACGGGGTTCAGGGGTGTTACAAAAACATATAAACTTCCCTCTAAATCTCAAAAATCATCTCAAAATCATCTGCTTCTCAAAACACCCTCTGTTTTCCAGTTTTCTTCTTTTTCTTTCTATCCTAATGGCTCCCAAAAAGAAGACAACCTCCAAAATAAAAGGAAAAGCAAAGAGAGCTCCAGGAATCACAATAAGAGAACCAAATAGTTGATCCCCCATTTCCTCCACAATCTAAAAGAGGTGAGAAAATTCACAAACCTCACCACCAAACTTCTGAGGAAGATGATAGATATGCTATGCTGAAGAGAAAGAAAGTTGAGGGAACCAAATCTCCTTTTGGTGGGATGCTTTCTGCCCTGAATATCAAGGATGAAATTGAAAGATTACTAGATGTCCTTGGATGGAGAAAGTTTGTATTTCTTGAAGAGGTAGGCTATTCCAGTTTAAGCAAGGAATTCCTTATGTCTTTCCAAATAGAGAAGAGTGCTAACTCTGCACTGGGATGGTATGAGGTTAGGTTTAAACTGTTTGATCAATACCAATCCTTAACCTTAGAAGACTTTGGCAATATTTGGAACTTTCCTGCTGATGGTATAACCTCCTACAATGATCAAATCTTTTCAAACCAAACTCTCTCTGCATTCTGGCAAGAAATTTCTGTGGAAACTTCTTTTGAAAAAGAATCAAAAGCAAGACATATCAAATCCCTCACCCATTGGATGCTCCATAGGATTATCACCTACACCATCCATCAAAGAGTTGATGGGAATGAAAAGGTAACAAAAAGAGACCTCATATTTTTGTATGCTTTCACCCACAACATCCAAATGAACATAACCAAGTTCTTGATTGACACCCTCTATCATCATGCAATTACAAGAACTGGAACTTTCTTCTTATCCTCCCAAATAACTCAAATAGCTAGGCACCTGAACCTTCTAAATGATCTGAACCTAGCTACATTGAGAAACCCTTTCAATCTTGCCTCTAGTGCCATCACAATTGACTATCTAGAACTTGCTGGATGTGTAAGGAAGATTGAAGGTACATATGTGTATTATTTTGGCAAAAAAGGAGTTGTGGATAGACAAAAGAAAAGGCCAAGGTACACAATTGAGGAAGAAGGAGACTCTGTGGAAGTGGCTGTGGAATTACCTCCAAAAGCTACTTCATCAAAAGCTACTCAAGAAACTACTTCATCTTCTACACAACTCATCCTCAATGCTATCAAATCTCTCTCCAGGAAACTCTCTAAATTCAAGAAAAGTGTCTCCAAAAGATTCCATCACTTGAACAAGAGAATTAACCTTATATCTTACATGCATCATGATCTCTATGATATGCAAGGCAAACTGGACTTGCCTCAATGCAATCTTGAAGATTGGGATATAAGTGATCATACCCAAAGTCTTCCTGAAGAAGAAGAGTCCATTAGCACTAGCTCTACCTCTTTTGCTCTTCAAGATAAAGGAAAAGTTCCTTTAGTAGAAGAAGAGATAGATGAGGATGATGATTCTGAATAGTTTAATAGTTTAAATTTTCAAGATGTTTTAGTTTGCATTTTCATTTTATGATTATGTCTTGATATGTTTGTTGCTTAATATATATTTGTACCTTTCTCCATCTTTTTAATAAACCAGTTGTTTAGTATCTTGATGTTTAGTAGCTTGTTATGCATTTTGCCTATGACAATGGGGGAGAAATAGTAAATAACTTGGAACTTGGAATGATTGCTTAACCATGATTCAATAATCAAATAATATCAATACACCAATGATTGCTTAACCATGATTCATGCATGTGTTAAGGGGGAGTATTTTAGACTTATTATTTTTCTTATCATTCCATTTGAATTTTCAAAGTCAAAATGGGGGAGATTGTTAGACAAATGATCTCAATTTTGATCCTTGACAACTCAAATTGAATGATCCATTTAACATGTGTTTGGAGAATCTTGTTGCAGGCTTAGGTTGCTTCAAATAAAGCTGAACAGAACACTTCTAGCGGTCGCACAAAACCTGAATATGACTGCACCATTCAATTAAAGGAAGAAACCTTATCACAGTAGGTTTCGCGGTCAGAAACCCGACCTCAGTCGCGACCGCACTTAAAGACTAGCGACCGTCCCAAGTTATGGACGACCGCTACTCAAGGATCTCAAATCATTATAATCACAGTAAGGTTTGCGGTGACAAGAACGGCGAATGATACGGCCTCGCTTACCACTTTAGCAACCGCGCCTTCATATTGGCGACAGCTCTGCCAATGCAGGAGCAAATTGCTTAAAGAGACAGTAGTGTTCGCGTCCTCAGGTGCGTCCAGAAGTTCGACGCGAGTTTCTCAACTCGGCCTCGAGATGATACCTAGGGCGACCGCGACATTCAAATTTTGGCGGACATCTCTTCTGCCCTGTCAGAGAATGACACGTGACATGACCGTTATAATCCCACTTCAACATTCAAAAAGGGCGACCGCACCTTTGTGATGCGCGACCGTCCCGACAACCACAGCATGGGCAAGATTCCTGCTGTAGAGCACTCAAATTCGACCGTTGAAGCTTTTTTAAATTCAGTGACCGTACCTAATCCAAGGACGACCATGTGAGATATGAGCGCGACCATCCTTGTATGAAGGACGACCATGAAATGCTTTGGACAGTTTAATAAAGAAGGTCTAGACTGCCAAGACTTTATTCTCACTATCAATAACGGCTAGTAAGACCACATTGGCTATAAATACAGTGCTTCTACAAGAAAAGCAATAAGAAGTGAAGCAAGAAAAAAGAATTTGATAGCCAAGCGACAACTTTTCTTTTACTTAAACTTACATTTGAATTGTAATGAATGTTAGGTGTTAGCATTGAAAACACCATTGTATAAGTTTGAGTGTGAGCTTGGAAAACACTTGGGTCGTGAGAGTAAGCCTTGTAAAACTCTTGTTTAGGTTTTGAGAGTGAGCCTTAAAAACTCCTTTAAAGGTTCTTGAGTGTAAGCCTTAGAAAAACACTTGTGAAGTTAGGTGTGAACTTGTGAAAACACCAAAGTTGGAAGTGAGCTTGTAAAAACTTCAAAGATTAGTGAAACCTTAACAAGTTGTTAAGGAAGTGGATGTAGGATTGAAGTAAATCCGAACCACTATAAATCTTGTGTGTTCTTTCTTTCTTCCATTACTCAACCATCTCCCTATTCCGCATTTCTATTTTGTTGAGTTTTTTAATTATCATTATTTCTTGAGGAAACCAATTCACCCCCCCTCTTGGTTGCCATCTTGGGACAACACCTTGTATCCGATTTGATCATCATATCATCAACATATACTTCAACTTCTTTGTGCATCATCTCATGAAATAAAGTGGTGGCCATCCTTTGATAAGTCACTCCAACATTCTTTAAGCCAAACGGCATCACCCTATAACAAAATATACCCCATGTAGTAATGAAAGCAGTTTTGGCTTTATCTTCTTGGGCCATTAACACTTGATTGTATTCGGAAAATCCATCTACAAACGAGTGTAGCACGCTAGAGGCTGCACTATCAATGAGGACACCTATATGAGGTAAAGGAAAATCATCCTTACGAGAATCCTTGTTCAAATCTCTATAATCCACATAGACCCTTATCCTTCCATCTTTCTTTGGCACATGTACTATGTTTGCTAGCCAAACTGGATATTCTATCACTTCGAGGAACTTTACTTGTATTTGCTTAGTGACCTCTTCTTTAACCAATTCAGCCCACTCAGGTCTTAATCGCCTAAGATTTTGTTTGACATGTTTTATGTGAGTGTGAGTTGGAATATGATGATCGGCTATGTCTCGATCTATCCCCGGCATATCTTCATAAGACCAAGCTAACACTTCTTAATATTTTTTGAATATTTTTTCAAATCTCTCTCTCTCACATCAGGAGTAAGGTCGGATGCTATGCTAATGTTTTTAGGATTTTCAGTTGTTCCCAAATTTAATGATTATGTGTTAACGGAATTAATATTAAAGATGCTCATGTAACTGCTATTTGAATGTATGCAACCATCAGGAGAAACATCACACAAGTAAGCAAAATCAGACTTTATTGCATTCATTTTGGAAAAGAAAACATCATCATCCTCATACAAAGCAGACAAATTAAAATCAAAATCAAAATCATTGTTCTCAAAATCATAAAGCAGGATGTCTTCAAACTTTTCTTCAACCAGGGTAGCAATCTCCTCCGGAGTCTTCTCGGCTTTCGGCACAGCCTCATTCTTCTCTTTTGGATCGGATTCTTTGCTGGTTGGTAGGGTGAGTTCTTTCTTCATTTGCTCCACTAGCTCGGCAACATCTACAAAAATTTCAAAACCTGGGATTAACTTACCCATGAACATGATTGGCTCGGGCTTTCCTTGGAGTGGTCCCATATCTGGAGCTTTGACAAAAATCTCTTCAAGTGGTGGGAAGCTCATCTTCTCACTCTTGTTTGGCTGGACATCATTGTCTTCATCATATCCCAACCCCTTCTTGGAAGTTTGAGTTCTAAAATCTGGCAACTTTGTCAAACTGGCCTTACCCTTTCCAAGACCAACTCCGGGAAGGTAGTTCATGTTCATCATCATATTCAAGTCTTTGAAGTCCACTACTTCATCATCAAAAATTGTAGCTACTTGAAAACCATTGAGAGGCCTCTCAATCATTAGAGTGTTAACAATCTCATTGTCTTCAGCTTCAATGACCACTGTCCCATCTCCGTTGGGAAACTTGATCTTTTGATGAAGGGTGAAAGGAACTGCACCAAGAGGATGAAACCATGGTCGCCCCAAGAGTAAGGCGAAGGTAACCGGTATGTCTAAAACAACAAACTCAACAATAGATTCAATTGGACCAACCTTGACAGCCGCTTTGAAAGTCCCTTCGGCATGCCTCTTAGTGTTGTCATAACATGAATCGTTACCTCGGTCAGGTTTAGATCTCTTGTTGACATGGCTAACTTTGGCAATATCTTAAGTGGACAAACATTTATGGTGGACCCATCATCTATCATTACACAAGGAGTCCCCTTCCCCTTAACTTCTATTTTGATAAAGAGAGGGTGGATGTGGTCTCTCCCCTCCTCTGGTAAGTGTGCATCCGAAAAAGAAACTGCTCACATATTAACTTCACTCTTTTCTTGAACCTCTTCACATTTCATTACTTCCCCAATTTTTATGAAGTTGATCAACTCCTCTGGTGTCATGAAGGTAGAGATTGGCATGCTAGCCAAGGCTTTGGCCATAGTTTCTCAGTGTTTTTTAGAAGTAGCCAATAAGTCCCAAATGCTAACACTTGCTTGGGTTCTTTTCAATTGCTTGAGCACAACATCATCTTCTTCTACTTCAACTTCCTTACCTTTATTAGTTTCTACCTCCTTAGGTGATGGCCTTGCATAAGGCTTACCGGATCTAGTGTTCATTATTTTATCTTCTTCGGGCTCGGACCAAGTCCACTCCTCCTTGGATACAATATCATCATCACTATTGCTTGAATCCCAAAACCCGTTGAGAACACAAATTGTTACTTCTTCACCCATCATAGCTTGTTTAATTTCACCAAATACCTCTTCTTCTTTGGTTGCTTCTCCACCCACATCTTGAAAAGAAGATATGACAAAATCCTCATGCAAACCTCCTCTAATCATGAAGGTTGTTGGCGGTGGTACCCTATTAAATTTTGGTAATGGGTTGTCTTTGGTGTTTGGCTTATTGGGCTCAGGTAGCTTCCCATTATCAATTAGATTTTGGATCTCATGTCTCAACCTCACACATCTATCCGTGTCATGCCTTTGCATTTGGTGAAATTGACAGAATGCTTTAGTGTCAAAATTAGGTGGGGGAGGGGTAGGTAAAGGACGAGGATTTAAGGGTTGTAGCAATCCCTTTCTTTGAAGTTTATTGAGAACCCAAGACATCGGGTTCCCCAATTTCGAAAATTGTCTCCTTGTTCCTTGGTTAGTAGTATTAACACCAACGGCCTTTTGCATGCTTTGGCTACCAGATTGATAGTTCCCTTTCTCATTCCTTTTTGTTGAAAAATGGTTCTTCTTTCTTTCCCATTCTTCAATTTGCAAACCAGCTTGGAGAAGGTCTTTGAAATCACGGATGAGTGTATGAGACATCCTCTCACAAAGACTAGGCAACACCCCTCTCACAATCATCCTTATTTGATCGGATTCATCGGGCCTCTTCTTGAGTAAAGCGACCTTGTTTCTCCATCTCTTGACATAATCTATAAAATTCTCATTCGGCCTTTGCCTAATGGACTCCACTTCCATTAAGGTAACTTCCAACTCAACATTATATCCATATTGTTGGATGAAGGCTTTATAAAGTAGATCCCAACTCTTTTGTGTTCCATCATCTAAGGTATTGAACCAATTTTGGACAACAAGGTCTAATGAGAGCATAAAGTACCTTAGGGTTTGAGCCTTAGTAGCTCGGGCAGACTGCATGGCAGTGATATACTACTTCACATGGAGATGAGGATTTCCGGTGCCATTGTACTTTGCAAAAGATGGCATCTTGAACTTGTATGGGACTTCTTCATCTAGCTCAAATAGTTTATCGATCTCGGACATCTCTTCGGTTTTCAGCTTCTTCTCAAATTTCTTTTCTAAATCAGCAATCATCTTTTCAATATTGAATGTCTCATTCTTTTCAATAGTTGCTTTCTCAACAACCTTCGGTTCTTTCTTCTTCTCTTAAACATCTTGGTAGTATTGAGCCCAATCATCATCATCATCAATGATCACCTTTTCATCATCAAAAACCACTTCACCAACTTTAGTCTTCCCTTTGTCCTTTGGCTTCTTAGTGCTAGCAGATGCCTCGGCATGATTCTCCAAGATTGCAGTCAATTGGTTCTTCATGGTCTCAGCTAGGGCCTCTTTTATTTCTTCCATCTTGGTGTTGAGGGCTTCATCCACCATCCTTTGAATTTGTTCAGGCTCCATTATTTTTGGTGAGCAAGTGATTGAGTCGTTACTAGATACTTTATCTCCGACGTAGGTCGGATTGTTTTAAGCTTTAGAACTATCGTAATCTAGGGCTGTGAGCCAGAAAGGATCAATGAGATGCAAATGTATGCATGTATGCACGAACAATCAACAAACAAGGATGATTCGGATGCTCCTTCCAATCTTATAACATCCACACATGAATGGCGAGTCTCTTTTCCTAGGTATATGGTTAACAAAATACCAACATGGGGCATCTTGTTTTCGAATAATTCCCTAGGACGTTTCAACCAATAGTTATATTTTCAAAAATGGAAATCATTTCAAAATAATTCCCATTAATTAGGTTTTAATCCATTCAACCAACTAAAGTAGCTTTTATGCTATATTGGATTAAAACTAAATTAAGAGGTTTATTATGAATATATTTCTCACTTGAAAAAGGTAACTAATGGTTCATGCCAAAAACAAGCCCATGGTTAATTTATTCTTAGTGTAAACTAGGCCCACAATTAATTTTTGGTATTTCATAATTGACCTAAATATTTTTGCAAGCTCTTTGTAAGAAAAGGTTGGGTGAAAATAGTTTTGTTTCTAAGCCCATTGTAAAAGATTTTAGAAAATTGGATTTTGGGCTTAGTATTTGGGCCATGGGCCAAAGAATTTTTGATTTGTTTTTAGAAAAGTCTTATATCCAAAGACCATCTTGAAAAATTTTGAAAATAGCTTTGGTCTTTTGGACTTTAAAGAAAAGTTTATTTTGAGCTTACAATATACTTAGGTCATATTAGAAAAAGAACAAACCAAATAAGCCATGATTTAAGCCAAGATAAATTAACCATATTCAAACAATATGCATTTAGGGTAAAACTTAAGGAAAGTAACTAGGCTAATTACATGAGCTTTAGTCTTTGGGTTAAAAGGCTTAGGTTCCTATAGCAATTATATACCAAATGATACGAGGCTTCGATCTCCATACCTTGAGTGAAAGTATGGTATCCCCTACATAACACAACACGGGTAACACGGGCGTCCTAACTCACGCAAACGATGCAATCTAATATGATGCAATGGATAATATCATTATAAGAAAGAATAGAATAATATAAAGACCAATGGAATCAACTTCTCTTATCCCCAGTGGAGTTGCCACTGTGAGCGGGGATTTTTGCCCCCACTCCTGATGGAATAGTTCTTGCGACTTCGGCACTGTTTAGGCTCGGGGCCTTAAAGAACACGGACCTAAGTCCGGAGAAAATGGAGTCACCACCCAGACGGGCCGGAAAAAAGAAAGGGGTGGATGACTCGATTCCTAAGGAATCCCCAACCCCCTAATGGGTTCAGAAAGTTGGGTACATGTGGGGAAGGTGAGAAATGGCCCAGCATCCCCACAATGCCTGGTTCATTGGAACCGGCCTCCTTTACAGGTCTTAATATTATAAAACTCTTAAGTATAACAACATTATCCATATTACACACAATAATTAAAAGAAAACATCAATATATTAAAATCAAAGCAAGGTCCAAGCAAAACGAATAAATGGACACCCATCCGAAGATGGAAACATGTCCTTACATCACATGCCTAAATAGGACACCCACCGAAAGGTAGAAACATGTCCATTACATAGGTTCTAAAATAGAAAAGCAAATTAAATTACATGATATTTAACTAATGAGGTACCCGCCAAGTGGAAACATACCCCCTTACAACATTTGAAAATAAAAGTAAATAACTATTTATCATAAATAAGTCATTCATCAAAGATATTAAACATCAATAGAAAATAAACATCCATCCATGATAAATTAAATAAACCAAGCATTGAACTTAAATAAATTAAAGCCTATAAAATAAGCAAAAGCATAATCAAATATAGAATTAAATAAGGCAAATAAAAAATCTAAATTATAGCTACTGTTTCCATTTAGGGTTCTTTATTTCATGTGTTAGGTTTTTGGAATTTATAGAATTTAGGCTACTGTGATAAAAATGGATTAAAGATTTTATGTTTAAAAGGTTGGTAAAACTCTTTGATTAACCAAATTAATGTTTGGATGGTGAAATCATGAAACTAGGGTTTGAACACTTTAAAATACTTTTGATTTGTGGTTTATGGTTACTCATTGAATTATGTTTTTAAGCTTACTGTGTAAAATTAAACATTTGTGTTTTTATAGTTTTTAAAGTTTTAAAGGATTAGGATTTAGAAAAAATTAGGGTTTAAGGTTTTAGGGGGTTAGGGTTTACTATTTTGAGTTTTGGAATTAAATTAGGGTTTAGTGTTTTAGAATTAAGGTTTCAGTGAATGTTTAAGTTTTTTAGAATTTGGATAAAGCAATTGATAATTTTATGAAAGTAAACAAATGATTTAAGGTTTATATGAATAGAAAAGATGTTTTTAGGATTTGTTGAAAGAAACAGAATCAAATTTTAGTTTTGAAGAAAAACATGTTCAATTAGGGTTTTGAAGTTTTGAAGAAACAAAAATTAATAACTTTAAACTTTTTGGAAAATAAAGCAACGAAATAAAATTTGCAAGGTATTTAGAAACAAAGGAAACTATTTAAGGTATTTAGAAACAAAGATCAGATTATAATATCTTCAAAGATTGAAGATTTGCGTGTGTAATCTTATGGATCAAATCAATAATGAAGCTACTGTAAGAAATAAAAAGAAATTAAAGATTCACACCTTCTGTGTTGGTTCCTCCAAAAAAATTATTTTTTGGATCAGCAAAGACAAAAGCAGTTGCTCCCTTTAATGAATTGTTAATAGCTTTCCTTGTTGCTCTCAAATCCGAAGTCTCAAATTCAAAGTTCCCTTCAAATTTTTATCCCCCCTTTTTCCTCTCGATTTCTTTCTTATTTATAGAAGAATTCTATTATTAATCCTAGTTTCTCACAGCATAAAATATTGAATAAGAAAAGGAAACCTAAACGTAATTTTATTAGGTTTCGGAAAATTTGCGTCGAAAACTTTTGCTGGCAAAAAAAAACTGCTGCGGAAAAATTGCACTAACGAAAAAAATTGCCCCAGGAAAAATTGCGCTAGCAAAAAAGCTGCCGCAGGCGAAATGGGCCTGCGAGCCATTTCGCCCACAGGAAACACCTGCGGGCAAAATGGCCTGACTTTTTTTTTTTAAGCAAATATTACTTACTTTAAAATAACAAAATTTGTTTTGGACTAAAAAAATATATTGGACAACACAAAAATTACTTTGGACTAATTAAAACACAAAAATTATTTTGGACTAAATGAAATATATTGGACCAGACTGGGTCAAAAATTAAGGGTCTACACCAACGAAAGGTAGAAACATATCCTTTACATTGGTCTAAAATATAAAAGCAATTTAAATTACATGATAGTTAACTAATGAGGTACCCACAAATTGGAAACATACCTCTTAGAACATTTGGAAATCAAAAATAAATCGATAAAGGTAAATAACCATTCATCATAAATAAATCATTCACTAAAGATATTAAACATCAATCAAAATATAAACATTTATCCATGATAATTTAAATAAACCAAGCATTGAACTTAAATAAATCAAAGCATATAAAATAAATCAAAGTATATCATGAACTACACAATCAAATAAAATAAGTAAAGATATAAATTGACGTTTACTATTTCCATTTAAAGTTTTTTAATTAATATTTAAGATTTTGGGATTTTAATATATTAAGGTTTATGCTACTGTAAGTTTTAAAGGAATTGAAATGGATTAAAGTTTTATAATTTAAGAGGTTGATAAAGTTCTTTGATTAACCAAAGTAGTGTTTGAGGAGTGAAATCATGAAATTAGGGTTTGGACACTTTAAAACATTAGGTTTATGATTATTAGCTACTGAATTGTTGTTTTTATGCTTACTGTGTTTGAATTTTAATATTTAGGTTTATAAGGTTTTAAGGTTTAAAGGATTAGGGTTTAAAGTTTTAAGGGAGTTAGGATTTAAGAAAACTAGGGTTTAATGTTAGCTAGTTTGAGGTTATTGTCTTGGTTTTAAAGTTGAATTAGGGTTTTTAGTATTTCAGAGAATGTATTTGATTTTAGAATTTGGAAAAACAATTTATAGTTTTATGAAGCTTTATGAAAATAAACAAAATGATTTAAGGTTTATAGAAACAGAAAAGATATATTTTTTTTAGGGTTTTTGGAAAGAAAAGGATTCAATTTAGGGTTTTGAAAAATTGGAAAGCAAATTAGGGTTTTGTTAAATTAATGAAACAAATTAAGGTTTTGAAAAGTTAGAAAGTAGATTAGGGTTTTAAGATTTTGAAGAAACAGAAACAACAATTTAAAGATTTTTGGAAAACATAGAAACGAATTAAGGTTTTTTAAAATCAAAAGAAATAATTGAATGATTGAAGCTACTGTGAAGAAAAAAAGAGATTAGATATTCATACCTTCGTTTGTTGGTTCCACCAAAAATTACTTCTTGATGGCTGCCTTTGATGGATTGATTGTTTGGTTGCTTATTCTTCTCTCAAAAAGTCCGATTAATTTCACTGCCAGAAAGAATTTTTTAAAATCCGATTGATTCAAAGTTTCTCAGTTCCCTCCACTCGATTATCCTCCCAAATTTTCCTCCCTTTCTGTGTGGTTTTTTTAGTCCTTTTTATAGAAGATTTTGATGATTAATGTTAATTGTTCATGGAATCCAACATTAATTAAGAAAAGAAAACCGAAACCAAAATGAATTTGGTTACGAAAAAAATTGCATCGCAAAAATTTTGCTGGCGAAAAAAAATTGCTGTGGGAAAATTTCGCTGGCGAAAAAAAACTGCCGTGGGAATTTGCGGGCTGTGGGAGCGAAATTACCTGCGGGCCATTTCGCCCACAGGAAATTCCTGCGGGCGAAATGGCCTTGGCCATTTCGCACGTAGGGTTTTCCTGCGAGCCATTTCATCCGACCTCTTTTCGGCGATGAAATTTTTCGTCGCCGATTTTTATTTTTATTTATTTGTTTATTATTATTTTATTTTTTATTAATTATAAAAACTAAATACTAAAGCAACTATTATTTAATTAAGATAACACAAAAATTATTTTGGACTAATTAAAATATATTGGACAACACAAAAATTATTTTGGACTTATTAAAATATATTGGATCAGACTGGGTCAAAAATTAAGGGTCTACACACCCTCCAATCCTTCTCTTCCAACTTGCCCTTCAACACTAGGATGGGGCAAATCAACTCTCCTCAATGCCTATACCAAATGTGATCATAAATAATCATTTAGTATCACACTTTAAGGCAATTCCAATATTAAATCATAATTAAACATCATTCAACCAAAAAATCCAAAGTTAAGCCTAACCTCACTTTAACTTTGGAATACCATACTAGGCCGTTCAATTTGGTATTTTAAGTTTATTTATATTATTAAAAATATATTTTAACATGTGTAAAATAATTACATTACAAAAACACACACTTATGACCAGAACTCTAAAATGGCATAACCTTCCCCTATTGAAGGTTTTCAATTCTAACTCAATCCATTTATCATTTCAAGCTTATATTCATCACTTTTATTACAAAAAAAAAAGCATGCTTAAACCAATAAAATCAAACAAATCAACAACTTTAGAAAATCACTTTTCCAAAACCCTAAATCAACACTTCCATTCTCAAACTCAACCAAATCTAATATTTGACTTTAAAATACTTGTTTATGCATCAAAAAAACTCATTTAGAATTAATTTGCATAATTAAATCACATGATTACAAAAATCTAATTCTCCCAAAACCCTAAATTCTCTCTCTTCACCAATCTTTAATCAAACTCAACTATTTCTTCAATCTAACCTTAAAATCATTATTAAATACCCAAAATAACTTCATTCATACCCAAATAGACAATTATAACATACTACTTCAATAACCCAAAATTCACATATTCTTAATTTCATGGAAATTCAAAGAAAAAGTTAGAAAGCTTACTAATTTTGGTGGATATCCTTAAAAATCCACTTGAAATTCTTAAAATCCTTCAATTAAATGAGCTTGGAAGAAACAAAAATCCTCTCTTAGCATCCATGGGGATTTTGGCCTTCAATGGAGAAAGAAGAAGAAGATGAGAAAAATGGCCATTTCTCTTTCCTTCCACTCATTTATAACCATATATATATATATATATATTATTTAAATAATTTAATAATTATTTATTTAATTAATCAAAATCCCAAAATACCTCTTCCATTCAAAAATTATTTATTTTTAAATTAATTTAATAATTTTGAATTTCTAAGATTTAATTATCAAAATACCCTTTTACTTTGACTTTTCCTTTAAAAAGTGTTGACTTTATTGTTGACTTTATGTATTATGTATATTTTTTGTATATTTCACATATACATTCCACTTTTCCCATTTAAAAACCTCCCTTTCATTTAAAACTATTTATTTAATTTACCCAATTATTTTATAATTTATTTTATTAAATTTTAAAAATTAGAAATTTTTAAAAATTTGAGATATTACAAATTTCATATTTAATGTTTAAATATAAAGTCTCAGTCTATTTTAAGTTTAATGTTTAAACTTAAAACAAAACTAGGTTTAATATTTAAACCTAGGTGTAAGGAAATTTTAGGTTTAATGTTCAAACCTAAAGTCTAAGTCCAATTTTAAGTTTATTGTTTTAACTTAAATCCAAACTAGGTTTAGTGTTTAAACCTAAGTTGAAGTCAATTTTTTGTTTGATCTTTAAACCTAAAGTCTAAAATTCAATCAAATTTTCACTTTAATGTTTTAACTTAAAACAAAACTTGATTTAATGTTTAAATCTAGGTCAAAGTCCATTTTATGTTTAATTCTAAACCTAAAGCTTAAGATTCAATCAAATTTTAAGTTTAATATTTAAAATTAAAACAAAACTAGGTTTACTGTTTAAACCTTGATCTAAGTCAAATTTAGGTTTAATGTTTAAACCTAAAGTCTAAGATCCAATCCAATTTTTAGTTTGATGCTTAAACGTAAAGTAAAACCAGTTTTAAAGCTCAAGCCAAGGTTTAAGTCAATTTTATGTTTAATATTAAAAAAAATGTCTAAGTCCAATTTTAAGTCTAATGTTTAAACTTAAAACGAAACTAGGTTTAATATTTAAACATAGATCTAAATAAATTTTAGCTTTAATTTAAAAAGTCTAAGATCCAATCCAAATTTAATTTTAATGCTTAAACGTAATGCAACTCTAGTTTTAATGCTCAAACCAAGGTTTAAGTTAATTTTGGGTTTAATATTTAAACTAAATGTCTAAGTCCAATTTGAAGTTTCATGTTTAAACTTAAAATGAAACTAAGTTTAATATTTAAACATAGATCTAAGTCAATTTTATCTTTAATTAAAAAAAGTCTAAGAGTTGATCCAATTTTAAGTTTTAAGTTTAAACTTGAAACAAAATTAGGTTTAGCGTTTAAGCCTAGTTTTAAGTCAATTTTAGGTTTAATGTTTCAACCTAAAGTCTAAGTTCAATCCAATCTTTAGTTTAATGTTTAAATGTAAAACAAAACTAAGTTTGACATTTAAACCCAAGTTTAAGTCAAAATTATGTTTGATATTTAAGACTAAAGCCTATGATTCAATCCAATTTTAAGTTTAATGATTAAACATAGAAAAAAAAACTAGATTTAATGTTTAGACTTAGGTCTAAGTCAATTTTAGGTTTAATATTTAAAAAATATAATATTTAAATAAGCTTAATTATTTTAAATATTACTCGTACCTTAAATTCCTCGAAATACTAATCTTTGGTTTTTTTAGAGATCGACTTCCAATTAATTCTTACCACTTCTATCTTCTCTTACATTATCTTCCTAATTGTCTATGAGCATGAACGAGATGATTCCAACATCTTACTATAATTAATGAAAAATTTCATTACTTATAACTTACTTATTAAAATTTATTGATCTTAAGAAAAATTTGAAAATGAAAAATTACTTACTCTTATGCTCAAAGTGCAACCTAGATGCAATTGTCAATTTTAGACTACTTTTGAAAATGACAAATTACTTACTCTTATGCTCAAAGCTCATATATGATGCTATTATACTAGCATCATCACCTACCAGCTCTACTTTTGTAGAAGGTATAGTGGAAGTAAATGTAGCTGAAGTTGAAGGTGCAATAAGAGCCGGTGTATCTATTAGTGCCAAAGCATTAGTACCTAATGGAGTGATCTCTATAGCAGATGTTGGGGAGTACTCTCCAAAAGACCTATTCCTAGTGAATCGACTACAAAATTCATCTATCTGGAAAAAGGTGGATGAAACTATTGCCACACAAACAAATGATGAAGTGTCACATATACTAGCCTTTGGTTATCTGATAGATACAAAGGAAGTCTAACTGCCACGACAAGAGAATTCTCACTACTAAAAGTAGTTTGAAACTGTGACTAGGCTTTGACAAGCATTGAATGCTACTGATTTGGTTAGTAAAGGCCATCTCTCCCATATCTTATTTCCAATAGGAAAGCTGATGAAAGAAGGCTATAAATACTTCACCAAATAACATTTATGAAAAACTTTTACATTAATTGAGAGACAATTTCTTGCACTTTGATTTTTTAAGCCTTGTAACTTTGTTTTTTCATTAAGTTTATTGAGTAATTTGGTGTGAGCCATAAAAATAACATTATATAAGTTAGGTTTGAGTTTAAAAACACTAAGTTTAAGTGTGAGCATAGAAAATACTTGTAAGGGTTGTGAGTACTGAAAACACATTATAATAGTTTGATGTGAGCTAGGAATGTAATATCTGTGATCATGGAGAAGTTAAAAAAATATATTTGGAGGTATAGGTATTGTATATACCTAATGTATACCTAGTGTATACATAGTATATACACAATATATATATATTATATGTTGGATATATGTATTTATTATATTATATATAATATATATATGGTATACTTAATGTGTACATAGGGTACACATAATATATATATTAAATATACTATATATACATAATATAAATACATTATATAAACATATACATAAAAGTATATGTAATATATAAGTAACATATATATGATATTTACATATTCATAAAATATATCACATATACAAATTAAGTATAAAGTGGTGTTGAAAAAGTTGATGATGATGATAATAATAATAATAATAATAATAATAACAATAATAATAATAACAATAACAATAACAATAACAATAACAATAACAATAACAATAACAATAATAATAATAATAATAATAATAATAATAATAATAATAATAATAATAATAATAATAATAATAAAGGAAAAGAAAGTCAAAGAAGGAAATAAAGTAATTGGTGGAAATTAAAGGTAGTAAGATATTTAATTACTTAATTAAATAATTCAAAATTAAAGTAATTTTTGGTGATAGTGGAAAATTATGAAATTTTAATAATTAATAAATCATATTATATATATATGGTTAAGAGAAAAGAAAGAAAGTAAAATAAAAAATTAAAATTAAAATTAAAATATTTTTGATAGGAAGAAACTAAAAATGTCTTAATAAATTAATATATACTTAATTATATATATATTCTTGTGGATGAGAAAGAAAGATAGAAAAATAAAAGTCCATTTCTTCTTCTTCTTCTTTATCTTTTTCTCATCACACGTTGTCCACCATAGCGAAAGATAGGATAGCTTTTCTCTTCTTCAATCCATCAAATCTCACAAAGATTCTAAAGGATTTTGGGTAATTTTGAAGAATTTTCAAGCTTTAGGTAAGTTTTCTTTCTTTTTAAGTGAGTTTTCTTCAAAAATAGGATTATGTAAATTTTGGGATTTTGATGGTAATGTTTATAAATGATAATATGGATTATTTTGGTGTTAGTTTGATATATATATAATAATTTTATGGTTAAAAATTGAATATGAGTAGGATTTGATGAAGTTAAGATTTTAGGGCTAATATTTGAAAATTGAAAATTTGAATGAGGTTTTAATAGTTGTTAATATAAATTGCTTTAAAGTTGTATGGATGTATATATAATGAATTTAAGGTTAGAAATTGAATATAATTAAGTTTGGATGAAGTTAAGTTATGGTCATATTATGGGAAATTAGGGTTTTAAGGTAATGCATTGTTTTGATATTATATAGATGTATTATGGATGATTATATAGTTGAATAATGGAAATGAGATTGATATGTTGAAGTTTGAATATGGTAGTAATGGTGAAAATAGTATTTTGGTGAAATATTATGCATAATTGATGTAAATGGTGTATGAATAATTAAAGTGCATTAAAATGAATTTCTAATGCTATGTTGGAATTTTTAATGTGGTGACTTTTTAAGGTTGGAAATGTAATATGAATAAGTTTTAGTGAAGTTCATGTTAATGGTTGCATTATGTGAAATTTGAATATTTGAAAGAGGTTTCCATAATTATGAAAGTGAATTGTTTTAGTGTTATATTAATATATAAGTAATGTTTTTAAGGTTAAATGTTGAAAATGAAATTGGTAGAGTGACGTTTAAATAAAGTAATGAATGGTGAAATTAGAGTATTAATAAGGTTTTGATTAGAATTGAATAAATAATGATAATTTAAAAATCAATGAGCATGTAAATGACTTTAAATGAGTAATGTTGCTTATTATGGAATTATGCATGTGTAGGTTAAAGTGATAAAAGAAATGGAATTGAGAGTTTGTCTTGGGAAAGAGAAAAGATGTTAGTACATATTACTAAATTTTGTGTTTTCATTAAAATAGGAATGGGCATTATGTATGTATAATGCTATTTTTTTAAAATATTGATTTGCATATAATCTATGTGATGTAGCATAGTTATATGAGGGGTATTAAATTGGCAAAAGTTCAATATAGGTTGATATATATATATATATACATATGGTATGATGTCCAAAATGTACATATTTATAACGTGTGAGAAAATGTAGAAAATGAATCACATTGTGAATGCGACTCATTGATATGAAATTTGATGAACGAAAAATACATAAAAGGATAAAAATATAAAAATAAGAAAAATAGATAAAGAATATGAAAATTATGGAAAAAGTGTGGTAGAAGAATAAATATAATGAAAATTGATAAAATATGATGAATGTGCATAATAATGAATTTATAAAGTGTATAAATAATAATTAAATGAATGTGTTGAGATATGATGACAAAATGTATTGGAATGTGTTATATGTGATGTGTAAAGTGATGTTTGTGCAAAATGTGAAATGTGCAAGTTGTGCACTAAAATGTAGAAGTAAGCCATATTTGATTTGAATGTGATGATAGTTTGTTTTACGAGTCAAAATTCATGGGAAAAGAATGTGAAATGTGGATAATAATTATAAAATGAGAAAAAAATATGGAAATTTGATACCTATATGAGACCTATGATAGAGATCATAGTTTGACATGATCACAAGAGATATGAAAAATGTGATAAATGTAGTAGAAATTGTATTTACTAGTCATTTGGTGGTTGTGGCTAGAAAGATGATGAAATATGTTGCAAACATTTGAAATATGGAAATTAATGATGTTTAAATGGTAATGTGGAATGAAATGTGTGTTTGCCTTGTATAGTATCTTATTCTAAAGAATTATTTTTAGCGCTATATAATTTGTCTTCGGGCCAGATACTGGGCGTCACTATTAATTACCTTCGGGTCAGATGCTGGGCATCACTATTATTTGTGTTCAGGCTAGATGTTGGACATCACTATTATTTGCCTTCAGGGATGAACATAAAGGTATCAACAGGGGACAGTTGTGACACTTAGATCCCCGGTGTCCCGATAGACAATGATAATATCTCTGGAACCGAAATATGGTATAGGGTTACTTGGGCCCAATGTTTGTGCGTGTGATATGTTTATATGTATTTGTATATTGTGTAGTGGATAATGGGATATGATATTTGGATTGTAAAATGATTTATGATGTTTATAATATTTATTGAAAAAATATATATGCTGATAGACCTTAGTAGAGTTGGGTTTAAAGATGGTATTGACCTAAGCGGAATTGGGTCATGAAATTGATATTATGTCTTCTGAATTTGATAGTTGATATTGGAGAATAAAAAGATAAACATATGTATATACCTTAGGGATAAAATAAAAGTAAGTATGTGTATTTATAATGTTTATTATTTATAGATATGTACCACTAAGATGTAAAGCTTAGCACGGCTGTATAAATCACGCAGGTAAGAGCGTTGCCAATCAGGGGAACCCAAACTATGGTAGATTCTTGGTGATCTAGACTGCTGCAAAACCAACGATGCCATTTGCATATATGTATATTTATGATTTAAGTATTTTGATTTATGTAAATTAACTTATAACATTTGTGTTAGTTTATAAAGATTTAAGATGACAGTGTGTGTATATACCTATGTCAGTATTTGATTTTAATAGACAAAGTTTAAAATGTTGATATTTTAATTATGTATTAATAAAGTGGCCAGTTTAGAGAATGAAAAGATTTATTAATGTTTCGGAAGTGTAAAATTTTTATGCAGGTTGTGTGCTCATTATTTTGAGATTTATCCAAATTACAGACAAAACTCTGCCGAATGTTTTTCCTAGAGATTTTTCATTAAATTATGTATTTTTAGTTTTTGAATTATTAATGAATATTTTTTTATTTATTAAAGAATATTTAAGTTGTAAAATATTTTCTTGAATTTATAAAATTTGTAAAGACTAAAAACTATAACATTCTCATACTGTATATGCATATATTACATATACCAAGTGTATGTATTATATGTATACATGGTATAAGGGTATTACATTTATTTTGGTATCAGAGTCTAGGTTTGAGATTCTCGACCTAGGTAGATTTTTAAAATAAGAAAGAGAATTTTTAAAATAAAGATTTGAGTTTTAATACATATATATACATTGGCACCTGTGTTGGCTCTGATGTGGCAAAGTTTATTCGATGTAACGAATATAAGTTTAGATAGCGTCTGGGATGCGTAGATCAGAATGGTGCAGCGAAAGTGTCATTTTAGAGATTTAAAATTAAGGATCTTTAAAGTATTCACTTGAAAAATTATGATTTATGTTTGATTCAATTGATGAATAAGTGAATTGAAGGAAACGATTGAGGTTATGAAATAAAAGTTTGAGAGATGAGTATTATAGTTGCTGGAAATTTTTGCTTATATGTTATGAAGTTAGATTATCTGAATTTTTAGACTAATCTAGAGATGTTAAATGAGCTTGAAATTTTAATGAAAAGTGTTTCTCTGTGTTGAATCTAATGTATGAAATTTCATAATTTTTAAAGATGAATTACTATTTAAAAAAAAATAGAAGAATACAGATTGTTGGAGCAGTTCCAGCAACCTAAAATCTATAGAGGTTGAGAAACATATTTAAACACTATAGCAAACCAACCTAGAAAATTCTGAAATTTTACATAAAATATTATATGTATTTTTAAAATATATTTTTAAAATTTCATAAATTTTTATTAAGTTTTGGTACCTAAAACAAATGGGTGAATAACTACTGCCAGCATAATTATCAAAGAAACAGATTTTGTGGGTTTGGAAAACTTAATTTTTAAATATAGTAAATCAACTTATAAAACTCTAAAAGTTTAACTATAAGTCCATATATGTTCCAAGTAAATATGGTTAAGATCTTATAATCTTTTGTGAATATTTGGTGTGAAATAAAAAATGGAAAATTGAGATTGGCATGAAAGTAAGAAAGTCATGCAGATTTGTAGAAGTAAGTCATTAATTAATTAATTTTATGTGACAAATAATTGAAGAAAATCATCAAAATTTACATATGGATTGGTAGTTGTATGAAGAAAGGATGTGGAGTTTTTAATAATTTAGAACAAGGACTTCTAAATTAAAATTAAAGGGAGAATTAGTATATGAAAACAAATATGTTTGTTGTGAAAGTATATTGAGAATTTTTTTCAAGTGATAAATAGTATTGAGTTAGTTAAAATTTACTATGAGTGAATAAAAATTTAAATTTTGTTCCTTATTATGAGCAATTAAAATGTGAATTTATATAAACAGTTTACTAAATTAAATTGAGTTGAGGTTATGTATGCAATCTATATTTGGTTGCACTATTGAGATGTATTCATTAATGTCTCATGTGAAAGTGGATGTTATGAGAAAAGTGATAAAAATATTTTTGGATATTTAAGATGGATGTAAAAATTTAATGATGGATATATAATGATTTCATAATAAATGGATTTAGTTTATTTTATAAACAGTATTTGATTGATTAATCAAGACATGAATCATTTGATTTAAGTAGATAGAATTAATCAAAACATAATGAGTAAATTGTGGGAGTATCTATAATTGATATCATATTAACAAGATAGCAATGAGATCAATTTATTGTATAAGTTTAAAAAGTAAGATTTATATGAGAAAAGATTAACATATGTATATTGATAATTAAATAAGTGCATAGTTGGAGAATAAATAAAAGAGAATTGTACTTGATCAGAGGATTTTACATTAATTGAAAGGGAAAAAATACAATTTGAGAAATGATATAAAAGGTATGATAGATGGAGAAATTATCGATGATTTTAGATAGCGGAGAGAGTACGATAAAGAAGCAAATATGTGAATTAAAGAATTTGAAAGTTAATGACAGAAATGATTTGAAAGGCATGGGTGTGATATTATATTGACATGGTAGAGTATTTTTATTAGAATTAAGAGTTGATGTATACAATACAAATAATTAGTTAATGTTACATAAATACTTGATGATAATGATATGTATTTACCTGTAATTGATTAATAAAGGGAAGTATGGAATTGGAATTTAATTATACTTTTGGAAACTAGAAATTATATGTACATTGGATATAAGTAAGTGAAGAATTAATATTTATTATTGATCTTAACAATGGTAATTATAAAATTTATTAAGAGTATTTGTAAGGGCAAGAGTAAATGATTATTTGGTTACTGATGATGATAAGTTGTGACAAAATTTTGGAAGTTAATTATGCAGGAAGTGGAGATTGATAATTAAATTTAATGGAGTTTGATTACTATAATAAGTAATTTCGATGATGAAATTATTTAAGGGGGAGAAAATTATAATATCCGTGATCTTAGAGAAGCTAAAAAAAATATTTGGAGCAAAGAAAGAAAGAAAGAAAGTAAATATTTGGAGCAAAAATATTTGGAGAAAAATATTTGATTACCCCATTATGGAATTCTAATAATTAATAAATTAATTAATTCTATTATTATACATATATATGGTTAAGAGCAAAGAAAGAAAGTAAAATAAAGAAATTAAAATTAAAATTAAAATGATTTTTGACAGGAAGAAACTAAAAATGTCTTGATAAATTAATAATTACTTAATTAAATATATATATTCTTGTGGATGAGAAAGAAAGAAAAATAAAATTCCATTTCTTCTTCTTCTTCTTCTTTTTCTCATCACACGTTGTCCACCATAGCCAAAGAAAGGAAAGCTTTTCTCTTCTTCAATCCATCAAATTTCACAAAGATCCTAAAAGATTTTTGGTAATTTTGAAGAATTTTCAAGCTTTAGGTAAGTTATCTTTTTTTTTAAGTGAGTTTTCTTGAAATATAGGATTATGTAAATTTTGGAATTTTGATGGTAATGTCTATAATTGATAATATGGATTATTTTGAAGTTAGTTTGATATATATAATGATTTTATGGTTAAAAATTAAATATGAGTAGAATTTGATGAAGTTAAGATTTTAGGGTTAATATGTAAAAATTGGAAATTTGAATGAGGTTTCAATAATTGTTAATATGAAATGTTTTAAAGTTCTATGGATGTATATGTAATAATTTTCTTGTTAGAAATTAAATATGGCTAAGTTTGGATAAAGTTAAGGTTATGGTCATATTATGGGAAGGTAGGGTTTACGAAGAATGTGTTTTTAATTATGGTAATGCATTGTTTTGATATTATAGAGATGTATTATGGATGATTACATAGTTGAATGAAGGAAATGAGATTGATATGTTGATGTTTGAATAAGGTAGTAATGGTAAAAATAGTATTTTGGTGAAATGTTATGCAGAATTGATGTAAATAGTGTATGCATAATTAAAGTGTATTAAAATGAATTTCTAATGCTATGTTGGAATTTGTAATGTGGTGATTTTTAAGGTTGAAAATGTAATATGGATAAGTTTTGGTGAAGTTCATGTTAATGGTTGCATTATGTGAAATTTGAACTTTTGAAAGAGGTTTCCATAATGCGAAAGTTAATTGTTTTAGTGTTATATTAATATATAAGTATTGTTTGTATGGTTAAATGTTAAAAATGAAATTGGGAGAGTGAAGTTTAAATAAAGTAGTGAATGGTGAAATTAGAGTATTAATAAGGTTTTGATGAGAACTGAATAAATAATGGTAATTTAATAATCAATGAGCATATAAGTGACTTTAAATGAGTAACGTTGCTTATTATGGAATTATGCATGTGTAGGCTAAAGTGATAAATGAAATGGAATTGAGAGCTTAGCTTGGGAAAGAGAAAAGAAGTTAGTACATATTACTAAACTTTGTGTTTTCATTAAAATATAAATGGGCATTATGTATATATAATGCTATTTTTTTAAAATACTGATTTACATATAATCTATGCGATGTATCATAGTTATATGAGAGGTATCAAATTGGCAAAAGTTTAATATAGGTTGATATATATATATATGGTAAGATGTCCAAAATGGACATATTTATGACTTGTGAGAAAATGTAGAAAATGAGTAACATTGTGAATGTGACTCAAATATATGAAATTTGATGAACAAAAAATATGAAAAAGGATTATATAAAAATATGAAAAATAGATAAAGAATATGGAAAGTAAGGGAAAATTATGGTAGAAGAATAAATATGATGGAAATTGATAAAAATATAACGAATGTGTATAATAATGAATTTATAATGTGTATAAATAATAAATAAATAAATGTGAGGAGATATGATGATAAAATGTATTGGAATGTGTTATATGTGATATGTAATGCAATGTTTGTGCAAAATGTGAAAAGTGCAAGTTGTGCACTAAAATGTAGAAGTGAGCCACATTTGATTTGAATGTGATGATGATTTATTTTATGAGCCAAAAATATGGAAAAAGAATGTGAAATGTGGATAATAATTATACAATGAGAAAAAATGTGGAAATTTGATACCTATATGAGACCTATGATGGTGATCATAGTTTTATATGATCACAAGAGATATGAAAAATGTGATAAGTTTACTAGAAATATGATTTACTAGTCACATTGTGGTTGTGACTAGAAAGATGATGAAATATGTTGCAAATATTTGAAATATGGAAATTATTGATATTTAAATGGTAATGTGGAATGAATTGTGTGTTTGTCTTGTATAGTATCTTGTTCCATAGAATTGTTTTTGGTGCTATATGATTTGCCTTCGGGCTAGACGCTGGGCACCACTATTACTTTCCTTCAGGCAAGATGTTGGGCATCACTATTATTTGCCTTCGGGCTAGATGCTAGGCGTCACTATTATTTGCCTTTGGGGCAAACACAAAGGTGTCAATAGGGGACGGTTGTGATACTTAGATCCCTAGTGTTGCGATAGCCTATGACAATATCTCTAGAACCAAAATACTATATAGGATTACTTGGGCTCAATGTGTGCGTGTGATATGTTTATGTGTATATGTATATTGTGTAGTGGATAATGGGATATAACGTTTGGATTGTAAAATGATTTATAATGTTTATAATATTTATTGAAGATATATATGTTGATAGACCTTGTAGAGCTGGGTCTAGAGACGGTATTGACCTAAGCAGAATTGGGTAATGAAATTGATATTATGTGTACTGGATTTGATAGTTGAGATTGAAGAATAAAAAGATAAACATATATATATACCTCAGGAATAAAATAAAAAGTAAGAATGTGTATGTATAATGTTTATTATTTATAGATATGTACCACTAAGCTATAAAGCTTAGCGGTTATATAAATCACGCAGGTAAGAGCATTGCCGATCAGTGAAACCCAGACTGTGGTAGATTCCTGGTGATCTAAACTACTACAAAACTAACAATGCCATTTGCATACATGTATATTTATAATTTAAGTTTTTTGTTTTATGTAAATTAACTCATAATATTTGTGTTGGTTTATAAAGATTTAAGATGACAATGTGTATATACCTACGTCAGTATTTGATTTTAATAAATAAAGTTTAATATGTTCAAATTTTAATTATATATTAAATAAATGGTGAGTTCAGAGAATGAATGAAAGTATTAATGTTTTGGAAGTGTAAAATTTTTATGCAGGCTGTGTGCTCATTGTTTTGAGATTTATCCAAATTACAGACAAAACTCTGGCGATTTTTTTCCAGAGATTTTTTATTAAATTATATATTTTTAGTTTTTGAATTATTAATGAATATTTTTATTATTTATTAAAGTATATTTAAGTTGTAAAATATTTTCTTGTATTTATAAAATTTTGTAAGATTGAAAACTGTAACATTCTCATACTGTATATCTGTGTATTATATATACTAGGTGTATGTATTATACGTATATATGGTATAAAGGTATTACAAGAAAAATACCAAGTTAGGATTTAGCTTATAAGAACCCAAAGATTATGGAATACTTAACTTGGTTGTTTAGGAATGGATGTATAGTTTAATCCCCCCAAACCACTATATATCTTTTGTGTGCTTTTTTCTTCTCTAAATCTTTTATACTTCCAACTAATTGCAAAATCTTCCAATTCCTTAAAGAAAACAAATTTACCCCTCGCTCTTGGTGTGTAAAGGGACAACATTTGATTTACCATTTCAACTTTCAATATATCTTTAAAACTCTTTGTCGAACTAAATTTCCCTATTGGATTGGAATTTCTTGTTGTATTAGAATTCCATATGTGATTTCTTGAAAAACTTAGAGTTATATACTTCCTCCTTTCTTCAAAAATGCTTTCTTTGGAATATTCATCAATATATCATTTATTTGTTTAGAACTTTTATTTTATAAATAACAGATTTTAGCTCAATAACATATTTCTTTTAAAATATCTCTAAATACGTCCCTCAAAAACAATATCTCTTAATATATTATCTTATAATACATAAATTTCTATTACTATATTTCAATTTTAACTAGTTAATAAATAAGCGAGTAATAATATATATAAATAAGATAATAATTTTATATATGATTTTATAACTACATAGTCATTTCCATAATTTTTTTATTATTAAATATTTAAAAAGTATATATGTTGCTTTTTTATATTTGTTATTCTATAATCGATATATTTTAACTTAATAGTATTATGTCTAATTGTATTTGTTCTCTTCTCATATATTTTAAAATATTGTTTTATAATACATGAAATTTCTATAATTCTATTTTATTTTAGATTTTTTACTTATGATATACTTATAAAGGCTACTCTTTCTTCTATTGTAGTCTCTTATATCATTTTTCTAAATAAAGTCTTTTTCTCTAGTCGTTGTCTTCATCTTTCCTCTCTATTCAAGTCTACTATAACCCTAGTTTTTTTTTTTATCTTTAAATCAGTTTTCTACATGGTATCAGAGTGCAAGCCTATGAATTTTTTTTTTGGTTGTTTGTTAGTTTTTTTTATGAGTTCATATTTGTCTCAAAGGTTTCTAAGCAATCTTGTTTGAAATCATGTTTTTTAGTAACCCTAAATTTGAGTTTCAATCTATAGTTTTTGACTGTTTTCCTCTATAGATCAATCTTTGATTTGTTCTTTTTACCCTACTCTAGTTACATGCAAAGTCCCTTTTTTTTTTGTCTTTGATCAATCTTTTTGGTAGTTTCTCTACTCAATCATAAGTTTGAGTTTCATCAATACTTTGAGTTCATTTCGCTCGTGGTATTTACAATCGATTAAGTAATCTCTACTCTTTAATTTGAGTTTTCTTTTTGTAAATGATTTTGAACAATAATTTTTCTTTCCTTTTTGTTTAACTCAGAAAATCTATTCCTTTTTTTATAGCATCTCAATTTCATTCAAAAAACTTTGTTCTTTGTGATTGTCACTACAAAACTCACTTTTTTTTTTTACAAAAGCCCTAATTTTGAAGAATGGCTAAAGAAGTAGAAGTTATTATTGCTACACAAACAGATCCACCACTACAAGTTCCTCAACCTCATGGACACACTAATTGTGATTTGTCAAATCCACTTCATTCTTAGAATTTTGATCATTCAGTGTTGATCCTAGTGAGTTCTCTATTGACTGAAATAATTATTTCCTATGGTGTCAGGCAACGAAGATTGCCTTGGGTGCTAAAACTAAGATAGGTTTCATAGATGGACTTTTATCAAGCTGGACAAAAACTCAGATGAGTTTAATCTCTATTCTAGAAAAGGGTTGACTATATGGTCACTTTGTGAATTTTGAATTCTATTACAAAAGAACTGGTTGATGCAGTTCTATACATTGAGAGTGCTTAGCAGTTGTGGAATAAGTTAGGAAATATGTTTGGAGAGAGTAACAGACTCTTAATATATAAAATATAGAAAGAAATTAGTTCAATTTCTCAAGAAAAGTTAACTAACTATTAGGATATTACACAAAACTTAAAATATTATGGGGTGAGTAAAATTGTTTGGTGAATGTTCTAGTTTGTGCTTGTAGAATTGGTATAGAGAATGTTGATCTAACCATCCTTAGCAGACTCATGCAATTTCTCATGGGTCTTAATGATTAATATGGTCATGTATGAAATCAAATCCTTTTATTGGAACTATGACTGTAAATCAGTCAAGCTAATCAGGCTTAGTTTAGATCTTTACTTGATAAAAGCCCGTTCATGATCAAGCACATTTAAAAACAAATCAAGTTCAAGCTGCTTGTTTATTAAATGAGTCAAACCCAATATCAAATATACTTAACTCATCAGGTGCATGAGCTGGCTCATTTAAGAAACTCGCGAGCTAAGCTTACAAGCTAGCTTATATATTAGACTCGTTAATAAACGCGGTAATTAGCTCATTTAATATTCAAATATATTAATTTATTAATTAATTCAATTTATACAATTTATTATTATAATTATATGTTATAAATAAATTAAATAATATAAAAAAATATTTTTTTATACCACATAATCAATAATTATTCAATAAATAAATTTTATATGAAATTATATCATAATATAATAACAAAATTGGATAATATAAAAAATAATTTTGAAATTATATGTCATATATTATATATAATGGATATAAAGTTTTAAATTTTTTATTCTAATTATTTTACTAAAATTATTAGTAATATATAATAGCTATAAAGTTTTAAATTTTTTATCCTAATTATTTTTATTAAAATTATTAGTAATGCTATTTATTAAACTTGTGTTTTAATTGATATTTATTAGTTTATATTCTAAAACAAAAATAATATTATATTTTAATTATGTAACACTCTTATACCCTGTATATGTACAATATATATATCTCAATATGTAGAATACATATATAGAATAAAAGAACATCATAATAAAAAACTACATGAAACTCATATTCTTGATTATTAAAATATTTATACCTTTCAAAGACTAATTTAATAAGTAAATACATTAATATTTAATAATTCAATAAATCTTTAAAAGAAAATCTCTGAAAAAATTCATCAAAATTTTATTTGTAATTTTAGTAAATCCCAAAATTAACAACTCACAATATGCATTGAAAATTTACACTCCCAAATCATATTTCATTCAAATCTCCTTCTTCCATAATCTACATTCAAAACATTTCATTATGTAAAAAATAAAACATTTCTTCATTAATTCACATCTAAAAGTTTCGTAATTAAAATAATACCCATCTCAAGGATAAATACATATGTTGTGTTTCAAAATTGTTCAACATCAAAGTACAGAGTAACACAATTTATATATGAATGCAACACAGTCAAGGTTGGTCTTGTGGCACTCACAACTCTAAGTCTTAATCTCAATCCAAATCACCCTAATATGCACTTCTAATCACCTATGCGATACATCTTGTCGTGCTAAAGTTTATAGCTTAGTGGTACGTACTTTAATAACATTAAAGAATTTTAAATTCAATGCATATTTCTATGCCACACAGCTTCTCATGCCAACATCATATAACAACCCATATTTAAAATATTCTTTATTTTGTAATATTTTCCAATATCAATAGTCACAATCAAATATATTAGAATTTGCAACATCTGTTATACAAAATATATTTATATAACACACTCATTATAATAAACATCCCATCACATAATTCTCATAAACTTAACAAAACAACACATGTTGGGCCTAACAATTCTCTATACAAATATCAAGTTTCAGAACAATTGATTCGATATATCACAACATCAGTTTCATGACTCAACTTAGCTCGGGTCAAGGCCTAACACTGCTCAGTCTTCGATTCAATCTCAACTCATGACCTAGCTCTGCTCAAGTCAAACTCATTCTCAAGACCTGACTCTGCTCAGATCTATCAATATATACCACACCAATATCAATTTTTTAGAATAAGTAATTTTGCAAAGTAAACATACACATCAACACTATACCTTTTCCACTTAATTATCAATTCTCATTATCATTCCCATATTTTCATAGTTTCACATTTTACCGTGATCAAATCTTTTCATGATCACCTCACATTGTATCCCATATACCATTTCTTAATCATATCACATAGTCATGAGTCATATTCGCAATGAGACTCATTTTCACATTTTAGCATTTTTCACAAGCATATACATATTACACATCATGTTACATTTCACATTTCATCTCATTGTCATATTTTCATCCCATTTCTCATTTCTCATAATTTTCACATTTTATTTACATACTTAGTTATTTTCCATTTTTTCTTTCTTATTACTTATCATATTGTTAACTCCGCCTATACATGAGTTTCTTGTGTATAGCAGGTCCCAAGCCCAGGTAAAGGAGGAGGGTTGTGATAGGTGGCAGCCACCGTAAAACTTTTGTCACATCTCATGATATGGATTCTAATAATAATATCGTTAGGGAGTTCCCTACTTGTGACGAGCTACATCGGAGCCCGGGTGTAGTGAAGATTAAGCAAGGGTGTAGGGCGTTCCCCGAATGAGACACTCCATGTCGGCACCCGGATGTGGTGCATAATAAACAAGGGTTCTCACATCATGGACAGGTGTGGGTAAAGAAGTTAGTCCAAAATACGAATAAAAAGAGTAATACAAGAGATATAAGTTTAGATAATGGTAAAAGATTTTATAGGAAGAAGCATAAGAAAGAACAATTAGGGAGTAAGATTAGAATAGGAACTTGGAATATTTGATCTCTTATAGGTAAACTGAGAGAACTTGTTGATACTATGGAGAGAAGGAGAATTAGTATTGCTTGTATTCAAGAGACTAAATGGGTTGGAGGGAAAAGTAAAGAAGTTGAGAATATTGGGTATAAAGTGTGGTATACAGGTACAGATAGAAGTAAAAACGGAGTAGGTATAATTTTGGATTGGAACCTAAAGGAGACGGTTGTATTAGTGAAAAGAGTAAGCGATAGGATTATTTCAATTAAACTTATGCTCCAAAATGAGACCATCAACATAGTTAGTGTATATGCCCCTCAAGTTGGATTGGATGGGGAGAGCAAGCAAAATTTTTGGGATGATATGGATGAACTTATGCGAGGGATTCAAAATGATGAAAATATTTTTATAGGAGGAGACTTAAATGGACATGTAGGAAAAGACAGAGTAGGTTTTGAGGAGGTACATGGAGGGTATGGTTTTGGAATTAGAAATGAAGAAGGTAAGAGTATCCTTGATTTTGCTTTAGCCTATGGTTTGATTCTGGCAAATACATATTTTATAAAAAGGGAATCACATCTAGTGACCTTTAAAATTGGGCAAAATATAAGTCAGATTGACTTCATATGTAATATCCCAATGTGTGCCCTAGAAGTTTGGATACAATTGTTGTTTGTTTGAATTATGTGTATATGTTATGTTGATAAGAAAAGAAATTGAAAAGAGAATGTTTAGGTATTGTTTAAAAAGGAAAATAATGTGTAGAGAGAAAGTGTATATGTTGGGTATATGGTAATATATATAACATATATGTTGGTCAAAATGAGGAGTCAAGGGAAGAAGATATTTTATTTGTGATATGTGAAATTACTTAAATGGGCATATAAGTGAAAATAAGTTAAGTTAAATGGATGAAGGGCATTTAGGTAATTGCTTTGTTAGAATTGCTTGGTGGAGATTTAAAGAAGAAGAAAAGTTTGACTTGTCTTCATTTTCTTTTCTTTGCTTGGTGTGGCCGGCTACCAAAGGAAGAAGAGAGCAAGAGAGGTGCTTTGATTTCTAAAATCAAATTGAAGGAAGAATCAAAGGATTAAGTTGGAGATTTGTGGAATTTCCTCAATTTTGGTAAGTACTCTCTTATTTTCCTTTGTTATTTTGAAGTTGTGTTTGAAGTGAGTTATGATTTGTTGATATTATGATTTGGTGTGTTTGAGATGTGTTTATAAGTGTTGAAATTGAGTGTAAGTTAAAAAGATTGAATTGGTGTTGGTTTTGGTTTGAAGATGGTAAGTTAAGTGGATGTTGATATTGAAAGAATAAGAGTGATGTTGATTTTAGGGTTTTGAAATGGTAAGTGATTAAATGTATTATTGATGTATTGTTAAGGTGAATATTGTGATGAACTTGTAAAATAAATGTTAATAACATTGATTATATCCATTTGAATAAGGTTAAGTTGTGTATAATGTGATTTAATGCAATCAAGGAGGCTTGGCCGTGTTTGGTTTTGAATTTGTTGGGAGACATGGCCAAATCTAAAGGAGAGACATGGCCAATCTATGGGAGACACGGCCAAGTTAGAGGAGACACGGCCGTGTTGGGTCATTTTTGGAGAGACACGGCCACTGGCTCAGCCGTGTCCCTTGCCCGTGTCTGCTACTGGATTTTTGGTGTTGAGAGACACGGCCACAAGCTTGGCCGTGTCTCTCAAAGGTGTTGGCTACTGTGATTGTTCTTTGCCTTTCTCACATTGTTTTGATTCTTCAAAGGTCTTCTTGCACCTAAACATAAAAATAAACACTCTAAACACATTTAATACAAAGAATGATCTAAACAAATATATGTGGAAGACTCTAAATCTATGAATAATGTTATATTGTGTATAATGTAGGACACAATGTGAGTAATGATGATGCATATGATACTATATGAACAACGTTATGTTTTATACATTGTGAATCTTGTGAATGGTAATGTGTTATATGAATAATGTATTTTGTAATGTTATATCAATGATGCTATATGTAAAATGTGAAGGATATGATGGGGTAATTGATTAGGTATACTATGAAATATTATAATATGAATTGAGACATGACATGATGTGAAGCCATTGTGATTGGCTATGATAACTCAAATGTGATGTGAAGCCATTGTGATTGGCTATGATAACTCAAATGTAATGTGAAGCCATTGTGATTGGCTATAATGATTCAATTGAGAATGAAATTGCTAAATGAATTGTGTGGCTAATGTGTTATTCCATTTTCAGAGTTTGTTGTTGGTGGCATGCCTAATATTGGTAACAATCTCTTGAAGTTAGGTTGGATTTGATCCTTGAAGCCTAATTGAGATGTTACAACCCTTGAAGCTAGGTTGAGTTGGTTCTTGAAGCCAAGTTGGGTTGATACTTAGCATGCTTTGTTCCCCTTGAAGCTTGGTTGAACCTAATCCTTGAAGCCTAGTTGGGTTTATGATAATGATAAATGTGATAACAAAACCAAAGCATTAACTCTGAAAATTGAATGGCATATTAGTGTGTTTTGGGCCCATGCTTGTCTTTGTTTAATGTAATTCATGATTGGTGAATTATGAATGGTATAATGTTTGCCTTTGTTGGAAATGTAATTCATGATTGGTGAATTATGAATGATATAATGTTTGCCTTTGTTGGAAATGTGATTTATGATTGGTGAATTGTGAATGGTATAATGTTTGCCTTTGTTGGAAATGTGATTCATGATTGGTGAATTGTGAATAAAATAATGATATGAAGTATGATATGTAATATGTATATTGATATAATGATTGTGAGTATTAGTGATGGATTGTGGTTGGTGTTAATGATATGTATATATGTATATATAATATATGAGATTAGTAGAGATATATGAAAAGTGTAACTAAAAAGGGAAACCATGATAAGAAACTAATGGTATATGGAATTTGATATATCATTATATATTAGAACTTCTATAATGTATGTTTATATTATTTATTTGTACTACTAAGCTCTCGGGCTTAGCGCGGATGTGTAATCGCGCAGGTGACTAGGTGGAAGATATGAAGTCTTTCGTTATGCCACGAGAAGAGTAAGAGTTTATCGAGACCAACTAGAGGGTGATGCATACAAGTATAATTTTTAATTATGATGTATTTCTGACAAGAGTGTATTTATATGTATAAATGAAGTTTTGATAAAGATAAGATTCTTATATATAGGTAAGATCATTAAAAGTATAATGATTTTGTAAATGCTCTTTAAATTAATTTATTATGGTTTAAACTCTGTTAAAGGTTTTTAAATTGTAACGAAAAGTGACATCCTTATACTTTATATACTTACTATATGTATACCCGGTATATGTATAGTACTTATATGGGGTATCGGGGTGTTACATCATACTCACAAGAAAAGCCAATCGAACTCGATGCAAGGATTGTAAGGTTATTCCAGGTGAAGCTTTGGCCACTCAACATAGGTTAGTGGTTTTGGATATCAAGTTTAAGAGGTTGACTAGTAGGCCAAGGAGGAACAATAGTACTAAGATTAGGTGGTGGACTTTACAAGGTGAAAAACAGTTGTTGTTCAAGGTTAAGTTGGTCAAAGCTGGACGGTGGGAGGACAATGTGAGAATGTCATCAAATGATATGCGGATATGCATGTCTACAACAATTAGAGGAGTAGCTAGAAAGATTCTTGGAGAATCTAAAGGGTGTGGACATCCCTCGAAGGAGTCTTGGTGGTGGAATGAGGAAGTGCAAAAAGCATTAAGAAGTAAAAGGGAATGCTATAAGAGTTAATAACAATGATAATTTTGAGCAGTACAAATAAGCAAAAAAAGATGTTAAAAAGGCAGTTAGTTAAGCAAGAGCACAATCTTTAGAGAGTTTGTATAAGGAACTTGGAACAAAGGAAGGAGAAAAGCTATCTATAAATTGGCTAAGATAAGAGAAAAGAAATATTGTGATTTAAACCAAGTTAAGTGCATTAAAAATAAAGAGAATAAGGTTCTGGTTTAAGAAGAGGATATTAAGGAATGATGGAGAAGCTATTTTAAGGAACTTCTTAATGGTAACCATAGTGATAACATCGAGGGTTTAGAAGTTAGGCTGGAGAAAAATGTGAAATATACTAGACGGATTAGATTTTCGGAAGTTAAAGAAGCTTTGAAGAGGATGAAAGTTGGTAAAGCCTGTGGACTAGATGAGATACCAATTGAGGTTTGGAAATGTTTGGGAGATACAGGAGTTACATGGTTGACATCTTTATTCAATAAGATCTTAAGTACAAAGAAAATGCCTAATGAATGGAGACAAAGTAAATTGATACCTATTTTTAAGAATAAAGGAGATATTCGGAATTGCTCAAATTATAGAGGTATAAAGCTTATGAGCCACACTATGAAATTATGGGAAAGAGTTGTGGAACACCGTTTGAGGTTAGATACTTGTATCTCCTCAAATCAGTTTGGCTTTATGCCTGGTCGATCAACTATGGAAGCTATTTTTCTTATAAGAGATTTGATGGAAAAGTATAGAGAGATGAAGAAGGACTTACATATGGTTTTTATTGACTTGGAAAAGGTGTATGATAAAGTCCCTATAGAAGTTTTATGATGGATCCTAAACTGTAGAGGAATATCTGTACGATATATCCAAGTCTTAAAGGATATGTATGAGGGAGCTACCACCAGTGTCCGCACCGTGGGAGGGGATACTAAGGATTTTTTCATTTCTATTGGCTTATACCAAGGTTCAGCTTTGAGCCCTTATCTTTTTTCCTTGGCCATGGATAAGCTAACAAGACATATACAGGATGACATCCCTTGGTGTATGATGTTTGCTGATGATATTGTATTAATAGATGAGACTCAAGCAGGGGTAAGTCAAAAGTTGGAGTTATGGAGAAGCATTTTGGAATCTAAGGGTTTTAAGCTAAGTAGGACTAAGACTGAGTATATGCATTGTAGATTTAATAGCAAGAATAGAGAAAGAGGCAAAATTATTTTAGACGGAGTAGCAGTGCCTCATAGTACTTATTTTAGATACCTTGGCTCTATTCTTCAAGAAGATGGGGGTTGTGAAGAAGATGTAAATCATAGGATTAAAGCTAGTTGGATGAAGTGGAGGGGTGCTACATAAGTTCTATGTGATCGAAAGATGCCAATTAAATTAAAAGGAAAATTTTACCGCACCGTAATACGGCCTGTGATGATATATGGTAGTGAGTGTTGGGCAGTAAAAGAACAACACATGAGTAAAATGCATGTTGTGGAAATGAGAATGATAAGATGGATGTGTGGTCATACTAGGATGGATAGAATCTGCAATGAGTGCATTAGAGAAAAAGTGGGGATAGCACCTATTGAGGATAAGATAAAAGAGCATAGATTGAGATGGTCTGGCCATGTGAAACGAAGACCTAGCAATGCGCCGGTTAGAAAAATCGAACAATTTAGAGTAGATATAGCTAAGAGAGGTAGAGGTAGACCTAAACTGACTTGGTCAAAGGTGGTCTAAAATGATCTTATGATGTAATATCCCATATTATACCCTAAAAGTGTTGGGGTTATTGTTGTTTTTGGATTCAATGTGTGTATTGAAGGGAAAGTGAAGAGAAGATGTAGGAAAAATAAATGCAAAATATATGACATATATATATACCCACATATACATCACATATACATGATGTATAAAATGGTGTAGGAAAAGTGTGTTGTATATATATATATATTTGTATAATTAATGAATAATAATAATGATGATAAGGACAAAAAGAGAAAAAGATGAAGAAAGTCAAAAGGAATTGTGTGTGTGGTGGAGATTTAAGTGTCCTAATGTTATTATTATTATTATTATTATTATTATTGTTATTATTATTATTATTATTATTATTATTATTATTATATATTGGATAAGAACGAAGAAAGAAGATTCATTCTTCTTCTTCTTCGTTTTCTTCTTAGTGCACGAGAGAGAGAGAGAGAGAGAGAGAGAAGCTAGAGAGAGAAAGATGATTTTGCTTCAATTTACACCAAAGACTAAAGGAGATCAAGAGATTTGCAAGTGGAGTTGAAGATTTGGCAAGCTATTCATGTAAGTACTCATTTCTTGAAGTTAATTTTTGTGATTATATATATATGTAAGTTTTCATCTTCTTGTTTTGATTTCTCTTGATTGAGGTTATGTTTGAGATAAGTGGTTTGTGAGATGATGATAATGAAAGATTGAAGTGTGTAAAGGTGTTAACTTGGTATTTAAGTGATGATAAGTTGGGGAAATTGTGAGGGTGATGATGAATGGTTGAATTAGGGTTTTGAATAAATGAATTGGTACTTTGAGTAATTGATTATAGTGATGTATATATATTTTGTTAGTATGATGCTATAATGAAGTTATATAAATATTAAGGTGATAGAAAATTGATAAATACAACAAAGATGATGATTAAAAGTGTTGTGATGTGAATTTTGAAGGGCTTGGATGAGTTTTGAAGTATTTGGTTTTTGAATCATTGAAGAACACGGCCAAGTTGTGAGAGACACGGCCAAGTTAGGGCAAACTTGGCCGTGTTGGATGAGTTTTGGAGAGACACGGCCACTGGCTTGGCCGTGTCCCTTGACTGTGTTTGCCACTGCCTAGTTTATATTGAGAGACACGGCCGTGTTCCTTGCTCGTGTCTGCCACTGGATTTTTGGATTGAGAGACACGGCCACAAGCTTGGCCGTGTCCTGTGCCCGTGTTTGCTACTGAAATGTTGAATTGGGAGACACGGCCACAAGCTTGGCCGTGTCCTTTAAGGGTATTTGCTATTTGTGTTTGTTATTTGTTCTTCTTACATTGTTGAATCTTCAAAGGGTCTTTTGTACCTAGACACATTTAAAACAATAATGATTCAACCAAATGGATATGGAAGATTCTAAATCTAGGAATAATGGGAATGGTTATGTATATATTAATGATGATATAGGAAATGTGGGAAATATAATAATCATTGAAAAAGTATGTGCAATGCCATTGATTATATATATTTGAGTAATGAATTGATTAACATGATTTGGTGATAATGATGATGCATATGAACAATGTATTGTTTTATGCATTGTGAATCTTGTGAATTGCAATGATGCTATAGATATATTATGAAGAATATGATAAAGTAATTGCTTATATACAATTGAATAATGAAATATTATGATATGATTTGAGATATAATATGATGTGAGGTCATTGTTAATAACTATGATGATTCAAATGTGATATGAAGCCATTGTTATTGGCTATGATTACTCAAATGAAATGTGATGCCATTGTTATTGGCTATGAGAATTCAATTGAGAATGAAATTGATAAATGAATTGTATAGCTAATGTGTTATTCCATTTTCAGAGTTTGTTGTTGGTGGCATGCCTAATAAGTGTAACAATCTCTTGAAGTTAGGTTGGATTGAATCCTTGAAGCCTAATTGAGATGTTACCACCCTTGAAGCTAGGTTGGGTTGGTTCTTGAAGCCAAGTTGGGTTGAAGCTTAGCATGCTTTGCTCCCCTTGAAGCTTGGTTGAATCTAATCCTTGAAGCCTAGTTGGGTCTATGATATTGATAAATGAGATAAATAAACCAAAACATTACTCTGAAAATTGAATGGCATATTAGTGTGTCTTGGGCCCATGCTTGTCTTTGTGTAATGTGAGTCATGAATGGTAACATGATTGATAAATAAGATATATGGAAACAATGTTGAAACAAATGAATAATGAGATCAATGAATGCTTTTGATGGAAATTTGTTTCAAGATTAATGAATTGTGAATAAAGTGATGTTATGAAGTATGAGTTTGTAATATATGTATTGATTTTGTTGAGATATGAGGTTATGGAATTGTTGTATCATGTGTAACATGTTTGTGAATGTGGAATTTGTGAGAATTGTTCTTATAAAGGTTTGAATGGTGTTTTGTTGTAATAATATATATATATATATGTGTGTATATGAAATAGAAAGGGTAAGTATTGTGTTGTGAATATGCTATGTAGTGATGTATTTAATTTATGAGATTAGTGGCAATATATGAAGAATCCATTAAGAAAGGAAAACGTAGTGAGAGAATAATAAAACATGATGCTAAAATTATAAGGTATGATTATTTTGTAATGTATACTTTATTATTTATTTGTACTACTAAGCTCTCAGGCTTAGCGCGGTTGTGTAATCGCGCAGGTATTTATGCGGATGATCTGGATGCCTAGCTGCTATGCCACGAGAAAGGTATGAGTGTCTCGAGACCAACTAGAAGGTGATGCATACATATGTAATATTATTATGTTGTATTTTTTTGATAAGAATAATGACTTTTGTAAATGTTCTTTAAATTAATATAATATTTCTTGAAATTGGTTACAGGTTTTTAAATTGAAACAAAAAGTGACATTCTTATACTTTATATACGTATTGTATATATATACTAGATATATGTACAGTACTTATATAGGGTATGGGGGTGTTACATATGATGTTACATCTATCAAAAGAGATAACCTTAAATCGTATTGAGTGGAAAAGAAGAATCCATATAGCCGACCCCAATTGACTTGGGATTAAGTCTTTGTTGTTGTTGTTGTTGTTGTTGTTGTATTACTTATCATATTTTTCATTCTCATCTTTTCAATTCATTTTTATCATATTTCACACTTTTAATCATATTTTATCTTTTCCCATAATATTTCCATAATGCACATAACAATATCATTTCTCACACCAATTTCAACTACTTATTTAATTATACATGAAATCATTTTAAAGAATGTTTTCAATCTTTAAAGAATGCCCACATGTATAATGTCATGCACAAACAATTAAATTTTATGTTATTAAAGTAAGAATCAACCTTGTATAACTTTAGAATCAAGCCAAAACCTCCCTCCAAGCCTTACTTCTCCAATGTCCTTCCTCTCTTTGATTTTACAATTTCATCTTACTTAATATTAAACTAAATTATAAGTGAAAATATACCATTAGAATCACATTCCAAGTCATTTTAATCAACCAAACATCAATTATACCCTTACTACCTAATTCCACCAAAAACCCTAATTCGCTACTACTTCATTCAAACTTCCTAAAAACCCAATCATTTTCACCAACCAACCTTAAAACCATTACATATATATTAAATTAACTTCATAACAATCCATATTAACAATTATTGAAACCTCATTCAAAATTCCAAATTTCACATATTCTACCATAAACCCTAATTTAACAATTCAAGCTTACTTCAATCATTTAATCTCAAATTCATCATAAACACATCCCAATATCATCTTTCTCAATTAAAAAACATTTTCTCTCTAACCATTTTTAACATAATCTTAAAATTAAATAAAAATAAGCTTAAAAGAAGAATACTTACTTGATTCCTTATTTAATCTTCAAAATCTACTTAAATTACTTAGATTTTTTTTTTTTATGAAATTTGGTGCGTTTAAGAAAAAAGAATTTATCTCCCCTCTCTCTCTAAAATTAGCTATGGTGGAAGAAGAAGAAGAAGAAGAAGTTGATTTGTTTTACTTTCTTTCTTCTTTCCCAACCATAAATATTATATATATAATTAATTACTTAATTAATTATTATACAAATATTATTTACTTTATCTTTATTAATTTACCATCCATAAATATCCACTTACTTTTTGACCTTTTCTTTTCATTTTCTTTTTTTTCTTTTTTTTTTCTTTTCCCACATTTTTTATGCTCCCTTTTTTTAATTTATTTACTGATTTATTATCTTCCAATCATATATAAAATATACAAATATATCATATTTACTTTATTTATATGTTATATATATCTTGTGTATATATATATGTCATGTATATCTTATGTATATATCATGTATACAATGTATATATTTTTTGTATATATTATGCTCATATATTGTATTTTTCTCTTTCAACATATTAATTAAACCTCCATAATAATTATTTAATTATATCTAAAAATGAGGGTATCACATATTAAGTTCTAATTTTATTATTTTTGTATCAAATAATCATAACCATTAAGGCATATAAAAAAATATATTTTTGTATACATACTAGTATATTATATTTATTAATTTTATTGTTTGTCCTATCTTTTAAGAACTTATAGTTTAATTATATTTATAAGTACTATATCTCTTATATGATATGACTAATTATGCATTATGAGTATAATAATATTATATAGTTGTTAATTAATAGTTACTAATTTTGAACAAACTTTTAATAAATAAATATAAATGAATATTCATATAATATTAAATTTAATATATTTTAATAACAATAAAAAAACATTCATGAAAAAATTTCAATTAATAAATTTTATATTAAACTATATTTTAAAATAACAATAAAATTGAATAACATAAAAATATTTTTGAAGTTAAAACTCTGCCAAATTAATTTTTGACTCACCAAAATTCAATTAATCTCATTATTTATTTTATTTGTTCAAATTAATTACCATCACCATATTTTTTTTTATTTCATTAATTGCATAATCAATCTTTAAATTGATCAAGTAGAGTTACGAAGTGGCAAAGCTCTTCAATCATTTGTTAAGAGGAAATGATCACCCAAGGTATTTGTTTCTTCACTTCATCCATTTCCATTCGGTAATTAAAATTTTCAAACTAAAATTTTAATGTCTTTACAAATAAACATTTTCTCTTTGGTTGGATTTCTCCTTTATCATGTATAAAGGTTCCTCACCCTTTAAATTAGGAAACCCTTAAATAACAAGTAGCATCCACTTGACAACCTTCATTAGGTATGATGAGGGATAGTAAAATCATCCAACCCGCGGTGAATCTCAATCCTTTTGAGGTGTAACAGACATTTACGTATTTCTAGACCTATGACATGTGGTTTGGTATATAGCTGTCATAGTGTGATGGGGACCATTTGGACCAATCTACCCTCTGCAATAAAAGGCCATAGACCCTACCCTTAGGTGGTATGCACCATAATCCTCTATCATCCTCATGAAATTATTTTCATTCATACATACATGCATATATTTCATCCATACCATCCCTATAATATTATGGTACAATTCCTTAAAAATTGAAGCTATGGCCTCAAACCATAATTAACAATGATTTACCTTCATAACTTGATTTATCCAAATGATAAAAATCATAAACCTTGTCCAATATGCTTGGGCCTAGGCCACGCCAACTTGGTCCACCTTGAAATAAAAGCTGCAATAACATAGTTACCCAAAAATAAGATTAAGGCCGCACTGACCTAACCTTTTCCTCAAAATTGAGCATCAACTTGACCCATCCTAAAAATCAAGTTGCACTAACCTCATCAAAATATGAGCCCTAATCTTAAGCTACATTTCCTAAACCATTAACAATCAACCTTTTTTAGCAAATCTAAAAAGGAAAATTCTTTTTCAAAAAGGAAAAAGAGAGAAACATTGAATTGAACAATGTGGATCACCCAAAATTTTAAATTCCACATCATAATAAACCTTCTCTTTTTTTTTTCAAAGGTCAAACACATATCTATAGGCACATGAGTAAAGAAATTACTTGTAAAATATGAAAAAGACATGACAAACCTCTAAGAGATCATTTTGGCCAATGTCCAAAGCATGATTGATCAAGCATTCACCTAGTGTTGTGCATCACAATATGTAGCCTTATCCGAGCCACTAACCCTGCCTTCTTTTTTCTCTTCAAAGCTACCCATGACTCAGCCAACTAATTCTCTTGATATGCAAGCTTCTATTGAGACTATCCTCAAGAGGTAGGAGGAGAGCTTCAAGAACATATTTGTCAGCCAGCAAACTAATTTCAATAAGACATTGCTTGATTCCCTTAGTGCATAGTGCAACTCCATCATGATTGAGATTTAGAATATGCTGCATAGAAAAAAATTGGACACTGGTTCATCTTCACTCAGCTTACACCTATTATTGACCTCACCTAGCAAGGGATGACTATAAAGCTCCCAAAGGTTCCTACACATAGCTCTCCCTACAAATACTTTTTAAAAAGGAGATCACCTTGAAACCTGCCTTCTCATGGAGAAATTAGAAACAATGGAGAAGCGGATTGAGAACTTCAAGCATAAGGATGAAACTTTTGATCTTGACTCTCTGACTCTGTATCCTAAGGCACATTTACCACTCAAGTTCAAAATGCATGAGATGGATAATTTTGATGGGACCACTTGGCCTAAGACTCACCTTAAAATATATGTAGGGGCCCACAAACCTATGGGACTCAATGACGATATCCTTACTTAATTACTCTAGAGGTCTCTCACTAGTGTTGCTGTTAGATAGTTTATGGACTTAGACAAGAAAAAATTCCAAATTTGAGAAGATATCTGCAATGCCTTCACTAAATAATACCACTACAACATTAATGTGGACATCATAAGGATCTTAAAATAACTAAGAAAGGTCAAAAGGAATCTTCTCCTCATTCCATACAAGGTGGAGAGGAAAAGCAACACAAATGGTTAACTGCCCTTCAGAATAAGAGTAAATTGACATCATTGTCAAGAACCTGATGTCTGCTTACCAAACTCACCTCTAGATACAGTACTTGCCTTCCTTTAAGGCTCTTATTTTCACTACTACCAAGATTGAAGATATGATACATTCAGGCCAAATTAAGGATGGGACAACCTCTTCCTCTCAATTCAGAAAGACACAAACTATAGTGGCCCTCAGACTACCAATCTGAAGAGTGGTGAGGTAAAAAGCATCACACCATAGCCCCAACTCAATTTGGAAAGGAGCCAATAGTAGGTATTCACATATATGGGCACTCCTCTCAGCTTGGTATATAAGAAGGCCTTGGATGCTTAACCAATTAAACCACTGGATCCCAAGCCTGCACCTAACCCACTCCCTAGGAAATGGAATGTTAATGAATACTATGAGTACCATCAAGGTACGGGCCATAAGATTGATGTATGCAGAAACCTAAGGCACTAAACTCAAGCTCTAGTTGATAATTGGGCCATCTTGCCCCCCCAAGTGATATAATATCAACATCAATGAAACATCCCTAATTTTAATATACCCTAAATTTTAATAATACAAACGGATAATTAAATATACTAAAAGAGATATAAAGATATATAATAATAATAATAATAATAATGTTAAATATAAGTAAAAGAAAATAGGGAAGAAAGAAAGCTAAATAGTGTGAGAAAGAAAGAGATATACATAATATATACACATGATATACACACACATATACACTTCAAAAATGGGTTGCATATAAAAAACATGGGAAAGGAAAATAAAAAAATAATATAAAAAGATAAGGAAGAAAGAAGAAAAGTTAAACTTTTCTTCTTCTTTTTCTCATCTTAAAAAAACTCTTAATTTTACAACTCAAATTTTCACCAAAAATATAAATGATTCAAGTGGATTTTGAAGATTAATAAAAAATTTAAGTAATATTTTCTCTTTAAAGCTTGTTGTTCTTTGAATTTTAGATTATGTAACTATATGGTTAGAGAGAGAAATTGGTTTATATTGAGAAAGAAGATGGTTATGAAGTGATTGTGGTGTTTATTTGTTGAATTTGATATTAAATGATTGAAGTGAGCTTAAAATGTGAAACTAGGGTTTATAGAATTTTAAACTTAGGGTTTTGATTGGGTTTTGTTAAGATTAGTATAATTAAGGCTTATTATGAATAATTTAAGTATGAATATGTTTTTAATTCAAGAATTAAATTTGTTGTTGGTTTGGGAATGGTTAGGCCAAATTGGCTCAAGAGGTGAAGTTTATGGTTTCTTGGAATTGAAGCATGGGAGTTGAAATTGGATTTATTTTGGAGAAAATTGAGGTTTGTGCATACTTTATATACATTTAATTGATATCCTTTTATTTTGGCATAAACTACTTTGAATCTTTAAAAAAATTTGTTTTGTTTTAAATATGGTTTCTTTTAAAATTTAAGCATTATTGACAAAAATGTAATTTGGGTATCGATTTGAACTTTAAAACTAATATATTATGGTGGAATGTAATATTTTATAAAATACATTGGTACTATGAAATTATGTTCGATATGGATGAGATTATGGAAATGTTATATGATGATTATGTGAGAAATATGGAAAATGATTATTTGAGATGAAAATGCAAAAGTCTCATTTAATGTTGTTGTGATTGATTGCCCTACACATATTCTTATTTTGGGGTACTGAATTTGCATTGTTGAGTTGGCATGACAATAATATGTCATGATCTTTTATACACCTTCAGGTGAGATGCATTGGTATCAAATATATTTTTATGCCTTTGGGTGAGATATGTTAGTATCACGACACTTTAGTGTTAAGGAAATATTATTTATACGCCTTCGAGGGAGATATACCAGAATCATATAACACTCAATGTTTCATGTCAAGATCTTTAGGTCATGATGGGTTGATTCAATGTTTCTCAGACTTGAATATTACGTAGGGATTGTTTGAGAATAATGTGTTCTATTCATGATATGTTTAAAGATTTTTGAGTTATTAAATTAATAATGTGTATTGCATCTAATGAATGGTGAATGCATTTGATGCGATAAAAGAAATATTTGCATTAATTATATTATGTTTTTCAAAGTATATACCACTAGGCTATATAACTTAGCATGATTTAATTTTATTGCACAATTGACAAGGTCACTGAGAGAGGAAGCCTTGATAGACCTGAGTATATCTAGGATTTAAGGCTAATTTAAAAAGTTTGAGTTTCTTAAGACTAATTTTTCCATGTATAATTTTGTTTTCAACACACTTTAGTTTTGGAGATTATAATCATTATATATATATAAGTTTAATCAAATCAGTTTTGTAGTATTTTGCATATATATCTATGTTGTACATTATTTTTGGATGTTAAAACTAGGATGTGAATTGAAGTAATGGTGGACTTTGTGAAAATGAAATTTTGGGAGTGTATTTTTCTGCATGTTGTGTATTTTGAAAATTTGGTTTTTATGAATTTTTAAATGGAACTCTGGAAAAAGTTTTGCATAATTTTTTATATAATTTAATCAAAGCTATATTTTAAATAGTTTTGTTTAATTGATATATATATATATATATACTTATAATATTTAAACTTTTGAAAAGGTTCCATTTTTATTTGAAGATAATTAGTCAGTAATCCTATAGTAGACTTCTGTATCACTCTTATGTTTTATATATGCAACACCTTTATACTCTTTATATGTACAGTTATTTAGACCATTTATGATTGTATTTTTAAAGTAATATTATTTGTTTTTAGTTAATTTTTCATTTGATTTGTGTTTAAAGTTTGTTTGAAGTGTTGGTTTTAGGTTAAAGTGCAAAAACTCCCTTGGATGGATCAAACAGTGATGGAAGAGCATGAATCAAGCAAGACACGGCCAAGTCAAAACAAGCTTGGTCGTGTCTCTCACTAAGGCAAGGAGAAAACAAGAGACACGGCCAAGTCAAGTTGGCTTGGCCTTGTCCCCCAAAGAAATAGAGGCAGAGACTGACACAGGTAGGAGACACAGCCAAGCCATTAGCCGTGTCTCACCTAAAAAACAAAACCAAAGAAAGAAAAAGAAAGAAGGCAGAAGGAGACACTGGCAAGAGACATGGCCAAGCCCCTGGCCGTGTCACATGACACGAGAAAGAAAAGAAAGAAGGCAGAAGGAGACACTGGCAAGAGACATGGTCAAGCCACTGGCCGTGTCACATGGCACAGCCAAGAGCTTGGCCGTGCCACCTCTTGAAGAAAGGAAAGAAGGAAAGGTAGCCTTGGACATGACCAGCAAGCTTGGCCGTGTCCCAAAAAAATGTGAGAAACATGGCCAAGCCACTCATGGCTTGGCCGTGTCACCTATGGAATCCTTGAATTATTTGCACGAGTTGGGGGACAAAGTGGGGGACAACATGCATTATCTTTTGAAAAGAAATAATAAAAAAGAGTGAAAGGTTGATGGATTTATGGAAGAAATATTAAACAATGAAAAAAGAGGGAGACAAGAGTGAGTGTGGTGAGTTGGCAAGCATTCTTGGTGTTTTTGAAAGAATTAAAAAGAGAGGAGTGGAGAGAAAGAGGCATAAGGCTAGGAGAGGGTGACACACTCCAAATCAATTCCATTCTTCTCCTTCTTGGAGAAGAAGACACCATTCTCTTCCTCATCCTCCATTTCCATCTTCTCCAACTTTCATAGACAACACTTCAACTTGGTTCTTTAGGATAAATTAGGTTAACAAGTTCTTGAAGACTGGTGTTTGATGAAAGCTTATTGAAGGTTTGGTGACTTGAGAAAGCTCCATTCCATCTTTCAAAGGTAGAATCATCAATTAAAGAGGGCTTGAGTTCTTCATCAACATCAAAGTGGAGCTAGGAGGAAGACAAGTAGTTCAACTCTTTGCATCTACAAGGGGTTTTTCTATTCTCTCTTTTAATTCATTTCTATATTGTTGTTGTTTATTAAGAGAATTAATATTTCAATGGACAATTGTGATTTGATTTGTATTGAGATGGATATTTATTTTAATTTGATACTGTTGAACTAAATTACCCATGCCTAGGGTTTGTAGTAGATTTGATTGAATGCCTTGATTTGATATTTCCATTAATATACCTTGTTGATGGTTGATTGTATTGGATTGAATGTTAGGTTGATAGATTAGCTACCTATTAATATTTTAATATTGGATGACGGACCGAGAGGTGAAATTTGATAGCGGAACTATATAATCAACCACCCTATGAATGAATTAGAAATATAAGTTCTAGGGTTTTATTAATTTGAAAATGTAAAATAATTGGTTATTGTTAATTCATGAATGTGAAAACTAATGAATTGGTAATTGACTAATTAAATTCAAGGAACAAATTAATTTACAAGGTTATATTAATAGATAATTTAAGAATTAAGCTTTGATTAAGTTGACCCACAACCCTAGGTACCATTCCAAGAGCTAAACCAATTCCAAGCGCACCATTAATTATTCACTTGCTATTTTACTTTTGTTATAATTTCAACAATATTGCAAACACCACATTCCCATTATTTAAATTTAATTACTTTAATCAAATTATTATGAACAACATCTTCCTTTTGAGACGACCTTGGGGCGATCACCGTTGCTACAATTGCTCATATACATGCGAGTGTCGCTTTGTAGTAGTATTTAATTCGAGCACAACAACAGTACATATACCCCGTATACATAAAGTACATATATAGAGTACAAGAGTGCTACAATAAATAGCTATAGAAATACTCTCATTTGATAATTTAAAAATACAACCTTATAAATATATATACATCAAATAAATAAATTTAGTAAAAATATAATTTGATTAATTTATAAGGAAAATATCTGGGATAAATTTTCCTGAGTTTTGTCTTTAATTTCAATATTTTCTAAGTCAAACAATCTGTAAGAAAATAACACTCTCAAGTTTTAAATCCATAAAATATGCTAATACTCCTCACATAAACCAGTAGTTAACACATATATTAAATATATATTATACATTTTTGTAAAAACTATACAAATCTTTGTTCGTTACAACCATGATTACATTTAATACTTAGAATATACAAAATTAAAGTGCCATAAACAAACTTATACATACAATGCAACACTAACCGGTTTAGTCTTGTGGCACAAAAACTCTACCTTCAAGATTAATCCTAGGCCTAGACTTACTCTAAACTTCTACCACCTGCGCAATACAACCAACCACACTAAGCCAACAACTTAGTGGTATATACTCTGATAACATAAATGATTTAAAATAAATGCATATTTATTATCACACAACAACATTTATTGTCATTGCCATATTATGTTCATTATTTATCTATTACTCTTTAATTATACACATCACATCTCACAACACACATATTGGGCTCAACAAGACTCTACACAATGTCCAAGTTTCAGAATAATTGATTTGGGTCTATCATAATATCGGTTTCATGTCCCAGCTCTACTCATATCTACTTTCAATCTCAGTACATTCACAACACCTAGCTCCACTCAGATTTATCAATATATACAACACCAACATCAACTTCTGGAACAAGTAATTATGCATAGCTAACACAAAATAGCACAATACATTTCACATTTTCATCTCATTATCATATTTTTTTTAATTTTCATCACGTTTATTCTTTTTCCCACATTTTTCATATTTTTAGTTATTTTCCACATTTTCCTTCACATTAGTTATCACATTATTCATTTATCATCTTTTCCAAACATATTTAGCATAATTCATATTTTACACATTAAGTACATAACAATTATATTAGCCACTCTACAATGGCTTATCATTTCATATTTTATGCATTTAACACATTTTTAATTGTACAATGCACATATCATATCAAAACCAATATGAAAGTGACATAACACATTCATAAAATCACAATTGTTATACCAACTCAAATACAATTAAAACATAAGTTATCCAAGCATAAACTAACCTTTAAAATGCCAAAATCCAAGGCCAACTCTCACTCCAAACCCTAACTTCTTCAAATGGCTTCCTACCTTTAACTTTATAATTTCACCTTACTCAATCCTAAACCAAATTATAAGTGCGAATTATCATTATTATCATATTCCTACCCATTTTATTCAATCAAACACCAATTATACCCACATTATACCAAGAAACCATAATTCAATACTACTTCTCTCAAACTTCATCAGAACCCAATCATTTTCACCAATAAACCTTAAAATCATAACATCTACATAAAATTAACTTCATAACAACCCATAATAGCAAATTATTGACACCTCCATCAAAAATCCAAAATTCACATATTCATAATTTTCAAGAAAAGCTTCCTAAAATCAAAGAAAGCTTATCTATTTCTTTTTTATCTATTTCTTGTGAATTCTTTAAAATCATCTCAAATTCTTTAAGAATCTTATGAAATATGGAGTAATTAAAAAAGCAAAAACTCCCTTATCCATCCATACAGGTTCGGCCCTCTCTCTCTTGAAAAAGAAGATGATAAATTTTTTACTTTTAATTTTCTTTCTTTCTTAACCACTAATATATATATTAAATAATTAAATAATTAATAAGATATTTATCATCTTCTATTGTCCCACTATAGCAAACAAGAGGGGGGTTAATTGGTTGATTTGAAGAAATGATTGTAAATTTAAAATCAAAAGCAAGAAATGAAAAAGATGAAGAAGATTGAATAGAGTATAGAAGAAAGAACACAAGGAGTTTATAGTGGTTCGGATTACCTCAATCCTACATCCACTTTCTTAATAACTTGTTAAGTTTCACTAATCTCGAGTTTTTACAAGCTTAACTCTAACTTGGTGTTTTCACAAGCTTACATCAAACTTTTACATGGTTTGAGAATTTTCCTCACAACCCAATAAGAGTTTTCCTAGGCTCACTCTAAAACCTAAGTATTTTCAAGCTCACACTCAAACTTACAATGGTGTTTTAATGCTCACACCCAACACTTAAGGAATACAAGTATAAATTTTGATGCAAAGAAAATGAAAGTAGTTTGCCTTAGCTTTGCCAATTCTAAGAAACCCCCCTTAAACAAGAGATTTCTTAAGGTATTCATAGCCAATTTGGTCTAACTAGTCGTTATGAGTAATGTGATATATTCTATTAGACTAGTTTTTATGATTACAAAGAGTTTCCTCAGGAAGTGGTCATCTTAGAATAGTGGATGGTTGCCCAGGCACATTAGGCACTCATATGATATTTAGGAATAGTCGTACCATTTAAAAATCTTTCAACGGTCAAATGTTAGTGCTCTGCTAGTGAGATCTTGCCCATCCTTTGCCAGTCTGTGACTGTTGGGATGGTCTCCCTAATGTAGGGGATGGTCGCCCTTTTTGAATTTAAAGCCGACTCTTATAATGATCATTCCATGTGTCATTGCTTCATTTGACAAAGTAATTTTTCTCTAAAATATGAGAGGAGCAATCACCCTTGATGAGATAGCGGTCGAATTGGATGTCTCACATTGAACTTCTGGGTGCACCCAAGACTGCGAATACTACAGCCAATCCATATGATTTTATCTTAGAAATGTATGGACGGTCGCCTATGAAAAGGGACGGTCGTGAAATGGTTCTGCGAGACCACTCCTCAGACCGCGCCTGTCACTGCATTCCTTACTGTGAGTGTTGGAGTTTTTGTTACTTGGGTTGCGATCATCCCAATATATGGACGGTCGAGAATCACTCTGTCACAGTCATTCCTCTCGTCGAGTTTCTTATCGCGAACCCTATTGTAACTCTATTTTTCTTCAAAGCTTCAAGGGCGGTCGCACTTCAGTCTAGGGTGACCGCTATTTTTACCCTATTTAGGTAATATATTGAGCATTTTATTCCTACATCAAGTATCTTAAAAACATGTTAAATGTATCATTCAATTTGAGTGCTAAAGATAAAAATTGAGATTATTTGGCTAACATCTTCCATCAAAAAGTATTTTAATTTTAAATTTTTTTAACTTTTATTTTCTTACTTTTACTTTTACTTTTAACTTTTTGTCTTTTAGTAAAATGTATGTTTTATGTATATCTTGAATATATATTAAATATATGCTATTCATATTTCTCTTCCATCGCTCTAACTATCCTTTCATATTAATTATTTTATTATATTTAAAAGTTTATGGATATTACAATATATTTATTTTATGTATATGGAGTATAAAGGTATTACAAGCAACCATGTGCCAACTCACCAAAATGTTAATGTATTTGCTTCCTTAGATGATGGCATGATGGAGCCCACCTCATTAATCTAGGGTTATTGTTGTGTGTTGGACCTAAATGATTTTTTTGGATGAAGTAAATGCAATGACAAAGAGTGGAAGGGTGACTCAACCACCTTTGGATTTATCTCAGTCTATGCCTCCACCAAAGGTAAACCTTGCACTTAAACTTGAGGAAGACCCTATACTGAAATAGCTCAAGAAGACCAAAGCTAATATTTTCATCCAAATCCTCCTTTAGTCCAGCTACTCTTATCGTCAAGCTCTTTGCAAGGCTTTGTTAGCTTCCATGACCAAGTCATCTCCTTTTTAGACAAAGATCTCCCTACAAAGGAAGCTAGCCATAACCATGCTCTCTACATCACAATTCTAACCTGAGGAAAGATAGTGCACATGGTATTAGTAGGCAATGGTTTAACATTGTCACGCCCCATTCTTAGAAGTGTGATGGTCCTAGGGTCCAGGTATGCTTAAGGCCACTAGGCACCACGTAGAACCTAACTAATTTATGAATTCATATATATTGGTTAATGGCACTAGTGAATCAAAATTTTATTTCATAACTTTTATTATTTATTCATAAATTTATGATATATTACTACACATTTATATTCATATTATACATTACATACATTTATTTATTTTACATTATACTTTTAATTTCACACTTTAATAAACTATTCATAATAGTACTACGGAGCAACTAGAGTATAACACAAATATAATTATACAAATTACATATGATAGTATTTGCTAATTGCATTATTCTCAAGCTTTTTGCTAGAAGAAGAAATCAAGAAGCTGACGGCCCTGGGTCACCTCTACTTAAAATCATAGATGATGGGGTGAGTCGTCAACTCTGTGAGATTATAGTGTCACATGGGTATGATATATAACAACATTATTTCAAGGTTCAAGAATAATAAATAAGTAAGATGGCTGCACAATAAAGGTATAATAATAAAATTTAATCAACAAGAAAGGTCCACAATAACTGGACCAATATCACAAAAATAAATCACATAATATGACAGATAGCACATAGCAATAGCATTGAAGAAAACATATCGCTATGTACATTTCAGTGCTACCACACATCACACACACATAGGGCATTAGCTACTACCCTTTTATCATAAATCTCTATGTGCACATAGCCTAATGGTATAGCCCCCATCAAGTTGGGATTCAGTCATATTAGTTAAATAAAAGGCTCGGTATGATCACATAGGCCTAGAGGACACACTGAGTTTCACAATTCACAATTACAAGAACACAAGTACCAAATGTTATCAAATAGCTCAAGTATTAACAATAGTTCAAATTTCTTCAAAGAATTCTAAAGTGATAAAGAAAAGGATGAACACCATAACTCACCTTGAACTTGTAATTTTGACTCCTCTAAGTCATCAAGAAACTGGTTGGTTTGATGACAATACTCGACCTATATTTAAATCTACACATAAATCACACATTTAAGTTTATTTTTAATTTATCATTTGTCATTCTTTTTTGAATTGTTTATTAGGCACCTATGCCCTATTTCAACATCTTAATTTGTTCTAAAATTTGTTTTGTAATTATGGATTCAAATATCATAAAATTATATTATAATAGGGCTATGCAATTAAGTAAGTTTAAATATGTGCCATATGCCTATATAATGCATTTGTATTGTAGACCCTTAATTTTTGACCCAGTCCGATCCAATATATTTTAATTAGTCTGATAAGAATATTTTTATACTTGTTTTAGTATGATTTTAATGTGTTTTTAGTTAATGTTTCATTTGATTTTGGTTTAAAGTTTGTGTTAAGTGTTTGTTTTAGGTTAAAGTGGAAAAACTCCCTTGGAGGATCAAAACAATGAAGAAAGAGCTTGAATCAAGCAAGACATGGCCAAGCCAAAGCAAGCTTGGCCGTGTCCCTCAAAATAATCTCAAGACAGTGGCTGACACGGGCAGGAGACACGGCCAAGTCACTGGCCGTGTCTCACCCAAGGAACAAAACCAAGCAAAGAAGGAAAGAAGAGAAGCAGTAGCTGACACACCCAGGTGACACGCCCAAGCCAGTGGCCGTGTCACCCATTGGAAGCAAAGAAGACAATTGCAAAATGAAGAAACAGAAGGCGACACACCCAAGTGACCCAGCCAAGCCACTGGCCATGTCACCTCATGAAACAAAGAGAAAAGAAAGAAAGGAAGAGGGGCAGAAGGTGACACGGACAACAAGCTTGGTCGTGTCCCAAAGCAAAACAAGAGACACGGCCAAGCCACTCAGGGCTTGGCCGTGTCAACCTATAAAAACTTGAATTCTTCTGCACGAATTGAGGGACAAGTGGGAGACAAACCAATTACTTTTGCCAAAAGAAATACAAAACAAAGAGAGAGTGGGGAACAAGAGAGAGTGGTGTGAGCTGGTGTGAGTTGGGAAGCATGGGCTTGAGCTTTGGAGGGAAATAAAAAGAGAAGAAGAGGGAGTTTTGAGGAGGCTTCTGCAGAGGGATGGAGTTTTGTGTAGAAAACAGAGAACAGAGGCAGAGAAGAGAGGTTTGAGAGGAGGAGCTGGGCATACACATTTTGGGCAAGGAGGGAGTGACACTTTCCTTGACTCTTCATCTTCATCCTCCATTTCCATCCTCTCCAGCATCTCCATCTTCCATTGGCAGCTCCTGGAGATTCAAGAAGCTACATTGAAAGGGGTTTTTCTATTTTCTCCTTTTATGTATTTTAATGTTATTGTTGTTGTTGTTGTATTAAGTATATTGAACATGAACTAAATCATTCTCTATCTAGATGTTAATGAACCCTAGCTTATTTGTATGATTGGATACTTTTAATTGATAGAGTTGTTTTATTCTTATGATGCTTAATGATTATTGCCAATTGATGATAGCATGCTTATTGATTGGTTACCATTTTCATATTATTGACTTGAGAAAGCTTGATATGAATTGATTACTCATAAGGGTTGAGGATTGATTGGGGTGATAGAGATAGACCTACAAGATCCTTTGGTTTATAGTTCCTTGTTCTTAATGCATGATCTATTTAATTGTGTTTTGAGAAGAGATTTTGGCACTCTACTTAGTGATTAGGGATTAATTCGCTCGAGAGAGGTTTTAGTCTAAGTTAGAGGAATGTCAACTCAACTCTATCATGTAATGTAATTGAGGCTAGGGGGATTCAATATCTAGATAGTATCATTATCATCAATCCTTTTTACACAACGCACAATTTATCTTTATGTTCATTTATTTAAGTTAATTCTCTTTAATTACAAAACACCACAAAAATATTGATTTGCTAAACAACAGTTAAGATTTGCACTAGTGCTTGGCCTTGTCCTCAGTGGAACGATAACTCACTCACTACTCTATTACTTGGGAGACCCGTGCACTTGCGGTATTGCTATAGCTCTAGGCACGACACACCAAGTTTTTGGCGCCGTTGCCGGGGATAATGGTTTCAATACTAGTAATATAATTAAGACTGTTGAGTTTGTTTTAATTTTTTTGTTTTATCAAGAATGTTTGTTTGTTTTCTTTGAATTGTTTGTGTGTTTTTCTTTGAATCATGTGTTTGTTTTCTGTATATTTGTTTGTTTGTTGTGTTTGAATTTGTTTGTTTGTTTGTTTTTGTTTAAATTGCAGAGTGCCTTTCGTAAAGATGCAGTTTTCAAGGCACGGGGGAGTTTATGATAGGGACTATAATTCTAACATGGTATGTGCAGCATGTGGCAATGCAGGACATAGTGCCAATACATGTTCATTTGGTTTCAAACGATACCAAGATTGGCACAAGGAAGAATATGACCACCAAAATTTCCAGCAATACCAAAATTTCCAGCAGATGGGTGGTCAAGACCCATATTCCAATTCTTATAATCCAACAAATGGGTACCAAAGTTTCCAGCAAATGGGTGGTAATGACACATATTCAAATTCTTATAATCCAAGCTGGGAAAAGCCACCAAAATTTTTCTTGGGAAAACCAGCAGTACATTCCACCTCAACAATTTTTTCAGCCTTACCAAAGAGGTCCTTACTTTCAAGAAGAATTTTCAAACCAAGACCACCTTAAGGAATCCACATTGGTAGATAAGTTAAATGCCTATATTCAAAAACTCACGATGAATCAAGATTACCTTAAGGAACCCACTTTGGAGGAAAGATTGAATGCATTCATTCAAAATAGCCTACAAAATGTAGATCAACCTAGGAAACTTACTTTGGAGGAGAGAGTGAATGCCTTCATTCAAGATACCGAGAAATTTCAATGCGATCAATACATAGTGGAAGATAAGTTGAGGTTTGAATCTTTGCAAGAAACACAGAAGAGGTTGGGCGTTCTAACTAGGCAACTGGCGCATCAACCCCAAGAATACCAAAAGGAGGAGTCTCCTAGCCAATTGGGGCAAATTGAGGTAATCACAAATTTGAGGAATGAACAAGTAATATATAACAATTTTTGTGATTTCTTTGATGCAGGGAATAATCAGGAAGACAATGGCGAGGAGATACTACCCAACACGGAGGAGCCAAGCCAATCAACGGAGGAGGAAAATTTGGAGGCATCTACCTCACCCAAGTTGCATGAAAATTCTGATCCTTATAGGCCATCAAGTCCATTTCCAATTAACTTGAAGGATGAGAAGCAAGGTATGCAACTTTCTGACATTTATGACATGCACTCCCAAGGAGATATTGAAAATAAGTTTGAGATGGGTATGCCCTTAGAAGAACATGAAATGCCCAATTTAGAACTTGAGGAGTGTAAACTAATTATAGATGCTGAGGTTATTGAGAGGGCACTTGATATTGTTAAAGTAGATGAAAAAGTGATTCAACCAACCATGGTTGAATTTCAAGAGTCCCGAAAAGTCATCCCTTCTACTTTTGGTGGTAAGGAAGAGCAGAAATCTAATATGCCCATGTTGCACAAAGACAAAGATTATTACCAAGTTCCTATAGTACTGGAGGATCACCCCAAGGCAACCTTCACATGTCCCTTTGGGATAATTTCTCTTCACAGAATAATATTTAAGGGTTATCGTACATTGGGCGCACTTCAATGTTGTATGTTGATCATCCTCTCAGTCATGGGCTGCACATGCATTATGGGGGGAAGGAGCCCTACATATCGCATATGGGAGCAATGGAAATCAGGTTTCCTCTAAACTCTCATTTAGTTTATGCATGCTCACATTGAGGACAATGTGAAATTTTAAGTGTGGGGTGCATATTGTGTTTTGTATTTTTAATTTTGTGTTTTGTGTTTTTAATTTTAATTTATTTTTATGATAGTTTAGTTAATATTTTTCATGTTTTCTTTGAATAAATGAATTTTGGAAAGTTCAATTGTTATAAATTGTTGACTGAGGACCTTTGAATTTTTGAAGCATGAACTTGAGAATTGAGTAGAATTGGTGCTTATTGTCAATTTTGTTGGTTTTTCTTTGCATTACCATCAACCTAGTGAGGAATTGAGCCATCAACTTATTATTCTTGTTGTGTGTGGACATCTTTGATTGATCACTTGCTAGAACTTGCTTTGACATACATTTTAAGACTATATAAAAAAATTTCAGTTTGGCATCAAGATGATTAAGGCAATTAGGTGAACACACTTTGGCTAAAAAAGACCAACCCTATTTTTAACATTGTTAGCCAATTTTGAGCCTATTTCGTTTCTCCTTTTCTTTATTTTTCGCAACACTACCAACCTTGAACCTTGTTGTTTTAACTCTTACCCTTTCATTAGGTCAAGAGCATTTTAAGAGCGTTTATGACCAAGTGTTGTGTTGAATTAAGTGTGGGGTTAAATTTAGTAGGTTTAAGATTGCAAAGCTTAAAAAAAATCAAATCAAATAAAAAGAAGAATAATAAGAATAATTGTTGTTATTGTTGAAAGGGTTGGAATATGTTTTGGTATAATCATTGCAAGATGTAATAAGTGAGTTCCCTTGAAAAGTTCTTTAAATGTCTAGGGGAAGATAAGAGGAAGGTGTTTTGGGATCGTTGGGTTATATATATGATCGGTTACTTCATTCTTGAAGTGCTCTTGAACTTAATGATTAAGCTCACATTTCCTAAATGTCATGCCTCTACCTTAACCCCATTACAACCCAATAAAAGACCTTTTGATTGTTGCTTGATTGTAATTAAGTGGTGCAGATTTGATAGATAAGCAAGCCTATGGCAATAATCTTTCATTGATTGTTATGGGTGTAAACACCACCTTGATCAAACACTTTCTAAGAGTTGGTGAGGGAGTGACAACATAGGTTATGTATGGAAAGCCACTTAATTGCATTGGTATCAATTTTGTTCGATTTGACATTGATTGCGGATTTAGGGATAGGGAAGTCTTGATGCAATTTTTTATAACTCTTGAACTTGACAAAATTTTTGTGTTTAGTTTGTTTTGATTTTAGCCTTGCTTGGGGACAAGCAAGGAATTAAGTGTGGGGTATTTGATAAGACTATTTTTTATACTTGTTTTTAGTATGATTTTAATGTGTTTTTAGTTAATGTTTCATTTGATTTTGGTTTAAAGTTTGTTTTAAGTGTTTGTTTTAGGTTAAAGTGGAAAAACTCCCTTGGAGGATTAAAACAATGAAGAAAGAGCTTGAATCAAGCAAGACATGGCCAAGCCAAAGCAAGCTTCGCCGTGTTCCTCAAAATAATCTCAAGACAATGGCTGACACGGGCAGGAGACACGGCCAAGTCACTGGCCGTGTCTCACCCAAGGAACAAAACCAAGCAAAGAAGGAAAGAAGAGAAGCAGTAGCTGACACACCCAGGTGACACGCTCAAGCCAGTGGTCGTGTCACATGACACGGCCACAAGCTTGGCCGTGTCACCCATTGGAAGCAAAGAAGAGAATTGGCAAAATGAAGAAACAGAAGGTGACACACCCAAGTGACACGGCCAAGCCACTGGCCGTGTCACATGACACGGCCAGGAGCTTGGCCTTGTCACCTCATGAATAAAAGAGAAAAGAAAGAAAGGTAGAGGGGCAGAAGGTGACACGGCCAACAAGCTTGGCCGTGTCCCAAAGTAAAACAAGAAACACGGCCAAGCCACTCATGGCTTGGCCATGTCACCCTATAAAAACTTGAATTCTTTTGCACGAATTAAAGGACAAGTGGGAGACAAACCAATTACTTTTGCTAAAAGAAATACAAAACAAAGAGAGAGTAGGGAACAAGAGAGAGTGGTGTGAGTTGAGAAGCATGGGTTTGAGCTTTGGAGGGAAATAAAAAGAGAAGAAGTGGGAGTTTTGAGGAGGCTTCTGTAGAGAGCTGGAGTTTTGTGCAGAAAACAGAGAACAGAGGCAGAGAAGAGAGGTTTGAGAGGAGGAGGCTGGGCATACATGTTTTGGGCAAGGAGGGAGTGACACTTTCCTTGACTCTTCATCTTCATCCTCCATTTACATCCTCTCCAGCATCTCCATCTTCCATTGGCAGCTCCTGGAGATTCAAGAAGCTACATTGAAAGGGGTTTTTCTATTTTCTCCTTTTATGTATTTTAATGTTGTTGTTGTTGTATTAAGTGTATTGAACATGAACTAAATCATTCTCTATCTAGATGTTAATGAACCCTAGCTTATTTGTATGATTGGATAGTTTTAATTGATTGAGTTGTTTTATTCTTATGATGCTTAATGATTATTGCCAATTGATGATAGCATGCTTATTGATTGGTTGCAAATTTCATATTATTAACTTGAGAAAGCTTGATATGAATTGATTACTCATAAGGGTTGAGGATTGATTGGGGTGATAGAGATAGACCTACAAGATCCTTTGGTTTATAGTTCCTTGTTCTTAATGCATGATCTATTTAATTGTGTTTTGAGAAGAGATTCCGGCACTCTACTTAGTGATTAGGGATTAATTCGCTCGATAGAGGTTTTAGTCTAAATTAGAGGAATGCCAACTCAACTCTATCATGTAATGTAATTGAGGCTAGGGGGATTCAATATCTAGATAGTATCATTATCATCAATCCTTTTTACACAACACATAATTTATCTTTATGTTCATTTATTTAAGTTAATTGTCTTTAATTACAAAACACCACAAAAATATTGATTTGCTAAACAACAGTTAATATTTGCACTAGTGCTTGGCCTTGTCCTCAGTGGAACGATAACTCCCTCACTACTCTATTACTTGGCCGACCCGTGCACTTGCGGTATTGTTATAGCTCTAGGCGCGACGCGTTGTCCAATATATTTTAATTAGTCCAAAATAATTTTTGTTATCTTAATTAAATAATATTTTCTTTAGTATTTAATTTATATTAATAAAAAATAAAAAATAATAAATATAAATATAAATAAAAAAATCGGCAACAAAAAATCGACGACGAAAAATTTCATCGCCGAAAGGGGTTGTAGCAGTTTTTTTTGCCAGCGCATTTTTTCCGCAGCAGTTTTTTTTCGCCAGGGCAATTTTTCCGCAGCAGTTTTTTTTCGCGAGCAAAATTTTTTCGATGCAAATTTCTCCGAAACCAAATACAATTAGGTTTCGATTTCCTTTTCTTAATCAATGTTAGATTCTGTGAATAATTAAAATTAATCATAAAATTCTTCTATAAATAAGGACTAAAACAACAAAGAAAGGGGATCGGATTTCAGAGGAAAAATTGAGATCGAAATTGAGGAGGAAAACTTTGAATTTTAAGAATTCCTTCTAGCAGTAAAATAGATCGAATTTTTGAGAGAGCAAACAAGCAATTCAATCCATCAAAGGTATCAAAGCTTGTCTTTGTTCTTATTCATCCAAGAAGTGATTTTTGTTGGAACCAACAAACGAAGGTATGAATTTCTTTATTTGTTTCATTAATTTACAGTAGCTTCATCATTTAAGATCAAAAATTGTTGTTTCTATTTCTTTAAAATCAAAAAACCCTAGAACCTTAATTTACCTTTTCTGAAGCTTAAAAATCTTAATTTGTCTCTTTGTTTTTCAAAAATCTTAAAATAGTTATTTTTTGATTCTTCAAAATCTTAAAACCCTAATCTGCCTTCCAATTTTCCAAAACCCTAAATTGAATCCTTTTCTTTCCAAAAACCCTAAAAATATCTTTTCTGTTTCTATAAACCTTAAATCGTTTTGTTTATTTTCATAAAGTCTCATAAAATTATCAATTGTTTTTCAAATCCTAAAACCTAAATGCATTCTCCGAAACCCTAATTCTAAAATTCTAAAACCCAAAACAGTAAACCCTAACTCCCTTAAAACCTTAAACCCTATTTTTTCTAAACCCTAATCCTTTAAACATTAAAACCATATAAATCTAAATGTTATAATTCTACATAGTAAGTAACCGTAAATCATAAATCTTATGTTTTAAAGTGTTCAAACTCTAATTTCATGATTTTACCACTCAAACACTAATTTGGAACTTTATGAACCTCTTAAATTATAAAACTTTGCTCCATTTCAATTCTTTTAAAACTCACAGTAGCTTAAACCCATAAATTCCAAAACCCTAAACACATTAAATAAAGAATCTTAAATAGAAACAGTAGCCCTAATTTGAATCTTTACTTGCTTTATTCAATTTTATATTTGATTATGCTTTAATTTATTTTTAATGCTTTGTTGATTTATTTAAGTTTAATGCTTGGTTTATTTAATTTATCATGATGGATGTTTACTTTCTATTGATGTTTAATACCTTTGATGAATGATTTATTTATGATGAATGGTTATTTACTTTTATCGATTTATTTAGATTTTCAAATGTTGTAAGAGGTATGTTTCCACTTGGTGGGTACCTCATTTGTTAAATATCATGTAATTTAAATTGCTTTTCTATTTTAGAACCAATGTAAAGGACATGTTTCTACCTTTCGGTGGGTATCCTATTTAGGCATGGGATGTAAGGACATGTTTCCATCCTCGAATGGGTGTCCATTTATTTGTTTTGTTTGGTCATTGTTTTGATTTTCAATATATTGATGCTTTATTTTAATTATTGTGTGTAATATGGATAATATTGTTATACTTACGAATTTTATAATATTAAGACCTATTAGGGGGTTGGGGATTTCTTAGGAATCGAGTCATCCACCCCTTTCTTTTTCCTGGTCCGTCCAGGTGGCAACTCTATTTTCTTTGGACTTAGGTCCTTATTCTCTAAGGCCCCGAGCCTAAATAGTGCCGAAGTCGCAAGAACCATTCCACCGGGAGTGGGGGCAAAAATTCCCGCTCATAATGGCGACTCCACTGGGGAAAAGAGAAGTTGATTCTGTTGGTCTTTATATTATTCTATTCTTTCTTATAACGATATTATCCATTGCATCATTTAGATTGCATCGTGTGCGTGAGTTAGGACGCCCGTGTTACCCGTGTTATGTTATGTAAGGGATACCATACTTTCATTCAAGGTTTGGAGATCGAGCATGGCATAACCACTCATAGTCTCGTACCATTTGGTATATACTTGCTATGGGAACCTAAGCCTTTTAACCCAAAGACTAAAGCTCATGTAATTGGCCTAGTTACTTTCCTTAGGTTTTACCCCAAATGCATGTTGTTTGACTATGGTTAATTTACCTTGGCTTAAATCATGCCTTATTTGGTTTGTTCTTTTTCTAATATGACCCAAGTACATTTGCAAGATCAAATAAATTTTTTCTTTAAAGACCAAAAGACCAAAGTAATTTTCAAAACCTTTCAAGATGGCCTTTGGACATAAAACTTTTCTTTTGCTCATAACTTAAATACTAAACCCAAAATCCATTTTTCCTAAAATCTTTTTACAATGGGCTTAGAAACAAAATTATTTTCATCCAACCCTTTCTTACAAAGAGCTTGCAAATTATTTAGGTTAATTACTAAATACCAAAAATCAATTGTGAGCCTAGTTTATACTAAGAATAAATTAACCATGGGCTTGTTTTTGGCATGAATCATTAGTTACTTTTTCAAGTGAGAAATCTATTTATAATAAACCTCTTAATTTAGTTTTAATCCAATATAGCATAAAAGCAACTTTAGTTGGTTAAATGGATTAAAACCTAATTAATGGGACTTATTATGAAATAATTTCCATTTTCGAAAATATAACTATTGGTTGAAACGTCCGAGGGAATTATTCGAAAGCAAGATGCCCCATGTTGGTATTTTGTTAACCATATACCTCGGAAAAGAGACCCGCCATTCGTGTGTGGATGTTATAAGGTTGGAAGGAACGTCCTCTTTGTCCTTGTTTGTCTATTGTTTGTGCATACATGCATACATGCATACATTTGCATCTCATATCATTGATCCTCTCTTGCTCACAGCCCTGGATTATGACAGTTCAAAAGCTTACGACAATCCGACCTACGCTGGAGATGAAGTATCTAGCAACGACTCAATCATTTGCTCACCAAAAACAATGGATCCTGAACAAATTCAAAGAATGGTGGATGATGCCCTCAACGCCAAGATGGAAGAAATAAAAAAGGCCCTAGCTGAGACCATGAATAACCAATTGACTGCAATTTTAGAAAATCATGATGAAGCATCTGCTAGCACTAAGAAGCCAAGGGACAAAGGGAAGACTAAAGTTGGTGAAGTAGTTTTTGATGATGAAAAGGTGATCATTGATGATGATGATGATTGGGCTCAATACTACCAAGATGCTCAAGACAAGAAGATAGAGCCTAAGGTTGTTGAGAAGGCAACTATTGAAAAGATCGAGACATCCGATGTTGAAAAGATGATTGCTGATTTAGAAAAGAAATTTGAGAAGAAACTAAAAATCGAGGAAATGTCTGAAGTTGACAAATTATTTGAGCTAGATGAAGAAGTCTCGTACAAGTTCAAGATACCGTCTTTTGCGAAGTTTGATGGAACCAGAAACCCTCATCTCCATGTGAAGCAGTATATCATTGCCATACAGTTCGCCCGAGCTACTAAGGCTTAAACTCTAAGGTACTTTATGCTCTCATTGGACCCTGTTGTCCAAAATTGGTTCAATACCTTAGATGATGGAACACAAAAGAGTTGGGATCTGCTTTACAAAGCCTTCATCCAACAATATGGATATAATGTCGAGATGGAAGTTACCTTAATGGAAGTAGAGTCCATTAGGCAAAGGTCAAATGAGAACTTTGTGGATTATGTGAAGAGATGGAGAAACAAGGCTGCTTTACTCAAGAAGAGGCCTGATGAATCCGATCAAGTAAGGATGATTGTGAGAGGGGTGTTGCCTAGTTTTCGTGAGAGGATGTCTCATACACTCATCCATGATTTCAAAGACCTTCTCTAAGTGGGTTTGCAAATTGAAGAATGGGAAAGAGAGAATAACTGTTTTTCAACAAGAAGGAACGAGAAAGGGAACTATCAATCTGGTAGCCAAAGCATGCAAAAGGCAATTGGTGTCAATGCTACTAACCAGGGAATGAGGAGACAATTTTCTAAATTGGGGAAACCAATGTCTTGGGTTCTCAATAAACTTTAAAGAAAGGGATTGCTATAACCTTTAAATCCTCGCCCTTTGCCTAACCCTCTCCCACCTAATTTTGACACTAAAGCATTTTGTCAGTTTCACCAAATGCAAGGGCATGACACGGATAGATGTGTGAGGTTGAGACATGAGATCCAAAATCTAATCGATAATGGGAAGCTGCCTGAGCCCAATAAGCCAAACACCAAAGATAATCCCTTACCAAAGTTCAATAGGGTACCACCACCGGCAACCTTCATGATTGGAGGATGTTTGCATGAGGATTTTGCCATGTCTTCTTTTCAAGATGTGGGTAGAGAAGCAACCAAAGAAGAGGGGGTATTTGGCAAAATTAAACAATCTATGGTGGGCGAAGAAGTAACAATTTGTGTTTTCAATGGGTTTTGGGATTCAAGCGATAGTGATGATGATCTTGTATCCAAGAAGGAGGAATGGACTTGGTCTGAGCCCGAAGAAGATGAAGTAATGAACACTAGATCCGGTAAGCCTTGAAAAGAACACAAGAAAGTGATAGCATTTGGGACTTATTAGCTACTTGTAAAAAGCACCTAGAAACTATGGCCAAAGTCTTGGCTAGCATGCCAATTTCTACCTCCACGACACTGGAAGAGCTGATCAACTTCATAAAAATTGGAGGGGTAATGAAACATGAAGAGGTTCAAGAGAAGAGTGAAGTTAATATGGGAGCAATTTCTTTCTCAGATGTGAAGTTACCGGAGGAGGGGAGAGACCACATCCGCCCTCTCTTTATCAAAATAGAAGTCAAGGGGAAGAGGAATCCATGTGTAATGATTGATGATGGGTCCGCCATAAATGTCTGCCCACTTAAGATATTGCCAAAGCTAGCCATGTCAACAAGGGATCTAAACCCGTCTGAAGTAACAATTCGGGCTTATGACAACACTAAAAGACACGCTGAAGGGACTTTCAAAGCTACTATCAAGGTTGGTCCAATTGAATCTATTGTTGAGTTTGTTGTTTTAGACATACCGTTTACCTTCGCCTTACTCTTGGGGCGACCATGGTTTCATCCTCTTGGTGGAGTTCCTTCCACCCTTCATCAAAAGATCAAGTTCCCCAACGGAGACGAGACAGTGGTCATTGAAGCTGAAGATAATGAGATTGTTAATGCTCTAATGATTGAGAGGCCTCTCAATGGTTTCCAAGTAGCTACAATTTTTTGATGATGAAGTAGTGGACTCCAAAGTTTTGAGTATGATGAAGAATATGAACTACCTTCCCGGAGCTGGTTTTGGAAAGGGTAAGGCCGGTTTGACAAAGCTGCCAAATTTTAGAACTCAAAATTCCAAGAAGGGGTTGGGATATGATGAAGCCAATAATGTCCAGCCAAAGAAAAATGAGAAGATTGGCTTCCCACCAATTGCAGAAATCTTCATGAAAGCTCCAGATATGGGACCACTCCAAGGAAAGCCCGAGCCGATCATGTTCATGGGTAAGTTGATCCCAAGTTTTGAAATTTTTGCAGATGTGGCCGAGCTAGTCTACCAAGTGAAGAAAGAGCTCACCTTGTCAGCCAACAAAGAATCCAATCCAAAAGAGAAGAATGAAGCTATCCTAAAAGCCGAGAAGACTCCGGAGGAGATTGCTGCCCTGGTTGAAGAAAAGTTTGAAGACATCCTGCCTTATGATTTTGAGAACAATGATTTTGATTTTGATTTTAATTTGTCTGCTTTGTATGAGGATGATGATGTTTTCTTTTCCAAAATGAATGCAATAAAGTCTGATTTTGCTTACTTGTGTGATGTTTCTCCTGATGGTTGCATACATTCAAATAGCAGTTGCATGAGCATCTTTAATATTAATTCTATTAACACACAATCATTAAATTTGGGAACAACCAAAAATCCTAAAAACATTAGCATAGCATCCGACCTTACTCCTGATGAGAAAGAGAGATTTGAAAAAATATTTAAAAAATATGAAGAAGTGTTTGCTTGGTCTTATAAGAATATGCCTGGAATAGATCGAGACATAGCTGAGCATCATATTCCTACTTACACTCACATGAAACCTGTCAAACAAAAGCTTAGGCAGTTAAGACCTGAGTGGGTTGAATTGGTTAAAGAAGAGGTCACTAAGCAAATAGAAGTGAAGTTCCTTGAAGTGATAGAATATCCAGATTGGTTAGCCAACATAGTACCCACTCTGTATGGACTATAGAGATTTGAACAAGGCTTCCCCTAAAGATGATTTTCCTTTACCTCATATAGATGTCCTCATTGATAGTGTAGCCTCTAGCGTGCTACACTCGTTTGTAGATGGATTTTCCGGATACAACCAAGTGTTAATGGCCCAAGAGGATAAAGCCAAAACTGCTTTCATTACTACATGGGTATATTCTGTTATAGGGTGATGTCGTTCGGCTTAAAAAATGCTGGAGTAACCTGATGGCCACCACATTATTTCATGACATGATGCACAAAGAAGTTGAAGTATATGTTCATGACATGATGGTTAAATCGGACACAAGGGAACAACACTTCCAAAACTTAGAATTATTCTTCGATAGAGCTTTGAAATATAAGCTAATATTGAACCCGAAGAAGTGTGTATTCAGTGTTACCTCAGGTAAATTATTGGGACATGTAATTAGTCCGAATGGCATTGAGATTGATCCTGACAAAGTTAAAGCAATCAGGGATATGCCAGCCCTAAAGACGGAGAGAGAAGTTCGGGGATTTATTGGTAAATTACAATACATTAGTAGGTTTATAGCAAACTCACAATAATTTGTGAGCCTATCTTCAAATTGCTTAGAAAGAATCAGCAGGTCATATGGAATGAAGAATGTTAAAAGGCCTTTGAGCAAATAAAAGAGTATTTGTTGAATCCGCCTATTTTAAAACCACCAAAACCTGACAAACCTCTACTACTATACTTAGCAGTAGAAGAAGAGTCAATAAGAGCCATGCTAGCCCAAGCAGATGAGTCAGGGATTGAGCATGCAGTTTACTATTTGAGTAGAAAGCTCCTACCTTATGAAATTAAGTATAGTATCATTGAAAAGACCTGTATAGCCGTGGTTTGGTCTTCTAAGAAGTTGCGGCACTACTTTCAATCGTATAATGTGCAAGCAATTTCCAGGTTGGATCCAATGAAGTACTTAAGGGAGACACCCTCTTTGATTGGGAAATATGGTCAATGGTTGATAATATTAGAAGAATTTGAGATTGAATATGTAACCAGGAAAATAATCAAAGGTAGAGCGGTGGCAGAAATCCTGCCCAACAACCATTACCAGATAGCGAAGAAGTAATCTTGGAATTTTCGGATGAACATTTAGAAGCAATTGAAATACAAGGGTGGAAAATGTATTTTGATGGAGCAGTAAACAGGAAAGGAGCAGGTTTAACCAATAATATGGTGGAGTATGAAGCTTGTATTTTCGGTTTAGAAACCCTAATAATTATGAAGGTGAATAAGGTGGAAATTTTTGGCAATTCATTGCTAGTAGTATCCCAAGTAAATGGAGAGTGGGAGTTGAAAGAGGAAAAATTAAAACCATACCACCATTACCCGACCATGATGAAGAAGAACTTTAAGGAGTGTAGGTTTATACACCTATCAAAGAAAATCATATGGCTGATGCCCTACCCACATTGGCTTCGGTGTGGGAAAACCCTGTCAGCTTATTCCTTAAGCCTCTGATCTTGACCAGTTTGTCAACTCCTTACTATGAATATGAGACAATCATGGAAATTGATACAGACCATGATGCATGGTATGATACTATAAGGCGATTTTTGGAAGAAAGAGAATACCCGCCGGGGGCAACGAAGAAAGAAAGAAGAGCCATAAGCGATGGTCTTTGCAATACATCACATTCCATGTAGAGTTATATCGAAGATGGCCTGATGGGGTGCATTTGAGATGTTTAAGAAAGCTTGAAGCGGAGCGTATCAAGTTAGAAATTCATGCCGGAAGTTGCGTTTGGCTCTAGTTAAGAAGATTATTCGACAAGGTTACTACTGGTTAACCATGGAGAAAGATTGTATTGAGTTCGTAAAGAAGTGCCAACAATGTCAGATGTATGGTAACATGAATCACATGCCTCCTGAAGAATTGCATTCTATGTCTTCACCCTGGCCATTTGCCACTTGGGGTATCGACATTATAGGAGAGATACATCCGACAGCTTCATACGGTCACCGTTTCATTGTGGTAGCAGTAGATTATTTTTTAAAATGGGTCGAAGCTGAATCCTTTAACAAACTGGGTGCAAGTCAATGGCTAGATTTATTGATAAGAACCTCATCTGCAGATACGAGGTCCCGCACAGTGTGATATCAGACAATTGTGTACATTTTCAAGGAGCAGTTAAGGATTTGTTCTCAAAGTACCAAATCCATCATCATAGATCCTCTCCTTATAGACCAAAGGCTAATAGTGCAGTAGAAGCAACAAACAAGACAATTAAGCAAATTATGTCCAAGATGAACAAGACTTACAAGGATTGGTCAGAGATGCTTCCCTTTGCTTTATGGGGATATAGGACAAGTGTGTGAACGCCTACTGGAATTACACTATTCTCTTTGGTTTACGGGATGGAATCAGTGTTGCCAATTGAAATAGAAATCAAGTCAATGAGAGTAGTCTTGGAAGCTGAACTACCTGAAATGGAATGGGTAGCGATCAGATACATACAGTTAGCTTTACTAGAATAGAGAAGGTTAAAGGCACTGTATCATCACCAACTGTATCAAAAGAAGATAGCTCGGGCCTACAATAGAAGGGTTAAGGTCAGAAAACTCAGAGTCGGGGATTTGGTCTTGAAGTAATGTAAGCCTAATGTATCTGATCCAAGAGGGAAGTTCAGGCCTAGCTGGGAAGGGCCATATGTCATGAAACAAGTCATGAACAAAGGTGCGGTGAAGCTATCAGACATGGATGGGAACGAGTTTAGTGAGCCAGTAAACATTGACAGGTTGAAGAGGTTTTATGTATGATATAAAAAAAAAAGAAGAGAGAAAGCTCGCTAGGTTGAAAACCCAAAAAGGGTGGCCTAGGCAAAAGTTAGAGCAGTTCGCTAGTTTTGAAAATCCAAAAGGGCGGCTAGGCAACAATTAGGGCTAAATGAGAGAAAATCGTCAATTAGAAAACTCGAAAGGGCTAGTTGGCAATAGGAGTGATCTTGTGTATGCTGGCTTTATGTTTGGTTGTTCCCTAATTTAATAAAACATAATTAATTTTAAAATTGTTCTCAGTGCACTATTATAAGTATTTGACCAGAAATGGATGAAATAAATAAATACAATAGCAAAAGGTGATGACAAATTTTAAATGGAAAAGAAGCATCTTTTATTGCTTTAATTACTTTTCATCCTAACAATACACTTTCTGAATTGACAAATGTAAAATCTATGGCAGTTGATAAATGTAACATGCAGGCCAACTTTGCCTCAGCTGATCCAAGTAGGCTTCAGTCAAGCAAGGCATGTCTAAATTGAAAGTAAAGTCAGAATCATGAGGCTCAGCTCCATACTGACGGCCAAGTCGGCTAGGATCATAGCATGTACCTTGACGAAGAGTAGTAAGGGGAACATACATCAAGTATGTCCACATGGTGATACAAGAAATGTTCCACCAAGGTGCCAACCAATGGATATTTACTTCAGCACGTGAGTGGATCCAGTCAACCCAGTCAGCATATGAAGAAGTAGGATGGCATAGTTTCCTAGCAGAATGATGAAGTGGTAGATATCTGGCAAAATCCATGGATGGAGTATCAAGCAAACATAGACGCTCAATCTGTGAAAAAAGAATTAAAAAAAGTCCGCTAAATTGAAAATCCGCAAGGGCAGCTTAGGCAAAAATTAGGACAGCTCGCTAGTTCCGAAAACCCACATGGGCGGACTAGGCAAAAATTAGAGCAATAAAAATATATATAATAAAAGGAAGAGGTCTGCTAAGTTGAAAACTCGTGAGGGCAGCTTAGGCAAAAATTAGGACAGCTCGCTAGTTCCGAAAACCCACATGGGCGGACTAGGCAAAAATTAGAGCAATAAAGAAAAGAAGAAAAAAGAAAACCTAAATTGAAAACCCGAAAGGGTAGTTTAGGTAATTACCTAAAGTAGTAATGGACTCCCAGTCAGTCTCTTTGACAATCCTGATTTAAGTCGGTCTAATCCAACTAAAGTCTCGGCTAAGATCACAGGTACCGGCGACAAGCCTCCTTCCATTTGGTCCATAATATCCAATACTCGTGAATCAATATCGTTGTCAGAAGAGACAAGCAGGAATTGGCCAAGCAAGGAAAGACAAAGCATGTGTCCCCATGCCTTAGTAGGAGCCAAATGAGAGAGACAAAAATCAATCAAGGGAGCAAGTAGAATTTTTTCACCTCTCATCAACTGAAGAATTTTGGGTTTTGGAATTTGAAATAATGTCTGCATCTTCTATTGAGTTTTGGAAATCAATGTGGATAATGCCATTTGTTGATTATTTGGATATCCAAGGATGGCCTCAAATTCTTCAATCAAGGGACATATTTCAAAGCCATTAATTTTAAATACCCTAGAATCCGTATTCCAAAAGGAAGCCACGACGTGTAAGAAGGAGTGGTCTAATTTAACATTTTGAGAACATTTTAAAACATTAAGTTTTGACCATGAAATTTGCTTCCAATGAATGGCATCTATATTCTTAAATAGAATTTTTATCTTCTTTAAATGATATTCGGTCATGGTTGATGAATGAAGGAAAATCAAAATTGGTAGGAATGGAAAGAATTTTGGATTCTGTATGAAATATGGCATGAAAGGTGATTTATATAGAGGAAATAACCTTTTCCAAAATTGATAAGGTAAAGGTGATGGAAAAGGATGAAACCATGTTGAGTAAGGAAAAGAATTAGCGACGAAATCCTTTACCGTGTTGCATTTGGCTTTAGCAAATGGTGCGGCTATGAAAAGGAAATTGTGATGCACTGTTTACGATGTGATAAAAAAAAGAGAGAAAAAAAAAGTTACAGTAAAGATGGAAATTGTATTTTTTCATTATTGTACAATATTTATATAATTGATACAATATTTACATATCACTAAGAGGGTGGTGGTAGGTCATCAAATAAATCCCTGAAAAAGTCATCGCCTGTTGGAGGAGGAGGCAAATTGCTCGTCCCGGGATCACCCGAAGTAGGAGCACCAAAATCCCTATTACCTTGAAGTTTTGATTCATCATGGTCCTCATCAGAAGCAGACGAAAGAATCTCATGGTCATCAGTATGGGGGCCTCTTAATGAAGAAGCGCCAGGATCCCTCATCCCCTAAAATCGAAAATCTCAAAAATTTTGTTCGCATTGATGATATAAATTTTCAAAATGAGAAGCCTGCTGACGACTTGTAGCCAACTCTTCTTGAAGTTTCCTATTTTGTTTTTCAAGCATCCGCTGTGAGCCAGATAGGAAAAAGGTAAGAGCATACATAATCATGCATACATATAGCATAAATTACCATGAAATAAGAGAACGTACCAAGTAATTCGTAGCCCTGCGGTTGAGATGGCATATCTAGTGGGCTAGAATGAGCAAATGAAGGGGCAGTAAAAGAAGGTCCAGCCTCATGATCAAATGAACTAACAGCCTACAACAATCATTAAAGAATAAAAAAAAAGTGGCTGCAAGAAAAAAATGGTAAAGTTTTACCTGAGAAGTACTAGCCCTGAGATGTGGAATAAACTCTACTGCATCTCCGTGATGTTCCTCTTCATCTCTACCCTCATTTTCTTCAAGAATCTCCCGCACACCAACAGAAGATACATCAAAGTTCAAGAGCTTTCTTTGAATAAAATGGGCATAAGATGCACTCGGCGGATAGAGAAATCCTTTAATACCATAACCGTACTGAGCCGGCCACCAGGCATCTTCCGGCATCTACATAATATTTAAATTGTATTTCGGGCAAGGCATCGGAATCCTCCACTGCTCTAGACCAAGGAACCACTCATAAACTCTCTCTCTGAGAAACCAGCCACTAGACACTGGGCCGGCGATGACTCGGCGAGAATGTTGGAAAGATAGTGCAGCCCTCATGAAGGGGGCCAGTTTGTCCGCTCTTCTGGGTTCCACCAGGCCAAATTCACCTGCAAAATAACATAAGGTAAGTAAACTTTCACATAAAATTTAAAGTATACTAATGTTATTTTACCTGATCCCAGGTTAAGCAGCTCAACACAAAGCGGTGAGTATGCACATGATGAGAGCCGGGAATGTCCACACGATCGGACAACCAGAAATTTAATCTCGGATATCCGACCCTCTCTCAGAAAATACCGGGTACCCTCACGAGGTTGTGTTCATACGCCCATACCTACAATAACAATAAAGATCACATTCATGCAAGAAAAGAGTGGAAATGACATTGGTGGAAGAAAAATACTTCGACAACCGCCACCAAGCCAATAAAAGACTTCTTATTTCGGCAAAGTTTATCAAGAACATGGTAAAGACAGGTGAGACCAGCTTCACCCCAACCAGAAGATGGTACCATTCTGAAATAAGAAAGGGCCTTCAACACTGACAAGTGGATGGAAGATTCAGTGCTGCCTAAGATGGTCGACCCAAGCAAATATAACAAAAATCCTTGAGCATACTGTTGGGCCATGTCTCTGTGAATCCATCCTTCATAGTTCATCCAATAGCTATGGATCGTTTCAATTTTTATCTTAAAAGGCCCTTTATATGATGGTTCCATACCAATTAATTCTTGAATTTCTTCAAATGTTAAAATATCACTGGTCAGAGGAACCGAAATACCATCATATCGAAGGCCAGTTATAGCAGTAAAATCAACCGAACCAATTGTCATCTCTCCAATGGGCAAGTGAAAAGTGTGGGTTGTGTCCAACCATCATTTTGCAAGTGCCTGGACTATGCTCCGGTCTATCTGATACTCCTCGAATGGCAATTGTAAAATGAAGCTCTCAAAGCCGCAATCTTGGATAATCTGCCTTACCCGAGAATGCACTACATCGTACCATTGTCGGGCTTTGTAAATACACCCTCCAGCCCGAACAACGCAACGATCGCGCTAACACGGAGCCAAGTAAGTTAATACAAGGTAAGTACATATTATCTTATCTGCTTAAATTAATATATTTTTTCCTAAATTTTCTAAAAAAATGAGCATAATATAAAAACATAAATAAATAAATAATGAACAAAAATAATAATAATAATAAATAAATAAATAAATAATAATAATAACAGAAAAAAAAAAGAAAAAAGAAAGGGAAAATAATTACCGCGCTCTTTTGGTTTGAACTTCGATGAAGCGGCATCCCGGCTAGTAGATCTATATTTCTATCTTCATGATGCCGAATAAACTCTAGTAACTCAGCATTAGAATGAGTCTCTGACCTTGAAGCATGTATTTTTTTTGAAAACTATGTGCTAAATTTGAAAGAATTATAGAAATTGAGAAATTTTGCTGTGAATCGAATGAAAGAACTCATGGGTTTATATAGAGAAAAGGCAAGGAAAAAAATAAAATTCAAAAGTAAGTTTTATTGTTCATGAATAGTAAATTTTACTATTGATGAATAGTAACTTTTACTATTTATGAATAGTAAATTATTATTTATAAATAGTAATTTACTATTTATAATAGTAAAATACTATTTATTACTATTGATGAATAGTAAATTACTAATTATGAACAATAAATAGTGCATGAACAGTGACTACACGGTAATAAACAGTAAATTCAATTATTCAATTTAATCATTCAAATACTTGCGTGTGTATAAATATTTTTACACGCAAGGGGCAAAAAAAAAAGAAGACGTGCATAAAAATTAGCCAAAATTTTTGAAATAAAAAAAATTATTAGCTCGGTTCCAGAACCCAAATTTTTTTTAGGTCCAGAACCTAGAATCTCTTTTAAGTCCAGAACTTAGCTCGGGTCCAGAACCCAAATTTTCCTTAGGTCCAGAACATAGAATCTCTTTTAAGTCCAGAACTTAGCTCGGGTCCAGAACCCAAATTTTTCTTAGATCCGGAACCTAAAATCCTTTCTAAGACCAGAACTTAGCTCGGGTCCAGAACCCAAATTTTCCTTAGGTCCAGAACCTAAAATTATCCTTAAGTCTAGAACTCGAACCGGGTCTAGAACCCAAAACCTCAACCATCTCAAAAATTAAGTCTTATTGCTTTTCACTCTCTTTCACTAAAGTCTCAGATCATTCAAGCAAGGGGCAAACTGTAGACTCTAAATTTTTAACCCAGTCCGATCCAATATATTTTAATTAGTCCAAAATAATTTTTGTTATCTTAATTAAATAATTTTTATTTAGTATTTAATTTTTATTAATAAAAAATATAAATAAAAAATCGGCAACAAAAAATCGGCGCCAAAAAATTTCATCGCCGAAAGGGGTTGCGACGAAATGGCATTGGGCCATTTCGCCCACAGGATTTTCCTGTGGGCGAAATGGCCAAAGCCATTTCACCCGCAGATTATTTCTGCGGGCGAAATGGCTTGGCCGTTTCCTGCAGGCGACATGGCCCGCAGGCCAATTCTCTCCTGCAGCCAGCTGCGACAGTTTTTTTCACCAATGCATTTTTTCTGCAGCAGTTTTTTTTTTGCCAGTACAATTTTTTCGCAGCAGTTTTTTTTTCCCAGCAAAATTTTTTCGACGCAAATTTTTTCAAAACCAAATACAATTAGGTTTCGGTTTTATTTTCTTAATCAATGTTAGATTCCGTGAAAAATGAAAATTAATCATAAAATTCTTCTATAAATAAGGACTAAAACAACATAGAAAGGGGATCGAATTTCAGAGGAAAAATTGAGATCGAAATTGAGGAGGAAAACTTTGAATTTTTAGAATTCCTTCTAGCAGTAAAATAGATCGAATTTTTGAAAGAGCAAACAAGCAATTCAATCCATCAAAGGCAGCAAAGCTTGTCTTTGTTCATGTTCATCCAAGAAGTGATTTTTGGTGGAACCAGCAAACGAAGGTATGAATTTCTTTATTTGTTTCATTAATTTATAGTAGCTTCATCATTTAAGATCAAAAATTATTGTTTCTATTTCTTTAAAATCAAAAAACCCTAGAACCTTAATTTACCTTTTCTGAAGCTTAAAAATCTTAATTCGTCTCTTTGTTTTTCAAAAATCTTAAAATAGTTATTTTTTGATTCTTCAAAATCTTAAAACCCTAATCTGCCTTCCAATTTTCCAAAACCCTAAATTGAATCCTTTTCTTTCCAAAAATCCTAAAAAATATCTTTTCTGTTTCTATAAACCTTAAATCATTTTGTTTATTTTCATAAAGTCTCATAAAAGTTTCTATTGTTTTTCAAATCCTAAAACCTAAATGCATTCTCCGAAACCCTAATTCTAAAATTCTAAAACCCAAAACAGTAAACCCTAACTCCCTTAAAACCTTAAACCCTATTTTTTCTAAACCCTAATCCTTTAAACCTTAAAACCATATAAATCTAAATGTTATAATTCTACATAGTAAGTAACTGTAAATCATAAATCCAATGTTTTAAAGTGTTCAAACTCTAATTTCATGATTTTACCACTCAAACACTAATTTGGAACTTTATCAACCTCTTAAATTATAGAACTTTGCTCCATTTCAATTCTTTTAAAACTCACAGTAGCTTAAACCCATAAATTCCAAAACCCTAAACATATTAAATAAAGAATCTTAAATAGAAACAGTAGCCCTAATTTGAATCTTTACTTGCTTTATTCAATTTTATATTTGATTATGCTTTAATTTATTTTTAATGCTTTGTTGATTTATTTAAGTTCAATGCTTGGTTTATTTAATTTATCAAGGATGGATATGTATTTCTTATTGATGTTTAATACCTTTGATGAATGATTTATTTATGATGAATAGTTATTTACTTTTATCGATTTATTTAGATTTTCAAATGTTGTAAGAGGTATGTTTCCACTTGGTGGGTATCTCATTTGTTAAATATCATGTAATTCAAATTGCTTTTCTATTTTAGAACCAATGTAAAGGACATGTTTCTACCTTTCGGTGGGTGTCCTATTTAGGCATGGGATGTAAGGACATGTTTCCATCCTCGAATAGGTATCTATTTATTTGTTTTGTTTGGACATTGTTTTAATTTTCAATATATCGATACTTTATTTTAATTATTGTGTGTAATATGGATAATATTGTTATACTTAAGAATTTATAATATTAAGACCTGTAAAGGAGGCCGGTTCCAATGAACCGGGCGTTGTGGAGGTGCTGGGCCATTTCTCACCTTCCCCACACGTACCCAACTTTCCGAATGCATTAAGGGGTTGGAGATTCCTTAGGAATCGAGTCATCCACCCCTTTCTTTTTTCTGGTTCGTCCAGGTGGCGACTCCATTTTCTCCGGACTTATATCCGTGCTCTCTAAGGCCCCGAGCCTAAACAGTGCCAAAGTCGCAAGAACCATTCCACCAGGAGTGGGGGCAAAAATCCCTGCTCGCATGTACTTTTGGAAATATTAAATATACATATTAAGCTTTATGTTAATATATTATATCCTTATATTTATAATCAAATCAAATATATTTTGTTATGCTCAATTCAACCTCAAGTCAACAAAACACCTAAATTCAAGCATTTGAGTAGTTTATATTCATTTAATTTTATATTAATTTCTTCGAATTAATTTGCCCTAAAATTTTTTTCAAAATGTTCCCAACCTCACATATGATGTTGCTATAAATTTTCACAATGTATACAGTTTGTTTATATAGGTAAATAATTCAAACATTATAGAAAAATTTCAGTGATATTCATTTAGACTATTAAATTGAGCAGCTTGTGTTTATTTAATTATTCACTTATATTCCCTCATCATTTTTACTTTCCCTTTAACCAAAACCTTCCCAACATCCAAATACACCTTTTTATAAATTTTGATGAATTTTAAATCTCGTTTGCATGTTGAAATAAATAAAACACAGTAGCTAAATTATTGAGAATTCAAGCTATTCAATTTGGACAAATTTGGATATTAGGGTTTCTAGATTTATCCTATTCACTTTCTTTCAATAAAAATTGATTTCTAGCATCCTAAATACTTAATTAACATGTATAAATAATAAGTTTTAGTTCAAGTTCAATAAATAATAGATTTAAAGCTAGAAAAGCAAAATAAAAGATTAAGGTTCAGAATTTTCAGATTTCTTACCTTTAGGAGTTCCTTTTGCCTTCTTTGCTTTATGTCACTTAGTTGATTTAGTTTTTCACTTTGGATCACTTATAAATATAAGAAACTATCCTAGGAATGGTTTTTGGCTACTGGAAAAAAAAAGATCGTGATGGAAATAGAGGTGTTTTGATAGAGATGAGAAAAGAGAAAGAAGAGAAGATAAGACCTAAAATTTGTTTGTCATCTTTTCAATCATACTCTGAGAGTGGGATTTTCTCCCCCACTCCTAGTGGAATGGGTCTTGCAACTTTGACACTGTTAGGCTCAGGGCCTTAGAGAACACGGGCCTAACCCTAGAGAAAATAGAGTCGCCACCCGGACGGTGAAAAAAGAAAGGGGTGGATGACTCAATTCCTAAAGAATCTCCAACCCTCTATTGGGTTCTGAAAGATAGGTATGCATGAAAAAGGTGAGAAGTGGCCCAGTATCCCCATAATGCCCTGTTCATTGGAACCAACCTCCTTTTCAAGTCTAAATATTATTAAATTCTTAACTTACTAAAATATCATCCATACTACATAAAATAAAACATCATATTATTAATTAAAATAAATCAATCAAAAGATGGACACCTATGCAAGATGGAAACATGCCCTTATAAATGTCCAATATCCAAAGGATAAATAAGATAAATAAATAAAATAGGTTACCCACCAAAAGGTGGGAACGTGTCCCTTACAACTGTCCCAAAGTCCTTAAATAATTTAAAATATGGAAAATAAATGAATTAGACAAACAAGGCACCCACGAGTGGAAACATGCCTTTTATAATATTAAAATCTCAAATAATAAGAAATTGCAATCCATAAGTAAATAAATCATAATAATGCACATTATCATTAAATAATAATAAATTAGAACTTAATTATAATAAAATCATAAAAAGGTACAATCCATAAGCAAACATTAACTCCCTTAATGAAATATAGGGCGTGGCACATACGGCGGCCCCGCTAGCTGGTTAGTGGGTGGGGGTCAAGGGGGCAGCCCCCCTTGTGGGGTTCGGGGGCAGTATCCCAAAAAGCTAAATGATTTTTAAAAAAAGTATAGGATTTTTGGACTTTAGAAAAATAAGATTAGGGTTTTGGAAGACAATAAATTAAGGCTTCGGATATTTTAAAAACTGGGATTTAAAAAATAATAAATTAGGGTTTTGAAATATTGAGTCCAGCTACTGTATGCTCAAGTAAGCTACTGTGGATTTAAACTTTGATTATATTGATAAACTTTGAATTTACTTGATATTTAATTCAAATTAATATCACAACGAGATAAATTGCTACTGCTACTGTGATGTTAAGATTTTAATGGCAATTAGATTAAACAAGCTACTGTGGATATAAATGAAGTAATTCACTAGATATTCAAAATCAGTTTCATGGATAGGGGTTCTCAAATAGTTTGCTGGATCTAAACTGGTACTCTCAAACAATGCTACTGAACATTTGTAAAAGTGAGGAAACAAAATAAAATAATAAAACAAAATAGATGAATTACTATAAATTTAAAACAAATTAAATCAAAGATTGCAAACCTTCATTGTTGTATATTTGTTTGAGTCTTAATCACGCACTTGTGACAGAGAAATTGTACATTTGTTTGAAAGATAAGATTATACCAATCTATCCAATGACATTTTTACTAATGATCCTACTAATAATTTTATATGGTAAAATTTATATGTTTATTAGAGAGAAATTATTATGACGGGTTTAATTAGGAAACTGATATGGGTTTACAAAGTTTAACCTAATCGTTCCTTATAAATATAGGTGTTAACAAACAAGCAGAAAAAAGAAAAAAATGGTTGCCTTGGTGTGTTTTATTGTGTTGTGCATGGCATAATTGTTGAAAATTTATTGATCTTTTCTTTGATTCTAGCATTATAGTTGAGACTTTAGTATCAGCATAGGAATGACATTTGAATTCATTCAGGATCAATTTTCACATTCTGTGGTTCATGACATATAAATCTTTGAGAACCCACCTTTGTGAGTTTTGAGCCTTATAGATTAAATGATTGATTTTCTTTTCTCAAGTGTGCACCTTCATGATTTTGCATCTCTAGAGTTTGCTTTTGCATACTAATTGAACTCACATTATGATTTAATCTCAAGTTTTAAAATGATGAAGGCAAATTAGGTTAGCCCCTTTAGCTTAAAAAGATCTCCCTTAATATTGATTTCCTTAGTGAGCCAAGTTGAGCCTTTGACCTTTTCTTGTTTGGTCAACACAATTCTCAACTTAACATGTTCTTATTATCATCATACCTGAATTAAGGAATGGAGTTTTATGATATGACAATAGGGTGGTTTATTTCAAAGTGTGGGGTAAGCAAGTATAAAAAACATGGTATTGCTATTTGGGGTTGAAATGCACACTTTGTACATTGTATTTGATTAAGAGTCATTATTCTTTTCCTCTACATTTTAAGCTAGATGTCCATGCAATTCTTAATTTTGTATATATATATATATATTTAAAAAAAATGATAAAAGTAAAAAAAAAAAAAGAAGAAGAAAGAGAGGAAATAAAAGAATATATATATACAAAATTCATATATGTTCTAGCATTGGTTATCAAAAGAGGAATGTTGACTCATGTATTTTTATGCAAGTATGTAAGATTATCAAGGGTTGGTGAGTATGCCATTTGAGGGAGTTATGAGTTCCTTAGCAAGAGTAGTGTCTAATTTAGATACTCCATTTCTTGATGCTCCAGCCTAAATGTCTTTTCTCACACCTTTACCTTAGCCCCATTGCATCCAAATAAAAGACCTTTGGATTATTTCTTGAGAAAATCAGTGAGGGAGATTGGATAATTAAGCAAGTTTATGGCAGTATGCAATCATGGTGGTTTGAGTGATTAACCTTTGAAATCGAGTGAAACACTTAGATGAGAAATAAGATTTGTATGTCTGGATTAATGATTGAGTTAAGAAAATCCTTGATTGAATAAATTGCAAATTATTTATGCTGTGTCTTAAAGGATTTCATCTTATATGCTAGGATTATGGTTAAGGTTGTTTGAGTTTTTAATTTATGCCATGTGAATTTGCTTGAGGACAAGCAAAGTTTTAAGTGTGGGGTAGTTGTTTTATTAGTTTTTGTCATAGATTTGTAGTTTGTTTATTATGATAATTATTGTTTCATTTAGGTATTTTGTTAGTTTTTATCGGTTTGTTTAGTATTTTCATTAATTTTGATAGTTTCAGTTTATTTCAGTGTTTATGTTGTTTTTATCCTAGTTTTTAGTGTGTGTGTATGTTTTGTTGGTTATTGTCTATTTATTTCTTGTTTAGTGTTTGTTTTGAGTTTTGTGTTAGGTTAAAACAGGCAAGGAAACAAATTGAAGGAGAAAGGGGCAGGGGCTGACACAGGCAGAGGACACGGCCAAGTCACTGGCCGTGTCCCATACCAAGTTAAAAAGGAAGAGCAAGTCCAGTAGCAGACACAAGCAAGGGACACGGCCAAGTCACCTGGCCGTGTCCCTCCAAAGAAGCTCAACACGGCCAAGTCACTTTCACTTGGCCGTGTCTCACCAATTCCAAAGGCAAAGAAGACTAAAGCTCACAGAGGCAAACACAAGCAAGGGACACGACCAAGTCTTGTGGTCGTGTCCCTCCAAAATGGTGCAACACGGCCAAGTCACCTCTGACTTGGCCGTGTCACTCAACAAAGAAGAAATAGAAGAGAGGCAAGCAGTGATGGACACAGGCAAGGGACACGGCCAAGTCACCTGGCCGTGTCCCTCCAAAGAACACTCACACGGCCAAGTCACTTCTGACTTGGCCGTGTCCCTCATGATCTAAACACGCAGCGAATTTTTAAAGCGGACATTCGTATAAAAGGAAAGGAGAGCTAGGGTTTAAAGGTTGTTGAGTTTTTGAGATTATTTTCAGCCTTCTGAGAGTGAGCTGAGGGTTTTCACATTTGTTTTCTTTGATTTTGATTTCACTTTGGATCAAATCTAGCTTAGATTAGATTGTTCTAGCCATTGTTTCATCCTTCTTACAAGATTTGAACTAGAGAATCTTCAGAAGCTTCAAGGAGTTTGTAACTTGGTTTTGTTCTCGAACTTATTCTCTTTATTTTCATTGAAATTGTATAAACAGATATTATCATGTCTATTTTGATTTCTTTGAACATTAATGAGATGAATATGTTTGATTGCACTATGAACTAATTTGATCTAGTCTAGGGTTTGTATGGATCTGCTATGATTGTATGAATTGGTTATTCTCTTAGCTAATAATTTCTTTAGCCTTTATTGAATGAAATATTGTTAACATATAATTGATTGGCCACCAATTGTGTGTATTAGGTATTAGATGATGGATTGAGAGATGAAGTCTAATGCTTGAACAATTCAATTAGGGACTTAGGTGAATTAGAGATATAACCTATTAAAAAGATTATTTCACTTATAACAAGATTAGTTGAAAGAGGTTTGAATGCGAGAGCTTATAACCTTGACTCGATTAGTTGAGTTGTTTGAGATTTAATCTTTGAAATTAAATTAGTTAAGTGGAATAACCGTTCATACAAATAAGTAGTAGAGAAGTGCAAACCCTAGACCTTTTTAACAAGTGAATCAAAACATCAGTTTATTTTACTTTTCTTTGTTTTAAACTTTAATCAATCCTTTTCATTAGTTGTTAGCAATTTCAATTTCTTCATTACTTGTTATTTATAATTTGATAATCAATTAGTCACTTTAGCTTCCTTGTGAGACGACCTTGGGGCGATCACCTTTGCTACAGCTACCTCGTATACTTGCGAGAGACGCTTTGTGGTAGAGTTAATTCGAGCACAATAAGTTTTTGGCGCCGCTGCCGGGGAGGCTAATTGGCTAAATTGTTTATTAGGAAAAAATATTTTAAATTAGTTTTCATTGTTTATTTTTTATTTTATTTTGTTTTTTGCTTTTAATAATTTCTTTTTCTAGAAATTTTGTTTATGCAAGGCAGGAGATCACTCGAAGGAGAGCTACATCCATTCATTCCAGAAATTCAGAGAGTGAAAAGGAGCAGAGAAGAGTTTGAGCTCTATACCGGATTTGATACAGAGGAGGAAACTTCTAAATTTGAGTCAGATTCTGCACAATCAGTTAAAATGGTTGAAGAAAGGCAAAGAACGATGAGAGATTTTGCTAGACCTGTCATTGGAACTTCCACCTCTTGCATATGAATGACAGATGCAGTAAGAAATTATGAGTTGAAGAACATTCACTACAACATGCTGCCATCATTCTATGGAGTTCCAAATGAAGATCCTTTGAATTTTATTAGGGATTTCTACTCCACCCTCAACACTTTTCCATTGGGTGGATTAACAAAGGATCAGTTCAGGATGAGGTGTTTTCCATATACTTTGAAGGATAGAGCTAAGAGCTGGCTTATGATGTTGCCCGAAAACTCTTTGACAACTTGGGAGAAAGTTTATAACAAGTTCATGGGCAAGTTTTATTCACATCAAAAGACAGCTGAATTGAGAGGGAAGATTGCTACATTCTCTCAATTTGAAGGAGAGCCATTTCATGAAGCTTGGGACAGATTTAAGATGCTATTGATCCAGTGTCCACACCATCATTACCCGCTTCAACTTCTTAATCAGTTCTTCTATGATGGTTTAACCCAGCAATTTCAGAACACTGTTGATAATGCAGCTGGGTGAGCCATGGGAGAAAAGACAGCAGCTGAAACTTATGATATTTTTGAGATGTTGGGAGCTAATTCTCAACAGAAGAGTGTAAGAGGAAGAAGCAAAAGGGTGAATCAACTAGAAGCAAATAGTGAGATGGTCAATCAAATAGCTGAGTTGACAAAGCAAGTGCAGATGCTAAATATGAAGAACAATATTTCTTCATCTACTCAAGAAGCGTGTGGAATCTGTGGAACTTTTGGGCATGGAGCAAATATATGCCCCTCTGCATATGAGACTTATAGGAATGAAGCTGAGCAGGTCAATGTTATAGGAGGATTCCAACCAAGGGCCAGAAATGATCCTTACTCCAATACTTACAACCCTGGTTGGAAGAATCACCCAAATTTTTCTTGGGCAACAAATAATTCTCAGAAGCCTTTCCATTTGCTCCAAAGACAGAACCAAGAGCAGGGTCAATCCTCAAATCAAGGGCAGTCTAGGATAGAGAGCTTGGAGGAAAGTTTACAAGCTTTCATCAAAGTCAGTGCTCAAAATCAAGAGATGACAAACAAGAGGCTGGATTCCTTAGAAGCATCTTTTAAGAAGGTGGAGACTCAAGTAGGACAACTTGCACAACAGATGCAGATTCAACAAAAGGGGAAATTCCCAAGTCAAACTGAGCAGGCACAATTAGTGACTGTTCTTAGAAGTGGTAAGGTAATTGACAATAATGTTGAAGATAATTCTGTGGGTGCAGGTGACCAAGAGAATAAGAAGGAAAGAGAACCAAAGAAAAAAGGTGCTGGAGAAAGATCAGTGGAGAAGTCCCCTACAGCAGACCTACATAAGGCAAGCAATCCATACCGGCCACCTATACCATTCCCCAGCAGGTTGAAGGATGATAAACCAGATAAGCAATTTTCTAACATCTTCAACATGCTGTCTAAGGTAAGTATTAACTTACCTTTACTTGAGGCAATAAAGAACATACCAGCTTATGCCAAGTTCTTCAAAGAACTGATCACCAAGAAAAAGAGGTATGAGACGAATGAAAAGGTGATAGTTTCAGAGGTAGCTAGTGCTGTTCTACAGCATAAACTACCTCCCAAGCTAAATGATCCTGGTAGCTTTTTAATTCAAATTACTGTGGGGAATGGAAAGGGGACTGAAGGCATGTGTGATCTAGGAGCTAGTGTGAATTTAATGCCTTATTCTGTGTTTAAAGAATTAGAACTAGGGGAGCTTAAACTGACAAAAATGGTGTTGTAATTAGCTGATAGGTCTTTTAGATTCCCGAAAGGGGTTATAGAAGATGTGTTAGTTAAAGTTGGAGGGTTGATAGTACCTGTGGATTTCTTAGTACTTGACATGGAAGAAAATAACTCTTCACCATCTGCACACCCTATTCTGCTGGGTAGGCCTTTTATGGAAACTACCAACACCTTGATAGATGTTAAAAATGGTAAGTTGTCAATGACTGTCTTAGGGCAAACTGTTGAATTTTCTATTTTTAACACTTCTCCTATTCCCACAACTGCTTTATATGAGGAATGTTCTTTAATTAATAGTGTTGAAGCAGTTGTTTCAGATGTTGTGTTGCAGACAGACTCCCCAGATAAATTGGAGCTGACACTGACTTTAGAAGAGGGAGCTAAACCAGTGGGGAAGACCCAAAGATGCCTTAACCCAAAGGCATATGAGAGCTCGAGGAATTATAAGGATCACACTAAAGCACTTCATGACAGATGTATTGGGCATCAGACGTTGAGTCCAGGTATGAAAGTTTTACTTTTTAATTCTCGCCTCAGTCTGTTTCAAGGTAAACTCAAATCTCGATGGAGTGGTCCTTTCGAGGTAACTAAGGTATGTCTTTCTGGTGCCATTGAATTGCTTAACTCTAGAACCAATAAGATTTTTAGAGCAAATAGACATAGAGTTAAATTATACAATGAAGGATTTCAGGAAGTGAGGGTCATTGACAGCACTTTGATCCATGATCCCTAAGCCTTGCATGATGTCCAGCTTTATGACATTAAAGAAGCGCTTAATGGGAGGCAACCCATCGGTTTGCATTTCTTTTTCTTAGTTATAATTTTATATTTAGCAATTTTGATTTTATGTTTAGTTTAAATAAATAGAAACCCTAAAACTCTCTTGCATCTTGTTTTTGAACATTTGTGTTTGTGATAAAAAGGTTGAGTTTTGCCTCACCAGGGGACGATGGAAGACAGATTGTACTTAATTCTTTCTCTTTATTATTCTTGTTTTCCATTGAGGACAATGTAAATTCTAAAGTGTGGGGTAATCTTTTAGCTTTTCTTTAATTTTTGTTTTGGTTGCCTTGGTGTGTTTTATTGTGTTGTGCATGGCATAATTGTTGAAAATTTATTGATCTTTTCTTTGATTCTAGCATTATAGTTGAGACTTTAGTATCAGCATAGGAATGACATTTGAATTCATTCAGGATCAATTTTCACATTCTGTGGTTCATGACATATAAATCTTTGAGAACCCACCTTTATGAGTTTTGAGCCTTATAGATTAAATGATTGATTTTCTTTTCTCAAGTGTGCACCTTCATGATTTTGCATCTGTAGAGTTTACTTTTGCATACTAATTGAACTCACATTATGATTTAATCTCAAGTTTTAAAATGATGAAGGCAAATTAGGTTAGCCCCTTTAGCTTAAAAAGATCTCCCTTAATATTGATTTCCTTAGTGAGCCAAGTTGAGCCTTTGACCTTTTCTTGTTTGGTCAACACAATTCTCAACTTAACATGTTCTTATTATCATCATACCTGCATTAAGGAATGGAGTTTTATGATATGACAATAGGGTGGTTTATTTCAAAGTGTGGGGTAAGCAAGTATAAAAAAAATGGTATTGCTATTTGGGGTTGAAATGCACACTTTGTACATTGTATTTGATTAAGAGTCATTATTCTTTTCCTCTACATTTTAAGCTAGATGTCCATGCAATTCTTAATTTTGTATATATATATATATTTAAAAAAATGATAAAAGTAAAAAAAAAAAGAAGAAGAAAGAGAGGAAATAAAAGAATATATATATACAAAATTCATATATGTTCTAGCATTGGTTATCAAAAGAGGAATGTTGACTCATGTATTTTTATGCAAGTATGTAAGATTATCAAGGGTTGGTGAGTATGCCATTTGAGGGAGTTATGAGTTCCTTAGCAAGAGTAGTGTCTAATTTAGATACTCCATTTCTTGATGCTCCAGCCTAAATGTCTTTTCTCACACCTTTACCTTAGCCCCATTGCATCCAAATAAAAGACCTTTGGATTATTTCTTGAGAAAATCAGTGAGGGAGATTGGATAATTAAGCAAGTTTATGGCAGTATGCAATCATGGTGGTTTGAGTGATTAACCTTTGAAATCGAGTGAAACACTTAGATGAGAAATAAGATTTGTATGTCTGGATTAATGATTGAGTTAAGAAAATCCTTGATTAAATAAATTGCAAATTATTTATGCTGTGTCTTAAAGGATTTCATCTTATATGCTAGGATTATGGTTAAGGTTGTTTGAGTTTTTAATTTATGCCATGTGAATTTGCTTGAGGACAAGTAAAGTTTTAAGTGTGGGGTAGTTGTTTTATTAGTTTTTGTCATAGATTTGTAGTTTGTTTATTATGATAATTATTGTTTCATTTAGGTATTTTGTTAGTTTTTATCGGTTTGTTTAGTGTTTTCATTAATTTTGATAGTTTCAGTTTATTTCAGTGTTTATGTTGTTTTTATCCTAGTTTTTAGTGTCTGTGTATGTTTTGTTGGTTATTGTCTATTTATTTCTTGTTTAGTGTTTGTTTTGAGTTTTGTGTTAGGTTAAAACAGGCAAGGAAACAAATTGAAGGAGAAAGGGGCAGTGGCTGACACAGGCAGAGGACACGGCCAAGTCACTGGCCGTGTCCCATACCAAGTTAAAAAGGAAGAGCAAGTCCAGTAGCAGACACAAGCAAGGGACACGGCCAAGTCACCTGGCCGTATCCCTCCAAAGAAGCTCAACACGGCCAAGTCACTTTCACTTGGCCGTGTCTCACCAATTCCAAAGGCAAAGAAGACTAAAGCTCACAGAGGCAAACACAAGCAAGGGACACGACCAAGTCTTGTGGTCGTGTCCCTCCAAAATGGTGCAACACGGCCAAGTCACCTCTGACTTGGCCGTGTCACTCAACAAAGAAGAAATAGAAGAGAGGCAAGCAGTGATGGACACAGGCAAGGGACACGGCCAAGTCACCTGGCCGTGTCCCTCCAAAGAACACTCACACGGCCAAGTCACTTCTGACTTGGCCATGTCCCTCATGATCTAAACACGCAGCGAATTTTTAAAGCGGACATTCGTATAAAAGGAAAGGAGAGCTAGGGTTTAAAGGTTGTTGAGTTTTTGAGATTATTTTCAGCCTTCTGAGAGTGAGCTGAGGGTTTTCACATTTGTTTTCTTTGATTTTGATTTCACTTTGGATCAAATCTAGCTTAGATTAGATTGTTCTAGCCATTGTTTCATCCTTCTTACAAGATTTGAACTAGAGAATCTTCAGAAGCTTCAAGGAGTTTATAACTTGGTTTTGTTCTCGAACTTATTCTCTTTATTTTCATTGAAATTGTATAAACAGATATTATCATGTCTATTTTGATTTCTTTGAACATTAATGAGATGAATATGTTTGATTGCACTATGAACTAATTTGATCTAGTCTAGGGTTTGTATGGATCTGCTATGATTGTATGAATTGGTTATTCTCTTAGCTAATAATTTCTTTAGCCTTTATTGAATGAAATATTGTTAACATATAATTGATTGGCCACCAATTGTGTGTATTAGGTATTAGATGATGGATTGAGAGATGAAGTCTAATGCTTGAACAATTCAATTAGGGACTTAGGTGAATTAGAGATATAACCTATTAAAAAGATTATTTCACTTATAACAAGATTAGTTGAAAGAGGTTTGAATGCGAGAGCTTATAACCTTGACTCGATTAGTTGAGTTGTTTGAGATTTAATCTTTGAAATTAAATTAGTTAAGTGGAATAACCGTTCATACAAATAAGTAGTAGAGAAGTGCAAACCCTAGACCTTTTTAACAAGTGAATCAAAACATCAGTTTATTTTACTTTTCTTTGTTTTAAACTTTAATCAATCCTTTTCATTAGTTGTTAGCAATTTCAATTTCTTCATTACTTGTTATTTATAATTTGATAATCAATTAGTCACTTTAGCTTCCTTGTGAGACGACCTTGGGGCGATCACCTTTGCTACAGCTACCTCGTATACTTGCGAGAGACCCTTTGTGGTAGAGTTAATTCGAGCGCAACATCCATGCAACTAATTTTGAATATCTAGTGAATTACTTCATTTATATCCATAGTGGCTTGTTCAATCTAATTGACATTAAAATCTTAACATCACAGTAGCAGTAGCAATTTATCTCGTTGTGATATTAATTTAAATTAAATATCCAGTAGAGTCAAAGTTTATCAATATAATCAAAGTTTGAATCCACAGTAGCTTACTTGAGCATACAGTAATCGAACTCAATATTCCAAAATCTTAATTTATTATTTTTCAAATCCCAATTTTTAAAATATCTAAAACCCTAATTTATTGTCTTCCAAATCCCTAATCTTATTTTTCTAAAGTCTGAAAACCCTAAACTTGTTTTGAAAATCATTTAGCTTTCCGGGGCACTACCTCCGAACCCTGCAAAGGGGGTTGCCCCCTTGACCCCCACCCGCTAACCGACTAGCGGGACCGCCGTATGCGCTGCGCCCTATATTTCATTAAGGGAGTTAATGTTTGCTTATGGATTGTACCTTTTTTTGTAATTTCATTATATTTAAGTCCTAATTTATTATTGTTTAACTATAATGTGCATTATTATGATTTATTTTCTTATGGATTGTAATTTCTTATTATTTGGGATTTTGAGATTGTAAAATGCAAATTTCTACTCGCGGGTGCCTTGTTTGTCTAATTCATTTATTTTTTGCATTTTAAATTTTTTAAGGACTTTGGGACAGTTATAAGGGACACATTTTCACCTTTTAGTGGGTGTCCCATTTTATTTATTTATCCTTTGGACATTGAACATTTATAAGGGCATATTTCCATCTTGTATGGGTACCTATCTTTTGATTGATTTATTTTAATTAATAATATGATATTTTATTTTATATAGTATGGAGGATATTTTAATAAGTTAAGAATTTAATAATATTTAGACCTAAAAAAGAGGTCGGTTCCAATGAACCGGGCATTATAGGGGTGCTGGGCCACTTCTCACCTTCCCCATGCGTACCTAACTTTTCGAACCTAATAAGAGGTTGAAAATTTCTTAGAAATCGAGTTATCCACCCCTTTCTTTTTCCCGACCCATCCGAGTGGAGATTTTATTTTCTCAGGGTTTAAGCCCATGTTCTCTAAGGCCCTGAGCCTAACAATATCGAAGTTGTAAGAACCATTCTACCGGGAGTGGGGGGGAAAATCCCAGCTCACAAACTCTTTCCATGTTATATTACTATTTAAAATAGATGAGTCACCCACTTAATTTAGCAAAAAAAATGGCTAGGAATTAAGTGGGTGAAATATCCATTTTGCCCTTCAAGTCTTATATACTTCTTTGTTAATTTGAATACCCTTTTATCATTTCACACCCTAATTTATTAACTACACTGGTATTAATTTTTTTCTTAAAAATTATTTTCACTTCTAATTTTAAATTTTATTTTCTCTCATATGTTTTTATGTATATTATTATATTAAGATATTATTAATTAAGTTATGGTGCGTTTCAAGTATTATACCCTAATATTTTTATACATACGAGTTATCGAAGCTAAAGTATTTTAAAATTTTTATTTCCATAACTTTAGTGACGTATAAATTTTATTTCTTTGCACATGAACGGTTCCTTCATCACACTAATAAGTCATTTTGTTTTTCTAATAGTTTAGATTCAAATATAATTAGTTATTTTTATTTGTTACAGTGAGTTTAATTCATAATTATTATGAGTTGTAGAGTTTTTAATTAAAGTACTTTAGAATTTTTATTTTTATTACTTTGGCATATTAAAATTTTATTTCAATCAAGATTTTTTCTCACTTTATTCATTTAATATACACAACATTTAGGCTACTAGACTTGCATTTCATCAAGAGTATTACAAACATTGAATGTTTACCCACTTAAGGTTGCAAGTTGTTTGGAAATTGAGATGTCCGAGCTCACACCCTCTAACCAGATTATAAGGGCTTATGATAATACTAAAAGGAAAGTTTGTGGGCTAACAAACATCAAGGTAACCATTGGCATTGTAGAACATGAAATCCTTTTCAGGTTCTAGATTTTCCAACCTACTTCAACCTATTACTTGGAAGACCTTGGATTCATCAAGCTAAGGTGATTCCATCCTTTCTTAATCAAAAGCTTAAGTTTCCTTACAAGGATGGGGTTGCTACCACACAAGGGGACTAAGTGGGAACTTACATCTTCTTCTTTAAGTACCAATTTTGAAGATCAAGCCAAAACCTTTAGCCATAGCTCTGTCATGGTTCACTTTTGATTTAATTCAGTTCATTGAAGAAGAGTCATGTAAAGAACTTATTCCCTTTGACTTTGATCCATATGGTAATCCAACAGTTGCCAACATCCTCAAACACATGAGTTATTTCCCTTATTGTGATTGGGCAAGAATCAATAAGGAATCCAACAGTTTCAAATTACTCTTCAATCTAATTACCATTTGGATTGGGCTATAAGCTAACCCAAGAGGATATAGCATAAATGGAGGAAAGAACTAAGCAAAGATCCTAATGCAAGAAGATAGGAGAAGCATTTGACTGGCCCATGAAATCTTATTTCAAAACTCTGAATGGATATTTTGTTAAACAAGGAATATTATGGATTTCCTAAACCATTGTTGAACCCTATCACTAATGAACTAACTCCGGGTTTTGAAATTTCTTTGATGTCAGGCTTAGTTTAAAAGATAGTAAGTCTGCCTTGGAGATGGGAGAAGATTGTAAAGATAATATGGAACCTAGCCTATTTCAAGAAGCTATATTAGAAGAATGAGCAAAATTAGATTTCAGCCACCTACAATCATTTCCTTTTTTTTTCCTACATCTCTCATTACACGTTTTTTCATAAAATTATAAATTAATCTATACTGCATATTTGCATTATATTTTTTAGGTAGAAAAATAATGTATATGTATAATTTTCCTTTTTTTAAGAGGGATTCATGATGTAGAGAGGAAACAATTTTGTTTCTTAAATTGACAGGGAGAAAGAGAGAAAGAAGCGAAAAGAAAAGATTTTTTAAAGTAAAAACTATGGTGTAAAGGAATAAAAATATTGGCATATTTATTTTATTTTAGTCATAAATATAATATTATTTTTTAATTCATTTTTACTTAAACATAATTAAAATTATAAATTGAGATAAAAATAACAAAACTAAAAGTTTTACATAAAGTTAAAAACATATGTCAATATTTTTTTAAGTTATTAGGCCATTATATGAATATCATAAAATAAATAGATTAAAAATTTCAACTTAAACATTATAAATGATGTATGTAGACAGAAGCAATTTTTTATAGGCACAGTAGGACACTTGTTAAGGGTGTAAATAAGGAAAAATTATACATTACAATAGTGATTTTAACTCGACATTCTACTTGGAATAATAAACTAATTAAATAATAGCATGTAGTAATATTTTTTTTCAAAAATAAGCTCTAAAATTTCTTTGGGTGAACTCTTTAATTTTTCAATGATAAGATATAAAAAAAATTATTATTATCCAATTGATTTGTCATTCCAACTAAAATATCTAGTTAGAATCAGCATTGTATTATATAATTTTTCGTAAGTTAATTTATTAGTTTACTGTTCAATCATAACTAATAAAAATTTGGTTTAACGAAAGAAACTTTGAAGACATTCGTTTCTCCCACATTTACAGATAAACAAATTTTACTGCTGACTTTCTTAGCTAGCCATGCGAAGACTCTTTCTGCTAGTGTTTCGTTCTTGATCATGTTTCGGATGAGGTTTATAGTTGGCTTTTATCATGATTTATGTGGGATCTCTTATTCGAGATAGTTGTTTTTCTTTATAAGCTTTGCTCGCCTTCATGTACCCAAAAAAAAAAAATTTTTGAATTAACCGAGTCAAATTCAATCTTGGATAATTTAAGTAAGAAATCGAGCCGAGTGTTAGTATTATACTACTCAACTTGAGGGCTTGCAAGTCTAATATAATATTAAGAATTTGTATACTTTTAAATTTATTTTTATATATAATTTATTAATTTAATCTCATACTCCAACTTATTAGTTTTATTTTAATATTAAATAGGATTTTTAATGATAATGAATCTAATCGAGCTAAATTTAAATATTTTATATATTAATTTAAAATGAATTTGAGCTTGTATTTTTCTCAAATTCAATAAATTTGGAATCGATTCTCCCTCCCAATATAATAGACAAAAAAGAGCTTCAAAATAAGAATTCAATCCAACCCAAGCTAAGTTTTAAGTTTTTTTTCTTTTTTAATTGAGTGAGTTCAAAATCCACTCAATTAAATACAAATAGTTATGACAAATTTAGGTTGTGAAGTTTTAAAGGAAAAATTATGTTATTGGCATCTAAACTTCTTAAACTTTTTTTTTTATTTTGGTATTTTATTTATTTTTTGTTATTTTATTGTCTCAACTTTTGTAAATACTACCAAATAAATTATTCCAGTCATTTAGCTCTCACTGACTTGCTGATTGTTCTGAAATGGAGTATTTTTATTGAAAAAATGTCATATCAAATTAAATAATTTGATGTGGCATTTTTTTTTACATAAAATGGGTCCTGCTTAAGATAACCAGAATAATTCACTTGATAGTATTTTTAAAATTGATACACTAAACTGAAAAAATAAAAAATAAAACACTAAAATAGAAAATTATAAAAAAAAAAATTCAGCCAACAATATAGAAATTTTTGACAAAAAATGGCATAGTTTGCTGAAGAAAATTTTCAGATTCAATCGTAAATTTTATAAATACCTTAGGATCCCAGTTGACCTTTTTATAGTATTTTGACATAATAATTTGATAAAAAATAGGTCTTATAACTTTAAGTTAGTACTCCTTCTATTGAAAAATAATTGCCAGGTCATAAATTTTATTCTTAAATAATTATTACTTTATAAAAATTAAAATTATTTTATATTTTTATTTTAAATTTATTCGTATATAATTATCAAAAAATTTATTACTAATGAAATGAATAATAAATTAAGGAGAATAATATTTTAGTAAAATAATTATATAAAGTAGGTCACTAAATAAATTTTTGAATTTTTATGTAAAATTTTTAAAGTGATATGGAGGGAATATTTTTTTTTTTAATGGTAAATTATTTTTTCAAAACAGTGGGGTTAAAATGTTTCATTTTTTATTAAAAAATTCAAAATTTATAATTAATGCAAGAAAGAGAAATAATCATATAAATTTTTAAATATTATTATTTAAATACAACTGTCATAATAATTTCTCTCTAATAAACATATAAATTTTACCACGTAAAAATTATTAGTAGGATCATTAGTAAAAATGTCATTGGATAGATTGGTATAATCTTATCTTTCAAACAAATGTACAATTTCTCTGTCACAAGCGCGTGATTAAGACTCAAAACTCACGAGAGAGGAAGTCCTATTACTGTCACAAGTACTATGGTACTTTTGTTCTGCCGGTGATGAGTGATGACCTCGATGAGGGTTTGCTTCAGTAATTTGGAAAAAAAAAATTAAATTGGCTGTAACTAATTGGTTTATAGATTAAATTCAGCTGAATTGAGTAATAATGATGTAATAAATAGATAATACTTTTTAGCGTAAATATTACATTTATCAAACCTATCTTTAAGTTTTAGAAAATCATCATAATAGTAATCTGCTAGTTAAATTTCAATGCAAAAAAATCTCGACGAGATAAAGTAAACCAAGTCAAGATCATAACTTTCCATTTAACCATCAAATACTTTTTTTTTTCATTTAAATCCAAATATTTAATGTTTCTTTCCTGAACTAAATATCTCTTTGGTCCCCTATTTTATTAGTTATTTTCATCCACCAAAATTGATCTAGTATAACATTACTTTCCAAGCAATAAGATTAAGATAATTCATAGAAGAAAAAAAAATCTGCATTTCTCAACTCTTTCTCGTGTACTTGATGCTTACTTGCATACATATACATATATAATATCAACAGAAAATATAGTTTATCTTATCCGAAAATTTTCCAAATTACATTCACAATCTCTAAGTTTCTTCATAGAAATGCTTCTTGAAATACATTTAATATACCAAAACTTATTATTCATTATCATATATAAGGGTCACGCAACTTGAAGGGGAAAATAACTCTATACATGTGAAATGGTAATTTTCTCTGCTTTACCATTAAAGATGCACTCACTGAAGAAGATACTGTAATAATATGCAAAAACTGAAGCTGCAGAGTCTGTAATCACCAATTTTGGTGTGTAATTATAACTTCAGCAGCTGAACTTCTGCTCAGCAGTACTAGTTGACGCCTGCATCATCCCGTAATAATTAAGGCAATGCAATGGTGATTGCATTCATAATCATTAAGCTTAGACATTAATTCTGCAATAAGCTCACTTAATTGTATGTGTTCTAATACGATACAATTAAGTTGATTTTAATGGTAAGATTTTAATATTAAACAAAAAAAAAAGTGTGACTAACCCTGTAATTAGTCCATGATCAATTCATTAAAGTCATCTTTGTCGCACCATAATTCTAGGATTAAGGACTAACCTTACTAGGTAAAAATGTAAATCAAATGGGAAGGCAAATACAAATCTTGTAAAGAAAAACAGACATGGCAAACAGATTACTGCTATACTTTTAATTGATTTATTGTTAGGAAATGTAAACTCTTGCTATTGATCGTGGTTATAGACTTACAACAAAATCAATGTATAAGGCCTCAAAGAAGCAAAATGAAAACATTTAATATGGCATAATCTATCTAACCCTAACACTGAAAAGAAAAGGAGAAAACAGAACTGGGAAATCTACATATAAATGGACTTTAGATAATTGCTTTTCATATTATTCATTGAAATACGAAGTTAAACTTCAATTTTTCTTCAAACAAAGATAAATCAAACTGTTCTTTTTTTTAAAAAAAAATTGAGATTTCAGTGGAATTTGAAGACATATATTAAGCAGAACAAGACGAGAACAATTAATCCTATGAAAAAATGAAATGGAATGTTCCGTTTTCAAGTTTATAGGCCCATAGGTACTGTATTTCATTCCATATATGTAAGGATTTTTATAAGATAATTATCATCAGTAAATATTACTTGTAAACTCCCATTTAAGGACTTCTGAATAATTGTTTTCTAACAAGACACGAGATCATTGGATTATTTTTGGTAAATCGGATATAATAATGTAATCAAATACAATTTTATATATTAAAAATTGCATTTGATTACATTATATTGCATACCATACCCATTACTGCACATTAAACATAACATTAATTCATTAACGTAAACTAAAGTAATTTGTATACTCACCCCAACTGATGTCACAAAATTGCAAACAGCACATTTCACCGATCGTGCTCCATATTGATACATCAATAGCATCCTGCAGTACCCACAATTCACATGTGCCACTTGATTTGCTGCCATATTAGAAGTTTCAACCTTATTTCCATTTATTAGAAAGACAATCTTAACTATATTTAATTTTCAGATAATATATAGCAGATTAGCTAGAATGGTAAAATCAATTCTTCTGGTAACAATATTATTATATTGCAAATTCAATACCCTCTAAGGCTAAGTTGATGGTGTGACAGCAAGAACATTGTACGCTTGTCGCTCCGCGGATGTACATGAGTAAGGTGTGGCAGCCTCCACAGACCAACTGTGCCATTTCTGTGCCTGATAGAATTTAAACACAAGTGGTTATGCTTTGGCTTTTGTCTAACAGACAACTGAAATGTTAGATCTTCACTTTCTAGAAGCTCATTAATTCTTGAACTTGTCTCCTTTTTTTATACTAATATATGTGTTTCTGTATGTACGCCTATACATTGTTTCAACAGACTAAAATTTTCAGTTCACCACCAGTTGTCGTAGCACAATGGTAAAAGCAGTGACCATTGTGAACATCACCTCAGAGAAGAAAACAAAAGTGAAAAAAAGGTGATCATTCTGGTAGGCATTATTTTGCAGTTTCATGTGTACAAATTCACAATCAAATTGAGCTAGTGATAAAATGAAGAAAATGGAGAAAAATTAATTTATACCAGGAGGGGGCACAGCTGTGACTGCATTGCATACAGCACAGCAAACAGAGGTTGCTCCAAGTGGGTAGAGTAAAAGGCTTCGACATCCTGAACACACGAGCTGGCTTTGTGCACCTGATAAAACAAAAAATTAGTTTATGAACTAATTTTGAAGCATCGGGTGAATAACTGAAACAAAAAAGCAACATGAAATTTGAATTAAGATATTGATTCTAGGACCAAAAAGTAAAGGCTCAATGGCGTTAAACTTGCAAAATTATGAAATTAGAAGTTTAAACCACCGGTGAAAGTCTAACTTAACTTTAATTCAAAATGGTGGAAGTCAAACTAATTTTAAAAGAAATTTTCGACATCCTCAGCCAACTAGGAATTGACAACATCTAATAAAAAGTGAAATAAAAAACAACCAGAGCCTCGAGCTTGTGGGTGAGAAGTCCATTTGTCTTGAAGCAGGGAAAGAAAAATACTAGGCTGACCTTTATCCTGTGATGAAATTTAATCAAATATTTGGTAATAATGTACTGGAAACTGAACTTCGAAATTTCTTACCAGTTTTTTTTGAGAAATCACTATAGTAAGCATAAGCAATACTACCTGTCATTGCTATTCGCAGAATTTCCTGATGACACAAATCAGCAAATATTGGGAAACTAACTAAAAATGTTTTATTTTATTTTGTACTTTTAGCAAAGAGGTGTGGCTCATTTTGTTTAACAGCAACACAAAAAAGATTTTCGGACCAAACTAAAACAGAGGAACGATTTCATAGTTTAAAGGGTAAAATTAAAAGAGCAAAAAACAGATTAAAATACCATTGGTAGGTGGTGTGTAAGATGCTGGAGGTGTTGGATAAGGAGCAAGAGGAACTGGCATTGTAATGTCTCTCAAAGCTAAAACTTTCTTTCTCAATTTCCTACAAACATACAGCCTCAAAAACAGAGAACAGAACTACCCTGTCTCCTATTATTGCCATGCCTGTACAAAGAAAAAGTAAAATATTTCGGAAATAGTACTTCAACCCCAATTTGTTTAGAGAAAAAAAAAATACTTCTACAAACACGATAAAAGCTGCAAATCTGAACTGTACACCATTTAATATTCATAAGCTTAAAAAAACTAAATAGGGACAGTGACAGATTTTAATAACAAAGCAAGTAAAATAACCATTAGCCAATTGAGCAAATATAAATTGGAAAAAAAAAGTATCCTTTAAATTTGCATTTTTTTTTTCTATTGAGGGGCACAAAAGCTTGAAGAGTTGAAGACAAAGTAATGAAATCCAGCTAAATATTTATGAAGTGGGGCAAACACATACCTTCAATAAGTTTGCAGATGAAGTTGAGAGAGAGAGAGAGAGAGAAAGAGAGAGAGAGGATATAAGTCGGCAATGGACAAAAAAGATTGAAGTTACAAACAGATTTTTACTATTTCCATTTTATTTATGTATTTATTTTTTGCGCTTTTAGATAGATGTGGTGGTTAACTTCCATTCTGTTGGTGGCATATCAAGATCAACTTTGTCAGAAACTCGTTGCCCCCACACTCCTTTGCCATATTGATCCTATTACACCAATGACTATCTAATTAAATGATGCCCAAAAAAATGTCGAATATGAATTTTAAATGAAAATGAAATTTATAATAATAATTTAAGATATTTGAATATATTAAATATAAAAAAATTATGTCTTTTATATATTTAAATTATTTGTACTATAAAATCTTAGCTTTAAATTTTTAATAAAAAGAACATTTTTAAAAAATGCAATAAATAAATATTTCGCCTAAATCTAAATTTTAAATAAGTTCCTATTTATAAAAATAATAAAATTCTCAATTAAACAATTTGCTGAATTAAATAATATTTTATATTTTATTATAAATATATATATTTTTTATCATATATAAAGCTATTAATGTGTTATAGGAATAATAACGATTAAGATATTTTTGAATATTTAATTTATCATTATATATTTATATAAAGTATGAATAATTTATAAAATGATTTGGGCAACTATATATAGTATTTTTACTAGTTAAACTGAGTTTCAATATTTTATTTAGTGCCCATTATCTAAATCATATTATATATTATTTTCTTAAATTTTAATTATATATTTATTAAATTTTATTTTAATTATAATATCATATAGTATGATATTATTTTAATAAAATTATATTAATATTAAATATTTATTTATAATTATTTAATTGAGATGAGTATAATTTTATAATTTAAATTTTATAATATTTTTAAATTTATATATTTAAATAGATAATTAAATGGATTCAAATAGTAAAAGAATGGTATTAAATAAATTCAAAATGATTAGGATATAACTATAATTAAATTTAAACGAGTTTAAATAATTTAAAAATTAAATGAGCTCAAATTCTGGTAAAATAATTTCTATTGGTATTCTATCTACGATATTCCTAAAATTTAACTTAAATTTTCTATTTTTTATTTTTAAAAATAGGATTATTAAACCAGTTGAGCCAAGCCGAGAACTGGCTGGATACAGCCCACAACTTTTGGCGCAAAATCTTTCATGCACGTGAGTGTTCCATTCAGCCCAGAAAAGGTCCTTTTTCCTGGGAATATGGAGAGTTAAGATTGAGCCACATCACATATCAGAGAAATCAGGACCGTCTGTAAGAGTGAGCATGCTAAAGATAAAGTTATGGAAGTGGCGCAATTTGTTCTTTGTCGAATTATGATTTGCTGCGTTTAGTTACCATCATAATTATCAGCTGTATGCAATTACTGCCATTTTAGGAAAGGTATCGCTGCTTGTGAAACCCCCAGCAAATTTTCTAAAACTCATTCAATATGATTATTACATAAATTTACTTTTTAATAATTTCAATTACCAATTCTACTTTACATCATCTCCAAAATCATTCATCACATATGTATAGATTTCAATATCATAAATTCTGTCCCTTTAAAAATAGTATAACTATTCATAAATAGTTATAACTTTATTTAAATAAGAGGTATATCTTTTTTTCAAAATAATATAAAATTTCATAAAAAATAATCTTATTTAATAGTCATATCTTTTAAAATTAATATACCTATTTATAAAAAGATATGACTTAGTTTTAAATATAACTATTTAATAGACATTTCTTAATTTAAATATAACTATTTAATAGTATCGACTTGCAAAATTATTTAAATATAACTATTTAAAATCAATCAAATCATATCACAAGATGTTTTCTTTTCTAGCTCTTTGGCTATTTCTAGGTTTAATAAAAGGTAATGGTGCAATTCTTTTATCACAAAAATATAAATTGTGTATATTATTTTCTTCTTATTGTTTTGTAGTTCTATTAAAGTTGTAAAGAAACTTAGTTTCTAAGAACACCACATTTCTATATTTAATTATAATATTAAAATCCAAATCTAATAGTCTATATAGCTTAAAATTTTTAGTGTACCAATAAAAAACACTTTTAAGATCTTTTGAACCAATTTTAATTCTTTTAGGATCATACTCTCTAAGTATACTGCGCATCCTCATAACTTCAAATAAGATAAGTTTAGTTTTCTTCCTTTACATAACCTATATGGAGAAACCTTAAATTTCTTTGAAGGTATTCTGTTATGCAAATGACAAGTTGTTAATAAAACTTCTCCTCGAAAACTCAATGGCAACTTAGCATTAAGAATCATAACATTCAACATATTAATCGATGTTCTATTTTTCGTTTTGCTAAGTCATTTTGTTGAGGATCATATGAAGTATTTGATTGGTATATAATCTCATGTTCTTCACAAAAGTGGAAAAAACATTCTACAAGTATTCACCTCCTCTATTGCTTTTGATACCACTCCGCTGGTACCAGGCTACCCTATATCGAGCATTGTAAATAACCCACCCATCTCGTGATTGAGCCTTTGTTGTAGTCTAGGGTTGTGGCATTGAGCTCAAAGAGTTAGGCACAATGGGAGCTTGCTGTGTGGGCTATCAACTACAACAAGACAAACCTTTGACACAGCCTCTGTACAGTATTAACACAATCATGATTTTCACTGACTACATCAGAGATGGTCCCTTCTTCATCCTCTTTGAATAGGGGTGAATCCCTATAGGTAAAAGATATTTTTTTCACTCTTTAGTCTGCAGACAAACTGAGCTCTAGCTTAGGCATTAGAGTCTTCCAACTGGAGCTGGAGCCTTTCTGTTTGTTTTGTAGGTAACCATACTTGAACCCAAGCTCGAACTCTAAGGAACGAATCCCAAGGTCCACTTGTCATCAGCTTCATCCTTATTTTCATTAAATAAACATATCTTAAAAAATTATCAATAAAAGTTATAAAATATCTATTTCCACCTCTAGTCAAAATACCATTAAGTTCACATATATATGAATGCACAAGTTCAAGCAAAGTTATATTTTTATAAACTTTAGGAAAATGTTTCTTTGTCATCTTTTCTTAGATGCATGTTTCGTATTTTTCTTTATGAACATCTTTATAAGTGATCAAACCATGTTTATTCAAAAAACTTAAAGATCTATAGTTAACATAATGTAATATATTATGCCATAAATTAAGAAAAATGAACAATCAACAATATAAATAGAAATATGTAGTTTATTATTATTATCATTAACAATGCTTACTTTAAAAATACCATCACAAGAATAACTCTTCCCAATAAATACCCTATTTTTAGACATAATGAACTTGTCCGAGTCAAGTACAACTTTCATGCTCTTCTTATACAATAAATTTATAGACATAAGATTTTTTCTAATGTTCGAAACATGAAGGACATTCACAATAAATAATCTCTTTCCCAAAGAGAATATAATTTCATACCAAGTTGATGGTGTTGAAGCCACAAAAAATAAAATCTTATTCCTACAAATAAATTGATTATAGAAGTGATGAATAGGATCGGATCCATATGGAATTGTTACTTATTAAAATTTCTTTGAAACTAAAAAGAAAGCTAAAATTAAACTAAACAAGGAGTTTTGTAATTAAGAACTACAATTTAATTAAAATTAGAAATTAAACCTAATAAATTAAATAATAACAAAATTAATTTGGAAAATAATAAAGGAAATGATTTTAGTTGAAGAGAATAATTTTGATTTCAATTCTTGGATCTGATCCTTGATGCAAAGATTTATTCTCCATAATTTTCAATAAATTAGTTCTAGTATTTGAGATGCTCGCAATTACTAATTATTCCTTAGATTTTTAAATTAACTAGGAGTCGCTTGCTAATTAATTATTGCTAGTAACCAATTCTATAGGATCGTCCTTAGAATTTAATTTACTAATAGTCTTAAGAATTAAATGGACCCGAATTTAACTAATAAATTTAACTGTATGATTTATTTAATTAGATTATGTATTTTCTTAATATTATACCTAATTGCTACTAATATCAAAATATCAAGAATAATTATGGATTCAAGAGTTTTGAATGACAGTATATTATTTCTAATCAAGCAATGTGCCCTATTGATAAAAAATAATAATATAAATAAGCTACTGAAAATACAAAAAATACTGAAATTAAGGAAAATAAAATTTGATTATTTCTCACAAATCCTTAATAAATCAAAACCTCAATTACCCTTTAATTGATTGAAATTAGTTGTTCACAGTTCTAGAAGAATTAAAACTAAAAACATTCAAAAATAATCTCTTAAAAATGTGAACAAAAGTTATATCTCTCCTCCTAAAATATTCTTATTCTAATTCTAATTAGCAAAAGTAAAAGTAAAAATAATAAATGAAACAATAATTAATATCCCAAAATAATTCCTATCTAATAAGGGAATACAAGATCAGATATATCCCTAAACATCTGCTTAATATTCATAACTTTAAAACACCAAAAAAAGTAAGGAACGCTAGCTGTCAACTTTATCTCCATTGTATTAGGTCTTATTCTAGCACTAGCCTTGCCCAAGGTTTATACCTAAAGCCTCTATCAAGAGTTTTCTTCACACTTCCTCTCAATTCATTTCACTTTTCTACATTTGATCCTTTTTCCTCTTTTAAGCTACTTCATTTGCAAAAACACATCAAAATTAGTAGAATCATCTAACAACAAGTGTAAATTTCTAAATTTGATAATTGTAAGGGTAGATTTTCACTCCGGTAGGTGCTTAAGGGATATCTTTTACAACACATGCGTCTCATTATAATGTTTGGCTATTATACGCTATGAATGGTTTTTTTATTGTCATAACCGTATAATAAAATAATATTCTAAATAAGTTCAATTCACTAATATTCAAATTATAAAGGAAGTCGATCCATTTGGATCGAGTGTATGCAAATAATATGGAGAATTATCCCTATTCTTCTTATTACATTCATACATATCTAACTTCTTGAACTTAGAAAAGGTGGTTAAAGATTCCTCATAGAATCAAGAGTATGCTACTCCTAATTATCTTTCCCAGTCCAAACTGAGTGGCGACTCCATTCTCATAAGTCTTAGCCTATTGGATCATTGAGGTCAAGAACCTAACAATGCTGAGGTCACAAAACCATTTACTAGGGGTGCAGCTGGACCAGGTGCCCATAATTTGTATTATAAAGAAATTTCTTGATTAGAAGATCACTATAAAAGATTTGCATTATGTGAAAATCTTGATATACATATTTATACAAATATATTTTGGGTTGTTAAAATCTGCTAATATAAGTTATAAGATTCTCCACTACTTATACTATTGAAATCTTTCTATAGATTTGAGTTCTTATGCACCACCAATCCTTCCTCTTTATTTATAAACTTAATACATGTAAAGAGTATGATGATTCCTAACTCTAGTATACTATTACTTATACCTCACTTAATCACTTCAATATCTTACTCTTACCACATACATGACATGCATAACCATTCAAAAATAAAATATCAACTTCGGTCTTTTTTTGAAGAAAAGCTCTAAGATTTCTAAACCTCATAACTCATTATTCCTATATTAAAATTAAGTTTAAATTTGATTTCAAAGTTGAGCTTATTCTCCTCTTTAATTATATATATGTCACTTTAATTAACTCTCTACTTTCGACAAATTGATTATGTGTGTACTAAGGGTATATAACAGGTATATGCACATGTCCTAACTAAATTTCTTCCCTAATTGTTCATGAATTCCATCTTCTTTCACTCCTAGTACTTTGTTTATGCATTTTTGTTAAATTACAATCCATTTCTTGCCATAAAATTTCCATTTCCTAGGGTTTTCTTGATTCAATATTCATCTATTAATTATTTTGAAGAGTTTTTCAAATTCAAATATTATAGCTTTTTGTTAATTATTTTTAATACCTTAATTTTTTAAAAAATATATATATAAATAATAAATAATAATAATAAATAATAAATAATAATAATAAATAATAAAAAGAAAAAGAAAAGTAGCAGAAAGAAGGAAAAAGGAGGAGAGAGGAAAAGACAAAAAAGAAGAGAGAGAAAAGAGGCCGGAGAAAATCTCAAATCTATCACTATTCGGTTCTTAGATTTTGACATGTGCTAGACTAAGGGAACCGCCATCCGACGAAGAGTCCAATGCCACCTGAATTGCCCTAAACGACCACCAGACCGAGCCACACGTGTCGTCCGAAACTCTCGGTGTAGTCTCATTGTTGACGACTTTGACCGGAGTTTTTGCCTATTTTTCGACCTCCTTTCATGGTGATTCAGATACCATTTGACTCCTCTCCTCATGAACTTCATTTTAGTATATCATTTGGTAATTTTAGACCAAACTTAATTTTGGTCGGAATCCGGTGAATTCAATGAATTTTGACGCATTTTCAGCCAGATTCTAGCGAGTGAGGGAGAGTGACCTATATATTTGGAATCCTCTTATTGAGATGAATGTGTGGGTATGAAATTTGCTACCGGATTCTTCCATCAGAAATTTTTCGGTGAGACGCCGGCGAGGGTCCGATGAGTGTTAATTTTTGACAGAAATTTTTATGCATTAATTAATTAGTTTATCAAACTTTAAATAAATAGAATTGGCAAGGATGACTATTAAATTTCAATAATTAAATTTAAATTGTTAAATTAATTAATAGTCGTTAATCACGTAAATACTAAAAATTTAGGGACCAAACCTAAATTAAAATTTATAGTTATCCAATCAATTTTAAATTATAAAATACTCGACTCTAAAGTCTTTAATTATATTATCATAATATTTTTTGATAATTTATTATATAGACCATCTAGTTTTAGATTTTAACACCCCGGGGCCGAGCAATTGATCGGGTTTTTTCTTCTGAGCTATGAGTGATACTTTCTAATATATTTTCCTATATTTTATGCATTAACATTTTATGTATGTTTGTATATAAATATTATAAATAGTAAGCATTATTTATATTTTTAAAATTTCATCATTCATATGTGGTTGTACATGTCACGACCCAACTTATACATATGTACAGTACGTCCATGTACAGTAAGAGGAACCATTCTGAGAAGCTACTCAAGAGCGCGAAGTGAAGGGAAGTTCTGTAGAACTGAAAGGACCTATTTGAAAAGATTGCAAAATTTTGTGGAGGTGACCGTAATTACCAAAAGTTGTTCCGGAGGTCCTTAATAGTGCATATAACAGACTCCATAAATGGAAAGTAGAGAAAAATCGGGCAGCAATGGCGCGACACGGTTTTTTCCAAAAACGCACGGTTTGGAAGATTTAGGGGATTTTGACCAGGGGCATCATGGTCATTTTTAAAAGTGTCTCAAAAGTAATAATGGGTCTCAAAAATGAAAAGTAGAGGAAAAACTGAGTCAAAAAGTGTACCACAGCATTCGGAGGAAGTGCGCGGTTTAAAAGTTACGAACGAGTAATCGCCGGAGGGTATTTTGGTCTTTTCACATCTTAGACCATAAAATTACAGCACAAGAAGGTTGAGGGGCCAAAATATAATTAAAATAAAGTCCAAGGGCTTGGGTTTTAAATAAATAAAAGAAAGAGACATTTGGACCAATGAGAATTAGCCATTTTCCCACTTAAGTGTACCAATGGGAAATCAACACTTACACCATCACATCTTAACCTCTCTTGGCTGCCATTTGGAGGAGAGAACACCAAATAAATAAAAGCCAAGAGCTCCCTTTGTTCTTGCTTGGCCGAATTGAAGAGAAAGGGAAAAGAGAGAGAGATTGTTTTTCAAGTAGCTAATTTTGGTTGCAAACTTGGGTGGAGAATAAGACTTTAAGGTAAGAAAATTCATCTATGGTCCTATTTCTTTCATTGGTTATATTATTTGCAAGATAAAAATGAAAGAATAAATATAATGATTATAGAAAATTTAAGAAGTTGAAGAGAAAGTGAAAGAGATGATTTGCACATATAAGATTAAGGATAAAAAAGATGACTAGTAGTATTAGTTAGCAAAATAAGGCGTGAAGCACTTAAATTTTATTATGTTCTTGACATGGATTTTATGAAAATTATAGGAAAACAAGAAGTGAGAGAGAAGGAAGCAAAGAAGGCATAAAAGAACTAGAAACAAGTGAAAAGAATTAAGGTTTGGTACTTAAATCATTGCCTTTTCAATTAATTCACATATTTTGCATTATGGGACTTTTGAAATGTTTTGAAATGATGTTATTATGTGTAGTAAATATGTGGGAAAGTGCTCTTGAACCATTTGTAATCAATTGATTGTGAAAAGAATGAAAACAAAACAAACTAGCTAAATTTGCTCAATTATCCATAAACTTTGATGAACTTTTAATCACCCCTTTGGTTTGATTTTTGAAAGAGGGACCCTTAGTCCTTCAATGGTATCACAAAAGGAGTCTAAAAATCAATTTTGTAAGAAAAAAATGAATTTCCCTCCAGTTTTGAAAATTGGGCCGAATGGTCCCTTTTGGGCACCATTCTGCAGCTTTCATTTTGGGCAGTCCGTTGAAGGGGGCAAACGAAGGAATTTTCCGATGAAACTTTACATGCATTTAGTTAACTTATGAAAGTGTTTTCCTGAAAAAATTCAGCCAAAAACAAGTTTTTTTACTTGGTCAAAACTGTTGCCAAAGTTGACTGATTTTCAACAGTAAAAACAGATTTTACCATTTAGTTGACGCGCGCCATTGTGTTGCCGATTTTACGCGCTGCGCCACTATTCATTTGGTCATTTTTTTTCTAAATGTGTTAAAACTTGAATATTATGATATGGATTGATGTTAAATCATATAAAATGACATGAAGGAGAATTGGAAATTATCAGAAAGGCATCATGACAAGCTATTCCGACAATACATGCATTATGGAAAAATCATGGCTTATTGAATATCATGATCAAATTAATTAATAAATTGTTTACGCTCTACTTGGTTATGACAGAACCCTTGAGATAAGGATATAATGCATCATACTATTATTGCAGTACTGCTCATGACATGACATGATATTCCGGCTGAAGGCCGATGATTACAATGACATGATCAATGATTCAATGAACAATGGCTATTAGCACATGTGCAAGAATTATGATGAACGATGATGAAATATTCACCATGACGCATATCATCCTGTAATATCTCACCATGATGAGATATGTTTATCATGACCCTTCCTTATCCGCTGATGTTTTGTTAAACCAGTAGAGCACCTAAATTGATAAAAGCAAAACAAGAAATTTCTAAATTCAGAATATGGGATTTAATCTTTTATCATTATGTTTAGATCTTATTCATTGATTTAAAGTATTCAAATACATGTTTTTAATTAATCTTTTAATCTATTTATTTAATGCAATGATTTAAGTACCCACTAAGCAAACGCTTAGCGAGTTTAGTTTTCTTTTCTAAACTCGTAGGTTGAGCGAGAAGCTGTTTTCTGCAGTGTCCCGAGCAGCTGGTGTTGGAAACTTTTCGGATAGAAAGTTATTATAAGTAATGTAACTAGAATGGCATGTACATATGTTAGCATAAACTAAGAATTGTATGTATGACTAGTAAAAGACCAAAGTACGTGTGCTAAGTATATTAACTACTGTATTTTGGTATGAATTAGTGTGTATGGATGTGTGTGTAGAAGTGTGAAATTTTAATGCAGGTTTTGGTAGAGGATATAAGGAGGTCGACTATAGAAGTGCTTGAGATTGATTGAGATTGATTGGTTGAGATAAAAAAATGTTTTCATTAAATAAAAAAAAATCAGTTTTGGCGACACTTGGGACCACCAATTATAGGGGAAACTCTGGCAAAATTTTTGTAAAATGTGTATTATAAATTGACTAAGTATAGAACCAAGACTCGAATATCATAAAATAGCATTCCATCTTGGTCTATAAACATAAGCTAAGATGGGGTGTTACATTTAGTGGTATCAGAGCATTGATTTAGTCGATTTTGGGTAGTTAGTTGAATCAAACTGTGAATGCATGACACATAGGTTTAGGAAGGGAATTTTAATAAGATGATGTGTATGTTTATGATGCTTATTAGTAATATTGTGGTATTGATAACAGGAGTGAGGATGAGTGATTCGAAGCAACCAGCTAAATTGGCTTTAGGTCCTAAACCTTATTCTCGGGCCAACACAAGTGAGAAACAAGCCATAGATAAGAAGCTTTTTGAATTGGGGAAGGAGAATCTGCGCCAGAAAATTAAAATGGAAGCCAGAGAGCGAGAAATAGCAGAGTTAAAAGAAGAATTAGTTAGAATGAAAGGGAAACAGGAGGAGCAAGAGGAAGTAATAGATCAGTTGAGAGATTTGAGACTCCAGGACCGGGAAGACTTAGTGTTAGCCCTGGATAATAGTAGGCTCTTGATGGAAGATGTTAGGGCGTTACAAGTGGATAAGAGGCAAACTACAGTAGAGCTTGAGAATGTGAATCGTTTGGCTAGGACCTTGCAAGGAAGGGTAGAGATGTTACAGGATAGAATGGACGAACTCCCTCGTAACCTTCCTAGAGTTCAGTCTAACGAGGTAGATCTGGATCCGATGGAGCTTGCTTCAGATAGTGTTACCTCTCCCTGAGCTCCTACTTATTGAGCTATGATGGGCTGATGATTTTGCTACCCCTTTGGTTATGTATATAGGCGGATAAAAATGCAACATTAGATAGGCCATTTTGTTGTAAATAGATATAAATAGGCCGGACAAGTAACAAACTAATATAGGCCATTTTGTTGTACATAGATGTAAAATAGGCCATAATAGGAGTATGTGATGATGTATGTTAAATATGTATGAAAACTCGATTATGTGAATAAATAAGGTTATGTTTATATTAAGTGTATGATCTGAAATTATGATTGGAATTTATCTATGTACATGCCATATAGGAAATTTAATATGCCAAGCCAAACCAGCTGCTATATTATGATATACATGTATATGATTGTAGAATGTCGCAAGAAGTTGAATCACAGAGAGCCGTAGACGAGGAGGGCGAGTCACGTGCCTCCGTGCCTACGAATGTAGAGGAGAGTCTTGGAACTATGCCCCAACCAGCAGCGGCGGCCGCGAAAGGCCCTGATGCTTATTTACGACAGATGGCAGCAGCATTTCAACAAATGGCAGGAATGGTATCTACTGCTGCCGAAAGAGAGAGAAAGCTCCCAATCGAGAAATTAAGGAAGTATGGGGCTAAGGAATTTAAAGCCAGTAGGGAAGAAGGATCTGAGGAAGCGGAATACTGGTTAGATAGTACCATTAGAGCGTTGGATCAATTAAGGTGCACGCCAGAGGAAAGATTTATTTATGCCACGTCTCTTTTGGTTGAAGAAGTGTACATTTGGTAGGAGACTACACAGGAGCGCGTGCCACCAGAACAGCAGACATGGGAATTTTTCCAAACTGAGTTTAAGAAGAGATATATCATCGAGGCATACTTAAATGCAAAAAGGAATGAATTCACGTACTTAAAGCAAGGAAGAATGAGGGTATCCGAGTATGAAAAAGAGTTCACTCGTCTTAGTAAGTACGCGAGGAGAATGATAGAAAAATAACAGGAAAGATGCCAGAGATTCTTAGAAGGATTAAACAATGAAATCAAAGTGCAATTGGTAGCCATAGATATATCAGAATTTTCCAAGCTTGTTGCAAAGGCTTTGGACGTTGAGAATGTACAAGTGGATGAGAGGAATAGGCATCAGCGCATGAAGCAAAAAAGGAGCAAACTCGAGGCCCGGGAGGACCTCAGCAGGCCCAAAAGAGATTCATGGGAGGAAGTAGTTCTATACAACAAGGCCGACGATCTCAGAATCAGAGGTCAGGCCGAGGTATGAGTTATCAAACATCTGTAGCCAGTGCACCGGGGTCGTTTGAAAGAGGCTTCGGAAGAGGATTAAGTAGAGGCAGAGGAAGAAGTAACAATCCAGGAATTAGTGGAGGATTTGGAAGAAACATGGGTTTTGAAGGATATACTTTTCCTCTATGTGAGCATTGTGGACGGAGACATGGGGGTGAATGTTGGTATTTAACCGAAGGATGCTGGGAATGTGGAGCACCAGACCATATAAAGGTGAACTGCCCTAAAATACAGATGAATACTCCTGCACCAATGGAGAGGACACAGCCTACCTTTGGCAGAGGCCGAGGTAGAGGAAGAGGAGGTAATCCAAATTTTCAAAAGGCATAATTAGAGACTGTTAACCAGCCTAGTACAAGTGCACCATCAAAGGTATATGCGATGAGAACCTGAGAAGAAGAAGAAGCACCGGACGTCATTGTTGGTACGTTTTATATGTTCAGCAAACCTATACATGCTTTAATTGATCCCGGATCCACACAATCGTACATATGCATGCATAGTGAGAATTTAGAAGGATTACCAGTAGAATATGTCAAGTCCGGTATACTAGTTACAAACTCTATAGGAGATGAAGTAGTTACGAACAAAGTAATCAAAGAATGCCCTATAGAGATACACGGAAACGTATTTCATGGAAATTTGATGGAATTACCATTTCGGGAATTTGACGTAATTTTAGGAATGAACTAGTTAGCAAAGCATAAAGCAATAGTTGACTGTGAGAAGAAAAGGGTGACGCTCCTTACCCCTCACGGAGAGGAAGTGACAGTAGTCGGAAAAAGAGGCAACTATTTGCACAACATAATATCGACAGTGACGGCAAGGAAGCTAATACAAAAGGGATGCGAGGCATATCTAGTAAGCACCATGGAAGCAAAGAAAGACGCTACTAAGATCCAAGACATACCGACAGTGCGTGATTTTCCCGATGTTTTCCCAGATGAGCTACCCGGACTACCACCTAAGAGAGAAGTGGAATTCACCATAGATGTTTATCCGGGAACTGCACCAGTGTCGATTGCCCCATACCGAATGGCGCCAGCAGAACTCAAGGAATTGAAGACGCAATTACAAGAGCTACTTGACAAAGACTTTATACGACCAAGCGTTTCCCCATGGGGCGCACCGTTACTTTTCGTCAAGAAGAAGGATGGATCCTTAAGGCTATGCGTGGATTATCGACAGTTGAACAAGCTCACAATCAAGAACAAGTATCCACTACCATGCATTGACGATTTATTCGATCAACTCAAAGGAGCTAGTGTATTTTCAAAAATAGATCTCTGATCGGGATACCATCAGCTGCAAATTAAGGAGGGGGACATTCCAAAGACTGCTTTCAGAACTCGGTACGGACATTATGAGTTTCTTGTAATGCCTTTTGGGCTTACAAACGTACCAGCAGTATTTATGGATTTGATGAATCGAATTTTCCATCCGTACCTCGACCAATTCGTAGTGGTGTTTATAGATGACATTCTTGTTTATTCAAAGAACAAAGAAGAGCACGATCGACACCTCCGCATTGTATTGCAAACATTGAGAGAAAAATAACTATATGCTAAGCTCAGTAAGTGCGAATTTTGGCTGGAAGAAGTGACATTCTTGGGACACATTGTATCTGCTGAGGGCATCAGAGTGGATCCTAAGAAAATAGAAGCTATTTTGGATTGGAAACCGCCAAGGAAAGTAACAGAAGTGAGAAGTTTCTTAGGATTGGCATGATACTATCGATGATTTGTGAAAGGATTTTCCATTATCGCCACCAATGACCAAGTTGCTTCAGAAGAATGCTAGATTTCAGTGGACAGATGAATATCAAAGAAGCTTCGAGAAACTGAAAGGAAAGCTAACAAATGCTCCATACTCACGCAACCAGTGTCCGGTAAGGACTTTGTGATATACAGTGATGCATCGCACATTGGCCTAGGTTGTGTATTCATGCAAGAAGGTAAAGTGGTCGCGTATGTTTCCCGACAACTTAAACCATACGAAAAGAATTATCCAACACACGACTTAGAATTGGCGGCTATTGTATTGGCATTCAAGACATGGAGACATTATCTGTATGGAGAAAAATGCTACATTTATACGGATCACAAAAGCTTGAAGTATCTGCCAACACAAAAGGACCTCAATTTGTGACAAAGGAAATGGATCCAAATTTTGGAGAATTATGACTATGTCATAAACTATCATCCAGGAAAGGCGAACGTCGTGGTCGACGCACTTAGTAGGAAATCAATGCAAGCCTTAAGTGCTATGAGGATCAGTTTGAGACCAATAGAAGAAGGAGCACTGCTAGCAGAAATGCAAACATGACCCACACTTTTTCAGGAAATCCACCAAGCACAAAAAAAAAAAAGATAAACAAGTCCAAAAATGGATCAAGCAAGTATAAGAAGGAAAAAGTACAAAGTTTCAAATTTCAAAAGACGGCAGGTTATATTACGAAAGTCAGACAGTAATACCAGCAACAGGAGATATAAAGAAGAAGATTCTTCAGGAAGCCCACAGTAGTCCTTACGCAATGCACCCAGGAGCTACAAAAATGTACCAAGACTTGAAGAAATTCTATTGGTGGCCAGGACTGAAGAGAGACATCGTAGATTTCGTAACTAAGTGTTTGACATGCCAGCAAGTGAAAGCAGAACATCAAGTACCATCAGGACTATTATAGCCAATTACAATTCTGACATGGAAATGGGATCGCATCACTATGGATTTAGTCACAAGACTGCCAATGATGAGAGATAAACATGATGCTGTATGGGTAATTATCGATCGATTAACTAAGTCAGCTCATTTTTTGCCTGTGCGAATGGACTATTCAATGGATAAGTTGGCAGAAATATACGTCAAAGAGATTGTACGATTGCATGGAGTCCCGACATCTATTATTTCGGACAGAGATCCACGGTTCACTTTGAACTTTTGGAGAAAGCTCCAAACAGCCCTTGGAACCCAAGCAAGCTATAACACTGCTTTCCATCCTCAAACGGATGGGCAATCTGAAAGAGTAATTTAGATTTTGGAGGACATGTTGAGAGCGTGTGTTATGGAGTTTAAAGGCAGCTGGGATAAGTACCTAAGCCTAATGGAATTTGCATATAACAACAGCTATCAATCCAGCATACAGATGGCACCCTATGAAGCATTGTACGAAAGAAAGTGCAGAATGCCAGTATGTTGGACAGAACTAAGTGAGGAAAAAGTTCTTAGACCCGAAATTGTGAAGGAGACTTAGGAGAAAGTGGACATCATTTGAGACAGACTAAAGATTGCATCAGATAGACAGAAGTCATACGCAGACCTGAAACGAAAAGACATAGAATTTGCAGTAGGGGACAAAGTTTTCCTTAAAGTTTCTCCATGGAAGAAAGTACTGAGATTTAAGCAGAAAGGCAAGTTAAGTCCCAGATACATTGGACCGTGCGAAGTCATCGAATGTATAGGCCCAGTCCTCAAGACATAGTACTGCACACGTCATCAAGACACAAGATATCGAGGTCCAGCCCGACTTGACTTATGAAGAGGAGCCAGTGAAGATTTTAGCACGAGAGGTTAAAGAATTGAGAAATAAGAAAATTCCTCTGGTTAAGGTATTGTGGAGAAATCATAAGGTAAAAGAGGCAACCTGGGAAAGAGAAGAAACTATGAAGCAGCAATACCCGCACTTGTTTACAACTGACCAGCTTCGGGACGAAGCCAAAATTTTAGAGGGGAAGAAATGTCATGACCCAACTTATACATATGTACAGTACATCCATGTACAGTAAGAGGAACCATCCCGAGAAGCTACTCAAGAGTGCGAAGTGAAGGGAAGTTCTGTAGTTATGAAAGGACCTATTTGAAAAGATTGCAAAGTTTTGTGGAGGTGACCGTAATTACCAAAAGTTGTTCCGGAGGTCCTTAATAGTGCATATAATAGACTCCAGAAATGGAAAGTAGAGAAAAATCGGGCAGCAATGGCGCGACACGGTTTTTTCCAAAAACGCACGGTTTGGAAGATATAGGGGATTTTGACCAGGGGCATCATGGTCATTTTTAAAAGTGTCTCAAAAGTAATAATGGGTCTCAAAAATGAAAAGTAGAGGAAAAACTGAGTCAAAAAGTGTACCACAGCATTCGGAGGAAGTGCGCGGTTTAAAAGTTACGAACGAGTAATCGCCGGAGGGTATTTTGGTCTTTTCACATCTTAGACCATAAAATTACAGCACAAGAAGGTTGAGGGGCCAAAATATAATTAAAATAAAGTCCAAGGGCTTGGGTTTTAAATAAATAAAAGAAAGAGACATTTGGACCAATGAGAATTAGCCATTTTCCCACTTAAGTGTACCAATAGGAAATCAACACTTACACCATCACATCTTAACCTCTCTTGGCTGCCATTTGGAGGAGAGAACACCAAATAAATAAAAGCCAAGAGCTCCCTTTGTTCTTGCTTGGCCGAATTGAAGAGAAAGGGAAAAGAGAGAGAGATTGTTTTTCAAGTAGCTAATTTTGGTTGCAAACTTGGGTGGAGAATAAGACTTTAAGGTAAGAAAATTCATCTATGGCCCTATTTCTTTCATTGGTTATATTATTTGCAAGATAAAAATGAAAGAATAAATATGATGATTATAGAAAATTTAAGAAGTTGAAGAGAAAGTGAAAGAGATGATTTGCACATATAAGATTAAGGATAAAAAAGATGACTAGTAGTATTAGTTAGCAAAATAAGGCGTGAAGCACTTAAATTTTATTATGTTCTTGACATGGATTTTATGAAAATTATAGAAAATCAAGAAGTGAGAGAGAAGGAAGCAAAGAAGGCATAAAAGAACTAGAAACAAGTGAAAAGAATTAAGGTTTGGTACTTAAATCATTGCCTTTTCAATTAATTCACATATTTTGCATTATGGGACTTTTGAAATGGTTTTGAAATGATGTTATTATGTGTAGTAAATATGTGGGAAAGTGCTCTTGAACCATTTGTAATCAATTGATTGTGAAAAGAATGAAAACAAAACAAACTAGCTAAATTTGCTCAATTATCCATAAACTTTGATGAACTTTTAATCACCCCTTTGGTTTGATTTTTGAAAGAGGGACCCTTAGTCCTTCAATGGTATCACAAAAGGAGTCTAAAAATCAATTTTGTAAGAAAAAAATGAATTTTCCTCCAGTTTTAAAAATTGGGCCGAATGGTCCCTTTTGGGCACCATTCTGTAGCTTTCATTTTGGGCAGTCCGTTGAAGGGGGCAAACGAAGGAATTTTCCGATGAAACTTTACATGCATTTAGTTAACTTATTAAAGTGTTTTCCTATAAAAATTCAGCCAAAAATAAGTTTGTTTACTTGGTCAAAACTGTTGCCAAAGTTGACTGATTGTCAACAGTAAAAACAAATTTTACCATTTAGTTGACGCGCGCCATTGTGTTGCCGATTTTACGCGCCGCGCCACTATTCATTTGGTCATTTTTTTTAAATGTGTTAAAACTTGAATATTATGATATGGATTGATGTTAAATCATATAAAATGACATGAAGGAGAATTGGAAATTATCAGAAAGGCATCATGACAAGCTATTCCGACAATACATGCATTATGGAAAAATCATGGCTTATTGAATATCATGATCAAATTAATTAATAAATTGTTTACGCTCTACTTGGTTATGACAGAACCCTTGAGATAAGGATATAATGCATCATACTATTATTGCAGTACTGCTCATGACATGACATGATATTCCGGCTGAAGGCCGATGATTACAATGACATGATCAATGATTCAATGAACAATGGCTATTAGCACATGTGCAAGAATTATGATGAACGATGATGAAATATTCACCATGACGCATATCATCCTGTAATATCTCACCATGATGAGATATGTTTATCATGACCCTTCCTTATCTGTTAATGTTCTGTTAAACCAGTAGAGCACCTAAATTGATAAAAGCAAAACAAGAAATTTCTAAATTCAGAATATGGGATTTAATCTTTTATCATTATGTTTAGATCTTATTCATTAATTTAAAGTATTCAAATACATGTTTTTAATTACTCTTTTAATCTATTTATTTAATACAATGATTTAAGTACCCACTAAGCAAACGCTTAGCGAGTTTAGTTTTCTTTTCTAAACTCGTAGGTTGAGCGAGAAGCTGTTTTCTGCAGTGTCCCGAGCAGCTGGTGTTGGCAACTTTTCGGATAGAAAGTTATTATAAGTAATGTAACTAGAATGGCATGTACATATGTTAGCATAAACTAAGAATTGTATGTATGACTAGTAAAAGATACGTGTGCTAAGTATATTAACTACTGTATATTGGTATGAATTAGTGTGTATGGATGTGTGTGTAGAAGTGTGAAATTTTAATGCAGGTTTTGGTGAAGGATATAAGGAGGTCGACTATAGAAGTGCTTGAGATTGATTGAGATTGATTGGTTGAGATAAAAAATGTTTTCACTAAATAAAAAAAAATCAGTTTTGGCGACACTTGGGATCACCAATTATAGGGGAAACTCTGGCAAAATTTTTGTAAAATGTGTATTATAAATTGACTAAGTATAGAACCAAGACTCGAATATCATAAAATAGCATTCCATCTTGGTCTATAAACATAAGCTAAGATGGGGGTGTTACAGTACATATATGCCACAATGTTGAATTGTGATTGCCGGATAGAATTGGAATAATATGGAACCACGTATGATTTGATTGGATTATGATAATGCATGAATTATGATATTATAATGAAATTAGAACTGGTGTGACAATGAGGGTATTTTTATGCTCAGCGTTGCTTGTCAGTTAGGTAGCACTGCTTGGCTTAAGTTGTGATAGCGGGTCCCATATGAGGTCGAATTAAGAGACCATGTTGGAATAAGAGTGCCAGACAAGGGGATTAGATCCCCAAATTTGAGGTTTGGAGTGATTTTCCATGGACTACATTCTATCCTTGGATATTTATATGATTAGATATATGATTGGTATAGGCATGGCATTTATAATATTAGTATAGAACTAAGGCAAAACACCATGCATGTATATTGTCCGGTATCATTCAATGAGTCGAGACGCTCACTCTTGTCTCACTATTTTTTTTAGCTTCTCAGGGTGATGATTTATAATAATGGTCAGAGACACTGCTTTTCTTTTTCAGCAGTGGTTTTTATGCATGAAATAATTTAAAATTATGTTTATTTTATTTTGTTCTGTATTTATATTTTTAAAGACTATGTAAATTCTAAATGTTGAGTTAATATGTTTGTTTTGTAATTTAATGAATGATGTGACTATTTTTGTATTTTTACTATTATATTACGTCAGACTGACTGTGGGGTCTAGTACCTCAGGTTTTCTACCTCTCAGTGCCAGTCACATGCCCTTGGGATTGAGTTGTGACAAAGTTGGTATCAGTAATTTTGGTTTCTTTTCCTTGGAAAATTTAGAATTACAGAGTATAGGGTCATCACATATCATTTTGTATTATCTTTGCTTTCCATTTCTACGGTACCTTTTTGTTTGGTGTCGAGCCAGTTGTTTGCGATTTCCTTCATATAATCCAACATTGGTATAATTGATTTATCCTATTTGATTAAAGTTATTTATTTCTTTTTAGAAGATGGGTGAGCATACGACTAGAGCTAGTGCTAGAGCCCGGACAGCGGTTGGAGAGTAAGTTGCTATAAATGAGGAGGGTTTTGCTATTTTAAACCAAGCTGGCCCTAGTAATCGGGGCAGGTATAGACAGACTGGAGAGCAAGCCCTATAGGTGTAGAGGCTATGTTAGCAGGGTTTCAGAGGATTATGGCTGATATGACCTGGGCTGTTCTCAAACGGCCCTTGTTGCAGCACCGACATAAGTATTCTTGGAGTATTTCATTAAGCAGCATCCACCGACTTTTTCTGGTGATAAGGAGCAGGCTTATGATTTTCTAGATAATATTTGTAACACCCCCTATACCCCGTATACGCACACTACATACTACTACTCCTGTAATATACGTATACCGAATACAGGAATGCTACGGTTTATAATAAGCAAACCGATCTTTCAATTTAGGAACATTATAAGAAAGCTTAAAACATTCAAATTATATTATAATTTACAATAGATAAAACATTCATTTGACACGCAGCGGAAAATGTAGCGGTATTTACAATTACATATACATCAAAATCAAATTTTACAAAACATAACATTTATACATGTTTGGCAGTTTGTCTTTGATCTTTAATCCCACTATCAATACTTCAGAATCTAGACTCAACTCGGTCTAGCTGAACTCTCTAGTTCTACCCTATCACCTGCGCGATGAACCACAATCGCGCTAAGCCAACGACTTAGTTGTACAAACCACAATAACAATATGCTTCAATGCAATGCCAATGTCACACATTTCAACCATAAAAACAATATTCATAAATGCTATATTATTATTTTTCATAACACTACTTTTCATCATTTTATTCAATTGTTTCACCATTCATGAATCACATTGAAACAAAGACAAGCATGGGCCCAAAAGACACTAATATGCCATTCAACTTTCAGAGTTAATGTTTTGGTTCAATTATCACATTTATCATTATCATTATCCCAACTAGGCTTTAAGGATTAGGCTCAACCAAGCTTCAAGGGAACAAAGCATGCTAAGTATCAACCCAACTTGGCTTCAAGAACCAAACCCAACCTAGCTTCAAGGGTTTGTAACATCTCAACTAGTCTTCAAGGACTAGACCCAACCAAGCTTCAAGGGGAGTTAAGAATGCTAAACTTCAACCCAACTTGGCTTCAAGGATCAAGCCCAACCTAGCTTCAAGAGATTGTTACTATTAGGCATGCCACCAACAACAAAACTCTGAAAATGGAATAACACATTAGACACACAATTCATTCATTATTTCATTATCAATTTCATTCTCATATTCTCATCATCATTTAGGCAACCATGCCTCAATTATCTCATTTGCATCATTATAGCCAACAACAATGGCTTCACAACTTATCAATAGAGTATACATAACCAATTGCATTATACATACACTTTGAATGCTCATTATATCTTTCACATTTCATATTTCATCTTTGATATGTTTATACATAGCCAATTACATTATTCATATATTTAGAATCCTCAACATACATTCCACATAGTTCACATTATGCAAAACAATGTAATAGATTACTTAACACATTTACAACCAAATGTGTTAAGTTCCAAATTCATGTAGATGTATGCAATCATATAGGGTTTGTACTTACCTCAAGAACAACTCACACCAATCTATAGACTTCCTCTTCCAAGAATTCTCAACACTTAGGTTAGGGCAACTCAACCTCTTCACAACCTAATGCAAAAAGAATAATACACACTTATTTAACAATACACATGAATTCCAATACAATTATTCACCTATTAGTCTCATACTAGACCCATAGATCACAAATACATGCCAAAACCACTATCTAGGACCCCACGGTCGTGGCCTCACAAACCCCCATGGTCGTGGGTTAGCAAACGAATCTGTCCAATTTGCTTAACACCCCCACGATCGTGGCATCCAAGGGCCACGGGCGTGGCATCCATTCTGCTTCTGTTTCGGACCAAACTCAAGTATTCTAGGCTTGTAACTCCATTACAAACACAAACATATGGAAGATCTACGATAAAAATTGATTAAACTCAATATTTACATCCATCACCAATTCACAACTCTTACTCATCCAACACCAAACCTAATTCCTTCTCTTCAATTCAACCCCAAAATCACAATCAAATATACCCAACACTCTCAATCACACCACAATCAAACATATTCATACCAACAAAATTAATCATCAAACTCAAATACAACTTAAAATAAAACAAGGGAATCAAGTGGAAACTTACCAAAGTTGATGAAACTCTTAAAATTTCCAACTTGATCACTTGAAAACTTCCTTCAATTTTGAGCTTGGAAGATCAAATTTCTCTCTTGCTCTCTTGCTATGGAGGGCTGGCCAAGAAGGAAAAGAAGAAGAGAAGAAGAAGAATGGGAAGCAAAGTCAAATACTTCACCTCTTTAAACCTCCACCAAGCAAAAATAATATTAAAATATTTTAAAATATCCTCTTCCACTCACTTAATTCAATTTAATTAATTTAATTTAAAATCATTAATTAATAAATCTTCTTTTGACTTCCATACTTTGACTTGTATATGTTGTATATATCACTATATATACAACATATACACTCTCTCTTTACCTCTTTCTCTTTCCAATTAAGCATATACATTTAATCTAAATACAACAATAATTCCAAAACTTTTAGGGTATACTTTGGGATATTACAATTCTCCCCCTCTAAAAAGAAATTTCATCCTCAAAATTACCTGATCTTAAGTCTGAAACAACTGAGGATACTGATCTCACATCGCTTGCTCACTCTCCCAAGTTGCCTCTTCCTTTGCATGATTTTTCCAAAGAACCTTTACAAGTGGCACTTTCTTATTTCTCAACTCTTTCACTCCATGTGCCAAAATAGCAATTGGTTCTTCTTCAAAAGTCAGATCCGGACTCACCTTAATAGATTCAACAGACAGAACATGAGATGGGTTTCATCTGTACCTTCGCAACATAGAAACATGGAAGACATTGTGAATTCTATCCAACTTAGGCGGTAAAGCAAGTCGATAAGCAACTGGTCCAACTCTTTCTAATACCTCATAAGGTCCAATAAAACGAGGACTTAGCTTCCCTCTTCGACCGAATCTAAAAATCTTTTTTCCAAGGAGACACTTTCAAAAATACTTTATCTCCAACATCAAACTCTATGTCTCTCGTCTTCAAATCTGAATAGGATTTCTGTTGATCTGAAGCTGCTTTCAACCGATCCCGAATTATTTTCATTTTCTCTTCTATTTCTTTAATCAAATCAGGACCAACCTATTTGCCTTCTCCAACTTCATTCCAACATAGAGGCATCCTACATCTTCTACCATATAATGCCTCAAATGGTGCCATTCCAATACTAGATTGATGACTGTTGTTATAAGCAAATTCCACAAGTGGCAAAAATCTGTCCCAACTTCCAGAAAAATCAATGACACAGCTTCTCAACATATCCTCTATAATCTGTATCACTCTCTCTGACTGCCCATTTGTCTGCGGATGAAAAGCAGTGCTAAAGTGCAATCGAGAACCCAAAGCACCATGTAAACTCTTCCAAAACCTTGAAGTAAACCGGGGATCTCGATCAGACACTAAAGAAATTGGAACTCCATGCAACTTCACAATCTCACTAATATACAGCTCAGCTAACTTCTCAAGAGAATAGTCCATCCGAACTGGAAGAAAATGAGATATCTTCGTCAACTGATCAACAATCACCCAAATAGCATCATGCTTCTTCTGAGTCAACGGCAAACCAGACACAAAATCCATTGTCACTCTCTCCCATTTCCATTCAGGCACAGATAAAGGTTGAAGCAATCCTGTTGGAACTTGATGCTCAGCTTTCACCCTCTGACAAGTGAGACACTTGGATACAAATTCCGCAATGTTCCTCTTTATACCTGACCACCAATAATGTTGCTTCAAATCCTGGTACATCTTTGTACTCCCAGGGTGCATAGCAAAAACCGACTGGTGTGCTTCCTCTAAAATAATCTTTCTCAATCTCGCATCATCAGGAACACACAATCTATCCTTGAACCAAAGGCTACCATCACTTCTCACATGAAAATCTCTATTCTCTCCATTTGACAATCTGACACAATCTTTTGAATTTTCTCATCTACCAATTGAGCCTCTTTAATATGATCCAACAATACTGGACTCAACTGCAACTGAGCCAACAATGCACCATCATCACATGATTCAAAATTAGCATGCAACACTCTCAACTCAACAAGCAACGAGAGCAAATAAACAGTCAAACCTGCTAAAGACTTCCAACTCAAGGCATCCACAACAACATTCACCTTACCAGGATGATAATCAATCAAACAGTCATAGTCTTTGATCAATTCCAACCATCGTCTTTGTCGAAGATTAAGCTCTCTCCGAACCCCCAAATATTTCAAACTCTTATGATCAGTATAAATGAAACACTTCTCCCCATACAAGTAGTGTCGCCAAATCTTCAAAGCAAACACTATGGCTGCTAACTCCAAATCATGCGTCGGGTAATTAAGCTCATGCGGCTTCAACTGCCGAGAAGCATAAGCTATAACTTTACCCTCTTGCATCAAAACACAACCTAAACCATTATGTGAAGCATCACTATAAATCACATATGGTTTATCTTCCACAGGTAAAGCAAGAACAGGTGCTTGAGTCAACATTTCCTTCAATTGCTCAAAACTAGCTTGACACTGATCTGTCCACACAAATCTAACTCCCTTCCGAAGTATGGTGAGTGGAGTAGCTATCAAAGAAAAACCTTTCACAAACCGTCTATAATAGCCTGTCAAACCCAGAAAACTTCTGACTTCAGTTATAGACTTTGGTAGACTCCAATTCAAAATAGCTTCAACTTTACTCGGATCAACTCTTATACCATCTGCTGAAACTATATGACCGAGAAAAGTCACTTGATCAAGCCAAAACTCACACTTCGACAGCTTAGCATACAATTGCTTCTCTCTCAAAGTCTGTAATACAATCCGCAGATGTTTGTCATGATCCTCTTCATTATGCGAATACACCAAAATATCATCAATGAAGACCACACTGATCCAGATAGGGCCTAAACACCCTATTCATCAAATCCATGAAAGCTGCAGGTGCATTCGTCAACCCAAAAGGCATCACTAAGAACTCATAATGCCCATACCTTGTGCAGAAAGCTGTCTTAGGAATATCTTCAGCTCTGACTCTCAACTGATGGTACCCTGATCTCAAATCAATCTTGGAAAACACTGCTGCTCCCTTCAACTGATCGAAGAGATCATCAATCCTAGGCAAAGGATACTTATTCTTTATAGTCACCTTATTCAATTGCCTATAATTGATGCACAACCTCAAAGTACCATCCTTCTTCTTCACAAACAAAACGGAGCTCCCCATAGAGAAATACTAGGGCGAACAAACCCTTTATCCAACAACTCCTGCAACTGCACCTTCAACTCTCTCAGCTCAGCAGGTGCCATTCGATAAGGAGTAATAGAGATGGGAGTGGTACCAGGCAATAAATCGATACCAAACTCAACCTCTCTCTCAGGGGGTAACCTTGGCAACTCCTTAGGAAAAACATCTGGAAATTCCACAACCATGGGTATACTATCAAGCTGAGAACCCACTACTCTGGTATCCACAATATGAGCAAGATAAGCATCACACCCTTTTCTAATCAACTTCCTAGCTGCAACAACTGAAACAAACAAGGATGCAAGTTGTCTCTGCTCACTAGATACCATCACACTTCTACCATCACTGGTTCTCAGGGTAACACACTTCTTTTGACAGTCTACCACAACCAATCCATGCCTAAGATCAAATCATACTCCTTAAAAGGCATTTCAATCAAATCACCCAAAAACTCCTCATCTTGCACCACAACTGAACTATCACGATGCACCTTACTCACCACAACACTATGTCCTAAAGGATTTGTCACCAAAACATCAAATCCTAAGGACTCTAAATGCAATTCAGACACAAGCAAGATAGATGCACTTATGTATGAATGAGTAGATCCTGGATCAATCAAAGCAAGAACTGAAATGCCAAATAAAGAAAATGTACCCGCAATGACTGCTGAAGCATCTGGCTGCCTTTGCATCACATACACTCTCTGAGAAGACCCAGCCTCATCTGGCCTACTGCCTCCAGATGTAGAGCCTCCTCTCTGACTGATCCTAGGTTGACCACCTCTACTGAAACCTCTGCCCCCTCGACCACCTCCGCTAACACTAGGTCGAGAAGCTGCAGTATCAGTCTATCTATCATCCTGTAGCTCAGGGCAATCTTTGATAAAATGAGCTGGTGACCCACATCTAAAGCATACTCCTGATCCACCCATCTTCCAACAAACACCCCCATGTGTCCTACCACAATGAACACATACTGATGGAATGGATCTCTGAACTACTGGAGTCGGAGCACTCGCTACAGAAACTGTAGGTCTCGGTCTCTGCCTCTGATACTGAACTGACCTACCCGACTGCCTCTGGTTCCTACTAATTCTCAGAACAAAACTTCCTATGCCTCTCTTTATAGACGAAGACCCTGCCTCAAACTGGGATTTCCTAACTCTAGTCTCCTCCTCGGTAGCAGCTGCTGCAATACCCTGTGCACTCTCAACACTTCTAGCTGCGGCAACTAACTGAGAAAAGTCTTGGTACTGAGAACCAGCAACAATACACATAATAGAGGGCCTCAACCCTTCCTCAAATCTCCTACACCGGTCAATCTCATCTGAAATAATCCCCTTGGCATAGTGACTCAACCAGATGAACTCTACCTCATACTTTGTCACAGTCTGGTTCTCCTGTCTCAGATTTAGAAATTCCATCTTCTTGACATCCTTATACTCCCTCGGGGTATATTTCTGCTCAAACTCCCTCAGAAAATCACTATAAGACAAAGTAGGTGGATCATCCATGGAATGAGGAACCGTCTTCCACCAATCATAAGCATCTTTCTGCAAAAGGGATCTAGCATAATCAAATTTCTCTTCAAAAGTGGCTTGCAACTGAATAAATACCCTCTGCACTCTATCCAACCACTGCTCAGCTACTGCAGGATCTATAGTGCCAAAGAAATCCTCAGCCCCATACTTTCTCAATTTATCATAATGTCTTACCGGCACTTGTGGCTGTGGTGGCGGTGGCGGCTGCACTAGAGCTTGCCTCAACAATTCTACCACATGTCTTAGCCAAACTGGTGGAACCTCATCAACAGCTGACCTCTCTAGCACAAGAACAGGTGCCTCTCCAGCTCTCTCAACCCTAGCTCCATCTCTACCCTCTTCAGGAGCTACACTCTCAGCACTACCTTCTATGGACTGACGTGACTGAGACGCCATCACTACCTATAACTGACACAGCAAAATCTACCTCATTAAAGATCAGAGACTGTCAATACCAAAACATGTATCTTATTAAAAAATCATATTTTAAAATCAAAATTTCTTTTTTCCTTACAATTTACCTAGGTTGAGAATCTCAAACCTAAGCTCTGATACCAAAACAATTGTAACACTCCTATACCCCGTATATGCACACTACATACTACTACTCCTGTAATATACGTATACCGAATACAGGAGTGCTACGGTTTATAATAAGCAAACCGATCTTTCAATTTAGCAACATTATAAGAAAGCTTAAAACATTCAAATTATTTTATAATTTACAATAGATAAAACATTCATTTGATATGCAGCGGAAAATGTAGCGGTATTTACAATTACATATATATCAAAATCAAATTTTAAAAAACATAACATTTATACATGTTTGGCAGTTTGTCTTTGATCTTTAATCCCACTATCAACACTTCAGAATCTAGACTCAACTCGGTCTAGCTGAACTCTCTGGTTCTACCCTGTCACCTGCGCAATGAACCACAATCGCGCTAAGCCAACGGCTTAATGGTACAAACCACAATAACAATATGCTTCAATGCAATGCCAATGTCACACATTTCAACCATAAAAACAATATTCACAAATGATATATTATTATTTTTCATAACACTACTTTTCATCATTTTATTCAATTGTTTCACCATTAATGAATCACATTGAAACAAAGACAAGCATGGGCCCAAAAGACACTAATATGGCATTCAACTTTCAGAGTTAATGTTTTGGTTCAATTATCACATTTATCATTATCATTATCCCAACTAGGCTTCAAGGATTAGGCTCAACCAAGCTTTAAGGGGAACAAAGCATGCTAAGTATCAACCCAGCTTGACTTCAAGAACCAAACCCAACCTAGCTTCAAGGGTTTGTAACATCTCAACTAGGCTTCAAGGACTAGACCCAACCAAGCTTCAAGGGGAGTTAAGGATGCTAAACTTCAACCCAACTTGGCTTCAAGGATCAAGCCCAACCTAGCTTCAAGAGATTGTTACTATTAGGCATGCCACCAACAACAAAACTCTGAAAATGGAATAACACATTAGACACACAATTCATTCATTATTTCATTATCAATTTCATTCTCATTTTCTCATCATCATTTAGGCAACCATGCCTCAATTATCTCATTTGCATCATTATAGCCAACAATAATGGCTTCACAACTCATCAATAGAGTATACATAACCAATTGCATTGTACATACACTTTGAATGCTCATTATATCTTTCACATTTCACATTTCATCTTTTATATGTTTATGCATAGCCAATTACATTATTCATATATTTAGAATCCTCAACATACATTCCACATAGTTCACATTATGCAAAACAATGTAATAGATTACTTAACACATTTAGTGTTAAGTTACAAATTCATGTAAATGTATGCAATCATATAAGGTTTATACTTACCTCAAGAAAAACTCACACCAATCTATAGACTTCCTCTTCCAAGAATTCTCAACACTTAGGTTAGGGCAACTCAACCTCTTCACAACCTAATGCAAAAAGAATAATACACACTTATTTAACAATACACATGAATTCCATTAATTTTTTTTATTTCGTCTAATATAATCTAATCTTTCTTCTTCAACACACAAAAATGTATTTATGATAAATTATTAAAATAAATGACCACCTTTCAATAAAGTTCTTCCCTCTTTATAACTACGTTATATTCTATAGGCATAATATTCACGCATTATAACAAATCTTTTAGGAGAATTTGAATTTGAATTTGAATGTGGGATTATATATTTAATATCTATAGAATAACCATCTTCACCGTAAGAAAATAATATTGGATATTGCATTGCCATAACACTTGGATGTAAAATGCTAATTCTTCACAAGTTTCTAGATTTTTGTTCAATAATTATATCTCTTTCTTTGTCAAATAAACCAAAATCTCCTATAATTAATCTTGTAATTTCAGAAGACGATGGTAGATTATATTGTGAACTATCTTGAGATATTTTTCCAATTAATTTCAATCTAATAGGAAGTAAAGCATTTTCATCAAATCTATCTCAAACCATTCTAAATTATTTTGCTATTTGGTTATATTTTTCAAACAATTCTATGAGGCCTATAACAATAGCTTCATTTAAAGATTTATGAGACTCATCACTAACAAAATAATAAATTCTATTATGAGCTTCATGTTCTGTATCATATATATATATATATATATAACTGAGCAAATTTTGGATTTTCCCAATCGGGAGGTAACAATGAGCAAAGTATATGATGATTTTACCCATAAATTCTAAACACATATGGTCTTGATCTTTTCTTTATATCATAATCTGTCTTCTACTCTAAAAGATTAAAGGAAAACATAGAGTTATAAAGTCTTATATTTTCTCTAAATTTTAAAGATCGTAGGCCTGTAGACCCTTAATTTTGGCCATAAGTTGGTACGGTCCTAATTAAAGAACTCCTAAAATAAATTTGATCCAACCTTAAAAGATTTAAACCTAATTTATAACTTTTAAATAGGTCGATTCAATTTTAAAAGTCATAAATTCAAAGGGTTCAAATTGCTTGGCCCAAAATTAAATTTGTTCGGCCCATGGATTAAAATTTTTTTATACTCGTTTAAGTCAGAATGATCCAAGGCAAAATGAGCAAATGCTCATGTTGACTTGAAGTGTCCAAGTCGACATGAGCATTACTCATGTTGATTTGGATGCCAAAATTGACATTAGCAAAGGCTCATGTCGATTTGGCACACCCAAATCGACATGAGCCTAGCTCATTTCTATTTGGGCACACCAAATCGATATGGGATGGCTCCATGTCAATTTTGAAGTGCAAAATCGATATGGCCCTAATTTTAAAATGGTTTTGGCCAACAATTTGATTTTCTAATTAGGCTATAATTCATTTAAAACACGGATTAAGCAAATTAGGTTTAGGGTTAAGGATTGATTTACATATAAATATATGTTTAAAGGTAGAGAACATGAAAAATATTAACAATTATCAATCAACATCAATTAACAATCATCAAGAAGCATACAAAGTAGTTTGCAAGGATTAACAAAAACACAAACCATCAACACACCAAAGGCAGTAACACTGTCTTTATCTTTGCTCATCTAGAAATAACCATTGGTGCAGGTAGTAGCTTGGAATCAACAAGTAATTTGGTAGAGCCTTCAATGCAGGTTTCGTTTCCTAATCTTAATTTGTTTAAACATATAGTAGCCATATTTTTTGTTTAAATATTTTGATTGTTTATTTTGATTTGCACTTTAATCCATTAATTTAATTGTTATAATCTCAATTACATATCCTATAAAACCAAAACTCAATCTATTTATTCATTTAGTAGCTTAAGATTTTATTTGAATCACTGCATAATTATTAAAAAAAACCCTAAATTATTTTACAATTTTCGAAGCTCTCTAAGTTTTTAAAAACCCTACTCTAATTCTAAAATATTAAAACCCTAATATCCAATGATACTAAGAACTTTAATATATTTTTCAAACTACAAAAACCCTAATCCATTTTTAAAAATACCAAAATTCCAAACTGTTTTCCTAAATACCAAAACCCTAATTCCATTTTTCTAAAAATTAATTCTATTTTCTAAATTCAAAACCCTAATTCTATTTTTTCTTTAAAACCCATTGTAGACCCTTAATTTTTGCTCTAAGTTGGTACGGTCTTAATTAAAGAATGCCAAAATAAATTCGAGCTGATTTATAACTTCTAATAAGTCGGTTTGGATTAAAGAGGCATAAATTCAATTGTAAAACCCTAAAATCAAGTTGAATTGGCCCAAATTAAAATTATTCGGTCCATAAGTTAAAAAAACAAGAATAATTAGAGTCAGGTCGGCCGGAGAGACATGAGCATGCCTCCTGTCGATTTGGCAGCCCAGAAAGACATGAGGTTGGACTCATGTCGACCTAGGGCAACCAGGCCGACATGGCATTAACTCATGTCGACCTAGTTGCCCCAGGTCGACATGGTTTTAATTGTTTTTTGAAATTAGTTTCCGAATTGAATTAAAATTTATTTTAAGGACGGATTAATATTACGGTTAGGGATTCTGAGTGAGGTGTTTGCCTATAAATAATAACATTTTAGACTTTGACAAGAGTGGCAATTAACATCAAAAAGGGCGGCAATTAACATTAAGGAGGTGGCAATTAACATTAAGGTGGTCGGCAATTGAGATTAATAGAGAAGTAAAACGGCAAGGCAGAAAACAACAAAAATAAATTATCAACAATCGAGGAGTGAACAACCAGCATTCATCAATCAACAAAGGCAGTGATCACTATGTTTGATCTTTGCTCGGCCAGAAATAAATATTGATGCAGGCAGTAGCTTGGAGTCAATAAACAATTTGTTGGAACATTCAATGCAGGTTTTGTGTCTTAATCTTGAATTTGCTTAAACATTCTACTGTTATATCATTTTTGTTCTTACTGGTTTTCATTTGTTTATTTTTGTTATCACTTTGATTCAATAGTATAAATTGATAAACACTAATTATATATTCTGTTCATTATTATTTCATCTAATAGCTCAAAAATCCAAAGAATTCGAAAAGCCTCGAACTATCTTCTTAGTTCTCCAAACCCTAATCTTCTCTACAGTTTCTAAAAACTTTAATCTTAATTGTTTCTATAAAACTCTAAACTGTTTTCTTAAATCCTAAGATCGAATAAGTTTTCTTAAATTTTTAAAACCCTAATCCATTCCATTTTTCCAAAAAGTCTCACAGTAGCCTAAATAATAATAATAATAATTTCAAAATCCCAAAACCCTAAATGTTAATTAAAGAACCCTAAATTTATATATTTATTACTTTATTTAATTTTAGATTTGATTATGTAGTTTATTATATGTTTTGATGGTTGATTTATTTAATTTAAATGCTTGATTTATTTAATTTATCATGGATGGATATTTTCTTTATTATTATGATTATTATTTATTTATTTTGGTACTAATGTAAGAGGTATGTTTCTACTTTTTGGGTACCTCATTATTTAAACCTTATGTAATTTAATTTATTTCATATTTTTGGGACCAATGTAAAGGATACATTTTCACCTTTCAGTGGGTGTCCTATTTAGTTTTAGACATGGACAATGTAAGAACATGTTTTCATCCTCGGATGGGTGTCCATTTATTTGCTTTGTTTGGACATTGCTTTGATTTTAATATAATGATGCTTTATTTTAATTGTTGCATGTAGTATGAATAATATTGTTATATTTAAGAATTTTATAATATTAAGACTTGTAAAGGAGGCCGGTTCCAATGAACCGGGCATTGTGGGGGTGCTGAGCCATTTCTCACCTTCTCCACACGTACCCAACTTTCTGGACCCATTAAGAGGTTGGTAATTCCTTAGGAATCAAGTCATCCACCCCTTTATTTTTCCCAGCTCATCCGGGTGGCGAATCCATTTTCTCTGAACTTAGGCCCGTGTTCTCTAAGGCCTCGAGCCTAAATAGTGCCGAAGTCACAAGAACCATTCCACAGGGAGTGGGGGTAAAAATCCTCACTCACAGTGGCGACTCCACTGGGGATAAGAGAAGTTGATTCCGTTGGTCTTTATATTAATCTATTCTTTCTTATCATGATATTATCCATTGCATCATATTAGATTTGCATCGTATGCGTGAGTTAGAACGCCCATGTTACCCGTGTTGTGTAATGTAAGGGATACCATACTTTCACTCAAGGTATGGAGATCGAGCATGGCATAACCACTCATAGCCTTGTACCTTTTGGTATATACTTGCTATGGGAATCTAAGCCTTCTAACCCAAAGACTAAAGCTCATGTAATTGGCCTAGTTATTTTCCTTAGGTTTTTATCCCAAATGCATGTTGTTTGACTATGGTTAGTTTATCTTGGTTTAAATCATGGCTTATTTGGTTTATTCTTTTTCTAATATGACCTAATTACATTGTGAGCTCAAATAAATTTTTCTTTAAAATCCAAAAGACCAAAACTATTTTCAAAACTTTTCAAGATGGTCTTTGGATATAAAACTTTTCTAAAAAGCAAATCAAAAATTCTTTTCTCATGACCAAAATCCATTTTTTTATAAACAAAATTATTTTCATCCAACCTTTTTCTTACAAAGAGCTTGCAAATTATTTAGGTCAATTATGAAATACCAAAAATCAATTGTGAGCCTAGTTTATACTAAGAATAATAAATCTTGGGCTTGTTTTTGGAATGAATCTTTAGTTACTTTTTCAAGTGAGAAATTTATTTATAATAAACCTCTTAATTTAGTTTTAATCCAATATAGCATAAAAGCTACTTTAGTTGGATGAATGGATTAGAACCTAATTAATGGGAATTATTATGAACTGATTTCCATTTTGAAAATATAACTATTGGTTGAAACGTCTGAGGTAAATATTCGAAAACAAGATACCCCATGTTGGTATTTTGTTAACCATATACCTAGGAAAAGAGACTTGCCATTCGTGTGTGGAAGTTATAAGGTTGGAAGAAACATCCTAACTATCTTTCTTTGTTTATTGTTTGTGCAAACATACATACATGCATACATGCATCACATTACATATCATTAATCCTTTCTAGCTTATAGACCTGAAGTACGATAATTCAAGAGCAGACAATGATATCACCTACATCATTGATTTTTTATTCAAGTGCTTTATTGGGAGGATGGATGCGAACTAGCTAAGGGATATAATTGATGAAGTTGTTAAAGCTAGGATGGCTGAGCTACAAGATCAATTGATTGAAATTATGAAGATCCAGTTAATTGAAATTCTGGAGCTCATCAACAATGCTAAGGCATAATCCATGGAGAACATGTTCATTAATAGAGATCGAATGAAAAATGAGGGAATAAGGACAACCATCACCCCAGTGGAAAAAGTCAAAGGGAAAGAGAGAAGAACCATTTTTCTGCAAAATGGAATTATCAGCCTAACAATCAAAATACATAAAAGGAAGCTGATGTTAATGCCACTAGTCAAGGAGGAATGAGGCAGTTTTCAAAATTGGGAAGCCGCTATCTTTGGTTCTCAATAAGCTACAAAAGAAGGAATTGTTACAACTCTTGACTCCTCGACCTTTTCCAAATCCTTTACCCCTAAAATTTAATACTAAGGCTTTTTGTTAATTTCATCAGACTCAAGGACATGAGACCGATAGATGTACCCGATTGAAGCATGAGATCCAAAATCTAATCGACTGTGGTAAGCTGCCTAAACCTAATAAACCCAATACTAAGAATAATTCTCTGCCTAAATTTGGAAGGGCGCTGCCGCTTACAATCTTCATGAAGAGTTTTATCTTGTAATCCTGTGATGATATGAATAGAGAAGCTGTTAAAGATGATGTGCTACTAAGCAAGCTTGGAATAACTGTGGATGATGATGTAATGATCTTTGATGATGGAAAAAATCCTTGCCTCCAACTCAACAAACTTTCCTTAACTTGAATATTGCTTTATTTATTTTGCTTTCTTTAATATTTAATTGGAATAATTGTGTTTTTTAAATTTAAAGTTGTTTGAATAAATTACTTTCATAAAATTTTTTTTGTTGGTCTTTATTCATTTTGGTGCTCAACCAATGAGGAATCTAGCTTGATGATTCATGAATTAATATATTTATGCATCATGACTCGAATGACTTTACTAGGTGAGGAAATTACTCTATAGCATTGAGTTGTGTATGCTTACTTAGAGAGGGCTCCTGCATAATTACCTTTATCTAGGTCCTAGTTAGTCTTAGAACATGCTTTGATAAACTTTCGAGGTGAAATTAACTCTGCTTATTTAAGGGAGAGATGATCTAGGCATTGTTTGACGAGCCAACAACTAGTATCCACCCTATTAAATATCAATCCCTAGTTGTCCCTTTGAGCCTTCATAAAATTTTTAGCTTGCTTTTCATTGGCATATAACCCCAACAACCTACCCTGAGTTGTTGTGATACTTTTGACAAGTCTTATGATCACTAAGGTGAAGAGGCAAGAAGATCAAAGAAAGGAATGAATATCAAGATCATAAGGGTAGTTGAAGTTCTAAAGACGATAAAGGTAGTTGAAGTTCACCTGAATTAGACCAAATATCACAAATAAAGTTAGGACTAAAGTAGATTAATACCACTCCACTCATCCATTATTGGAAATACAAGTTGGTACAAACAAGACAACTCTTTTAGAGCTAGAACCAAAAAAAAAGAAGAAAAAAGAAGAAGAAAAAAAAAGACAAACAAAAAGAAAAAAAAAAGACAAACAAAAAAAAAGAAAAAAAAAGAAAAGAAAACCCAAAATGGTTCAAAAATCCAACTGAGTTCTCTTTTACCTAAGACAGCAAAAGGCTTCCATTTAGTTTATAAGGACAGTTTGACTTGAATTGGTCCAACCTAACCAAAGATTAGATCAAAATAAGAGAAAAAGGAGAAAGACCATCCGGTTCTTGAAAGTTCTGTACTTAACAATCCTACAGAGAAGAAGGAAAAAATGATAAAATGCTCAAAGAAAGGGAAGAGTAAGAAAAATAAAAAGAAAGAAAAAGGAGAAGAAGAAAAGAAATGAATTTGGGTACCAAACTTTTTGCAACGGCAAAGACTGTCCTAATCAAGATCCAGATTAATGCCAAGAAGATAGAAGGAATTTGGAGTCTAGCAAGATTACTCCCAACTGCCTAAAGTTCAAACAAGAAATTTGTAGTGTAAGGGTTTGTCCATAGTGTCACAAGGGCTCCAACTTACAAATGGCCTTCATTTAACCCATGTCCCTTATAGACCCCATTTCAAGCCTATCAAAGACCTGTTGATCTCTCTTGGTAGGTAGAGTCTATTAGTGGAGATAGTTTGAATAAGCATGCATATGAGATAGACAATATTTAAACTCAAATGAGACCTTTGACCAAGTAATGTGTATGTGCCTATCTGAAGTGCAACAATTCTTGCTTAAATAGAAATGATTCCCGAGTTTAGTACGGTAACCAGGGTTGTCATGTTATAGATATGTTAATTTGAAAAATCAAGTCTTGAGGTAAATTGACATTAATTTGGCAAAGCCAATATTTGATTTCAAAATCAAAATTCAAAATTGAAAATTAAAAAAAATCAAGTTAAGGGGAGTATGTTGAACTATCGAACCTCGAAGGATACATTGGGCAAAGGAAATAATTAATGGTAAGGTTATGAAAAAGCTACTGAATCATAATTTGAAATGGATGTATCTCTGCTGCTTGGGGCCTCCATTATTCATGTTTTCAATATCTCAAAGATAAAAGCTATAAATGTGAAGATCCTATCATTCCAAAGCAAGATTTGAATGGGCATCTGGAAGGAGTCAATGAGAACACTTTTGTTGATCACCTTGGTCTGTGAGTTGACGGAATCACTATAAGTGTTATTCATGCATATCATGCATACATGAGCATATCACATGGCATTTTCCTGTATTGTATTGTCTATTCTTTGTCAAAGCGAACAACAGACACTCTATGAAGCAAAGATGAAGCGGGTATAGAATCAGGGGGCATAAAAGACCCATTGCTTGAGGAAACTCCAATCATTTTGAAAAAGAAAGGAAGAAATGCATGCTTTTTCGAAGAACTAGATAATCTACAAATATCAACCAAAGCCCGATAGAAAAATCATGGGGGAAAAGGAGAAGATTTGAAGGTTAGCTAAAATGCTGATTTTTTTTTTTTGCAAAAGTGTAAAGGAAGAACAAAAAAAACAAAAAAAGAATGGAACATTAGAACTATCAAAAGAATGAAGATGCAAATGACAAAAGGTCAGTCTAGCTAGAAGAGCTGAAGCCAATATAAGACCTAGTCTCTAATGGATGAAGATCCAGCTTAAAGGATGAAGATCCACTTTCAAGGGTGAAGACCCAATTCCAAGGATGAAGATCCACTTTCAAGGGTGAAGATCCAATTCCAAGGATGAAGATCCACTTTCAAGGGTGAAGACCCAATTTCCAAGGATGAAGAACCATTTTTGGTGGATAAAGACCCAATTCCAAGGATGAAGATCCAGCTTAAAGGATGAAGATCCACTTTTAAGGGTGAAGACCAGAAGTCCAAAGGATGAAGATCCATTTTCAAGGGTGAAGACTCGATTTCCAAGGATGAAAATCCATTTTTCACGGTAAAGACTTGATTCTAAGGATGAAGATCCAATTTCAAAGGGTGAAGACCCGAAGTCCAAAGGATGAAGATCCATTTTTAAGGGTGAAGACCTGATTTCCAAGGATGAAGATTCATTTTCAAAGGTGAAGACCTAATTCCCAGGATGAAGATCCAATTTCAAAGGGTGAAGACACGAAGTCCCAAGGATGAAGATCCATTTTCAAAGGTGAAGACCTGATTTCCAAGGATGAAGATCCATTTTCAAAGGTGAAGACCTGATTCCAAGGATGAAGATCCAATTTCAAAGAGTGAAGACCCGAAGTCCAAAGGATGAAGATTCATTTTCAAGGGTGAAGACTCGATTTCCAAGGATGAAGATCCATTTTCAAAGGTGAAGACCAGATTCCAAGGATGAAGATCAATTTCAAAGGGTGAAGACCTGAAGTCCAAAGGATGAAGATCCATTTTCAAGGGTGAATACTCGATTTCCAAGGATGAAGATCCATTTTCAAAGTTGAAGATCAGATTCCAATGATGAAGATCCAATTTCAAAGGGTGAAGACCTGAAGTCCAAAGGATGAAGATCCATTTTCAAGGGTGAAGACTCGATGAAAAGGATGAAGATCCATTTTGAGGGTGAAGACCCACAATCTATTAAAGAATGAAACAACCAGTTAAGCCATAATTCTTAACTGATAAAAGGTCAATCAAATCAAATTCAATCTCTGGTTCATGTACCCAAATCAAATCCAAGCATCCATCCTCATTCAAAATCTGCTCAAAGTCATGTTACTTTTCACTCTCTTCTACTGAAAGTATCAGATCATTCAAGTAGGGGGCAAACTGTAGACATTTAATTTTGGCCCTAAGTTGGTACGGTCTTAATTAAAGAATGCCAAAATAAATTCGATATGATTTATAACTTCTAATAAGTTGATTCAGATTAAAGAGGCATAAATTCAATTGTAAAACCCCAAATTAAAACTTTTTGGTCCATAAGTTAAAAAAGGCAAGAATAATTTGAGTAAGGCCGACCGGGGAGACATGAGGTTGGACTCATGTTGACCTAGGGCAACCAGGTCGACATGGCCTTAACTCATGTCGACCTGGTTGCCCCAGGTCGACGTGGTTTCAATTGTTTTTTGAAATTAGTTTCTGAATTGAATTAAAATTTATTTTAAGGACATATTAATATTAGGGTTAGGGATTCTGAGTGAGGTGTTTATCTATAAATAATAACATTTTAGACTTTAACAAGGGTGGCAATTAACGTAAAAAAGGGCGGCAATTAACATTAAGGAGGTGGAAATTAACATTAAGGGGGTTGGCAATTGAGATTAACAGAGAAGTAAAATAACAAGGCAGAAAACAGCAAAAATAAATTATCAACAATTGAGGAGTAAAAAACCAACATTCATCAATCAACAAAGGCAATGATCGCTATGTTTGATCTTTGCTTAGCCAGAAATAAATATTGATGCAGGCAGTAGCTTGGAGTCAATAAAAAATTTGGTGGAACCTTCAACGCAGGTTTTATGTCTTAATCTTGAAATTGCTTAAACATTCAACTGTTATATCATTTTTGTTCTTACTAGTTTTCATTAGTTTATTTTTATTATAACTTTGATTCAATAGTATAAATTGATAAACCCTAATTATATATTCTATTTATTATTGTTTAATCCAATAGCTAAAAAATCCTGAGAATTTCAAAAGCCCAAACTATCATCTTAATTATCTAAACCCTTATCTTCTTTACAGTTTCTAAAACTTTAATCTTAATTATTTCTATAAAACTCTAAACTATTTTCTTAAATCCTAAGATCGAATATGTTTTCTTAAATTTATAAAACCCTAATCCATTCCATTTTTTCAAAAAGTCTCACAGTAGCCGAAATAATAATAATAATTCCAAAATCCCAAAACTCTAAATGTTAATTAAAGAACCCTAAATTAAGACATAAACCCTAAATTTATATATTTAATGCTTTATTTAATTTTAGATTTGATTATGTAGTTTATTATATGTTTTGTTGATTAATTTATTTAATTTCAATGCTTGATTTATTTAATTTATCATGGATGGATATTTTCTTTATTATTATGATTATCATTTATTTTTTTTGGTACTAATGTAAGAGGTATATTTTCACTTTTTGGATACTTCATTATTTAAACCTTATATAATTTAATTTATTTCATATTTTTGGGATCAATGTAAAGGACACATTTTCACCTTTCGGTGGGTGTCCTATTATGAGAGGGAATTTTTTTTCCCACTCCCGGTGGAATGGTTATTGCGACTTCGGTACTATTTAGGCTCAGGGCCTTAGAGAACACGGACCTAAGTCCGAAAAAAATGGAGTCGCCACCCGGACGGGCAGGGAAAAAGAAAGGGGTGGATGACTCAATTCCTATGAAATCCCCAACCCCCTAATGGGTTTAGAAAGTTGGGTACGTGTGGCGAAGGTGAGAAATGGCCCAGCACCCCCACAACGCCCGGTTCATTGGAAGGTGATGTATTGCAATGACCACCGCCCGGTTCATGTTCAGACTGCAACTTCCCGCATGTATTTCTGACAAGATACGGTCCACTTCAGGTTTTCTTAAACATCTTAAATGTACTCCATCAGGCCATTTTTGATATAACTCCCCATGAAAGGTGATGTATTGCAATGACCACCGCCTTATGGCTCTTCTCTCTTTCTTTGTTGCCCCTAGCAGGTATTCTCTTTCCTCCAAAAATCATCTTATAGTATCATACCACGCATAATGGTCTGTATCAATTTTCATGATTTTTTCATATTCATAGTGTAACACCCCTTCCCGACCTATGAATAAGCCGAGGAGGAATGCTACATCGGGATACGAGCTCTGGTTATGTCAACTTACTATAGAGATTTAATCTTTAAAATTAAATTGGTTAAGAGGAATAACCGTTCATACATATAAGTAGTAGAGAAGTGCAAACCCTAGACCATTCTATTAAGTGAATCAATACATCAGTCCAGTTTACTTTTATTTGTTTTAAACTTCAATCAATCTTCCTCATTAGTTGCTAGCAATTTAAATTTATTAATCACTTGATATTAAAATCTGATAATGAATTAGCTACTTTAGCTTCCTTGAGAGACGACCTTGGGGCGATCACCTTTGCTACAACTACCTCGTATACTTGCGAGTGACGCTTTGTAGTAGTACTTAATTAGAGCGCAACAGCCTTGTTTAAATCTCTATAGTCCACGCACACCCTTATCCTCCCATCTTTCTTTGGCACGGGTACTATGTTGGCTAGCCAATCTGGGTATTCTATCACTTTAAGGAACTTCACTTGTATTTGCTTAGTGACCTCTTCTTTAACCAATTCAGCCCACTCAGGTCTTAATCGCCTAAGCTTTTGTTTGACAGGTTTTATGATGCTCTGCTATGTCTCGATCTATTCTAGGCATATCCTCATAAGACCAAGAAAACTCTTTTTCATATTTTTTGAATTTTTTTTCAAATCTCTCTCTCTCATCAGGAGTAAGGTCGGATGCTATGCTAATGTTTTTAGGATTTTCAGTTGTTCCCAAATTTAATGATTGTGTGTTAACAGAATTAATATTAAAGATGCTCATGTAACTGCTATTTGAATGTATGCAACCATCAGGAGAAACATCACACAAGTAAGCAAAATCAGACTTTATTGCATTCATTTTGGAAAAGAAAACATCAGCATCCTCATCAAAGCAGATAAATTAAAATCAAAATCATTGTTCTCAGAATTATAAAGCAGAATGTCTTCAAACTTCTCTTCAACCAGGGCAGCAATCTCTTCCGAAGTCTTCTCGGCTTTCGGTACAGCTTCATTCTTCTCTTTTAGATTGGATTCTTTGCTATTTGGCAGGGTGAGTTCTTTCTTCATTTGCTCCACTAGCTCAGCAACATCTGCAAAAATTTCAAAACCTGGAATCAACTTACCCATGAACATGATCGGCTCGGACTTTCCTTAGAGTGGTCCCATATTTGGAGCCTTGACAAAGATCTCTTCAAGTGGTGGGAAGCTCATCTTCTCACTCTTTTTTGGCTGGACATCATTGTCTTCATCATATCCCAACCCTTTCTTGGAAGTTTGAGTTCTAAAATCTGGTAACTTTGTCAAACCGGCCTTACCTTTTCCAAGACCAGCTCCGGGAAAGTAGTTCATGTTCTTCATCATATTCAATATTTTGGAGTCCACTACTTCATCATCAGAAATTACAGCTACTTAAAAACCATTGAGAGGCCTCTCAATCATTGGAGTGTTAATAATCTCATTATCTTCAGCTTTAATGACCACTGTCTCATCTCTGTTGGGAAACTTGATCTTTTGATGAAGGGTGGAAGGAACTCCACCAATAGGATGAAACCATGGTCGCCCCAAGAGTAAGGCGAAGGTAACCAGTATATCTAAAACAACAAACTCAATAATAGATTCAATTGGACCAACCTTGACAGCGGCTTTGAAAGTTCCTTCGGCATGCCTCTTAGTGTTGTCATAAGCACGAATTGTTACCTCGGTTGGGTTTAGATCTCTTGTTGACATGGCTAGGTTTGGCAATATCTTAAGTGGACAAACATTTATGGCGGACCCATCATCAACCATTACACATGGAGTCCTCTTCTCCTTGACTTCTATTTTGATAAAGAGAGGGCGGATGTGGTCTCTCCCCTCCTCCGGTAAGTCCACATCCGAAAAAGAAACTACTCTTATATTAACTTCACTCTTTTCTTGAACCTCTTCACATTTCATTACCTCCCCAATTTTTATGAAGTTGATTAGCTCCTCCGGTGTTGTGGAGGTAGAAATGGGCATGCTAGTTAAGGCTTTGGCTATAGTTTCTCAGTGCTTTTTAGAAATAGCTAATAAGTCCCAAATGCTAACACTTGCTTGGGTTCTTTTCAATTGCTTGAGCACAACATCATCTTCTTCTACTTCAACTTCCTTTCCCTTATTAGTTTCTACCTCCTTAGGTGGTGGCCTTGCATAAGGCTTACTGGATCTAGTGTTCATCATCTCATCTTCTTCGGGCTCGGACCAAGTCCACTCCTCCTTCTTGGGTATAATATCATCATCACTATCACTTGAATCCCAAAACCCTTTGACAACACAAATTGCTACTTCTTCACCCATCATAGCTTGTTCAATTTTGACAAATGCCTCTACTTCTTTGGTTGCTTCTCCACCCACATCTTGAAAAGAAGACATGACAAAGTCCTCATGCAAACCTCCTCCAATCATGAAGGTTGCCGGTGGTGGTACCCTATTGAATTTTGGCAATAGGTTGTCTTTGGTGTTTGGCTTGTTGGGCTCGGGTAGCTTCCCATGATCAATTAGATTTTGAATCTCATGTCTCAATCTCACACATCTATCCATGTCATGCCCTTGCATTTGGTGAAATTGACAAAATGCTTTGGTGTCAAAATTAGGTGGGAGAGGGTTAGGGTTGTAGCAATCCCTTTCTTTGAAGCTTATTGAGAACCCAAGACATCGGTTTTCCCAATTTCAAAAATTGTCTCCTCGTTCCTTGATTAGTAGCATTAACACTGACCGCCTTTTGCATGCTTTGGCTACCAGATTGATAGCTCCCTTTTTTGTTCTTTTTGTTGCAAAATGGCTTTTCTCCCTTTCCCATTCTTCAACTTGCAAACCATCTTGGAGAAGGTCTTTAAAATCACGGATGAGTGTATGAGACATCCTCTCACGAAGATTAGGCAACACCCCTCTCACAATCATCCTTATTTGATCTGATTCATCGGGCCTCTTCTTGAGTAAAGCGGCCTTGTTTCTCCATCTCATGACATAATCTACAAAATTCTCATTTGGCCTTTGCCTAATGGACTCCACTTCCATTAAGGTAACTTCTAACTCAACATTATATCCATATTGTTGGATGAAGGCTTTGTAAAGTAGATCCCAACTCTTTTGTGTTCCATCATCTAAGGTATTGAACCAATTTTGGACAATAGGGTCCAATGAGAGCATAAAGTACATTAGGATTTGAGCCTTAGTAGCTCGGGCAGACTGCATGGCAGTGATATACTGCTTTACATGGAGATGAGGATTTTCGGTGCCATTGTACTTTGCAAAAGATGGTATCTTGAACTTTATGGGACTTCTTCATCTATCTCGAATAGTTTATCGATCTCGGACATCTCTTTGATTTTCAGCTTCTTCTCAAATTTCTTTTCTAAATCAGCAATCATCTTTTCAACATCGGATGTCTCGGTCTTTTCAATAGTTGCTTTCTCAACAGCCTTCGGTTCTTTCTTCTTCTCTTGAACATCTTGGTAGTATTGAGCCCAATCATCATCATCATCAATTATCACCTTTTCATCATAAAAAACCACTTCACCAACTTTGGCCTTCCCTTTGTCCTTTGGCTTCTTAGTGTTAGCAGATGCCTCAGCATGATTCTCTAAGATTACAGTCTATTGGTTCTTCATGGTCTCAGCTAAGGCCTCTTTTATTTCTTCCATCTTGGTGTTGAGGGCCTCATCCACCATCCTTTGAATTTGTTCGGGATCCATTGTTTTTGGTGAGCAAGTGATTGAGTCGTTGCTAGATACTTCATCTCCGGCATAGGTCAGATTGTTGTAAGCTTTTGAACTATCGTAATCCAGGACTATGAGCCAGAGAGGATGAATGATATGAGATGCAAATGTATGCATGTATGCATGTATGCACGAACAATCAATGAAGAAAGATAATTAGGACGTTCCTTCCAACCTTATAACATCCACACACGAATGGCAAGTTTCTTTTCCTAGGTATATGGTTAACAAAATACCAACATGGGGCATCTTCTTTTTGAATAATTCCCTCGGACGTTTCAACCAATAGTTATATTTTCGAAAAGGGAAATCCATCCATGATAATTCCCATTAATTAAGTTTTAATCCATTCAACCAACTAAAGTAGCTTTTATGCTATATTGGATTAAAACTAAATTAAGAGGTTTATTATAGATAGATTTCTCACTTGAAAAAGGTAACTAATGATTCATGCCAAAAATAAGCCCATGGTTGATTTATTCTTAGTGTAAACTAGGCCCATAATTGATTTTTGGTACTTCTTAATTGACCTAAATATTTTTGCAAGCTCTTTGTAAGAGAAGGTTGGGTGAAAATAGTTTTGTTTCTAAGCCCATTGTAAAAGATTTTAAAAAATGGATTTTGGGCTTAGTATTTGGGCCATGAGCCAAAGAAAAGTTTTATATCCAAAGACCATCTTGAAAAATTTTTAAATAGCTTTGGTCTTTTGGATTTTCTAAAGAAAAATTTATTTTGAGCTTACAATGTACTTAGGTCATATTAGAAAAAGAACAAACCAAATAAGCCATGATTTAAGCCAAGATAAATTAACCATAGTCAAACAACATGCATTTGGGGTAAAACCTAAGGAAAGTAACTAGGCCAATTACATGAGCTTTAGTCTTTGAGTTAAGAGGCTTCGGTTTCCATAGCAAGTATATACCAAATGGTACGAGGCTATGAGTGATTATGCCATGCTCGACCTCCATACCTTGAGTGAAAGTATGGTATCCCTTACATAACACAACACGGGTAACACGGGCGTCTTAACTCACGCACATGATGCAATCTAAGATGATGCAATTGATAATATCATTAAAAGAAAGAATAGAATAATAAAAAGACTAATGGAATCAACTTCTCTTGTCCCCAGTGGGGTTGCCACTGTGAGCAGGGATTTTTACCCCCACTCCTGGTGGAATGGTTCTTGCGACTTCGGCATTGTTTAGGCTCGGAGCCTTAGAGAACACAGACCTAAGTCTGGAGAAAATGGAGTCGCCACCCAGACGGGCCGGGGAAAAGAAAGGGGTGGATGACTCAATTCCTAAGGAATCCCCAACCCCTTAATGGGTTCGAAAAGTTGGGTACGTATGAGGAAGGTGAGAAATGGCCCAGCACCCCACAACGCCCAGTTCATTAGAACCGGCCTCCTTTACAGGTCTTAATATTATAAAATTCTTAAATATAACAACATTATCCATATTACACACAATAATTAAAAGAAATCATCAATATATTAAAATCAAAGCAAGGTCCAAGCAAAACAAATAAATGGACACCCATCCAAAGATGGAAACATGTCCTTACATCACATGCCTAAATAGGACACCCACCGAAAGGTAGAAACATGCCCTTTACATTAGTTCTAAAATAGAAAAGTAAATTAAATTACATGAATTTTAACTAATGAGGTACCCACCAAGTGGAAACATAACTCTTACAACATTTGGAAATCTAAATAAATTGATAAAAGTAAATAATCATTCATCATAAATAAATCATTCATCAAAAGCATTAAATATCAATAGAAAATAAACATCCATCCATGATAAATAAAATAAACCAAGCATTGAACTTAAATAAATTAAAGCATATAAAATAAATCAAAGCATAATCAAATATAGAATTGAATAAAGCAAATAAAAGTCTAAATTATAGCTACTGTTTCTTTATTTCATGTGTTTAAGGTTTTGGAATTAATGAAATTTGGCTACTGTGATTTTAAGAGAAATAAAATAGATTAAGGATTTTATGTTTTAAAAAGTTGGTAAGACTCTTTGATTAACCAAACTAGGGTTTATGATGTAATAATGAAACTGGGGTTTTTGACACTTTAAAATACTTTTGATTTGTGGTTTTAAATTATGATTACAAGCTTACTGTGTAAAATTAAAATATTTGTGTTTATATGATTTTTAAGGTTTTAAAGGACTAGGGATTATAAAAAATTAGGGTTTAAGGCTTTAAAGGGGTCAGGGTTTTACTATTTTAGGTTTGGAGTTGAGTTAGGGTTTAGTGTTCTAAAATTAGGGTTTCGGTGGATGCATGAAGCTTTTAGAGTTTGAAAATCAATTTGATACTTTTATGAGATTTTATGAAAATAAACATACGATTTAAAGTTTTTAAAAGCAAAAAAGTAGTTTTAAGGCTTTTGGAAAGAAACAGCATAATTTAAGGATTTTGATAATTTGGAAAGTAAATTAGGGTTTTGGGGTTTTGAAGAAACTAAATTAATAACTTTAAATTATTTGGAAAATAAAGCAATGAATTAGTGTTTTTAACTTTAGAACAGCTAAATTAAAGTTCTAGGGTTTTTGATTTTGAAAGACATAATTTCCTAGTTTTAGCTACTGTGAAAAATATAACAAAAAAGAATTTAATACATACCTCCTTTTGATGGTTTCTCCAAAAATAATTCTTCTTGGATGAATTAAAACAAAGGCAATTACTGCCTTTGATCATTTGTTAATGCTTTTCTGCTCCCTCGAAAGAAAAATCAGCTTGATTAAAGTTTCCTTCACAGATTTGGTTTCAAACTCTTTCAATTTTCCTCCTAATTTCTGATTGCCTTTCCCTCTCTCTGCCTCCTTATTTATAGAAGTTTTTTCATGGTTTTTCCTAGTTACTCACGACATACAATATTTAATAAGAAAAGAAAACCGAAACCTAATTGTATTAGGTTTCAAAAAATTTGCATCAGAAAATTTCGCTGGCAAAAAAAAACCTGCTGCGGAAAAATTGCGCTGGCAAAAAAAATTGGCTGCAAAAAAATTACGCTGGCGGAAATGCGCCTACGGGCCATTTCGCCCGCAGAAAATTCCTTTGGCCAATAATTATCTACGGGCGAAATGGCCTTTGGCCAATCCGACTTTTTTTTCATTTTTATTATTTATTTATTTATTTATTTATTATTTTTTTGTTTATTATTTTTGAAACAAATATTACTTACTTGAAATAACAAAAATTATTTTTTGGACTAAAAAAATATATTAGACAACACAAAAATTATTTTGGACTAATTAAAATATATTGGACCAGACTGAGTCAAAAATTAAGGGTCTACACCTATTTAGTTTTAGACATGGACAATGTAAGGACATATTTCCATCCTCGGATGGGTGTCCATTTATTTGCTTTGTTTGGACATTACTTTGATTTTAATATAATGATGCTTTATTTTAATTGTTGCATGTAGTATGAATAATATTATTATATTTAAGAATTTTATAATATTAAGACTTGCAAAGGAGGCTGGTTCTAATGAACCGGGCATTGTGGGGGTGCTGGGCCATTTCTCACCTTTCCCACAAGTACCCAACTTTTCGGACCCATTAAGGGGTTGGGGATTCCTTAGGAATTGAGTCATCCACCCTTTTCTTTTTCCCGACCCATCCAGGTGGTGACTCTATTTTCTCCGGGTTTAGGCCCGTGTTCTCTAAGTCCCCGAGCCTAAACAGTGTCGAAGTCGCAAGAACCATTCCATAAGGAGTGGGGGCAAAAATTCCCACTCACACCCATAACCCTAATCAAAACCCTAAATTACTAAACCCTAATCTAGTAAGCTTGAAATCCTAATTCTAGCATCTTAATTCCCAAAACTCCAAAACCTAAAACCCTAATCCAATAACCTAATTCCCATACTTAATCTAAAACCTCAAATTATAAATACCCAGTAACATTAAAACCTAACCCTAAACCATTCCTTTTAGATTTAAACCCTAAAATCCTTATTTTCAAACCAAAACCCTAATTTTCATATTTAAAACCCTAAAACCATATTGTTAACTTTATAAAACCAAAATTTAATATGTAAATGTCAAATTCTATATATTTTGCTTTAAACCCGTATATTTGATTATGAGATTTATTATATGTTTCAATGGATGACTTATTTGATTTGTGATGGATGATTTATTTGATTTATGATGAGCAAATGAATGTTTTCTTTATTATTATTATTGGTTTCAATGATGTAAGAGGTATGTTTTCACTTTGTGGGTACCTACTTAATGAAGTTGAATGCAATTTATTTTATGTCTTGGGACTATTGTAAGGGACACATTTTCACTTATGGTAGCTGTCCCATTTTATATATTTTTCATGTTTTTTTTTGGACATTGGACACTTGTAAAGGCATATTTCCACCTATGGATAGGTGTCTATTTATTACTTTGTTTGAACTTGTTTCAGTTTTAATATGTTGATGATTTATTTTAATGTTCACATGTAGTATATATAATATTATAATAACTAAGAATTTAATAATAAATAAACTTGAAAAGGAGGTCGGTTCCAATGAACTAGACATTATAGGGGTGCTGGGTCATTCTCACCTTCCCAATATGTATCCAACTTTTTGAACCCATTAGGGGGGTTGGGAGCTCCTTAGGAATTAAGTCATCCACCCCTTTGTTTTCTTGACCCATCCTGGTGGCGACTCCATTTTCTTCGAATTTAGGCCCGTGTTCTTTAAAGCCTTGAGCCTAACAGTGTCGAAATCGCAAGAACTATTCCACTTGGGAGTGGAAGAAAAATGTCTGCTCAGAGGACCTTCACAAGAATTTAACAAAATATTAAGAAAACATGAAGTTTGTTGTAATAAGGGAAGTTTTATTTTTCCTTTTTTGCAACAATTAGTATAATATGTTTTCCATAATATTTTGAATCATTGTTACATTGAGCTAACCGATATAATGCCCCAAAATGATCGCACTCATGCTTTGGCATGCCTAAATCTAATTTTTGAAGATGAGCTCCTAGTAAATTATAATTAAAAATTAATTAAAAAACATGTATTTTTTATTTATAAATAAATAAATAAGTAATTATTTTTTACTTTTGTTTCTTGCTGAAGAAGCATTTTGGCTTTATGAAGAAGAAGCAATAGTTGTAATATATCTCCTTTTATTTTGTCTTTTGAAGATAGATGATGAAAAATGATCATCTGATATAAATGTTAAAAAATTAATAATATTTACCTAATATGAAAACTATTATATTAAAAATATTACTAAATTGTATACCTGAAGAAGTTGTGTCATTAATATTTATATCTATTAAATTTTGTTCTGCACCCAAGTTCAATTTTGAGCAATGGATAATTTCAAAATTTCTCAAAATATTATTGGGAAAATGACATTGGTTATCTAGTATAAAAGAAATTTTTTTTTGTTTAGTTGTAAAAATCAAATTAATCTAATTATAAAACTAATGAATTATATAAATAATATTTTACCTGAGTTTAAATCACTTAATTATGTTGAAACATTAGTTATCATGTTTTGATAGATAATCATGAGAGGATTCCATATTTCAATTTTAAAAAAATTATTGTAACACTCTTATACCCTATATACGTACAATACATATTTTTAGCATATATAAAATACACATATACGGTATAAAAATGTCACAGACCGATTTAATAAAAATTTTCACATTTCTGTTTTAAGATTTCAAATACTAATATATAAAATAAATAGTATATAAATATTCTTTGCTTGTTATAGGAATCCAAAATAAATATTTTATATGAAAATCTCTAGGAAAAATTCGCCAGAGTTTTGTTTGTAATTTGGACGTTCCCAAAATTCAGTAAAATACAACCTGCATAAACAAACACTCCCAATAAAAATTAATTCACCATTTTACCAATACTTCTCAATTTCTCCATATTTTCTCAAAATACATATATATATAGATATATAAATTAACAACACATATAAAATCCCATATGAACAAATTATTCAAAATATTCTTTACAGTTTACATTATATACTTCCAAAAATATATCATAACATATATAATATCATAATACATTGTAATATCAAATATCTACATGTTGGCAACTGGCTCTGATCTTGATGTACCCAAAAACAACTGTTCAAGCTCAATAAATACAAACCTAGACCCGACCAAATCTAGTAGAACTCTCCGGGTCTACCAAATCATCCATGACACCTGCGTGACAAATTGCAATCGCGCTAAGCCGAAGCCTAGTGGTACAAACTTTGATAATAACAATAAAACTCAATGCAATGCCAATGCACAATGCATATAAATGTCACATCATTCTACTTTCTTATATTTTTCAAATATTTCATAATCATAACTCATAGCGTTATATTGCTTAATTGTATCACAATTCATAATTCACATTAAAGCAAAGACAAACATGGACCCAAAAAGGATCTAATATGCTATTCAAATTTCAGAGATACTACTTTGGTCCATAATGACACCATGTGTCTAGCCCCATAGGCAATATATCCATGGATAATGTAACAGACCCAGTCTCTTGGACCTCAACCCAACTAGACCCTTATGCCCCAATATCTTGGTCCTCAACCCGGCTAGACTGCTACAGTTTTTGAGGCTTACGACCCAGTCTTTTCACCCCAAAAATATCATATTTATCAACTGGCCTGGCTTACGATCCAGTCTTTTCACCATTCCAGCATTTAGCCCGTAGGCAATCATAGGCATGCTACCAAACTCAGAACTCTGAAAATTGAATAACATACTAGGCACACAATTTATTCATATTTCTCATTATCAAATTCTTTCATAATTCCTTTATCAAAACTTTTCTCACTTTCTCATAATCAAACTAGGCACATTGCCTTATTATATCATCTTTTCCTCACTTTTTTTTTCATTTATTCATTTTTCTCAATATTAATTTCTTTCTCATTGTCACATATACAATCTAGGCACATTGCCTTATTTTCACTTTTTTTTTCTCATTTTTCTCATTTTTATCAATATCAATTCATTTCATTATTCCACATATCTCATTTTTGCATTCACAACACATTACCCAATTACTTTGGGTATTTTCACATAATATACATATTTCACATTCTACACAATTTAGCCATTATCAATGGCGTTTCACAATGCATTTATCACATATATTCATACTTAGTCAATGAACCAAGTACCTTAACACATTTTTCAACCAAAATGTGTTAAGCCCAAATGTCATGCAAATATAAACAATATATTCAAAGTTTGTACATACCTTCACTAGCAACCCAAAGCAAGCTTAACACAACCACCAATCCTATCCTTCCAAGTTGCCCTTCACCACTTGGATGAAGCAAATCAACCTCCCTCAATGCCTATACCAAATGTGATCATACATCATCATTTAATATCACATTCTAAGGTATTCTCAACATCAAACTATAATTAAACATCACTCTAAACCAAATCCCAAAATTAAGCTTCACCTCACTTTAACTTTGAAAAATCATATCAAGCCATTTAACTTAGTGTTTTATGTTTATTAATATCATTAGAAACATGTTTTAGCATGTTTAAACCAATTACATTAATTAACCACATGCTTATGCTCAAAACCCTACAATGGCATAACCTTGACCATTGAAGGATCTCCATTCCAACTCAATCCAATTATCATTTCAATCTTATTTCCACCACTTATATCATTAAATAACATGATTTAAGCATTAAAATCAAATAATTAATCATTTTTTGAAGATTCACTTTTCCAAAACCCTAAATCAATACTACCATCTTCAAACTCTATCCAAACTTAACTAAATCCATGATTTGATTTTAAAATCCTTGTTTATGCATCAAAACAACACATTTGGAATCAATTTGTACAATTAAAACTCATGATTTCAAAAACTCAAATGTTCCATAACCCTAAATTCTCTCTCTTCACCAAACTCAACTTAAATTCAACCATTTCTTTAATCTAACCTTAAAATCATTGTTAACTACCTAAAATAATAGCATACACACCCATTCCAATAATTATAACATGCTACATCAAAACCCCCAACTCAATATAATCTAATTTTCTATAGAAATCAAAGAAAAGAGTTGAAAACTTACTAATTTTGGTGGAAATCACCAAAAAAATCCACTTTGAATACTTGAAATCTTTCAATTTTTGGAGTATGGAAGAAGCAAAATCTTGGGCTAGGCAACCATGGAGGTTTCGGCCATGGAGAAGAAGAAGAAGAGATGAAGACTTTCTTTTTTTCTTTTTCTTTTCATCTTTTATTTTAAACCATATATATATATTAAATAATTAAATAATTATTTATTTATTTAATAAATTAAAAGTCATAAATTTTCTCTTCCATTTAAAAATAATTTATTTTTGAATTATTTTATAATTTTTGAATTTCTAAAATTTAATTACCAAAAAGCCCTTTTATTTTGACTTTTCTTTTAAAAAGTGTTGACTTTTATATGTTATGTATATTTTACATATATATCACATATATGTTCCACTTTTTTATTTAAAATCCCTTCATTTTTCATTTAAAACCAGTAATTTAATTTATCCATTTAAATTATAATTTATTTTATCAAATTTTTAAAAATTAGAATTTTTTAAAAATTTGAGATATTACACATATGTACAAGTCATGTGTATCTTATATACACATCAAATGTACCTTATATGTGTATTAAATATTAAGTATGTAATATATTAATCTAACATATCCAATTAATATAATATATGTATATGTTATATATACTCTAGATATATATATTGAGTATATACAATTTATATCTCCAAATACTTATTTAATTTCTCTAAAATCACGGATGTTACAATTATAAATAAAGAAAAATAAAAATAATATATAACTAAAATAATTGCATGGAATAATTTAACGAAAAGAATCAACAAAATTTTAAAATAAATAATTTTTAATTTATATTAAAATACATACCAAATTCACAAAGTTTTTTCCCTCACAGTGCAAGAAAAAATAATGTCCAAATTACCTAATTATGATTTTTAAAAAGCCAAAAGAAAAATAAAAATAAATAAAAAAATCCAAAAGCAATTGAAAATAATATAATATGTAATAATTTAATGAAATTAAATAATAAACGATTGTTTTAACCCATTGTGAAGAATGAAAATTTTAACAGAAGATTTGATTAGAAATTATTATTAATGCTACTAAGTAATTATGTGACTATAAAAAATGAAATTGTCTTTTACTTTCCCGACTTTTTTAATCATAGAACGTGTTTATGGGACTAAGAAAAATGCATTTAATTTTAATTTTACTCTCTCAACTTTGCTTCATGGCCCATAGGACACAGAGGTTCAGAACTTAAATCAAAATATCCTTTAGTCACCCGAGTTTGAAGACTGAATTTAACTGCCAATCCTAATCAGCAAGCTAAATAAGCTCTTTTGTCCTTTTCATAATACTCACGGTGTAATTTTTTAACTAATGATATAAATATTAGGTATAAAGATATAAAATGGATACACACATTTTAAAACTATAATAATATCAAAGAGTCTAACTCTTATACCACACATAATATTTTTGTCTTTTTTAAGTTAATTATTTTTTTATAACAGTAGTAAATATTATTATATGAGAAATATATATTCTTATATTATTTTAAGCAAAATAATTACCAAATACAAATACAAATAAAAAGTCTTTAAAAGAAAATGTCTAATATGCAAATAAAAAACACATGATCAATTTGTTGTTTATATAAAATCATTAAATTAATTTTTTACATCATATATTTTTATCTATTCTAATTAAAGAATATATAAATTAATTTATTCGATATTTTTTATATTTTTAAGTTAGTTGAAATTTTATTTATATTAATATTTAAAGTCATATAAGATAATTATATTTAAGTTTAATAAAATAATAATTATTATTATATTTAAGTTTAATAAAATAATTATTATTATTATATTTAAGTTTAATAAAATAATAATATACATAAATCAACAAAATATTTTTTTGAAAATATAAATTAAATGAGAAATATAATAAAAAATTTTGACCAAAGCACAAGATTAATTTTAATTAAATTCTAAAGTCATCAAAATGTCTGTTAATTCTTTCATTATAAAATTAATTTTTCTTAACCATAAATAAAATTGACCGAAAATAGTAAATCAAATTATACTAAAAATTATTTTACCCATAACCGATTTAGTTAGTTGATTGTCTTATATAATATGTCATTAAAAAAATTTGTATTATTTTTTTATTTTATACTTCTATCGATTGTAACTCAATTGATAATATATAACAATCATCTTTATCACTATAGGTACCTTTGTAATGTTAGAAAGAAAAAAAAGCAGGCACAAAATATAAAAATAGATGGTACACAATAATCATCTCTATCATCATAATTTTTTATATCTATTTTAAAAAATATATTTAATTTTAATTTTACGCTTTCAATTTTACTACGTGGAATGTTCACGTTGTTCAAAGAACTATCATAATTATTAGATGCACCATTAAATATATATATAAACACAATATTAACCCTTTAAAAAAATTTAATTACCCAAAATATTTAAAAAAATCGACGCTTTTTTTAAATAGTTTTAGGAAAAAAAATCATATCAATGGGTCCCATACTTATTACTTTATAGACAAAAAAAACCCTCTAAAAAAAACCACTTTACATAAAAAATTGAGAATTTAAATTTACTATTCATAAGAAACAAGCCCTTTATTATAATCTATAAATATATTAAATTTTTTATATTTTTTATATTAAAAGTATTATTTATAATTAAATTTTTTTTGACTAATGGTATAAATATAAAATAAAGGGATACAGAATAAACACATAAAATCTAAAAACCAAATACAAATATGAACTTCATAATACCAAAAAAAAATCATTTGCTAAAATAACGAAGATCCAATTTACTAAAAAGGAAAAATGTATGCATAAAATTTTATTTGTTAAAATAAAATACTTGTGAAAATAACAAAAAAATATTTTATTTTGCACACTAAATCAAAATAATAATAATTATAAAAAAATACAGAATTTTGCAAATATTATTAGCAATTTACTTTCTAAAATCAAAATATGTACATAAATTATCAAGTTTTTGATGGTTTAAATTTTGATCCAAACTCAAAACGAAAAAATTGCTCTAAAATCTTAATTTTCATCTAAAAGACTAACCCGTTGTCATATATTCAAAAATAAAAAAAATCAATATATTATAATTGTTATCAATAAAAATAAAATTAAAAGTAAAAGTATAGTTCTTTTGCTCATTTGTATTAAATTTTTGAAAATTTTCTTCATACAAATGAATATAAGAGTTGAAATTTAAAACTTGCTATTTACTGCAAATTGACTAAAACTATTAAGCTTACAGGCTTTAATAGTATATTAATTTAGACACCTCATAAATTAATATTATTTTTTTGAAATCAACTTTTTTTTTCTTAAAGTATATATGTAACATCCTCTGACAAATTTCATATAAAACTACAATTGAATGTACCTTAACATGCTATCTATCTTATAACAATTCAAAATACTATTTTAAGAAATACTACCAGCATTTTGATCAAATTATTAATAAAGGTTCCTTTGGAATTGTCACTAAACAAAAATTTTCAATATAAAATCATAACTTGTCACATAACACATTTTTTTTATTTTATTTTTTCGGCATTCAATCCAACTCTAATATCTCCAATAGAAATTAGCTCTATTTATGTATCAAAGAGTCTATTATATACTCAATAGTTCAAAATACAATATATATCAAATATGGTCATAATTTATGGTAATTAAATCTCTAAATATAAATGTTTTAAGCATGCTTACAAATTTGTACAACATTAAATATTATCTATTGCACTAAACAATACATCAATTCTATAAACAATTTATCTATATAAGAATTATTCACTGTAGTACTACTAGTTCTGAACATCTTCCCTTTAAATCCTCATCTTCTTTCATTCCATTATACCTGCATGTCAGAAATATTCTAACACGCTAAGCCAATAGCTTAGTAGTTCTTATATAAATATATTTTACCACTTAATATTAAAGAAAATATTTATAAAAATATAGTAACAAAATTCATTTTTAACAAAACGTTTCAATATATCAAGTATTCTCAATAACAAACTAATGCAATACTTTGATTATACAAAATAATATTTTTAACTTTATAAAAACCAATCATGCTACATTACACTTTCGGTATTGCAATTGTACCCTTATTAAACTACTTCATTTAAGACTTGTTTTCGCATATGTTAACATTACTCTTATTTTACTTACTATGTTATTTAGTAAGTCTTACTTCTCAGATTTACATATAGGACATAGTTGTTCAATTTTATAACTTTAGCATTTTGATTTATTACTATAGTTTGGTACACTTTGTTTTAATTATCACTATATGCACTTTCAATTATTATAACACTTAGAAAATTATTGATTAATTCAATATTTTAAACATAGCCATTGTATTTAGTGCTTTAGCAATTTCGTTCGAAGTGTTATTATATACGTTATCAATCACTTTCACATTAAAACATAGTAAGTGAATTTTAAATAATTGACTTATAATATTGTTTCATATTTCTTTCAATATTCATAACATCATATTCACATATATTTTCTTGCTCTCTTATACTGAGCTATAAATTCTAGGTCTGGATAGTAGGTCACTAATGGCAAATAATTGCCCACTGTAAGTATATGGCCAAAGGCCTACTATAGAGAAAGGGAACAAAGGTCCTCTATGTCACAAATCGTCCACTGATGGCTTAAATGTCAATATTATTGAGACACAAAGGTATCCTTTATGACACAGAATGTCCACTTTCACTATAAATATCCACCCTCTGGCTAGCCATTCAACCCAGAAACTAGTTTTAATATCTGTATAATCGGGCTATATATGTTTATTTCACCATTTCAAGTTAGTTCTTTAAGTATAATAAGTATTATCATAAAACACTTCCTCTTTTATTTGTTCGGTTATCACTGCAAATTTATAGGTTAAAAAGAATTATGAACAATTATTTCAAACACATTATCATATGAACAATCATATGTATTTACATAATATTTGTATCCCATTAATTTAGTTAATCTTATTTATTCCTCAACCATTGTTTTTCAATTCACTTTCATGTTTCCACTATAATAATGAAATCTAAATAGATTTCCACTTCAATTTATTTAATTTTTTCTTTAACATAGTATGAATCTATGAACTATTACTTCACTTTAAGATTTTATATACATATATATAATGTATTCACTACGTTTAACACACTCACATATATTGATATATACATGTTTCTATATATATATATAGATACATTTCAATAGTAGTGCATTTCCATATTATAAACTTATACTATTTTCTTATACATAACATTTACTTTCTTATATATACATATATATTTATATCACAACTTGATCCTTGAGATATCATTTCATTAGAAAGAATAAACTATTTTCGAATCTCATTAGATTCTTTCTTTTCACATTATCAATTCCTTTTTGTATATTGTAATTAACCATTATCTATCAACTCTTTAATATATTTATATGCACTCTATAACTGATCTTCAATTACTAAATAATATTACAATCAAGTATGTGATGAATATACAATATGTATATTTCATATTCTTATTTCCATCACTAAATCAATTCTTACAGATACTTCTTACTTTCATTATCTCTCTCTCCACACCATTTGGAACATCAGTGATTAATCAATCTATATAATTTAACTCTCTAAATACTTATGTATATAATCAATGAATTGTCTTAAATCATCAAACGATATTGCTATCAACTATACACAAGGTATATGACTTGTATACCTTTACCACATGAATTTCCACAAATAAACTAATCACTTTATTCTTCTCTTGAGTTTCCTTAACTCGCTATCTGAATTATTTAAAATTAATAATAATTCATTAGTATATCATTCTTCATATCTTATTTCTCAAATCCACTTATCCCTTAGATAAGTATTATAAAATCCACTAATCTCATACAATGATCTTTTAATCCTTTTCTAACTATGCACTTGTTTTGATTACTAAAGAACATATATTAATTTCCTCTTATAAATTTCGCTTACTAAGCTAAATAATTAATATTAAACTCTCTCCAATTACACCTCACTTTGAGCCTTGATTATCAATCAATAACACTTTCAATCCTCAGACTCTTTATTATCTTACTTTCGCATAGTTTAACCATATAACTATATAATCACTTTACACATAACTTTAAACATAACTTTCTTAACTCAATGTTTTTCTTTAGTGGATTAACCATTTAGCTTCACATATACTTTCGGCTAATAAATAATTTGTTCACCACTCTAGTTTTCCTAAATGGTATACCTTAGATAGCTATTTGACTCTAAAATATAAATCAATTTTAGACCAAATAATTAATACTTCAATAACTCCAAGTATCATAAACATAATCTTACTTTCAAGATATCAAATCCTTTAACTCTAAAATCTTTCAAACTTTATACTTTCCAAACCCATCTTCTATTAGAAACATATTTGTTTGACCTGTTATAAATAATCACTTTCCTCCAATCTTTACACTCTTTATCCAATCCTAGCTTTCCACATTTAACATTGTATATACTTAGCACACACTTATCATTTTCTACTCTTTTCCACATTTTAAACAGATATATATGAATTCTCAACACAAAAGTAAGGAGCATAATTGTACAAGCCTTATACCATTCCCGTATATCATAAATACAAGCCAAAAATATTACCCAAGCATCCCATGACTATGACAACTCAACCCCATGCTCGTGGGATACAATATGAGGCTACCAAATACCTTTGGACACCCCTACAATTGTGGCACTCAAGGGTCATGCCCCTGGCATGTAAAACAACACTGTTTCTTTAACAATTTTCAAGAAAACTGACTCGATTCAAGGCCCATTCTCAAGGCACTTAAGGGCCATGCCCGTAACATCCCAAAATTGCATAATTCGTACATTAAAATCCATAACAAATAAACATATTGAAGATCTATGATAAAGTTGTATCAAAATAAAAAATTTGACATAAAAATGATTCCCATCAAATTTTACCTATTTTTCAATTATCAAATCATTAACAATTAGATTTCACAACAATCATCAAGATTAAAAACAACATCAACACATTCAATTATTATATATTTCACACCAAGAATCATTTATTCAATATCTGAAGAAATAACTCATCTAAGTGACTCAATTAACTAATTCAAACTTTAAAACTCATAGAAACACAAATATTGGCAAACTATAATACATAATCACATACTTTTTTCAAAAATCGCTTTCTTTCTCTTTTCCTTCTTTCTCTTTGATCACTTGTTAATAATCTTACATTCTCTAGCTTATTCATCTAAAAACTTATAACTATATATAATTTTCTCTTAAATCTTACTTAAATCGACGAAAAGAAGAAGAAAGAAGAGATTTTGGTGGTTTTGATGATGAGAGGTATGGAGGATGGAAGAAGAAATAAGAAAATTCTACACACACACACATGTATACATATATAATAAGTTCAATCAAATGAGGGCAAACTCATTTTAACTATGGTGCACTCTCTTTCTTAACCTTTGATTCTAATTCTATTTTTAGTCTCATTAAACCATAAAAATAATTTTCTTAGTAAATTGTAAGATCTACTATTCACTATTTTCTACTTACATCATTTATCCAAATCACTTTTTTCACTACACAATCAATTATCAACATTAGTTAAAAAGTTCACTGTTTAAAATTTTAAACATTACAATATATATTTTAATGTGAAATTTTTATGAGAAAGTAAAAATAAAATAAAAATAAATTAAACTAAGAATTAATCATGAAAATAGCTTTTTGTAGAAATTGCATTTATATTTAGTATTATTAATCAGCTCTAATTAAGAATAATAATTTCTTAATTATTATTTAGTACTAAAATAAAAGTCACCAAGCACGTATACTACTACAAAAATAGATGTTACTTGTCACATTAACATTGTTATGAGAAATTATAATATCTTACAGGTTTTAAGAAACATTTTTAATTACAACATAAATAATAATTTTTTATTTATAATTTGTAAACTTGTCAATCAACCTAAAATAATAAAAAGGACATTGAGTACATAACAACATACCTTTTCAAAATCTTTATTAATGGTTCTGAGAAATGATCATATGGGTTCTGAAGAGTTGGGCAAGGGAATCCACACAAAGCAAAAAACTGAAAATATAATTGAAACAAAAACAAAATCAAAGAGATAAAATTAATTAGTTAGTTATATAAAAATTAATATATCCCTACAATTATGTAAAAAAGAAATTAACTTATTTATTACTATAATATCCCAAAGTATACCCTAAAAGTTTTGGAATATTTATTGTTGTATTTGGATTAAGTGTTATAAGTATATATGTTTAAGTGGAAAGAGAAAAGAGGAAAGGAGAAGAGTGTATATGTTGTATATATAGAGATATATACAACATATACAAGTCAAAGAAATGGAAGGTTAAAAGAAGATTTATTTATTTTTAAAGTAATTGAAATGGTAATTAGTAAGTGGATGAAGATTTTTATGAATATTTTATTATTTAATTTGCTTGGTTGAGATTTAAAGAGATGATTGAGTGGTTAAGAGAGAGTTGACTTGTGTTCTATTCATTTTCTTCTTCTTTACTTTTCTCCTTGGCCGGCTATTCCATAGCAAGAGAGAAAGTGAGATTTTGTCTTTCCAAACTCAAGATTTGAAGGTGTTTCAAGTGATCAAGTTGGAATTCTAAAGATTTTCATCACTTTTGGTAAGTTTTCCACTTGATTCTTTGGTTTTCTTTTAAGTTTGAGTTTTGAGTTTGGTGTTTGATTTTTGATAGTATGTGTATATTTGATTGTGGTGTATTTGAGGGTGTTTGATCTTATTGGTGATGAGTTTGAGATAGAGTTAAGTTTGGTGTTGGAAGAAAGTAAGTGTTGTGTTTGAGTTGTGTGTATGTGATGGTTGTGAATTGGTGTTTGATGTATGTATTGAGTTGTTTTGGTGTTTTTGCAAGTTATTATGGTTTATGGGTGTGTTTAGTTAAGTTTGTTTGGAGTGGAAAATGGTGAAAGAAAGAGGTTTGTTGGGTGTGGTGTTATTGTTGCCGGAATCAGGATTTTTGGCATGACACGCCCATGAACACGGCCAGGTCTTTGGTCGTATCAATAGTTCTATTTTCTGGATGAGTGACATGACCAGTGACATGCCCATGTCGCTGAGCATGTCACAGCTTCTATGTTGGAGTAGTCTTGACACGCCCATGTCACTGAGCGTGTCACAGCTACTGTGATGTTGGTGGATTGACACGGCCAATGACATGCCCATGTCACTGATCATGTCAAAGCTTCTGTGTTGTGGATTTAGGGAACGATCAGGGACACGCCCGTGTTGTTGAACGTGTCATGTGTAGAGTTTGCCCTAGTTGGTTCTTAGCCTTATTATCTCATGTGTATCTCTAAGTAAGCGTATATCATCCCTTTTGGATTAGGTCCTGAAGAGATTGAGCCACCCTAATCCAAGTGTTGAGGATTCTTGGAAGAGGAGTTTGGTGTTGTGTGAGTTGCTCTTAACGTAAGTACAAACCTTACATGGTCACTTACATATATATATATATATGACTTTGGGACTTAACACATTTGGTTGTAAATGTGTTAAGTAATCTATTACATTGCTGATATATTTGATTAATGCTATGAATTGCTTAATGTGAAAGATATGATGATCATTCAAATTATATGTACAATGCAATTGGTTGTGTATACCCTAATGATGAGATGTAAAGCCATTGTTGTTGGCTATAATGATGCAAATGAACTAATTGGGGCATGGTTGCCTAGATGATTATGAGGAAATGAGAATAGAATTTATAATGAAATAATAAAAGAATTGTGTGTCTAATATGTTAGTTAATTTTCAGAGTTTTGTTGTTGGTGGCATGCCTAATAGTAACAATCTCTTGAAGCTTGGTTGTGTCTAGTCCTTGAAGCCTAGTTGAGATGTTACAACCCTTGAAGCTAGGTTAGGTTTGGTCGTTGAAGCCAAGTTGGGTTGATGGTTAGCATGCTTCGCTCCCCTTGAAGCTTGGTTGGGCCTAATCCTTGAAGCCTAGTTGGGATAATGATAAATGTGAAAATTAAACCAAAACATTAACTTTGAAAGTTGAATGGCATATTAGTATCTTTTGCGCCCATACTTGTCTTTGCTTTCATGTGAATTATGAATAATGAAACAAATGAATAATAGGACTTAATGTAAGGTTTTGTAATATGATATTCTTATGTATTGTTTATAATATTTGAATGTGTGACATTGGCATTGCATTGAAGCATAATTTTATTGTTATTTGTACCACTAAGCCGTTGGCTTAGTGCGATTGGGGTTCATCGCACAGGTGACAGGGTAGAACAGGAGAGTTCAGCTAGACCGAGTTAAGTCTAGGCTTGTGAAGTGTTGATTGTGGACCTAAAGATCAGAGACGAACTACCAAACATGTATAAACTCTATATATTTTGTAAATATTGATTTTGATGTAAATATATATGTAAATACTGCTACATTTTCCGCTGCCTAATAAATAAATGTTTTATTTAGTATATTTTATAATATAATTTGAATGCTTTAAGTTTTCTTATATTGTTGTTAAAGTGAAAGATTGGGTTTTTTAATATAAACCGTGACACTCTTGTATCTAATATACGTATATTACAGATGTGGTTGTATGTAGTGTGCGTATATGGGGTACGGGGGTGTTACAATTGTTTTGGGATAAGAGCCTAGGTTTGAGATTCTCAACCTAGGTAAATTGTAAGAAAAAGAAAATTTTGATTTAAAAATATGGTTTTTGGATAAGATACATGCTTTGGCTTTGGCAGTCTCTGATCTTTGATGAGGTATATTCTGCTGTGTTTGCAGATATAGGTAGTGATGGCGTCTCAGTCACGTCAGTCCATAAAAGGAAGTGCTAAGAGTGTAGCTCCTGAAGAGGGTAGAGATGGAGCTAGGGATGAGAGAGCTGGAGAGGCACTTGTTCCTGTGCGAGAGAGACTAGCTGCTGATGAGGTTCCGCCAGTTTGGCTAAGACATATGGTAGAATTATTGAGGCAAGCTCCGGTGCATCAGCTGCCACAGCCACCACAACCACAAGTGCCAATGAGACATTATGATAAATTGAGAAAGTATGGGGCTGAGGATTTCTTTGGTACTACAGATCCTGCAGTAGCTGAACAGTGGTTGGATAGAGTTCAGAGAGTATTCATCCAGTTGCAAGCTACTCCTAAAGAGAAATTTGATTATGCTAGATCCTTATTGCAGAAAGATGCTTATGATTAGTGGAAGACAGTTCCATATGCTATGGATGATCCACCGACCTTATCTTATAGTGATTTTCTGCAGGAGTTTGAGCAGAAATATACTCCGAGGGAGTATAAGGATGTCAAGAAGATGGAGTTTTTGAGTCTAAGGCATGATAACCGGATAGTGACAGAGTATGAGATTGAGTTCATCCGGTTGAGTCATTATGCCGGTGGGATTATTTCAGATGAGATAGACCGGTGTAGGAGATTTGAGGAGGGGTTGAGGCCCTCTATTATGTGTATTGTTGCTGGTTCTCAGTACCAAGATTTTTCTCAATTGATTGCAGCAGCTAGAAGTGTAGAGAGAGCACAGTGTATTGTAGCAGCTGCTACTGAAGAGGAGATCAGAGTTAGGAGACCCCAGTTTGAGGCAGGGTCTTCATTTATAAAGAGAGGTAGAGGAAGTTTTGTTCCGAGGATCAGTAATTGCCAGAGGCAGTCGGGTAGGTCAGTTCAGTATCAGAGGCAGAGACCGAGACCTACAGTTTCTATAACGAGTGCTCTGACTCCAGTGGTTCAGAGATCTATTCTACCTACATGTGTCCAATGTGGTAGGGCACATGGGGGTGCTTGCTGGAAGACGGGTGGATTAGGAGTATGTTTTAGATGTGGGTCACCAGCTCACTTCATCAAAGATTGCCCTGAGCTACTGGAAGATAGGCAGACTGATACTGCAGCTTCTCGACCTAGTGTGAGTAGAGGAGGTCGAGGGGGCAGAGGTTTCAATAGAGCTGGTCGACCCAGGATTAGTCAGAGAGGAGGCTCTCCATTGGGAGGTAGTAGGCCAGATGAGGCTGGGTCTTCTCAGCGAGTGTATGTGATGCAGAGGCAACCAAATGCTTCAGCAGTTATTGCGGGTACATTTTCTTTATTTGGTATTTCAGTTCTTGCTTTGATTGATCCAGGATCTACTCATTCATACATAAGTGCATTTTTTTCCCTGTGTCTGAATTACATTCTGAGTCCTTAGGATTTGATGTCTTGGTGACAAATCCTTTAGGGCATAGTGTGGTCGTTAGCAAGGTGCACCGAGATAGTTCAGTTGTGGTGCAAGTTGAGGAGTTTTTGGATGATTTGATTGAAATGCCTTTTAAGGAATATGATCTGATTCTAGGCATGGATTGGTTTTCTAAGCATGGAGCTGTGGTAGATTGTCAGAAGAAGTGTGTTACTCTAAGAACCAGTGATGGTAAAAGTGTGATGGTATCTAGTGAGCAGAGACAACTTGCATCCTTGTTTGTTTCAGCTGTTGCAGCTAGGAAGTTGATTAGAAAAGGGTGTGATGCTTATCTTGCTCATGTGGTAGATACCAGAATAGAGGGTTCTCAACTTAATAGTATACCCACAGTTGTGGAATTCCCAGATGTGTTTCCTAAGGAGTTGCAAGGGATACCCCCTGAGAGAGAGGTTGAGTTCAGTATCAATTTGTTGCCTGGTACCACTCCCATCTCTATTACTCCCTATCGACTGGCACCTGCTGAGTTGAGAGAGTTGAAGGTGCAGTTGCATGAGTTGTTGGATAAAGGGTTTGTTCGCCCTAGTGTTTCTCCATGGGGAGCTCCTGTTTTGTTTGTAAAGAAGAAGGATGGTACTTTGAGGTTGTGCATCGATTATAGGCAATTGAATAAAGTGACTATCAAGAATAAGTATCCTTTGCCTCGGATTGATGATCTCTTTGATCAATTGAAGGGAGCAGCAGTGTTTTCCAAGATTGATCTGAGATCAGGGTACCATCAGTTGAGAGTCAGAGCTGAAGATGTTCCTAAGACAGCTTTCCGCACAAGATATGGGCATTATGAGTTTTTAGCAATGCCTTTTGGGTTGACGAATGCACCTGCAGCTTTTATGGATTTAATGAATAGGGTGTTTAGACCCTATCTAGATCAGTTTGTAGTGGTCTTTATTGATGATTTTTTGGTATATTCGCATAATAAGGAGGAGCATGACAAGCATTTGCGGATTGTGTTGCAGACCTTAAGAAAGAAGCAATTATATGCTAAGCTGTCAAAGTGTGAGTTTTGGCTTGATCAAGTGATTTTTCTCGGTCATATAGTTTTAGCAGATGGTATAAGAGTTAATCCGAGTAAAGTTGAGGCCATTTTGAATTGGAGTCCACCGAAGTCTGTGACTGAAGTTAGAAGTTTTCTGGGTTTGGCAGGCTATTATCAACGCTTTGTGAAAGGTTTTTCTTTGATAGCTACTCCACTCACCAGATTACTTTGAAAGGGAGTTAGATTTGTATGGACAAATCAATGTCAAGCTAGTTTTGAGCAGTTGAAAGAGATGTTGACTCAAGCTCCTGTTGTTACCTTGCCTGTGGAAGATAAACCATATGTGATTTACAGTGATGCTTCACATAATGGTTTAGGTTGTGTTTTGATGCAGGAGGGTAGAGTCATAGCTTATGCTTCTCGGCAATTGAAGCAGCATGAATTGAATTACCTGACGCATGATTTGGAATTGGCAGCTATAGTTTTTGCTTTGAAGATTTGGCGACATTATTTGTATGGAGAGAAGTGTTTTATCTATACGGATCATAAGAGAAGTGTTTTATCAATACGGATCATTGATTCAGAAAAAGCATGATGCCATTTGGGTGATTATTGATCTGTTGACAAAGACAACTCATTTTCTTCTAGTTAGAATGGACTATTCTCTGGAGAAGTTGGCTGAGCTGTATATCAGTGAGATAGTGAAGTTGCATGGAGTTCCAATTTCTTTAGTGTCTAATTGAGATCCTCGGTTTACTTCGAGGTTTTGGAAGAGTTTACATGGTGCTTTGGGTTCTCGATTGCACTTTAGCACTGCTTTTCATCCATAGACAGATGGACAGTCAGAGAGAGTGATACAGATTTTGGAGGATATATTGAGAAGTTGTCATTGATTTCTCTGGAAGTTGGGACGGATTTTTGCTAATAGTGGAATTCGCTTATAACAACTGTCATCAATCAAGTATTAAAATGGCACCATTTGAAGCATTGTATGGAAGAAGATGCAGAATACCTCTATGTTGAAATGAAGTTGGAGAAGACAAGTTGGTTGGTCCCGATTTGATTAAAGAAACGGAAGAGAAAGTGAAGATAATTCAGGATCGGTTGAAAGCAGCTTCAGATCGACAGAAATCTTATTTAGATTTGAAGAGAAGAGACATAGAGTTTGATGTTGGAGATAAAGTTTTTCTGAAAGTGTCTCATTGGAAGAAGATTTTGAGATTTGGCCGAAAAGGGAAGCTAAGTCCTCGTTTTATTGGACCTTATGAGGTGTTGGAGAGAGTTGGACCAATGGCTTATTGAATTGCTTTGTCGCCTGAGTTAGATAGAATTCACAATGTCTTCCATGTCTCTATGCTACGGAGGTATAGATTAGACCCATCTCATGTTTTGTCGGTTGAATCTATTGAGGTGAGTTCAGATCTGACTTTTGATGAAGAACCAGTGGCTATTTTGGCACATGAAGTAAAAGAGTTGAGAAATAAGAAAGTGCCACTTGTGAAGGTTCTTTGGAAGAATCATGCAAAGGTAGAGGCAACTTAGGAGAGTGAGCAAGTGATGCGAGATCAGTGTCCTCAACTGTTTCAGACTTGAAATCAGGTAATTTCGAGGATGAAATTTCTTTTTAGAGGGGGAGAATTGTAATATCCCAAAGTATACCCTAAAAGTTTTGGAATATTTATTGTTGTATTTTGATTAAGTGTTATAAGTACATATGTTTAAGTGGAAAGAGAAAAGAGGAAAGGAGAATAGTGTATATGTTGTATATATAGAGATATATACAACATATACAAGTCAAAGAAATGGAAGGTCAAAAGAAGATTTATTTATTTTTAAATTAATTGAAATGGTAATTAGTAAGTGGATGAAGATTTTTATGAATATTTTATTATTTAATTTGCTTGGTTGAGATTTAAAGAGATGATTGAGTGGTTAATAGAGAGTTGACTTGTGTTCTATTCATTTTCTTCTTCTTTTCTTTTCTCCTTGGCCGGCTACTCCATAGCAAGAGAGAAAGTGATATTTTGTCTTTCCAAACTCTAGATTTGAAGGTGTTTCAAGTGATCAAGTTGGAATTCTAAAGATTTTCATCACTTTTGGTAAGTTTTCCACTTGATTCTTTGGTTTTCTTTTAAGTTTGTGTTTTGAGTTTGGTGTTTGATTGTTGATAGTATGTGTATATTTGATTGTGGTGTATTTGAGGGTGTTTGATCTTATTGGTGATGATTTTGAGATAGAGTTAAGTTTGGTGTTGGAAGAAAGTAAGTGTTGTGTTTGAGTTGTGTGTATGTGATGGTTGTGAATTGGTGTTTGATGTATGTATTGAGTTGTTTTGGTGTTTTTGCAAGTTATTATGGTTTATGGGTGTGTTTAGTTAAGTTTGTTTGGAGTAAAAAAAGGTGGAAGAAAGAGGATTGTTGGGTGTGGTGTTGTTGCCGGAATCAGGATTTTTGGCTTGACATGCCCATGAACACGGCCAGGTCTTTGGACTTGTCAATGATTCTGTTTTCTGGATGGGTGACATGACCAGTTACACTCCCATGTCACTGAGCATGTCACAGCTTCTGTGTTGGAGTAGTATTGACATGACCAGTGACATGCCCATGTCACTGATCGTGTCACAGCTACTGTGATGTTGGTGGATTGACACGGCCAGTGACGCGCCCATGTCACTGAGCATGTCAAAGCTTCTGTGTTGTGGATTTAGGGCACAGTCAGGGACACGCCCATGTTGTTGAACGTGTCATGTGTAGAGTTTGCCCTAGTTGGTTCTTAGCCTTATTATCTCATGTGTATCTCTAAGTAAGTGTATATCATCCCTTTTGGATTAGGTCTTGAAGAGATTGAGTTGCCCTAATCCAAGTGTTGAGGATTCTTGGAAGAGGAGTTTGGTGTTGTGTGAGTTGCTCTTGAGGTAAGTACAAACCTTACATGGTTGCTTACATATATATATGACTTTGGGACTTAACACATTTGGTTGTAAATGTGTTAAGTAATCTATTACATTGTTGATATATTTGATTACTGCTATGAATTGCTTAATGTGAAAGATATGATGATCATTCAAATTATACATACAATGCAATTGGTTGTGTATACCCTAATGATGAGATGTAAAGCCATTGTTGTTGGCTATAATGATGCAAATGAAATAATTGGGGCATGGTTGCCTAGATAATTATGAGGAAATGAGAATGGAATTTATAATGAAATAATAAAATAATTGTGTGTCTTATATGTTGGTCAATTTTCAGAGTTTTGTTGTTGGTGGCATGCCTAATAGTAACAATCTCTTGAAGCTGGCTTGGGCTTGATCCTTGAAGCCAAGTTGGGTTGAAGTTTAGCATGCTTAACTCCCCTTGAAGCTTGGTTGGATCTAGTCCTTGAAGCCTAGTTGAGATGTTACAACCCTTGAAGCTAGGTTGGGTTTGGTCCTTGAAGCCAAGTTGGGTTGATGCTTAGCATGCTGCGCTCCCCTTGAAGCTAGGTTGGGACTAATCCTTGAAGCCTAGTTGGGATAATGATAAATGTGAAAATTAAACCAAAACATTAACTCTGAAAGTTGAATGGCATATTAGTATCTTTTGGGCCCATGCTTGTCTTTGCTTCCATGTGAATTATGAATAATGAAACAAATGAATAATAAGACTTAATGTAAGGTTTTGTAATATGATATTCTTATGTATTGTTTATAATATTTGAATGTGTGACATTGGCATTGCATTGAAGCATATTATTATTGTGGTTTGTACCACTAAGCCGTTGGCTTAGAGCGATTGGGGTTCATCGCGCAGGTGACAGGGTAGAACCGGAGAGTTCAGCTAGACCGAGTTGAGTCTAGGTTTGTGAAGTGTTGATTGTGGACTTAAAGATCATAGACGAACTGCCAAACATGTATAAACTCTATATATTTTGTAAATATTGATTTTGATATAAATATATATGTAAATACCGCTACATTTTCCGCTGCCTAATAAATAAATGTTTTATCTAGTATATTTTGTAATATAATTTGAATGTTTTAAGTTTTCTTATATTGTTGTTAAAGTGAAAGGTTGGGTTGTTTAATATAAACCGTGACACTCTTGTATCTGATATACGTATATTACAGATGTGATTATATGTAGTGTGCATAGATGGGATACGGGGGTGTTACAATTACCACATTTGTAGTAGAAGCAGGCAAAAAATAAACAACTTTACCAACAGAGAGAAGGCAAAATTAGCTCTTATAAATCACCATATATATATATATATTAGAATTTTGAGTTAAATATTATCATATAATATATAAAATATATATTAACATATTTTTTTTTCTTTTAGGAACAACATCAGTAAAATTTTAATTGCTTACTAATTTTTCATTACTTGATTCTGCAAGCAACTATGGTGAAGAAGAAAAGAAACACCCAAAACAACTTGGAATTTTCAATCTGGTTAAAGTATGGAGATTGGGAGATAAATTGATATTAGATTTATTGGTTTGTGGGTTGAAAAGAGAGGAAGACATGGTGCTGAATACATCACAAGATTCTAGGAAATATATAAAAAGATAAAATATCCTCCATGAACTAAAATAATTTACAACTAACCAAAGGATAAGATCAACATTTAACTGAAGCTAAAACTAATGATTTGGCGGTGCATGATGCTTAAGGAAATAATGTAAAGACTTTTTAAACCCTTTAAAAAATGTTTCAAACCACGTCGTTTTGATTATTGGTCTTAAAACAATAAAGCTTATTTAAGTAATTTTAGTTTTATATGATTGGCAATGGACCCAATTAATAAGATAAACACTAAAATACCCTCCATAAACTAAATAATCTATAATAATTTAAGGGGCAAGACCAAAAATTTACATGAGTCAAAATTAATTTTAAATTTACTGTTACTAAGTCATAAGCATTTTATTCTTATGTCATGATGTGTGTGTGTGTGTGTGTTTGGGAATTGTTGGATGGTTTTTGGCTTTTATTTTGTTTAGTTGGGTTAAAATCTGAATCAATATATTTATCATATATTTACTATAACTGTATAGAATTATAGCTCTGTTCAGTTGTGTTCATTAGTAAATTTTAGCATATTTATTAATTTACATAAGTAAAATCACTTTGTTTGTCTCAATTTTGTGAACATACCAAGTGAGATATTTAACCTAATTTTTGCCCCCTTTTTTTTTTAATCTAATCTAATAACCCTTACACCCACAAATATGCTCCTCCCACACATGCACCTCCTAACTCCTCTTAAATCTCCATCAGATGTGCTCTTCCCTTCATTAACGGCAATTACATTTCTTTTTCCTAATAATTCTCTTCACGGATCAAATTATGAGAAATACAATAATTCTACTAAATTAGAGAAGAAGGAGATGAGAAATGGAGGTTTTGGATTCACAATGTGCAAATCACAAAGGCATATATATTGAATGAGATATTAACATACCAAGTGAAATATTTTATTTGCAACACTGGGTAAGGCCTAGATCTTTAAACCTTGTTGCTTGACTATGTTAATTTTATCTCCATTTATTTTGGTTTGATTTGCTTATTCTGTCATGGTTTTTGTTTCTGCTTATGAGTTTTGATTAGTTTGGTCAACTTGGTTGGTGGCTATAATTCCTTGGCTTCTTAGTTTACTTAAGTCAAATTACTTTGCTATGGTGCACTTAAACTTGATTATTCCTATCATATTTTGTTCCAAATTTTTCCCATGCTACTAGCTCACATTCCCATTTTGGTATCCCTTTACTAATATTAAGAGACACCTAAAAAAATTATTCAAGCTAAAGACTTTTCTGAATTGCTTTTGTAGTTGCTATTTGCATTTACTTTTGGGTGTTTATTGATTGCCTCATCATTGTTGTCAGGGTTGAAGCCACCTGCTAGAGAAGAGGGGTCTCTTTTTTTAAAAAATAAATTATGTATATATTAAAATTTTTACAATTTCTTTTTTGCTCCCTTAAAATTTTAAATTGTCATTGTCCTTTAAATCACTTTTGAAGAGAAAAAAAAATAAAAAATAGGAGAAGAAATAGCACTCTTTAAATAAATTATTTTAATTCATCTAATGAATTAAGAGATTAACAAGAAATTAAAAACACAATAACAAAGAAAAATTGAGAAAAAAACACAAGATTAGAATTTTTACTTTATAAAATTTGTTTTTATTTTTTTAAAATTTGTTTTTATTTTATTATTTATACCTCTAATATTGTGTGATAATTTTTGCTTCTAAGTATTCGTTTCTCTTTATTTTATTTTTTGATGACTATTGTTAAAAATATTATTTTTTTAAATGTATAAAATTTTCCAAAGGTCAAAGCCAAAGATAATATTAAACTAATTCTTAAAAATATTATTTTTTGATATATGGTTAACTAAAATTTGCCCCCTTTTTTGGAAGTTCTAGCTTCGCCAATGGTTTATGTGAGCATATTTATAAGCTACTTATGTATGTTTTGTTGAGGCCTCTGCTTTTTAGTAGTTATTTTAAATAAAAAAGCTAAATTTTATTAGAGAATACCTCTTTCATGTTCCTTTTAGATTTAACAATATGGTATAGATGTTGATTTCTTCAATTTTGTAGATATAGGTCTTCATCCAGTGACTAGAAATAATCTTCAATTCTAATTCTTTGATTTTCCAAGATGGCCCAAGCAGAAGCTCAAAGCAATAGCCTTGAAATCAATGATCCATCCCTTATGGCCCCTGATTGCCAATAAAATGAAGTCCACGAAGTAGCAAAGATTCGAAGCAATGGCCCTAAAATCAAAGAGCCACCATGTAAGGTCCCTAAACTCCAACAAAATGATGTCCACAAAGTCTCTAAATTTCCTATCCCTCTATTTAGGGAGAAAACATTTTCTAAAAAAGCCATTTTGCCATCTAGAGCCTCTCCTCTCCAGTACTTTGATGAAAGTACAAAATAGTACTTCTTTCTTTTACCATTTATTAAAATAAATGAAATCAAAAGAATTAATTATGAGGTTCTCAATATTTGGAGTGCAGTGCAACAAAGACTGCGCTTAGAGAAAAGCTCTTTGTTTTTGTTTCTAGTGCAGTGCCGAGATCAGGGTTGGCATGGAAGCACTCTATTGATGTGGGTGCTAGTGTAGTAAATGTTGATTATAGGGGTCAGTTGGGGTTATATTGTTCAATTGATTATTGAAAAGATTATCACTCCTGATGATGTGGAAGTTGAGGATTTAGATGCCACTGTAAGAGGTGAAAGTGGATTCGGCTCTATAGATGTTTGAGATTGTGTAGTTTTTAGTTACTTCTATGATTTGTGATAATTTTAGGGATAATTTTTTAAGATATTTTAGCTTAATAATTTTAGCCAATATATGGTCTGGTGAAAAGAATTACATGTGTAAGTTTAGCTTAGCAATGTCATGGAAGTTTTCTTGTTTATGGAATCCACATTTAACATGTTTGTTCCAGGCCAAGCAAAGAAAATGAAAAGATAAAACAACTTGACTTTGTATTTATTTTGTTTGTAAAATAAAAATTTGAATTTGAATTTCTTTTTGTAAGCTGGCTTTTTTTTCCAGACAAATTCACTTATTTCTTTGTTGCTTGTGTCTGGTTTGCCTCTCATTAATTTTTAGTCTCATGGTTGTTTAATGAGCATTAATTGAGGTACAATATATGCTTCCTCCTTGATCAGTAATGTACCATGACTATGATTATGATATCTTGTGCATTTTCAATTAGCTAATTAGTAAGGAACAAGGAAATGTGAGGAAAATAGCATAAACTATAAGAATAAATTATGCATAATCATGCACACTCAAGAAAAGTTGCAAAATATATTCTCTACTAAAGAGAGAGCATGAATGCCATAAAAGAGGTCGATATCCCACCGCTGCCCAAAGATGATCGGTGTAGGAAAAAATAAGATTTCAAGAATCAAAAACTGCTATTATGAATGGTAATAAGGGAGGGACATCATTCAGTGACAAGCTATTGGAAGATGCTTATTATTTACGCTACTGCTAGGATGAATATGAAGAGATTGAGATGGGAAGCAAGGATTTCATGGTAACAACAATGGATGGTATTACTTTAGTCTAACTCTTCGAAGATGTAAAGGAAAAACTTTACAAGCTTTGGAGCATGAAAATCATTGCTAAACTTTTAGGAAAATTTATAGGGTACAAAACCTTATGTAATAAACTGAACACCCTATGGAACAACCTTGGTGGTTTCAATATCATTGATTTGGATAATAAATTTTTCTTAATCCAATTGAAGAGGGTGTGAGATAAGTAGTGGGTTCTAACTCAGGGACCATAGGCAGAGGTGGGTCACTATCTTACGATAAAATAATGGTATGCAAATTTTGACAGTTTCATTGATAGAATCAATACAGTTGTCTCCTGGATTCGGCTACCTGGACTTCCACTTCATCTCTATCACCAAAAAGTCCTGAGTGCCCTTAGTAATCTTATAGGAACAGTCATCAAATTGACTATAACACATAATCCTTAGCTCCAGGCAATGCAGTAGAATTGGACCTTGACAAACCTTTAACTCCTAAAGTGATTATTAAAGGTTGGACCCAACTGATAGAATATGAGAGTTTGCCTCATATTTGTTATGAATGTGGCAAGTATGGCTATGCTGCAAATCTTTGTCCTTTTGTTATGGCTAACAAAAATGTTAATGGAATTAATCCTGACTCCAGTAACCACAGAGAATCCTTCAATAGAGTATGGGCTATGGATGTTAGTATCCAAAAAAGGTAGGAAATAAACAAAAGTGGAAAGAAATAATGTTAATAAGGGAGGCACTAAGAAAGAAAACTTTGAGCGTCTGGCCCGTCCATGCTCAAAATGTTTTAAAGTCTCAACACTGTTAGGTTATTAATCTTAGGGATCTGATAAGTAAGACTTGTGTGAAATAGAGTCGCCACTCAGCAGAACCGAGAAATGATAAGGGGTAGCATTTTGTTCATTCCATTTTCGAGTGGGTTCAAAAAGTTAGGTACACATGATAATAACTTAGATGAGATTCCTTATTATTCATATATGCTTGATTCGAAGAATTGGCCTCCATTATGATTCATGTATTAGTAAGGATTATTTAGAATATCAGTCGAGGATCATCACATATATAAAGTAAATAACCAATAAAATTAACATATGCAGGTCATGATGCACATGATGTGTGATCGTACATAAATATCCTATGAGCACCCATTGAAGTGGAAACATGCTCTTTACATCAATTAATCTATAGAGATAAATTAATTCACATTACATAGCTTTACAAATCTCATGCATTATTCTAAAAGAAAATTACATCATTTCCTATATAAAAGAAAATCTGAATGTATGCTAGATGAATGCTTAAAGTTATACATTCAATAATCATAATAATAAAGCAACAAAAGACAAACATAAAAATAAGAAAGAAATAAAGAAATAAAGAAAATGAGTTCTGACAGTATCAAACTTGATAATCATGGAATTATCGAATTCGAGAATAACCAGCAAGGTTAGATACTAGAATAAAATCAGTATATACTATTTATGTGAAGCTATCAAATTCGATATTCCATAGATTATTAAAGTCAATAATCTCATCATACAGGAACATCCTACAAGATCTGTTAGTTGAATAAGATGGGTATATACATGATTAAATAAGATTGCCAAATTCGATATTCAAGGAGTATCAAGTGTAACAATATCTATAAGGTAGGACATTAACGAAATAAGAGGCAATAGAATATTTATGTGTATAGTATCATCTTGTTCGATAATTAATAGATTAACAAGTTTGATAACACCCTACATAAAAGATTAGCTGAACAACACAATATGTATTCTGAGGATGCACCAGAATATCGAGTTTGATATTTATAGGAATATCAAGTTTAACAATCTACCACTTATGGCAGAAATGACCTGTGTCTATAGATCTTACTCGTAACCTATATTTGTGTACGTGATGGGATCATAAGTAAATCAATGATGATAGACATATAAGTATGGGAACACAAAAGTTAAATTAAATAAATGTAGAAGAATAACCTGTAAAGAAAAAGTTAGTGGGGAACAATATGGTACATGTTCAAAAGTTGAAATCAAAAGGTTAGTGGGGGACAACATGGCAAATGTACTGAGATTAGAATTGAAATATCAAATTCAATATTCATTAGAATATGAAATTCGATAATCCTTTACTGTTTCTACACAAACATCTTGCATCTCCAAATTTTTCATACATCATTTTTTACAAATCATTTCACAGTTCTAAAGTTCTAGTTCTTGGTCCGAGAAAGATTAGATGTAGTCCATTAGGGGTCTGCCTTGTTGGTTATAAGTTATTGATTTGTAGACTTATCTTAGAGTTAATCGAATTTAGTTCTTGAATGAGGGAGTTATTCATTTCGAGTTCCATGATTCTGCTTATGAATGAACCATAAAAGTATGATGAAATGATGCAATATGGACTTGGATCATGACATTAAATGATATAGATTTGGGGATTAAGATTAGAACTTGAGTAACTTACTGTTAATGGATGAAAATCAGAGCCAACTTTCTGAAGTTGTAGAGTATTCTTGACTCTTGCTTTGAGCTTTTATTTTTATTTTTTGAAGAATCTACTTGTACAAATGGAATAAACTAAAAAGATGAGAAAAATGATAATGCTTTCTTATTATTCTCTTTTTTGTCTACTAAAAGCATATTGCATGTGCCTCTTTCTAAAAAAGTCCATAAAAGTTCCTCTCCAAAAAAAAATCCTCCTTAAGAGAGCTGGAAGCTCCCTTTTATAAGCAAGAGGTGAGGTCTGTACAATAAAAATGTCAAATTTAGAAATATAATTATCGAATTTGATAATTTTAAAAATCAATGAATTTCTTCTTTACCTTTATGCTCGACATTCCTTAATGCTTGTTGAATACGATAATATTACTATTGTATTCTTCAATATTTTTTAGGGTGGAAAATTTTAATGTCTACAGTTTGTCCCCCTACTTTAGCAATGCAAGTCTTTAAAGCTTTGCAGATATGAAAAGAAAGAAAGTTAACCATTTGATTGATGTTATCAGGGCATGCTCACCCCTTCCTTCAGACATGCTCGCCCTTCGGTTGATTAGTGTCTTTCCAAGATGATGATTTGATAGGGCATGCTCACCCCTTGTTCGGACATGCTCGCCCCTTGTTCGGACATGCTCATCCTCTGGCTATTAGATTTTGATAGGGCATGCTCGCTCCTCCTTCGGACTTGCTCATCCTTTGGCTACCTAATTTTGATAGGGCATGCTCGCCCCTCCCTCGGACATGCTCATCCTCCAGTTGCTTGATGTTGATAGGGCATGCTCGCTCCTCCTTTAGACATGCTCGTCTTCTGGCTACTTGATTATTGATAGGACATGCTCACCCTTCCTTTGGACATGCTCATCCTTGAGCTGCTTGATTATTGATAGGGCATGCTTGTCCCTCCTTTGGACATGCTCATCCTCTGACTGCTTGATTGTTGACAGGGCATGCTCGCCCCTTCATGATATTCAAGAATCATTTCTCTTAGAGATGTTAATAGAGATGGCTTATTTTGACCTCATCATCATATGCTTTCTTCTTATGCTTCCTTCTCTCCCTTCTTTCTCCAGATCCATCGGGGTTCCCTCTCTTAATTTCTTAAAAACCTTATTATCTCTTTACTATTTCTCTATTTCCACCACCATCATGAGGACCAAGAATGTCACTCATGTGCTTGGATTCACTCAATCTGGCAGGCCATTGAAGTTCCATGCTTTTCGCTCTATGATGAGTCTTTCTTCCATGTCCAATCCTCCTCTTATTCCAAACGGCGGTCATCGCAGTCAAAGGGAGACTTCCCAAGTGAGTTTTCCCAATTTTTCTCCCTCATTGATGTTGGATTATAATTTTGATCGTCGTTGCCTTCGTTGCTACGATGTTTGGTGTATAAATATCAGTCGAGTTTGATAAGGTAAAATATATGTCATTCTATATTCCATTGAATTGCACACTAGCAAACTCGATAATGTTGCAAATTTGATTCTTGTGGTGTTGCTGCCTACTTTTTTCTTTGTTTACTAAATATGAATATCAAATGTGATAATATGTGTATCGAATATGAATGTAATGAAATGTCAAATTTGATAATTTGTGTACTACTTCCATGCTTTTTTTTGTGTAGTTTAGTGCTGGTTTGATCCGGGTCGCTTGTTCTGTTCATCAAGCTAGGGAGTGGTACGAGACCCTCCCAAAGGAGGTACAGGATATTGTCAACACCTCTGGTTTTGATTCTTTAATTCAGGCCTTACCCTAGACTAGGGCAAAGATGGACCGATGCATTGTGGAGGTCTTGGCTGAAAGTTGGATGGAGACTACATATATATTCCACCTTCATTTTAGCGAGCTAACCATTGGTCCCATGGATTTTACAGCGATTATCGAGATTGAGCAGGGAGATGGTCCCCATTGATGCCAAAGTTATTCCCGAGGATGAGTTTGCCATTCTCTTGGGGTTTGTGACCATGTTCAATGGTCAAAAGATCCAGTACATTAACATTATAGATCACTGGATGAAGAAGAGAATGGAGGCCATCAAGACTGATGAGCACATATCTCAGTGTGCCCAAGGCTTCCTCTTGTACCTCCTCGGCACCATCATTTTTTATGATTCCAATTCAGTGGTGCATACTAGCATGTTGAGAGCTTTAGCTGACCTATCCACTTTCACTGAGTATAATTGGGGTGAAGCCAATATGTCGTGTTTATACCATGGCTTGGACCAGGCTTATAGATGTACCAACACTCCTATTGGTTTATTGGTAGTTGTCAAGGTATGGATTTTTTTGAATTAAATACTTTATGTTATGCATATTTGGGCCTATGAGCTCAATCTCCTCCCTCCTCCTAATGTAGAGTCAGGCTTCCATCATGGCTATCCTCACCTACGAGCTTGGATGGGGGCAGAAAAGCCTCGGCTATGTCTCACGACATCACAGCTCTGAGATCCGCTCTCCAGCAGCTTCCCTGGTCAAAGGTAAATAATTAGTTTTTTTCTTGGTATCTTTATTTTTAAAAGGAATGGACTATATATTTATTTCATGTTTATTCTTCCCTTTCAAGTGTTTGCAGCATGGTGGGATTCAGCGGATCGATTGGAGCACCCTCGGTCTCGGGTCATGTTCTCAGCAAAATAGTGGGTTAAGCCACGAATAATCTTGGCTGGCCCAGGCTCTTCTAAGTTGTATCAAGGGGAGCAAGTCTATAACACCCTTATACTCTATATACGTACAATACATATACTCAGTATATATAAATATGCATACATTGTACAAAAATATCACAACTTAGTTTAATAAAAATTTTCAATTTACAAATTTAAAATCTTAAATACTTTAAAATGTATATTTAAATAACAAATAAAATATTTATTATTAACTATATGTTCTAAAATATTATTTCTCAAAAAAATTATGGGAAAAATTTGTCAGAGTTTTATCTGTAATTTGGACATTCTCAAATTCAACAAAACCACAATATGCACACAAAAACACTCCCAATAAACCAATTCATACACTTTTCCAATATTCCTCAATTTCTCCAAATTTGTCAACACATTTATACATTTACATATATATTTTCAAAACACATATCAACCAATTCTTTATAATTTACATTATATATACCTCAAAACATAATATAATAGGAAATATATACATGTTGGCAATCGACATTGATCTCGAAGAAGAAGCAAGATCAACTCAAGCAATCACAAAGCTAGACCCGACCTGGTCTAGGCAAACTCTCTGGCTCTACCGGATCTCTCTTGTCACCTATGTGATGAATTACAATTGCACTAAGACAAAAGCCTAGCGGTACAAACTCTGATAATAATAAAGCTCAAATGCAATGCCAATGCACAATGCATATGGATATCATATCTCATAACATTTCATTATAAGACATTTTTCAATTGTTTCACAATTCACAATTCACATAAAAACAAATACAAGCATGGGACTACAAGATCTAATATGCTATTCAAATTCTAGAGTTACTATTCTACTCCATATTGACACCCAGTGTCTAGCCCGAAGGCAAGTGATGCCTAGTGTCTAGCCTGAAGGCAAATCATAGTGACGCCCAGCATCTAACCCGAAGACAAGTGACCTCCAATGTATAGCCCGAATGCAAATCAAATAGTTGCTCAAAAGCTAGCCCCGAAGGCAAATAATGAGGATAACCTCATAAGCATGTCGCCAAACACAAAACTCTGAAAATTAAATAACATACTAGGCACACAATTAATTCACATTTCTCATTATCAATCTCTTTCTCATTTTCTCATAATCAAGCTAGGCACATTGCCTCATTTTTCATTATCTATTAGGCACATTGCCTTATTTTCTCATCTTTTTCTGACTTTTCTCATTTTTCTCATTTATATCAATATCAATTCAACACATTTCATCATATCATCACATTGCAACACATTTTACCTTAAAACTCATCACCCAAATATTTTGGGTAATTTCACACAATCCACATATGATTCATATTTTATAGACTTTATCCATTACCAATGACTTTTTAACAATGCCCTTAATGCATACACAACAAATGTAATTACCCAAACACTTTGGGTCACTTTCACATAATACATATATTTTACATTTTACACAATTTAGCCATTAATAATGGCTTTTCGCAATGCATTTAATACATATATTACATTACACATGTCATAGCACATTATTCATACATGGTCCATGTATCAAGTAACTTAACACATTTTTCAATCCAAAATGTGTTAAGCCCAATGTAATGCAAATATCTCCAATTCATCTAACGTTTGTACTTACCTCAAATGACAACTAAAAGCAAGCTTAACACCACCTCCAACCTTCTCTTCCAACTTGCCCTTCAATACTTAGATTGGGCAAATCAACTCTCCTCAATGCCTAAACCAAATGTGATCATAAATAATCATTTAATATCACATTCTAAGGCATTTCCAATCTTAAATCATAATTAAACATCATTCAAACAACAATCCCAAAGTTAAGGCTAACCTCACTTTAACTTTAGAATACCATACTAGGCCATTCAATTTGATGTTTTAAGTTTATTTATATTATTAAAAACTTATTTTAATATGTTTAAACCAATTACACTACAAAAACACACACTTATGGCCAAACCCCTAAAATGACATAACCTTACCCCTTTGGTGTTTTTTCATTCCAACTCAATCCATTTATCATTTCAAGCTTATATTCATCACTTTTATCACTTAAGAACATGTTTTAAACAATAAAACCAACCAATTCACCAACTTTGAAAAAAATCATTTTTCCAAAACCTTAAATCAACACTTCCATTCTCAAACTCCAATCAAACTCAACTAAATCCAATATTTGACTTTAAAATACTTGTTTATGCAACAAAACAACTCATTTAGAATCAATTTGTACAATTAAAAACCATGGTTTCTCGAACCCTAAAAGTCCATAACCCTAAATTCTCTCTATTCACCAATTATTATCCAAACTCAACCCTTTCTTCAATCCAACCTTAAAATCATTGTTAATCACTTAAAATAACTTCATACATACCAATTCCAACAATTAAATCATACTACTTCTGTAATATCCCAAACTATACCCTAAAATTTTGGATATGTTAATTGTTTAAAATGGAATTAAATGCAAATTGTATATTTGATTAAGTGGAAAGATAAAAGAGAAAAAGAGAAGGAGTGTGTATATGTTGTATATATCTATATAGAGATATCTACAACATATACAAGTCAACAAGTGAGATGGTCAAATGAGATTTTTAAATTATTTAAAATAGAAATTAAAATTAAGTGGAAGATGATATTTGTATTATTTTAATATATTAATTGCTTGGTTGAGATTAAAGAGGGAAGTTAGTGGTTAAAAGAGGTTGACTTTCTTATTCATCATCTTTTTCTTCTTCTTCTTTCTTCTCTTTGGACGGTCACCATTACCAACCAAGGGAAAGAGAGGTTTTATTGATTCCTCACTCAAGACTGAAGGGTTTTTCAAGTGATCAAGTTGGAATTCTAAGGATTTTCTTCATTTTTGGCAAGTTTCCAACTTGTTTCTTTGTGTTCTTTTGAGTTTGTTGGATTGTTTGATGGAGTTTGTGTTTTCGAGCTTAGTGAATGGTTGGTGTAATTGTGTGTATGATTGATTTTGGTATGTTTGAGGATTGTGTTGTTTTGTTAACTTTGATTTTGAGGTTGGATTGAAGAGAAAGGGTTAAGTTTAGTGATAGAGACAAGAATTGTGGGTGTTGTGACCTTGAGTTGTGAAGTATGATTGTGATTTGTGTTTGATGCATGAAATTGTGTTGTTTTGATGTTATGCAAGTTTATTATGGTTTATTGATGGTTTTGGGTAAGATTGTTTGGAGTAGAAAAGGGTAAAAGAAAGGTGATTGTTAGATGTAGTGTCGTTGGTGTCGATTTCAGGTTTTTGGACTGACACGCCCAGTAGCACGACCATGTCTTTGGGCGTGTCGATGGTTCTTTTTTCTGGATGGGTGACACAAGCAGTGACATGCCAATATAATTGAGCATGTCACAACTTCTATGTTGGAGTAGCATTGACATGTTCAGTGACACGCCCATGTCACTGAGCGTGTCATAGCTACTGTGTTGTTGGTGGATTGACACGTCCAGTGACACTCCTATGTCACTGAGCGTGTCATAGCTTCTGTGTTGGAGAAAAATTGACACGTGCAGTGACACGCCCATGTCACTGAGCGTGTCAAAATTTCTGTGTTATGGAATTAGGGCATGACTAGGGACACGCCCGTGTTGTTGAGCGTGTCATGTGTAGGCTTTGCCCTAGTGAGCTCTTATTCTTATTTCTTATATATAATCTCCTTTGGATTAGGTTTTGAAGAGATTGAGTTGCTCTGATCCAAGTGTTGAAGGATTCTTGGAAGAGAGGGTTGATAGATTGGTGTTTGTTGCTCTTGAGGTAAGTACAAACCCTACATGATTGCATACATTTACATGATTTTGGGACTTAACACATTTGGTTGGAAAATGTGTTAGGTTACCTATTATATTGTTGATATATGAGAATGGTGTAATGATTTTTTTTATGTGCATTATGTGAATTATATGTTGAGGATTCAAAATATATGAACAATGTAAGTTGTGATGTGCACTCAAATGATGAAATGTGAAGCCATTCATGTTGACTATAATGATGTAAATGAAATATTGAGGCATTGTGCCTAGATGATTATGAGAAAATGAGAATGGAATTGATAATGAAATAATGAAAGAATTGTGCGCCTAGTATGTTATTCAATTTTCAGAGTTTTGTTATTGGTGGCATGCCTAAAAGTAACACTCCCTTGAAGCTGGGTTGGGCTTGGTCCCTGAAGCAAAGTTGGGTTGATGCTATACTCCCCTTGAAGCTTGGTTGCGCCTAGTCCTTGAAGCCTAGTTGGGATGTTACATATGACATGTTTCTCATTGTGATAATGATTCGCCTACGGGCTAGATAAATGTGATTATTGGACCAAAACAATAACTCTGGAATTTGAATGGCATATTAGTTTCTTTTGGGCCCATGCTTGTCTTTGCTTTAAATGTGAATAATGAATGATGAAATAATCGAACAATATAGTGAAATGTAATGTTATGAAATATGATATCCTTGTATATTGTTTCTAATTCTTGAAAGTTTGACATTGGCATTACATTAAATCATATTGTTATCATGGTTAGTACCGCTAAGCTGTTGGCTTAGCACGATTGTGATTCATCGCACAGGTGACATGGTAGATCCGGTTGAGCCGGAGAGTTTAGCTAGACCGAGTCTAGTCTATGCTTGTGATTCCTTGTCAAGTGTTGATTATTGGACTTCAAGATCAGAGATGAACTGCCAAGCATGTATAAACTCTATGTTTTATAAATATTGATTTTGTGGTATAAATATGTATATTCCGCTGCTTAATAAACAAATGCTTTGAATAAACTTTTAAGGATATGAAGATATATTTAAATGTATTTTAATAAGGAATGTTTTATCTATTACTATTTATAATGAGGATTTGATGTTAAAGTTTTTAGAGATTTGTTTGATTCAAAATAGACTGTGACATTCTTGTATCTGGTATACGTATATTACATATTGAGAGTATATGTGGTGTACGTATATGGGGTATAGGGGTGTTACAATTGTTTTGGTATCAGAGCCTAGGTTTGAGGTTCTCAACCTAGGTGAATTGTAAGAAAAAGAAAATTTTGATTTTAAAATATGGTTTTTGAATAAGATACATGCTTTGGCACTTGTCGTTTATGATCTTTGATGAGGCATATTCTGCTGTGTTTGCAGATATAGGTAGTGATACCGTCTCAGTCACGTCAGTCCATAGAAGGTAGTGCTGAGAGTGTAGCTCCTGATGAGGATAGAGATGGAGCTAGGGTTGAGAGAGCTAGTGAGGCACCTACTCTTGTGCCAGAGAGACCAGCTGTTGATGAGATTTTGCCAGTTTGGTTATGGCATATGGTAGAGTTATTGAGGCAAGCTCCAGTACAGCAGCCGCAACCCCAACCACAACCACAAATACCGGTGAGGCAGTATGATAAATTGAGAAAATTTGAAGCTAAGGATTTCTTTGGTACTACAGATCCTGCAGTAGCTGAGCAGTGGCTTGACAGAGTTCAGAGGGTATTCATTCAGCTGCAGGCTACTTCTGAAGAGAAATTTGATTATGCTAGATCCCTTCTGCAGAGAGATGCTTATGATTGGTGGAAGATGGTTCCACATGCGATGGATGATCCACCGACTTTGTCTTATGGTGATTTTCTGCTGGAGTTGGAGCAGAAGTATACTCCGAGGGAGTATAAGGATGCAAAGAAGATGAAATTTCTGAATTTGAGATAGGATACCCAGACTGTGACAAAGTATGAGATAGAGTTCACCCGGTTAAGTCATTATGCCAGTGGGATTATTTTAGTAGTCTCCTAACTCTAGTTTCTTCCTCAGTAGCAGTTGCTGCAATACCCTGTGCTCTCTCAACACTTCTATGAAGAGAGGCAGAGGAAGCTTGTTCTAAGCAGTAGGAGCCAGAGGCAGTCGGGTAGGTCAGTTCAGTATCAGAGGCAGAGACCGAGACCTACAGTTTCTATAGCTAGTGCTCCGACTCCAGTGGTTCATAGGTCTATTCCACCTACATGTGTCCATTGTGGTAGAGCACATGGGGGTGCTGGCTGGAAGATGGGTGGACCAGGAGTGTGTTTTAGATGTGGGTCGCCAAATCATTTCATCAAAGATTGCCCTGAGCTACTGAATGATAGACAAACTGATATTGCAGCTTCTCAACCCAGTGTCAGCAGAGGATGTCGAAGGGGTAGAGGTTTTAGTAGAGGTGGTTGACCTGAGATTAGTCAGAGAAGAGGCTTTACATTTGGAGGCAGTAGGCTAGATGAGGCTGGGCCATCTTAATGAGTGTATGTGATGCAGAGGTAGCAGGATGCTTCAACCGTCATTGCGGGTACATTTTCTTTATTTGGCATTTCAGTTCTTGCTCTAATTGATCCAGGATCTAAGCGTTCATACATAAGTGTATCTATCTTGCCTGTATCTGAATTGCATTCAGAGTCCCTAGGATTTGATGTCTTGGTGACAAATCCTTTAAGGCATAGTGTGGTAGTTAGCAAGGTGCATCGTGATAGTTCAGTTGTGGTGCAAGATGAGGAATTTCTTAGTGATTTGATTGAAATGCCTTTTAAAGAGTATGATTTGATCTTAGGCATGGATTGGTTGTCTAAGCATGGGGTTGTGGTAGACTGTCAAAATAAGTGTGTTACCTTAAGAATCGGTGATGGTAGAAGTGTTATGGTATCTAGTAAGCAGAAACAACTTGCATCCATGTTTGTTTCAGCTATTGCAGCTAGGAGGTTGATTCAAAAGGGATGTGAGGCTTATCTTGCTCATGTTGTAGATACCACAGTAGTGAGTTCTCAACTTGATAGTATACCCACAGTTGCTCAATTTTCAGATATTTTTCCTGAGGAGTTGCTAGGGATACCCCCTAAGAAAGAGATTGAGTTTGGTATTGATTTGTTGCCTGGTACCACTCTCATCTCTATTACTCCCTATCGAATGGCACCTGCTGAGTTGAGAGAATTGAAGGTGCAGTTGCAGGAGTTGTTGGATAAAGGGTTTGTTCACCCTAGCATGTCTCCTTGGGGAGCTCCTATTTTGTTAGTGAAGAAGAAGGATGGTAATTTGAGACTGTGAATTGATTATAGACAGTTGAATAAAGTCACTATCAAGAACAAGTATCATTTGCCTCGGATAGATGATCTCTTTGATCAATTGAAGGGAGAAGCAGTTTTCTCTAAAATTAATTTGAGATTAGGGTACCATCAGTTGAGAGTCAGAGCTGAAGATGTATTTAAGACAGCTTTCCGCATAAGGTATGGGCATTATGAGTTCTTAGTGATGCCTTTTGGATTGACGAATGCACCAACAGCTTTTATGGATTTGATGAATAGGGTGTTTAGACCCTATCTAGATTAGTTTGTGGTGGTCTTTATTGATGATATTTTGGTGTATTCGCATTATGAGGAGGATCATGATAAGCATTTGCAGATTGTATTGCAGACTTTGAGAGAGAAGCAGTTGTATGCAAAGCTGTCTAAGTGTGAGTTTTGGCTTGATCAAGTGACTTTTCTCGATCATATGGTTTCAGCAGATGGTATAAGAGTTGATCAGAGTAAAGTCGAGGCCATTTTGAATTGGAGTCCACCGAAGACAGTGACTGAAGTTAGAAGTTTTCTGGGTTTGGCAGGCTATTATCGACATTTTGTGAAAGGTTTTTCTTTGATAGCTACTCCACTCACCATATTACTTTAGAAGGGAGTTAGATTCGTGTGGACAGAGCAGTGTCAAGCAAGCTTTGAGCAGTTGAAAGAGATGTTGACTCAAGCTCCTATTCTTACCTTGCATGTGGAAGCTAAACCATATATGATTTATAGTGATGCTTCACATAATGGTTTCGGTTGTGTTTTGATGAGGAGGGTAGAGTCATAGCTTATGCTTCTCAGTAGTTGAAGCTGCATGAGCTTAATTATTTGACGTATGATTTGGATTTGGCAGCCATAGTTTTTTCTTTGAAGATTTGGCGACATTATCTTTATGGAGAGAAGTGTTTCATTTATACAGATCACAAGAATTTGAAATACTTGGGTATTCAGAGAGAGCTAAATCTTCGGCAGAGATGGTGGTTGGAGTTGATTAAAGACTACGATTGTTTGATTGATTATCATCCTGGTAAGGCAAAATGTTGTTGCTGATGCCTTGAGTAGGAAGTCTTTGGCATGCTTGACTGCTTATTTGCTCTCGTTGCTTGTTGAATTGAGGCGTTGCATGCTATTTTTGAATCATGTGATGACGGTGCTTTGTTAACTCATTTGCAATTGAGGCCAGTCTTGTTGGATCAGATTAGAGAGGCTCAGTTGGAAGATGAAAGAATTCAAAAAGTTATTTTGGATTACCAAAAGGGGGAGAGCCGAGATTTCCATGTGAGAAGTGATGGCAGTTTATGGTACAAAAATAGATTGTGTGTTTCTAATGATGCAAGGTTGAAAAAAATTATTTTAGAGGAAGCACATCAGTCGGCTTTTGCTATGCACCCTGGGAGTACCAAGATATATCATGATTTGAAGCAACATTATTGGTGGTCTGGTATGAAAAGGGACATAGTGGAGTTTGTATCTAAATATCTCACATGTCAGAGAGTGAAAGCCGAGCACCAAGTTCCAACAAGGTTGCTCCAACCTTTGTCAGTGCCTGAGTGGAAATGGAAGCGAGTAACGATGGATTTTGTGATTGGTTTGCCGCTGACTCAGAAGAAGCATGATGCCATCTGGGTGATTGTTGATCGGTTGATGAAGACAGCTCATTTCCTTCCAGTTCGGATGGACTATTCTCTTGAGAAGTTGGATGAGTTGTATATAAGTGAGATAGTGAAGTTGCATGGAGTCCCAATTTCTTTGGTGTCTGATCGAGATCCCCAATACACTTCAAGGTTTTGGAAGAGTTTGCATAATGCTTTGGGTTCTCGGTTGCATTTTAGCACTGCTTTCCATCCTCAGACAGATGGGCAGTTAGAGAGAGTGATACAGATTTTGGAGGACATGTTGAGAAGCTGTGTCATTGATTTCTTGGGGAGTTGGGATAGATTCTTGCCATTGATGGAATTTTCTTATAACAAAATTCATCAATCCAGTATTAGAATGGCACCTTATGAGGCATTGTATGGTAGAAGATGCAGGATGCCTCTATGTTGGGATGAAGTTGGAGAAGGTAAGTTGGTTGGTCCTGATTTGATTAAAGAAATGGAAGAGAAAGTGAAGATAATTCGGGATCATATGAAAGCAGCCTCAGATCGGCAGAAATCATATTCAGATTTGAAGAGAAGAGACATAGAGTTTAGTGTAGGAGATAAAGTATTTTTGAAAGTGTCTCCTTGGAAAAAAATTTTTAGATTTGGCCATAAAGGAAAATTGAGTCCTCATTTCATTGGACCTTATGAGGTACTGGATAGAGTTGGACTAGTTGCTTATCGACTCGCTTTGCCACCTGAATTGGATCAAATTCACAATCTCTTCCATGTCTCTATGTTGAAGAGGTACAGATCAGACCCATCTCACATTTTGTCAGTAGAATATATTGAGGTGAGTCCAGATCTGACTTTTAAAGAAGAACCAGTGGCTATTTTGGCACATGAAGTGAAAGAGTTGAGAAATAAGAACTTACCGCTTGTGAAGGTTCTTTGGAAGAATCATGCAGAGGAAGAGGCAACTTGGGAGAGTGAGCAAGTGATGTGAGACTAGTATCCCCAGCTATTTCAGACTTGAAATCAGGTAATTTTGAGGACAAAATTATTTTGTAGAGGGGGAGAATTGTAATATCCCAAACTATACACTAAAATTTTGGATATGTTAATTGTTGAAAATGGAATTAAATACAAATTCTATATTTGATTAAGTGGAAAGATAAGAGAGAAAAAGAGAAGGAGTGTGTATAGATATATACAACATATACAAGTCAACAAGTGAGATGGTCAAATGAGAATTTAAATTATTTAAAATTGAAAATAAAATTAAGTGGAAGATGATATTTGTATTATTTTAAAATATTAATTGCTTGGTTGAGATTAAAGAGGGAAGTTAGTGATTAAAAGATGTTGACTTTCTTATTCATCATCTTTTTCTTCTTCTTCTTTCTTCTCTTTGGCCAGTCACCATTATCAACCAAGGGAAAGAGAGGTTTTGTTGATTCCTCACTCAAGACTGAAGGGTGTTTCAAAGGATCAAGTTGGAATTCTAAGGATTTTCTTCATTTTTAGTAAGTTTCCAACTTGTTTCTTTTTGTTTTTTGAGTTTGTTGGATTGTTTGATGGAGTTTGTGTTTTTGAGCTTAGTGAATGGTTGGTTTAATTGTGTGTATGATTGATTTTGGTATGTTTGAGGATTGTGTTGTTTTGTTAACTTTGATTTTGAGGTTGGATTGAAGAGAAAGGGTTAAGTTTGGTGATAGAGACAAGAGTTGTGGGTGTTGTGACCTTGAGTTGTGAAGTATGATTATGATTTGTGTTTTATGCATGAAATTGAGTTGTTTTGATGTTCTGCAAGTTTATTATGGTTTATTGATTGTTTTGGGTAAGATTGTTTGGAGTGGAAAAGGGTAAAAGAAAGATGATTGTTAGATGTAGTGTTGTTGGTGTCGATTTCAGGTTTCTGGCCTGACACGCCCAGTAGCACGGCCATGTTTTTGGGCGTGTCAATGGTTCTTTTTTCTGGATGGGTGACACGAGCAGTGACATGCCCATATCATTGAGCGTGTCACAGCTTCTATGTTAGAGTAGTATTGACACGTCCATGTCACTGAGCGTGTCATAGCTACTGTATTGTTGGTGGATTGACACATCCAGTGACACGCCCATGTCACTGAGCTTGTCAAAGTTTCTGTGTTATGGATTTAGGGCAAGACCAGGGACACACCCGTATTGTTGAGAGTGTCATGTGTAGGGTTTGCCCTAGTTAGCTCTTGTTCTTATTTCTTATGTATAATCACCTTTGGATTAGGGTTTTAAGAGATTGAGTTGCCTTGATCCAAGTGTTGAAGGATTCTTGGAAGAGAGGGTTGATAGATTAGTATTTGTAGCTCTTGAGGTAAGTACAAACCCTACATGATTGCATACATTTACATGATTTTGGGACTTAACACATTTGGTTGGAAAATGTATTAGGTTACTTATTATATTGTTGATATATGAGAATAGTGCAGTGATTTGTATTTTGTGCATTTTGTGAATTATATGTTGAGGATTCAAAATATATGAACAATGTAAGTGGTGATGTGCACTCAAATGATGAAATGTGAAGCCATTGATGTTGACTATAATGATGTAAATGAAATATTGAGGCATTGTGCCTAGATGATTATGAGAAAATGAGAATGGAATTGATAATGAAATAATGAAAGAATTGTGTGCCTAGTATGTTATTCAAATTTTAGAGTTTTGTTATTGGTGGCATGTCTAAAAATAACACTCCCTTGAAGTTGGGTTGGGCTTGGTCCTTAAAGCCAAGTTGGGTTGATGCTATGCTCCCCTTGAAGCTTGGTTGGGCCTAGTCCTTGAAGCCTAGTTGGGATGTTACATATGAGATGTTTCTCATTGTGATAATTATTTTCCTACGGGCTTGATAAATGTGATTATTGGACCAAAATAGTAACTCTGAAATTTGAATGGCATATTAGTTTCATTTGGGCCCATGCTTGTCTTTGCTTTAAATGTGAATTATGAATGATGAAATAATTGAACAATATAGTGAAATGTAATGTTATGAAATATGATATCCTTGTATATTGTTTCTAATTCTTGAAAGTTTAACATTGGCATTACATTGAATCATATTGTTATCATGGTTAGTACCGCTAAGCCGTTGGCTTAGCGCGATTGTGATTCATCGCGCAGGTGACAGGGTAGATCCAGTTGAGCCGAAGAGTTCAGCTAGACCGAGTCAAGTTTAGGCTTGTGATTCCTTGCCAAGTGTTGATTATTGGACTTCAAGATCAGAGATGAACTGCCAAGCATGTATAAACTCTATGTTTTGTAAATATTGATTTTGTTGTATAAATATGCATATTCCGCTGCTTAATAAACAAATGCTTTGGATAACTTTTAAGGATATTAAGATATATATAAATGTATTTTGATAAGAAATGTTTTATCTATTACTATTTATAATGAGGATTTGATGTTAAGGTTTTTAAAGATTTGTTTGATGCAAAATAGACTGTGACATTTTTGTATCCGGTATATGTATATTACATATTGAGAGTATATATGGTGTACGTATATGAGGTATAGGGGTGTTACAACTTCACATATCCAAAACACACATATTCAAACTTTCATGAAATTTCAAGAAAAGAGGTTGGAAACCTACTAAATTTAGTGAAAATCACAAAAAATCCACTTTGAATACTTGAAATCCTTCAATTAATGGAGTATAGAAGAAGCAAAATCCTTGGCTTTATTCAATGGAGGTTCGGCTAGAATGGAAGAAGAAAAAGATGAAAAAAACAATTTAATTTTCTCTTTCTTTTCACTTTTATTTATAGCCATATATATATATTATTTAATAATTTAATAATTAATAATTTTTTAATTTTTTAATTAATTAAAAATCCAAAAATTCCTTTTTTATTTAAAATAAATTATTTTTCAATAATTTTAATAATTTTAAATTTATAAAATTTATTTAAAAAGTGCCATTGGACTTTGACTTTGACTTTTAAAAATTTAACTTTGAATATGTTATATATATTTTGCATATATATCACATATACATTTCACTTTTCCATTTAAAAACCCTTCATTTTTCATTTAAAATTATTTATTTAATTTATCCAATTAAATTATAATTTATTTTATCAAATTTTCAAAAATTAAGGATTTTCAAAAATTTAGGATATTATAATTATCTCCCCCTAAAAATAAATTTCATCCTCGAAATTACCTGATGTTAACTCTGAAACAACAGAGGATACTGCCTCTGCATCGTCTGCTCACTCTCCCATGTTGCCTCTTCGGTGGCATGATTTCTCCGAAGGACATTCACAAGTGGCACCTTCTTATTCCTTAACTCTTTCACTTCTCGTGCCGAGATCGCCACTAGTTCTTCCTCGTAAGTCAGTTTTGGACTCACCTCAATTGACTCCACTAACAAGATATGAGATGAGTTTGTCCTGTATCTCTGAAGCATAGAGACATGGAAGACATTATGAATCTAATCTAACTCAAGCGGCAAAGCCAATCTATAAGCTACTGGACCAACTCCCTCCAGTATCTCATATGGTCCTATAAAACGAGGACTCAACTTTCCTTTGTGCCTGAATTTTAAAAACTTCTTCCAAGGAGATACCTTCAGGAACACTTTATCTCCCACATTGAACTCTATGTCTCTTCTCTTCAAGTCTGCATAGGATTTCTGTCGGTCTGAAGTTGCTTTCAAATAACCCTGAATCACCTTCACTTTCTCTTCTATTTCCTTAATCAAATCGGGACCGACCAACTTACCTTCTCCTATCTCATCCCAACACAGAGGTGTTGTAGACCCTTGATTTTGCTCCTAGCTAGTCCGGTGCTAATTTCAAGCCTTTGATTGTATTAACATATTGCAATAGGACCTAAAATAAGCTAATTAAACTTGTAAAACCCTAATTGGGTCTATTTTAGAATATTTGGTTGGTTTTTATATGATACCGATGCACTAAACCCTAAAACGGGTCTGATTCAAAGGTTTGGTCTTAATTCGGTTGGTTTTTGGTCAATAGGGCGTCCCATGTTGAATTAGGGCATCCATTTCAACATGGGAAAGCCCCATATAGAATTAGGGGTCTCCTAATTCGATATGGGGCTTTTCTATATCGAAATAGGGCCCCATTTTGATATGGGGAAGCACCATATCAAAATGGGGAAGCCCCATATCAAAATGGGGCTCTCCTAGTCTGATATAGGGTAGGTTTTTTGCATTTCATGTCAAATCTGGAGATGTACTTTGATATGGGCTCAGATTTTGTCAAAATTAAGTCATTTGAATTCGAGATAGACTCAGTCTATATCGAATTCAAGTAATTGTAATTTGATATGGTCTCAGTTTGTGTCGAACCCATGAATTCGACATGCATTAGAACAAACCGTTCTAAAACAGGAAAACTTTGATAGAGTGATTATAAATACAGGTTTTAAAAACCTGAAGAAGGATTGGATCTTTGGACTTTTGGCTTTCAGGATTGGCTGCTGGAACTTTGGCAAATTGAGTATCCATCAACAAAAACCCTAAGCAAAGAGAAACAACATGTTTGGATGAGGAAGATAAACAAGACACCAACTCTACAAAGGTAGTACATACACTGTCTTTGCCAAAGCTCATCCAGAATTCTCATTTAAACAATTTTGGTGGAGCCCATAAATGAAGGTATGCTTTAAATTAAATGAATACTATGTGTTTTGATTATTTTAAGCATTGTAAAAGTTCACTCTTAATTTAACTAAAATCACAGTATGCAACTTCTGCTTAAACAGTATATGTTAGTTGGCATGGAGTGTATATTATTATTTTGATCATAACCTTTAAAACCAATAAACTTATTTTGCACGGATCATTTATTTGTTTTTATCTTACGGTTATTTAATCAACATGTTAGTCACAATTACATTAAAGCTTCTCTATGTAAAACTTCATAGTAGCTTTTAAGACTAAGAAAAAATATTCACAGTAGCTTTTCTATGGTTATTTATCTTACGGTTGTTTAATCCCTAAAATCTCTGATTTGTTTTTCATAAAAACTAAACCCTAATTCATGTGAAACCTTAATCCACAAAATATTATTTTTTATAAACACCGATTCTTAAGTTATTTTTTCCTGGAAACCTTAAATTACATCAAATCTTAATTTTTTGAATCTAAGCCCCAAAACACTAAGTGATATTTAAAAAACCCTAAATTGATACATAAACCTAAACTTGCATCTTTATTTGCTTTATTATAAATTAAATGAATGTTTATTATATATTTTGATTAATGATTTATTTATATCTTTGATGAGTAAATTATTTATGATGAATAGTTGGTTATTTTTATTGATTTGTTTTGGTTTCAAGAAATTGTAAGAGGTATGTTTTCATATTTTGGGTACCTCATGTTATGAGCATCATGTAATTTAATTTATTTTAAGTTTCGGATCAATGTAAAGGATACGTTTCCACCAATTGGTGGGTATTTGTAGACCCTTAATTTTTGACCCAGTCCGGTCCAATATAATTTAATTAGTCCAATAATTTTTGTGTTGTCCAATATATTTTAATTAGTCCAAAATAGTTTTTGTTATCTTAATTAAATAATTTTTCTTTAGTATCTAATTTTTATTAATAAAAAAATAAAAATAAACAAATAAAAATAAAAATAAAAATAAAAATCGGCTACGGAAAAATCGGTGACGAAAAAATCGTCACTGAAAATCAGCGCGGGACGAATGGCCGTGGGCCATTTCGCCCCCAGGAATTTCCTGCTGGCCGTCCTCGCCCGCAGCCCGTAGCCAACTGCAGCAATTTTTTTGCCAGTGCATTTTTTCCGTAGCAATTTTTTTTCTTCTGCGCAATTTTTCCGCAATAGTTTTTTTGGCCAGCCAAATTTTTCCGAAACCTAATACAATTAGGTTTCGGTTTCCTTTTCTTAATCAATATTAGATTCCGTGAATAATTAGGATGAACCATAAAATCCTTCTATAAATAAGATAAAAAACAACACAAAAAGGAAGGGAAAAAAAAGAAAATTGAGACCGAAATTGAGGAGGAAAACTTTGAATTTTAAGAATTCCTTCTGGCAGTGAATCAATCTGATTTTTTTTTTAGAGAACAAACAACAATTCAATCCATCAAAGGCAGCAAAGCTTGTCTTTGTTTTTGTTCATCCAAGAAGAAATTTGTTATGGAACCAACAAACGGAGGTATGCATTAATTGTCTAATTTCTTCACAGTAGCTTAAATCATCTAATTGTTTCTTTTAATTCAAAAACCTTAGAACCTTAATTCCCCTTTTTTAAAGTTAAAATAACCTTAATTCGTTGCTTTGTTTTCCAAAAAGCTTAAAATTATTATTTTTGTTTCTTCAAAATCTCAAAACCCTAATTTGATTTCCAAATTTTCAAAATCCTAAATTTGAGTCTATTTCATTCCACAAACCCTAAAAAACATCTTTTCTGTTTATATAAACCTTAAATCATTTTATTTATTTTCATAAAACTTCATAAAATTATCAATTGATTTACAAATTCTAAAACCTAATGCATTCTCTGAAACCCTAATTCTAAAACACTAAACCCTAATTCAACTCCAAAACCCAAAACAGTGAACCTTAACTCCCTTAAAACCTAAACCCGAAAGTTTTCTAAACCCTAATTCATTAAAACTTTAAAACCATATGAATCTAATTCTACACAGTAAGCTTAGAAAACACAATCTAGTGACCATAAATCATAAATCTATATTTTTTAAAGTGTCCAAAACCTAATTTCATGATTATTCATCTCAAACACTAATTTGGTTAATTAAAGAACTTTACCATCTTTTTAAATCATAAAACTTTTTCTCCATTTCAATTCCATTAAAACTCACAGTAGCTTAAACTCATAAATTCCAAAACCCTAAACACATGAAATAAAGAAACTTAAATAGAAACAGTAGCCTTAATTTGAATCTTTATTTGCCTTATTCAATTTTATATTTGATTATGCTTTGATTTATTTTATATGCTTTAATTTATTTAAGTTCAATGCATGGTTTATTTAATTTATCATGGATGGATGTTTACTTGTTATTGATGTTTAATACCTTTGATGAATGATTTATTTATGATGAATGGTTATTTACTTTTATCAATTTATTTAGATTTCCAAATGTTGTAAGAGGTATGTTTCCACTTGGTGGGTACCTCATTAGTTAAATATCATGTAATTTAAATTGCTTTTCTATTTTAGAACCAATGTAAAAGGACATGTTTCTACCTTTCAGTGGGTGTCCTATTTAGGCATGGGATGTAAGGACATGTTTCCAACTTCGGATGGGTGTCCATTTATTTGTTTTGCTTGGACATTATTTTGATTTTCAATATATCGATGCTTTATTTTTATTGTGTGTAATATGGATAATGTTGTTATATTTAAGAATTTTATAATATTAAGACCTGTAAAGGAGGCCGGTTCCAATGAACCGGGCATTGTGGGGGTGCTGGGCCATTTCTCACCTTCCCCACATGTACCCAACTTTTCAAACCCATTAGGGGGTTGGAAATTCCTTAGGAATCGAGTCATCCACCCCTTTTTTTTCCCGAACCCATTGTAAGCTCAAAATAAACTTCTCTCTCAATCCAAAAGACCAAAGGTATTTTCAAAACGTTTTCAAAATGGTCTTTGGACATAAAATTTTTCTAAAAATAAATCGAAAATTTTTTTTCTCTCACGGCCTAAATACTAAGCCCAAAATACATTTTTCTATAATCTTTTTACAATGGGCTTAGAAACAAAATTATTTTCATCCAACCTTTTCTTACAAAGAGCTTGCAAATTATTTAGGTCAATTATGAAATACCAAAAATCAATTGTGAGCCTAGTTTATATTAAGAATAATTAATCATGGACTTGTTTTTGGCATGAATCACCAGTTACTTGTTCAAGTGAGAAATCTATTTATAATAAACCTCTTAATTTAGTTTTAATCCAATATAGCATAAAACTACTATAGTTGGTTAAATGGATTAAAACCTAATTAATGGGAATTATCATAAATTGATTTCCATTTTTGAAAATATAACTATTGGTTGAAACGTCCGAGGGAATTAATTGAAAACAAGATGCCCCATATTGGTATTTTGTTAACCATATATCTAGGAAAAGAGACTCCCTATTCATGTGTGGATGTTATAAGGTTGGAAGGAGCATCCAATTTGTCCTTGTTTGTCTATTGTTTGTGCATATATGCATACATGCATACATTTGCATCTCATTAATCCTTTCTGGCTCACAACCCTGGATTATGACAGTTCAAAAACTTATGACAATCCGACCTATGCCGGAGACAATGTATTTAGCAACGACTCAATCACTTGCTCACCAAAAACAATGGATCTTGAAAAAATTCAAAGGATGGTGGATGAGGCCCTCAACGCCAAGATGGAAGAAATAAAAGAGACCCTAGCTGAGACCATGAAGAACCAATTGACTGCAATCTTAGAAAATCATGCCAAAGCATCTGCTAGCACTAAGAAGCCAAAGGACAAAGGGAAGACTAAAGTTGGTGAAGTGGTTTTTGATGATGAAAAGGTGATCATTGATGATGATGATGATTGGGCTCAATACTACCAAGATGCTGAAGAGAAGAAGAAAGAATCTAAGATTGGTGAAAGATCAACCATGGAGAAGACCAAAACTTCTGATGTTGAAAAAGAAATTTGAGAAGAAATTGAAAACCGAGGAAATGACCGAAGTTGACAAATTATTTGAGCTAGATGAAGAAGTCCCGTACAAGTTCAAGATGCCATCTTTCACGAAGTTTGATGGAACCGAAAATTCTCATCTCCACGTGAAGAAATATATCACTGCCATGTAGTCTGCCTGAGCTACTAAGGCTCAAACCCTAAGGTACTTTATGCTCTCATTGGATCCTGTTGTCCAAAATTGGTTTAATACCTTAGATGATGGAATGCAAAAGAGTTGGGATCTGCTTTACAAGGCTTTCATCCAACAATATGGATATAATGTTGAGATGGAAGTTACCTTGATGGAAGTGGAGTCCATTAGGCAAAGGTCGAATGAGAATTTTGTGGATTATGTGAAGAGATGGAGAAACAAGGCTGCTTTACTCAAGAAGAGGCCTGATGAATCCGATCAAATAAGGATGATTGTGAGAGGGGTGTTGCCTAGTCTTCGTGAGAGGATGTCTCATACCCTCATCTACGATTTTAAAGACCTCCTCCAAGCGGGTTTGCAAATTGAAGAATGGAAAAGAGAGAAGAACCTTTTTTCAACAAGAAGGAATGAGAAAAGAAACTATCAGTCTGGTAGCCAAAGCATACAAAAGACAGTTGGTGTCAATGCTACTAACCAAGGAACAAGGAGACAATTTTTAGAATTGGGGAAACTGATGTCTTGGGTTCTCAATAAACTTTAAAGAAAGGGATTGCTACAATCCTTAAATCCTCATCCTTTGCCTAACCCTCTCCCATCTAATTTTGACACTAAAGCATTTTTGTCAATTTCACCAAATGCAAGGGCATGATACAGATAGATGTGTGAGGTTGAGATATGAGATCTAAAATCTCATTGATAATGGGAAGCTACCCGAGCCCAACAAGCCAAACACCAAAGACAACCCTTTACCAAAGTTCACTAGAGTACCACCGCCTGCAACCTTCATGATCGGAGGAGTTTTGCATGAGGATTTTGTCATGTCTTCTTTTCAAGATGTGGGTGGAGAAGCAACCAAAGAAGAAGAGGTACTTGGTGAAATTAAACAAGTTATGGTGGGTAAAGAAGTAACAATTTTGTGTTGTCAATGAGTTTTGGGATTCAAGCGATAGTGATGATGATCTTGTATCCTAGAAGGAGGAGTGGACTTAGTCCGAGCCCGAAGAAGATGAAGTAATAAACACTAGATCCAGTAAGCCCTATGCAAGGCCACCGCCTAAGGAGGTAGAAACTAATAAGGGTAAGGAAGTTGAAGTAGGAAATAAAGAAGAGGAAGATGATGCTGTGCTCAAGCAATTGAAAAGAACCCAAGCAAGTGTTAGCATTTGGGACTTATTAGCTACTTCTAAAAATCACCGAGAAACTATGGCCAAAGCCTTGGCTAGCATGCCAATTTCTACCTCCACAACATCGGAGGAGCTGATCAACTTCATAAAAATTGGAGGGGTAATGAAATGTGAAGAGGTTCAAGAAAAGAGTGAAGTTGATATGGGAGCAGTTTCTTTTTCGGATGTGGACTTACCGGAGGAGGGAAGAGACCACATCCGCCCTCTCTTTATCAAAATAGAAGTCAAGGGGAAGAGGACTCCATGTGTAATGGTCTATGATGGGTCCGCCATAAATGTTTGTTCACTTGAGATATTGCCAAAGCTAGCCATGTCAGCAAGAGATCTAAACCCGACCGAGGTAACAATTCGGGCTTATGACAACACTAAGATACACGCCGAAGGGACTTTCAAAGCTGCTGTCAAGGTTGGTCCAATTGAATCTATTGTTGAGTTTGTTGTTTTAGACATACCAGTTACCTTTGCCTTACTCTTGGGGTGACCATGGTTTCATCCTCTTGGTGGAGTTCCTTCCACCCTTCATCAAAAGATCAAGTTCCCCAACGGAGATGAGACAGTAGTCATTGAAGCTGAAGATAATGAGATTGTTAATGCTCTAATGATTGAAAGGCTTCTCAATGGTTTCCAAGTAGCTGCTATTTTTGATGATGAAGTAGTGGACTCCAAAGTCTTGAATATGATGAAGAACATGAACTATCTTCTCGGAGCTGGTCTTGGAAAGGGTAAAGCCGGTTTGACAAAGCTGCCAGATTTTAGAACTCAAACTTCCAAGAAGGGGTTGGGATATGATGAGAACAGTGATGTCCAACCAAAGAAGAGTGAGAAGATGAGCTTCCCACCACTTGAAGAGATCTTTGTCAAAGCTCCATATATGGGTCCACTCCAGGGAAAGCCCGAGCCAATCATGTTCATAGAAAAGTTGATCCCGGGTTTTAAAATTTTTACAGATGTGGCTGAACTAGTCGACCAAGTGAAGAAAGAGTTCACCCTGTCAGCTAACAAAGAATCCAATCCAAAAGAGAAGAATGAAGCTATCCTAAAAGCTGAGAAGACTCCGTAGGAGATTGCTGCCCTGGTTGAAGAAAAGTTTGAAGACATCCTGCCTTATGCTTTTGAGAACAATGATTTTGATTTTGATTTTAATTTGTCTGCTTTGTATGAGGATGCTGATGTTTTCTTTTCCAAAATGAATGCAATAAAGTCTGATTTTGCTTACTTATGTGATGTTTCTCCTGATGTTTGCATACATTCAAATAGCAGTTACATGAGCATCTTTAATATTAATTCTGTTAACACACAATCATTAAATTTGGGAACAACCGAAAATCCTAAAAACATTAGCTTAGCATCCGACCTTACTCCTGATGAATGAGAGAGAGAGATTTGAAAAAATATTCAAAAAATATAAAGAAGTGTTTGCTTGGTCTTATGAGGATATGCATGGAATAGATCGAGACATAGCCGAGCATCATATACCTACTTACACTCACATGAAACCGGTCAAACAAAAGCTTAGGCAATTAAGACCTGAGTGGGCTGAATTGGTTAAAGAATAGGTCACTAAGCAAATACAAGTGAAGTTCCTTAAAGTGATAGAATATCCAGATTGGCTAGCCAACATAGTACCTGTGCCAAAGAAAGATGGAAGGATAAGGGTTTGTGTGGACTATAGAGATTTGAACAAGGCTTCCCCTAAAGATGATTTTCCTTTATCTCATATAGATGTTCTCATTGATAGTGCAACCTCTAGCATGCTACACTCATTTGTAGATGGATTTTTTGGATACAACCAAGTTTTAATGGCCCAAGAGGATAAAGTCAAAACTGCTTTCATTACTCCATGGGGTATATTTTGTTATAGGGTAATGCCATTAGGTTTAAAGAATGCTGGGGCAACCTACCAAAGGATGGCCACCACACTATTTCATAACATGATGCACAAAGAAGTTGAAGTATATGTTGATGATATGATGGTTAAATCGGACACAAAGGAACAACACTTCCAAAACTTAGAATTATTCTTTGATAGAGCTTTGAAATATAAGCTAAGATTGAACCCGCAGAAGTGTATGTTCACTGTTACCTCGGGTAAATTATTGGGACATGTGATTGGTCCAAATGGCATTGAGATTGATCCTGACAAAGTTAAAGCAATCAGGGATATGCTAGCCCCAAAGACGGAGAGAGAAGTTCGGGGATTTATTGGTAAATTAAAATACATTAGCAAATTCATAGTAAGGCTCACAACAATTTGTGAGCCTATCTTCAAATTGCTTAAAAAGAATCAGCCGGTCATATGGAATGAAGAGTGTCAAAAGGCCTTTGAGCGAATAAAAGAATATTTGCTAAATCCACCTATTTTAAAACCACCTAAACCCGGCAAACCTCTACTACTATACTTAGCAATAGAAGAAGAGTCGATAGGAGCCATGCTAGCCCAAGCAAATGAGTCAGGGATTGAGCATGCAGTTTACTATTTGAGTAGAAACCTCATACCTTACGAAATTAAGTATAGTATCATTGAAAAAGACCTGTATAGCCGTGGTCTGATCTTTTAAGAAGTTGTGGCATTACTTTCAATCGTATAGTGTGCAAGCAATTTCCAGGTTGGATCCAATGAAGTACTTAAGAGAGACACCCTCTTTGATTGGGAAATATGGTCGATGGTTGATAATATTAGAAGAATTTGAGATTGAGTATGTAACCAGGAAAATAATCAAAGGTAGAGCGGTAGCAGAATTCCTGGCCCAACAACCATTACTAGTTAGCGAAGAAGTAATCTTGGAATTTCCAGTTGAACATTTAGAGGCAATTGAAGTACAAGGGTGGAAAATGTATTTTGATGGAGCAGTAAACAGGAAAGGAGCAGGTTTGGGAGTTATACTAGAATCGCCCGAAGGGGAACTTATCCCTTTAGCCAAAAAGATGAAATTTAGGGCAACCAATAATATGGTGGAGTACGAAGCTTGTATTTTCGGTTTGGAAACCCTAATGATTATGAAGGTGGATAAGGTGGAAGTTTTTGGCGATTCATTGCTAGTAGTATCCCAAGTAAATGGAGAGTGGGAGTTGAAAGAAGAAAAATTAAAACTATACCACCATTAACTGACCATGATGAAGAAGAACTTTAAGGAGTGATGGGTATACACCTATCAAGAAAAGAAAATCAGATGGCTGATGCCCTGGCCACATTGGCTTCAGTATGGGAAAACCTTGTCAGCTTATTCCTTAAGCCTCTGATTTTGACCAGTTCATTAACTCCTTGCTATGAATATGAGACAATCATAGAAATTGATACAGACCATGATGCGTGGTATGATACTATAAGGTGATTTTTGGAGGAAAGAGAAAATCCGCCGGGGCAACAAAGAAAGAGAGAAGAGTTGTAAGGCGGTGGTCATTGCAATACATCACATTCCATGGAAAGTTATATCAAAGATGGCCTGATGGGGGTGCATTTGATATGTTTAAGGAAGCCTGAAGTGGAGCGTATCATGTCAGAAATACATGCGGGAAGTTACGGTCCACACATGAGTGGTTTGGCCTTAGTTAAGAAGATTATTTGACAAGGTTACTACTGGTTGACCATGAAGAAAGATTGTATTGAGTTTGTAAAGAAGTGCTAACAATGTCAGATGTAAGGTAACTTGAATCACATGCCTCCTGAAGAACTGCATTCTATGTCTTCACCCTGGCCATTTGCCACCTGGGGTATCGACATTATAAGAGAGATACATCCAACAGCCTTAAACGGTCACCGTTTCATTGTGGTAGCAATAGATTATTTTTCAAAATGGGTCGAAGCTAAATCCTTCAACAAACTGGGTGCAAGTCAAATGGTTATATTCATTGAAAAGAACCTCATATGCCGGTATGGGGTCCCGCACAGTGTGATATCAGACAATGGGGTATAGTTTCAAGGAGCATTTAAGGATTTATTCTCAAAGTACCAAATCCATCATCATCGATCCTCTCCTTATAGACCAGAGGCTAATGGTGCAGTAGAAGCAACAAACAAAACAATTAAACAAATTTTGTCCAATATGACAAAGACTTACAGGGATTGGTCAGAGATGCTTCCCTTTGCTTTATGGGGATATAGGACAAGTGTGTGAACGCCTACTGGAATGACACTGTTCTCTTTGGTTTACTGAATGGAAGCAGTGTTGCCAAATGAAATAGAAATCAAGTCATTGAGTGTAGTCTTGGAAGTTGAACTGCCTGAAATGGAATGGGTAGCGAGCAGATACACACAGTTAGCTTTACTAGAAGAGAGAAGGTTAAAGGCACTATATCATCACCAACTGTATCAAAAGAAGATAGCTCGGGCCTACAATAGAAGGGTTAAGGTCAGAAAACTCAGAGTCGGGGATTTGGTGTTGAAGCAATGTAAGCCTAATGTATTTGATCTAAGAGGGAAGTTCAGGCCTAGCTGGGAAGGGCCATATGTCGTGAAACAAATCATGAACAAAGGTGCGGTGAAGTTATCAGACATGGACGGGAACGAATTTAGTGAGCCAGTAAACATTGACAAGTTGAAGAGGTTTTATGTATGATATATAAAAAAAAAAGAAAGAGAGAAAGCTTGCTAGGTTGAAAACCCAAAAAGGGCGGCCTAGGCAAAAGTTAGAGCAGTCCGCTAATTCTGAAAACCCGAAAGGGTGAGCTAGGCAACAATTAGGGCTAAATGAGAGAAAATCGTTAATTAGAAAACCCGAAAGGGCTAGTTGGCAATAGGAGTGATCTTGTGTATGCTGGCTTTATGTTTGGTTGTTCCCCAATTCAATAAAATAGAATTAATGTTAAAATTGTTCTATGTGCACTGTTATAAGTATTTGACCAGATATGAATGAAATAAATAGACACAATAGCAAAAGGCGAAGACAAATTATAAATGGAAAAGAAGCATCATTACTTTAATTATTTTTCATCCTAATGATACACTTTCTGAATTGACAAATGTAAAATCTATGGCAGTCAATAAATGTAACGTGTAGGCCAGCTTTGCCTCAGTCGATCCAAGTAGGCTTCAGTCAAGCAAGGCATGTCTAAATTGGGAGCAAAGTAAGAATCACGAGGCTCAGCTCCATACTGACGGCTAAGTCGGCGAGGATCATAGTATGTACCTTGATGAAGAGCAGTAAGGGGAACATACATAAAGTATGTCCGCATGGTGATACGAGAAATCTTCCACCAAGGTACCAACCAACAGATATTGACTTCGGCGAGTGAGTGGATCCAGTCAACCCAGTCAGCATATGAAGAAGCAGGATGGAGTAGTTTCCTAGCAGAATAATGACGTGGTAGATATCTGGCAAAATCCATGGATGGAGTATCAAGCAAACAAAGATGCTCCTGAAGCCAAATCTATGAAGAAAGAATTAAATTAAAAAAAAAAGAGAGAGTCCGCTAAGTTGAAACCCCGCAAGGGCAGCTTAGGCAAAAATTAGGACAGCTCGCTAGTTCTGAAAACCCACATGGACGGACTAGGTAAAAATTAAAGCAATAAAAAAATATATAACAAAAAAAGAAAGAGGTCTGCTAAGTTGAAAACCCGCAAGGGAAGCTTAGGAAAAAATTAGGACAGGTCGCTAGTTTTGAAAATCCACATGGACGGACTAGGCAAAATTTAGAGCAATAAAAAAAAGAGAGAGAGAGAAAAAAAAGAAAACCTAAATTGAAAACCCGAAAGGGCAATTTAGGTAATTACCTGAAGCAGCAATGGACTCCCAGTCAGTCTCATTGACAATCCTGATTTAAGTCGGTCTAATCCAACTAAGGTCTCAGCTAAGATCATAGGTACCGACGACAAGCCTCCTTCCTTTGGTTCATAATATCCAATACCCGTGGATCAATATCGCCGTCAGAAGAGACAAGCAGGAATTGGCCGAGCAAGCAAAGAAAAAGCATGCGTCCCCATGCCTTAGTAGGAACCAAATGAGAGAGACAAAAATCAATCAAGGGAGAAAGTAGAATTTTTTCACCTCTAATCAACTGAAGAACTTCTGGTTTTGGAATTTGAAATAACATCTGCATCTTCTATTGAGTCTTGGAAATCAATGTGAGTAATGCCATTTGTTGATTATTTGGATATCCAAGGATGACCTCAAATTCTTCAATCAAGGGACATATTTCAAAACCATTAATTTTAAATGCCCTAGAATCCATGTTTCAAAAGGAAGACATGGCATGTAAGAAAGAGTGGTCCAATTTAACATTTTAAAAACATTTTAAAACATCAAGTTTTGACCGTGAAATTTGCTTGCAATGAATGGAATCCATATTCTTAAATATAATTTTTATCTTTTTTAAATGAAGTTCAGTCATGGTTGATGAATGAAGGAAAATCAAAATTGTTAAAGAGAGTTTTTAAGTTGAATTGGGAAATATTTTTGGTTTCTGTATGAAATATGGCATAAAAGGTGATTTATATAGAAGAAGCAAGCCTTTCCAAAATTGATAAGGAAAAGGTGATGGGAAAGGGTGAGACCATATGGCATAAGGAAAGGAATTGGCGACAATTTCCTTTACCATGTTGAATTTGGTTTAGCAAAGTAATGTGGCTGTATGAAATTGTGATGCACTGTTTATGATGTGATAAAAAAAGTATAATAATTGTGACGTAGTAAAAAAAAAGTTACAGTAAAGATGGAAATTGTATTTTTTTCATTATTGTACAATATTTATACAATTGATACAATATTTATACATCACTATGAGCGTGGTGGTAGGTCATCAAATAAAGCCCTGAAAAAGTCATTGCCTATTGGAGGAGGGGGCAAATCACTTGTCCCGAGTCCGCTCGAAGCAGGAGCACCAAAATCCAGAAAATTACTCATCTCGGGATCACCTGAACTAGGAGCTCCAAAATCCCTATTACCTTGAAGTTCTGATCCGTCACGGTCCTCATCAGAAGCAGACGAAAGGATCTCATGGTCATTAGTCTGGGGGCCTCTTGATGAAGAAGCGCTAGGATCCCTCATCTCCTGAAATCAAAAGTCTCGAAAATGTTGTTCGGATAGATGATATAAATTTTCAAAATGAGAAGCCTGCTGACGACTTGTAGCCAACTTTTCTTGAAGTTTCCTATTTTGTTCTTCGAGCATCCGTTGTGAGCCAAAAAGGAAAAAGGTAAGAGCATACATAATCATGCATACATATAGCATAAATTACCATGAAATAAGGAACGTACCAGGTAATTCATTTCAATACCCTGCGGATGAGATGACATATCTGGCAGGCTAGAATGAGCAAATGAAGGGGCAATAAAAGAAGGTCCAGCCTCATGATCAAATGAGCCAACAGCTTGCAACAATCATTAAAGAATAAAAAAAAGAAGCAGTTGCAAGGGAAAAATGGTAAAAGTTTTACCTGAGAATTACTAGCCCCAAGATGTGGAACAAGCTCTCCTGCATCTCTGTGATGTTCCTCTTCATCTCTACCCTCATTTTCTTCGGGAACCTCCCATACACCAAAAGGAGATACATCAAAGTTCAGGAGCCTTCATTGAATAAAATGGGCATAAGATGCACTCGGCAGATAAAGAAATCCTTCAATACCATAACCGTACCGAGCCGGCCACCAGGCATCCTCCGGCATCGACATAATATTTAAAGTGTATTTCGGGCAAGGCATCGGAATCCTCCACTGCTTTGGACCAAGGAACCACTCATAAACTCTCTCTCCGAGAAACCAGCCACTAGACACTAGGCTAGCGATGACTCGGTGATAATGTTGGAAAGATAATGTAACCCTCATGAAAGGAGACCAGTTTGTCTACTCTTCTGGGTTCCACCAGGCCAAATTCACCTACAAAATAACATAAGGTAAGTAAAATTTCACATAAAATTTAAAGTATACTAATTACCTGGTCCTAAGTTAAGCGACTCAACACAAAGCGATGAGTATGTACATGGTGAGAGCCGGGAACGTCCACACGATCAGACAACCAGAAATTTAATCTCGGATATCCTACCCTATCTCGGGAAATACCGGGTACCCTCACAAGGTTATGCTCGTATGCCCATACCTACAATAATAATAAAGATCACATTCATGCAAGAAAAGAGTGGAAATGACATTGGTTGAAGAAAAATAACTTGACAACCGCCATCAAGTCGACAAAAGACTTCTTATTTCGGAAAAGTTTATCAAGACCATGGTAAAGACAGGCGAGACCAGCTTCACCCCAGCCAGAAGACGGTACCATTCTGAAATAAGAAAGGGCATTCAACACTGACAATTGGATGGAGGATTCAGTACTGCCTAAGATGGTCGACCCAAGCAAATATAACAAAAATCCTCAAGCATATTGTTGGGCCTTGTCTCTGCCAACCCGTCCTTTGTAGTTCATCCAATAACTACGAATCGGTTCAATTTTTATCTTAAAAGGCCCTTTATATGATGGTTCCATACCAATTAATTCCTAAATTTCTTCAAATGTTAAAATTTCATTGGTCAGAGGAACCGGAACACCATCATATCTAAGGCCTGTTATAGCAGTAAAATCAACCGGACCAATTGTCATCTCTCCAATGGGCAAGTGAAAAGTGTGGGTTATGTCCATCCATCATTCTGCAAGTGCCTGGACTATGCTCCGGTCTATCTAATATTCCTCGGATGGAAATTGTAAGATGAAGCTTTCAAAGCCACATTCTCGAATAATCTGCCTTACCCGAGAAGGCACTACATCATACCATTGTCGGGCTTTGTAAATACACCCTTCAGCCCGAACAACGCAACGATCATGCTAACACAGAGCCAGGTAAGTTAATACCAAGTAAGTACGTATTATCCTATCCGTTTAAATTAATATATTTTTCCTAAATCTTCTAAAAAAGATAATAATATTAGAATACAAAATAAACAAACAAAATAAAAATAAAGGCAAACACAACAACAACAACAACAACAACAACAACAACAATAATAATAATAATAATAATAATAATAATAATAATAATAATCAAACAAAAATAAAAAATAATCAAAAATCAAAAATCAAAAATAAAATAATAATAATAACGGAAAGACGAAAAATCAAGAGAAAAGGAAAGAAAAATAATTACCGTGCTCTTTTGGTTGGAACTATGATGAAGCGGCATCCCGGCTAGTATATCTATATTTCCATCTTCATGATGCCGAATAAACTCCAATAACTCGGCATTAGAATGAGTACCTGACCTTGAAACATGCATTTTTTTTTAAAAACTATGTGCTAAATTTGAAAGAATTTTTGAAATTGATAAGTTTTGCTGTGAATAAAATGAAGGAACTCGTGGGTTTATATAGAGAAACGGCAAGAAAAAAAAAATCAAAAGTAAGTTTACTGTTCATGAATAGTAACTTACTATTTATGAATTGTAAATTTTACAATTTATGAATAGTAAATTACTATTGATGAATAGTAAAATTACTATTTCCAATAGTAAATACTATTTACTACTATTTTTGAATAGTAAGTTACTATTTATGAACAGTAAATAGTGCATGAACAGTGACTACACAGTAAATAAACAGTAAACTCAATTATTCACTTTAATCATTCAAATGCTTGCATGTATATAAATATTTTTACACGCAGGGGCAATAAGAAGACATATGCACATAAAAATTAGCCAAACTTTTTGAAATAAAAAATCATTATTAGCTCGAGTCCAGAACCCAAATTATCCTTAGGTCCAGAACCTAGAATCTCTTCTAAGTCCAGAACTTAGCTCGGGTCCAGAACCCAAATTTTACTTAGGTCTAGAACCTAGAATCTCTTTTAAGTCCAGAACTTAGCTCGGGTCCAGAACCCAAATTATCCTTAGGTCCAGAACCTAGGATCTCTTCTAAGTCCAGAACTTAGCTCGGGTCCAGAACCCAAATTATCCTTAGGTCCAGAACCTATAATCTCTTTTAAGTCCAGAACTTAGCTCGAGTCCAGAACCCAAATTATCCTTAGGTCTAGAACCTAGAATCTTTTCTAAGTCCAGAACTTAGCTCGGGTCTAGAACCCAAATTTTTCTTAGGTATAGAACCTAAAATTACACTCAGGTTCAGAACCTAAAATTATCCTTAAGTCTAGAACTCGAACCGGGTCCAGAACCCAAAACCTCAACCATCTCAAAAATTAAGTCTTATTGCTTTTCACTCTCTTTCACTAAAGTCTCAGATCATTCAAGCAGGGGGCAAACTGTAGACCCTTAATTTTTTACCCAGTCCGGTCCAATATATTTTAATTAGTCCAAAATAATTTGTGTTATCCAATATATTTTTATTAGTCCAAAATAATTTTTGTCATCTTAATTAAATAATTTTTGCTTTAGTATCTAATTTTTATTAATAAAAAATAAAAACAAACAAATAAAAATCAAAAAAATAAAATAAAAATCGGCGACGGAAAAATTGGCGACGAAAAAATCATCGCCGAAAATCAGCGTGGGACGAATGGTCGTGGGCCATTTCACCCGCAGGAGTTTCCTGTAGGCAAAATGGCCTGTTGCCAGTCCTTGCCCACAGCCAGCAGCCAACTGCGGCAATTTTTTGCCAGCGCATTTTTTTCGCAATAGTTTTTTTTCTCCAGAGTAATTTTTCCGCAGCAGTTTTTTTTGCCAGCGAAATTTTTCGGACGCAAATTTTTCTGAAACCTAATACAATTAGGTTTTGGTTTCCTTTTCTTAATCAATATTAGGTTCCGTGAATAACTAGGATGAACAATAAAATTCTTCTATAAATAAGACAAAAAACAACACAAAAAGGGAGGAAAAAAAAAGAAAATTGAGACCGAAATTGAGGAGGAAAACTTTGAATTTTAAGAATTCCTTCTGGCAGTGAATCAATCTGATTTTTTTTAGAGAGCAAACAACAATTCAATCCATCAATGGCAACAAAGCTTGTCTTTGTTTTTGTTCATCCAAGAAGAAATTTTTGGTGGAACCAACAAACGGAGGTATGCATCAATTGTCTAATTTCTTCATAGTAGCTTAAATCATCTAATTATTTCTTTTAACTCAAAAACCTTAGAACCTTAATTTCCCTTTTCTAAAGTTAAAAAAACCTTAATTCGTTGCTTTGTTTTCCAAAAAGCTTAAAATTATTATTTTTGTTTCTTCAAAATCTCAAAACCCTAATTTGATTTCCAAATTTTCAAAATCCTAAATTTGAGTCTGTTTCTTTCCACAAACCCTAAAAAAATCTTTTCTGTTTATATAAACCTTAAATCATTTTATTTATTTTCATAAAACTTCATAAAATTATCAATTGATTTACAAATTCTAAAACCTAATGCATTCTCCGAAACCCTAATTTTAAAACACTAGACCCTAATTCAACTCCAAAACCCAAAACAGTGAACCCTAACTCCCTTAAAACCTAAACCCTAAAATTTTCTAAACCCTAATTCTTTAAAACTTTAAAACCATATAAATCTAATTCTACACAGTAAGCTTAGAAAACACAATCCAGTGACCATAAATCATAAATCTAAATTTTTTAAAGTGTCCAAAACCTAATTTCATGATTATACATCTCAAACACTAATTTGGCTAATTAAAGAACTTTACCAACTTTTTGAATCATAAAACTTTTGCTCCATTTCAATTCCATTAAAACTCACAGTAGCTTAAACTCATGAATTCCAAAACCCTAAACACATGAAATAAAGAAACTTAAATAAAAACAGTAGCCCTAATTTGAATCTTTATTTGCCTTATTCAATTTTATATTTGATTATGCTTTGATTTATTTTATATGCTTTAATTTATTTAAGTTCAATGCATGGTTTATTTAATTTATCATGGATGGATGTTTACTTTCTATTGATGTTTAATACCTTTGATGAATGATTTATTTATGATGAATGGTTATTTACTTTTATCAATTTATTTAGATTTCCAAATGTTGTAAGAGGTATGTTTCCACTTGGTGGGTACCTCATTAGTTAAATATCATGTAATTTAAATTGCTTTTCTATTTTAGAACCAATGTAAAGGACATGTTTCTATCTTTCAGTGGGTGTCCTATTTAGGCATGGGATGTAAGGACATGTTTCCATCTTCGGATGGGTGTCCATTTATTTGTTTTGTTTGGACATTGTTTTGATTTTCAATATACCGATGCTTTATTTTTATTGTGTGTAATAAGGATAATGTTGTTATATTTAAGAATTTTATAATATTAACACCTGTAAAGGAGGCCGGTTCCAATGAACCGGGCGTTGTGGGGGTGCTGGGCCATTTCTCACCTTTCCCACACGTACCCAACTTTTTGAACCCATTAGGGGGTTGGGGATTTCTTTTTCCCGGCCCGTCCTGGTGGCGACTCCATTTTCTCCAGGCTTAGGTCTGTGTTCTTTAAGGCCCCGAGCCTAAACAGTACCGAAGTCACAAGAACCATTCTACTAGGGGTGGGGGTAAAAATTCCCGCTCACAGTATCATATTTTATTTATTTATTTTTTATATTGGACAATTGTAAAGGCATATTTTCTTCCATGGATGGGCGCCTACTTGTTTGTTTTGTTTGGACATTGTTGTGATTTAATAAAGAATTTATTTATTCTTATGATCACATGTAATATAGATAATATTATATTATTTAAGAATTTTATAATATTAAGACCTGAAAAGAAGGCCGGATCCAATGAACTGAGCATTGTGGGGGGTGCTGGGCCATTTCTCACCTTCCTCACATGTACTCAACTTTTCGAACCCAATAGGGGGTTGAGGATTTCTTAGGAATCGAGTCATCCACCCCTTTCTTTTTCCTGGCCTATCCGGGCGGTGACTTCATTTTCTTCGGGTTTAGGCCCGTGTTCTCTAAGGCCCTGAGCCCAACAGTGTCGAAGTTGCAAGAACCAATCCACATGGGAGTGGGGGCAAAAATCCCCGCTCACAGTGGCGACTCCACTGGGGATAAGAGAAGTTGATTATGTTGGTTTTATATTATTTTATTCTTTCTTATTATGATATTGTCCATTGCATCATTTAGTTTGCATTGTGTGCATGAGTTAGGACACCCGTGTTACTCGTATTGTGTTATGTGAGGGATACCATACTTTCACTCAAGGTATGAAGATTGAGCATGGCATAACCACTCATAGTCTTGTACCTTTTGGTATATACCTGCTATGGCAACCTAATCCTTTCAACCCAAAGACTAAAGCTCATGTAATTGGCCTAGTTATTTTTCTTAGGTTTTAACCCAAATGATTGTTGTTTGACTATGATTGACATATCTTGGTTTGAACCATGGCTTATTTGGTTTGTTCTTTTTTTAATATGACCTACCTATATTGTAAGCTCAAAAATAATTCTTTTCCTTTAAGATCCAAAAGACCAAAACTATTTTCAAATTTTTCAAGGTCTTTGGAAATTAAAACCTTTTATGATGGGTCAAAAATATTTTTACACCTTATGGCCCAAACAAACAAAATTATCTTTTACATCATCTAAAAATACAACCTTTTCTTACAAAGAGCTTACAAATTATTTAGGTCAATTACAAAATACCAAAAATCAATTGTGAGCCTAGCTTCCAAGTATTATTAACCATGGGCTTGTTTTTAGGATGAATCAATGATTGCTTTTTCAAAAAAGAAATCTATTTATGATAAACCTCTTAATTTAGTTTTAATCTAATATAGCATAAAAATTGTTTAATTGAGATTTAATGGATTAAAACCTAATTAATAGGAATTATCATGGACCGACTTCTATGTTAGAAAATGCAATTATGGGTTAAATCATCTTAGGAAATTTTTTGAAAATAAAATATCCCATGTTGGTAATTTGTTGACCACATATCTAGGAAAAAAGACTCGCCATTTGTGTCTAGAAGTTATAAGGTTGGAAGGAACATCCTAATTATCTTTGTTTATTTTGTTGTTTGTGCATACATTCATACACGCATACAAGCATTACATGACATATCATTAATCCTTTCTGGCTCATAGACCTAGAGTACAGTAGCTCAAGAGAGTATGAAAACCCTACCTATGCCAGTGATGTAGAATCCAACAGTGACTCAATTACCTTCTCACCAAGAGCAATGGAGCCCAAACAAATTCAAAAAATAGTGGACAATGCCATCAATGCCAAAATGGAAGAACTAAAGGAGGCCCTGGCTGAGACTATGAAGAACCAATTGGTTGTAATTTTAGGAACAATGCCAAGGCATCCACTAGCATCAAGAAGCCGAAGGACAAAGGGAAGGCTAAGGTTGGTGAAGTGGCTTTTGATGATGACAAGGTAATGATTAATGATGATGATTGGGAATAATACTTTCAAGATCCTCAAGATAAGAAGAAAGAGCCTAAGGCTGTGGAAAGAGCAACTGTAAAAAAGATTGATACTTTAGATGTCGAGAAGCTAATTGCCAATTTGGAAAAGAAGTTTGAAAAGAAGCTAAAAACTGAAGAAATGTCGAAGGTAGACAAGTTGTTCGAACATGATGAGGAGGTCCCTTATAAGTTCAAGATGCCTTCCTTCACTAGGTACAATGGTACAGGAAATCCAGTACATCACTGCCATGCAGTCTACTAGAGCTAGTAAGGCTCAAACTCTAAGGTACTTCATGCTTTCATTGGACCCTGCTTTCCAAAATTGGTTCAACACCTTAGAGGATAGTACTCAAAAGAGCTGGGATTCATTATACAAGGCTTTCATTCAATAATATGGGTATAATGTCGAGTTGAAAGTTATCTTAATGGAAGTTGAGTCCATTAGACAAAGGCCAAATGAGAATTTTGTGGACTATGTGAAAAGGTGGAGGAATAAGGCTGCATTGCTCAGGAAGAGGCCTGATGAAAGGATGTCTCATACACTCATCTGGGATTTCAAAAATCTTTTGCAAGTTGGCTTGCAAATTGAAGAGTGGGAAAGGGAGAAGAACCGCTTTTCGGCAAGAAGGAATGAGAAAGGGAACTACCAGTCTGGAAATCAAAGTACACATAAAGAAGTCGATGTCAATACAATTGGTCAAGCAAATAGAAAAAAATTTTCAGAATTGGGAAAACCTCTGTCTTGGGTTTTCAACAAGCTATAAAAGAATTTGTTGTTACAACCATTGGCTTCTCGACCCTTGCCAAATCCTTTACCCCCAAAATTTGATACTAAAGCTTTTTGTCAATTTTATCAGACTCAAGGACATGAGACAAATAGATGTACACGATTGAAGCATGAGATCCAAGATTTGATCAATAGTGGTAAGCTACATGAGCCCGATAAGCCTAATACAAAGGATAATCCTTTGTCTAGGTTCAACAGAGTGCCACCACTAGCAACCTTCATGGTAGGAAGAGGATTGGAGAAAGATTTTGTCTTATCCTCTTATCAAGATTAGAGTATTCAAGATGTGAAGAGAGAAGAAACTTAACTCAATGAACTTCCCTTAGCTTGAATGTTGTTTTTCAATTTTGCTTTCTTTAATATTTAATTGGAACAATTATGTTTTTCAAATAAGATTATTTGAATAAATTACTTTCATCAAAATTTTTGTTGGTCTTTGTCCATTTTGGTACTCAACCAATAATGAGTCTAGCTTGATAATCATAAATTAATATATCTATGCATCATGATTTGAATGACTTTACTAGATAAGGGAATTGTTCTATAGCATTGAGTTGTGTATGCTTACTTAGAGAGGGCTCCTATATAATTACCTTTGTCAAGGTCCCAGTTAGTCTTAGAACATGCTTTGACGAACTTTCAAGGTGAAATTGAACTCTGCTTAGTTAGGAGAGAGATGATCTAGGCATTGTTTGACAAGCCAACAATTAGTATCAATCCTATTGACATCAGTCCCTAGTTTGTCCCTTTGATCCTTCAAAAGAGTTTAGCTTGCTTTTTATTGGCTTATAAACCCCGATAACCTACCCTGAGCTGTTGTGATACTTTTGACAAATCTTATGATCACTAAGGTGAAAAGGCAAGAAGATCAAAGAAAGGAATGAATAGTCAAGACCATGAGGATAGTTGAAGTTCTCAAGACCATAAGGGTGGATGAAGTTCACCTGAATTAGATGAAATATCATAGATAAAGTCAAGACTGAAAAAATTAATACCACTCCACTCATCCATTACCAGAAATACAAGTTGGTACAAACAAGACAACTTTTTTGGAGCTAGGACAAAAAAAAGAAAAAAAAAGAAAAAAAAAGAAAAAAACAAAAATAAAAAGAAGAAAGAAAAAGGAAAAATAAAAAGAAAATAAAATCCAAAACGGTTCAGAAAGCCAACCGAGTTCTCTTTTACCTAAAGTAGCAAAAGGCTTCCATTTGGTTTATAAGGACAGTCTGACTTGAATTGGTCCAACCCAACTAAAGATTCAATCAAAATTAGAGAAAAAGAAAAAAAACCATCTAGTTTTTGAAAGTCCTATACTTGACACTCCTATAGAGAAAAAAGACGAAATGATGAAATGTGGGTACCAAACTTTTTGCAAAGGCAAAGACTGTCCTAATCAAGATCCAGATTCATGTTAAAAAGAAAGAAGAATGTTCAAAGCTCTATCTTTTCATGTTTCCAACTGTCTAAACAAGAAAATTGTAGTGTGAGGGTTCGCCCATAGGGTCACATTGGCTCCAACTTACAAATAGCATTCATTTAACCCGTGTCCATTATAGACCCGATTTCAAGCCTATCAAAGACCTGTTGATCTCTCTTGGTAGGTAGTGGAGATAGTTTGAATAAGCATGCATATGAAATAGACAATATTCAAACTCAATAAAACCTTTGACCAAGTAATGTGTATGTGCCTATCTGAAGTGCAACAATTCTTGCTTAAATAGAAATGATTCCCGAGTTTAGTATGGTAACTAGGGTTGTCATGTTATAGATATGTTAATTTGGAAAATCGAGTCCTGAAGTACAATGGCACTGATTTGACAAAGTCAACATTTGATTTAAAATAAAAATTGTTTTCTTGTTGTAAAAAGCCTTTAAGTTAAGGGAAATATGTTGACCAGTCGAACCTCGAAGGACACATTGGGAAAAGTAAATGACTATTGGCAAGGTTATGAAGAAGCTACCAATTGACATGCTAAATCATAATTTGAAATGGATATATCCCTAACTATGCTGCTTGGTCCTCACCATTCATGTTTTCAATATCTCAAAGATAAAAGCCATAAATGCGAAGCCTTCTATCATTCCAATTCAAGACCTAAGCGAGCATATGGAAGGAGCCAATGAGAACACTTCTGCTGATCACCTCGGTCTGTGAGTCGATGGAACCACTGTAAGTATTATTCATGCATATCATGCATACATGAGCATATCACATTGCATTTTCTTGTATTGTATTGTCTATTTTTTGTTAAAGTGAACATCAAACACCATGTGAAGTAAAGAATCAAAAGAAGATATGAAATTAGGGGGGCATGGAAGGCCTATTACTTGAGGAAGCTCCAATCACTTTATAAAGATAAGATATGCATGCTTGTGCAAAGAACTAGACAACACAAACACTAATCAGAGCCTGCATGGGAAAAATCATTGGTTTGAGCCTACACAGGGGGCAAAACTTTCTCCTTTCAATTTTTTTTGAGTTTATGCGTGTACAAAATATTTTCAAACTCACTTTTAAATATTTTACCACACAGGGGGTAAAGAGAAAATATGAGTGCCAGCTAAAAAATAGCTAATTTTTTTTCTGCAAAAGTGCAAAAGGAAGAACAAAAAGAATGGAACATGAAGATATGAGGGCCAGCTAAAAAATAGCTAAATTTTTTGCAAAAGTGAAGAAGGAAGAACAAAAAGAATGGAACATTAGAACTATCAAAAGAATGAAGATACAGAAGATAGAAGATCAATCAGCTAGAAAAGCTGAAGCCAATATAGGACAAATGTCCAAAAGGATGAAGATCCAATTTAAAGGGTGAAGACCGAAGTCTAAAGGATGAAGATCCAATTTAAAGGGTGAAGACCCGAAGTCCAAAGGATGAAGATCCATTTAAAAGGGTGAAGACCCGAAGTCCAAAGGATGAAGATCCAATTTTAAGGGTGAAGACCCAATACCAAGGATGAAGATCTAATTTAAAGGGAGAAGACTCGATCTCTAAGGATGAAGATCCACTTTGAAGGGTGAAGACCCGATCTCTAAGAATGAAGATCCACTTTGAAGGGTGAAGACCCGATCTCCAAGGATGAAGATCCTTTTTCAATGGTGAAGACCGATTGCCAAGGATGAAGATCCATTTTCAAGGGTGAAGACCCAATGCCAAGGATGAAGATCCACTTTCAAGGGTGAAGACCCGATCTCCAAGGATGAAGATCCATTTTCAAGGGTGAAGACCTGATGCCAAGGATGAAGATCCACTTTCAAGGATGAAGACCCAATTTTCAAGGGTAAAGACCCGATTTCTAAGAATGAAGGTCCGTTTTCAAGGGCGAAGACCTGACACCAAAGATGAAGACCCGATGCTAAGGATGAAGATCCAAGGTCCAAGGTTGAAGATCCATTTTGAGGGTGAAGACTCACAATCCATTGAAAAATGGAACAAACGGGTAGAAGAAAGCCAAAATTCCAAGATGACAGAAGGTCAATCCAGCTAGAAGAGCTGGAGTTAATCCATTGAAGAATGGAGCAAGTGGCTAGAAGAAAGCCATGATAGAAAATCAATCAGTTAGAAGAGCTAAAATTTTTTGGCTAGAAGAAAGCCAGAACTCCCAAACTGATAGAAGGTCAACAAAATCAAGTCTCAGGTCTAAGTACCCAAAATCAATTCATTCTCGGGTCCAAGTACCCAGTTTCGAGTCCAAGCAACCAAACCCAAAGCATTTTTTAGTCCAGAACTCACCGCGGGTCCAGAACTCAAATTATTTTTGAAGTCCAGAACTCACCTTAGATCCAGAATCCAAGCCAACCATGATTCCAGAATCCAAACTAATTCCAATTTCGAGTCTAGAATAATCCTTATCCAAAATCAATTCAAAACCAGTTGCTTTTCACTCTTTGAATAAATTCAAGATCATTCAAGTAAGGGGCAAACTGTAGACCCTTGATTTTGGCCCTGGCTAGTCCGGTGCTAAATCCAAACCTTTGATTAGATTAATATATTATAATAGGACCTAAAATAAGCTAATTAAACTTTTAAAACTCTAAGTGGGTCTATTTTAGAAGATTTGGTTGGTGTATATATGATACCGATGCACTAAACCCTAAAATGGGTTCGATTCGAAGGTTTGGTTGATTTTTCACTTAATCTAGTTGGTTTTTTGTCAATAGGAGTGTCCCATGTCGAATTAGGGCATCCATTTCAACATAGGGAAGCCCCATATCGAATTGGAAGCCCTAATTAGATATGGGGCAGCCCCAATTTGATACAGGGCTGTCCCATATCGAAATGGGACCACATTTTGATTTAAGGAAGCTCCATATCGAAATGGGCCTCTCCCAGTCCAATATGGGGCAGGTTTTTTACATTCCATGTCGAATCTGGAGATATACTTCGATATGGGCTCAGATTTTGTCAAAATTAAGTCATTTGAATTCGAGATGGACTCGATCTATATTCCATCTCGAATTCAAGTAATTGTAATTCGATATGGTCTCAGTTTGTGTCGAGCCCATGAATTCAACATGCATCAGAACAAACCATTCTTAAATAGGAAAACTTTGATAGAGTGATTATAAATATAGGTTTTAAAAACCTGAAGAAGGATCGGATCTTTGGACTTTTGGCTTTTGGGATTGGCTGCTGGAACTTTGGCAAATTGAGTATCCATCAACAAAAACCCTAAGCAAAGAGAAATAACAAGTTTGGACGAGGAAGACAAACAACACACCAACTCTACAAAGGTAGTACATACACTGTCTTTGCCAAAGCTCATCCAGAATTCTCGTTTAAACAATTTTGGTGGAGCCAACAAGACATTATGCTTTAAATTAAATGAATACTATGTGTTTTGATTGTTTTAATTATTGAACAAGTTCATTCTAAATTTAACTAAAATCATAGTATGCAACTTCTGCTTAAACAGTGTATGTTAGTTTGCATGGAGTGTATATTATTGTTTTGATCATAACCTTTAAAACCAAACTTATTTTGTATGGATCATTTATTTGTTTTTATCTTATAGTTATTTAATCAACATATTACTCACAATTACATTATATCTTTTCTATGTAAAACTTCACAGTAGCTTATAAGACTAAGAAAAAATATTCACAGTAGCTTTTCTATGGTTATTTATCTTATGGTTGTTTAATCCCTAAAATCTTTGATTTGTTTTTCATAAAAACTAAACCCTAATTCATGTGAAACCTTAATCCACAAAATATTATTTTTTTATAAACACCGATTCCTATGTTATTTTTTCCTGGAAACCCTAAATTACATCAAACCTTAATTATTTGAATCTAAGCCCCAAAACCCTAAGTGATATTTAAAGACCCTAAATTGATACATAAACCTAAACTTGCATCTTTATTTGCTTTATTATAAATTAAATGATTGTTTATTATATATTTTGATTAATGATTTATTTATATCTTCGATGAATAAATTATTTATGATGAATGGTTGGTTATTTTTATTGATTTGTTTTGGTTTCAAGAAATTGTAAGAGGTATGTTTCCATATTTTGGGTACCTCATGTTATGAGCATCATGTAATTTAATTTATTTTAAGTTTTGTATCAATGTAAAGGATATGTTTCCACCAATTGGTAGGTATCCTATTTTATTTATTTTCTTTTGGACATTGGACAATTGTAAAGGCATGTTTCCATCCATAGATGGGTGCCTACTTGTTTGTTTTATTTGGACATTGTTGTAATTTTAATAAAAAAATTTATTTATTCTTTTGATCGCATGTAGTGTGGATAATATTGTATTAATTAAGAATTTTATAATATTAAGACCTAAAAAGGAGGCTAGTTCCAATGAACTGAGCATTGTGGGGGTGCTGGGCCATTTCTCACCTTCCCCACACGAACCCAACTTTTTGAACCCAATTGGGGGTTGAGAATTCCTTAGGAATCGAGTCATCCACCCCTTTCTTTTTCCTGACCCGTCTGGATTGCGACTCCATTTTCTCAGGGTTTAGGCCCGTGTTCTCTAAGGCCCTGAGCCTAAGAGTGTCGAAGTCGCAAGAACTATTCCACGTGGGAGTGGGGGCAAAAATCCACGCTCAGAGGTGTCCTACACTTTCTGCCATACAATGCCTCATAAGGTGTCATTCCAATACTGGACTGATGACTGTTGTTATAAGCAACTCAATCAGTGGCAATAATCTATCCTAGCTCCCAATAAAATCAATGATACAGCTCCTCTACATATTCTCTAGAATTTGTATCACTCTCTCTGACTATCCATATGTCTGAGGATGGAAAGCAGTGATAAAATGCAATTGAGAACCTAAAGCATCCTACAAACTCCTCCAAAATCTCAATGTAAACCGGAGGTATCAGTCTGACACTAAAGAAACTGGGACTCCATGCAACCTCACTATCTCACTGATATACGGCTTAGCCAAACTCAAGAGAATAATCCATCCAAACAGGAAGAAAATGAGCTATCTTCATCATCCAATCAACTATCACCCAGATCGCATCATGCTTCTTCTGGGTCAAAGGCAGTCCAATCACAAAATCCATCATCACTCGCTCCAATTTTCACTCTGGCACTGATAATGGCTGGAGCAACCCTGAAGGAACTTGGTGCTCAACCTTCACTCTCTGGCAAGTGAGACATCTAGAAACAAACTCTGCTATGTCCCTCTTCATACCTGACCACCAATAATGTTGCTTCAAATCCTAATACATCTTAGTACTACCAGGATGCATAGCAAAGCGTGACTGATGTGCTTCCTCCAAAATCATCCTCTTCAATTCTGCATCATCAGGAATACATAACATATCTTTGTACCAAAGACTGCCATCATCTCTCACATGAAAGTCTCGACTCTTCCCCTTTTGACTATCCAACACAATCTTTTAGATTTTCTCATCTTCCAACATAGCCTTTCTAATATGATCCAATAAAACTGGCTTTAATTGCAATTGAGCCAATAATGCACCATCATCACAAGACTCAAATCTGACATGCAATGCTCTCAACTCAACAAGCAATAAGAGTGAATAAGCAGTCAAACTTGCCAAAGACTTCCAACTCAATGCATCAGTAATAACATTTGCTTTGCTAGGATGAGAATTAATCAAATAGTCGTAATCTTTAATCAACTCTAACCACCGTCTCTGCCAAAGATTCAGCTCTCTTTGAATACCCAGGTACTTCAAACTCTTGTGATCGGTATCAATGAAACACTTCTCCCCATACAAGTAATGCTGCCAAATCTTCAAGGCAATAAATATGGCTGCTAGCTCTAAATCATGAGTCGGGTAATTCAACTCACATGGCTTCAACTGTCGAGAGGCATAAGCAATTACTCTACCCTCCTACATTAGAACACAACCTAAACCACTATGTGAAGGATCACTATAAATCACATAAGGTTTATCTTCCACAGGCAGGGTAAGGACAGGAACCTAAGTCAACATCTCCCTCAGCTACTCAAAACTTGCCTAACACCAATCTATCCACACAAATCTAACTCCCTTCTGAAGTAATCTGGTGAGTGTTGTAGCTATCATAGAAAAACTTCTAACCTCTGTCATAGTCTCCGATAGACTCCAATTCAAGGTAGCCTCGATTTTACTAGGATAAACTCTAATACCCTCTGCCAAAACCACATGATCGAGAAAAGTCACTTGATCAAGCCAAAACTCAAACTTAGACAACTTAGCATACAACTACTTCTCTCTCATAGTCTGCAATACAATCCATAGATGCCTATCATGATCCTCCTCATTATGCAAATACACCAAAATGTCATCAATAAAGACCACTACAAACTGGTCTAAGTAGGGTCTGAACAACCTGTTCATCAAATCCATAAAAGCTACTGGTGCATTCATCGATCCAAAGGGCATCAACAGAAACTCATAATGCCCATACCTCATGCAAAAAGTTGTCTTGGGTACATCTACATCTCTTATTCTCAAATGATGGTACTCTGATCTCAGATCAATCTTAGAGAATGCTGCTTCTCCCTTCAACTAATCAAAGAGATCATTTATCTGAGGCAATGGATACTTATTCTTGATGGTCACCTTATGCAACTGCCTATAATCAATGTACAATCTCAAAGTGTCATCCTTCTTCTTCAAAAACAAAATAGGCACTCCCCATGGGGAGAAACTAGGGTGAATGAACCCTTTATCCAGGAACTCTTGCAACTGCACCTTCAACTCCCTCAATTCAGCAGGCACCATCAGATAAGGGGTAATAGAGATGGGAGTGGTACCATGTATTAGATCAATACCAAAATCAACCTCTCTCTTAGAAGGTACCCCTGACAACTCATCAGGAAAAACATCTGGAAACTAGACAACTGTAGGTATACTGTCAAGCTGGGATCCCACTACTATGGTATCTACAACATGAGCAAGATAAGCCTCACATCCCTTGTGAATCATCCTCCTAGCTGAAACAATTGAAACAAACATGGATGAAAGATGCATATGCTCACTAGATACCATCAAATCCCTACCATCACGTGTTCTCAGGGTAACACATTTCTGCTGATAGTCTACCATAACCCCATGCTTGGATAACGAATCCATGCCCAGAATCATATCATACTCCTTGAAAGGTATCTCAATCAGGTCACCTAGAAACTCCTCATCCTGAACCACAACCAAACTATCTCGGTGCACCCTGCTAACCATAACACTGTGCCCTAAAGGATTTATCATCAAAACATCAAATTCTAAGGACTCAGAATGCAGATCATTCACAGGCAAGATGGATGCACTGATGTATGAATTAGTCGACCCAGGGTCTATCAATGCAAGAACTAAAGAACAAAATAAAGGAAAAGTACCAGCAATGACAACTGAAGCATCTGGCTGACTCTGTATCACATAGATCCGCTGTGATGGCCCTGCCTCATCTAGTCTACCCCCTACTGTAGAACCACCTCTCTAACTAGTCCCAGATCGACCACCTCTACCAAAACCTCTGCCACCATGACCCCTTCTAATATTGGGTAGAGAAGTTGTAGTATCTGTATGTCTATCTTCTGGTGGCTCTAGACAATCTCTGATAAAATGATCTAGCGACCCATATCTGTAACACACTGCTAGTGCACCTATCCTCCAGCAGACACCTCCTTGTGCCCTACCACAATGGAAACACGTAGGTGGAGTAGGCTTCTGAGCCACTAGGGTCGGAGCACTAGCCACTAAAACCGCAGGTCTCTATCTCTGTCTCTGCTACTATAATGAAATGCCAGAATGCCCCTGGCTCCTACTGAACCTCTGAGGATATCCTCCTCGGCCTCTCTTCATTGTTGAAGACCCTACCTCACCCTAGGGTCTCCTAGCTCCGCTCTCCTCAACTCTGGCAGCTACTGCAAGACCCTGTATTCTCTCTACACTCTTGGCAGCTGCAACCAATAGAGAAAAATTCTTATACTGAGAGCCTACCATAATACACATAATAGAGGGTCTCAGCCCCTCCTCAAACCTTCAGCATTGGTCAATGTCATCAAAAATTATCCCACTAGCATACTGACTCAGCCAAATAAACTCTATCTCATAGTATGTCACTGTCCTGGTATCATGTCTCAAACTTAGGAACTCCATCTTCTTTGCATCCTTATACTCCCTTGGAGTATACTTCTTCTCAAATTCCCATAAGAAATCATCATAGATCAGGACTGGTGGATCAGCCATAGAATGTGGAACCATCTTCCACCACTCATAAGCATCCCTCTGCATAAGAGATTTGGCATAATCAAACTTCTCTTTCGGAGTAGCCTACAGTTGATGAAAACCCTCTGGACCCTATCTAGCCACTACTCTGCTATAGCAGGGTCTGTAGTACCAACAAAGTCCTCAACTTATCATGCTTCCTTATCTGTAGTTATGGATGTGACTGTGGTGGTGGCAGCAGCTACTGAACCAAAGCCTGCCTAACCAGCTCCACCATATGTTATACCCAGCCCGACGAAATCTAATTTATTGCTAGTCTCACTGGCATAGAAGCAGACGCCTCTCCAACAGTCTCAACTCTAGCTCCAACTTCATCTCTACCCTCACCAGGAGCTATACTCTTAGCACTACCATCTGCAGACTGATGCGTTCAAGATGCCATAACTACCTATATCTGCAAATACAACATAAATTACCACATCAGAGATCAGAAACTGCCAGTGCCAATGCATGTATCATAATTGAAAACCATATTTAAAATCATCATTTTCTCTCTCTAATAACCCACCTAGGTCGAGAATCTCAAACTTAGGATATATTACCAAAAATAAATGTAACACCCTTATACCCTATATACGTACAATACATACACCAGTATATGTAAAATACGCATACACGGTACAAAAATGTCACAACCTGGTTTAATAAAAATGTTCAACTTTCAAATTTAAAATCTTAAATACTTTAAAATGTATATTTAAATAACAAAAAATATTTATTATTAACTATATGTTCCAAAATAGTATTTCTCATAAAATCTCTGAAAAAAATTTGCTAGAGTTTTGTCTATAATTTGGTCATTTCCAAATTCAACAAAACCACAACTTGCACACAAAAGCACTCCTAATAAACCAATTCATACACTTCCCCAATACTCCTTGATTTCTCCAAATTTCATAACACATTTATACATATACATATATTTTTCAAAACACATATCAATCCATTCTTTATAATTTACATTAAATATACCTCAAAATGTATATAATATATATAATGTCAAAATGTACGATAATAGTAAATATATACATGCTGGCAATCGACATTGATCTCAAGGAAGCAGTAAGATCAACTTAAGAAATCACAAAGCTAGACCTGACCTGGTCTAGTCGAACTCTCTGGCTCTACCGGATCTTCTCTGCCACCAGCGTGATGAATTACAATTGTGCAAAGTCAAAAGCCTAGCGGTACAAATTTTGATAAAAATAAAGCTCAAATACAATGCCAATCCACAATGCATATGGATATCATATCTCATATCATTTCATTATAACATATTTTTTAAATTGTTTCACAATTCACAATTCACGTAAAAATAAATACAAGCATGGGTCCAAAGGATCTAATATGCTATTCAAATTTCAGAGTTATTATTTTGTTCCATATTGACTCCTAGTGTTTATCCCGAATGCAAGTGAGGCCCAGCATCTAGCCCAAAGGTAAAACATAGTGATGACCAGCATCTAGCCCGAAGGCAAGTGGCGTCCAATGTCTAGCCCGAAGGCAAATCAAATAGTTGCTCAAAAGCTAGGTTCAAAGTAAATAATGAGGATAACCTCATAAGCACGCCGCCAAACACAAAACTCTAGAAATTGAATAACATAATAGGCACACAATTAATTCACATTTCTCATTATCAATCTCATTCTCATTTTCTCATAATCAAGCTAGGCACATTGCCTCATTTTTTCATTATCTATTAGGCACATTGCCTTATTTTCTCATCTTTTTCTCACTTTTCTCATTTTTCTCATTTATTGCAATATCAATTCATCACATTTCATCACATTGCATCACATTTTACCTTAAAACTCATCACCCAAATATTTTGGATAATTTCACACAATCCATATATGATTCACATTTTAATACACTTTAACAATTACTAATGGCTTTTTAACAATGCCCTTAATGCATACACAACAAATCGCATTACCCAAACACTTTGGGTCATTTTCACATAATATACATATTTCACATTTTACACAATTTAGCCATAAACAATGGCTTTTCACAATGCATTTAATACATATATGACATTACACATGTCATAACACATTATTCATACATGTTCCATGTATCAAGTAGATTAGCACATTTTTAAATCCAAAATGTGTTAAGCCCAATGTAATGTAAATATAACTAAATTATCCAAAGTTTGTACTCACCTCTAAGAGCAACCAAAAGCAAGCTCAAACACCACCTCCAATCTTCTCTTCCAACTTGCCCTTCAACACTTGGATGGGGCAAATCAAATCTCCTCAATTCCTATACCAAATGTGATCATAAATAATCATTTAGTACCACATTCTAAGGCATTTCCAATCTTAAATCATAATTAAATGCCATTCAAACTAAAATTCCAAAGTTAAGCCTAACCTCACTTTAACTTTGGACCATACTAGGCCATTCAATTTGGTGTTTTAAGTTTATTTATATTATTAAAAATATATTTTAACATGTTTAAAAAAATTACATTAGTAAAACACACACTTATGACCAAAACCCTAAAATGGCATAACCTTCCCCCATTGAAGGTTTTCTATTCCAACTCAATCCATTTATCATTTCAAGCTTATATTCATCACTTTTATCACTAAATAAATTGCTTAAACCAATAAAATCAAACAATTCAACAACTTTGAAAAATCACTTTTCCAAAACCCTAAATCACCACTTCCATTCTCAAACTCCAATAAAACTCAGCCAAATCCAATATTTGACTTTAAAATACTTGTTTATACATCAAAACAACTCATTTAGAATCAATTTTCACAATTAAAAATCAAGGTTTCTCAAACCTTAAAAGTCCATAACCCTAAATTCTCTCTGTTCACAAATCCTTACCTAAACTCAATCATTTCTTCAATCCAACCTTAAAATCATTGTTAATCACTTAAAATAACTTCATACATACCAATTCCAACAATTAAATCATACCACTTCACATACACAAAACACACATATTCAAACTTTCATGAAATTTTTAGAAAAGAGGTTGGAAACTTACTAAATTTGGTGAAAATCACCAAAAATCCACTTTTTTTTTTTGAAAACCACCAAAAATTCACTTTGAATACTTGAAATCCTTCAATTAATGGATTATGAAAGAAGCAAAAATCCTTGGCTTTCTTCAATGAAGGTTCGGCTAGAATGGAAGAAGAAGATGATGATGAAAAAAAACAATTTAATTTTCTCTTTCTTTTCACTTTTATTTATAGCCATATATATATATATATTATTTAATAATTTAATAATTAATTATTTAATTAATTAAAAATCTGAAAATCCCTCTTCCATTTTAAAAAAATTATTTTTGAATAACTTTAATAATTTTAAATTTTTAAAGTTTATTTATGAAAATGCCATTGGACTTTGACTCTGACGTTTAAAAATTTGACTTTGTATATGTTATATATATTTTGCATATATATCACATATACATCCCACTTTTTCATTTAAAAACCCTTTATTTTTCATTTAAAATTATTTATTTAATTTATCCGATTAAATTATAATTTATTTTATCAAATTTTAAAAATTAAGAATTTTAAAAATTTAGGATATTATAGAGTCCTTGAGTGGTACCTGGGACTAGAGAGGCGATGCATTCCTTCTGACATTCCCCATACAATCTTTACATCCAGGCTAATTAGGGAGCAAGAATGGGTTCAATGGAGGAAGGGCGAGGACTGTTAGCAGTTCCTTCTTGAGTTTGGATCTCCTTCTGATTATCTAGAGTTTATGAGGCAGAAGTTACTTCTACCTAGATTTGCTACCTCATCTTCGGCTCCTAACGGCCTTTCCTTGCCTGATCCTAGATCTATAGCTAATGAGCCTCCCATCCATCAGGATACCCAGGGCCGAGACTCCTTTGTTCCTTTTGAGCATTGTATAGGATCAGTTCCTACTTCTTTTGTGGTGGACATGCCAAAGTGGCCCCCTCAGCCTATTATTTTCTTTATAGAGCTGGAAAGGCACCTACTTCAGTAAGGGTGGTCCTCATATAGGAGTTGTGCTGCAGAATCCTTCTGAGATGACTCATGTGAGTTTAATCTTTATGATTTCCCTCATAACGAGATCGAACAATCGTCTCATTATTATTATTGTTATTAACTCCTTTTTTTTACAAGTTTCTTGGAGTGCATACGAGGAGCTTTACTCTCTGTATGTTGCCGCTACTACCTAACTCACCACCTTTTCCAATGAGATAGTGGTAAGGTCGCTTGTAAAGATTGTAATATGATTTTCTTCATACTAACCCGTGTGCTTCTTGAATTTTTAGGGTCAAAATGATGCTAAGGATTTTCAGATTGCCACACTTATAGTAAACCCTCATTCTTTCCTTTTCTTTTTCTCTTCCCAGTTTTCTCCCATTATAAGAGGCTGATGGACTAAAATATTTTTTTAAATAGAGCTGGAGGTGGAGCAGACAACCAGCAAGCACCTCTAGGATGATCTTGATAGTGGGAATGAAAGGAATGATCAGTTGGAGGATGACATCACCTCGTTGAAGGCGGAGCTGCAGGCTTTACAATAATGTCTTGATAGTGTGGCAGATGCTTCTTCCTCTAATCATGGAAAACTTCTTGATCTAGTTGCTGAGAGTTTAGACGAGGAGATAAACTCCTAGGAGAGGAGACGCTCTGACTCTTAGAGTCCCTCTTCCCATTTTATCCCTTTGAAACATTTTGAACACTTATTGTATTCAAATTTTATTTTGATAGTTTGGTGTGAGCACTATCCTCATTTGTCTTATTTCTCTTCTATTTTAAATATGATCAATGTAGTGTGCCTTATTTCCATCCAAATCCATAAAAAATAATGCATGTAAGTGCCAAGAATAATAATTGAAAGAGGAAAAATGAGAAACAAAATAGCCTTCCCTAAAATGGATCCCGAGTAAGATTATCAAATTCTATAATAACGAATATCAAGTTTGACAATTTTCCAAATTCGATGAGTAACCAATAAATTGCTGATTTTCAGAGCCATCTATCTAGTTCAATGTTGTAGAATGCTGAGTTTGGAATTAAATGTCCAGTTTGGCAATTTATTGCAACCTAAAGTTGCATTTTGGATGGCTAGGTAGCACTATTTGGATATTACTGGATGTCTTTATTACTTCTCAGTGCACCTCTCCTCCAGCAGACACCTCCATGTACTCTACCACAATGAACACAGGTAGGTGGAATAGGCCTCTAAGCTACTAGGGTCAGAGCACTATCCACTGAAACTGCAGGTCTCTACCTCTGCCTCTGCTGCTGTACTAACCTGGTAGACTGCACTTGGCTCCTACTGAACCTCTGAAAATATCCCCCTTAACCTCTCTTCACTGATGAAGACCCTGCCTCACCCTAAGGTCTCCTAGCTCTGGTCTCCTCAACCCTAGCTGCTGCTGCAAGACCTTGTACTCTCTCAACAATCCTGGCAGCTACAACCAACTAAGAAAAGTCTTGATATCGAGAGCCTACCATAATACACATGATAGAGGGTCTTAGGCCCTTCTTAAATCTCTGGCACTAGTCAATCTCATCCGATATGATCCCTCCACCATACTCTGGCACTGTCCTGGTGTCCTGCCTCAAATTCAGGAACTCCATCTTCTTTGCATCCTTATACTCCCTCGGAGTATACTTCTTCTCAAATTTCTACAGAAAATCATCATAGGTCAGGACTGGTGGATCAGCCATAGTATGTGGAATTGTCTTCCTCCACTCATATGCATCCCTCTATAGAAGAGATCTGGCATAATCAAACTTCTCCTCCAGTGTAGCCTAAAGTTGGATGAACACTCTTTGGACCCAGTGTAGCCACTGCTTTGCTAAAGCAGGCTTTGTAGTACCAACAAAGTCCTTAGCTCCAAATATCCTCAGCTTATCATACTTCCTCATCTACAACTACGACTGTGGTGGCAACGACGACTGCTGAACTGGAGCCTACCTCAGCAGCTCCACCATATGTCGTACCCAGCCCAGCGGAATCTCCTCTGCTGCTGGTCTAACAGGCACAGAAGCAGACGCCTCACCAGCAATCTCAGCACTAGCCCCATCTCCACCCTCACCAGGAGCTACACTTTCTGTACTACCCTCTGCAGACTGATGCATCTAAGATGCCATAATTACCTATATCTATAAACACATCAGAAATTGCCACATCAGATATCAGAAACTGTCAGTGCCAATGCATGTATCATAATTGAAAACCATATTTAAAATCTATATTTTCTCTCTCTAACAACCCACCTAGGTTGAGAACCTCAAACCTAGGCTCTGATATCAAAATAAATGTAACACCCTTATACCATATATATGTACAATACATACACTTACGGTACAAAAATATCACAATCCGGTTTAATAAAAAAATTTTACTTTTTCTAATTTATAATCTAAAATACTTTTAAAATGTATATTTAAATAATAAATAAAATATTATTAGAAATCATAGGTTCTAAATTAAGCATTTCCATAAAAATCTCTGAAAAAAATTTGTCAGAGTTTTGTCTATAATTTGGACATTTCCAAATTCAACAAAATCACAATCTGCATAAGATAACACTCCCAAATAATATCAAATTACCATTTCACCCATACTTCTCAATTTCTCCAAGTTTCACAAAACATTTATACATATACATATATATATATAATTTTTCAAAACACATATCAACCCACATTATAAAGTTTTTTAACTCATTCTTTATAATTTACAATATATATACATAAAAAACATAATATAATATATGAAATATCCAAAATGTAATAAAAACATATACGTGCTAACAATTGGCACTGATCTCGAAGAAGCAGCCAAAACAACTAAAGCAAACTCAAAGCTAGACTTGACCTGGTCTAGACGAACTCTCTGGCTCTACCAGATCTACCCTATCACCTGTGCAATGAATTATAATCGCGAAAAGCCAAAAGCCTAGCGGTACAAACTTTGATAACAATAAAGCTCAAATGCAATGCCAATGCACAATGCATATGGATATCATATCTCATATCATTTCATTATAACATATTTTTCAATTGTTTCACAATACACATTTCACATAAAAAGAAACACAAGCATGGGCCTAAAGGCTGTAATATATTATTCAAATTCTAGAGTTATTATTTTGGTCCAATTGAGACTCAGTGTCTAGCTCAAAGGTAAGTGACACCCAACATCTAGCCCGAAGGCAAATCATAGTGATTGCCCAGCATCTAGCCAGAAGGCAAGTGACGTCCAATGTCTAGCCCGAAGGCAAATCAAATAGTTGCTCAAAAGCTAGCCCCGAAGGCAAATAATGAGGATAACCTCATAGGCATGCCGCCAAACACAGAACTCTGAAAATTGAATAACATAATAGGCACACAATTATTTCATATTTCTCATTATCAATCTCTTTCTCATTTTCTCATAATTCATTAGGCACATTGCCTCTTTTCTTATTATCAAACATTGCCTTATTTCTCATTTTTTTTTCTCATTTATATCAATGTCATCTCATTTCATATCATCATATCTCAACATATACCCATAATGTACCACATTTTACATTCACAACATATTACCCAATTATTTTGGGTATTTTCACATAGTTCACATTTTATGTAATCTAGCCATTATCAATGGCTTTTTAACAATGCCCTTAATGCATACATAATAAATGGCATTACCCAAACACTTTGGGCCATTTTCACATAATACACATATTTCATATTTTATACCATTTAGCCATTAACAATGGATTTTCACAATGCATTTAATGCATATATGACATTACACATGTCATAACACATTATTCATACTTGTTCCATGTATCAAGTAGCTTAATAGATTTTCCAATCCAAAATGTGTTAAACCCAATGTAATGCAAATATGACCAAATTATCCAAAGTTTGTACTCACCTCGAAGAGCAACCAAAAACAAGCTCAAACACCACCTCCAACCTTCTCTTCCAACTTGCCCTTGAACTCTTGGATGGGGCAAACAACTCTCCTCAATACCTATACCAAATGTGATCATAAATAATCATTTAGTACCACATTCTTTGGCATTTTCAATCTTAAATCATAATTAAACATCATTCAAACTAAAATATCAAAGTTAAGCCTACCCTCACTTTAACTTTGGAATACCATACTAGGCCATTCAATTTGGTGTTTTAAGTTTATTTATATTATTAAAAACATATTTTAACATGTTTAAAATAATTACATTACAAAAACACACACTTATAACCAAAACCCTAAAATGGCGTAACCTTCCCCCATTGAAGGTTTTCCATTTCAACTCAATCCATTTATCATTTCAAGCTTATATTCATCATTTTTATCACTAAAGAACATGATTAAACCAATAAAATCAAACAGTTCAATAACTTTGAAAAATCACTTTTCCAAAACTCTGAATCACCACTTCCATTCTCAAACTCCAATCAAACACAACCAAATCCAATATTTGACTTTAAAATACTTGTTTATGCAGCAAAAAAACTCATTTAGAATCAATTTGCACAATTGAAACCCATGGTTTCTCAAGCCCTAAAAGTCCATAACCCTAAATTTTCTCTTTTCACCAATCTTTATCCAATCTCAAACATTTCTTCAATCCAACCTTAAAATCATTGTTAATCAATTAAAATAACTTCATTCAACCCAAAAAAGATAATTAAATCATACCACTTCAAGTACCCAAAACACACATATTCAAACTTTCATGCAATCCAAAGAAGAAGTTGGAAACTTACTAAAGTTAGTGGAAATAACCAAAAATCCACTTTGAACACTTGAAATCTATCAATTTGTGGAGTATGGAAGAAGCAAAATCTTGAGCTTGGCATCCATGGTGGTTCGGCTTGGAGAGAAGAAGAAGAAGAAGACCAAAATAAATTTTCTCTTTCTTTCCACTTTTAATTTCAACCTTATATATATATATTATTTTTATAATTTAATAATTAATTATTTAACTAATTATTTAATTAATTAAAAGTCCAAAAATACATCTTCCATTTAAAATAAATTATTTTTGAATAATTTTAATAATTTTAAATTTCAAAAGTTTATTTATAAAAATGTCATTGGACTTTAACTTTGAATTTTAAAATTTTGACTTTGTATATGTTAGGTATATTTTGGATATATGTCACATATATATTCCGCTTTTTCATTTAAAATCCCTTTATTTTTCATTTAAAATCATTTATTTAATTTATCCAATTAAATTATAATTTATTTAATTTAATTTTTAAAAATTAGGGATATTACAAGTTCTGTTTTATTTTGTTAGTTTGATGTAGGCCTAGTTCAAGCCACTAGTAGATTGCATTTGTCTAGTTCCTTGTTCCAATCTTTTCCCTACTTAATGAAGGACAACATCTATTCTTTTGGCATGTTCCCATTACTGCAGGTTAGGCAGAAGAGAGGCGGTAAGATGGATCGTTGTGCAATCCAAGCCTTGGGAGAGTGGTGGATGGACACTACTCATACCTTTCATCTACCATTTGGGGAGCTCATGGTTACCCCCTAAGATTTTACTATCATTACAAGGCTAGGTTTCTCTGGTGGAATGATACCATTTGATGCCACTGGGATAACCGAAGAAGAATACCATGACTTACATGGTTTCATGCCCAGATTAAATAGTGGAAAGATTAAATATTCCAACATCATTAATCATTGGACTCCAACAAGGTTGGGTGCCCTAGTAAATGACATAAATGGGAAGATACAGTGTGCTAGAGGTTTTCTTCTTATTCTTATAGATACTACATTTTTTTTGCGAATTCTAACTCAACCACTAATTCTAACTCCTTCAGGCACTTTTTGACTTGATAAAGGTTTCTTTCATACAACTCGGGTGAAGCAGGCATATTGACTTTGTATCATGGGTTTGATATGATTTTCTGGGGAAAAGATTCTCCCATTGGCCTCATTACTGTAGTGGAGATTTTTTTTTCAACTCCCCTTCTTTCTTCTCTCTCTTATACTCTTTTTTTTATCACATTTGGTCATATGAGCTCAATTTGGTTCTTCCTCTAGGTGTCAAAGAAGGAACCAATGTAACAATGATTTTCCTTGTCTCAGTTCTTAGTTTAGGAATAGGATTCCTGGAGAAGGTACCCATAGCCTGTTGAAGCTTAGAGACTACCTTCGATCACTCACCTAGGGACAGGTAAAATAGAATTAATTAGTTTCCTAATTTGTATTTATTTGATCACCTCTATGTTTTTCCCTTTTAGGTTGACATCACCTGGTGGGGAGAGTGAAATGAGCAGGACATGCCTTGGACCGGAGTAATGATAGAGGCCAATTCCTTGCTAAGAAGAAGGATGATCTTGGCAAGCCCCATCGCTTCTTGTTGGTATTTAGGGGAGCGGGTGTTTAAATGGTATCTAGGGCTGAGTTCACATGGCATTCACTTTGACATTTCCCATATCATGTTTTCAATCGATATGATTCCTGAGGCTGATTTGTTGAGATATCATATTAGAAAAAATTGTTTATCCTATTTACAATCAGTTGATTAAGTTGTGGATGCTTATTCATAGTATGTCAGAACCTATTTGTTCACTGTGAATATAGGTCTGGATGTTCTCCTAGCAGGTCCTGCCCATACTCATGGCGTTGATAAAGGAGGCCCTTCTCATCATACCAGCCCATCCCTTTAGCCGCCTCGTCGTACTCGAAAGATGAGGGCACCCAACTCTATTTCTATAGCATTTGGGATAAGGGATGCCATACATAGTCCGTCTCCTTCAATAGCACCACCTAGCACACCTTGTCCTTTTTCTTCCTCTAGGTCAACTGGAATAGTAGATGGCATTCTAGAGATTGCACCCCATTCTTTTTTCGCATGCTATCTAGCCGAGGAGCGCCCTATTATGGAAAGAATTCTACCCATAAGTGGTTTTGTGGCTCATAACCCTCCGAATGCAACTCATGTATGACTTATTGAGTTATTCCATATATTTTTTTAAACTTCCCCTTTTATGTTTTAGGTTACTTGGGAGACTTATCAAGAACTCCATCGGCTTTTCTTAGGTGTTGCTGGGTAATTAACCACCCTTTCTAGTGAACTTTAGGTATGTAATTGAAATAGAAAATTTCAAAGTTAATCATTATGAAATTTATTCATTGTGCTTACCTTTGTCCTGTATTGTAGAGGATCATTGCAACTCATAACACTATAATTGCTCATTTAGAGTTTCAATCGATTCCCTGAAACATAAAAATTTTCCATGTATAAATATAAGAATACATTTGCTGATGTGATGCTTTGTTTTCTGGTTTTATAGACCAATATCAAATCTCTAAAGGAAAAACTAGAGGTGTCACATCCCAAAGTTTAGATAGTCGAGTATTAGGCAAGAAGGACATAAATAAGTGGTCAAATAGAGGCTTGAGATAGTCAAAAACAAAATCGGTGTGTAAAGGAGGCCCGTGAAGTCGACGGGACCTAAAGGTAATTTTTTAAAAAGCCGAGGACCTAAGAGTAATTTTCTGAAAAGTTGTGTCGGTTCTTAATAGTGACCCTAACGAATGCCATAAATGTGTTCTCGGGATTAATCGGGTAGTAACGGTGGTGCACGATTTTTCCTGAAAACGCACGGTTTGTAAGTTACGGGCGATTTTCCGATAAGGACATTTTGGACATTTCCACTGGAGGGGCAATTTTGTAATGAAATATAACTTTGGGGGCAAGATTTAAAAGAACAAAAAGCCACTTTCAAGTGGCCAAATCCTAGCCATTAAATCCAAATGTGTTGGACAAATCATGGCCATTGAAAATAAACCAAATCCTAGCCATTAAATCAAAATGTGTTGGACAAATCATGGCCATTGAAAATAAACCAAATCCTAGCCATTAAATCCAAATGTGTTGGACAAATCATGGCCATTGAAAATAAACCAAATCCTAGCCATTAAATCCAAATGTGTTGGACAAATCATGGCCATTGAAAATAAACCAAATCCTAGCCATTAAATCCAAATGTGTTGGACAAATCATGGCCATTGAAAATAAATAAATTAATTAAATGGAAATTAAATTATAAATAACTAATTATGGTCATCCAAACACAAGTAAGGATAAAAAAGACACCACCATCACCACTTTTCTTCTTCTTTAAGTCGTGCTCCCCCTCCCTTCCATTTTCAAGGAGACAAGTTTCAAGTCCAATCCATTTCTCAAATGAAATTCAATAGGAAATAAGGTAAGATACCATCCTAAGTCTTATTCTTTCATTAGAATTAGATATTAGGCTATGTTTAGGAAGATTTGATATTATGTTCATGTTGGGAAAGAATTAGTAAGTTGATGATTATGGTGAAAAATGATAAACTACTTAAAGGAAATTATGAAAATGGTGATTATTAGTAAGAATAAGTAAAGGATTGTTAGAAAATCATAAGGTAGCATCATGTTCATATCTAGGGTTTGTTCTTACATATGTGACATATTAAATTCATAGGAAATCAAGGAGATTAGAGAGGAAAGGAAGTGAAATAGATAAGAAGAGCAAGGAAAAGCAAGGTTTGGTACTTTAACCATGGAACTCCTTTTGAAATTTTTCTGTTTTACAATTAGTAAAATGCTATGACTTGTATGATTTTTAATTAAATATAAAAAACTTATCTTGAGTTGAATTTTGGATATGTTGTTGTTTAATAAGTCTAGTATTTGAGAAAAATAATTTGGAACCACGTTGATTGAATTTAATTTACGGAATTCATAAACATTCAGAACTACTGCCAGGATGCAGGGCAACTGGAGCAGTCTGGTTGGGTGAACTCTTTGACCAAGATTTTGTGTCCAGTTTTATCTGAAATTTTAAAAGAAATCATTTTAACATGTAAAAATAAATTCTGTAAAAATTTTAGAGTTTTTAGCCAAGTGGATTATTTTATAAAAAAGTTTCTAAAACAAGGATCAAGTTGGGTCAAGAACCAGAATTTACTATTCATATGGTCATTTTGCTAATATTCATTTGGTCATTTTTCAAAGTAATCCAATTGATTCCTTATGCATATAAATGAGCATAATATGTTATTAAAATGACAAAATATGATATTTCACGTTGAAATAATATAAGAAACATAAGTCGATAATTGTATAATGCATATTCGATTAAGTAATGGCATGAGAATTTTGGCTCCACTGGGTATCTGGGACAGTACTGAGTACGGTAAGGGTATGATATATCATACTATATGCAGTGCTGCTTTAATATAGGACTTCGGTCCGAGTTATATAAGGTGACGACCCGAGCTATATAGGACTTCGGTCCGAGTTATATAGGGCAATCGCCCGAGTTATATAGGACTCCGGTCCGAGGGCTTCGGCCACAGATTCCACAGGGCTTGGTCCGTAATTTTTTTTAGGGCCACAGCCACAGAATATATATACAGTTGTTTCAGTTAGTTCCTTACCATACGTTAGTCTACCAAATTACCTTGTGGAGCTAATTGATAAAATGATAATAACTAAATATATGACATGTATGGATTGTTTTTACTGTGATATTATTTTTAAATACGACTCATTGATTTTAAAAGTGTATTATGCTTTTATTATTTATTTTCCGTAATTAGTTAAAGTACCCACTAAGCAATGCTTAGCGAGTTTAGTTTCTTCTAAACTCGTAGGTTATTAGCAAGGAGCCAGTAGCGAGCAGAAGAGTTCTGCGATTTGCGGGTCATCAAAAAATTTAAGTGGTGCTCTTCATTTTGTATTTTGGTATTAGAAACTGGCATGTACTTATTTGAACAATACAAAGAGATAACTTGATGTAGCATGTAAATCTAGTAATGTATAATAACTGTATGGTTTTGAATTAAGTTGGGTTGTGAATATAGAAGTGTGAATTCTTCTTGCAGGATTGTAGTTGAGGTTATAAGGGTGGATTATTGGGAGTGTACTTGAGTTGAATTGTGAAATAAAATGTTTTTCATAAATAAGAAAAAATCAGTTTTGGCGACACTTGGGACCTCCATTTTTAGGGGAGGTTATGGCAAATTTTGTTTTAAATCTGCACTTAAAATTGGCTAAGTAAAATATTAAGACACAACTACCAGGAGATAACAGTCCATCTTGGTCTATAAACGTAGGCTAAGATGGGGTGTTACAAGAGGTTGACAAAGCTATTCCTAAAGATAAAATTTTGGTACTGGAAGGGGCGATTAAAGATTTGAGAAGATGTTTGGGCAAGATAGGGGCGTGTGAGTGGGCATTTTTGCCCCCACTCCCGGTGGAATGGTTCTTGCGACTTCGGCACTGTTTAGGCTCGGGGCCTTAGAGAACACGAACCTAAGTCTGGAGAAAATAGAGTCACCACCCGGACGGGCTAGGAAAAAGAAAGGAGTGGATGACTCGATTCCTAAGGAATCCCTAACCTCCTAATGGGTTCGGAAAGTTGGGTACGTGTGGGGAAGGTGAGAAATGGCCCAGCACCCCCACAACGCCCGGTTCATTGGAACCGGCCTCCTTTATAGGTCTTAATATTATAAAATTCTTAAATATAACAATATTATCCATATTACACACAACAATTGAAATAAAGTATCATTATGCAATGTCCAAACAAAGCAAATAGTTGGACACCCATCCGAAGATGGAAACACGTCCTTACATCATCTGTGTCTAAACTAAATAGGACACCCACCAAAAGGTAGAAATATGTCCTTTACATTGGTCCAAAATATGAAAGCAATTTAAATTACATAGAAATTAATTAATGAGGTACCCACAAAGTGGAAACATACCTCTTACAACATTTGAAAATCAAAATAAATCGATAAAAGTAAATAACCATTCAACATAAATAAATCGTTCATCAAAGAAATTAAACATCAATCAAAATATATAATAAACATTCATCCATGATAAATTAAATAACTCAAGCATTGAAATTAAATAAAACAACCATCAAAGCATATAATAAACTACATAATCAAATCTAAAAATAAAGCAAGTAAAGATACAAATTAGGGTTTACTGTTTCTATTTAAAGTTCTTTAATTAACATTTAGGGTTTTGGGATTTTAGTATTATTATTATTATTTGTTTAGCCTACTGTAAAGATTATGGAAAATTAGAATGGATTAGGGTTTCATGAATCAAATTAGGGTTTAGGGGTAACATTATGAAATTAGGGTTTTAGAATCTTAAAACATTTGGTTTATAGTTCTTGGTTTACTAGATTGTGATTTTAGGTTTACTGTATTAAGTTTTAAGGTTTAAGGTTATAAGATTTTAAGATTTTAAGGATTAGGGTTTAGGAAAACTAGGGTTTACCGTATTAATTTTGAGAGAATTAGGATTTTTGGTATTTTGGAAAACATATTTGATTTTATTGAAGAAAACAGTTTAGAGCTTTATAAAATAATTATGATTTTTTAGAAACTATAAAATAGATTAGGGTTTAGGGATTTAAGAAAACATTTGGAAATTTTGGAAAATAGTTAGAGGAAAATAGTCTAGGGTATTTAAAAGTTTTTGAAAATAGGAAAAACGATTTAAGGTTTTTGGAAACAAAAGAAATGAATTAGGTTTTTTGGAGATAGAGGAAATAAATTAGGGTTCTTAAGGTTTTTGGAAACAGAAAAGTACTTTTTAGGGTTTTTGGAAATAGAAGGAACAATTTAGGGTTTTAAGGTTTAGAAGAAATGTTTTAGGGTTTTAAGGTTTTTGGAAAATAGAAGAAATAAATTAGGGTTTTGAAGGTTTTTGGAAACAGAAGAAATAAATTAGGGTTCTTAAGGTTTTTGGAAATAGAAGAAATAAATTAGATTATTGAAATGAAGATCAAGCTACTATATATTTAAAGGTCAAAGTTTTGTGTGTATATTCTTAGGAATCAAAGAAATAAAGCTACTGTAATCATAAGTAATATATGATGAAGGATCAAACCTACGTAGTTGGTTCCACCAAAAAAGTTGCTTTCTGGATGAACCAAGACAAAGACAAGGTTGCTGCCTTTGATGAATTATTGATTGCTTGGTTATTGCTAGGGTTTTCTGTAATCCAAGTTTTGATCACCTAATCAAAGCCCCACTATCCGATCTCCAAGTTCCAGTCTCCAGTTCCAGTCCAAAGTCCCCTTTCCAAATTCCTCTTTTTTCTGTCTTTTAAAGTGTTATTTATAGGAAAATTTATAAGATTCATTCTAATTGTTTAAGGAAACTAAAATTAATTAGAAAAAAAAACAAAAAACAAATAGAATTTGGTTTCGAAAAAATTTGCGTTGGAAAAACTTCGCTGGCGAAAACTGCGACGGCTGGCCAAAACTGCGAGGATTGGTGCAAAATTGCGAGAGCTGGGCGCGCTTGGCTGGGCGGGCAGCCAATTTGCCGCATGAATTTCCTGCGGCGAAATGGCCAGGAAATTCGTGCAGGAGAATTGGCCTTGGCCAATTGGATTTCATCGTCGATTTTTCCGTTGCCGATTTTTATTTTTATTTTTTATTTTTATTTTTTTATTATGATTTTTTATTATTATATTTTTTATCAACTTCACCATTTTTATTTTTATTAAAAATTATAAATAATAAATAATTAAAATAAATATTATTTAATTAAAATACCACAAAAATTATTTTGGACTATATATATATATAAAATATCGGACTGGACTTGGTAAAAAATTAAGGGTCTACAGGGCAATTAAAGATTTGAGAAGATGTTTGCGCAAGATACCCATTTCACCCTCGGAGGATAATGATGACGCTCTTGATGATGAGGATGCTAGCCAAAACATGGAAAGGGAACATGGCTTTGATGAAGTCAGCCTGGGTGATGAGGACCTTTCCGATTATCCAGTTGTTCCCCACACAAAGGAAAGAGCAGTAGCCACCTTAGGTCAAGAGGGGAGTGTTAATCATCCTAGCCAACCTACTCAGGGGATTGAATCCTTTATTGCGGGCATTCTAGCCAATTTCACTCCAGTGGATTTCGATTTTGACGCACCCATACTTAGGGTTAACTTTCCAACACTGTTGTGATCTTTCTTGACCCCTATTCTCTTTTCCAATGCAATTCCTACCAAGTCCACAGCATCCCAGGAGCCTGCCATCCTAATTAAGGCTATCTTTTTTTTTTTAAAGCCTTTATGAAACATGAAAACTATGAAAAAAGAAGATGGGAAACTGTGGTTTTCTTGAAATTGATCAGTTCTTAATTTTTTGCTTAAATAATTATTAAACATGACATTTTAAGCAGACAGTCAAACTGAAATCCTGGGATTTTTGCTCGAGTTTGTCATTTTCAATCACCTCATAATGTTGAACTTGACAATATTCTGCCTATAAGCTTCTATAAGAAATATCCTTCTTTGCTCTTTCAATCATTCCAGTTTGGCCATTCTTCCTTAATTTCCTTTGTCAACTTTCTTGAGGTTATGGCTGAAACTTCTTTGAGCCAGATATTGGGCCTCTTCTCTAGGTTAAGTAACCAACATTGGGATCAATTTCTTAGTCTCACCTTGAATCTTTAAGGTGTTTTTAGAACATTTGCATAGATTCTCCTTTTCTTTATGTTGCGGCCAATTTCTGGGATAGTAGCCATCGAGTTTTTTATTTTCCACAATTCAAGATCTGCTCTCTATTGGAGGAATTGGCAGCTTTCCTTCACTTTCCTTTTGGGTCTTCGGATCACATCATTTTTCCCACCATATTTGTTTCTCCTGTCAAGCATATGCAATTGCTCTTTAATTTGATCGGAGAGGAATCTCATCAACTAGTCAGAGGTAGTAGTATCTCATGGATTCCTATTATTTAGTACTGTTTGTCATATATTTCTCTAACCAGATCCTGGAGCAAACTATTTTGTTTATGTCTCCTAGGTTAATTCTTGCTTGTTTCACCAGTTGGGGACATTAATATTAGAATTCTGCCTATGGTGAATAAAATGGAGGAAGGTCATTCGATTAGCCCTTTAGTTTTAGTTGAAACCCTAATTGGTTTGGATGATCTTCAATCTGGCTCTTGAAGTTTTCAAAGCAGCCTGCTTCTTCTACATATTAGGCATCAGGAAAGATTACATTTATTATCACTTCCTACAGTTGTCCCATCTAGATACTTGCCACATCACCATACCTCTTGAGGAATTTCACGAGTTACTGACCTTCAGGATGATTAGATTTTAAGGTTTCAATCTAGACAAGCGAATGACATCAATTGGCAGGTACCTTGGCGGAGGATTAATCGTCATCTGAACTCATCTTCCCTATATTGCCCTAGCAGGTCTTAGGAAAGAAACTTACTATGTCCCAAGGTGCTTAGCTCATCAGTATGGCATGTAGGTTACTTATCCCAGGTTGGCTCGTGACTTTGACTTCCCATATTTACAGAAGAAATGCTGAATTGACTTCGAGCAGGGTGGTTAAAGAGGCTCGACTATTTGATCACTAACCATTGAATTCTAACTTTATGCCTTTTTATTTATTTTGCTATGATTTTTTTTATCATCATTTTTCTACAACTTATGTTTTTAGACATTTTTTAAATAAGATGGCATTACTTATTTGTGAGCTAGATATAGTAATTTATTTCATATGCAACCTAACATGATTAAACACTTGGAATAATTAGAATATTGTTGAATTTCATACATAGAAAATCTTTAACTTATCCAGATTCACATGTTCAAAGAATTCATTTCCATCCATGTCTGATAACTTGACTGCACCTTTCCTCAAAATTTCCTTAACTATATATGGACCCTCCCAATTCTGCTTAAATTTTCCACTTGGATAAAAAACGTTGGGTCTGCACTGTTTCAACATCAAGTTCCCTACTTTTAGTGTCCTTTCCTTCACCTTCTTATTAAAAGCTTGCATAATCTACCTCTAGTATAGTTAATTATGATACAATGCCTGTAATCTTCTTTCTTGCAGCTGAGCCAACTGTTCATGTCTCGCTTTTATCCATTCTACTTCTAGCAGTTCTGCTTCCACTATGATTCTTAATGACTTCACCTTCATTTCTACTGGCAAGACTGCCTCCACCCCATAGACTGGGTAATAGGTGCCATGCCTGTAGACATCTTGATTCTAGTTCTATACCCCCCACAAAGTGTATGGCAACATCTCTGCTAGTCTCGATAGGTCTTTACCATTTTAGCAAGGATGGTTTTGATAGTCTTGTTTGCTGTTTCCACCGTTACATTGGCCTGAGGTTGATACGGTGAGGATTTATGATGCTTTACATTGTACTTTTCCAAGAGAGTCTGAACTTCTCCTTAGAATTACAATCCATTATCAGACACCAAATGATGGGGCATGTTATATCTACAAAAGAGGTTCTTCTCTATAAACCAAGCCATTTGCCGTGCACCCAATTTGTTGAAGGATTCTACTTCTATCCAATTGGCGAAGTAATCTACTGCAACTACTACAAATTTATGCCCATTTGATGCAGTCAAATATATTTCACCAATGATATCGATCCCCCACACTGAAAATGGCCAAGGTGATGTCAAAACTTGCAATTCAATTGGTGGGAGATGATTGTAATTCCTATGAACTTGACATTTCTCACACCTTCTTACAAAGTCCACATAATCTTTTTCCATGGTTAGCCAATAATATCCTTGCCTTATTATCTTCTTTGTAAACATATTCTCATTCATGAGAGGCCCACATGTCCCCGTGTGACTTTCAGACATAACCTGCTCCGATTATTTCTTCCTTGAGCATCTAAGGTGAACACCATTTGGCCATCTCCCATATGATACTCCCCCAACTGTCAAATATTGCATGACCCATCTTCTTGTAGCTCTCTTATCTTCCTTATTCTATCCCTTAGGGTAGATGTGATCCTGAAGAAACCAAAGAAGAGTTTCATACCAACTTTCTTATTCAGTCCCCACTATCATAATTGTCTTATGAGAATAACAAGGCTTGGAAGAACTTAGCAACACTAAAGGCTTGGAAAAGAGATTGAATGGGTCATCCCATATTGATGCCATGGTTGCAAGTGCATCAGCCAAAAAATTCTCCTCTTCCGATTTGTGGATGAAGACACAATAGTTGAAATTCTCTATAAGACAATTCAAGTACTCTAGGTATGGCCTCAACTTTTCTTCCTTCAACTCCCACTCTCCTAGTGCTTGCTGGACCACCAATAACGAGTTCCCAATGACTTGTACTCTTTTTAGCCATAAGGAGATCAAAGTTTCTAGGCCAAACATGTAAGCCTCATATTTAGTTGTATAGTTGGTAGTCTTGAAAGCTATCCTTTTTACTAAAGGGATGAGCTCACTTCTGGGTGCTTCAAGGATGATGCCTAGGCTTACCCCCTTCTTGTTCATAGCCCTATCAAAATACATCACTCATTCTTGTATTTCTAATGCCCGTAAATCTTCATCTGGAAACTCTACACAAATGTCATCTTCTCCAGATAAAGGATTCAGTACTAAGAATTCGGTCATAGCTCTCCCCATGATAGTCTTTCTGGTTAAATGTTCAACATCAAATTCTTTCAGCAAAATGAGCCACCTTCCATATTTTCCAATCAATGATGGAACACCATGTAGATATTTGACCGGGTCCATTTTGGAAACCACTTGGACCCCGTAAGCTTGAAAATAATGCCTTAACTTCCTAGATGCCCAGACAACCACCAAGCAAGTCTTTTCAACCATGGTATACTTTACCTCATATGACAATAATTTATGACTCAAATAAAAAATTGTAAATTCTACTTCATGCTCAAAATGTTTTAAATTCCCAACACTACTAGGTTATTGATCTCAGGGATCCAATAGGTAAGACTTGTGTGAAATGGAGTCACCACCCTCAAGAATTGGGAAATGATAAGGGGCAGCATTCTCTTGATTCCATTTTTGAGGAATCCCTAACCCCATTGAAACTTGGGCTCAGAAAGTTAGGTACATAGGAAAATAACTTAGATGAGATTCCTTATTATTCACATATACCCGATTCGAAGAATGGGCCTCCTCTGTGATTCATGTATTAGTAAGGATTATTCAGAATATCAATTGAGGATCATCACATATATAAAGTAAATAACCAATAAAATTAACATATGCAGTTCATGATGAACATTACAAAAAAATTCCTCTTGGTGATCGTATAAAAAATTCCTATGAGCACCCACCGAAGTGGAAATATTCTCTTTGCATCAATTAATCTACAAAGAGAAATTAAGTCACATTACATAGCTTTTCATATCTTATACATTATTCTACAAGAAAATTACATCGTTTCTTATATACAACGCATCTAGAAAAAGAAAATCTAAATGTATGCTGGATGAATGCTTGATTTTATAGATTCAATAATAATAATAAAGCAACAAAAGACAAACATAAAAGTAAGGAAGAAAGAAAGAAAATGAGTTCTGACAGTATCAAACTCGATAATCATAGAATTATCGAATTTGAGAATAACTTGTAGGGTTAGACAGTGGAATAAAATTAGTGTATATTGTTTATGTGAAGGTATCGAATTCGATATTTCACAGATTATCAAAGTCGATAATCTCCTCGTACATGAACATCCTGCAAGATCTGTTAGTCGAATAAGATGGTTATATACATGATTAAATGAGAGTGCCAATTTTGATATTCAAGGAGTATCAAGTGCAACAATATCAATAAGGTAGGACATTAATGAAATAAGAGGCAACAAAATATATATGTGCATAGTATCATCGAGTTCAATAATTAATAGATTAAGGAGTTTGATAACACCCTGCAGAAAAGATTAGTTGAACAACAACAATATTTATACTGAGGATGGACCAGAATATCAAGTTTGATATTCATAGGAATATCAAGTTCGACAATCTACCACTTCTGGTAGAAATTACCTGTGTCTACAGATCTCACTCTTAATCTATATTTGTGTATGTGTTGGGATCAAAAATAAAAAAATAATGGCAGACACATAAGTATGGGAACACAAAAGTTGAATTAAATTGTAGAGCAATAACCTACAAAGAAAAGGTTAGTGGGGAACAATATGGTATATGTTCAAAATCAAAAGATTAGTGGGGGACAATAAGGCACATGTACTGATATTAGAATCGAAATATCAAATTTGATAATACTTTAATGTTTTTGCACAAACATCCTACATCTACAAATTTTTCATATAATATGTTTATAAATCATTTCACGATTCTAAAGTTCTAGTTTATTCATTTAGAGTTCCATAATTTTGCATATGAATGAACCATATAAATATAATGAAATGATGCAATATGGACTTGGATCATGACATTAAATGATGTAGATTCGAGGATTAACATCAGATTTGTTGGTCATACATTATTGATTTGTAGACTTAACTTAGAGTTAATAGAATTTGGTTCTTGAATGAGGGAGTTATTCATTTAGAGTTCCATGATTTTGCATATGAATGAACCATATAAATATAATGAAATGATGCAATATGGACTTGGATATGACATTAAATGATGTAGATTTGAGGATTAACATCAAAACTTGAGTAAATTACTGTCAATGGATGAAAATCACAGCCAACTTCCTGAAGTTGTAAAGTGTTCTTGACTCTTGCTTTAAGCATTTTATTTTTATTTTTTGAAGAATCTCCTTTTACAAATGAATAAAAAGTAAAAAGATGAGAAAAATGATAATGTTTTCTGATTATTCTCTCTTTTGTCTACTAAAAGTATATTGCATCTGCCTCTTTCTAAAAAAAAGTCCCTAAAAGTTCTTCTCCAAAAAAAAGTCCCCTTCAAGAGAGTTGGAAGCTCCCTTTTATAGGCATGAGGTAAGGTTTTTGTACAATGAAAATGTCGAATTCAAAAATATAATTGTCAAATTTGATAAATTTAAAAATCAATGAATTTGTTCTTTAGCTATCTGCTCGACATTCCTTAATGCTTGTTGAATACAATAATATTACTATCATATTAGGCAATATTTTTCAGGGTGGCAAATTTTAGTGTCTATAAAAAGAACAAAAATCAAGGTGGATCAAGATACAGCCTATTAGTAGATTTGGTGGCAAAAATCATTTATTCCTCAAAAGACGAAGCTGGCTCAAAAGAGGAGACTGCACAATTTATTAGCAAGGATGTTGCATCTGATATTTTGGAAGGTAGCAATCGCCAAGCTATCCCATCTTTAACGTCCAAAATTGCTAAAGATTATCTTTCCAAGAACTCTAAAAATCCAAAAAAGGAAAGCCAATAAAAAAATGTCAATAGCATTCAGTTATCCTTACAGAAGTATACATGCAACCTTATTGATGAAGTTACTTCTTCTATCCAGCAAGTACCAGTGAAAAACAAAGAGAAAGCCCATTATCAATTGGAGGCCCATAACAAAACACCAAGGGCTCTCTCAACTAACTTGAAGGCCTATCAGAGCAATATCTTCTCCCAAGTTCCTAATAGTTCCATATTGAATTAAAGAAACCACATAGCCTACAATCTCAGTGATTGCAAGACACATGCCCAGTGCATATGCATGTATTAAAACTCAATTTACAACTTAAATTTTCCCTTTTCTTTCTTTTAAAACCAACCTAGGTTGAGAATCTCAAACTTGGGCTCTAATACAAAAATAAATGGAATACCCTTATATCTTAAATACATACCATACATATACTCTCATATATGTATAATACCTATTTAATATACAAAAGTACTACACTAGTTGTATTTAAAACATTCATTTAAATATAAAAAATAGATTATAATTTTATAAGAGAAATTCTCTGAGAAAAATTTTGCTAGAGTTTTGTTTGAAATTTCATTATTTCCAAATTCAACAAACACACATCCTATAACAAGAATTTATTTCCAAAAGAAGTATTCCTCACTTTTCCTCATTATTTAATAAAATACCTTAACGTTTAAAAAGAAACAACCCATAATGTACAACATTTAAAATCTTTTCCAAAATTTGTTTAGTATACATATAATATGTTTGAGATATACAAGACTAAGGTTCTTTGTAGTAGAACTATACATGAATGCACTCCTGGTACTCTTGGTCCTCTAGCAAAACAAACATTGTAAGCTTAGTTCACACTGGACCACTCTGCTCTGCAGTCCTACACCTGCGTGATACATCTAACGCTAAGAAATTTGCTTAGTGGTACATATATAGAAAACCATAAATAATTAAATAAAAGTTACTTATTAACACATAAAGACCACCACAGTACATCACATATACTCTCAAAGATACCCATTGTTTCATAAACCACTCATACACATATACTCATACACACACGCACGTTGGGCCCAACCAGTTTCTGCACCAAACCAATTTAAGTCATCTTGACATCGAGGCAAGTGTCTCCTTAATCACCTCAAGGCCGACCCTATAGACACCGAGGCTAGTGTCAAATCATCATCCATAGGCCGCCTCTATTGACACCAAGTGCAGGTGTCACTTAACTCACCCGTAGGCCGCCTTCTATTGACACTGGAGATAAAGTGTCTATTATCGACCAAATGTTGTCTCCTCAGTTCAAAAATATTTAACATAAACGTGTCTTGCCCATAGGCACAACAAGCATTATGGCATACTGTTGGCAAACTGACTCTACATTGCCAACTACAATCTTTCATAACCATTTCCATTTTACACAGTCAAACATACCTCATATTCATATTATCATTTAACATTTGCGTCACAATAATTATGAGTCACATTTATAATGTGAGTCATTCCACGCATTATCACTTTTTTATAAGCTTTTCCATTGAGTACATCTTACTAAGCAACATTAATATCTATTTCACATACCTTATGTATAAACATTAATTCCACATTAAGTAAATGACCAATGTAATAAACATCACATAACTATGCCACCTAGCATAGGTTATGTAAATACCCACATTACAAAACAACCACAGACATTATGCCAAAAACACATGCTCATGAATTACTAACTTACCATTATTTATTCAATTTTTATCAAAATCTTATTAATACTCCAATTTCACCATTTACCACTTTATTTAAACTTCAACCTACAAATCTCAATTTCAACATTTAGCCTTAAAAACATTACTTATATGTTAATATCACATCAACATAATACACCTTCACAATTATAAAATCCCCTTTCAAAAATCGCATTTTCACATAATGTAACCGTCAATATATACTTTACCAAAACTTTTCCATATCACATTTCAAACCTTAAAGTTATTTTATTTACTTTAAACAACACTAATTCATCTAGTTACAACAATTATACCATCCTCCTTTCAAAACCCTAATTATACATGTTATAACCATAAACATCAACTTTCCCAAAATCCACTCATATCACTTTTCCACTCATAAATTCATAACATTTACATTATATAACCCTAATTCATCTTATATCATTAATTAAAATCACCCATGTTGAAAACCCTAATTATACATACTCTTTTCATAACCTTAAACTTTCTCAAACTCATCCATATCCACATTCTAGCCAAAGAATCCCACCATATATATATATATATATAACATTTAATTATTCCATTTCAATCATTATCATTATCCCTTCCAAAACCCTAATTTATACATATTCACTACATAACTCTCTTTTAACCATTTAAACTCATCTTCACTAACTAATCATCAAATCATAACTTTTCCATCATATTAACTCATTTATTAACAATTTAAACAATTAAAACACACTTTCTCTCTAGATATTCCATACATAAACTTAAAAGCTCAAAAATAAAAGCTTTAAGAGATGTACTTACTTGTTTTTCTTGTTTTCTCTTCAAAATTCCTTTAAAACCTTTAATTTCCTCAAGTAATTTGAAGTATAAAGAAGAGCGACCCACTCTCTCTCTCTCTCTACCTCACGTTGAAGAATGAAAAGGAGAAGAAGAAGAAGAATGATCTTCCCATTCTCATCTCTTAATATATATAAAATAATTAAATAATTTACACCAATCACTTTTCTTCCTTCTTTGACTTTTCTTTCTTCTCTCATTATTATTGTTGTTGTTGTTGTTACTGTTGTTGTTGTTGTTGTTATTGTTATTGTTATCAACTTTATCATCAACTTTTCCAACACCATTTTATACTCCATTTATATGTATTGTATATTATATGTATATTTATATGTCTTATATATTTTTAGTATATGTATATGTTATTTATATTTTACATATACTTTAAATAACTAAACATAGACAATGTACACTTTATGTGTATATTATGTGTACAACAAGTATATATCTTATATATATTAGATGTATAATATGCATTCAACATATACAATAGGTATGTGTTAGGTGTACACTTCGTATATATATTATATATATATATATTGTGTATACATTAAGCACATGCTCACATGTATCACTACTAACACTTTAATTAATCACCTAATACTTGTTTAATTTGACTAAAACCATGGATATTACACTAAATACATCACGGCCTCGAGATTAAAATGAAAATTATTATCGAGCAATTTAAAGAGATTATGCCTCAGGTTGTTGGTCCCCATCAGGCTAGTTTTGTCCCAGGAAGGAACATATTTGATAATATTGTAATAGATCGAGAGGTTGTTCATTCTATGAGATTGAGAGAAGGTAAAAAAGGACTCATGGAAATTAAATTTGAATTGGTAAAAGCCTAAAACAGGCTTGGCACTTCATTAGGGAAACCTTGCTAGTTTGAAAATTCCAAATTGTTTGAGCAAGGTTATTATGGATAGTATTGAATCATCTAGTTTGCATATTTGTTGGAAATGGAGAGACCTTGTAATCTTTCAAGCCTTCTCGGGGTCTGTGTCAAGGGGATCCTCTCTCCCCTTATATTTTTGTCATGTGCCTTGAGAGATTGGCTCATAAAATCCAAGATGCCATTGATAAAAAAAAAGTTGGAAATCGATTAAACTTGGCAATAAAGGCCCATTGTTATCACACCTATTTTTTGTTGATGACATTCTTCTGTTTGCCAAGGCAAATTTGGACCAGATTAATTCTATAAATAAGGTTCTGGATGATTTTTGTAATAGCTAAAGGCAATTGGTTAGCAAGAGTAAGACACAAATTTTCTTTTCCAAAAACACACCAAATTCCCTACATAGGGATCTCAGCATGGCTCTAGGGGTGAAGAGGTTAAGGATTTAGCGAGGAATCTTGGAATGCCTCTCCTTCATAAATGAATTATGACGAAAACTTATGAGCCAACTGTTTATCAAGTGAGGAAAAAGCTTAACTCGTGGAGTGCCTTGACTCTTTCTCTGGGAGGACGTATCACTCTTGCTAAACATGTTTTGGCTACCATTCCCCAATATGCCATGCAAACCGCTTCACTACCCCAAGCCATTTATACCAAAGTTGAGCAAATCTGTAGGCAATTTATTTGGGCTGGTAGTTCGGCAAGCAAAAAGATTAACCTTATTCGTTGGGACAGTGTTAGTTAGCCCAGAGAAAATGGAGGCTTGGGATTGAAGAAACTAAATTTGATGAATGAAGCTTTCTTAATGAAATTACTTTGGAATATTTTCACTAACAAGGAGAATCTTTGGGTGAAATTAGAGCTAAATATAAGATGGATGACCAAGACATTAAAAGAACCATTGACACAGCTAGGGGCTCTCACGTGTGGAGAGTACTTGGGAGAATTTGTCATAAAACATTATCTGGAGTTAACAAGGTCATTAATAATGGCATTAACACTTCCTTTTGGTTTGACAGGTGGCTGAATGATTCAAAGCTATTCTTTGATTTGGTGGTTACTCGTGTTCTTGTCAACATATTGCATTTAAAAGTTACTGATTGTGTGAAAAATGATGGTACATGGAACTGGTCGCTATTTCAAGCTTTAATTCTGCAGTCTGCCCTATTGTAGATGGTCGCCTTGCCTCCTCTAGAGCAACATCTTCCCAATCATTCAATGTACTGGAATGTTTCCCCTAATGGAGAATTTTCTGTCAAATTAGCATATGCAATGCTTGCGAAAGATAACTGGGATGCCAAGGATAACAATTGGAAGCAGATTTGGGCTTGGAAAGGTCCTCATTGTGTTAATTGTTTCTTATGGCTGGTTATGAAGGACCGCCTTCTTACAAATGCAGAACGCTACCGTCGCCATCTTTCCAATGACATTTCATGCCAGAGCTGTGGAGCTATAATGGAGGATGGTTTGCATGTGCTTCGGGATTGTCCCATATCGAAGCACTTTTGGATGGCTCTACTGTCTCCTCCCATTAAACTAATTTCTTTGTGTTGGATTTGCAGGTTTGGCACAGCAGTAATCTGGGCAATAATTTGACTACCTGCGATGGGATCCCATGGAACACATTATTTGGGTTTGGATGCTGGTGCATTTGGCAGATGCACAACGCTGTCATCTTTGAAAATACTAATCCAAGACTTTCAGCTGTTATACTGGAAATTCATAGCAAAGCCAAGGAGTTCTGCAAAGCCGATGAGTCAGCTTGTCTTTCTGCTAACGCCGTGCAACACCGAGTGGAGAAATTGATTGGATGGTCCCTACCCCCCTGGGATGGTTCAAAATCAACACTGATGGAAGTTTTAAAGCTCATTCTTGTGATGGTGGTGCTGGCGGCTTAGTGAGAGACTTTAATGGTAACTGGTGCTTAGGCTTTGCCGTCCATATTGGAGCATGTTCAGTCACTAATGTTGAATTGTGGGGAGCTTACCAAGGTCTTGCTCTTGCATAATCAGCAGGTTTTCATAGGGTCCTCCTGGAGATTGAAAATTCTAGTGTGATTCAAATGATATGCAATGAGGAAGTTGTTAACTCAGCAAACGCAGCACTTGTGCACAGAATAAAAGACTTACTGAAGCTTGATTGGGATGTGCGGATTTCTCATATTTTTAGAGAAGCTAACTTCTCGGCTGACTGGATAGCAAACTATGCACTACGTCTCCCTTGGGGTCTCCATGTTCTGTCTCATGCTCTAGAGGGCCTCATTTCCTCGCTTAGAGAGGATCTTGTGGGATCAAGCTATCCCAGACTTGTTTTAGCTTAGTTTTTCAAGGCTCTGCCTTCCCTCTTTACTAAAAAAAAATATGCATAATCAATATCTAACATCATGACAATGAGATACGTAAAATGAACAAATAACATACGCCTTTATTTCTGAATAAATCTGGACATTCTCTAATCTCCAATTATAAATGTGGACCGACAATTTGGGCAAGTAAATTTCCTTACCAGCTGAAGGTCAATGCAGGCTGCAAACAGAAATTAATGCATGTGATATTTTCATTTTTCGGAGTTGCATTTGTATAGGTTGTTTGCGTCATTATTGTAGTGGCTATAAGCAGCACAAGAAAAAGTGCTGAAAATCAACATTTAATTATAATAATTTTCTCCGCGGCAATTAAAACAACAATATTTTTCCCTGATTAGAGATGCAAATAAGAAAAAAAAAAGGAGTGGATAAGATTTTCAGGTGTTGAGATTTTAGAATCCATTTGGCATTCATGTTTGAGATGATGGTGGGAATAACACTTTCTCGATAATATTTTTCAGAGATTATTAAAATTGGTTTTTTAAGATGAATTTCACATGTTATAATCATAATAAAAATTTCAAAATAATTAAATAGCATTCCAAAAAGAAATGATGTTTCTGGGAAAAACTGTCAATAATAGATTCAGATCAAACACTTGGTAGTTTGCTAAACCAACTTTAAATTTATGCTCAAACATGATTAATTTATCAAAGCAAACATATTGGTTTCTATATTCCTGTAATTTACCTTTCAAAGAATAATTGGCTGCTCTACATTGAGAAAAGGGTATTGTATTAGCAGCAAACAACTTATTATCAAATACCACAACTTGAAACTCAATTTAATTTACCAATAAAATACAGGAGAAGAGAGAATGAACAAGTCTCTCTGGAGCTGCTTCTATGTAACAAGTTCAGTTTGTAAGCTGACAGTTACTTTCTTATAATTCAGAGATCTGGTTAATGTGTTACTTTTTATTTTCTTCCTAGAGAGAGAGAATTTCTAATCTGTCTTCTATCTCTAATCTAACCATTCATTTATTGTTGCCCATTTTCTAAAATACTAAGACCTTCAATTGTGTTGGTGTAAGGTTCTTGAAAGAAGCATCAAGCATTGAACAGCACTAGTCTTCCGCGCCATTTGAGAAAAGCATTCCCGTAAGGCCCCAAGTACTTTTGAGCTTTATCAAATATCTAATTTTACTTGTATATAACAGTGATGTTCAACTATTTTTTACATTGCTGGGCTCTTGGGGGAATGGTATTAAGGATAGATGATTTTGGTCTCTAATGAGCATTGCATTATTTGGTTTTATATGTTTTGGCTTCATTGAGTTCTATACTCTTACATTATCCCCTTGGTAGATTACCCTGTGATCATTGGGATAGGCATCTCGATGTGTTTTATAAGATTGATGTCCTTATACTTTTAGGTTTGTTGAGCGTATGGAATGTGCCATTTTCTTGGATATCCTGCAAGAGTGAATACTTCTTTGTTGGACTCTAATTGATCTACCACTTATTGGCTACCCCGCAACTCATTCAAGTAATCATTCAGGCTATCTTACCTTATTCCCAAGCTTTGAAGAAATTTGAGCCACTTATTCAGCAGGCAAGTATTCTCTCTCAAATTAAAAGGGAAAAGATGGATTCTTCTTGTTAAAGTCTTTATATTCCTCGTCAATTTTCATAGGTCAGCATGGAAAGTAATAGTAAGGGGGTATCTATTGATGGGGGTGCCACTTCCCTTCAAGGCGGGTGAAATTGATTTTGGTGAACCAGGGACAAATGGTCAGCACAGGTTTTATCAACTCATTCACCAGGTAACTTGCATGTTCCCTTATAGATGCATGGGATATTCTGTCTTCGGTTTTTACTGGATTATACGATTAATTCCCTGATTCTTCAATTAAATTTAGGAAGATGCTTTTGCATTCCAATCAATCAAGATGATATTCAAAGTAAATACACCTTAATGATCGTTTGCCAACTCTGTTTATACTTGACTAATCACTAATAAGCTGTGCACTTGCAAATTACATTTACAGCCCATACAAATTCAAAAAATTTCATTTTTTTTCTTAGCATCAAAGAGAAGAAATGGATTCCAAATTCGCTCAAACTATGTCTAGGCATGCCAATCCAGCCCAAGTCTTAAAGGACGGATTTTAGCAAAATCAGGAACTATTGAAAAACATTAAAAATGGACTAAAGGCCTATTTCAAATTTATTTTTAATAAAATTTTAACAGTAAACAATTATTACGAATTTTAAGAACTAGACAGAAGCAATGCATCAAGGAAGCTAATACCATTAGCCCTATCTTCTTTTCTCACATACTATTTGCTATTTGTCTCGCTGTACTCACTTAACGCCACTTTTCCTCTCTTTTCCCACAGCTTTTCTCCAGAACTCCTATGTGGATAATACGCTTCTGCATCTACCAAAACAATATCATTTTCTTGTCCTTTGCCTCCTGTTTTCGTTACCTGAATCGGAAGCCTCTCGTAGTGACCGTTACTCGTTCCTTCCAACTCGTCCCATCTGGCAAGTCCTCTAGTCGACACGGAATAGAGCTCGCCATTGACCTGGTGGCTGCCGTCGCAGTTAGGGGTGTGGATGAGGAATGGGATACCGTTGAGCCCAATAACTAGAGGATATGAGTGGTGTGTTATGTAGGTGCCATGGTAGGCAGCGTCGTTCTGGAGGATTAGTTCTTGAATGAGGCTGTAGTTTGGGAAATTATGTTTCAGTGTTCCGTACACAAAATTTAAGAATTGTCTGGTTTGGGTATCTGCCATTACAAGAGGAAACAGAACAGAACGGAAGTTTCAGAATGAACCACAACAGCTGCGTAGAGTGAAATGGATATGGGTTAGTTCCATTAGATGGCCCAAAAGTTTGTTTTAATTTTATATGTCCATAACATGTCCCAAACTATCGATTAATTAATTGGAACATTCGCATGACTATTTAAAAAATAATTTTTATTAAAAAAATATTATAAAAATTAAAAATGTTATAATTTTATACAAAAATTATTATAAAATTTTAAAAATATCTCATTCTTCAATTAAATAATTTTTTTTAAAAATACCTCTTCTCTCCATACAATAAATATTTTACTTTAAATTTTATTTTTTTCAAACTTAACTATTAAAAAATTATAATAAAATAATAAAAATTAATATTTTAAATTATTTTTCATCATATAAATATCACATTTTTTTATAAAAAGAAAAAATAATTTTAATTATAAAAAATAAATAACACTTAAAAAATAAAAATTAAATTAAATTAAAAATATATTAATAAAAATTATTAAATTTATTTTTAAATAAATTTTACATATTATACATATGAAAAAATAAAAAATATATATAATTTTGTTATATATATGTTATGTAGATTTGTTATAGATATATTATAAATGTATTATGAATGTTGTAGATACTGTGTGTATATTATGTTTTTATTATTTAAGTTGTATGTGTTTTATGTAAAAATTGTTAAATGCAATGTGGATATTCTGAAAATAAAAAATAAAAAAAATTAAATTAAATAAATATGTAAAATATTATGTAGATAAGTCGTAGATATATTGTAGATATGCTACACATACTGTAGATGTAGTTTATATTATTGAGTATATATTTTGTATATATTGTATATATAGCGTATATGTTATGTATATATATATATTTATTTTTTCTATATAATGAAAATGTGAAATTCAAAATTTTTTTTAAATAAAAAATCTATATAATAAAATTGTGAAAAAAACAAAAAAAAACTAAAAAAAAAAAAACTAACACCCCATTTGGAATGAATGAATTTTACAAAATTTTGTAGAATTCATTTAAATTCTAAGAATTTCTTATTTGGAATGTAATTTTTTATCCATTCTAATTCTATGTGTAACACTCTTATACCCTATATACATACAATACATACACCCAATATATGTAATATACGCATATACGATATAAGAATGCTACAACATATTTTAATAAAAATCTTACTTTTCAAATTTGTATAATCTTAAACAATTTAACGGATATAATTTAAATAATAAATAAAATATTACTTGTTAAAAATACATACAGACCCCATTACAAAATTTTTATCCAAAACATTCTTTATAGTTTACGATATATATACATCAAAATATAATATAATATACATGATGTCAAAATGTACGAAAATATAAAATATGTACATGCTGGTAGTGTATCTCTGATCTTGATGTTCAATAATTAACTCTACACTCAAGATATTAAATCTAGATCCGACTCGGTCTAGACGAACTCTCCTGCTCTACTAGATCTATCCTGCCATCTGCAAAATGAATCATAATTGTGCTAAGCCAAAAGCCTAGCAGTATAAATTTTGAAAACAATAAAGTTCAAATGCAATGCCAATATACAATGCATATGGATATCATATCTCATATCACTTTATCTTAACATATTTCTCAATTATTGTAACACCCCATCTTAGCCTACGTTTATAGACCAAGATGGACTGTTATCTCATGGTGATTGTGTCTTAATATTTTACATAGCCAATTTTAAGTACAGATTTTTAAAAAATTTTGCCATAACCTCCCCTAAAAATGGAGGTCCCAAGTATCGACAAAACTGATTTTTCTTATTTTTGAAAAACATTTTATTTCACAATTCAATACAAGCACACTCCTAATAATCCACCCTTATAACCTCAACTACAAATCCTGCAAGAAGAATTCACACTTCTATATTCACAACCCAACTCAATTCAAAACCATACAGTTATTATACATTACTAGATTTACATGCTACATAAAGTTATCTCTTTGTATTGTTCAAATAAGTACATGCCAGTTTCTAATACCAAAATACAAAATGAAGAGCACCTCCTAAGCTTGTTGATGACCGGCAGATCGCATGACTCCTCTGCTTGCTACTGGCTCCTTGCTAATAATCTACGAGTTTAGAAGAAACTAAACTCGCTAAGCATTGCTTAGTGGGTACTTTAACTAATTACGGAAAATGAATAATAAAAGCATAATGCACTTTTAAAAGCAATGAATCGTATTGAAAAATAATATCACAGTAAAAACAATCCATACATGTCATATATTCAGTTATTATCATTTTATCAGTTTGCTCCACAAGGTAATTATGAATACACCGATCTCGAAATGAGGCCTCGTATAGAATTACGCGTGGTCTTGACCTCACACGACTAATTGCCATGGTCTTGGTCTCACACGATATAACTGCGTGGTCTTGACCTCACACGACTAATTGCCATGGTCTTGGTCTCACACGATATAACTGCGTGGTCTTGACCTCACACGACTAATTGCCATGGTCTTGGTCTCACACGATATAACTGCGTGGTCTTGGTCTCACACGACTAGTTGCCATGATCTTGACCTCACACGATATAATCCCCATTCCAGACCGGTTTTACTCATTTACCGAGTAGAGCATATATAACATTTCATATATACACATTCACTTCGTATATATATACCACATATTCTCCATGTATATACAGTATACCTCACACAAATACCACATATACTCACATATGAATCATATGCATTCACATATATACCATATACACGCATATATATACCATATGAACAAAAGTTTGTAAAAATAAAATTTTTTTTATGTTAAAGTACCAAACAACAACATATCAAAAATTCAAACCAAGAGAATTTTTCTATATTTTAAAAATCATACAAGTCACAGCATTTTACTAATTGTAAAATAGAAAAATTTCAAAAGGAGCTCAATGGTTAAAGTACCAAACAACAACATATTAAAAATTCAAACCAAGAGAATTTTTCTATATTTTAAAAATCATACAAGTCACAGCATTTTACTAATTGTAAAATAGAAAAATTTCAAAAGGAGCTCAATGGTTAAAGTACCAAACCTTGCTTTTCCTTAGTCCTTATTCTATTTCACTTCCTTTCCTTTCTTGTCTCCTTGATTTCCTTATAATCTTCTTTGTCACCAAACTCTTTAAATCAAAAGCCTTAAACTTATGAAAAATCACCTCCTTCTTCCTTCTCTTATGGTTTGGACGAATTCATCATGCAAGAGGGGCTTTTATACTTTCTTTCCTTAGCTTATTTTGATCCAAATGGAAGCCATAAGTGGTGAATAGATGTTGACTTCCAATTGGTACACCTTATAGCAAAAATGGCCACTTTTAATTGGTCCATTTGCCTTCTTCCAATTGGTACACCTTATAGCAAAAATGGCTACTTTTAATTGGTCCATTTGCCTTCTTCCAATTGGTACACCTTATAACAAAAATGGCCACTTTTAATTGGTCCACTTGCCTTCTTCTAATTGGTACACCTTATAACAAAACATGGCCACTTTTAATTGGTCCATTTGCCTTCTTCTAATTGGTACACCTTATAGCAAAAATGGCCACTTTTAATTGCTCCACTTGCCTTCTTCTTTTAATAAATGCTAAATGGCTAATTATGATCCACTTTTGGGGTGGATGAATGCCTTAGGGTCATTTGTCCATCTCTTTTTCTTTTCTTCTTTTAATAAATGCTAAATGGCTACTTATGATTGGCCCACTTGCCTCCTTCTTTTATCTTATTTATTTGGCAAGCCCTTAGGCTTCCTTTTATTCATATTTTGACCCCCTCAACTTTCTTGTGCTGTAATTTTATAGTCTAGGGTGTGAAAATATTAAAATACCCTCCAACGATTAATCGATTGTAACTTTTAAACCGTGCGTTTTCGGAAAAAATTGAAACCCACGGTTATGACCCGATTAATCTCAAAAATATTCTTCCGGGGTCGGATATGGGCACTATTAAGAACTTTCGACACTTAATTTTTAATTTTACATAGTTGCCCCTAACTTTTGAGAAATTTCCACTTAGGTCCTTTTGATATCCCTTCCTGACCTTGCTGTCTTTCTTTATTAATATCTTTTTACTCACAACTCCAAATTAAGTAAATCTTATTCCCACTGAAACTAGACATTCGGGGATATATTGTATCAAAATTTCAGGTCGATCCAAGCTATATCTGATTTTTGATGGTCCTTTGAATTCAAGCCTACTATGCTGTCCTGAGGCAGCTTGCACATTGTCTACTAAATCCATCATATCTTATTCTGTACAACTCCAAATTGAGTAATTTCAAGTTATACATCTAGCTAAGACACAAATAAACAATTAAGTATTCTTTGAGACTCTCTAATTCTATCACTAACTTGGAAGAAATTTGAGCTCAATTTATAGGTCATGTTCTAAACTCCTTTATTCTAAGCCTAAATCATATCCTCTATGTCTGTTTCTTACCAATCTGGAATTCGGGATGTTACAATTATTCCATAATTCACATAAAAATAAATACAAACATGGGCTCAGAGGATCAAATACAACAACAACAACAACAACTAAGCCTTAATCCCAAACAAGTTGGGGTCGGCTGTATGGATTCTCAACAAAATAAGCTCAAAAGACACCAAAAAAGATACTCCAGCCTTAGGCCCCTTCCAAGACACAGATTTTACGTCTCCATTCAAGTCTGTCATTAATCAAATCCGCATCAAGATCTAAGGCACGTAAGTCTCTTGCTATCACCTCCTTCCACACAGTTCTAGGTCTGCCACGACCTCTAGCCCCCTCAATCAACAAATTCTCACACTTACGAACCGCAGCATTAGGAGGTCTTCTTAAAACATGCCCATACCATCTAAGTCTTCCTTCCCTCACCTTATCTCCGACGTCCGCTACTTGGACTTTTTGTCGAATATGAACATTCTTAATTTTGTCCAGTCTGGTATGTCCACACATCCATCTTAGCATCCTCATTTCTGCCACACTCATCTTATGCAAATGTTGTCCTGTTGGTGCCCAACACTCACTACCATAGAGCATCGCAGGTCTAACAACCATCCTATAGAATTTACCTTTCACTTTCAGAGGTATTTTCTTATCACATAGAACCCCAGTCGCATCCTTCCACTTCAACCACCCTACCTGTATTCTGTGAGCCACATCTTCATCTATATGGCCATCATTCTGGAACACCGAACCTAAATATTTGAAGTGCTTGGTTTTAGGAACCAAAACTCCATCCAACTTAACCTCATGTTCCTGCTTCTTCCTTAGACTGAACTCACAGTGCATATATTCCGTTTTACTCCTACTTAACTTAAAACCCTTGTCCTCGAGGGTTTTTCTCCACACTTCCAACTTACGGTTTACACCAGCACTAGTCTCATCAATTAAAATAATGTCATCAGCAAACAACATACACCAAGGAACATCATCTTGTATGCTTCTAGTTAGCTCGTCCATAACCAGAGTAAATAAATATGGACTCATGGCCGAACCTTGATGCAATCCGGTAGTAATAGGGAAAGCCTCAGTGTCTCCACCAGGTGTTTTCACACTAGTGGATGCATTCTCATACATGTCCTTGATGATGTTGATATATTTGCCGTTGACTCCTTTCCTCTTCAAAACCCACCATAACACTTCTCTTGGTACTCTATCATAGGCTTTCTCCAAGTCAATAAATACCATGTGGAGATCTTTCTTCTTCTCTTGATACAATTCTATTAGTCTTCTTAGAAGAGAAATAGCCTCCATGGTAGATCTCCCTGGCATAAACCCAAACTGATTCTCCGAAACTCTTGTAAGCTTCCTCAATCTGTGTTCAATAATCCTTTCCCATAATTTCATAGTATGGCTCATAAGTTTGATACCCCGATAATTTGTACAGCATTGAATGTCTCCCTTATTTTTATATATGGGTACCATGATACTCTTCCTCCAGGCATTCGGCATCTTACGTCCTTTCACAATAGCATTAAAGAGTTTAGTTAACCAGACAACTCCTACCTCTCCAAGGTTCTTCCAAACCTCTATAGGAATACCATCCGGGCCACAAGCTCAAAGGATCAAATATGCTATTTAAATCTCAGAATTACATTTTTGGTCCAAGTTGACGCTAAGTGTCTAGCCCCGAAGATAAATCAAGTAATTTCTCAAAAGCTAACCCTGAAAAGCATATCATATTATAGTTACACCAACCGTCTAGCCCCGAAGACAAATAATGAGGATAACCTCATAGGCATGTTTCCAAATACAGAACTCTAGAAAATTGAATAACATACTAGGCACACAATTATTTCATATTTCTATTATCAATCTCTTTCTCATTTTCTCATGATCAAGGTAGGCATATTGTCTCATTTATCTCATTTATATCAACATCATCATATAATCATAATGTATCACATTTTATAAAATCTAGCCATTACTAATGGCTTTACATAATATCTTTAATGTATACACAACAAACCATATTACCCAAACACTTTGGGTCATTTTCACATTTTGCATACTTTTCCACTTTTACTCAATTTAGCCATTATCAATGGCTTTTCACATTACATATAATGCATTTATGACATTACACAAGTCATAGCATATTGCTCATGCATAATCCATGCAATAAGTAACTTAACACATTTTCCAACCAAAATATGTTAAGTCCAAATGTTATCCAAATATAACCAATTTATTCAAAGTTTGTACTATTTCAATAATTTATGTTTATATTTTTAGGGTATTTTTATTGGTTTTTAGTTAATTTTTATTTTAAATTGTGTTTGATGATTGTTTGAAGTATTTGATTTAGGTTGAAGTGCAAAACAATGGAGTGATGGATCAAAGTTTGTGGAAAAATAAAAGACACGGCCAAGACACCACTTAGCTTGGCCATGTCAATCATTAAAGGCAAGGAAGAGGCAAGATACGGGCTGAGACAACTTGGCTTGGTCTTGTCCTGCAGAAAAATTGGGCAGAGGCAGACATTGGCAAGAGACACAGCCAAGGCCTTGGCCGTGTCCCACTTGATGAAACTAAAGAATAAAGAAAGCAAAATGAATGACAGAGGTTAATGCAAGCAGAAGACACGGCAAGTGACTTGGCCTTGTCACACATGGAAAAGAAGAAGAAATATGGGAATATATATTTGATTAAATGACTTGATTTGATAATTCCATTAGTATACCTTGTTATTGGTTGATTGCATTGGACTTAAAGTTAGTTTGATAGATTGGCCTCCTATTAATCACTTAACATTGAACAATGGATCGAGAGGTGAATCGATAGTAGTAATTAATTGGATTCATAAGTTCTAGAGTTAGAAATATAAGTTCTAAAGTTTATTTAATTGGTTGTTGTTAATTCATGAATGTGAAAACTAATGAATTAGTAATTAAAATACAAGGTCATATTAATAGATAATTTGAGAATCAAGATTTAATTCAATTGATCAACAGCCCTAGGTGTCATTCCTAGAATAGAATTAATCTTGCACAACTACTACTCATTTTTACTTTCAAATTTTAACTAAAACTCACCAATTCAACAACACACACTCAAATTCATTTATTTTGTTTAAATCAAACTATTGAAAAATAATTCCTTCCTTGTGAGACGACTTTGGGGCTATCACCGTTGCTATAATTACCTCGTATACTTGTGAGTGTCGCTTTGTAGTAGTAATTAATCGAGCGTAACAAGTACTTACCTTTAAAAGCAACAAAACAAGCTCAAACACCACTTTCAACCTGCTCTTCCAAGATATCCTTCAACTCTTGAATTGGACATAGCAAGTCCCCTCAAAGCCTAAACCATATATGATTAAAAATAATCACTTAGTAGCACACTTAAAGGCATATACATGATCTCTCAACACAAAGATAAGAACCATAAAGGAAACACAAGAAAAAGAGCTATATAGTGCAAAATCTACAAATGACACGCTCAACAACACGGTCGTGTCAATGACCGTGCCCTAAGCCCACAATATAGAAGCTTTGACACGCTTAGTGACATGGGTGTGTCAATGACTGTGTCCTTAGCTCTGCATTATAGTTGCTACGACATGTCTAGAAGTATGGGTGTGTCACTGCTCGTGCCAAAACTCTTACATCACAGTAACTGTGACATGGTCAATAATATGGGCGTGTCACTGCACGTGTCAATACTATAACATTACAGAAGTTGTGACACGCTCAGTGACATGGGCGTGTCACTACACGTGTTACCAACACAGAAATTAGAACCATCGACACACCCAATGACATGTCGTGCCACTGGGTGTGTCAGTCCAAATTTCTGATATCAACACATAATTGTCAAATCAAAAGTTATCTTTCTTTTCCATACTTTGAACAATCTTTCTTGCCCCTTTCTAACCCTATTCAAACCGAACCAAATCCATCATTTAACAATAAAATACTTGTATTTGCATTAAAATAACTACATTAAAAGCAAAATACTCAATTTAAACCATGACTTTACAACTCAAAAGTTACATAACCCAAAACTCTTTCTCTTCACCAAACTTAACTCAAACTTAACCATTTCTTCAATCCAACCTTAAAATTATTGTTAACTATTCAAAAAAACTTCATATGTCACATCCCAAAGTTTAGGTAGTCGAGTATTAGGCCAGAAGGACATAAATAAGTGGTCAAATAGAGGCTCGAGATAGTCAAAAACAAAAATCGGTGTGCAAAGGAGGCCCGTGAAGTCGACGGGACCTAAAGGTAATTTTTCAAAAGGCTAAGGACCTAAGAGTAATTTCCAAAAGTCGTACTGGATGTTCTTAATAGTGCACATAACATATTATAAAAATGGAAAGTAGAGAAAAATCGGGTCACAACTACGCGTAACGGTTTTTCTAGAAAATGCCCCGTTAAAGAGAAATGAAGACATGTAGACTAGGGGCATTTTGGTCATTTTTATTAATATTTATACATGAATTCAAAGTAGAAAATAAACATAAGAGTAAGTAGAGGACATCGAGGGGTTGAATATGAAACGATCGTCAGTAGAAATGGAACCCGGGCAAAACCCGAGCAAAGAAAGGACATAAAGGGAATTTTGTAAAAAGTTGAGGGCTTATTGGTAATTTTTTAAAATGACTTGGAAACCTAAAATGGACCTTACAAATAGAAATTAGAGGTCGAGAGGATCAAAACTATATGTAGTTTGACTCATGAAACTGTACGGTTTAAGAGATATGATCAATTAATCGCCGGAACGTAAAGTGGGCCCGGTTTCGTGTCGGGACCGTATGGGTATCACGGGACAATTTTAGGGTATCCAATGAGAAGAGGGACAAGTGGGAAGAAGTAATGGGAAAGAAAACTATAAAAAAATCTCTTGTTGGCCAATCAAAAGTAACCATTTAGCATGAGTATTAAATGAAGAAAGAGAAAGGTGGACAAGTGGTCTCAAAGGATTTATCCAACACATATGGTGATCATCATTTTCCTTATATATATATATCATAAAATGAAGAACAAACTCTCTCTTTTCCATTTGCAAATTTCGGCCACAATAAGAAAATACCAAAGGACTTCCAAGTTTTTTTCCAAGTTTGATTTTTCAAGGTAAGTTTTAAGGTTTTCAAGTATGTAGACTTTAATTTTAGTATCAATTTTAGGTATTTATATATTTATTGGGAGATTGGAGATTAGAGTCTTTATGTGGAATTGGAAAAAAATTTAAGTAAGTGATTAGATTAATTGATTAAATGGAAGAATCAAGATGTATAAAGTTTAATAAGGTTGGATTAGGGTTTCGGTTGAAAATAAATGGAGGATAACTTATTATTTTAAATTTCTAAGGTTTATATTTAAGATTGTGCTTTTGAATATCTTGAAGGAAAAACAAAGATTAAGGAAGGAGAAGAAGGAAAAGTAAAAGGGAATTAAAAGAGCAAGGTTTGGTACTTTAACCATTGAACTCCTTTTGAAATTTTTTTGTTTTACAATTAGTAAAATGTTGTGACTTGTATGATTTTTAATTAAATATAGAAAAATTATATTGAGTTGAATTTTGGATATGTTGTTGTTTAATAAGTCTAGTATTTGAGAAAAATAATTTGGAACCACATTGATTGAATTTAATTTACGGAATTTATAAAATTCAGAACTGCTGCCAAGATGCAGGGCAACTGGAGCAGTCTGGTTGGGTGAACTACTTGACCAAGATTTTGTGTCCAGTTTGATCTGAAATTTTAAAATAATGATTTTAAGATGCAAAAATAAATTATGTAAAAATTTTAGATTTTTTAGCCAAGTGGATTAATTTATACAAATTTTCTAAAACAAGGATCAAGTTGGGTCAAGAACCAGAGTTTATTGTTCATATGGAAATTTTTCATTATTAACTTGGTCAAAAACTTGGTGTGGGTGTTTTATCATTTTATTTTTAGTATTGAGTTTAATTATGATATGAAGAATAAATTAAGATGGAAAATATGTGAATACATATGATACATATGTGAGTATATGTGATATTTGTGTAAATATATATTGTATATACATGGAGAATATGTGGTATATATACGAAGTGAATGGGTATATATGAAATGTTATATATGCTCTACTCGGTAAATGGGTAAAACCGGTCTAGAATGGGGGTTTGGCATGCCATCCTACCGGCAGTACTGTCTTAACGGCTTCGGTCGGGATATTACTTACGCGCGCGCGGTTATATCGTGTGAGGTCAAGATCATGGCAACTAGTTGTATGAGACCAAGACCACGCAGTTATTCTATATCGTGTGAGACCAAGACCATGACAATTATTCGTGTGAGGTCAAGACCACGCGTAACTCTATATGAGGCCTCATTTCGAGATCGGTGTATTCATAATTACCGAGTGGAGCAGATTAACTCGTACTTATAATGGAGTTATATTACATGTTGTTTACATACAGAATGTGAATCTTAACTTAATTAGAAAATATAAATATGATGATTGCATGAAAATAGTTTAATTATGCAGTATTCTACTTTTATATGTGATATCGAGTAGACATTGTATGGCAATGGTTAAAGTACCCACTGGGCAATAAGTTGCTCAGCGAGTTATATGTCTAACTCGCAGGTAGTGTATAGAAGATCAGCATTTCTGCAGCGGCTCGCATCAGCTCGACGGTGATTAGGATAGGACTTTTGACATAAAATAGTAGTATGGCATGTACGTTATATCTATTGTAAAGGTTTGTTAACATATTAAGTATTATGGTGTATGTAACAAGAGAATAAACAGTGGTATGGTAATGAAACTTAGCAAATGATATGTAATCTTGAGAAATGATATAGAAGTGTGAACTTTTCTTGCAGGATTGTAGTTGAGGTTATAAGGGTGGATTATTGGGAGTGTGCTTGAGTTGAATTGTGAAATAAAATATTTTTTTCAAAAATAAGAAAAATCAGTTTTGTCGACACTTGGGACCCAAATTTCTAGGCGAACCTCTGGCAAAATTTCTGTAAAATCGGAACTAAAATTTGACTAAGTAAAATTGGTAGCAACATTAGGATAGTGTGGCGCCTCTACTCGGCTTACACATGTAGGCCGGGAAGGGGTGTTACATCATACATACCAATTCCAACCATTAAAACATACTACATCAAATATCCAATTCATACATATACAAACTTTCATGGAAAATCAATGAAACAAGTGAAAACTTACCAAATATGGAGGAAATCCCCAAAAATTCAACTTGAACACTTGAAATCCTTCAATTACTTGAGCTTGGAAGAAGCAAATCCTTCCTTCCCTCTAATGGAGAAAACCGGCCTTCAATGGAGAAAGAAGAAGAAGAAGAAGATTATCCACAATTATCTCTATCCAACCACTTTACTTTTAACCACATAAATTTTCACTTTAATTATCCACCAAGTATATATATTATTATTTAATTAACATCAAATATCATCTTCCACTAACTATACAATTTATATTTTTTAATTATTTAAAATAAACTTTGACTTTTAAAATATCAACTTGTATATGTTATGTATATTTACATATATATCACATATACATTTTACTTTTTTCACTTAATTTTTTTAATTATTTATTCAATTTATTAACTTATAATTTATTTATTTATTTTCTAAAAATTAAAATTTTTAAAATTTTAGAATATTACAATTCTCTTCCCCTAAAAATAACTTCGCCCTCGAAATTACCTGCTCTCAAGTCTAGAACAACTGGGGATACTGACTCCGCATCGTCTGCTCATCTTTTCATGTTGCCTCCTCAGTGGCATGATTTCTCCAAAGAACTTTCACAAATGACACCTTCTTATTCATCAACTCTTTCACTTCCTATGCCAAGATCATTAGTGGCTCTTCCTCACAAGTCAGATCCGGACTCACCTCAATCGACTCTACTGACAAAATATGACATGGGTCTAACCTGTACCTCTGAAGCATAGAGACATAGAAGACATTATGAATCTAATCCAACTCAAGTGGCAAAGCCAGTCTATAGGCCACTGGACCAACTCTCTCCAGTACCTCATATGGTCCTATGAAATGAGGACTCAACTTTCCTTTGTGGTCAAATCTCAAAATCTTCTTCCAATGAGACACCTTCAAAAATACTTTATCTCCCACACTAAACTCTGTCTCTTCTCTTCAAATCTATATATGATTTTTATCGGTCAGAGGCTGCTTTCAAAAGACCTCGAATTACTTTCACTTTCTCTTTTGTTTCCTTAATCAAATTAGGATCGACTAATTTACTTTCTCTAACCCTATCCCAATACAGAACTGTCTTGCACCTCCTGCCATATAATGCCTCATAAGGTGTGATCCCAATACTGGATTGATGACTGTTGTTATAAGCAAACTCAATCAGTGGTAAAAATTTATCCCAACTCCTAGTGAAATCAATGATACAACTCCTCAACATATCCTCTAAAATCTGTATCACTCTCTCCGACTGCCCATCTGTTTGAGGATGGAAAGCAATACTAAAATATAACCGAGAACCCAAAGCATCCTGTAAACTCCTCCAAAACCTTGAAGTAAACCGGAGATCTCTGTCTGACACCAAAGAAATTGGGAATCCATGCAACCTCACTATCTCACTGATATACAGCTCAACCAACTTCTCAAGAGAATAATCCATTTGAACTGGAAGAAAATGAGCTATCTTCATCATCCAATCAACTATCACTCAAATTGCATCATGCTTCTTCTGCGTCAAAAGTAGTCCTGTCACAAAATCCATCGTCACTCTCTCCTAGTTCCACTCTGGCACTGATAATGGCTGAAGTAACCTTGAAGAAATTTGGTGCTCAGCCTTCACTCTCTAGCAAGTGAGACATCTAGATATAAACTCTGCTATGTCCCTCTTCATACTTGACCACCAATAATGCTACTTCAAATCCTGATACATCTTGGTACTCCCTGGGTGCATAGCATAGACTGACTAATGTGCTTCCTCCAAAATCACCCTCTTCAATCCTGCATCATTAAGAATACACAACCTATCTCTGTACCACAGACTGCCATCATCTCTCACATGAAAGTCTCGACTCTCCCCCTTATGACAATCCATCGCAATCTTCTGGATTTTCTCATATAATAACTGAGCCTCCCTAACCTGATCCAACAACACTGGCCTCAACTGCACCTGTGCCATCAAAGCTCCATCATCACAAGACTCAAATTTGGCATGCAATGCTCTTAACTCAACAAGCAACAAGAGCGAATAAGTAATCAAAATTGACAAAGACTTTTGACTTAAGGCATCAGCAACAACATTTACCTTGCCAGGATGATAATCAATCAAACAGTCGTAGCCTTTAATCAACTCTAACCACTGTCTTTGCTGAAGATTCATCTCTCTCTAAACACTCAGATACTTCAAACTCTTTTGATCCGTATAAATAAAACACTTCTCTCCATACAAGTAATGTCGCCAAATCTTCAAGGAAAAAACTATGGCTGCTAGCTCCAAATCATGAGTCGAATAATTCAGCTCATGCGGCTTCAACTATCAAGAGGCATAAGCAATGACTTTACCTTCTTGCATTAGAACACAACCTAAACCACTATGTGAAGCATCATTGTAAATCACATAAGGTTTACCTTTCACAGGAAGAGTAAGGTCAGGAGCCTAAGTCAACATCTCTCTCAACTGCTCAAAACTTGCCTGACACCGATTAGTCCATACAAATCTAACTCCGTTCCGAAGTAATCTGTTGAGTGGTGTAGCTATCATAGAAAAACTATTCACAAACCGACGATAATAGCCAACCAAACCTAAGAAACTTCTAACCTTTGTCACAACCTTTAGTGGACTCCAATTCAAAATAGCCTCAACTTTACTCAGATCAACTCTAATACCCTCTGCTGAAACCACATTATCGAGAAAAATTACTTGATTGAGCCAAAACTCATATTTAGATAGCTTAGCATTCAACTGCTTCTCTCTCAAAGTATGCAATACAATCCATAAATGCCTATCATGATCCTCCTCATTACGTGAATACACCAAAATATCATCAATGAAAATCACTACAAACTGATCTAGATAGGGTCTGAACACCTTATTCATCAAATCTATAAATGCTACTGGTGCATCATCAATCCAAAGGGCATCACCAGAAAATCAAAATGCCCATAACTCATGCGAAAAGCTGTCTTAGGTGCATCCACATCTCTGACTCTCAACTGATTATACCCTCATCTCAGATCAATCTTAGAGAATATTGCTACTCCTTTCAATTGATCAAAGAGATCATCTATCTAAGGCAATGAATACTTATTCTTGATGGTCACCTTATTCAACTGTCAGTAATCAATGCACAATCTCAAAGTTCCATCCTTCTTCTTTACAAACAAAATAGGTGCTCCCTACAGGGACACACTAGGGTGGATGAACCCTTTATCCAACAACTTTTGCAATTGCACCTTTAACTCTCTCAACTTTGTAGGTGCCATACGATAAGGAGTAATAGAGATGGGAGTGGTACCAGGCAACAAATCGATATCAAACTCAACCTCTCTCTTAGGGGGTATCCCTGGTAACTCCTCAGGAAAAATATCTAGAAACTCGACAACTGTGGGTATACTGTCAACCTGGAACCCCACTACTCTGATATCTATAACATGAGCAAGATAAGCCTCACATCCCTTCTGAATCATTCTCCTCTCTAAAATAACTAAAATAAACATGGATGAAAGATGTCTTTGCTCACTAGATACTATCACATTTCTACCATCATGTGTTCTCAAGGTAACATATTTTCGCTGACAGTCTACTACAACCCCATGCCTAGATAACCAATCCATGCCTAAAATACATCATACTCCCTGAAAGGCATCTCAATCAAGTCACCGAGAAACTCCTCATCCTGAACCACAATCGGGCTATGTCGATGCACACTGCTAACCACAACATTGTGCCCTAAAAGATTTATCACCAAAATATCAAATCCTAGGGACTTAGAATATAAATTATTCACAGGCAAGATGGATGCACTGATGTATGAATGAGTCGACCCAGGGTCTATCAATGCAAGAACTGAAGTACCAAATAAAGAAAAAGTACCAGCAATAAGGACTAAAGCATCTGGTTGCCTCTGTATCACTTAGACCCACTACAATGGTCCTACCTCATCTGGTGTACCTCCGGCTATAGAATCTCCTCTCTGACCAGACCCAGATCTACCACCCCTACTGAAATATTTGCTTGAGAAGCTATATATCTGTCTGTCTATCCTCTGGTGGCTCTAGATAATCTCTAAAAAAGTGATCTAGCAGCCCATATATGTAACACAGTGCTGGTGCACCTGTCTTCAAGCAGACACCCCCATGGGCCCTACCACAATGGATAGAGGTAGGTAGAATATGGCTCTGAACTACTGAGGTTGGAGCATTAGCCACTGAAACTGTAGGTCTCTGTCTCTATCTTTGCTATTGTACTGACCTGCCAGATTGCTCCTGGCTCCTATTGAACCTCTAAAAATATCTCCCTCTGCCTCTCTTCATTGATGAAGACCCTGCCTCACTCTAGGGTCTCCTAGCTTCGGTCTCCTTAACCCTAGCAGCTGTTGCAAGACCCTGTGCTCTCTCAACACTCCTGGTAGATGTAACCAATAGGAAAATGTCTTGATAACTGGAGCCTATTATAATGCACATGATAGAGGGTCTCAGCCCCTCCTCAAACCTCTAACACAGGTCAATCTCATAAAAAATAATCCCACCAGCATACTGACTCAGCTGAGTAAACTCTATCTCATACTCCAACACTGTCATGGTATCCTGCCTCAAACTCAGGAACTCGATCTTCTTCGCATCCTTATACTCTCTCAGAGTATACTTCTACTTGAATTCCCACAGTAAATCATCATAGGTCAAGACTAGTGGATCATCCAGAGCATGTGGAACCATCTTCCACCAATCATATGCATCCCTCTATAGAAGAGATATAGCATAATCAAACTTCTCCTCTAGAGTAGCCTGTAGCTGGATGAACACTCTTTGGACCCTGTCTAGCCACTGTTATACTATAGCAAGGTCTGTAGTACCAACAAAGTCCGCAACTCCAAACTTTCTCAACTTATCATACTTTCTCGTTGGTAACTGCGGTTGTGGCTACGATGGTTGTGACTGCTGAATTGAAGCCTACCTCAATAGCTTCACCATATGCCATACCTAGCCCGGCTGAATCTCATCAGTTGCTGGTCTCTCTGGCACATGAGCAAGTGCCTCTTCAGACATCTTAGCTTAATCTCCAACTCTACCCTCCTCAGGAGCCACACTCTCTACACTACCCTCTGTAGACTGATGCGTCTAAGATGTCATAACTACCTATATTTGCAAACACAACAAAAATTTGTCACATCAAAGATCGAATACTGCCAGTGCTAATGCATGTGTTACAATTGAAAACCATATTTGAAAATCCCCATTTTCTTTCTCTTACAACCCACTTAGGTTGAGAACCTCAAACCTAGGCTCTGATACAAAAATAAATGTAACACCCTTACACCCTATATACGTATAATACATACACCCAACATATGTAATATATGCATATGCGGTACAAGAATGCCACAACCCATTTTAATAAAAACCTTACTTTTCGAATTTGTATAATCTTAAATAATTTAACGGATATAATTTAAATAACAAATAAAATATTACTTGTTACAAATACATACATACCACATTATAAAATTTTTATCAAAAATATTCTTTATAGTTTACGATATATATACGCATCAAAATATAATATAATATACATGATGTCAAAATGTACGAAAATATAAAATATGTAAATACTGGCAGTGTGTCTCTGATCTTAATGTTCAACAATCAACTCTACACTCAATATCTCAAATCTAGACCCAGCTTAGTCTAGACGAATTCTCTAGCTCTACCGGATCTACCCTGCACCTGCACAATGAATTACAATCGCGCCAAGCCAAAAGCCTAGCGGTATAAACTTTGATAACAATAAAGTTCAAATACAATGCCAATGCACAATGCATATGGATATCATATCTCATATCACTTTATCTTAACATAATTCTCAATTGTTCCAAAATTCATAATTCACATAAAAACAAACACAAGCATGGGTCCAAAGGATCTAATATGCTATTCAAATCCCAGAATTATTATTTTGGTCTAAGTTGACACAATGCATCTAGTCTCGAAGGTAAATCAAGTAATTTCTCAAAAGCTAGCCACGATGGCAGATCATATCACAGTGACGCGAAACGTCTAGCCCCAATAGCAAATTAAATAATTGCTCAAAAGCTAGCCCCGAAGGTAAATAATGAGGATAATCTCATAGGCATGCCGCTAAATATAGAACTCTGAAAATTAAATAACATACTAGGCACACAATTATTTCATATTTCCATTATCAATCGCTTTTTCATTTTCTCATGATCAAGCTAGGCACATTGCCTTATTTATCTCATTTATATCAACATCATTATATAATCATAATGTATCACATTTTATAAAATCTAGCCATTACCAATGGCTTTACATAATATCTTTAATGTATACACAACAAACTACATTACCCAAACACTTTGGGTCATTTTCACATTTTGCATACTTTTCCACTTTTACTCAATTTAGCCATTATCAATGGCTTTTCCCATTACATATAATGTATTTGTGACATTACACAAGTTATAGTATATTACTCATGCATAATCCATGCAGTAAGTAACTTAACACATTTTCCAACCAAAATGTGTTAAGTCCAAATGTTATGCAAATATAACCAATTTATTCAAAGTTTGTACTTACCTCTAAAAGCAACAAAACAAGCTTAAAAACCACTTTCAACCTTCTCTTCCAAGATATCCTTCAACTCTTGAATTGGACAAATCAAGTCTCCTCAAAGCCTAAACCAAATGTGATTATAAATAATCACTTAGTATCACACTTAAAGGCATATACATGATCTCTCAATACAAAGATAAGAAACATGAAGGAAACATAAGGAAAAGAGCTATCTAGGGCAAAATCTATAAATGACATGCTCAACAAGACGGGTGTGTCAATGACCATGTCCTTAGCCCACAACACAGAAGCTTTGACATGCTCAGTGACATAGGCGTGTCAATGACTGTGTTCTTAGCTCTGCATTACAGTAGCTACAACATGTCCAAAAGCATGGGTGTGTCACTGTCCGTGCCAAAACTCTTACATCACATTAGCTATGACACTCTCAGTGACATGGGCGTGTCACTACATGTGTCAATACTATAGCATTACAGAAGTTGTGACACGCTTAGTGACATGGGTGTGTCACTGTACGTGTCGCCAACATAAAAAAATAAAACCATTGACACACCCAATGACATGGCTGTATCATTGGGCGTGTCAGGCCAAATTCCTGATATCAACACATAATTGTCAGATCCAAAGTTATCTTTCTTTCCCATAGTTTGAATAATCTTTCTTTTCCCTTTCCAACTCTATTCAAACTCAACTAAATCCATCATTTAACTATAAAATACTTGTATATCCATCAAAATAATTCAATTAATAGCAAAATACACAATTTAAAATCATGAATTCATAACTTAAAAGTTACAGAACCCAAAACTCTTTCGCTTCACCAAACTTAACTCAAACTTAACCATTTCTTCAATCCAACCTTAAAATCATAGATAACTACTCAAAACAACTTCATACATACCAATTCCAACCAGTAAAACATACTACATCAAACATCCAATTCACACATATACAAACTTTCATGAAAATTCAAGGAAACAAGTTGAAAACTTACCAAATATGGAGGAAATCTCCAAAAATCTAACTTGAACACTTGAAATCCTTCAATTACTTGAGCTTGGAAGAAGCAAATCATTTCTTCCCTCTAATGGAGAAAACCGGCCTTCAATGGAGAAAGAAGAAGAAGAAGATTATCCACAATCATCTCTATCCAACAACTTCACTTTTAACCACATAAATTTCCACTTTAATTATCCACCAAGTATATATATATTATTATTTAATGAACATCAAATATCATCTTCCATTAACTATAAAATTACTTTTTTTTTAATTATTTAAAACAAACTTTGACTTTTAAAATATCAACTTGTATATGTTATGTATATTTACATATATATCACATATACATTTTACTTTTTTCACTTAAATTCTTTTTTTAAAATCATTTATTCAATTTATTAACTTTTAATTTATTTATTTAATTTTAAAAAATTAAAATTTTTAAAATTTTGGAATATTACACTATGAATTTAAATATATGGAATTCAATTAGTGTAAACCAAATTCTACTAAAATATGTAAAATTTGCAAATAAATTTCATAAATTAATGAATTTAATTTTTTTTACACAATTACCCTCAATAAACCTATGCCCCTTTTTTTCTACTATACTCTTCTAATTTTTCATTTTTCCACCATGCTAATTCCATAAAATTTATTATTTCTTCTATTTTTAAAATTTTAAAATTATTTTTTAACAAAATTATATCATTAATTTTAATTTTTTAAAGCCAAATATATAACATCCCTAATTTTTAAAAATTTAATAAAATAAAATAAATTTTAATTAGATAAATTAAATAAATAAATTTAAATAGAAAATGAAAGAATTTTAAGTAAAAAAATTAAATGTATATGTGACATATATATTTAAAATATACATCATATATATAGTCAACCAAAAGTTAACTCTTTTAAAAAAAAAAAGTCGAATGTTAAATGACATTTTTATAAATATATTTTAAAAATTAAAATTTATTTAACTAATTCAAAAATAATTTATTTTTGTATGGAAGAGAAAAATTATTATTTTTATTAAATAAATAAATAAATAATTAATTAATTAAAAATTATTAAAATAATATATATATGGTTAATGTTTAAGTGGAAAAAGAGAGAAATTTCATTTTGGTCTTCTTCTTCTTCTTTCTCAAAGGGTCGAAAGTCCATGGGAGTTTAAGACAAGCTTTTTGCTTCTTCCAAGCTTCCTAAATAGAAAGGATTTCAAGAATTCAAGGGTGGTTTTAGTGATTTCCTCTTGAAAAAGTAAGTTTCCAACTTGTTTCTTTGAATTCCCATGATTATATGAATATGTTGATTTTGGAATTTTGAAGTGGTATGGTTTAATTGCTTAATTGGGTATGAATGAAGTTATTTTGAGTAATTAATGATGATTTTTTTAAAGGTTGGATTGAAGAAATGGTTGAGTTTGAGTGAAGTTTGATGATGAGAGAGAATTTAGGTTATGGAGCTTTTGGGTTTATGAATTCATGTGATTTAATTGTGCAATATGGTTCTAAATGTGTTGTTTTGATGCATAAACAATGATTTTATAGTCAAATAATGGATTTGGTTAAGTTTGGATAGAGTTTGGATGAAGTAGTGTTGATTTAGGGTTTTAAAAAGGAAAATTTCAAAAAATGGTGAATTATTTGATTTTATTGTTTAAAGCATATTGTCTAATGATATTAATGATATAAATAAGCTTAGATTAATAATTGGAATGAGTTGGAATGAAAAATCTTCAATGGTGAAGGTTATGCCATTTTAGGATTTTGTACTAAGGCATGTATTTAATTAATATAATTGGTTGAAAAATGTTAAAATATGTTTTTAATGATATAAATAAACTTAAAATATCAACAATTTAAATGGGTTAACATGGATTTGCTAAGATAAAGTGAGGTAAGGCTAAAATTTGGGGTTTTGATTAGAGTGATGTTTAATTAAGGTTTAAAGTTGAAAATGCCTTAAAATGTGATACTAAATGATTGTATTTGATCACAATTGATATAGGCATTAAGGAGAGGTGATTTGCCCAATCCTAATGTCGAAGGGCATCTTGGAAGAGAAGGTTGGAGGGAGTTTTTGTAGCTTACATTTGAGAGCTTATAGAGGTAAGTACAACTTTTGATAAATTAGATATATTGGCATTAAATTGGGCTAAATACATTTTGGCTAAAAAATGTGTTAATCTACTTAATACATTGAACATTCATGAACATTGTGCTATGATATGTGATTTGTTATGTATGCATTAAATACATTGTGCAAAGCCAATGTTAATGGCTAAATTGAACAAAATGTGATTTATATGCATTATGTGAGAATGCCCCAAAAATATTTAGGTAATATATTTTTCTTGTGAAATGTGATGCATTGTGATGAATTGATGAAACATGATGAGATATGATGAATTGGCATTGATATAAATGAAAAAAAATGAAAATGCTGCAATGTAATGAAAAATAAGAAAATGAAGCTGTGAGAAAAATGTGAAAATGAGGCTATGTGCCTAGTCGAATATGAGAAAATGGGAAAAAGGTTGATTATGGAAAATATGAATTATTTGTGTGCCTAGTATGTTATTCAATTTTCAGAGTTCTGTGTTTGGTGGCATGCCTATAGATTATCCTCATTATTTGCTTTCGGGATTAGATGTTATGCGTCACTGATACATGATTTTCCTTCAGGGCTAGACGCTTGGTGTCACTATGATATGATTTGCCTTCGGGGCTAGCTTTTAAGCATTACTTTGATTTGCCTTTAGGGCTTGACACTTGGTGTCAATTTAGACCAAAACAGTAACTCTGGGATTTGAATAATGTATTAGTTTGTTTAGGCCCATGCTTGCGTATGTGTTTTATGTGAATTATAAAAAGATGAGAAACTATGTTATAAAATGGAATTAAATGCCACATTGTGACATGGCATACAATTGCATTATGCATTGACATTGTATTTAAGTTTTATTGTTATCAAAGTTTGCACTGCTAGGCTTTTAGCTTAACGCGATTGTAATTCATCGCGCGGGTAATAATGGTAATCCTGTTGAGCCGGAGAGTTCTTCTAAACTGGGTCGGGTCTAGCTTTCAGTTGATCATAGAGTTGATTTTTGGTGCATCAAGATCAGAGACACTGCCAGCATGTATATTTTATATCATATAGTACATTGTGATATTATGTACATTATGCTATGTTTTTGAAGTATATAAAGTAAATTATAAAGAATGTTTTGGATAAATTTTATAAGATGGGTTTTAAATGCGTTTTTGATAAATATATATGTATGTGTATAAATGTTATAAGAAATATGGAAAATTGAGAAGTGTTGGGGAAATGTGAGATGTATTGTATATTGGGAGTGTTTTTGGTGTACGTTGTGTTTGATTGAATTTTTGGGATTGTTCAAATTACAAATAAAACTCTGGCAAATTTTTTCCAGAGATTTTCATATAAAATGCTTATTTTGGAACATATGGTTTATAAAGAATATTTTAGTTATTTAAATATACATCTTTAAGTATTTAGGATTTTAAATTTGAAATATGAAATTTTTATTAAACCGGATTGTGATATTTTTATACTGTACGTGCATATTTTATACGGAGTGTATGTATTATACATAGGTGGGTTGTAAGAGAGAGAAAATGGGGATTTTAAATATGGTTTTTAATTGTGATACATGCATTGGCACTGGCATATTTGATCTCTGATGTGACAATTTCTACTATGTTTGTAGATATAGATAGTTACTGCATCTCGGACAAACCAGTCTGTATAGGATAGTGTAGAGAGTGTAGCTCCTGATAAGGGTAGAGTTGGAGCTAGTGTTGTATCTGCTGGAGAGGCATCTGCTTCTGTACCTATTAGACCAGCAACAGAGGAGGTTTCGCCAGGCTGGATACGACATATGGTGGAGTTGTTGAGACAAGCTCCGGTTTAGCAGTCGTAGTCGCAACCACAGCCGTAGCCTCAGTTACTGTTGCCGACACGAAAGTATGACAAGTTGAGAAAGTTTGGAGCCACAAATTTTGTTGCCACTACAGATTCGACTGTAGCAGAGCAGTGGCTGGACAGGGTCCCAAGGGTGCTCATCCAACTACAGGCTAGTACAGAGGATAAGTTTGATTATGCTAGATCTCTTCTGTAGAGGGATGCATATGAGTGGTGGAAGACAGTTCCCCATGGTACAACTTATCTACCAGTGCTGACTTATGACGATTTCCTATGAAAATTCAAGAAGACATTTACTCACAGAGAGTATAAGGATGTGAAGAAGATGGAGTTCCTGAGTTTGAGGTAGGATACGAGGTCAGTGATAGAGTATGAGGTTGAGTTTATCTGGCTGAGCCAATATGCTGGTAGCATTATTTCTGATGAGATTGATAGATACCGAAGGTTTGAGGAGGGGCTGAGACCCTCTATCATGTGTCTTGTGGCAAGCTCTTGGTACTAAGATTTTTCTCAGTTGGTTGTAGCTGCCAGGAGTGTAGAGAAGGCATAGGGTTTTATAGGAGCTACTAGAGATGAGGAGAGCATAGTTAGGAGACCCCAGGGTGAGGCAAGGTTTTTATCACTGTCAGTGAAGAGAGGCCAAAGGGGATATCCTCAGAGGTTCAGTAGGAGCCAGGGGTAGTCTGGCAGGTCAGCACATCAGCAGAGGCAGAGACCTATAGCCTCAGTGGCTAGTGCCCCGACCCTAGTGGCTCAGAGACCTGCTCCACCTACTTGTGTTCATTGTGGTAGGGCACATAGGGGTGCCTACTGGAGGACAGGTGTACCAGCAGTGTGTTACAAATATAGATCACCAGACCATTTCTTAGAGATTATCCAGAGCCACCTAAGGACAAATAGGTAGATACAATAACTTCTCGACCTAGTGTCGAAGGGGGTCGTGGTGGCAGAGGTGGTAGATCAGGGACTGGTCAGAGAGGAGGTTCTACTGTTGGGAGTAGACCAGATGATGCAGGGCCATCACAGCGGGTCTATGTGATGTAGAGGTAGCAGGATGCTTTAGCTGTCATAGCTGGTACTTTTACTTTATTTGGTACTTTAGTTCTTACATTGATAGACCCTGGGTTGACACATTCATATATCAGTGTATCCATCTTTCCTATGAGTGATTTGCATTCAGAGTTCCTAGGATTTGATGTTTTGATTACAAATCCTTTAGGGCACAGTATTGTGGTTAGCAGGGTGCACCGAGATAGTCCAGTTATTGTTCAGGATGAGGGGTTTCTAGGTGACCTGATTGAGATGACTTTTAGGGAGTATGATATGATTTTAGGCATGGATTGATTATCCTGGCATGGGGCAATGATAGACTGTCAGTGAAAATATTTTACTCTGAGAACACGTGATGGTAGAGATGTGGTGGTATCTAGTGGTAGAGACATCTTTCATCCATATTTATCTTAGTTGTATCAGCTAGGAGGATGATTCAAAAGGGATGCTAGGCATATCTTGCTCATGTTGTAGATGCCAAAGTAGTGGGGTCCCAGCTTGACAATATACCTATAGTTACTAAGTTTTTAGATATTTTCCTTGATGAGTTGCCAGGGGTACCTCCTAAGAGAGAGGTGGAGTTTGGTATTAATTTGATGCCTCGTACCACTCCCATCTCTATTACCCCTTATCAAATGGCACCTACTGAATTGAAGTAGTTGAAGGTGCAGTTGCAGTAATTACTTGATAAAGGATTTATCCGCTCTAGTGTGTCCCCATGGGGAGCGTCTGTCTTGTTTGTGAAGAAGAAGAATGGCACCTCGAGATTATGTATTGATTACCGACAGTTGAATAAAGTAACCATCAAGAATAAGTATCCGTTACCTTAGATAGATGATCTCTTTGATCAGTTGAAGGGAGCAGCAATATTCTCTAAGAATGATCTGAGATTAGGGTACCATCAGTTGAGAGTTAGAGATGTGGATGTACCCAAGATAGCTTCTTGCATGAGGTATGGGCATTATGAGTTTCTAGTGATGCCCTTTGGACTGACGAATGCACCAGCATCATTTATGGATTTGATGAACAAGGAATTTAAACCATACTTAGATTAGTTTGTTGTGGTATTCATTGATGATATTTATAGACCCTTAATTTTTGACCCAGTCTGGTCCGATATTTTTTATATCGTCCAAAATAATTTTTATGGTATTTTAATTAAATAATATTTATTTTAATATTTATTATTTATAATTTTTAATAAAACTAAAAATGGTAAAGTTAAATAAAAATAAATAAATAAAAATCGGTGACGAAAAAATCGGCGACAAAAAAATTCATCGCCGAAGGTGAATCGGCCACAGGCCAATTCGCCCGCAAGAATTTCCTGAGGGCGAAATGGCCTTGGGCCAATTTGTCACAGGAATTTCCTACAGCGAATTGGCCCCAAGCCAATTTGCTGCAGGAAATTCATGTGACGAATTGGCGCCCGCCCACAGCAGCTCGCAATCCTCGCAGTTTTTGCTAGCAGTTTTTTCGCCAATGCAATTTTCCAGTGCAGTTTTTCTGAAACCAAATTCTATTTGGTTTTGATTTCTTTTCCTAATTAGTTTTAGTTTCCTTAGACAATTAGAAGTAGGTTTATGATTTCTCTTAGACAATTAGAAGTAGGTTTATGATTTTTCCTATAAATACCACATTAAAACTCAGAATTAAATGACTTTGCACTTTGGACTTTGCACTTTGGACTTTGGATCGAGAGGAAAAAATTGGTCGATTGGATTGGAGACTCAACCATTCGATCGGCCAAAAGAAAAGCCCTAGCAAGCAAGAAACAAGAAGCAATCAAATCCATCAAAGGCAATGACACTGCCTTTGTCTTTGTTCATCCAGAAGCAAATTGTGGAGGAACCAACGAACAGAAGTTTGATTATAAATATTTGATTTGTTGTTATTTATAATATTTCTATCATTTGTTTTTGATATTAAGTCAGTAACCTAAATTAATAAACTTAGTAATATGTTTTACATTAAATCGTATATTCATCCAGTAGCCTTAGTCAATGATCAAAATTTCAAAACCCTAAAATTGTTCTTCTCTTTCTAGAAACCTTTAAAACCCTAAATTGTTTCTCTCCCGTTTCCAAAACTTCAAAAACCCTAAATTAATCTTCTGCTTCCAAAAATCATAAAAACCCTAAATTATTTCTTCTATTTCCAAAAACTTTAAAACCCTAAATTATTTTCCCCGAACTATTTTCATCTAAATCCTAACTTTTTGTCCAAAGTTTCCAAATGTCTTCTTAAATCTCCAAACCCTAATCTTCTTTATAGTTTCTAAAAATCATAATTATTTTTATAAAACTCTAAACTATTTTCTTAAATACTAAAATCAAATATGTTTTCCAAAATATCAAAGACCTTAATTTTCTCAAAACCCAATACAGTAAACCCTAGTTTTCCTAAACCCTAAATTCTTAAAGCATTAAAACTTTATGACAAGTTCATCAACACCCTAAACCCTAATTCTTAAAACCCGATCTAGTGAATATAAATCCTAAAGCCATATTCCAGTAAACCTAAAATCACAATCTAGTAAACATGAATTATAAACCTAATGTCTTAAGATTCCAAAACCCTAATTTCATGATGTTAGCCCTAAACCCTAATTTGATTAACCAAAAACCTTACTACTTTCTTAAATTTATAAAACCCTAATCCATTCCAATTTTCCAAAATCTTTACAGTAGCCTAAATAATAATAATAATAATTCTAAAATTCCAAAACCCTAAATGTTAATTAAAGAACTCTAAATTGAGACATAAACGTAAATTTGTATCTTTATTTGCTTTATTTAATTTTAGATTTGATTATGTGGTTTATTATTTGTTTTGATGGTTGATTTATTTAATTTCAAATGCTTGATTTATTTAATTTATCATGCATGGATATTTTCTTTATTATTATGATTATTATTTGTTTGTTTTAGTATTAAAATTGTAAGAGGTATGTTTCCACTTTGTGAGTACCTCATTAGTTAAGTATTATGTAATTTAAATTGCTCTTATATTTTGGACCAATATAAAGGACATGTTTCCACCTTTCGGTGGGTGTCCTATTTAGTTTAGACATGAAAGATGTAAGGACATGTTTCCATCCTTGGATGGGTGCCCATTTATTTGCTTTTTTTGGACCTTACTTTGATTTTAATATAATGATGCTTTATTTTAATTGTTGTATGTAAAATGGATATTATTATTATATTTAAGAATTTTATAATATTAAGACCTGAAAAGGAGGCCGGTTCTAATGAATTGGGCGCTGTGGGGGGGTGTTGGGCCATTTCTCACCTTCCCCACACATACCCAACTTTTTGAACCCATTAGGGGGTTGGGGATTCCTTAGGAATCAAGTCATCCACCCCTTTCTTTTTCCGGTCCATCTGGGTGGCGACTCCATTTTCTCTGGGCTTAGGCCCATGTTTTCTAAGGCCCCGAGCCTAAACAATGTCGAAGTCGCAAGAACTATTCCACCGGGAGTGGGGACAAAAATCCCCGCTCATAGTGGAGACTCCACTGGGGATAAGAGAAGTTGATTCCGTTGGTTTTTATATTATTCTATTCTTTCTTATCATGATATTATCCATTGCATCATATTAGATTGCATCGTGTGCGTGAGTTAGGACGCCCGTGTTACCCGGGTTGTGTTATGTAAGGGATACCATACTTTTACTCAAGGTATGGAGATTGAGCATGGCATAACTACTCATAGCCTTGTACCATTCTTGGTATGAGAACCTAAGCCTTTTAACCCAAAGATTAAAGCTCATGTAATTGGCCTAGTTACTTTCCTTAGGTTTCTATCCCAAATGCTTGTTGTTTGACTATGGTTAATTTATCTTGGTTTAAATCATGGCTTATTTGGTTTGTTCTTTTTCTAATATGACCTAAGTACATTGTAAGCTCAAAATAAATTATTTTTTTAAAGTCCAAAAGACCAAAGAAATTTTAAAAATTTTTTAATGGTCTTTGGATATAAAACTTTTCCAAATCAAAAATTCTTTTCTCATGACCTAAATACAAAGCCCAAAATCTATTTTTTCTAAAATCTTTTTACAATGGGCTTAGAAACAAAATTACTTTTGTCCAACCTTTTCTTACAAAGATCTTGCAAATTATTTAGGTCAATTATGAAATACTAAAAATCAAATGTGAGCCTAGTTTATACTAAGAGTTATTAATCATGGGCTTGTTTTTGGCATGAATCATTAGTTTCTTTTTCAAGTGAGAAATCTATTTATAATAAACCCCTTAATTAGTTTTAATCCAATATAGCATAAAAGCTACTTTAGTTGGTTGAATGGATTAAAACCTAATTAATGGGAATTATCATGAACTGATTTCCATTTTCTAAAATATAACTATTGGTTGAAACGTTCGAGGGAATTATTCGAAAAATAAGATACCCCATGTTGGTATTTTTTTTAACCACATGCCTAGAAAAAAGAGACTCGCCATTCGTGTGTGGATGTTATAAGGTTGGAAGGGACGTTCTACTTATCTTTGTTGATTGTTTGTACATACATGCATACATACATTTGCATCTCATATCATTGATCCTTTTTGGCTCACAGCCCTGGATTACGACAGTTCAAAAGCTTACGATAATCTGACCTACGCTAGAGACGAAGAATCTAGTAGCAACTCAATCACTTGCTCACCAAAAGCAATAGAGCCTAAACATATTCAAAGAATGGTGGACGATGCCCTCAATGCCAAGATGGAAGAAATAAAAGAGGCTTTGGCTGAGACCATGAAGAGCCAATTGGCTGCAATTTTAGGAAATCATGCCGAAGCATCTGCTAGCACTAAGAAGCCAAAGGACAAAGGGAAGGCTAAAGTTGGTGAAGTGGTTTTTGATGATAATAAGGTGATCATTGATGATGATGATGATTGGGATCAATACTTCCAAGATTCTCAAGATAAGAAGAAAGAACCGAAGATTGTTGAAAGATCAACTATGGAGAAAACTGAGACTTCTAATGTCGAAAAGATGATTGTGGATTTAGAAAAGAAATTTGAGAAGAAGCTAAAAACAGAAGAAATATCCGAAGTTGACAAATTATTTGAGCTAGATGAAGAAGTTTCATACAAGTTCAAGATGCCATCCTTTGTAAAGTTTGATGGAACCGAAAATCCTCACCTCCATGTGAAGCAGTATATCACTGCTATGTAGTCTGCCCGAGCTACTAAGGCTCAAACACTAAGGTACTTTATGCTCTCATTGGATCCTATTATCCAAAATTGATTCAATACGTTAGAAGATGGAACACAAAAGAGTTGGGATCTGCTATACAAGGTCTTCATCCAATAATACGGATACAATGTCGATATGGAAGTTACCTTAATGGAAGTTAAGTCCATTAGACAAAGGCCAAATGTGAATTTTGTGCACTATGTGAAAAGATGGAGAAATAAGGCCGTTGTGCTCAAGAAAAGGCCCGATGAATTCAATCAAATAAGGATGATTGTGAGAGGGGTATTGCCTAGTCTTCATGAAAGGATGTCTCATACACTCATCCGTGATTTCAAAGATCTCCTCCAAGCTGGTCTATAAATCGAAGAATGGGAAAGAGAGAAGAACCATTTTTCAACAAGAAGGAATGAGAAAGGAAGCTATCAGTCTGGTAACCAAAGCATGCAAAAGGCAGTCGGTGTTAATGCTACTAGCCAAGGAACAAGGAGGCAGTTTTCAAAGTTGGGGAAACCGATGTCTTGGGTTCTCAATAAGCTTCAAAGAAAGGGATTGTTACAACCCTTAAATCCTTATCCTTTGCCTAACCCTCTCCCACCTAATTTCGACACTAAAGCATTTTGTCAGTTTCATCAAATGCAAGGGCATGACACGGATAGATGTGTGAGTTTGATGCATGAGATCCAAAATTTGATTGATAGTGGAAAGCTACCCGAGCCCAACAAGTCGAACACCAAAGACAATCCATTACCAAGGTTCAATAGAGTACCACCATCGATAACCTTCATGATTGGAGGAGGTTTGCATGAAAGTTTTGTCATGTCTTCTTTCCAACACGTGGGTGGAGAAGCAACCAAAGAAGAAGAGGTATTTGATGAGATTAAACAATCTATGGTGGGTAAAGAAGTAGCAATTTGTGTTGTGAATGGGTTTTGGGACTCAAGCGATAGTGATGACAATCTTGTATCCAAAAAGGAGGAATGGACCCAGTTCGAGCCCGAAGAAGATGAAGTAATGAACACTAGATCCGATAAGCCTTATGCAAGGCCACCGCCTAAGGAGGTAGAAGTTAATAAAGGAATGGAAGTTGAAGTAGGGAATAAAGAAGCGGAAGATGATACCATACTCAAGCAATTGAAAAGAACCCAAGCAAGTGTTAGCATTTGGGATTTATTGGCTACTTCTAAAAAGCACCGAGAAACTATGGCTAAGGCCTTGGCCAGCATGCCAATTTTCACCTCCATAACACCGGAAGAGCTTATCAACTTCATAAAAATTGAGGGAGTAATGAAATGTGAAGATATTCAAGAAAAGAGCAAAGTTAATATGGGAGCGGTATCTTTCTCAGACGCAGATTTACCAGAAGAGGGGAGAGATCACATCCGCCCTCTCTTTATTAAAATAGAAATCAAAGGGAAAAGGACTCCATGTGTAATGGTTGATGATGGGTCCGCCATAAATGTTTGTCCACTTAAAATATTGCCAAAACTAGACATGTCAACAAGGGATCTAAACCCGACTGAGGTAACCATTCGGGCTTCTGACAACACTAAGAGACATGCCAAAGGAACTTTCAAAGCTGCTGTTAAAGTTGGTCCAATTGAATCTATTGTTGAATTTGTTGTTTTGGACATACCTGTTACATTTGCCTTACTCTTGGGACGACCATGGTTTCATCCTCTTGGTGGAGCTCTTTCCACGCTTCATCAAAAGATCAAGTTCCCTAACGGAGATGAGACAGTGGTCATCGAGGATGAAGATAATGAGGTTGTTAACGCTCTAATGATTGAGAGGCCTCTCAATGGTTTCTAGGTAGCTGCAATTTTTGATGATGAAGTAGTGAGCTCTAAAGTTTTGAACATGATGAAGAGCATGAACTACCTTCCCAGAGTTGGTCTTGGAAAGGGCAAGGCCAGTTTGACAAAACTTCCAGATTTTAAAACTCAAACTTCCAAGAAGGGGTTGGGATATGATGAAGCCAACAAAGTCCAGCCAAAGAAGAATGAGAAGATGAGCTTCTCGCCACTTGAATAGATCTTTGTCAAAGCTCCAGACATGGGACCACTCCAAGGAAAGACCGAGCCAATCATGTTCATGGGAAAGTTGATCTCGGGTTTTGAAATTTTTGTAGATTTAGCCGAGCTAGTAGAGCAAATGAAGAAAGAGCTCACCTTGCCAGCCAATAAAGAGTCCAATCTGGAAGGGAAGAAGGAATATGTCTTGAAAGCTAAGAAGACTCCAGAGGAGATTGCTGCCCTGGTTGAAGAGAAGTTTGAAGATATTCTGCCTTATGATTTTGAGAACAATGATTTTGATTTTGATTTTAATTTGTCTACTTTGTATGAGGATGATGATGTTTTCTTTTCCAAAATGAATGAAATAAAGTCTGATTTTGCTTACTTGGGTGATGTTTCTCCTAATGGTTGCATACATTCAAATAGCAGTTACATGAGCATCTTTAATATTAATTCTGTTGATATACAATCATTAAATTTGGGAACAACCAAAAATCCTAAAAGCATTATCATAGCATCCGACCTTACTCCTGATGAGAGAGAGAGATTTGGAAAAATATTCAAACCATATGAAGAAGTATTTGCTTGGTTAAAGAAGAGGTCACTAAACAAATACAAGTAAGTTTCTTGAAGTGATAGAATATCCAGATTGGCTAGCCAACATAGTACCTGTGCCAAAGAAAGATGGAAGAATAAGGGTCTGTGTGGACTATAGAGATTTAAATAAGGCTTCCCCTAAAGATGATTTTCCTTTACCCCATATAGATGTTCTCATTGACAGTGCAACCTCTAGCGTGCTACACTCGTTTGTAGATGGATTTTTTTTAATACAACCAAGTGTTAATGGCCCAAGAGGATAAAGCCAAAACTACTTTCATTACTACATGGGGTATATTTTGTTATAGGGTGATGCCGTTTGGCTTAAAGAATGCTGGAGCTACATACCAACGGATGGCCACCACACTATTTCATGACATGATGCACAAAGAAGCTGAAGTATATATTGATGATATGATGGTGAAATTGGATATAGGGGAACAACACTTCCAAAACTTAGAATTATTCTTCGATAGAGCATTGAAATATAAGCTAAGAATAAACCCAAAGAAGTGTGTGTTCGGGGTTACCTTAGGCAAATTGTTGGGACATATGATTGTTCCAAATGGCATTGAGATTGATCCTGACAAAGTCAAAGCAATTAGGGATATGCCAGCCCCTAAGACGGAGAGAGAAGTTCGGGGATTCATTGGTAAATTACAATACATTTGCAGGTTTATAGCAAAGCTCACAACAATCTGTGAGCCTATCTTCAAATTGCTTAAAAAGAATCATCAGTCCTATGAAATGAAGAGTGTCAAAAGGCCTTTGAGCGAATAAAGGAGTATCTACTAAATCCACCTATTTTAAAATCGCCTAAACTCGGTAAACCCTTGTTACTATACTTAGCAGTAGAAGAAGAGTCAATAGGAGCCATGCTAGACCAAGCAGATGAGCCAGGGATTGAGCATACAGTTTACTATTTGAGTAGAAAGCTTCTACCTTATGAAATTAAGTATAGTATCATTGAAAAGACCTGTATAGCTATGGTTTGGTCTTCTAAGAAGTTGCGGCATTACTTTCAATCTTATAGTGTGCAAGCAATTTCCAGGTTGGATTCAATGAATTACTTAAGGGAGACACCCTCTTTGATTAGGAAGTATGGTCGATGGTTGATAATATTGGAAGAATTTGAGATTGAGTATGTAACCAGAAAAACAATTGAAGGTAGAGCAGTTGCAGAATTCCTGGCCCAACAACCATTACCGGATAGTGAAGAGGTAGTCTTGGAATTTTCGGATGAACATTTAGAGTCCATTAAAGTACAAGGATGGAAAATGTATTTTGATGGAGCAGTAAACAAGAAAAGAGCAGGTTTGGGAGTCATACTAGAATCGTCCGAAGGGGAACTTATCCCTTTAGCCAAAAAGTTGAAATTCAGGGCAACCAATAATATGGTGGAGTACGAAGCATGTAACTTTGGTTTGGAAACCCTAATGATTATGAAGGTGGATAAGGTGGAATTTTTGGTGGTTCATTGCTAGTAGTATCCCAAGTAAATGGAGAGTGGGAGTTGAAAGAAGAGAAATTAAAACCATACCACCATTACTTGACCACGATGAAGAAGAACTTTAAGGAGTGTAGGTTTATACACCTAGCAAGAGAAGAAAACCAGATGGATAATGCCCTAGCCACATTGGCTTCGGTATGGAAAAATCCTGTCAACTAATTCCTCAAGCCTCTGATTTTGACCAGTTCATCAACTCCTTGCTATGAATATGAGACAATCATGGAAACTAATACAGACCATGATGCGTGGTATGATACTATAAGACAATTTTTAGAGGAAAGGGAATACCCGTTGGGGCAACAAAGAAAGAAAGAAGAGCCATAAGGCAGTGGTCTTTGCAATACATCACCTTTCATGGAGAGTTATATCAAAGATGGCCTGACGGGGTGCATTTGAGATGCTTGAGAAAGCCTAAGTGGAGCATATCATGTTAGAAATACATGCGGGAAGTTACGGTCTGCACATGAGTGGTTTGGCCCTAGTTAAGAAGATAATTTGACAAGGTTACTACCAGTTGACCATGGAGAGAGATTGTATTGAGTTCATAAAGAAGTGCCAACAATGTCAGATGTACGGTAATTTGAATCACATGCCTTCTGAAGAATTGCATTCCATGTCTTTACCCTGGCCCTTTGCCACTTGGGGTATTGACATTATAGGAGAGATACATCCGACAGCCTCAAATGGTCACCGTTTTATTGTAGTAGTTTTAGATTGTTTTTCGAAATGGGTTGAAGCCGAATCCTTTAACAAAATGGGGGCAAGCCAAATGGCTAGATTTATTGAAAAGAATCTCATCTATAGGTATGGGGTCCCGCACAGTGTGATATCAAACAATGGGGTACAGTTTCAAGGAGCAGTTAAGGATTTATTCTTAAAGTACCAAATCCATCATTATCGATCCTCTCCTTATAGACCAAAGGCTAATGGTGCGGTAGAAGCAACAAATAAGACAATTAAGCAGATCCTATCCAAGATGACCAAGACATATAGGGACTGATCATAGATGCTTCCTTTTGCTTTGTGGGGATATAGAACAAGTGGCGAACACCGACTGGAATGATACCATTCTCCTTGGTTTACGGGATGGAAGTAGTATTGCCAATTGAAATTGAGGTCAAGTCGTTATGAGTGGTCTTGGAAGCTGAATTGCCTGAAGCGAAATGGGTAGTGAGTAGATATACATAGTTAGCTTTACTAGAGGAGAGGAGGTTAAAAGCACTGTATCATCATCAACTGTATCAAAGGAAGATAGCTCGGGCCTACAATAGAAGGGTCAAGATCAGAAAACTCAGAGTCGGGGATTTTGTGTTGAAATAATGTAAGCCTAATATATCTGATCGAAGAGGGAAGTTTTGGCCTAGCTGGAAAGGGCTATATGTTGTGAAACAAGTCATGAATAAAGCTGCAGTGAAGTTATCAGACATGGACGGGAACGAGTTTAGTGAACTAGTGAACATTGACAAGTTGAAGAGGTTTTATGTATAAAAAAAAGAAGAAAAAAAAGAAAAAAGAAAAGAGCTCGCTAGGTTGAAAACCCAAAAAGGGAAACCTAAGCAAAAGTTAGAGCAGTCCGCTAGTTCCGAAAACACAAAAGGGCAGGCTAGGTAACAATTCGGGCTAAATGAGAGAAAATAATCAATTAGAAAACCTGAAAGGGCTAGTTGGCAATAGGAGTGATCTTGCGTATGCTGGCTTTATGTTTGGTTGTTCCCCAATTTAATAAAACATAATTAATATTAAAATTGTTCTATGTGCATTGTTATAAGTATTTGACCAGATATGGATGAAATGAATAAACACAATAGCAAAAGGTGATGACAAATTATAAAAGGAAGCATCTTTTATTACTTTTATTATTATTTTTTCATCCTAACAATACACTTTCTAAATTGACAAATGTAAAATCTATGGCAGAGGATAAGTGTAACGTGCAGGTCAGCTTTGCTTCAGCCGATCTAAGTAGGCTTCAGTCAAGCAAGGCATGTCTAAATCGGGAGTGAATTCAGAATCACAAGTCTTAGTTCCATACTGACAGCTAAGACAGAGAGGATCATAGCAAGTACCTCGACGAAGAGAAGCAAGAGGAACATACATCAAGTATGTCCGTATGGTGATACGAGAAATCTTCCACCAAGGTACCAACCAACGGATGTTGACTTCAGTGCGTGACTGGATCCAGTCAACCCAGTCAGCATATGAAGAAGCAAGATGGAGTAGTTTCCTAGCAAAAAGATGTCATGGTAGATATTTGGTAAAATCCATGGATGGAGTATCAAGCAAGCAGAGACACTCCTGAAGCAAAATCTATGAGGGAAAATTAAATAAAAAAAAGAGTCTACTAAGTTGAAAACCCGCAAGGGCAGCTTAGGAAAAAATTAGGATAGGTCACTAGTTCTGAAAACCTGCATGAGCAGACTAGGCAAAAATTAGAGTAATAAAAAAATAATAATAAAAAAGAGGTCCGTTAAGTTGAAAACCAGCAAAGGCGGCTTAGGCAAAAATTAGGACAGCTCGCTAGTTCTGAAAACTAGCATGGGCGGACTAGGCAAAAATTAGAGCAATATAAAAAAAAGAAACATAGAAGAAGAAGAAAGAGAAAACCTAAATTAAAAACCCAAAAGGGCTGTTTAGGTAATTACTTGAAGCAACAATGGACTCCTGGTCAGTCTCTTGGACAATCCTGATTTAAGTTGGTCTAATCCAACTAAAGTCTCGGCTAAGATCACGAGTATCGGCAACAAGCCTCCTTCTATTTGGTCCATGATATCCAATACTCGTGGATCAATATCCCCATCATAAGAAACAAGCAAGAATTGGTTAAGCAAGCATAGTCAAAGCATACGTCCCCATGCCTTAGAGGAGCCAAATGAGAAAGACGAAAGTCAATTAAGGGAGCAAACAAAATTTTCTCACCTCTCATTAACTGTAGAACTTTGGGTTTTGAAAGTTGAAAAAACATCTGCATCTTTTGTTGAGTCTCGGAAATCATTATAGGTAATGCCATTTGTTGATTGCTTGGATATCCAAGGATGGCCTCAAATTCTTCAATCAAGGGACATATTTCAAAGCCATTAATTTTAAATGTCCTAGAATTCACATTCCAAAAAGAAGCCATGGCATGTAAAAAAGAATGGTCCAATTTAACATTTTGAAAACACTTTAAAGTATCAATCTTTGACCAAGATATTTGTTTCCAATGAATGGCATTCATATTTTTAAATAGAACTTTTATTTTCTTCAAATGGAGTTCGGTCATTGTTGATGGAAGGCGGAAGGAAAATTAGAATTGTTAAAAGGAGTTTTTTGGCTTCTGTATGAAATTATGGCTTGAAAAGTGATTTATATTGGAGGATTGTGCTATTCCAAAATTGATAAGGAAAGCGTGAGACCTAGATGCACGAGGAAAGGGAATTGGCGATGAAAGTTCTTTAATTGCCATGTTGCATTTGGTTTTAGTTAATTGGTGTAATTGTGAATGTGAAAAGAAAAATTGTAGTGCAATAATGATAAAAAAATAAAAAAGAAAAAAAATTTGCAGTAAAGATAAAAATTATATATTTTCATTAGTATTTTTTTTATACAATATTTCCTCAATTGATACAATATTCATACATCACTAAGAAGGAGGTGGTAGATCATCAAATAAATCTCTGAAAAAATCATCGCCTATTGGAGGAGGAGGCAAATCACCCCTCCCGAGTCCGCCCGAAGCAGGAGCACTAGAATCTCTATTACCTTGGAGTTTCGATCTGTAACGGTCCTCATTAGAAGAAAACAAAAGGATCTCATGGTCATCAGCTTGAGGGCCTCTAGATGAAGAAGCACCAGGATCTCTCATCCCCTGAAACTGAAAGTCTCAAAAATTTTGCTCTGACTGATGGTACAAATTTTCAAAATGGAAAACCTATTGACGACTAGCGACCAGCTCTTCTTGAAGTTTCTTGTTTTGTTCTTCAAGCATCCGCTGTGAGCTAGAAAGGAAAAGAGTAAGAGCATACATAATCATGCATACATATAGTATAAATTATCATGGAACAAGAAAATCTACCAAGTAATTCATGTTAACGCCCTGTGGATGAGATGGCATATCCGATGGACTAGGATGAGCAAATGAAGGAGCGGTAAAAGAAGGTCCAGCCTGATCAAATGAGCCAGCAACCTGCAACAAACATTAAAAAAAGTCAAAATAAGTTAAGAAAGAAGCGATTGCAATCAAAAAATGGTAAAAGTTTACCTAAGAAGTGCTAGCCCTGAGATGTGGAACAAACTCTCCTCCTTCTCCATGATGTTCCTCTTCATCTCTATTTCGGGAATTTCCTATACACCAACAAGAGATACATCAAAGTTCAAAAGTCCTATTTTAATAAACTGGGTATAAGATGCACCCGGTGGATAGAGAAAGGTTTCAACATCATAACCGTGCCGGGCCAACCACCATGCATTCTCCGGCATTAATGTGATATTCAAGGTATACTTTAGGCAATGCATCGCGATCCTCCTCTGCTCAAGACAAAGAAACCACTCATATACCCTCTCTCTGAGAAACTAGCCACTAGACACAGGGCCGGCAATGACTCGGCGGGTATGTTGAAAAGGCAGTGCGGCATTCACGGAGGAAGTCTAGTTTGTCCGCTCTTCTATGTTCCACCAGAACAAATTCACCTACAAAATGAAATAAGGTAAGTGAACTTTTATATAAATTTTAAAGTATACTAATGCTATTTTTCCTGGTTCCATGTTAAGCAGCTCAAGACAAACCATTGGGTATGCACATGGTGAGAGCCGAGAACTTCTACACGATCTGACAACCAAAAATTTAATCTCGGATACCTGACTCTCTCTCAAAAAATACCAGGCGCCCTCACAAGATTGTGCTCATATGCCCATGCCTACAACAATAATAAAAATCAAATTCATACAAGAAAAGAATGGAATTGACATTGGTGGAAGAAGAGTACCTCGACAACCACCATAAAGCCAACAAAAGACTTCTTATTTCTGCAAATTTCATCAAGACCATGGTAAAGATAGGCAAGACCGGCTTCACCCTAGTCTTAAAGCTGTACCATTCTCATATCAGTAAGGGCCTTCAACATCAACAAATAGATGGAGGATTCGGTGCTGCCTAAAATGGTCAACCCGAGCAAATACAGTAAAAATCCTCGAGCATACTGTTTGGCTGTGTCTCTGTGAACCCATCCTTCATAGTTCATCCAATAACTATGAATTTGCTCAATTTTTATCTTGAAATGCCCTTTAAATGATGGTTCCATACCAATTAATTGTTGGATTTCTTTAAATGTTAGAATATCATTGGTAAGAGGGACCGGAAGGCCATAATACCAGATACCCGTTATAGCTGTATAATCGACCGGGCCAATGGTCATTTCTCCTATAGGTAGGTGAAAAGTATGGGTCGTGTCCATCCACCATTCTGACAAAGCTTAAACTACACTCCTGTCTATCGGATACTCCTCAGATGGTAATTGCAAGATGAAGCTTTAAAAACCGCAATCTCGGATAATCTGCCTTACCCGAGAAGGCGCTACATCATACCATTGTCGGGCTTTGTAGACACACCCTCCGCCCCCGATAATGCAATGATCATGCTAATATGGAGCCAGGTTAACACGAGATAAGTATATCATTATATCAATACCACCGATTTTAGGCTAAATTTATTTATATTCTATTTTTAGTCTATCTATTTACTTAAATTCTTAAATATATTCATCTAATTAATTTATTTTTCTTAAAAAAGCAACAACAACAACAACAACAAAAATAAAACAGAAAACAGAAAATATATAAAGAATATATACAAAAAAAAAAGAAACAGAAAAGGAAAACGAATATATGAAAATAATAATAAAAACATAAAAAAAACACAAACTGCAAAAAATAATTTGCTGTTAAAATAAATAATTACCTTGCTCTTTTGATTTGAATTACGATGAAGCGACATTTCGGCTAGTAGATTTATATTTTCATCTTCATGTCACCGAATAAACTCTAATAACTCAGCATTAGATCGAGTTCCTAATCTTGAAGCATGCATTTTTTCCAAAACTCTATGCTGAACTCTCTAAAATAAAAAATGTAAATGAAGAAATAATACGAGATGAAGTGAAGAAATGAGCTGCTTGCAACGTTTATATAGAGGAATGGCAAAGAAAAAAAGACAAAAATGGAAAAGAAAAAAAACAGTATTCTTGTGAAAAAAAAGAGAAAAAGTAAATTTTACTATTTATAAATAGTAATTTACTATTTATAAATAGTGATTTACTATTTACAAATAGTAAATAAATAGTGATGAATAGTGCATAAACAATGACTACACAGTAAATAAATAGGAAACTCAATTATTCAATTTAATCATTCAAATACTTGTGTGTATATAAATATTTTTGCATTTTAAAAATATTTTTACACGCAGGGGGCAAGGAGAAAATATGTTTATGGTAAAAATTAGTTAATTTTTTGCAAATTCCTTTAGTATACTACTAACTACAATTATTTTTTTTACAGACAATTAAATCTCTCTTAGCTTCGGTCCAGAACCTAAATTTCCTATTAAGTCCAGAACTTAGCTTAGGTCCAGAACCTAAATTTTCTCTTAAGTCCAGAACTTAGCTCGGGTCCTAAAACCAAATTACCCTTAAGTCCAGAACTTAGCTTAGGTCCAGAACCTAAAATCCCTCTTAAGTCCAGAACTTAGCTCGGGTCCAGAACCCAAAATACCCTTAAGTCTAGAACTTAGCTCGGGTCCAAAACCCAAATTACCCTTAAGTCCAAAACTTAGCTCGGGTCGATAACCCAAATTACCCTTAGGTCTAGAACCTAAAATCTCTCTTAAGTACAGAACTTAGCTATGGTCCAAAACTCAAATTATCCTTAAGTCCAGAACTTAGCTCGGATCCATAACCCAAATTACCCTTAGGTCCAGAACTTAAAATTACCCTTGAGTCCAGAACTCGAATCGGGTCCAGAACCCAAAACTTAACCATCCAAGAAAAATTAAGTCTTATTGCTTTTCGCTCTCTTTTGTTGTAGTCTCAGATCGTTCAAGCAGGTGGCAAATTGTAGACCCTTAATTTTTGACCCAGTCTGGTCCAATATTTTTATATAGTCCAAAATAATTTTTGTGGTATTTTAATTAAATAATATTTATTTTAATATTTAATATTTATAATTTTTAATAAAAATAAAAATGGTAAAGTTAAATAAATAAAAATAAATAAATAAATATATAAGTAAAAATCGGAGACGAAAAAATTCATTGCCGAAGGTGAATCGGCCACAGGCCAATTCGCCCGTAGGAATTTCCTATGGGCGAATCGGCCATAGGCCATTTTGCTGCAGGAATTTCCTGCGGCGAATTGGCCCCGCCCACAGCAGCTCGCAATCTTCGCAATTTTTGCCAGCGCAGTTTTTTCAAAACAAAATGCTATTTGGTTTTGGTTTCTTTTCCTAATTAGTTTTAGTTTCCTTAGACCATTAGAAGTAGGTTTATGATTTTTCCTATAAATACCACATTAAAACACAGAATTAAATGACTTTGCACTTTAGACTTATGAATTTGGACTTTGGATCGAGAGGAAAAAATTGTTCGATTGGATTGGAGACTCAACCATTCGGTCGGCCAAAAGAAAAGCCCTAGCAAGTAAGAAAAAAGAAGCAATCAAATCCATCAAAGGCAGTGACACTGCCTTTGTCTTTTTTCATCCAGAAGCAAATTGTGGAGAAACCAACGAACGGAGGTTTGATTATAAATCTTTGATTTGATGTTATTTATAATGTTTCTATCGTTTGTTTTTGATATTAAGTCAGTAACCTAAATTATTAAACTTAGTAATATGTTTTACATTAAATCATACATTCATCCAGTAGCCTTAGTCAGTGATCAAAATTTCAAAACCCTAAAACTGTTCTTCTCTTTTCAGAAACCTTTAAAACCCTAAATTGTTTCTCTCCCGTTTCCAAAACTTCAAAAACCCTAAATTACTCTTATGCGTCCAAAAATCTTAAAAATCCTAAATTATTTCTTCTATTTCCAAAAACTTTAAAACCCTAATTTTTTTCCCCGAACTATTTTCATCTAAATCCTAACTTTTTGTCCAAAGTTTCCAAATGTCTTCTTAAATCTCCAAACCCTAATCTTCTTTATAGTTTCTAAAAATCATAATTATTTTTATAAAACTCTAAACTATTTTCTTAAATCATAAAATCAAATATGTTTTCCAAAATATCAAAAACCCTAATTTTCTCAAATCCCAATACAGTAAACCCTAGTTTTCCTAAATCCTAAATTCTTAAAGCATCAAAACTTTATGACAAGTTCATCAACACCCTAAACCCTAATTCTTAAAACCCAATCTAGTGAATCTAAACCCTGAAGCCATATTCCAATAAACCTAAAATCATAATCCGGCAAACATGAATTATAAACCTAATGTCTTAAGATTTCAAAACTCTAATTTCATATTGTTAGCCCTAAACCCTAATTTGATTAAACAAAAACCTTATTACTTTCTTAAATTTATAAAACCCTAATCCATTCCAATTTTCTAAAATCTTTACAGTAGCCTAAATAATAATAATAATATTTCTAAAATTCCAAAACCCTAAATGTTAATTAAAGAACTCTAAATTGAGACATAAACCTAAATTTGTATCTTTATTTGCTTTATTTAATTTTAGATTTGATTATGTAGTTTATTCTATATTTTTATGGTTGATTTATTTAATTTCAAATGCTTGATTTATTAATTTATCATGAATGGATATTTTCTTTATTATTATGATTATTATTTGTTTATTTTAGTATTAAAATTGTAAGAGGTATGTTTCCACTTTGTGGGTACCTCATTAGTTAAGTATTACGTAATTTAAATTGCTCTTATATTTTGGACCAATGTAAAGGACATGTTTTCACCTTTTGGTGGGTGTCCTATTTAGTTTAGCCATGAACGATGTAAGGACATGTTTCCATCCTCGGATGGGTGTCCATTTATTTGCTTTGTTTGGACCTTGCTTTGGTTTTAATATAATGATGATTTATTTTAATTGTTGCATGTAATATAGATATTATTATTATATTTAAAAATTTTTTAATATTAAGACCTGAAAAGGAGGCTGGTTCCAATGAACCAGGCATTGTGGGGGTGCTAGGCCATTTCTCACCTTCCCCACACGTACCCAACTTTTCGAACCCATTAGGTGGTTGGGGATTCCTTAGGAATCGAGTCATCCACCCCTTTCTTTTTCCCGATCCATCCGGGTGGCGACTCCATTTTCTTCAGGCTTAGGCCCGTGTTCTCTAAGGCCCTGAGCCTAAACAGTGCCGAAGTCGCAAGAACCATTCCACCGGGAGTGGGGGAAAAAATCCCCGCTCACAATTTTCTAGTGTATTTACTTAATGAGGAAGATCATGACAGGCATCTGCGGATTGTATTGGAGACTTTGAGAGAGGAGCAGTTATATGCCAAGTTATCTAAGTGTGAGTTTTGGCTAGATTAGGTGACTTTTCTTGGTCATGTGGTATCAGCAGAGGGTATTAAAGTTGATCCGAGTAAAATCGATACTATTTTGAATTGTAGTCCACCAAAGACAGTGACAGAGGTTAGAAGTTTTCTAGGATTGGCAAGCTATTATTATCGATTTGTGAAGGGTTTTTTTATGATAGCTACACCACTCACCAGATTACTTTGAAAAGGGTTTAGATATGTGTGGATAGATCAGTGTCAAGTGAATTTTGAGCAATTGAGGGAGATGTTAACTCAGGCTCCTGTCCTTACTCTGTCTGTGGAAGGTAAACCTTATATGATATACAGTGATGCTTCACATAGTAGTTTGGGCTGTGTTCTGATGCAGGAGGGTAGAGTCATTGCTTATGCCTCTCGACAATTGAAGCTACATGAGTTGAATTACCCGACTCATGATTTGGTGCTAGCAGCCATAGTTTTTGCATTGAAGATTTGATGACATTACTTGTGTGGGGAGAAAAGTTTCATTTATACTAATCACAAGAGTTTGAAGTACTTGGGTGTTCAGAGAGAGTTGAATTTAAGACAGAGACTATGGTTAGAGTTAATTAAAGATTATGACTGCTTGATTGATTATCTTCCTAGCAAGGCAAATTTCATTACGAATGCCTTGAGTTGGAAGTCTATGGCAGGTTTGATTGCTTATTCGCTCTCGTTGCTTGTTGAGTTGAGAGCATTGCATGCCATATTTGAGTCTTGCAATGATGGTCTTTGATATCTCAGTTGCAGTTGAGGCCAATTTTATTAGATCATATTAAGGAGGCCCGGTTGGCAGATGAGAAAATCCAGAAAATTGGGATGGATTGCAAAAAAGGGGAGAGTCGAGACTTTTATGTGAGAAATAATGGCAGTTTGTAGTGCAGAGATAGATTGTGTATTCCTAATGATGCATAATTGAAGAGGAAGATTCTAGAGGAAGTACATCAGTCACTCTATACTATGCACCCTGGTAGTACCAAGATGTATCAAGATTCGAAGTAGCATTATTGGTGGTCAGGTATGAAGAGGGACATAGCATAATTTGTATCCAGATGTCTCACTTTCCAGAGAGTGAACACTGGGCACCAAGTTCCTTTAGGGTTGCTTCAGCCATTATCAGTGCATGAGTGAAATTAAGAACGAGTGACAATGGATTTTATGACTGGACTGTCTTTGACCCAGAAGAAGTATGATGCAATCTGGGTGATTGTGGATCTGATGATGAAGACAACTCATTTTCTTCTAGTTCGAATGGATTATTCACTTGAGAGGTTGGCTGAGCTGTATATCAGTGAGATAGTGAGGTTGCATGGAGTCCCAGTTTCTTTGGTGTCAGACCGAGATCCCTAGTTTACATCGAGATTTTAGAGGAGTTTATAGGATGCATTGGGTTCTCGGTTGTATTTTAGTACTACTTTGCATTCTTAGGCAGATGAACAATCAGAGAGAGTGATACAGATTCTAGAGGATATGTTGAGGAGCTGTATCATTGATTTCACTAGGAGTTAGGACATATTCTTACCACTGATTGAGTTTGCTTATAACAACAGTCATCAGTCCAGCATTGGGATGGCACCTTATGAGGCCTTCAATGATAGGAAATGCAAGACACCTTTGTGTTAGGATGAGGTTGGAGAAGGTAAACTTGTTGATCCCAATTTGAATAAGGAAACAAAATAGAAAGTGAAGTTGATTCGGGATCATCCGAAAGCGGCTTCAAACCGACAGAAATCCTATACCGATTTGAAGAGGAAAGACATAGAGTTCAGTGTGGGAGATAAAGTATTTCTGAAGGTGTCACCGTGGAAGAAGATTTGGAGATTTGGTTATAAAGGAAAGTTGAGTCATCGTTTCATAGGACCATATGAGGTACTGGAGAGAGTTGGTCCAATGGCTTATAGATTGGCTCTGCCGCCTGAGTTAGACAGGTTACACAATATTTTCCATGTCTCTATGCTTTGAAGATACAGGTCAGACCCACTCATATCTTGTCAGTGGAGTCCATTGAGGTGAGTCCGGATCTGACTTAAGAAGAACCAGTGGCGATCTTGGCACGAGAGGTGAAAGAGTTAAGGAACACTAAGGTACCACTTGTGAAAGTTCTTTGGAGGAATCATTCCACTGAGGAGGCGACATGGAAAAGTGAACAAATGTTGCGGAGTCAGTATCCTTGTTGTTTCAGAGTTGATGTCAGGTAATTTCGAGGACGAAATTCTCTTTAGGGGGAGAGAATTATAACATCCCTAATTTTTAAAAATTCAATAAAATAAGTTGAAATTAAATTAGATAAATTAAATAAATGATTTAAATGAAAAATGTGTGAGCAGAGATTTTCGCCCCCACTCCCGGTGGAATGGTTCTTGAGACTTCGGCACTGTTTAGGCTAGGGGCCTTAGAGAACACGGACCTAAGTCCGGAGAAAATGGAGTCACCACTTGGACGGGCCTGGAAAAAAGAAAGGGGTGGATGACTCGATTCCTAAGGAATCCCGAACCCCCTAATGGGTTCGGAAAGTTGGGTACGCATAGGGAAGGTGAGAAATGGCCCAGTACCCCCACAACGCCCGGTTCATTGGAACCGACCTCCTTTACATGTCTTAATATTATAAAATTCTTAAGTATAACAATATTATCCATATTACACGCAACAATTGAAAAAAAGCATCATTATATTAAAATCAAAGCAATATCCAAGCAAAACAAATAAATGGATACCCATCCGAGGATGGAAACATGTCCTTACATCATCCATGTCTAAAATAATAGGACACCCACCAAAAAAGTAGAAACATGTCCTTTACATTGGTCTAAAATATAAAAGCAATTTAAATTACATAGAACTTAATTAATGAGGTACCCACAAAGTGGAAACATAACTCTTACACTTTTAATACTAAAGAAAATAATAACAATAAAGAAAACATCCATCCATGATAAATTAAATAAATCAAGCATCGAAATTAAATAAATCAACCACCAAAGCATATAATAGACTACATAATCAAATCTAAAAATAAAGCAAGTAAAGATACCAATTAGGGTTTACTGTTTCCATTTAAAGTACTTTAATTGATATTTGGGGCTTTGGAATCTTAGTATTATTATTGTTATTTGTTTGACCTGCTGTAAGTTTTAAGAGAATTAAAATGGATTAGGGTTTCATGAATCAAATTAGGGTTTAAGGGTAACATTATGAAATTAGGATTTTAGAATATTAAAACATTAGTTTTATAGCTCTTGGTTACTGGATTGTTGTTTTGGATTTACTGTATTGAGTTTGAATGTTTAGGTTTATAAGGTTTTAAGGTTTTAGGGATTAGGGTTTAGGAAAACTAGGGTTTACATATTAATTTTGAGGGGATTAGGGTTTAGGAAAACTTAAGGTTTAGATTTACTAGTTTGGGGGTTTACTATTTTGGTTTTGGAGTTGAAGAAAATAGTTTAATTTTATAAAGTAATTGTGATTTTTAGAAACTGTAAAGTAAGTTAGGGTTTGGAGATTTAACAAAACATTTGGAAATTTTGGAAAATAATGAGAAGAAAACAGTTTAGGGTTTTTAAAAGCTTTTGGAAATAAGAAAAAGGATTTAAGGTTTTTGGAAACAAAAGAGTATTTTTTTTAGGGTTTTTAAGGTATTTGGAAACATAAGAAATTATTTAAGGTTTTTGGAATGAAGATCAAGTCATTACATCTTCAAAGATTAAAGTTTTGTATGTATATTATTATGAATCAAAGAAACAAAGCTATGAGTAGTTTATGATTAAGGATCAAACTTGCATAGTTAGTTCCACCAAAATTAACTTCTGGATGAACAAAGACAAAGGAAAGATTGCTGTCTTTGATGGCTTGATTGCTTGCTTGCTTATTCTCCTCTAAAAAGTCCGATTGTTTTACTGCCAAGTCTGATCAATTTTTAAAGTTCGATCCCCCTTCTTCTTTCTTTTTAGTGTTATTTATAGGCAAATTTATATGATTAATCCTATTTGTTTAAGGAAACTAAGATTAACTAGGAAAAGAAACCAAAACCAAATAGAGTTTGGTTTCGAAAAAAATTGCGTTGGAAAAATCTCGCTGGTAAAAACTGCGATGGGCTGTGAGGATGGGTGCGCTGGCGAGCTGCCAGGCAATTTCGCCCGCAAGTTCCAAGGCCATTTCGCCCGCAGGTTCCTATGGGCGAAATGACCTTGGCCAATTATTTTCGGTGACGAATTTTTTCGTCGCTAATTTTTATTATTATTTATTTATTTATTTATTATTATTACTTTTTATTATTTTTAATTTTTTAAAAATTATAAAAAATAAATACTAAAATAAATATTATTTAATTAAAATAACACAAAAATTATTTTGGACTATATAAAATATATTGGACCGGACTAGGTCAAAAATTAAGGGTCTGCAGTTTGCCCTCTGCTTGAACGATCTGAGACTTTAGTAAAAGAGAGTGAAAAGAAATAAGACTTAATTTTTTTTAGATGGTTGAGGTTTTGGGTTCTGGAGCCGGTTCGAGTTTTGCACTCAAGGATAATTTTAGGTTCTGCACCTAAGGGTAATTTTGGGTTTGGACCCAAACTAAGATTTGGATACTCGATCCTAAAGTGGACTTGGATACTCGATCCTAAAATGGATTTGGATACTTGATCCTAAACTGGATTTGGACATTCGATCCTAAACTGGATTTGGATACTCGATCTTAAACTGGATTCGGATACCCGATCCTAACTTGATTTTTATACTCAACCCTAAACTGGATTTGGATACTCGATCCTAACTAAATTTGGATACTTGATCCTAACTGAATTTGGATACTCGATCCTAACTTGATCTGGATACTCGATCCTGAACTAAATTTGGATACTCGATCCTAACTTGATTTGGATTCTCGATCCTGAACTGGATTTGGATACTCGATCCTAAACTGGATTTGGATACTCTATCCTAACTGGATTTGGATACTTGATCCTAAACTGGATTTGGATACTCGATCCTAACTTGATTTGGATAGTCAATCCTGAATTGGATTTAGATACTCGATCCTAACTTGATTTGGATACTCGATCCTGAACTGGATTTGGATACTCGATCCTAAAATAGATTTGGATACTCGATCCTAACTGAATTTGGATACTCGATCCTAAAATAGATTGGGATACTCGATCCTAACTTGATTTGGATACTCGATCCTAAACTGGATTTGGATACTCAATCCTAACTTGATTTGGATACCCGATCCTGAACTGGATTTGGATACTCGATCCTAACTTGATTTGAATACTCGATCCTAACTGAATTTGGATACTCGATCCTAACTGAATTTGGATACTCGATCCTAAAATAGATTTGGATACTTGATCGTAACTTGATTTGGATACTCGATCCTAAATTGGATTTGGATACTCGATCCTAACAGAATTTGGATACTCGATCCTAAACTAGAATTGGATACTCGATCCTAAACTGGATTTAATTTGGGTACTTGGACCCGTGACTCGATACTTGGGCCCGAGATTGAATTTGATTTAACTAACCTTTTACTAGTTGAAGATTCTGGCTTAACTTGTTGTTCCATTCTTTTGTTCTTCCTTTTGCAAAAGTTCAGCTATTTTTAGTTGGCCCTCATATCTTCTCCTTGCCCCCTGCGTGGTGAAATATTTACAAGTGAGTTTGAAAATGTTTGGTATATAAATTCAAAAAATTGGAAAGGAGAAACTTTGCTCCCTGTGTAGGCTCAAACCAAAGATTTTTTCCATTCAAGCTTTGATTGATGTTTTTGTTGTCTAGTTCTTCGCACAAGTACGTATTTCTTCTCTTTACAAGATTACTGGAACTTTCTCAAGCAATGGGCTTTCCATGCCCCCTTGATTTGATATCTTCTTTTGATTGTTTACTTCATAGGGTGTTTGTTGTTCACTTTAATAAAGAATAGACAATACAAGATAAAAAAGCATGATGTGATATACTCATGTATGCATGATATGCATGAATAATACTTACAGCGGTTTCATTGACTCACAGACTGAGGTGATCAATAGAAGTATTCTCATTGACTCCTTTTTGACGCTCATTCAAGTCTTGCACTGGAATGACAGAAAGCTTTGTATTTATGGCTTTTATCTTCAAGATGTTGAGAACTTGAGTGGTGGAGACCCCAAGCAGCAAAGATACATTCATTTTAAATCATGATTCAGCATGTCAATTGGTAGCTTCTTCATGACCTTGCCAGTAATCATTTCCTTTGCCCGATGTATCCTTTGCAGATTCAATGATTCGACATACTTCACTTAACTTGAAGGCTTTGTAAAATTTTTTTTTCGAAATCAAATGTTGTCTTTGCCAAATTAATGTCAATGTACCTCAAGACTTGATTTTTCAAATTAACATATCTATAACATGACAACCCTAGTTACCATACTAAGCTCAGAAAGCATTTCTATTTAAACAAAAACTGTTGCACTTCAGATAGGCACATACACATTACTTGGCCAAAGGTCTCATTGAGTTTAAATATTGTCTATCTCATATGCATGCTTATTCAAACTATCTCCACTAATAGACTCTACCTACTAAGAGAGATCAACAAGTCTTTGATAGGCTTGATATGGGGTCTATAAGGGACCTGGGTTAAATGAAGGCCATTTGTAAGTTGGAGCCAATGTGACACAATGGATAAACCTTCACACTATAAATTTCTTGTTTGAACTTTAGGCAGCTGGGAGCAATCTTGCTAGACTCGAAATTCCTTCTATCTTCTTGGCATTGATCTGGATCTTAATTGGGACAATCTTTGTTTCTTTGCATAACGTTTGGTACCTAAATTAGTTTCTTTTATTTTTCTCCCTTTTCTCCCTTTTTATTTTTCTTACTCTTTCCTTTCTTTGAGCATTTTATCATTTTTTTCCTTCTTCCTTGTAGGACTGTCAAGTATAGAACTTACAAGAACTGGATGGTCTTCCTCCTTTTTTCTCCATTTTTGATTGAATCTTTGGTTGGGTTGGACCAATTCAAGTCAAAATGTCCTTATGAACCAAATGGAAGCCTTTTGCTGCTTTAGGTAAAAGAGAACTCAGTTGGTTTCTGAATCACCTTTTTAGGTTTTATCTTTTTTTTTCTTTATTTCTTTTGTCCTTTTTCTTTATTTTTCTTTTCTTTCTCTTCTTTTTTTTTCTTTTTGGCTCTAGCTCTAAAAGAGTTGTCTTGTTTGTACCAACTTGGGTTTCCAATAATGGATGAGTGGAGTGACATAAATCTTCTTTAACAGAGATAAATCATTTGTTACTCTGATGTTGTCTTGATATATTAGAGATATTAGGAAAACTTCAACTATCCTTATGGTCTTGAGAACTTCAATTACCCTTATGGTCTTGATAACACCAACTATTTTTACAGTCTTGGCTATGCATTCTATTCCTTGATCTTCTTGCCTCTTCACCTTAGTGATCATAAGACTTGTCAAAAGTATCACAACAACTCAGGGTAGGTTATTGGGGTTTGTAAGCCAATGAAAAGAAAGCTAAAATTTTATGAAGGCTCAAAGGGACAACTAGGGATTGATATTTAATAGGGTGGATACAAGTTGTTGGCTAACCAAACAATGCCTAGATCATTTCGCTCTTAAATAAGTAGAGTTCAATTTCGCCTTGAAAGTTTGCCTAAGCATGTTCAAAGACTGACTAGGACCTAGACAAAGGTAATTATGCAAGAGCTCTCTCTAAGTAAGCATACACAACTCAATGCTATAGAGTAATTCCCTCACCTAGTAAAGTCATTCAAGTCATGATGCATAAATATATTAATTCATGAATTATCAAGCTAGATTCCTCATCGGTTGAGCACCAAAATGAACAAAGACCAATAAAAATTTTGATGAATGTGATTTATTCAAACAAATTTAAATTTGAAAAACACGATACTTCCAATTAAATTTTAAAGAAAGTAAAATTGAAAAGCAACATTCAAGCTAAGGAAAGTTTGTTGAGTTTAAGCTTCTTTTCCTTTCACATCTTCAACATTCCCATCCCATCCTGAAAAGAGGATAAAACAAATTCTTCTTCCAATCCTTTTCCCACCATGAAGGTTGCTGGTGGTGGCACTCTTCCAAATTTAGGCAAAGGGTTGTTCTTGGTATTGGTCTTATTCGGCTCGGGTAGCTTACCACTATCAATCAAATCTTGGATCTCATGTCTTAGACGAGCACATTTATATATTTCATGCCCTTGCATTTGATAAAATTGACAGAAGGCCTCGGCATTGAAGTTTGGTGGCAGTGGATTATGTAGCGGTCAAGGAGCTAACGGTTGTAACAACCCTTTCTTTTGCAGCTTGCTAAAAACCCAAGATAGAGGTTTCCCTAATTCTGAGAATTGTCTTTTATTTCCTTGACCAGTCTCATTAACATCAACTTCTTTTTGCGTGCTTTAATTGCTAGGCTGATAATTCTCTTTCTCATTCCTTCTTGCCGAAAAGTGATTCTTCTCTCTTTCCGACTCTTTAATTTGTAGACCAGCTTGGAGAAGATCTTTGAAATTCCTTATAAGGGTGTGAGACATCCTTTCATGGAGGTTAGGTAGGTCGCCTCTCACGATCATCCTTATTTGATCAAATTCATCAGGCCTTTTCTTGAGCAAAGCAACCTTATTTCTCCATCTTTTCACATAGTCCATAAAATTCTCATTTGGCCTTTGTCTAATGGACTCAACTTCCATTAAGGTAACTTCCAGCTCAACATTATACCATATTGCTGAATGAAAGCCTTTTATAACATGTCCCAATCTTTTTGAGTACTTTCCTCTAAGGTGTTGAACCAATTTTGGACAATAGAATCCAATGAGAGCATAAAGTACCTTAGAGTTTGAGCCTTAGTAGCTCGGACAGACTGCATAGCAGTGATATACTGTTTCACATGGAGGTGAGGATTTTCGGTTCCATCGAACTTCTCAAAAGATGGCATCTTGAACTTATAAGGGACCTCCTCATCTTATTCAAATAATTTGTCAACTTCGGACATTTATTCGGTTTTCAACTTCTTCTCAAATTTCTTTTCTAAATTAGCAATCATCTTCTCAACATCAGATGTCTCGGTCTTTTCAATAGTTGCCTTTTCAACAACCTTCGACTTTTTTTGTCTTAAAGATCTTGGTAGTATTGAGTCCAATCATCATCATCAATGATCCCCTTATCATAATCAAAAGCTACTTCACCAACTTTAACCTTCCCTTTGTCATTTGGCTTCTTGGAGCTAGCATACACTTCTAAAATTGCAGCCAATTGGTTCTTCATGGTCTCGGCCATGGCCTCTTTTATTTCTTCCATCTTAGCATTAAGGGCATCATCCACCATTCTTTGAATTTGTTTGGGCTCCATTGCTTTTGGTGAGCAAGTGATTGAGTCATTGCTATATTCTTTGTCTCCGGTGTAGGTCGAATTGTCATAAGCTTTTGAACTATCGTAATCTAGGGCGGTGAGCCAGAGAGGATCAATGATATGAGATGAAAATGTATGCATGTATGCATGTATACACAAACAATCAACAAAGATAAGTAGAACGTCCCTTCCAACCTTATAACATCCACACACGAATAGCGAGTCTCTTTGCCTAGGTATATGGTTAACAAAATACCAACATGGGGTATCTTGTTTTCGAATAATTCCCTCGGACGTTTCAACCAATAGTTATATTTTCAAAAATGGAAATCAGTTCATGATAATTCCCATTAATTAGGTTTTAATCCATTTAACCAACTAAAGTAGCTTTTATGCTATATTGGATTAAAACTAAATTAAAAGGTTTATTATAAAAAGATTTTTCACTTGAAATAGTAACCAATGATTCATGCCAAAACAAGCCCATGGTTAATTATTCTTAGTATAAACTAGGCTCACAATTGTTTTTTAGTATTTCATAATTGACCTAAATAATTTGCAGGCTCTTTGTAAGAAAAGGTTGGATGAAAATAATTTTATTTCTAATCCCATTGTAAAAATATTTTAGAAAAAATGGATTTTGGGCTTAGTATTTGGGTTATGAGAAAAGTCTTATGTCCAAAGACCATCTTGAAAAGTTTTGAAAATAGCTTTGGTCTTTTGGACTTTAAAGAAAATTTTATTTTGCGCTTACAATATACTTAGGTCATATTAGAAAAAGAGCAAACCAAATAAGCCATGATTTAAGCCAAGACAAATTAACCATAGTCAAACAACATGCATTTAGGGTAAAACCTAAGGAAAGTAACTAGGCCAATTACATGAGCTTTAGTCTTTGGGTTAAAAGGCTTAGGTTCCCATAGCAACTATATACCAAATGGTATGAGGTTATGAGTGGTTATACCATGCTCGATCTCCATACCTTGAGTGAAAGTATGGTATCCCTTACATAACACATCACGGGTAATACGGGCGTCCTAACTCACGCACACGATGCAATCTAATATGATGCAATGGCTAATATCATTATAAGAAAGAATAGAATAATATAAAGACCAACGGAATTAAATTCTCTTATCCCCAGTGGAGTCGCCACTGTGAGTGGGGATTTTTGCCCCCACTCCCGGGGGAATTGTTCTTGCGACTTCGGCACTGTTTAGGCTCGGGGCCTTAGAGAACACGGACCTAAGTCCAGAGAAAATGGAGTTGCCACCCGGACAGGCCGAGAAAAAGAAAGGGGTGGATGACTCGATTCCTAAGGAATCCCCAACCCCCTAATGGGTTCAAAAAGTTGGGTACGTGTGGGAAAGGTGAGAAATGGCCCAGCACCCCCACAATGCCCGGTTCATTGGAACCGGCCTCCTTTACATGTCTTAATATTATAAAATTCTTAAGTATAACAATATTATCCATATTACACGCAACAATTGAAATAAAGCATCATTACATTAAAATCAAAGCAATGTCCAAGCAAAACAAATAAATAGACACCCATCCGAGGATGGAAACATGTCCTTACATCATCCATGTCTAAACTAATAGGACACCCAACAAAAAGGTAGAAACATGTCCTTTACATTGGTCTAAAATATAAAAGCAATTTAAATTACATAGAACTTAATTAATGAGGTACCCACAAAGTGGAAACATAACTCTTACACTTTTAATACTAAAGCAAATAAAAACAATAAAGAAAAAATCCATCCATAATAAATTAAATAAATCAAGCATTGAAATTAAATAAATCAACCACCAAAGCATATAATAGACTACATAATCAAATCTAAAAATAAAGCAAGTAAAGATACAAATTAGGGTTTACTGTTTCCATTTAAAGTACTTTAATTGATACTTGGGGTTTTGGAATCTTAGTATTATTATTGCTATTTTTTTGACCTACTGTAAGTTTTAAGAGAATTAAAATGGATTAGGGTTTCATGAATCAAATTAGGGTTTAAGGGTAACATTATGAAATTAGGGTTTTAGAATATTAAAATATTAGGTTTATAGCTCTACGTTACTGGATTGTTGTTTTAGATTTACTGTATTGAGTTTGAATGTTTAAGTTTATAAGGTTTTAAGGTTTTAGGGATTAGGGTTTAGGAAAACTAGGGTTTACATATTAATTTTGAGGGAATTAGGGTTTAGGAAAACTTAAGGTTTAGATTTACTGGTTTGGGGGTTTACTGTTTTGGTTTTGGAGTTGAAGAAAATAGTTTAGTTTTATAAAGTAATTGTGATTTTTAGAAACTGTAAAGTAAGTTAGGGTTTGGAGATTTAACAAAACATTTGGAAATTTTGGAAAAGAATGAGAAGAAAACAGTTTAGCGTTTTTAAAAGCTTTTGGAAATAAGAAAAACGATTTAAGGTTTTTGGAAACAAAAGAGTATTTTTTTTAGGGTTTTTAAGGTATTTGGAAACAGAAGAAATTATTTAAGGTTTTTGGAATGAGATCAAGTCATTACATCTTCAAAGATCAAAGTTTTGTATGTATATTATTATGAATCAAAGAAACAAAGCTATGAGCAGTTTATGATTAAGGATCAAACCTGCGTAGTTGGTTCCACCAAAATTAACTTTTGGATGAACAAAGACAAAGGCAAGATTGCTGCCTTTGATGGCTTGATTGCTTGCTTGCTTATTCTCCTCTAAAATGTTTGATTGTTTTACTGCCAAGTCCGATCAATTTTTAAAGTTCGATCTCCCTTCTTCTCTCTTTTTAGTGTTATTTATAGGCAAATTTATATGCTTAATGCTATTTGTTTAAGGAAACTAAAATTAACTCAAAAAGAAACCAAAACCAAATAGAGTTTGGTTTCGAAAACAATTGCGTTAAAAAAATCTCACTGGAGAAAACTGCGATAGGCTGCGAGGATGGACTCGCTAGCGGGCTGCCACGCAATTTCACACGCAGGTTCCAAGGCCATTTCGTCCGCAGGTTCCTGCTGGCGAAATGGCCTTGGCCAATTAATTTCGGCGACGAAAAAATTCGTCGCCGATTTTTTCGTCGTTAATTTTTATTTTTTTATTTTTATTACTTTTTATTATTTTTATTTTTTTAATAATTATAAAAAATAAATACTAAAATAAATATTATTTAATTAAAATAACACAAAAATTATTTTGGACTATATAAAATATATTGGACCGGACTGGGTCAAAAATTAAGGGACTACAAAATGGAAGGATTTTAAGTGAAAAAGTGAAAGGTATATGTGGCATCTATGTAAAATATACATAATACATATAAGTCAACTAAAAGTCAACTTTTTTTAAAGAAAGGTCAAAGGTCAAATGCCATTTTTGTAAATATACTTTAGAAATTAAATTTTTTTTAAAATAATTTAAAAATAATTTATTTTTGTATGGTAGAGGAAAATTATTGTTTTTATTAAATAATTAAAATATTAAAAAAAATATTAGAATATTAAAATAATATATATATATGGTTAATGTTTAAGTTGAAAGAGAGAGAAATTTTATTTTGGTCTTTTTCTTCTTCTTCTTCTTTCTCAAAGGGCCGAAACTCCATGGGAGTTCAAGACAAGCTTTTTGCTTCTTCCAAGCTTCCTAAATAGAAAGGATTTCAAGGGTGGTTTTAGTGATTTCATCTTGAAAAAGTAAGTTTCCAACTTGTTTCTTTGAATTCCCATGATTATACGAATATGTTGATTTTGAAATTTTGGAGCGGTATGATTTAATTGCTTAATTGGGTATAATGAAGTTATTTTGAGTAATTAATGATGATGTTAAGGTTGGATTGGAGAAATTGTTAAGTTTGAGCAAAGTTTGATGAAGAGAGAGAACTTAGGGTTATGGAACTTTTGGATTTGTGAATTCATGTGATTTAATTGTGCAATTTGGTTCTAAATGTGTTGTTTTGATGCATAAACAAGGATTTTAAAGTCAAATGATGGATTTGGTTAAGTTTGGATAGAGTTTGGATGAAGTAGTGTTGATTTAGGATTTTGGAAAGGGAATTTTCAAAGAATGGTGAATTATTTGATTTTAATGTTTAAAGCATGGTGTTTAATGATATTAATGATGGAAATAAGCTTGGATTAATAATTGGAATGAGTTTGAATAAAAAACCTTCCATGGTGAAGGTTATACCATTTTAGGGTTTTGTACTAAGGCATGTATTTAATTGATTTAATTGTGTGAAACATGTTAAAAATGTTTATAATGATATAAATAAACTTAAAATACTAATTCAAATGGGTTAACATGGATTTGCTAAGTTAAAGTGAGGTAAAGATAAATTTTTGGATTTTGATTAGAGTGATATTTAATTAAGGTTTAAGGTTGAAAGTGCCTTAAAATGTGATACTAAATGATTATATTTGATCATATTTGGTATAGGCATTAAGAAGAGGTGATTTGCCCAATTCTAGTGTTGAAGGACATCTTGGAAGAGAAGGTTGGAGGGAGTTTTGTAGCTTGCATTTGAGAGCTTATAGAGATGAGTACAAACTTTTGATCAATTAGATATATTGGCATTAAATGTGACACCCTTATACCCTATATAAGTATAATACATACATTCGGTATATGTAAAATACATGTATAAGGCATAAAAATATCATGACCTGGTTTAATAAAATTTTTTACTTTTTCAATTTAAACATTAAATACTTAAAAATTAAATTTTAAATAGCCAACAAAATATTTATTAGAAATCATAGGTTTTAAAATAGGCATTTTTCATAAAAGTCTCTGGAAAAAATTCTCCAGAGTTTTGTATGTAATTTGGATATCTCCAAATTACAACAAACCACAACCTACAAAGGAAAAATACTCCCAATAAAAACCAATCATACATTTCACCAATACTCCTCAATTTCTCCAAGTTTCTCAAAATATTTATACATATACATATACATATATATATATATATATATATTTATCAAAACACATATAACCCACATTATAAAATTTTTTAACCAATTTTTTACTCAATTTAGCCATATCAATGGCTTTTCACAATTTGATGTTTTAAGTTTATATTATTAAACCCCATTCAATTTGGTGTTTTAAGTTTATTTATATTATTAAAAATATATTTTAACATGTTTAAAATAATTACATTACATAAACACATGATTATATCCAAGACCCTAAAATGGCATAACCTTCCCCATTGAAGGTTTTCCATTCTAACTCAATCCAATTATCATTTCAATCTTATTTCCATCATAAATATCATCAAACAACATGTTTTAAAGAATAAAATCAAACAATTCACCATACTTTGAAAAATCCCTTTTCCAAAATCCTAAATCACCACTTCCATTCTCGAACTCTATCCAAACTCAACCAAATCCATCATTTGACTTTAAAATACTTGTTTATGCATCAAAACAACTCATTTAGAATCAAATTGCACAATTAAATTACATGGTTCCAAAAATTCAATTCTTCCATAACCCTAAATTCTCTCTCTTCACCAATCTTTACTCAAACTTAACCATTTCTTTAATCCAACCTTAAAATCATTATTAACTAAGCAAAACAACTTCATTCATACCCAAATAGACAATTAAATCATAGCACTTCAAAGATTCAAATCACACATATTCCAAACTTTCATGAAAATCCAAAGAAAATGTGAGTAAACTTACTAATTCAAGTTGAAATAACCAAATATCCTCTTGAAATCTTGAAAATTCTTCAATTTTGGAAGCTTGAAAGAAGAAAAATTCCCTTTCTTGAAGCCATGGAAAATCGGCCTTGAAGAAAAGAAAAAGAAGAAGATGAACAAAATGATTTTCTCTTTCCTCCCACTCACATTTTAACCACATATATATTGTTTTAATAATTCTTTAATTAATTATTTAAATAAAACCCCAAAATTACTTCTTACATCCAAAATAATTTATTTTTGAATTATTTAAATAATTTTAAATTTTCAAAGTTTATTTACCAAAATGCTCTTGAAACTGACTTTTGACTTTTAAAATGTGACTTTTGTTGACTTTGTATATGTTATGTATATTTTGCACATATATCACATATACATTTCACTTTTTCATTTAAAATTCTTTCATTTTTCATTTAAATTTATTTATTTAATTTATTTAATTTAATTTAATTTAATTTAATTTTCAAAAATTAAAAATTTTTAAAAATTAGGGATATTACATTAAATTGGGCTTAACACATTTTGGTTGAAAAATTTGTTAAGCTACTTGATATATTGGACATTCATGAATATTTGTGCTATGATATGTGATTTGATAAATATATATGTATATGTATAAATGTTTTGAGAAATATGGAAAAATTGAGAATTGTTGGGGGAAATGTGAGATGTATTTGTATATTGGGAGTGTTTTTGGTGCAGGTTGTGTTTGATTAAATTTTTTGGATTGTCCAAATTAAAAATAAAATTCTGGTAAACTTTTTTCAGAGATTTTTATATAAAATGCTTATTTTAAAACCTATAGTTTATAAAGAATATTTTATATGTTATTCAAATATATATCTTTAAGTATTTGGGATTTTTAATTTGAAATGTGAAAATTTTTATTAAACTGGATTGTGATTTTTTTATACCGTATATGCATATTTTATATATATAGAGTGTATGTATTATATGTATATAGGATATAAGGGTGTTATATTTATTTTGGTATCAGAGTCTTTGATGTTCTCGACCTAGGTGGGTTGTAAGAGAGAGAAAATAAGGATTTTAAATATGGTTTTCAATTGTGATACATGCATTAGCACTGGCATATTTGATTTTTTATGTGACAATTTCTGCTGTGTTTGCAGATATAGATAGTTATGGTGTCTCGGATGCACCAGTCTGCAGAGGGTAGTGCAGAGAGTGTAGCTTCTGATGAGGATAGAGTTGGAGCTGGTGCTGTATTTGCTGGAGAGGTTTTGGCTGAGGTGGTAGATCAGGGACTAGTTAAAGAGGAGGTTCTACTGCTGGAAGTAGACTAGATGATGCAGGGCCATCATAGAAGGTCTATGTAATGCAGAGGCAACCAGATGCTTCAACCATCATACCTAGTACTTTTAGTTTATTTGGTACTTCAGTTCTTGCATTGATAGACTTGGGGTCGACGCATTCATATATCAGTGCATCCATCTTGCTTGTGAGTGATTTGCATTCGGAGCCCCTATGATTTGATGTTTTGGTTACAAATCCTTTAGGGCACAGTGTTATGGTTAGCAGGGTGCACCAAGATAGTTTAGTTATTATTCAGGATGAGAAATTTCTCGGTGACCCGATTGAGATGACTTTTAGGAAGTATAATCTTATTTTGGGCGTGGATTGGTTATCCATGCATGGGGCTGTGGTAGACTGTCAGCGAAAATGTGTTACCATGAGAACACATGAGGGTAGAGTCATTGCTTATACCTCCCGATAGTTGAAGCCACATGAGCTAAATTATCCGACTCATGATTTGGAGATAGCAACCATAGTTTTTGCATTGAAGATTTGACAACATTACTTGTATGGGGAGAAATGTTTCATTTATATTGATCACAAAAGTTTGAAGTACTTGGGTGTTCAGAGAGAGTTGAATTTGAGACAGAGACAGTAGTTAGAGTTAATTAAAGATTATGACTGCTTGATTGATTATAATCCTGGCAAAACAAATATTATTGCGGATGCCTTGAGTCAGAAGTCTATGGCAGATTTGACTACTTATTTGCTCTCGTTGCTTGTTGAGTTGAGAGAATTGCATGTCAGATTTGAGTCTTGTAATGATGGTGCTTTGATAACTCAGTTGTAGTTGAGGCCAGTTTTATTAGATCAGATTAGGAAGGCCCAATTTGCAGATGAGAAAATCAAGAAGATTGTGATGGATTGCCAAAAGGGGAAGAGTCGCGACTTTTATGTGAGAGATGATGATGGTTTGTGGTACAGAGATGGACTGTGTATTCCTAATAATGCAGGATTGAAGAGAAAGATTCTAGAGGAAGCACATCAGTCACTTTATGCTATGCACCCTAATAGTACCAAAATGTATCAAGATTCGAAGTAGCATTATTGGCGGTCAAGTATGAAGAGGGACATAGCAAAATTTGTATCCAGATGTCTCACTTGCCAGAGAGTGAAGGCTGAGCACCAGGTTCCTTCAGGGTTGCTTCAGCCATTGTCAATGCCTGAGTGAAATTGGAAATGAGTGACGATGAATTTTGTGGCTAGACTGCCTTTGACCCAGAAGAAGCATGATGCAATCTGGGTGATTGCGGATCGGATGACAAAGACAACTCATTTTCTTGATTTGCCTTCGGGGCTAGACACTTGATGTCAATTTGAAACAAAACAGTAACTCTGAGATTTGAATAATGTATTAGCTTGTTTGGGCCCATGATTGTGTATGTGTTTTATGTGAATTATAAAAAGATGAGAAATTATGTCATAAAATGGAATTGAATGCCACATTGTGACATGGCATACAAATGCATTATGCATTGGCATTGTATTTAAGTTTTTTTGTTATCAAAGTTTGTACTGCTAGGCTTTTAGCTTATTGAGATTGTAATTCATCGTACAGGTGACATGGGTCATCCGATTGAGCTGAAGAGTTCTTCTAGACCAGGTCGGATCTAATTATAGAGTTGATTTTAGGTGTATCAAGATCAGAGATACTGCCATCATGTATATTTTATATTATATAGTACATTGTGATATTATATACATTATACTTTGTTTCTGAAGTATATAATGTAAATTATAAAGAATATTTTGAATAAATTTTATAATGTGGGTTTTATATGTATTTTGATAAATATATATGTATATGTACAAATATTTTGAGAAATATGGAAAAATTAAGAAATGTTTGGAAATATGAGATGTATTGTATGCTGGGAGTGTTTTTAGTGCATGTTGTGTTTGATTGAATTTTTAGAATTGTTCAAATTGCAAACAAAACTCTAGTGAATTTTTTTCAGAGATTTTTGTATAAAATGCTTATTTTGGAATATATGGTTTATAAAGAATATTTTATTTGTTATTTAAATATACATCTTTTAGTATTTGAAATTTTAAATTATAAATGTAAAAATTTTTATAAAATCGAATTGTGATTTTTTTATATTATATATGCGTATTTTATATATACGAGGTATATGTATCATATGTATATAGGATATGAGAGTGTTATAAAATATCAAAATTTGGATGTTTACTCTTTTAGCTTCATCAATAGTTATAATTTTATCTTAATATTTTATTAAATTTTTATTTTTAATAATCATTTAAAATTTAAAAAAAATCTCATTATATATATAAACCCTTTTGTGAAATTTATTGTAAAAAAATTAGTCCTATAAACATAAATAATAGTCCAATAAGTGAAAATTTTTAACTTTAAATATTTTAATATTAAATTATGTTAAAAAAATATATTGTTCTAAATAAAAATTATTACAAATAAATTATAATAGTTTTAATCAAATAATTCATATAAAATAAAAAATATATTTTTTAAATATAAAAAATAAAACATTCATATATAATAATTATCTAATCGAAAAATATATTATTATCAATTTATAACAATAAATCTAAAGAATTTTTTTTGACATTATTTGAGCATAAAATTTGAATATAATATTATCATAACAATGGTATAGTTAAAAAAAGGCAAATAAATTTTTAATTAAGAATTTATTCCAAATAAAGTTATATAGAATTTATTGAATTATCTGTTTTAAGTTATACAATACTAAAAATGAGAATTTATTTATAAATAAATTTTACAATCTAAATTTATTTATTTTAAATATAGTGTAAGATTAAAAAAAATAAAAATTTACGTGTTCCACATTTCTCCAAATTCAAAGTCAAAAGTAGTACACATTGTAATATTCTCTAATTAATAAAGAGGAAATTAAACCCAATATCCCTCTTTTAACTTTTGGTTTTCAATTCAGCTGGCCCAAACAAAATTTTTTTCATTTATATGAAAATACACTATTTTTTTTTTCATTTCTAAGTTTTAGACGTTAATTTTTATTTTATTTTTATTTAAAAATAATTTTTTGATGAAATATTCTCAATATAAAATAAATAAATAAATAAATAAATACACAATACATATATAATATATACATAATATATATAAAATATACATATGATAATACAAACAATATTTACAATATCTATTAATCATTTACTACACATCTATATAATATTTTTAATATTTATTTAATTTATTTAATTTTTTAGTATCACAATATTTATACAATATTCACATAATATTTAATAACTTTTATATAAAATACATATAATGTAGATAATGAAATACATAAAATACATAACATCTATCAAATACCCACAATATCTGCTAAACATATATAGATCATCTATTAAATATCTATATAAAATTTACATAATAAAATTGAATATCTACATAATGTGTATAGTATATAAAATTTATTTTAAAATAAATTTAATGGTTTTTACTAATATATTCTTATATATTTATTTTTTAATATTTTTTTGTGAGTGTTTATTTGTTATTTTTAATAAAAATTATAAATTTTTCTTTACAAAAATTAATAAATTTTATGTGTTTAAAAAAATTTAAAATATTAATTTTTTATTATTTTATTAGAATATTTTTATTTTAATAGTGAAGTTTGAAAAAAAAAATTGAAGTAAAATAGTAATTGCAATAAAAAAAATGGGATAAAAAATCACTATTTTGGTGAGAAGTAAGATATTTTAAAATTTTACTCTAATTTTTTATAATATTTTTGAAATAAAAATTATTTTTGAAATACCCCTATACCCCATATACGTACACCACATATACTCTCAATATGTAGTACACGTATACTGGATACAAGGATGTCACAATCTATTTGAAACAAACCAATATTTCCATTTAACAATATGAGAAAACTATTTTTCATGATTTAATTCATATTTCGTCCCTTAACTACTCTGCCTTCATTTTCGCTACTTTATCTGCAAAAATACTTTAAAAATGAGTAGAATCTAATAACAAGCCCAAATAATACTTTAAATACGTATATATTTTATTTGTTATCAAATTTCTACACACATAAACTATGCTTGCCCTCAATGTCACATCTCAAAGTTTAGGTAGTCGAGTATTAGGCAAGAAGGACATAAATAAGTGGTCAAATAGAGGCTCGAGATAGTAAAAAACAAAATCAGTGTGCAAAGGAGGCCCGTGAAGTCGACGGGACCTAAAGGTAATATTTCAAAAGGCCGAGGACCTAAGAGTAATTTTCCGAAAAGTTGTGTCGGTTCTTAATAGTGACCCTAACGAATGCCATAAATGTGTTATTGGGATTAATCGGGTCGTAATGGTGGTGCACGATTTTTTCCTAAAACACACGGTTTGTAAGTTACGGGCGATTTTCTGACAAGGGCATTTTGGACATTTCTACCAGAGGGGCGATTTTGTAATTAAATATAACTTTGGGGGCAAAATTTAAAAGAACAAAAAGCCACTTTCAAGTGGCCAAATCCTAGCCATTAAGTCCAAATGGGTTGGACAAATCATGGCCATTGAAAATAAACAAATTAATTAAATGGAAATTAAATTATAAACAACTAATTTTGGTCTTCCAAACACAAGTAAAGGATCAAAAAACACCACCATCACCACTTTTCTTCTTCCTTAGGTCGTGCTCCCCCTCCCTTCCATTTCCAAAGAGAAAATTTTCAAGTCTAAGCCATTTTTCAAGTGAAATTCAATAGGAAATAAGGTAAGATACCATCCTAAGTCTTATTCTTTCATTAGAATTAGGTATTAGGCTATGTTTAGGAAGATTTGATATTATATTCATGTTGGAAAAGTATTAGTAAGTTGATGATTATGGTGAAAAATGATAAACTACTTAAAGGAAATGATGAAAATGGTGGTTATTAGTAAGAATAAGTAAAGGATTGTTAGAAAATCATAAGGTAGCATCATGTTCATATCTAGGGTTTGTTCTTACATATGTGACCTGTTAAATTCATAGGAAATCAAGGAGATTAGAGAGGAAAGGAAGTGAAATAGACAAGAAGAGCAAGGAAAAGCAAGGTTTGGTACTTTAACTAATTGTTTGTTCATTTTCTTGAAATTTTTCTGTTTTAGAATTAGTGAAATGCTGTGACTTGTATGATTTTTAATTAAATATATAAAACTTTTCTTGAAGTGAAGTTTTGATATGTTGTGCCACAATGCGTCTAAAATGATTGAAAAATATTTTGAGTTGAATTTGGAATGGTTATGATTATGAAAAAATTATTTCTGTTAGACATGCTCTAGGAGGTACCTTGACTGAGACAGCCATGTTTCCGGATTTTTAATAAAATTTAGAAAAAATAATCTTCAATTGAATTTTGGATATGTTGTTTTTTAGGGAGTCTAGTATTTTAGAAAAATAATTTGGAACCACATTGATTGAATTTAATTTACGGAATTCACAAAATTCAGAACTGCTGCCAGGATGCAGGGCAACTGGAGCAGTCTGGTTGGGTGAACTACTTGACCGAGATTTTTTGTCCAGTTTGATCTGAAATTTTAAAGGAATGATTTTAAGATGTAAAAATAAATTCTGTAAAAATTTTAGAGTTTTTGTTCTTTCACAACCTATATCCTGCAAGAAGAATTCACACTTCTATTTTATACAATTTTTCAAAATAAGGATCAAGTTGAGTCCAAAACCAGAATTTACTATTCATATGGTCATTTTGCTAATATTCATTTGGTCATTTTTCAAAAGTAATCCAATTGATTCCTTATGCATATAAATGAGCATAATATGTTATTAAAATGACAAAATATGATATTTCACATTGAAATAATATAAGAAACATAAGTCGATAATTGTATAATGCATATTTGATTAAGAAATGACATGAAAATTTTGGCTCCACTGGGTATCGGGATAGTACTGAGTAGGGCAAGAGTATGATATATCATACTATATGTAGTGCTGCTTTAATATAGGACTTCAGTCTGAGTTATATAGGGTGACGACCCGAGCTATATAGGACTTCGGTCCGAGTTATATAGGACTCAGGTCCGAGGGCTTCAGCCACAGATTCCACAGGGCTTGGTCCGCAATTTTTTTAGGGCCACAGCCACAGAATATATATACAGTTGTTTCAGTTAGTTCCTTACCATACATTAGTCTACCAAATTACCTTGTGGAGCGAACTGATAAAATGATAATAACTGAATATATGACATGTATGGATTGTTTTTACTGTGATATTATTTTTCAATACGACTCATTGCTTTTAAAAGTGCATTATGCTTTTATTATTTATTTTCCGTAATTAGTTAAAGTACCCACTAAGCAATGCTTAGCGAGTTTAGTTTCTTCTAAACTCGTAGGCTATTAGCAAGGAGCCAGTAGTGAGCAGATGAGTCCTGCAATCTGTCGGTCATCAACAAACTTAGGTGGTGCTCTTCATTTTGTATTTTGGTATTAGAAACTGGCATGTACTTATTTGAACAATACAAAGAGATAACTTGATGTAGCATGTAAATCTAGTAATGTATAATAACTGTATGGCTTTAAATTGAGTTGGGTTGTGAATATAGAAGTGTGAATTCTTCTTGCAGGATTGTAGTTGAGGTTATAAGGGTGGATTATTGGGAGTGTGCTTGAGTTGAATTGTGAAACAAAATATTTTTCAAAAATAAGAAAAATCAGTTTTGTCGACACTTGGGACCTAGAATTTTAAGGGAGACTTCGTCAAAATTTTTGGAAAATTTTTATAAGGAACATTAAGTAAGCTGACATAACCAGAGCTCGTATCTCGATGTAGCATTCCTCCTCGGCTTATTCATAGGTCGGGAAGGGGTGTTACACTAAAGTACTTCACAATTCTTAAACCATCATACCCACATTCATCTAATAATAACCCAACCTATAATATTTCAAAACTCAAATTGAAAGACAACCAAAAACTAACAATTCATAGCATAAGCTTTTCATAATTTCACAAGAATGAATGATCAATTTGATAAATATTATTAACATAAAATAAAAAAAAATAGTCTTTCAAAAAATGGTTAATGCTTATTCTAGTTTTCACTTGAAAGTCAAACAACACCCAATCTACTAAGATATACATATTTCATATGTTAGACTTGTGCTAAGAACCAAGAAATTTTAGTTTAGTTTACTTGAGCACTTTTAATGCTTGCCTGAAATGTCAACAACTTTTTGTCATTAGGGCAAATAGTTATGATGCCGACACTTGGTTACTCATGGTTACTCAATTGATCATAGTTTCAAATGGCTACTAGCTCTACTCATAGTCTTTTGCTAGCGGAGTAAATTATTCATTTTTTAACTTTTTTATGCTCTTATTTATTTATTTAGTTCTCAGCACAAGTCTTTTAAAATTTTAAGCACAAATTAAAGTAAATCAAGTGAAGTCTAACTATGCATTGATGACTTGTAATATCCCAAACTATATCCTAAAATTTTTGGAATGATTATTATTGAAATTGGATTTAATGAAATAATGCATATATGTATGTTTAAGTGGGAAGATAAGAAAGGAAAGAGGAGTGTGTATATGTTGTATATAGAGAGGTAGATACAACATATACAAGTCAACTTATTGTTGGTCAAATGAGATTTATTAAATAATTTTATAAATAGAAATTAAATTAAATTTTATAAATGGAAATTGAGTTAAGTGGAAGATGATATTTATATATTATATTATTAAAATTGCTTGGTTGAGATTTAAAGAAAGCTTTAGTGGTTAAGAGAAGAGTTGAGTAGGTTGACTTTGCTCTTCTTTCTTCATCTTCTTCTTTTTTCTTCTGTTTTATTAGTTTTTGTTATAAATTTGTGTCTTGTTTATTATGGTAATTATTGTTTTCTTTAGGTATTTTGTTAGTTTTAATATGTTTATTTAGCGTTTTCATAAATTTTGGTAGTTTTAGTTTAATTCAGTGTTTATGTCGTTTTTGTCCTAGTTTTTAGTATTTGTTTACATTTTGTTGGTTATTGTTTATTTAATTCCTGTTTAAAGTTTGTTTAAAGTTTTGTTTTAGGTTTAATATGCAAGGAACCATCTAAGGAAGAAAAAAAAACTAAGGAATCAAGAGAAGAAATCAATGGACAGTAGCTGACACATGCAGGGGACACGGCCAAGTCACTGGCCGTGTCCCATATCAAGCTAAAGAGAAGCCACAAGACACAGAGGTGGAGACACTCAAGGGACACGGCCAAGTCACTGGCCGTGTCCCTCCAAAAAAAGCTCAAACACGGCCAGGATTGGTTAGCTTGGCCGTGTCTCACTCAAATCCAAAGAAAAAGAAGATGGAAATCAAGCAGTAGAAGACACAGGCAAGGGACACGGCCAAGTTAGTGGCCGTGTCCCTCCAAAATGATCCAACACGGCCAAGCTCCTTCCAACACGGCCGTGTCACTCAATCACACCAAAGAAGAAAAGAAGAAATTCTCACAGAAGCAAACACAAGCAAGGGACACGGCCAAGCTTGTGGCCGTGTCCCTCCAATTCACCTCCAACACGGCCAAGTTCACTCCAACTTGGCCGTGTCACTCATGGATTGATGAAGATGCTCGGAGGTTTTGTATAAATATTAAAGTTAGGGTTTTCTTAGTGGTTGTTGAGTTTTTGAGAGCTGTTTAGCCGTCAAAGAGAGTTTTAGGGTTTTGATAACTTGTTTTCTTTGATTTTGATTACACTTTGGTTAATCTAGCTTAGATTAGATTGTTCTAGCCATTGATACATCCTTCTTGCAAGATTTGAACAAGAGATTCTTCAGAAGCTTCAAGGAGTTTGTAATTTGGTTTTGTTCTTGAACTTTATCTCTTTATTTTCATTGGAATTGTATTTATGGATATTATCATGTCTAAATTGATTTCTTTGAATATTAATGAGATGAGTATGTTTGATAGCATTATGAACTAATTTGATCTAGTCTAGGGTTTGTATGGATCTGCTATGATTGTATGAATTGGTTATTACTCTTAACTTAATGATTTCTTTAGCCTTGATTGAATGGAATATTGTTAATATATAATTGATTGGCCACCAATTATGTGTTTTAAGGTATTAGATGAAGGATTGAGAGATGAAGTCTAATGCTGGAACAATTCAATTTGGGACTTAGGTGAATTAGAGATATAACCTAGGAAAAGAGTATTTCAATTGTAACAAGATTAGTTGAAAGAGGTTTGAATGCGAGAGCTTATTTCCTTGACTCAATTACTTAAGTTGCTTGAGATTTAATCTTTGAAATTAAATTAGTTAAGAGGAATAACCGTTCATACATGTAAGTAGTAGAGAAGTGCAAACCCTAGACCTTTCTATTAAGTGAATAAAAACATAAGCTCAATTTACTTTTATTGTTTTAAACTTCGATCAATCTGTCTTTATTAATTGTTAGCAATTTAAATTTCTTCATTACTTGTTATTTATAATATGATAATCAATTAGCTACTTTAGCTTCCTTGTGAGACGACCTTGGGGCGATCACCTTTACTACAGCTACCTCGTATACTTGCGAGTGTCGCTTTGTGGTAGAGTTAATTTGAGCGCAACAAGTTTTTGGCGCCGTTGCCGGGGAAGCTAATTGGCGTAATTGTTTATTAGTCATAGATATTTTAGATTATTTTTCATTATTTACATTTTATTTTATTTTGTCTTTTGCTTTTAATAATTTCTTTTTCTATGCAAGGCAAGAGATCACTCGAAGGAGAGCTACATCCATTTATTCCAGAAATTCAGAGAGTGAAAAGGAGCAGAGAAGAGTTTGAGCTATACACCGGATTTGATACAGAGGAGGACACTTCTGAATTTGAGTCAGATACTGCACAATCTGTTAACATGGGAGAAGAAAGGCAAAGAACCATGAGAGATTTTGCTAGACCTGTCATTGGGACTTCCACATCTTGTATAAGGTTGACAGATGCAGCAAGAAACTATGAGTTGAAGAACATTCATTACAACATGCTGCCATCATTCTATGGAGTTCGAAATGAAGATCCTTTGAACTTTATTCGGGATTTTTATTCTACCCTCAACACTTTTCCATTGGGAGGACTAACAGAAGATCAATTGAGGATGAGATGTTTCCCGTATGCATTAAAGGATAGAGTTAAGAGCTGGTTAATGATGTTGCCAGAAAATTCTTTGACAACTTGGGAGCAAGTTTATAACAAGTTCATGGGCAAGTTTTATTCACATAAGAAGACAACCGAATTGAGAGGGAAGATTGCTATATTCACTCAATTTGATGGAGAGCCATTTCATGAGGCTTGGGACAAATTTAAAATGTTATTGATCCAGTGTCCACATCATCACTACCCACTTCAACTTCTTAATCAGTTTTTCTATGATGGTCTAACCTAGCAATTTCAGAACACTGTTGATAACGCATCTGGGGGAGCTATGGGAGAAAAGACAACTGATAAAACTTATGAGATCTTTGAGATGTTGGGAGCTAATTCTCAATAGAAAAGTGTAAGGGGAAGAAGTAAAGGGGTGAATCAACTGGAAGCCAATAATGAGATGGTCAGTCAAATAGCTGAATTGACAAGGCAGGTGCAGATGCTGAACATGAAGAACAATATTTCTTCATCTACTCAAGAAGTGTGTGGAATCTGTGGGACATTCGGGCATAGAGCAAATATATGCCCCTCTGCATATGAGTCTTTTGGTAATGAAGCTGAGCAAGTCAATACTATGGGGGGATTTCAACCAAGGGCCTGGAATGATCCTTACCCCAATTCTTATAATCCTGGTTGGCGGAATCACCCAAATTTTTCCTAGACAACAAATAATTCTCAACAGCCTTTCCATTTGCTCCAGAGACAGAACCAACAGCAGGACCAATCCTCAAATCAAGGGCAGTATAAGATAGAGAGTTTGGAGGAAAGTTTACAAGCTTTTCATCCAAGTTAGTGCTAAAAATCAAGAGATGACCAACAAGAGGCTGGATTCCTTAGAAGCATCTTTTAAGAAAGTGGAGACTCAAGTGGGACAACTTGCACAACAGATGCAGATTCAACAAAAGGGGAAATTCTCGAGTCAACCTGAGCAGGCACAATCAGTGACTGTTCTAAGAAGTGGTAAGGTAATTAACAATAATGTTGAAAATGATTCTGTGAATGCAGGTGACCAAGAGAACAAGAAGGAAGGAGATACAAAGAACAAAGGTGCTGGAGAAAGATCAATGGAGAAATCCTCTTCAACAGATTTACATAAGGCGAGCAATCCATACCGGCCACCTATACCATTCCCCAGCAGGTTAAAGGATGATAAACCAGATAAGTAATTTTCTAACATCTTCAACATGCTGTCTAAGGTAAGTATTAACTTACCCTTACTGGAAGCAATAAAGAACATGCCGGCTTATGCCAAATTCTTCAAAGAGCTGATCACCAAGAAAAAGAGGTATGAGCCGAATGAAAAGGTGATAGTTTCAGAGGTAGCTAGTGCTATTCTGCGGCATAAACTACCTCCCAAGCTAAAGGATCCGGTAGCTTTATAATTCAAATTACTGTGGGGAATGGAAAGGGGACTGATGGCATGTGTGATCTAGGAGCCAGTGTAAATTTGATGCCTTATTCTGTGTATCAAGAATTAGAACTAGTGGAACTTAAACCAACCAAAATGGTGTTGCAATTAGCTGATAGATCTCTTAGATTCCCGAAAGGGGTTGTAGAAGATTTGTTAGTTAAGGTTGGAGGGTTGATAGTACCTGTGGATTTTATAGTTCTTGACATGGAAGGAAGTAACCCTACACCATCAGCACACACTATTTTGCTGGGTAGGCCTTTTATGGCGACTACCAACACCTTGATAGATGTTAAGAATGGTAAATTGACAATGACTGTCTTAGAACAAACAGTTGAATTTTCTATTTTTAACACTTCTCCCATTCCTACAACTGCTTTATATGAGAATTGTTCTTTAATTAATTGTGTTGAAGTAGTTGTTTCAGATGATTTCTTGCAGACGGGTTCCTCAGATAAATTGGAGCTAACACTGACCTTAGAAGAGGGGGTTAAACCAGTGAGGGAGACCCAAAGGTGCCTTAACTAAAGGCATATGAGAGCTCGAGGAATTATAAGGATCACACTAAAGCACTTTATGACAGATTAATTATGTGAAAGACATTGAGTCCAGGTATGAAAGTTTTACTTTTTAATTCTCGACTCCGTCTGTTTCCAGGTAAACTTAAATCTCGTTGGAGTAGTCCTTTCGAGGTAACTAAGGTATGTCCTTCTGGTGCCATTGAATTGCTTAACTCTCGAACCAATAAGACTTTTAAAGTAAATGGACAGAGAGTTAAACCATATAAAGAAGTATTTCAAGAAATGAGGATCACTGACAGCACTTTGATCCACGATCCCTAAGCCTTGCAGTGATGTCCAGCTTTATGACATTAAAGAAGCGCTAAATGGGAGGCAACCCATCGGTTTGCATTTCTTTTTCATAGTTATAATTTTATATTTAGCAATTTTGATTTTATGTTTAGTTTAAATAAATGGAAACCCTGAAGCTCTCTTGTATTTTCTTTTTGAACATTTGTGTTTGTGATGAAAAGTTAGGTTTTATCTCACTAAGGTACGATGGAAGACAGGTTGTACTTAACTCTTTCTCTTTATTATTCTTGTTTTCCATTGAGGACAATGTAAATTCTAAAGTGTGGGGTAATCTTTAAGATTTTCTTTAATTCTTGTTTTGTTTGTCGTGGTGTGTTTTATTGTGTGTTGTGCATGGCATAATTGTTGAAATCTTATTGACTTTTCTGTGATTTTGGTATTATAGTTGAGACTTTAGTATTAGCATAGAGATTAGCATTTGAATTCATTCAGGATCAATTTTCACATTCTATAGTTCATGACATATAAATCTTTGAGAACCCACCTTTGTGAGTTTTGAGCCTTATAGATTGAATATTAGTGTCAATTGATTTTCTTTTCTTAAATGTGCACCTTCATGATTTTGCATCTCTAGAGCTTGCTTTTGCATACTAATTGAACTCACATTATGATTTTATCTCAAGTTTTAAAATGATGAAGGCAAATTAGGTTAGCCCTTTAGCTTAAAAAGACTTCCCTTAATATTGAATTCCTTAGTGAGCCAAGTTGAGCCTTTGACCTTTTTCTTGTTTGATCAACACAATTCTCAACTTAACATTCTCTTATTATCATCATACCTGCATTAAGGAATGGAGTTTTATGATATGACAATAGGGTGGTTTATTTCAAAGTGTGGGGTAAGCAAGTAAAAAAATAAAAAATAAAAAATAAAATATAGTATTGCTATTTGGGGTTGAAATGCATACTTTGCACATTGTATTTGACTAAGAGTTGATTATTCTTTTCCTCTTCATTTTAAGCTAGATGTTTCATGCAATTTATATTTTGTATATATATATTATTAAAAAAATGATGATAAAAATAAAAGAAAGAAAAAAAAAGATATATATATATATACAAAATTCATATATTTTCTAACATTAGAGGAATGTCGACTCATGTATTTTTCTTTAAGTATGCAAGTATGTGAAAGTATCAAGGTTGGTGAGTATACCATTTGAGGGAGTTGTGAGTTTCTTAGCAAGAGTAGTGTCTAATATAGATACTCCATTTCTTGATGCTCCAGCTTAAATGTCTTCTCTCACACCTTCACCTTAGCCCCATTACATCCAAATAAAAGACCTTCGGATTATTTCTTGAGAAAATCAGTGAGGGAGATTGGATAATTAAGCAAGTTTATGGTAGTATGCAGTCATGAGTGGTTTGAGTGATTAACCTCTGAAATTGAGTGAAACACTTAGATGAGAGATAAGATTTGTATGTCTGGATTAATGAATGAGTTAAGAAAATCTTGATTGAAGGAAATTGCAATTATTTATGTCTGAGTCTTGAAGGATTTCATCTTATATACTGGAATTATAGTTAAGGTTGTTTGAGTTTTTAATTTATGCCATGTGAATTTGCTTGAGGACAAGCAAAGTTTTAAGTGTGGGGTAGTTGTTTTATTAGTTTTTGTTATAGATTTGTGTCTTGTTTATTATGGTAATTATTGTTTTCTTTAGGTATTTTGTTAGTTTTAATATGTTTATTTAGTGTTTTCATTAATTTTGGTAGTTTTAGTTTATTTCAGTGTTTAAGTCGTTTTTGTCCTAGTTTTTAGTGTGTGTTTACATTTTGTTGGTTATTGTTTATTTAATTCCTGTTTAAAGTTTGTTTCAAGTTTTGTTTTAGGTTTAATATGAAAGGAACCATCTAAGGAAGAAAAAAAAACTAAGGAATCAAGAGAAGAAATCAATGGACAGTAGCTGACACATGCAGGGGACACGACCAAGTCACTGGCCATGTCCCATATCAAGCTAAAGAGAAGCCACAAGACACAGAGGTGGACACACTCAAGGGACACGACCAAGTCACTAGCCGTGTCCCTCCAAAAAAAGCTCAAACACGGCCAGGATTGGTTAGCTTGGCCGTGTCTCACTCAAATCCAAAGAAAAAGAAGATGGAAATCAAGCAGTAGAAGACACAGGCAAGGGACACGGCCAAGTTAGTGGCTGTGTCCCTCCAAAATGATCCAACACGGCCAAGCTCCTTCCAACACGGCCGTGTCACTCAATCACACCAAAGAAGAAAAGAAGAAATTCTCACAGAAGCAAACACAAGCAAGGGACACGGCCAAGCTTGTGGCCGTGTCCCTCCAATTCACCTCCAACACGGCCAAGTTCACTCCAACTTGGCCGTGTCACTCATGGATTGATGAAGACCCACGGAGGTTTCGTATAAATATTAAAGTTAGGGTTTTCTTAGTGGTTGTTGAGTTTTTGAGAGCTGTTTAGCCGTCAAAGAGAGTTTTAGGGTTTTGATAACTTGTTTTCTTTGATTTTGATTACACTTTGGTTAATCTAGCTTAGATTAGATTGTTCTAGCCATTGATACATCCTTCTTGCAAGATTTGAACAAGAGATTCTTCAGAAGCTTCAAGGAGTTTGTAATTTGGTTTTGTTCTTGAACTTTATCTCTTTATTTTCATTGGAATTGTATTTATGGATATTATCATGTCTAAATTGATTTCTTTGAATAATAATGAGATGAGTATGTTTGATAGCATTATGAACTAATTTGATCTAATCTAGGGTTTTTATGAATCTGCTATGATTGTATGAATTGGTTATTACTCTTAACTTAATGATTTCTTTAGCCTTGATTGAATGGAATATTGTTAATATATAATTGATTGGCCACAAATTATGTGTTTTAAGGTATTAGATGAAGGATTGAGAGATGAAGTCTGATGCTGGAACAATTCAATTTGGGACTTAGGTGAATTGGAGATATAACCTAGGAAAAGAGTATTTCAATTGTAACAAGATTAGTTGAAAGAGGTTTGAATGCGAGAGCTTATTTCCTTGACTCAATTACTTAAGTTGCTTGAGATTTAATTTTTGAAATGAAATTAGTTAAGAGGAATAACCGTTCATACATATAAGTAGTAGAGAAGTGCAAACCCTAGACCTTTCTATTAAGTGAATAAAAACATCAGCTCAATTTACTTTTATTGTTTTAAACTTTGATCAATCTGTCTTTATTAATTGTTAGCAATTTAAATTTCTTCATTACTTGTTATTTATAATCTGATAATCAATTAGCTACTTTAGCTTCCTTGTGAGACGACCTTGGGGCAATCACCTTTACTACAGCTACCTCATATACTTGCGAGTGACGCTTTGTGGTAGAGTTAATTTGAGCGCAACATCTTCTCTTTGGCCGGCTATCACCATAGCAAGAGGGGAAAGAGAGAGTTTGCTCTTCCCAATTCAAGATTGAAAGGTGGTTCAAGTGATCAAGTCGGAATTCTAAGGGTTTTCATCACTTTTCGTAAAATTTCATCTTGATTCTTTGGTGTTTCTTTTGAGTTTGTGAATTGAGGTTGTTGATTGGTTGTTGTTGATGTGCGTATGTTTGATTGTGGTGTATTTGAGAGTGTTTGGTCTTATTGGTGTTGATTTTTGGATTGGTTTGAAGGAAAGATTAAGTTTGCTTATGGAAAGCAAGTGTTGTGTATTGTGTATGTGTTGAGTTGTGATGATAGTTTTGATTGGTTTTTGATGCTTGTATTGTGTTGTTTTGGTGTTTATGCAAGTTTAGTATGGTTTATTGATGTGTTTGGTTAAGTTTGTTTGGAGTGGAAGATGGTAAAAGGAAGAGGTTTGTTGGATGTGGTGTTGTTGGTGTCGGAATCAGGATTATTGGCCTGACATGCTTGTGAGCATGGCCAACTCTTTGGGCATGTCAGTGGATCTATTTTCTTGATGGGTGACACGACTAGTGACACGCCCATGTCACCGAGCATGTCATAACCACTGTGTTGTTGGTGGATTGACACGTCCAGTGACACGCCCATGTCACTGAGCGTGTCATAGCCACTGTGTTGAGGGAGGATTGATGTTTTATTATTTTTTTGTTATAGTTTTGTGTCTTGTTTGTTATGTTAATTATTGTTTTATTTAGGTATTTTGTTAGTTTTAATCGGTTTGTTTAGTGTTTTCTTTAATTGTGTAGTTTTAGTTTATTTATGTGTTTCTGTCATTTTTTATTTAATTTTTAGTATGTGCTTATGTTTTGTTGGATATTGTTTATTTAATTCTTGTTTAAGTTTTGTTTGCCAGTTTTGTGTTAGGTTAAAACAACAAGGAAACAAATTGAAGATGAAATGGGAAGAAGCTAACACAGGAAGAGGACATGGCCAAGTCACTGGCCGTGTCCCATACTAAGTTAAAAGGAAGAGAAAGTCCCAGTAGCAGACACAAGCAAGGGACATGGCCAAGTCATGTGGCTGTGTCCCTCCAAAGAAGCCCAACACGGCCAAGTCATCTTGACTTGGCCGTGTCTCACTTGGTTCCAAAGGCAAAGACGAAGCAAATTTCACAGAGGCAGACACAGGCAAGGGACACGGCCAAGTCATGTGGCCGTGTCACTCAACCAAAAGAAGAAGAAAGACAAGAATGCAACAGAGGTGGACACCTGCAGGGGACACGGCCATGTCTTCTGGCCGTGTCCCTCCAACAAGCTCTCACATGGCCGTGTCCCTCATCACCTGGCCGTGTCCCTCATGAACCAAACGCGCACCGAATTTTTAAAGCCAACGTTTTGTATAAAAGCAAAAAGAAAGTTAGGGTTTTGAGGGGTGGAGATTTTGAGATTGTTTTCAGCCGTCATAGAGAGTGAAGTTAGGTTTTTAACTTTGATTTCTTTGATTTTGATTGCACTTTTGATTACTTTAGCTTAGATTAGATTGTTCTAGCCATTGAGACATCCTTCTTGCAAGATTTGATCAAGAGATTCTTCAGAAGCTTCAAGGAGTTTGTAACTTGGTTTTGTTCTCGAACTTATTCTCTTTATTTTCATTGAAATTGTATTAACGGATATTATCATGTCTATTTTGATTTCTTTGAACATTAATGAGATGAATATGTTTGATTGCATCATGAACTAATTTGATTTAGTCTAGGGTTTGTATGGATCTGCTATGATTGTATGAATTGATTATTCTCTTAGCTAATAATTTCTTTAGCCTTGATTGAATGAAATATTTTAATATATAATTGATTGGCCACCAATTATGTGTTTTAGGTATTAGATGATGGATTGAGAGATGAAGTCTAATGCTGGAACAATTCAATTAAGGACTTAGGTGAATTAGAGATATAGCCTATTAAAAAGATTATTTCAATTATAACAAGATTAGTTGAAAGAGGTTTGAATGCGAGAGCTTATTTCCTTGACTTGATTAATTGAGTTGTTTGAGATTTAATCTTTGAAATTAAATTAGTTAAGAGGAATAACCGTTCATACATATAAGTAGTAGAGAAGTGCAAACCCTAGACCCTTTTATCAAGTGAATCAAAACATCAGCTTTTAGTTACTTTTATTGTTTTAAACTTCAATTAAACTTTTTCATTAGTTAGCAATTTAAATTTATTCATTACTTGTTACTTTTAATCTGATAATCAATTAGTCACTTTAGCTTCCTTGAGAGACGACCTTGGGGCGATCACCTTTGCTACAGCTACCTCGTATACTTGCGAGTGACGCTTTGTGGTAGAGTTAATTCGAGCGCAACAAGTTTGTCACTTACCAGTGGAGTTGGAGCACAGAGCATATTGGGCAATCAAGACTCTGAATTTGGACTTGGACAAAGCAAAGAGAGAAAGATTTCTGCAAATTTCAGAGTTAGATGAGCTGAGGAATGAGGCTTATGAGAGCTCGAAAATTTACAAGGATCTCACTAAAGCACTTCATGATAAAATTATAGTGCGAAAGACATTGAGTCCAGGTATGAAGGTTTTACTTTTTAACTCACGCTCCGTCTTTTTCCAGGTAAACTCAAGTCTCGATGGAGTGGTCCTTTCGAGATAACTCAGGTATATCCTTCTGGTGCAATTGAATTACTTAACTCTAGAACATGTGAGACTTTCAAAGTGAATGGACAGAGAGTTAAGCCATACAATGAAGGATTTCAAGAAGTGAGGGTCATTTACAGTACTTTGATTCATGATCCCTAGGCCTTGCATGATGTCCAGCTATATGACATTAAAGAAGCGCTAAATGGGAGGCAACCCATCGGTTTGCATTTATTTTTCTTAGTTGTAATTTTAAGTTTAGTGAGTTTTGATTTATGTTCGGTTTCAATAAATGAACTGTGCTTTGATCGGTTTTTCTTTACTTTGTGTTTCAGGGTGTTTAACGAAGAAGGGTTGCAAAATCATTGAAAAAAAAAGAGTGCAAAGTTAATACAAGGCAGTAGGTGACACGGCCAAAGGACTTGGCCGTGTCCCTTGGCCGTGTCACACACTGGACACGGCCAAAACTTCTTCAAAAATTTGAATGATTTTGCAAACTTCGTACAGAATTGGACACACCCAGGGGACACGGCCAAGTCACCTGGCTGTGTCCCCCAAAAACCATGAGACACGGCCGTGTGCTCTCCACTTGGCTGTGTCCCTCCACTTTCACACACCAACACGGCCAAGTCGACACACACACGACCGTGTCACTTCAATTTTTGACTTTTAAAAAATCAATTTTGCCCAGTTCTTTTCATAAATCCCTAAACTTTTCTATCTTCGTCTCTCTCGTTCTCTCGCTCACTGTAATGCCAAAACCCTTGATTTTTATTTCAAAACTTCAGATCTTCCATTAAAACTTCAAATTTCTTCAACAAAACTTGAGATAATCACTTAAAACTTCCTCTTTACTCATATTATTTTGATTTAATTCAGTTTTGGGTGTTAATTTCTCATATATCAAGATGCCAAGAACTAAAATTGTATCACACCGCAAGAAGAAGAAATCTAGTGCCGAAGGAGCTTCGTCGTCTTCCTCAACTTTATCTTTCAAGAGAGCAAGTCTTTTGGCTCGGGGTTTTTTCCCGACAAGGTATGTGAATGACGAATATCTAGATGCTTTGCAAATGAGAACTGCTTTTTATAAATATGTGCAATATCTTGGGTGGGAGACGTTTGTCTCATTGAGACCTTTGCAGTTTGAGGAGCTCACCTTAGAATTTTTGACAACTCTTAAGGTGGAAAGAGATGCTAAGAAAATTTGCAGGAGACTGATGTTTAAATTAATGGGTAGATCATTTGTGCTTACTATTGATCAGTTGAATGATATTTATGGTTTTCATCAACATGGGGAAAGATCGATACCCAAAGATTTTAGACAACAATTTGCTTGGGGTGCCTTAGGCTCGGGTACTTATGTGGCCAAATCGGCCAAAGCATCTAAATTACGGAACCCTACTTTGAGATATTTGCATAGGTTTATGTCATGTGGGTTCTTTGCTCGGAAGGAGAGCCCGGGTGTGGTTGAGTCGAGTGAGCTATTTTTCTTGGACTGTGTTTTGAATGAAATGAATATTAGTGCCGGCTATTGGTTAGCTGATATTTTTGACACTGTAGCTAATAAAAGGAGGGGGGCTATTTGTATTGGAGGATTGATCACCACATTAGCAGTAGCCCTGGTTGAGGATTTTGACCCGAGTACTACTCGGATGACCCGTATTTTGGGTAATGATTCCTTGGATTTAGCTACCCTTGAGAAGATGCACATGGTGGTGCATCGGAGAGGGACTTTTGTGATGCCTTCAGCTGAGCCTGAAGCACCGGGGGACAGGCAGAAGAGAGCCCGGGTTGAAGAGGAGTCAGACTCAGATTCTTTAGGTCTAGATGAGGATGCTCCGGTCTCGGAACATCAAGAGGTACTTCTGAGGATTGAGGCCCTGGAAGGCAAAGTGGATCGACTGGATAGCAAGGTGGACCGTAACCATGCTGAGATCTTACAGCAGATGGAACAGATTAACAGTAACCTTGCGACGATCTTGAGTCTCCATCCCTCAGCTGCATCATCTTCCCGCCCACATTTTCCATAGATTTTCAGTTCTTGCTTTATTTTATTTAATGTACTTTTGTTTTATTTTTCGTTTTTGTTTTAATGTTAACGTTTTGTATTTGGATATTTTATTTTTATATTGTACTCTTATTTTTGAACTTTTGTGTTTGTGATGGAAAGCTAGGATTTTGCCTCACCAGGTACGATGGAAGACAGGTTGTCCTTTGACTCTTATTATTTATTATTCTTGTTTTACATTGAGGACAATGTAAATTTTAAGTGTGGGGTACTCTTTAAGCTTTCCTTTAATTCTTGTTTTGCTTATTGTGGTTGTTTTGTTTATTGTGTTTGTAGTGCATGGCATAATTGTTGAAAATTTATTGATCTTTTCTTTAATTCTAGCATTATAGTTGAGACTTTGGTATCAGCATAGAAATGAGCATTTGAATTCATTCGGGATTAATTCTCGCATTCTGCAATTCTTGACATATAAATCTTTGGGAACCAACCTGTCTGAGTTTTGAGCCTCATAAAATTTGATATTTTTCAATTGATTTTCTTTTCTTAAGTGTGCACCTCCATGATGTTGCATCTCTAGAGTTTGCTTTTGCATACTTATTGAACTCACATTATGATTTAATCTCAAGTTTTAAAATGATGAAGGCAAATTAGGTTAGCCCCTTTAGCTTAAAGAGACTTCCCTTAATATTGATTTCCTTAGTGAGCCAAGTTGAGCCATTGACCGTTTCCTGTTTGATTAACACAATTCTCAACTTAACATGTTCTTATTATCATCATACCTATGCATTAAGGAATGGAGTTGTATGATTTGACAATAGGGTAGTTTATTTCAAGTGTGGGGTAAGTAAAAAAAAAAATATGGAATTCTTAATTGAGGGTTGAAATGCATACTTTGCATATTGTATTTGATTAAGAGTCATTATTCTTTTCCTCTACATTTTAAGCTAGATGTTCCATGTAAGTTTATACTTTGTTTATATATATATTAAAAAAAATAAACTAAATAAAAAAAAACAAAAACAAAAAGTGAAAATAAAACAAAAAGAGATATATATATTCAAAGTTCATATATTTTCTAGCCTTAGAGGAATTTTGACTCATGTACTTTTCTTTTAGTGTGCAAGTATGTAAGATTGTTAAGGGTTGGTGAGTATGCTATGTAAGGAGTTATGAAATTCTTAGCAAGAGTAGTGTCTAATTTAGATACTCCATTTCTTGATGCTCCAGCTTAAATGTCTTTTCTCACACCTTACCTTAGCCCCATTACATCCAAATAAAAGACCTTCGGATTATTTCTTGAGAAAATCAGTGAGGGAGATTGGATAATTAAGCAAGTTTATGGCAGTATGCAGTCATGAGTGGTATGAGTGATTAACCTTTGAAATCGAGTGAAACACTTAGTTGAGAGATAAGATTTGTATGTTTGGATTAATGAATGAGTTAAGAAAATCCTTGATTGAAGGATATTGCAATTATTTATGTCTGACACTTTAAGTATTTCATCTATATGCTGGAATTTTAGTTAAGGTTGTTTGAGTTTTTAATTTATGCCATGTGAATTTGCTTGAGGACAAGCAAAGTTTTAAGTGTGGGGTAGTTGTTTTATTATTTTTTTGTTATAGTTTTGTGTCTTGTTTGTTATGTTAATTATTGTTTTATTTAGGTATTTTGTTAGTTTTAATCGGTTTGCTTAGTGTTTCTTTAATTGTGTAGTTTTAGTTTATTTCTGTGTTTCTGTCATTTTTTATTTAATTTTTAGTATGTGTTTATGTTTTGTTGGATATTGTTTATTTAATTCTTGTTTAAGTTTTGTTTGCCAGTTTTGTGTTAGGTTAAAATAGCAAGGAAACAAATTGAAGATGAAATGGGCAGAAGCTAACTAAGTTAAAAGGAAGAGAAAGTCCCAGTAGCAGACACAAGCAAGGGACATGGCCAAGTCATGTGGCCGTGTCCCTCCAAAGAAGCCCAACACGGCCAAGTCATCTTGACTTGGCCGTGTCTCACTTGGTTCCAAAGGCAAAGACGAAGCAAATTTCACAGAGGCAGACACAGGCAAGGGACAAGGCCAAGTCATGTGGTCGTGTCCCTCAATCATGGTGCAACACGGCCAAGTCACTCATGACTTGGTCGTGTCACTCAACCAAAAGAAGAAGAAAGACAAGAATGCAACAGAGGTGGACACCTGCAGGGGACACGGCCATGTCTTGTGGCCGTGTCCCTCCAACAAGCTCTCACACGACCGTGTCCCTCATCACCTGGCCGTGTCCCTCATGAACCAAACGCGCACCGAATTTTTAAAGCCGACGTTTCGTATAAAAGCAAAAAGAAAGTTAGGGTTTTGAGGGGTGGAGATTTTGAGATTGTTTTCAGCCGTCAGAGAGAGTGAAGTTAGGTTTTTAACTTTGATTTCTTTGATTTTGTTTGCACTTTTGATTACTTTAGCTTAGATTAGATTGTTCTAGCCATTGAGACATCCTTCTTGTAAGATTTGATCAAGAGATTCTTCAGAAGCTTCAAGGAGTTTGTAACTTGGTTTTGTTCTCGAACTTATTCTCTTTATTTTCATTGAAATTGTATTAACGGATATTATCATGTCTATTTTGATTTCTTTGAACATTAATGAGATGAATATGTTTGATTGCATCATGAACTAATTTGATCTAGTCTAGGGTTTGTATGGATCTGCTATGATTGTATGAATTGGTTATTCTCTTAGCTAATAATTTCTTTAGCCTTGATTGAATGAAATATTTTAATATATAATTGATTGGCCACCAATTATGTGTTTTAGGTATTAGATGATGGATTGAGAGATGAAGTCTAATGCTGGAACAATTCAATTAAGGACTTAGGTGAATTAGAGATATAACCTATTAAAAAGATTATTTCAATTATAACAAGATTAGTTGAAAGAGGTTTGAATGCGAGAGCTTATTTCCTTGACTTGATTAATTGAGTTGTTTGAGATTTAATCTTTGAAATTAAATTAGTTAAGAGGAATAACCGTTCATACATATAAGTAGTAGAGAAGTGCAAACCCTAGACCCTTTTATCAAGTGAATCAAAACATCATCTTTTAGTTACTTTTATTGTTTTAAACTTCAATTAAACTTTTTCATTAGTTAGCAATTTAAATTTATTCATTACTTGTTACTTTTAATCTGATAATCAATTAGTCACTTTAGCTTCCTTGAGAGACGACCTTGGGGCGATCACCTTTGCTACAGCTACCTCATATACTTGCGAGTGACGCTTTGTGGTAGAGTTAATTCGAGCGCAACAATTGACACGGCCAGTGACACGCCCATGTCACTGAGCATGTCAAAGCTTCTGTGTTGTGAGTTTAGGGCACGGTCAGGGACACGCCTGTGTTGTTGAGCATGTCATGTGTAGAGTTTGCCCTAGTTGGTTCTTATCTATATTATCTTATGTGTATATCTAAGTGAGTGTGTATCATCACCTTTGGATTAGGTTTTGAAGAGTTTGAGTTGCCCTAATCCAAGTGTTGGAGGATTCTTGGAAGAGGAAATGTTTAGATTAGTGTGAGTTGCTCTTGAGGTAAGTACAAAACTTGAATGATTGCATACATTTACATGACATTGAGACTTAATACATTTAATTGAGAAATGTGTTAAGTTACTTGATATATTATTATTGATGAATGAGTTATATGTTATGATATACATAATGTTGATTGATGTGATGAGATATGTGAAAATATAATGGAACAAATTGATATGGATATAAAAGAGAAGAATGAGAAAAGATGAGAAAAATGTTGTTATAAGAAGGCAATGAGCATAGTTTGATTATGAGAAATGAAATGAGAAATGAATTGTGAAAGAGACTGATAATGAGATAAATGAATTAATTGTGTGCCTAGTATGTTATTCAATTTTTAGAGTTCCGGGTTTGTTGGCATGCCTATGAATCGCTAGGCAGGTGAAAAGACCGGGTCGTAAGCCTCAAAAACTATAACAGTCTAGCCGGGTTGAGGACTAAGATACTGGGGCCCTAGGGTCTAGCCGGGTTGAGGTCCAAGAGACTGAGTCTGTTACATTATCCATAGATATATATTGCCTACGGGCTTGATGAATGTGATTATGGACCAAAGTAGTAACTCTGAACTTTGAATAGTATATTAGATCCTTTTTGGGCCTATGCTTGTCTTTGCTTAGATGTGAATCATGAATGGTGAAACAATTGATTAAGATAATGAAATGTAATGTTATAAAATATGATATTCTTGTGTATTGTTTATAATGTTTGAAAATATGACATTGGCATTACATTGAAGCATATTGTCATCATGGTTTGTACCACTAAGCCTATGGTTTAGCACGATTGTGGTTCATCGCACAGGTAACAGGGTAGATCCGGTTGAACCGGAGAGTTCAGCTAGACCAAGTCGAGTCTAGGCTAGTGAAGTGTTGATTGCGGATTTCAAGATCAAAGACGAACTGCCAAACATGTATAAACTTTATATTTTGTATATATTGATTTTGATGTATATGTATGTAATACCGCTACATATTCCACTGCTTAATAAATAAATGTTTTATTTATTATATTTTATAATATATTTTAAATGTTTTAAGTTTTCTTATATTGTTAAATTGAAAGATTAATTTGTTTAAAATAAATCATGGCACCCCTTTTATTTGGTATACGTATATTACAAATGTGGTTGTATGTAATGTGCGTATATGGGGGCATAGGGTTGTTACAACGAGTTTGGTATCAGATCCTAGGTTTGAGGTTCTCAACCTAGGTGAATTGTAAGAAAAATAAATTTTTGATTTTAAAATAAGCTTTTTGAATAAGATACATGCTTTGGCAGTGGCAGTTTCTGATCTATGATGAGGCATATTCTGCTGTGTTTGCAGATATAGGTAATGATGTCTTCTTAGTCACGTCAGTCCATAGAGGGTAGTGCTGAGAGTGTAGCTTCTGAGGAGGGTAGAGATGGAGTTAGGGTTGAGAGAGCTGGTGAGGCACCTGCTCTTGTGCTAGAGAGACCAGCTGCTGATGAGATGCCGCCAGTTTGGTTACGACATGTGGTAGATTTGTTGAGGCAGACTCCAGTGCAGCAGGCGCCACTGCAACCACAGCCACAAGTACCGGTGAGGCATTATGATAAATTGAGGAAGTTTAGGGCTAAAGATTTCTTTGGTACTACGGATCCTGCAGTAGCTGAGCAGTGGTTGGATAGAGTTCAGAGGGTATTTATCTAGTTGCAAGCCACTCCCGAAGAGAAATTTGATTATGCTCAATCACTTCTGCAGAGGGATGCGTATGATTGGTGGAAGACGGTTCCACATGCAATGGATGATCCACCGATCTTAACTTATAGTGATTTTCTACGGGAGTTTGAGCAGAAGTATACTCCGAGAGAGTATAAGGATACCAAGAAGATGGAGTTTTTGAATCTAAGGCAAGATAACCGGACAGTGACAGAGTATGAGATAGAGTTCATCCGACTGAGTCATTATGCCGGTGGGATTATTTCAGATGAGATTGACCGGCATAAGAGATTTGAGGAGGGATTGAAGCCCTCTATTATGTGTATTATTGCTGGTTCCCGGTATCAGGATCTTTCCTAGCTTGTTGCAGCGGCCAGGAGTGTAGAGAGAGCGCAGGCTATTGCAGCAGCTGCTACTGAGGAGGAGACCAGAGTTAGGAGACCCCAGTTTGAGGTAGGGTCTTCATCTGCAAAGAGAGGCAGAGGAGGTAATTTTCAAAGGTTCAGTAGGGGCCATAGGCAGCCTGTTAGGTCAGTCCCACATCAGAGGCAAAGATCGAGGCCTATAGTTTCTGTGGCTAGTGCACCAACCCCAGTGGCTCAGAGGTCTACTCCACCTACATGTGTCCATTGTGGTAGGATACATGGGGGTGTTTGTTGGAAGATTAGTGGATCAGCTGTATGTTTCAGATGCAGATCGCCTGATCATTTCATCAGAGATTGTCCCGAGCTACAGGAGGATAGGCAGGCAGATTCTGTAGTTTCTCGACCTAGCGTGAGAGGAGGTCAAAGTGGAAGAGGTTTCAGTAGAGGTGGTAGATCTGGGTTTAGTCAGAGAGGAGGCTCTTCATCTAGAGGTAGTAGGCTAGATGAGGCTGGGTCTTCTCAGTGAGTGTATGTGATGCAAAGGCAACCGGATGCTTCAGCTGTCATTGCGGGTACATTTTCTTTATTTGGCATTTCTATTCTTGCTTTGATTGATCCAGGATCTATTCATTCATACATAAGTACATCTATCTTGCCTGTGTCTGAATTGCATTCAGAGTCCCTAGGATTTGATGTCTTGGTGACAAATCCTTTAGGGCATAGTGTGGTAGTTAGCAAGGTGCACCGAGATAGTTTAGTTGTGGTGCAAGATGAGGAATTCCTTGGTGATTTGATTGAAATGCCTTTTAAAGAGTATGATCTGATCTTAGGCATGGATTGGTTGTCTAAGCATGAGGCTATAGTAGATTGTTAGAAGAAGTGTGTTACCTTGAGAACCAGTGATGGTAGAAGTGTTATGGTATCTAATGAGTAGAGAAATATTGCATCCTTGTTTGTTTCAACTGTTGCAGCTAGGAGGATGATTTAGAAAGGATGTGATGCTTATCTTGCTCATGTTGTGGATACCAGAGTAGTTGGTTCCCAGCTTGATAGTATACCCACAGTTGCTGAATTCCCAGATGTGTTTCCTGAGGAGTTGCCAGGGATACTCCCTGAGAGAGAGGTTAAGTTTGATATTGAATTGTTGCCTGGTACCACTCCTATCTCTATTACTCCCTATCGAATGGCACCTGCTAAGTTGAGAGAGTTGAAGGTACAGTTATAGGAATTGTTGGATAGAGGGTTTGTTTGCCCTAGTGTTTCTCCGTGGGGAGCTCCTGCTTTGTTTGTGAAGAAGAAGGATGGTACTTTGAGACTGTGCATCGATTATTGGCAGTTAAACAAGGTGACTATCAAGAATAAGTATCATTTGCCTAGGATAGATGATCTCTTCGATCGGTTGAAGGGAGCAATAGTATTTTCCAATATTGATTTGAGATCAAGGTACCATCAGTTAAGAGTCAGAGCTGAAGATGTATCTAAGACAGCTTTCCGCACAAGGTATGGGCATTATGAGTTTTTGGTGATGCCTTTTGGATTGATGAATGCACTAGCAGTTTTCATGGACTTGATGAATAGGGTGTTTAGATCCTATTTAGATTAGTTTGTGGTGGTCTTTATCGATGATATTTTGGTGTATTCGCATAATAAGGAGGATCATGATAAGCACTTGTGGATTGTATTGCAGACTTTGAGAGAGAAGCAGTTGTATGCTAAGCTGTCCAAGTGTGAGTTTTGGCTTGATCAAGTGACTTTTTTGGGTCATGTAGTGTCAGCAGAGGGTATTAGAGTTGATCCGAGTAAAGTTGAAGCTATTTTGAATTGGAGTCCACCAAAGTCAGTGACTGAAGTTAGAAGTTTTTTGGGTTTGACAGGCTATTATAGACACCAGATTGCTTCGGAAGGGAGTTAGATTTGTGTGGACAGATCAGTGTCAAGCAAGCTTTGAGCAGTTGAAGGAGATGTTGACTCAAGCTCCTGTTCTTACCTTGCCTGTGGAAGATAAACCATATGTGATATACATTGATGCTTCACATAGGGGTTTAGGAAGTGTTTTGATGCAAGAGGGTAGAGTTATAGCTTATGCTTATCGGCAGTTGAAGTTGCATGAGTTGAATTACCCGACGTATGATTTGGAATTGGCAGCCATAGTTTTTGCTTTGAAGATTTGGAGACATTATCTTTATGGGAAGAAGTGTTTCATTTATACGGATCATAAGAGTTTGAAATACTTGGGTGTTCAGACAGTGGTTAGAGTTGATCAAAGACTACGACTATTTGATTGATTATCATCCTGGTAAGGCAAATGTTGTTGCTGATGCCTTGAGTAGGAAGTCTTTGGCAGGTTTGACTGCTTATTCTGTAATATCCCAAAATGTACCCTAGAAGTTTTGGTATTATTGTTATAATTGGATTTTATGTATATGTTTCTTTAGTAAGAGAAAAGAATTATATAGAGAATGTATATGTTGTGTGTATGAAGAAATATACAACATATACACAAGTCAAAGTCAAAGAAGGTTAGTGGAAGAAGATATTTAGTTATTTTAAATTAATTAAGTTAATTAGTGGAAATGGGAAATTAAATGAATGGAAGAGGTTAATTTAGAATATTTTAATATTATAATTGCTTGGATGAAAGGGTTTTAAGGAAAAGTTTGACTTTGATTTCTTTGGTTTCTTTATTTCTCTCTTTCTTCATCGTGGTTCTCTTTCCTTTTCTTTCTTTTTCCTTTTGTTGTCTGACCATCAAAGAAGCAAGAGAGCAAGAAGAGTTTTGATCTTCCAAGTTTAAGATTGAAGGAAGTTTTCAAGAGATCAAATTGGAGATTTAAGAGTTTCCTCATTCTTGGTAAGTCTTTCCACTTGATTCTTTGATTTGTTTGGGTTTGTGAGTTGAAGTTGTGTTTGAGAATGTGTTTGTTTGATTTTGGGTGTGTTTAAGAGTGTTTGGTTCTATTGATTTTTGGATTTTGGGGTTGGATGGAAGGAAAGAGTAAGTTTGTTGGTCTAGAAGTGTTGTGGTTGTGTTTAGGGTGGTGATGATATTTTGGATTGTGTATGATGTATATTTTGGGTTGTTTTGTTATTTTTGCTAGTTTGATATGGTTTTGGGTATGTTTGGGCTAAGTTGGTTTGAAGTGGATGATGGTGGTAAGAAGAAAAATGTTGGTTGTGAGGTTGTTGTGGCCGGAATCTGGGTTTTTGGCCTGACATGCCCACGACCACGTCCAGGTCTTTAGGCGTGTCAATTGTTCTGTGTGGCAGTAGGTTTGACACGGCCAGTAACACGCCCGTGTTATTGAACGTGTCATAGCCACTATGTTATTGGGGAATTGACACGGCCATGAGCACGCTCATGTTGTTGGACGTGTCAATATTTCTGAGAGACAGAATGTATTACACGCCCAGTGACACGCCCGTGGTTTTGAGCGTGTCAATGCTTCTGTGTTGTAGAGTTAGGGCACGGTCAGGGACACGCCCGTGTGGTTGAGCATGTCATGTTTAGAGTTTGCCCTAGTTGGTTCTTAGTCTTATGATTTCATGTGGGTTTCATCATTCGTTTGGAATAGGTTGTGAAGAAGGTGATTTGCCATAATTTAAGAAGTGAAGGATTTTTGGAAGAGGAAGTCAATAGAGTTGTGTGAGTTGTTTTGAGGTAAGTACAAACCTTGCATTATTGCATACATTCATGTGATTTTGGAACTTATACATTTGAGTATGAATGTACTAAGGAATCTTATTGCATTGTTGATATATATAAATAATGTTATGTTTTATACAATGTGAACTTTGTGAAATGCAATATGATGTATGTATATTGATTATGAGTATTTGAATATGAATTGAAATAGAATGAAATGTGAAGCCATTGTGGTTGGCTATGATATTGTAAATGATGTTGAATACATGAATTGAGAAAGAGAATGGTAAAGAGGTAAATGAATTGATTGTATGCCTAATATGTTATTCAATTTTCAGAGTGCTGGGTTTGGTGGCATGCCTATGAAAGGTAACAGTCTTGCCGGGTTGAGGATCTCTTCAAATTGAGTTGAATTGAGGTCCAAGAGACTGGGTCTGTTACACTATGTGAATTATTGATATGAAATATATGAAAAGTAACAGTCTTGCCGGGTTGAGGATCTCCTCAATTTCAATCGGGTTGATGGTCCAAGAGACTGGGTCTGTTACTAGTAACAGTCTTGCCGGGTTGAGGATCTCCTCAAGCTTGTTGAGTTGATGATACAAGAGACTGGGTCTGTTACACTATCCATGGATAGAGATATGAGATATATTGCCTACGGGCTTGATCATTGTGATTATAGACCAAAGCAGTAACTCTGAACTTTGAATATCATATTAAATACTTGTTGGGCCCATGTGTGTCTATGTTATTATTATTGAATGTATGACATTGATATTGACATTGCATAATATCATTATGGTTTGTACCACTAAGCCGTTGGCTTAGCGCGATTATGATTTATCGCGCAGGTGATAGGGTTGAGACGGAAGATTCCTCTAGACCTAGTTGAGTTTATGCTTGAAGAGTTGGCCTAGAGCTTAAAGATCAGAGAGTCAAGCTGCCAATCATGTATATATTTCATGTTTTGTAAATTTTGATTTTTAAAGTGTTTGTACTTATTTGTTATAATTTCCGCTGTGTATTAATAAACGTTTTTATCTATTATGTTTTATGAATTTCTTCTAAACCTTTGATATTTGTTTTATTTCTTTTCGATTTATGACCTGTGTATTTTATAAACTGTGGCATTTTTTATATTCAGTATACGTATATTACGATCGTATAAGCATGCTGTGTACATATACGGGGTATAGGGGTGTTACAATTATTTTGGTTTCAGAGCCTAGGTTTGAGATTCTCAACCTAGGTTAATTGTAAGAAAAAGAGTATTTTGATTTTAAAAAGTGGGTTTTTGAATAAAATACATGTTTGGTATTGGCAGTCTTTGATCTTTAATGAGGTGTATTCTGGTGTGTTTACAGATATAGGTTGTAATGGATTCTCATTCACGTCAGTCTGTTGAGGGTAGTGCGGAGAGTTTAGCTCCTGAAGAGAGTAGAGATGGAGCTAGAGTGGATAGAGCTGGAGAGGTACCTGTTTCTGTGTCTGGGAGACCAGCTGGTGAGGAGGCTCCACCGGGTTGGCTTAGACATGTGATAGAATTGTTTAGGCAAGCCCCAGTACAGCCGCCACCACCCCCACAACCATTGGTACCAGTGAGACATTACGATAAATTAAGAAAGTATGGAGCAGAAGATTTTCTGAGTACTATTGATCCAGCAGTAGCTGAACAATGGTTAGATAGAATATAGAGGATATTCATTCAGTTGCAAGCCACTCCAGAAGAAAAATTTGATTATGCTAGATCACTGTTACAGAAGGATGCATATGATTGGTGGAAAATAGTTCCTCATGCCATGGATGATCCACCTACATTGTCCTACAGTGATTTTCTATGGGAGTTTGAGCTGAAATATACTCCGAGGGAATATAAAGATGTGAAAAAGATGGAGTTTCTGAATTTGAAGCAAAACAGCCAGACTGTAACAGAATATGAGGTTGAGTTCATCCGGTTGAGTCACTATGCTGGGGGAATTATTTCAGACGAGATAGACCGGTGCAGAAGATTTGAGGAGGGATTGAGGCCCTCTATCATGTGTCTTGTGGCTGGTTATAGATACCAGGATTTTTCCCAACTTGTTGCAGCAGCTAGGAGTGCGGAGAGAGCTCAGGGTATTGCAGCAGCTGCGACCGAGGAAGAGACCAGGGTTAGGAGACCCCAGTTTGAGGCAGGGTCTTCATCTGTGAAGAAAGGTAGAGGAAATTTTGTTCCCAGGATCAGTAGGAGTCAGAGGCAGGCTGGTAGGTCAGTTCAGTTTCAGAGACAGAGATCGAGACCTACAGTTTCAGTAGCGAGTGCTCCGACTCTAGTAGTTCAGAGATCTACTCTACCTATATGTGCTCAGTGTGGGGGGTTCTCATAGAGGTGTTTGTTGGAAGAATAGTGGACCAGCTGTATGCTTCAGATGTGGATCTCCTGATCATTTTATTAGAGAGTGTCCTGAGATGCAGGAGCAGAGGCCGGCAGATTCTGCAGTTTCTCGACCTAGCGTCAGGGGTGGTTGAGGGGGCAGAGGTTTCAGCAGAGAGGGTAGACCTGGAGTTAGTAAGAGAGGAGGATCTCCATCCAGGGTTAGTAGGCCAGATGAGGCTGGGCCTTCTCAACGAGTATATGTGATGCAAAGACAACCAGATGCTTCAGCAGTCATCGCGGGTACTTTCTCTTTATTTGGCATTCTAGTTCTTGCTTTGATTGATCCAGGATCTACTCATTCATATATAAGTGCATCCATATTGCCTGTGTCTGAATTGCATTATGAGTCCCTAGGATTTGATGTTTTGGTGAGAAATCCTTTAGGGCATAGTGTGATTGTTAGCAATGTGCACCGAGATAGTACAGTTGTGGTGCAAGGTGAGGAGTTTCATGGAGATTTGATTGAAATTCCTTTTAAAGAATATGATTTGATTTTGGGCATGGATTGGTTGTCTAGACATGGAGCTGTGGTAGATTGTCAACAAAAGTGTGTTACTTTGAGAACTAATGATGGTAGATTTGTGTTGGTATCTAGTGAGCAGAAACAGCTTGCATCCTTGTTTGTATCAGCTGTAACCGCTAGAAGGTTGATTAGAAAAGGGTGTGACGCTTATCTTGCTCATGTTGTGGATACTAGAGTAGTAGGTTCTCAACTTGATATTATAACCACAGTTGCAGATTTTCCAGATGTGTTTCCAGAGGAGTTGCCAAGGTTGCCCCCTGAGAGAGAGGTTGAGTTTGGTATCGATTTGTTGCCTGGTACCACTCCCATCTCTATCACTCCTTATCGCATGGCACCTGCTGAATTGAGAGAGTTGAAAGTGCAGTTACAGGAGTTGTTGGATAAAGGGTTTATTTGCCCCAGTGTTTCTCCTTGGGGAGCTCCTGTATTATTTGTGAAGAAGAAAGATGGTACCATGAGGTTATGCATTGATTATAGGCAATTGAACAAAGTGACTATTAAGAATAAATACCCTTTGCCTAGGATTGATGATCTCTTTGATCAATTAAAGGGAGCAGCAGTGTTTTCCAAGATTGATTTGAGATCTGGGTACCATCAATTGAAGGTTAGGGCTGAAGATGTTTCTAAGACAGCTTTTCGCACCAGGTATGGGCACTATGAGTTTTTAGTAATGCCTTTTGGGTTGATGAATGCACATGCAATTTTTATGGATTTGATGAATAGGATATTTAGGCCCTATCTGGATCAGTTTGTGGTAGTTTTTATCGATGATATTTTGGTGTATTCGCGTAATGAAGAGGAGCATGACAAGCATTTGCGGATTGTGTTGCAGATCTTGAGAGAGAAGCAATTGTATGCTAAGCTGTCGAAGTGTGAGTTTTGGCTTGATCAAGTGACTTTTCTCGGTCATATAGTTTCAGCAGAAGGTATTAGAGTTGATCCGAGTAAAGTTGAGGCTATTATGAATTGGAGTCCACCCAAATCTGTGACCGAAGTTAGAAGTTTTCTGGGTTTGGCAGGCTATTATCGATGCTTTGTGAAAGGATTTTCTTTGATAGCTACTCCACTTACCAGATTACTTCGAAAGGGAGTTAGATTTGTGTGGACAGATCAATGTCAGGCTAGCTTTGAACAGTTAAAAGAGATGTTAACTCAAGCACCTGTTCTTACTTTACTCGTAAAAGATAAACCATATGTGATTTACAGTGATGTTTCACATAATGATTTAGGATGTGTATTGATGCAAGAGGGTAAAGTCATAGCTTATGCTTCTCGACAGTTGAAGCCGCATGAGCTCAATTATCCAACCCATGATTTGGAGTTAGCAGCCATAGTGTTTGCTTTGAAGATTTGGCGACATTATTTATATGGGGAGAAATGTTTTATTTATACAGATCATAAAAGTTTGAAATATTTGGGGGTTCAGAGAGAGCTCAATCTTCGGCAGAGACGATGATTGGAGTTGATCAAAGACTACGACTGTTTGATTGATTATCATCTTGGTAAGGCAAATTGTAACACCCCCACATTCAATATATGCACACTACAAACACCACAATGTAGTATACATGCACTAAACATAGGGTGCTACGGATTTTTGTTACATCCAAAACATTTTAAACAATACCATAATCTTTCAGTTGTATACATTATAGAAAAATAAGTAATCAATTTGTAATACAAAACCAAATAGATATATTTACATTTAGTTAATACGCAGCGGAAATTTTATAAAATATTTACATGTATAAACTCTTTCAAATCCATGTTTATAGTTATACATATATTTACATTAAAACCAATACTTTACAAAATATAAAAGAAATATACATGATTGGCAAGTCTCTTCTGATCTTTAAGTTCCAAATCAACACTTCAACGTCTACTCTCACTCGGTCTTGAAGAACCTTCAGGTTCAACTCTATCAACTCTATCACCTGCGCGATTAAACACTATCGCGCTAAGCCAAGGGCTTAGTAAGATAAAACATGCTAATGGTATGCTTTAATGTAATGCAATGCCACATATGTTATTGATAAGATTAACATCATAAATATAAAGTTAACCACATAATTATGCATTTCACAAATCATAGTCATATGAGCATACCACATTTCAACATCTTTCCACATTCATCATTAATCAATTATACTCAATATACAACATCTCATTTCATTAACTCATAACGTTATTTAGGACATTCATATAACCTTGACACCTATGGGCCCAACAAGTATTTAATACGATATTCAGAGTTCAAAGTTACTGCTTTGGTTCATAATCACAATAATCACGCCCGTAGGCAATATATATACGTGTATCTCTATCCATGGATAGTGTAACAGACCCAGTCTCTTGGACCATCAACTCAACACATATGAGGAGATCCTCAACCCGGCAAGACTGTTACAAATCATATATCTCATATTCACAATTCTTATAGTGTAACAGACCCAGTCTCTTGGACCATCAACTCAACACATTTGAGGAGATCCTCAACCCGGCAAGACTGTTACCTTTCATCATTTCTTAGGCATGCCACCCAAATCCAGAACTCTGAAACTGAATAACATATTAAACAAACAATTCATTTATTATATAGTTACCATTTCCATTCTCAAATTCTCATCACATTTAGGCAAACATGCCCTCTTTCTTTCCATATCATCATCATAGCCAATCACAATGGCTTTACATCACATTTCGCCTCTTATTTGAATCATCATAGCATCTTATATATAACATTTCAATATACATTATTCATGAAACACATAACCATTCGCAATGCATAACATAACATTGTTCAATCTCAATAATGCAATTAGGGCAAAGAATAATTTATATCATTCATAGCTTTAAGATCTTCCATATGCATTTGTTTAGGTCAATCATTGTTTAAATGTGTTTAGGTTCAGGTTAAGGTACCAACTTACCTTAAAAGGACCAAAACAATGCAAATAGAACAAAGTATAAAAACCCTAACTCACACATTTGAGGGACACGGGCAGCCACTTGAGGGACACGGCCAAGCTTGTGGCCATGTCTCTCAACCTAAATTGACAGTAGGCAACACGGGCAAGGGACACGACCAAGCTTGTGGCCGTGTCTCTCAACCAACAAATCACAGCAGCAGACACGGGCATAGGACACGGCCAAGCTAGTGGCCATGTCTCCCAACACCAAAAATCCAGTAGTGAACACGGGCACTAGACACGGCTGTGTCACTCTCAAAGCAATCCAACACGCAAAAAATCACTTGGCTTGGCCGTGTCTCTCCTTTGTTTTGGCCGTGTCACTCAAATACACAACCCTAAAAATGGCCAACACCCTTCTAAAAGCATTTACACCCTTTTTACACAACAATCATCTCATTCAAAAGGATACAATTCATGTTATAAACACATATCTTACATATTCACCCTAGTAATCACAATAACCATACATTAAATTCATACCAAACCAAAACCCTAAAAATACAACATCACTCCCATTTTCTCAAAATCAATCTCCACCTACTTACCATCTTCAATCCAAAACCATTAATAATTAACTCTTTGGCTTATAATCAAATTCAACACATTACAACCACATCAAATCATCATATCAACAAATCACAACTTCTTTTAAACCCAACTTCAAAACTTACAAAGGAAAAACAAGAGATTTCTTACCTTAAATTATAACACTTCTTGAATCAACACTTGATCACTTCAATCTTCCTACAATTGGAGCTTACTCTTCAAAGTCTTCTCTTTGTCTCTTTGCTTTCCCTTTGTCTACGAGAAATCAGCCAAAATGCAAAAGAAGAAGAAAATACATGGAGGAAATAAAGTCAACCCCACTTTAAATCTCCACCAAGAGATTTTATCCAAGTAATTACCAAAATGCCCTCAATCAAATAACTAACCTTTTGTCTCATCTAAGCCCTTATATGTAATTGCACACTCCACAAAATATCTTCTTGCATTGACTCTATATTTGACCAATCTATATGTTATATATATCATCATATACACAACATATACATTTGTCTCTAAACCCTATTTCTTTCCCCAAAACACATATATTCACAAACATTCACTTTCCAATATATACCAACAACAACAATAACAACAACATCAACAACATAATCAAAACTTCTAGGGCATATATGAGGATATTACAATTCTCCCCCTCTAAAAAGAAATTTCGTCCTCGAAATTACCTGAAATCAGCTCTGAAACAACTGAGGATATTGCTCTCGCATGGTTTACTCACTTTCCCAAGTTGCTTCTTCTTTCCCATGGTTCTTCCATAGAACCTTCACAAGAGACACTCTCTTGTTTCTCAACTCTTTCACTTCACGTTCCAAGATAACAACCGGTTCCTCTTCAAATGTCAAGTCTGGGCTCACTTCAATAGATTCAACTGGCAACACATGAGATGGATCCGACCTGTACCTCCTCAACATAGAAACATGAAATACATTATGAATACGATCCAACTCAGGTGGCAAAGCAAGTCGATAAGCAACTGGCCCAACTCTTTCCAACACTTCATACGGTCCAATGAATCGAGGACTCAACTTCCCTTTCCGACCGAACCTCAATATCTTCTTCCAAGGAGATACTTTCAAAAATACCTTATCTCCAACATCAAACTCAATGTCTCTCCTTTTCAGATCTGCATAAGACTTCTGTCGGTCTGAAGCTGCTTTTAACCTGCCTCGAATCAACTTCACTTTCTCTTCAGTTTCTTGAAATAAATCAGGCCCAATTAACTTACTATCTCCAAGCTCAGTCCAACAAAGAGGTGTCCTACACCGTCTACCATACAATGCTTCAAACGGTGCCATACCAATGCTGGATTGGTGACTGTTGTTGTAAGCAAACTCCACAAGAGGTAAGAATCTATCCCAACTTCCAGAGAAATCGATGACACAGCTTCTCAACATGTCTTCAATAATCTGTATCACCCTCTCTGACTGCCCATCCGACTGTGGATGAAAAGCAGTGCTGAAGTGCAGTCGAGAACCCAAAGCACTATGCAAACTCTTCCAAAGCCTTGAAGTAAACCTGGGATCTCGATCAGACACTAAAGAAGTTGGAACACCATGTAATCTCACAATCTCATGGATATACAACTCAGCCAATCTCTCCAAAGAGTAATCCATCCGAACCGGAAGGAAATGAGCTGTCTTGGTCAATCTATCCATAATCACCCATATAGCATCATGCTTCCTTTGTGTCAAAGGCAAACCAGACACAAAGTCCATTGTCACTCTATCCCACTTTCATTCAGGCACTGACAACGGCTGAAGCAACCCAGTTGGAACTTGATGCTCTGCTTTTACCTTCTGACATGTGAGACATTTCGATACAAACTCAGCAATGTCTCTCTTCAATCCCATCCACCAGTAATGCTGTCTCAAGTCATGATACATCTTTGTATTACCCGGATGCATAGCAAACACTGACTGATGTGCTTCTTCTAAAATGATCTTCTTCAAATCAGCATCATCGGGTACACACAATCTGTTCTTAAACCAGAGACTCCCATCACCTCTCACTACAAAATCTCTACCTTTTCCACTCTGACAATCTGAAACAATCTTCTGAATCTACTTATCAGCCAACTGAGCCTCCCTAATCTGATCCAACAAAACTGGTTTCACTTGTAACTGTGCTAACAATGCACCATCATCACAAGCTACAAAATTAGCACACAATGCTCTCAACTCAACAAGCAACGAGAGCGAGTACACAGTCAACCCTGCTAAAGACTTCCGACTCAAGGCATCAGCAACAACATTTGCTTTACCTGGATGATAATCAATCAAACAGTCGTAGTCTTTAATCAATTCCAACCATCTCCTCTGACGAAGATTGAGTTCTTTCTGAACCCCCAAATACTTTAAACTCTTATGGTCAGTGTAGATAAAACATTTCTCCCCAAACAGATAGTGGCGCCAAATCTTCAATGCAAACACAATGGCTGCCAACTCCAAATCATGAGTAGGATAATTAAGCTCATGCGGTTTCAACTGTCTAGATGCATAAGCTATAACTTTAACTTCTTGCATCAACACACACCCCAAACCATTATGTGAAGCATCACTGAAAATCACATATGGTTTGCCTTCCACAGGTAAAGTAAGAACAGGCGCTTGCGTCAACATATCTCTCAACTGCTCAAAACTAGCCTGACACTGATCCGTCCATACAAATCTCACTCCCTTACGAAGCAATCTAGTGAGTGGAGTAGCTATCAAAGAAAATCCTTTCACCAACCGCCGATAATAGCCTGCCAAACCCAGAAAACTTCTAACCTCTGTCATCGACTTGGGTGGATTCCAATTCAGAATAGCTTCAACTTTACTTGGATCAACTCTAATGCCTTCCGCTGAAACAATATGTCCGAGAAAAGCAACTTGATCTAACCAGAACTCACACTTCGACAATTTGGCAAATAACTGCCTCTCTCTCAAAATCTGTAACACAATCCGCAAATGCATATCATGTTCCTCTTCATTCCGCGAATACACCAGTATATCATCAATGAAGACCACTACAAACTGATCTAAATAGGGCCTAAACACCCTATTCATCAAATCCATAAAAGCTGCAGGTGCATTCGTCAGACCAAAAGGCATAACTAAAAACTCATAATGCCCATACCTGGTCCGAAAAGCGGTCTTCGGAACATCCTCAGCTCTGACTCTCAGCTGATGGTACCCAGATCTCAGATCAATTTTAGAAAACACAGCTGCACCCTTCAACTGATCAAAGAGATCATCAATTCTAGGCAAAGGATATTTATTTTTAATAGTCACCTTGTTCAATTGCCTATAATCGATGCACAATCTCATAGTACCATCTTTCTTCTTCACAAATAGCACAGGAGCTCCCCACGGAGAAACACTGGGGCGAATAAATCCTTTATCCAACAACTCCTGTAATTGCACTTTCAATTCCCTCAATTCTACTGGTGCCATTCTATAAGGAGTAATCGAGATAGGAGTGGTACCAGGCAACAATTCAATACCAAACTCCACCTCTCTCTCAGGAGGCAATCCTGGCAACTCCTCTGGAAAAACATCTGGGAACTCAGCAACTGTGGCAATACTATCAATAGGAGAACCTCTTACTCTAGTATCTACCACATGAGCAAGATAGGCTTCACACCCCTTTCTAATCAATCTCCTGGCTGCAACAGCTGAAACAAACAAAGATGCTAGCTGTTCCTGTTCATTAGATACTATCACTTCTCTACCATCAGCAGTTCTCAAAGTAACAACTTTCTTTTTACAATCCACTACAGCTCCATGTCTCGATAGCCAATCCATACCTAGAATCAAATCATATTCCTTAAATGGCATCTCAATCAAGTCTCCAAGGAACTCCTCACCTTGCACCCTCACTGCACTATCTCGGTGCACCTTACTCACAACCACACTATGCCCTAACGGATTTGTCACCAATACATCAAATCCTAGGGACTCAGCATGCAATTCAGATACAGGCAAAACAGATGCACTAATATATGAATGGGTGGAACCCGGATCAATCAAAGCAAGTACTGAAGTATCAAATAAAGAAAAAGTACCAGCTATGACTGCTGATGCATCTGGCTGCCTCTGCATAACATACATCCTCTGGGAAGATCCAACCTCCTCTGGTCTACCCTCCCTAGATGTAGCACCTCCTCTAGAACTGAACCCTGGTCTACCTCCTCGGCTGGCACCTCTGCCTCCTCTGCCTCCCCTCACACTAGCTCGAGAAGCAGCAGAATCAACTGGCATCTGCTCCTGCCTCTCAGGACAGTCTCTCACAAAGTGGTCAGGTGATCCACACCTGAAACATACCCCTGATCTACTATGCCTCCAACAAACGCCCCCATGTCTTCCACCACACTGATCACACACAGGTAAGGTGGATCTCTGAACTCCAGGAGTAGGAGCACTTGCTACTGAAGCTGCAGGTCTAAATCTCTGCCTCTGGGACTGCACTGACCTACCAGCTGACCTCTGACTCCTACTAACTCTAGGAACAAAGCTTCCTTTACCTCTCTTAACAGAAGAAGACCCTGCCTCAAACTGGGGCCTCCTAACCCTAACCTCTTCCTCTGAAGCAGCTGCAATAACTTGAGCTCGCTCTACACTTCGAGCTGCTGCCACTAGCTGGGAGAAATCGTGATATCTAGATCCAGCCACTAAGCACATGATAGAGGGCCTCAATCCCTCCTCAAACCTCCGGCATCTATTTATCTCATCAACTATAATACCCCCCAGCATACTGACTCAATCGAATAAACTCAACCTCATATTCAGTTACGGTCCGATGATCTTGCTTCAAATCTAGAAACTCTCTTTTCTTCCCATCTTTATACTCCCTTGGAGTATACTTCAATTCAAATTCTCTTAGAAAGTCAGCATATGACAAAGTTGGTGGATCATCCATAGAATGTGGCACTGTCTTCCACCAACTATATGCATCCTTCTGCAACAAGGATCTTGCATAATCAAACTTTTCCTCTGAGGTGGCTTGCAACTGAATAAAGATCCTCTGTACTTTATCAAGCCACTGCTCTGCTACAGCTGGATCAGTAGTACCTACAAAATCTTCGGCTCCATACTTTCTCAATTTGTCATAGTGCCTCACTGATACCAAAGGTTGAGGGGGTGGTGGCTGTGGTTGTACTGGTGCTTGTCTCATAGCTTCCATCATATGCATAAACCAGGCTGGCGGAACCTCATCACCTACTGGTCTTCCCGACCCAGAAGCAGGTGCCTCACCAGCACTATCAACCCTAGCTCCCTCATCAGGAGCAATACTCTCAGCACTAGCCTCAACCGACTGACTTGAGTGAGGATCCATCAACACCTAACACTGCAAACACAGCAGATTACATCTTATTAAAGATCAGAGACTGCCAATCTCAAACGTATATGTTATTCAAAACTCACTTTTTAAGTAAAAATATTCTTTTTATTACATTTTACCTAGGTTGAGAATCTCAAACCTAGGCTCTGATACCAAAACAATTGTAACACCCCCACATTCAATATATGCACACTACAAACACCACAATGTAGTATACATGCACTAAACATAGGGTTGCTACGGATTTTCGTTACATCCAAAACATTTTAAACAATACCATAATCTTTCAGTTGTATACATTATAGAAAAATAAGTAATCAATTTGTAATACAAAACCAAATAGATATATTTACATTTAGTTAATACGCAGCGGAAATTTTATAAAATATTTACATGTATAAACTCTTTCAAATCCATGTTTATAGTTATACATATATTTACATTAAAACCAATACTTTACAAAATATAAAAGAAATATACATGATTGGCAAGTCTCTTCTGATCTTTAAGTTCCAAATCAACACTTCAACGTCTACTCTCACTCGGTCTTGAAGAACCTTCAGGTTCAACTCTATCAACTCTATCACCTGCGCGATTAAACACTATCGCGCTAAGCCAAGGGCTTAGTAAGATAAAACATGCTAATGGTATGCTTTAATGTAATGCAATGCCACATATGTTATTGATAAGATTAACATCATAAATATAAAGTTAACCACATAATTATGCATTTCACAAATCATAGTCATATGAGCATACCACATTTCAACATCTTTCCACATTCATCATTAATCAATTATACTCAATATACAACATCTCATTTCATTAACTCATAACGTTATTTAGGACATTCATATAACCTTGACACCTATGGGCCCAACAAGTATTTAATACGATATTCAGAGTTCAGAGTTACTGCTTTGGTTCATAATCACAATAATCACGCCCGTAGGCAATATATATACATGTATCTCTATCCATGGATAGTGTAACAGACCCAGTCTCTTGGACCATCAACTCAACACATATGAGGAGATCCTCAACCCGGCAAGACTGTTACAAATCATATATCTCATATTCACAATTCTTATAGTGTAACAGACCCAGTCTCTTGGACCATCAACTCAACACATTTGAGGAGATCCTCAACCCGGCAAGACTGTTACCTTTCATCATTTCTTAGGCATGCCACCCAAATCCAGAACTCTGAAATTGAATAACATATTAAACAAACAATTCATTTATTATATAGTTACCATTTCCATTCTCAAATTCTCATCACATTTAGGCAAACATGCCCTCTTTCTTTCCATATCATCATCATAGCCAATCACAATGGCTTTACATCACATTTCACCTCTTATTTGAATCATCATAGCATCTTATATATAACATTTCAATATACATTATTCATGAAACACATAACCATTCACAATGCATAACATAACATTGTTCAATCTCAACAATGCAATTAGGGCAAAGAATAATTTATATCATTCATAGCTTTAAGATCTTCCATATGCATTTGTTTAGGTCAATCATTGTTTAAATGTGTTTAGGTTCAGGTTAAGGTACCAACTTACCTTAAAAGGACCAAAACAATGCAAATAGAACAAAGTATAAAAACCCTAACTCACACATTTGAGGGACACGGGCAGCCACTTGAGGGACACGGCCAAGCTTGTGGCCGTGTCTCTCAACCTAAATTGACAGTAGGCAACACGGGCAAGGGACACGGCCAAGCTTGTGGCCGTGTCTCTCAACCAACAAATCACAGCAGCAGACACGGGCATAGGACACGGCCAAGCTAGTGGCCGTGTCTCCCAACACCAAAAATCCAGTAGTGAACACGGGCACTAGACACGGCCGTGTCTCTCTCAAAGCAATCCAACACGCCCAAAATCACTTGGCTTGGCCGTGTCTCTCCTTTGTTTTGGCCGTGTCACTCAAATACACAACCCTAAAAATGGCCAACACCCTTCTAAAAGCATTTACACCCTTTTTACACAACAATCATCTCATTCAAAAGGATACAATTCATGTTATAAACACATATCTTACATATTCACCCTAGTAATCACAATAACCATACATTAAATTCATACCAAACCAAAACCCTAAAAATACAACATCACTCCCATTTTCTCAAAATCAATCTCCACCTACTTACCATCTTCAATCCAAAGCCATTAATAATTAACTCTTTGGCTTATAATCAAATTCAACACATTACAACCACATCAAATCATCATATCAACAAATCACAACTTCTTTTAAACCCAACTTCAAAACTTACAAAGGAAAAACAAGAGATTTCTTACCTTAAATTATAACACTTCTTGAATCAACACTTGATCACTTCAATCTTCCTACAATTGGAGCTTACTCTTCAAAGTCTTCTCTTTGTCTCTTTGCTTTCCCTTTGTCTACGAGAAATCAGCCAAAATGCAAAAGAAGAAGAAAATACATGGAGGAAATAAAGTCAACCCCACTTTAAATCTCCACCAAGAGATTTTATCCAAGTAATTACCAAAATGCCCTCAATCAAATAACTAACCTTTTGTCTCATCTAAGCCCTTATATGTAATTGCACACTCCACAAAATATCTTCTTGCATTGACTCTATATTTGACCAATCTATATGTTATATATATCATCATATACACAACATATACATTTGTCTCTAAACCCTATTTCTTTCCCCAAAACACATATATTCACAAACATTCACTTTCCAATATATACCAACAACAACAATAACAACAACATCAACAACATAATCAAAACTTCTAGGGCATATATGAGGATATTACACAAATGTTGTTGCTGACGCCTTAAGTCAGAAATCTTTGGCAGGTTTGGCTGTTTACTCACTCTCGTTGCTTGTTGAGTTGAGAGCGTTACATGCAAGTTTTGAAGCATGTGATGATGGTGCATTATTGGTGGTCTAGTATGAAGAAAGACATAGAGAAATTTGTGTCTAAATGTCTCACTTGTCAGAGGGTAAAAGCGGAGCATCAAGTTCCAACAGGGTTGCTTCAACCTTTAACAGTGCCTGAATGGAAATGGGAGAGGGTGACAATGGATTTTGTTTCTGGTTTGCCATTAACTCAGAGGAAACATGATGCTATTTGGGTGATTATTGATAGATTGACAAAGACAGCTCATTTTCTTTCGGTTCAGATGGATTATTCTCTTGAGAAGTTGGCTAAGCTGTATATCCATAAGATTGTGAAGTTGCATGGAGTCCCAATTTCTTTAGTGTCGGATCGAGATCCCCGGTTCACTTCGAGGTTCTAAAAGAGTTTACATGGGGCTTTGGGTTCTCGATTGCATTTTAGCACTACTTTTCATCCGCAGACAGATGGGCAGTCAGAGAGAGTGATACAGATTATCGAGGATATGTTAAGAAGCTGTATCATTGATTTTTCTGGAAGTTGGGACAGATTCTTACCACTTGTGGAATTTGCTTACAACAACAGTCATCAATCCAGTATTGGAATGGCACCTTTTGAGGCATTGTATGGTAGAAGATGCAGAACACCTTTATGTTGGAATGAAATCGGAGAGGGCAAGTTAATTGGTCCTGATTTGGTTAAACAAACAGAAGAGAAAGTAAAGATGATTCGGGATAGGTTGAAAGCAGCTTCAGATCGGTAGAAATCTTATTCAGATTTGAAGAGGAGAGACATTGAGTATAATGTGGGAGATAAAGTATTTTTGAAAGTGTCTCCTTGGAAAAAGATATTGAGATTTGGTCGAAAAGGGAAACTGAGTCCTCGTTTTATTGGACCTTACGAGGTATTGGAAAGAATTAGGCCAGTTGCTTATCGGCTTGCTTTGCCGCCTGAGTTGGATAAAATCCATAATGTCTTCCATGTTTCTATGTTGCGGAGGTACAGATCAGATCCATCTCATGTCTTGTCTGTTGAATCTATTGACGTGAGTTCGGATCTGACTTTTGAAGAAGAACTAGTGGCTATTTTAGCACATGGGATGAAAGAATTGAGACATAAGAAAGTACCAATTGTAAAGGTTCTTTGGAAGAATCATGGTAGAGAAGAATCAACTTGGGAGGATGAGCAAGCGATGCTAGATCAATATCCTAAACTTTTTCAGACTTGATATCAGGTAATTTCGAGGACGAAATTTCTTTTAGAGGGGGAGAATTGTAATATCCCAAAATGTACCCTAGAAGTTTTGGTATTATTGTTATAATTGGATTTTATGTATATGTTTCTTTGGTAAGAGAAAAGAATTATATAGAGAATGTATATGTTGTGTATATGAAGAAATATACAACAGATACACAAGTCAAAGTCAAAGAAGGTTAGTGGAAGAAGATATTTAGTTATTTTAAATTAATTAAGTTAATTAGTGGAAATGGGAAATTAAATGAATGGAAGAGGTTAATTTGGATTATTTTAATATTATAATTGCTTGGATGAGAGGGTTTTAAGGAAAAGTTTGACTTTGATTTCTTTGGTTTCTTTATTTCTCTCTTTCTTCATCGTGGTTCTCTTTCCTTTTCTTTCTTTTTCCTTTTGTTGTCTGACCATCAAAGAAGCAAGAGAGCAAGAAGAGTTTTGATCTTCCAAGTTTAAGATTGAAGGAAGTTTTCAAGAGATCAAATTGGAGATTTAAGAGTTTCCTCATTCTTGGTAAGTCTTTCCACTTGATTCTTTGATTTGTTTGGGTTTGTGAGTTGAAGTTGTGTTTGAGAATGTGTTTGTTTGATTTTGGGTGTGTTTAAGAGTGTTTGGTTCTATTGATTTTTGGATTTTGGGGATAGATGGAAGGAAAGAGTAAGTTTGTTGGTCTAGAAGTGTTGTGGTTGTGTTTAGGGTGGTGATGATATTTTGGATTGTGTTTGATGTATATTTTGGGTTGTTTTGTTACTTTTGCTAGTTTGATATGGTTTTGGGTATGTTTGGGCTAAGTTGGTTTGAAGTGGATGATGGTGGTAAGAAGAAAAATGTTGGTTGTGAGGTTGTTGTGGCCGGAATCTGGGTTTTTGGCCTGACACGCCCACGAGCACGTCCAGGTCTTTGTGTCAATTGTTCTGTGTGGCAGTAGGTTTGACACGGCCAGTAACACGCCCGTGTTATTGAACGTGTCATAGCCACTGTGTTATGGGGATTTGACATGGCCATGAGCACGCTCATGTTGTTGGACGTGTCAATATTTCTGAGAGACAGAATGTATTACACGCCCAGTGACACGCCCGTGGTTCTGAGCGTGTCAATGCTTCTGTGTTGTAGAGTTAGGGCACGGTCAGGGACACGCCCATGTGGTTGAGCGTGTCATGTTTAGAGTTTGCCCTAGTTGGTTCTTAGCCTTATGATTTCATGTGGGTTTCATCATTCTTTTGGAATAGGTTGTGAAGAAGGTGATTTGCCATAATTTAAGAAGTGAAGGATTTTTGGAAGAGGAAGTCAATAGAGTTGTGTGAGTTGTTTTGAGTTAAGTACAAACCTTGCATTATTGCATACATTCATGTGATTTTGGAACTTATACATTTGAGTATGAATGTACTAAGGAATCTTATTGCATTGTTGATATATATAAATAATGTTATGTTTTATACAATGTGAACTTTGTGAAATGCAATATGATGTATGTATATTGATTATGAGTATTTGAATATGAATTGAAATAGAATGAAATGTGAAGCCATTGTGGTTGGCTATGATATTGTAAATGATGTTGAATACATGAATTGAGAAAGAGAATGGTAAAGAGGTAAATGAATTGATTGTATGCCTAATATGTTATTCAATTTTCAGAGTGCTGGGTTTGGTGGCATGCCTATGAAAGGTAACAGTCTTGCCGGGTTGAGGATCTCTTCAAATTAAGTTGAATTGAGGTCCAAGAGACTGGGTCTGTTACACTATGTGAATTATTGATATGAAATATATGAAAAGTAACAGTCTTGCCGGGTTGAGGATCTCCTCAATTTCAATTGGGTTGATGGTCCAAGAGACTGGGTCTGTTACTAGTAATAGTCTTGCCGGGTTGAGGATCTCCTCAAGTTTGTTGAGTTGATGATACAAGAGACTGGGTCTGTTACACTATCCATGGATAGAGATATGAGATATATTGCCTACGGGCTTGATCATTGTGATTATAGACCAAAGCAGTAACTCTGAACTTTGAATATCATATTAAATACTTGTTGGGCCCATGTGTGTCTATGTTATTATTATTGAATGTATGACATTGATATTGACATTGCATAATATCATTATGGTTTGTACCACTAAGCCGTTGGCTTAGCGCGATTATGATTTATCGCACAGGTGATAGGGTTGAGACGGAAGATTCCTCTAGACCTAGTTGAGTTTATGCTTGAATAGTTGGCCTAGAGCTTAAAGATCAGAGAGTCAAGCTGCCAATCATGTATATATTTCATGTTTTGTAAATTTTGATTTTTAAAGTGTTTGTACTTATTTGTTATAATTTCCGCTGTTTATTAATAAACGCTTTTATCTATTATGTTTTATGAATTTCTTCTAAACCTTTGATATTTGTTTTATTTCTTTTCGAGTTATGACTTGTGTATTTTATAAACTGTGGCATTTTCTATATTCAGTATACGTATATTACGATCGTATAAGCATGCTGTGTACGTATACGGGGTATAGGGGTGTTACATATTCGCTCTCGTTGCTTGTTGAGTTAAGAGCGTTGCATGCTAGTTTCGAGCCTTGTAGTGATGGTGCTTTGTTGGCTTAGTTGCAGTTGAGACTGGTGTTGTTGGATCATATTAGAGAGGCTCAATTGGCAGATGAAAGAATTCAGAAGATTGTTTTGGATTGTCAAAAAGGAGAGAGTAGAGATTTTCATGTGAGAATTGATGGCAGCCTTTGGTACAAAGATAGATTGTGTGTTCCTGATGATGCAAGACTGAGAAAGATTATTTTAGAGGAAGCACATTAGTCGGCTTTTGCTATGCACCCTGGAAGTACTAAGATGTATCATGATTTGAAGCAACATTATTGGTGGTCAGGTATGAAGAGGGATGTAGCGGAGTTTGTATCCAAGTGTCTCACTTTCAGAGAGTGAAGGCCGAGCACCAAGTTCCTACAGGGTTACTCCAACCTTTATCAATGCCAGAGTGGAAATGGGAGCTAGTAACAATGGATTTTGTGACTGGTTTGCCTTTGACTCAGAAGAAGCATGATGCAATTTGGATGATTGTTGATCGGTTGACAAAGACAGCTCATTTTCTTCTAGTTCGGATGGACTATTCTCTAGAGAAGTTAGAGATAGTGAAGTTGCATGGAGTCCCAATTTCTTTGGTGTCTGATCGAGATCCCCGGTTCATTTCAAGGTTTTGGAAGAGTTTACATGGTTTTTTGGGTTCTCAATTGCACTTTAGTACTGCTTTCCATCCTCAGATAGATGGGCAGTTAGAGAGAATGATACAGATTCTAGAGGATATGTTGAGAAGCTGTCATTGATTTCTCTGGAGGTTGGGACAGATTTTTGCCATTAATAGAATTTGCTTACAACAACAGTCATCAATCTAGTATTAGAATGGTACCTTATGAGGCATTGTATGGTAGAAGATGCAGGACGCCTCTATGTTGGAATGAGGTTGGAGAAGGCAAGTTGGTTGGTCCCAATTTGATTAAAGAAACAGAAGAGAAAGTAAAGATAATTCAGGATCGGTTGAAAGCAACTTGAGACCGACAGAAATCCTATTCAGATTTGAAGAGGAGAGACATAGAGTTTTATGTTGGAGATAAAGTATTTTTGAAAGTGTTTCCTTGGAAGAAGATTTTGAGATTTGGCCGCAAAGGAAAGCTGAGTCCTCATTTTATTGGACCTTATGAGCTATTGGAGAGAGTTGGACCAGTTGCTTATCGACTTGCTTTGCCCCTTGAATTGGATCGAATTCATAATGTTTTTCATGTCTTTATGCTGCGGAGATACAGATCAGACCCATCTCATGTTCTGTCAATTGAATCTATTGAGGTGAGTCTGGATTTATCTTTTGAAGAAGAACCAGTGGCTATCTTGGCACAGGAAGTGAAAGAGTTGAGAAATAAGAAAGTGCCACTGGTAAGGTTCTTTGGAAGAATCATGCTAAGGAAGAGGCAACCTGGGAGAGTGAACAGGTGATGCGAGATTAGTATCCTCAATTGTTTCAGATTTGAGATTAGGTAATTTCAAGGATGAAATTTATTTACAGAGGAGGATAATTGTAATATCCCAAACTATATCCTAAAATTTTTGGAATGATTATTGTTGAAATTGGATTTAATGAAATAATGTATATATGTATGTTTAAGTAGGAAGATAAGAAAGGAAAGAGGAGTGTGTATATGTTGTATATAGAGAGGAATATACAACATATACAAGTCAACTTATTGTTGGTCAAATGAGATTTATTAAATAATTTTATAAATAGAAATTAAATTAAATTTTATAAATAGAAATTGAGTTAAGTGAAAGATTATATTTATATATTATATTATTAAAATTGCTTGGTTGAGATTTAAAGAAAGCTTTATTGGTTAAGAGAAGAGTTGAGTAGGATGACTTTGCTCTTCTTTCTTCATCTTCTTCTTTTTTCTTCTCTTTGGCCGGCCATCACCATAGAAAGAGGGAAAGAGAGAGTTTGCTCTTCCTAATTCAAGATTGAAAGGTGGTTCAAGTGATCAAGTCAAAATTCTAAGGGTTTTCATCACTTTTGGTAAGTTTTCATCTTGATTCTTTAGTGTTTCTTTTGAGTTTGTGATTTGAGGTTATTGATTGGTTGTTGTTGTTGTTGGTATGTTTGATTGTGGTGTATTTCAGAGTGTTTGGCCTTATTGGTGTTGATTTTGGGATTGGTTTGAAGGAAAGGTTAAGTTTGCTGATGGAAAGCAAGTGTTGTGTATTGTGTATGTGTTGAGTTGTGATGATGGTTTTGATTGGTGTTTGATGCTTGTATTGTGTTGTTTTGGTTTTTATGCAAGTTTTGTATGGTTTATTGATGTGTTTGGTTAAGTTTATTTGGAGTGGAAGATGGTAAAAGGAAGAGGTTTGTTGGATGTGGTGTTGTTGGTGTCGGAATTAGGATTTTTGGCCTGACATGCCCATGAGCACGGCCAAATCTTTGGGCGTGTCAATGGTTCTATTTTCTGGATGGGTGACATGACTAGTGACACGCCCATGTCACTGAGCGTGTCATAGCTACTGTGTTGCTGGTGGATTGACATGTCCAGTGACACGCCCATGTCACTAAGTGTGTCATAGCCACTATATTGAGGGAGGATTGACACGCCCATGTCACTGAGTGTGTCAAAGCTTCTGTGTTATGAGTTTAGGGCATGGTCAGGGACACGCCCGTGTTGTTGAGCGTGTCATGCGTAGAGTTTGCCCTAGTTGGTTCTTATCTATATTATCTTATGAGTATATCTAAGTGAGTGTGTATCATCACCTTTGGATTAGGTTTTGAAGAGTTTGAGTAGCCCTAATCCAAGTGTTGGAGGATTCTTGGAAGAGGAAGTGTTTAGATTGGTGTGAGTTGCTATTGAGGTAAGTACAAAACTTAAATGATTGCATACATTTACATGACATTGAGACTTAACACATTTAATTGAGAAATGTGTTAAGTTACTTGATATATTATTATTGATGAATGAGTTATATGTTATGATATACATAATGTTGATTGATGTGATGAGATATGTGAAAATATAATGGAACAAATTGATATGGATATAAAAGAGAAGAATGAGAAAAGATGAGAAAAATGTTGATATAATAAGGCAATGAGCCTAGTTTGATTATGAGAAATTAAATGAGAAATGAATTGTGAAAGAGATTGATAATGAGATAAATGAATTAATTGTGTGCCTAGTATGTTATTCAATTTTCAGAGTTCTGGGTTTGGCGGCATGCCTATGAATCGCTGGGCAGGTGAAAAGACCAGGTTGTAAGCCGAGCCCAGCTGAAAATTTGAAATATGATGTTTTTGAGGTGAAAAGACCGGGTTGTAAGCCTCAAAAACTGTAACACTCAAGCTGGGTTGAGGACCAAGATACGGGGACCCTAGGGTCTAGCCTGGTTGAGGTCCAAGTGTAACACCCCATCTTAGCCTACGTTTATAGACCAAGATGGACTGTTATTTCATGGTGGTTGTGTCTTAACATTTTACTTAGCCAATTTTAAGTGCAGATTTTAAAAAAATTTTGCCAGAACCTCCCTTAAAAATGGAGGTCCCAAGTGTCGCCAAAACTGATTTTTTTTAATTTTTGAAAAATATTTTGTTTCACAATTCAACTCAAGCACACTCCCAATAATCCACCCTTATAACCTCAACTACAATCCTGCAAGAAGAATTCACACTTCTATACTTGCATACATAAGTGCTAAACTCAAATAAGATTTATTAAATTACTAGCAGTGTACGTGTTCTAGCTTTTCATTATTATACATTTATTTGCTAGATCATACAAGCTTATGTACATGCCATATTACTACAATCAATCATATCCAAACTCCTACCCAAAGTAGTAGTCAAGGCCAGCTGCGCAGGACATGCTGCAATCTCGTCTCCTCGTTTAACCTACGAGTTTAGAGGGAAACTAAACTCGCTAAGCAATTGCTTAGTGGGTACTTAAATCATTGCAATAAATAAATAAAATGAAAGAATGATTTGAACATACATTTATATACTTTAAATACTTGGAAGGAATAAATACAAACACAGATGGTAAAAAGGCTTGACTGAATAATTTGAATTTAAATCATTTCTCTTGCTTTTATCATTTTGGTTGCTCTACTGGTTTAACAGAACGTCAGCGGATAAGGAAGGGTCATGATAAACATATCTTGTCATGATCATATTTCATTATCATTCATCATAATTCTTGCACATGTGCCAATGGCCATTATCATTGCATCATTGATCATGTCATTGTAATCATCGGCCTTCAGCCGGAATATCATATCATGTCATAAGCAGTACTGCAGTAATAGTATGATGCATCATACCCTTATCTCAAGGGTTCTGTCATAACCAAGTAGAGCATAAATAATTTATTAAATTACTTTGATCATGATATTCAATAAGCCATGATTTGTCCATAATGCATGTATTGTCGGAATAGCTTGTCATAATGCCTTTCTGATCATTTCCAATTCTCCTTCATGTCATTTTATATGATTTAACATCAATCCATATCATAATATTCAAGTTTTAACACATTTGGAAAAATGACCAAAGGAATAGTAGCGCGGCGCGTAAAATCAGCAACGCAATGGCGCGCGACAACTAAATGGTAAAATCTGTTTTTACTGCTGAAAATCAGTCCACTTTGGCAACGGTTTTGACCAAGTAAACAAACTTATTTTTGGCTGAATTTTTGCAGGAAAACACTTTCATAAGTTAACTAAATGCATGTAAAATTTCGTCGAAAAATTCTTTCGTTTGCCCCTTCAACGGACTGCCCAAAATGAAAGCTGCAGAATGGTGCCCAAAAGGGACCATTCGGCCCAATTTTCCAAACTTGAGGGAAATTCATTTTTTTCTTGCAAAATTGATTTTTAGAATCCTTTTATGATACCATTGAAGGACTAAGGGTCCCTCTTCCAAAAATCAAACCAAAGGAGTGATTAAAAACTCATCAAAGTTTATGAATAATTGCATAAATTTAGCTAGTTTGTTTTGTTTTCATTCTTTTCATAATCAATTGATTACAAATGGTTCAAGAGCACTTTCCCACATATTTACCACACATAATAACATCATTTCAAAACCATTTCAAAAATCCCATAATGCAAAATATGTGAATTAATTGAAAAGGCAATGATTTAAGTACCAAACCTTGTTTATTTGCTTTGTTCCTTGCTTGTCCTATACTTTCTTCCCTTATTCTTCTTTATCCCTTTGATTTCCTATAATTTTCATAACTTTTCTTTCATTGATAACTTGAAAACTATCAATCAAATGAATAAACTAAAGCTAGAATTGGAATCCTTACCTTAAAATTAAGCTTTTCCTTCCAAAAATCCACTTGAACACTTGAAAAATTCCTTCCCTTTTTTGATGGAGAGAATTTCGGCCATACCTCTCAAAAATGGAGAGAAAAATGTGTCCTTTGTTCTTTAATCATCCTTCTCTCCCTTTTTATATTTTTCCATTTTTCATTTATTTAATTAATTTCATTTTGGAGGGTTAAGATGTAACCACCACAAAAGTATCTTAACTAGGATGGTGCCATATGGAGGGTTAAGATTAATCCAACCCAAAAGTGTCTTTAAACAAGATTTTGCCATGTGTCCCTTTCTAGAAAATTACTATGCCATGTGTCCCTTTTCTAGAAAATGGGTGGAAGTGAAAAGACCAAAATACCCTTCAATGGAAGGTTTTGCCTTTTCTTCGTACCCGGGTGGTTTTACGACGCGTAAAATATACCGTTCTCCTCCTTTCAACCTCTCGTTTCCATTTCCGACATTCATTCTTGATTTTGAGCTAATTTATAAAAATTACGCTCATGCCCTTGACTTTTGTAAAAATTCCCTTTAGGTCCTTACGTGATTCGGGTCTCCACTTAGGTTCGTTCTTCAACATCGATCACTGCGGAGTCCTTCCGTTTACTTCGGATACCTTTACGTGTCTTGTTTTCCAGTGTATACATTATTATCACAAGAATGACAAAAATACCCTTGGTCAAGAATCCACTGTATCTCTTAAACTATGCGTTTTCGGGAAAAACCGTGGTGTTCCATTTCGACCTAATTTTTCTCTACTTTCCATTTCTGGAGTCTGTTATATGCACTATTAAGAACCTCCAGTACAACTTTTGGAAATTATAGTTACCTCCCCAAAACTTTTTGAAATTACAGTCACCTCCCAAAAACTTTTACAATCTTTTCAGTTAGGTCCTTTTTGTCCTATAGAGCTTCCTTTCACTTCTTGTTCTTTGGTGATTACTCGGGACGGCTCCTGTTACTGTACGCGGATGTACTGTACATGGATGTACTGTACATATGTACAAATTGGGTCGTGACACCAAGAGACTGGGTCTATTACATTATCCATGGATATATATATCGCCTACTGGCTTAATGAATGTGATTATGGACCAAAGCAGTAACTCTGAACTTTGAATAACATATTAGATCCTTTTTGGGCCCATGCTTGTCTTTGCTTAAATGTGAATCATTAATGATGAAACAATTGATTAAGATAATGAAATGTAATGTTATAAATTATGATATTCTTGTGTATTGTTTATAATGTTTGAAAATATGACATTGGCATTGCATTGAAGCATATTGTCATTATGGTTTGTACCACTAAGCCTATGGCTTAGCATGATTGTGGTGCATCGCGAAGGTAACAGGGTAGATCCGGTTGAAACGGAGAGTTCAGCTAGACCAAGTCGAGTATAGGCTTGTGTAGTGTTGATTGCGGATTTCAAGATCAGAGACTAACTGCCAAACATGTATAAACTTTATATTTTGTATATATTGATTTTGATGTATATGTATGTAATACCGCTACATATTCCGCTGCTTAATAAATAAATGTTTTATTTATTAAGTTTTATAATATATTTTAAATGTTTTAAGTTTTCTTATATTGTTAAATTGAAAGATTAATTTGTTTAAAATAAATCGTGGCAGCCCTTTTATTTGGTATACGTATATTACAAATGTGGTTGTATGTAATGTGCATATATGGGGCATAGGGGTGTTACAACTGTTAGAAGAAATGGTACTCATTCAGCTTGCGGTTTCTTCTTAAGGGAGGAGGTCGCGTGTTCGAATGAGGGAGGCGACCTCATTTGAGGCCAAATAAACAAATCACTGCTCGAGAACCGTGAGGTGAACGGGTACTGTAGTAGACCCCCGACAGACTGAGACAGTTTGTACACCGAGCCCATTGGTGATAACAGGGGGATGCTATACTTAAAAAGGTGCCTTTTTAACTATAGTGTCCCCCTTTTATACCAGTGGGCTCGTTCTGTCAGGGTTCCGCCACAGTAGTTGTTCCTCTTAAGGGAGGAGGTCGCGTGTATGAATGAGGGAGGCGACCTCATATGAGGTCAAATAAACAAATCACTGCTCGGGAATCGTGAGGTGAAAGGGTACTGTGGCGGACCCCCGACAGACTAGGACGGTTTGTACACCGAGCCCACTGGTATAATAGGGGGACGCTACATGACTAATTTAATATTGATTATTTAGGTTAGTTAGTGCAAAACTCGAAACATTTCATATAAATAATACCTATCAAAAATAACCATTCATAACAAGTTGAAAAATGGAAATCAACCTAGAAAAAGCTAGTTAAGAGTTGCCATCACTTCTGGCTAGAACTGTTAAAAAGTTCCATGAAGACTAATGCCTAGACCTCTCAGGAAAACCACAGAAACTAGTCAATCGCCATTAGGTACCATTTGATTGGGTGATCAAAGTATTAATATGATTGTGAGAAAACCACCAAACTTGAAGATCTAAATCATTTTTTCATAGAATAGCAAGGCCGCAACCTCTCCCAAGTCGATCAACAGAGAAATAATGATCCATACCAACTTTTCTTTTGATATCCTAAATTAGAATACCATGCACAAGTGTTTCCATGAGAAACACCAAATCTCGCTTGTGACTCAAGACAATATCGTTGAGCACTCTAACTGCTCGAGGATTGCCAAGCCCTCAACAGTTCCAATAATGCACCTCATTGCTCCTGGCAGTCTTGCCTCACAGGACTTATTGATAATAAATTCTAAATATTGGCAACTGCCAAATCTTTAGGTATAGAAACCACAGTTGTCGAATCAGACATCTCCCTTACCATCATCATTGTTGAGAAAACATGCCTCCTCCTCCATGCCAAGGTGCACTCCATTTATATTATTAGGACTTTGAACATCCATCCCACCTTGCTGTGTGGTATAAATAGAATGATTGGAACAAAAATTCCCATCCATGTCACATAGCCATTTATTTAGCATCGCCATTTACTAACATGTGGTATAGCTCATCTTGATAGAGCACGAATGAAGTTATCCCATTCAAAAGTAATATCTTGTCCTCTTCTTTCCATCCAAATTGAGCAAACATCATCATAATGCCCCAATTTACCACAAAGAAAAAAAACGTGGGGAGCCATTCATATTGAAATTAGGCATACAAAATGTTATCATACACATCAACTAATTCTTCCCCCTTTTGAGTGGTTTACGAATGTCCATACTGATTTGAACCCGAATAAACTACACATTATTTGCAGTAACACTTTGATGGCGAATCTATTCTATTGTAATATTACCGCAAGTACACAGGTCTTGTAAGTAATAAAGTAGTGAGTAAGATATCATTCCATTAGGGACAAAGTCAATTACTAGTGCAAATTTCAACTGTTATTTAGAAATCCAATAATTTTTGTGTTAATTAAAATAAAAGGTGAATTACTTAATAAATTAAGTTAAGGAAAAATTGAGTATTGTGCAAAAAGAATTGATGACAAAAATACTATCCAGATATTGAATCCCCCTAGAAATAAAAAATATTTATGAATATCAATTCAGTTAAATCAAATAACAGAGCTGAATTGACATTCCTCTATATTAGACTAAAACCTCTCTCGAGTGAGTTAATCCCTAATCACTAAGTAGAATGCTAGGAATATCTTCTCAAGTATAATTAAATAGATCTTGCAATAGGAACAAGGAAGTAGAATGCTAGGAATCTCTTCTCAAGCATAATTAAATAGATATTGCAGTAGGAACAAAGAATTATAAACCAAAGGATCTTGAAAGTCTATCTCTAGCACTCCAATCAACCCTCAATCCTAATGAGAATTCTATTCATATCAAGATTTCTCAAGTCAATATTATGAAAATTACAACCAATTAGTAAGCATGCTATTATCAATTGGAAATAAACAATTAATAATCATAAGAATAAGATAACTCAATTAGATGATTTAATTTAATAAAAACTATTCAATCATACAATAAAGCTAGGGTTTCATCAACATCCAGATAGAAATAATTTAGCTCATTTCATAACCAGAAAACTAGAACAAAAGAAATAAGTAAAAGAATTCAAATAATCCATGATGAATGATTTATGTTTCTTCAATTCAATACTTGATTCTTGATTTAGATTTTCTATAAATTGGATCTTTAACTTCAATCTCAGTTGCAAAAACTCTTTTTCTCCTAAGGAAGTCAGCTCTAAGTAATAAAAACTGGATACCTAATCTGCACTTCATTTCAGATTTTATACCCCAGAGATTTAGCCTGACACGCCCAGTGACACGGTCATGTCACTAGGCATGTTGACGATGCTATTTTTTTCAACTTTGATGACAGAGGCAATGACACAACCATGTTGTTGGACATGTCGTAGCTACTATAATGCTAGATTAATGACCCAGGAAGTGGCACACCCATGCCTCTGGGTGTGTCTAAGCTTCTGTAAAGTGGATTAACGGCACGGTCATTGACACACTTGTGTCGTTGGGCTTGTCGCTTGAAGAATTTGCCCAAAATAGCTCGTTTCCTTGTCTTTCATTCATGATTCTAGCCTATATGACCATAAGGCTTTAAATTGTAAAAGATTCCTGAAATCAACCCTAACAAGCACTTGAAAAAACAAATTAAACTCAATTTGACAAAAAAAAAATACTAAGAAATAGGGGCAAAAAATATGATCAATTATACACTTACCCACACTTGAGTTTTTGCATGTCCTTAAGCAAAGTAAATTACTATAATAAGCCAAAATGAAGAACCCCTCTATATCCAAAATGAAAAGAAAAGTTTTACAATACTTGAATAAAAAAACCTGACATTCTCAACCAAAAACTAATTCACAAACATGACAGCTAAATTAAGAAGTTTCAAAATAAAATTTCACAGATCTAAAATTTAAAAATCCAGAGTTAAAAAATTGAGCATAAAATTCTAAGAACTCAAAAGTCATGAATTAAGGGAAGAAGTGTAGATTTTCTCTTAAGTTCTTTGACTTTTTTTTTAACTTGCATTACTTAAACCATTTTTTTCTAAGGAGCTTGACTTGTTTGAACTAATACTATCTTTTAAATGCAAAGGGAAACATTTGTGATGCTGACCCTCGGTTACTCAATTAGAATCACTGTTCAAATGGATACTAGCACTATTCATGATTCCAACTCCTTCGTTTCAATTCAAGAGTTAAAATCAGCAGAATATGGATTAATTTTCAAAGCTCCTTATGTAATTTTTTTTTATTTTTTAAGAATGCTCAAGTGGCAAGAACTTAAGATACTAAGTATGTCCTACCAAGTTTGACTCAAGTATCTAAAGAATTTTAACATGCTAAAAAATATAACTAAGGTTTCTGTTTTATTAGTTTTTGTTATAGTTTTGTGTTTTGTTTGTTATGTTAATTATTGTTTTATTTAGGTATTTTGTTAGTTTTAATTGGTTTGTTTAGTATTTTCTTTAATTGTGTTAGTTTTAGTTTATTTCAGTGTTTATGTCGTTTTTTATCTAGTTTTTAGTATGTGTTTATGTTTTGATTGTTAATGTTTATTTATTTCTTGTTTAAGTTTTGTTTGCAAGTTTTGTGTTAGGTTAAACAGGCAAGGAAACAAATTGAAGGAGAAAGGGGCAGTGGCTGACACAGGCAGAGGACAGGGCCAAGTCACTTGGCGTGTCCCATACCAAGTTAAAAAGAAGAGCAAGTCCCAGTAGCAGACACATGCAAGGGACACGGCCAAGTCTTGTGGCCGTGTCCCTCCAAAGAAGATCCACACGGCCAAGTCATCTTCACTTGGCTGTGTCTCACTTGGTTCCAAAGGCAAAGATGAAGCAAATTTCATAGAGGCAGACACAGGGACACGGCCGTGTCACCTGGCCGTGTCCCTCCAAAAGCCACTCACACGGCCAAGTCACATCTGACTTGGCCGTGTCCCTCATGAACCAAACGCGCAGCGAATTTTAAAGCGGATGTTTCGTATAAAAGGAAAGAGGGGAGCTAGGGTTTAAACTGTTGACGATTTGGAGAATATTTTGAGCCGTCAGAGAGAGTGAAGTTAGGGTTTAGCTTTGTTTTCTTGATTTTGATTTCACTTTTGATTACTTTAGCTTAGATTAGATTGTTCTAGCCATTGTTTCATCCTTCTTGCAAGATTTGAACAAGAGATTCTTCAAGAAGCTTCAAGGAGTTGTAACTTGGTTTTGTTCTCAAACTTATTCTCTTTATTTACATTGAAATTGTTTTAATGGATATTATCATGTCTATTTTGATTTCTTTGAACATCAATGAGATGAATATGTTTGATTGCATTATGAACTAATTTGATCTAGTCTAGGGTTTGTATGGATCTGCTATGATTGTATGAATTGGTTATTCTCTTAACTAATAATTTCTTTTGCCTTTATTGAATGAAATATGGTTACATATAATTGATTGGCCACCAATTGTGTGTTTTAGGTATTAGATGATGGATTGAGAGATGAAGTCTAATGCTGGAACAATTCAATTAAGGACTTAGGTGAATTAGAGATATAACCTATTAAAAAGATTGTTTCGATTATAACAAGATTAGTTGTAAGAGGTTTGAATGCGAGAGCTTATTTCCTTGACTCAATTAATTAAGTTGTTTGAGATTTAATCTTTGAAATTAAATTAGTTAAGTGGAATAACCGTTCATACATACAAGTAGTAGAGAAGTGCAAACCCTAGACTCTTCTATCAAGTGAATCAAAACACCAGTTCTTGTTTACTTTTATTCGTTTTAAACTTTAAACAACTTTCTTTGTTAGTAAGTAATTTAAATTTCTTCATTGCTTTTTATTTTAAATCTGATAATCAATTAGCCACTTTAGTTTCCTTGAGAGAACGACCTTGGGGCGATCACCTTTGCTACAGCTACCTCGTATACTTGCGAGTGACGCTTTGTGGTAGAGTTAATTCGAGCGCAACAAGTTTTTGGCGCCGATGCCGGGGAAGCTAATTGGCGAAATTGTTTATTAAAAAAAATATTTTAAATTATTTTTCATTGTTTATTTTTTTTATTTTATTTTGTCTTTAGCTTTTAATAATTTCTTTTTCCTAGAAATTTCTGTTTATGCAAGGCAGGAGATCACTCGAAGGAGAGCTACATCCATTCATTCCAGAAATTCAGATAGTGAAAAGGAGCAGAGAGGAGTTTGAGCTCTACACCGGATTTGATACTTCAGAGGAAGACACTTTGGATTTTGAGTCAGAATCTGCACAATCAGTTAAAATGGCTGAAGAAAGACAAAGGACGATGAGAGACTTTGCTAGACCTGTCATTGGAACTTCCACTTCTTGCATAAGACTGACAGATGCGGCAAGAAATTATGAGTTGAAGAACATTCACTACAACATGCTGCCATCATTCTATGGAGTTCCAAATGAAGATCCTTTGAATTTTATTCGGGATTTCTACTCCACCCTCAACACTTTTCCTTTAGGAGGACTAACAGAAGATCAGTTGAGGATGAGATGTTTCCCTTATACTTTGAAGGATAGGGCAAAGAGCTGGCTCATGATGTTGCCTGAAAATTCATTGACAACTTGGGAGCAAGTTTATAACAAGTTCATGGGCAAGTTCTATTCACACCAGAAGACAGCTAAGTTGAGAGGGAAGATCGCTACATTCTCTCAATTTGAAGGAGAGCCATTTCATGAGGCTTAGGACAGATTCAAGATGCTATTGATCCAGTGTCCACATCATCACTACCCACTTCAACTCCTTAATCAGTTTTTCTATGATGGTCAGCAATTTCAGAACACTATTGATAATGCAGCTGGGGGAGCCATGGGAGAAAAGACAGCTGATGAGACTTATGAGATATTTGAGATGTTGGGAGCTAATTCTCAACAAAAGAGTGTAAGAGGAAGAAGTAAAGGGGTGAATCAACTGGAAGCCAATACTGAAATGATTAGTCAAATAGCTGAGTTGACAAGGAAGGTTCAGATGCTAAACATGAAGAACAATATTTCTTCATCCACTCAAGAGGTGTGTGGAATCTGTGGGACATTTGGGCATGGAGCAAATATATGCCCCTCTGCATATGAATCTTTTGGGAATGAAGCTGAGCAAGTTAATGCTATGGGGGGATTTCAACCAAGAGCCAGGAATGATCCTTACTCCAACACTTACAATCCTGGTTGGAGGAGTCACCCCAATTTCTCCTGGACAACAAATAATGCTCAACAACCTTTCCATTTGCTCCAGAGACAGAACCAATAGCAGGGCCAATCCTCAAATCAAGGTCAGTCTAAGAGAGAGAGTTTGGAAGAAAGTTTACAGGCTTTTATCCAAGTCAGTGCTAAAAATCAGGAGATGAACAACAAAAGGTTGGATTCCTTGGAAGCATCTTTTAAGAAGGTGGAGACCCAAGTGGGGCAACTTGCTCAACAGATGCAGATTCAACATAAGGGGAAGTTTCCAAGTCAACCTGAGCAGGCACAAGCGGTGACTGTTCTTAGGAGTGGCAAGGTAATTAATAACAATGTTGAAAATAATTCTGTGAATGCAGGTGAGCAAGAGAATAAAAAGGAAGGAGAACTGGAGAACAAAGGTATTGAAGAAAGATCAATGGAGAAGTCTCCTACAACGGATTTGCACAAGGCAAACAATCCATACCGACCACCTATACCATTCCCCAGCAGGTTGAAAGATGATAAAAAAGATAAGCAATTTTCAGATATCTTCAACATGCTGTCTAAGGTAAGTATTAACTTACCCTTACTTGAAGCAATTAAGAACATGCCGGCTTATGCTAAATTCTTCAAAGAACTGAATACCAAGAAAAAGAGGTATGAGCCGAATGAAAAGGTGATAGTTTCTGAGGTAGCTAGTGCTGTTTTGCAGCATAAACTACCTCCTAAGCTAAAGGATCCTGGAAGTTTTATTATTCAAATTACCATGGGGAATGGAAAGGGTACTGATGGCATGTGTGACTTGGGAGCCAGTGTGAATTTAATGCCTTATTCTGTGTACCTTGATTTAGAATTAGGGGAACTTAAACCAACAAAAATGGTATTGCAATTAGCTGATAGATCTCTTAGATTCCCGAAAGGGGTTATAGAAGATGTGTTAGTTAAAGTTGGTGGTTTGATAGTACCTGTGGATTTCATTGTTCTTGACATGGAAGTAGGTAATTCTTCACCATCTGCACACACCATTCTGTTGGGTAGGCCTTTTATGGCAACTACCAACACTTTGATAGATGTTAAGAATGGAAAATTATCAATGACTGTTTTGGGACAAACTGTGGAATTTTCTATTTTTAACACTTCTCCTATTCCTAAAACTGCTTTATATGAGGATTGCTCTTTCATTGATTGTGTTGATGCAGTTGTTTCAGATGTTTTCTTGCAGACAGGTACCTCTAATAAATTGGATCTGGCATTGACTTTGGATAGTGATTTGGAAATTTTTGATGCAGAAATAGACAGTTGTCTTGAGACCTTAGGAAGTGCTGAAGTAGAGGAACTTAAGGAGGACCCAGTTTGTGAGCTTCCCTCCATTCAAAAAGAAGAGAAGAACCCCTCACTAGAGTTAGAGCTGAAAGAGTTACCTAAGAACCTGAAATATGTGTTTTTAGGAGATCACAACACTTTACCTGTGATAATATCTAGTGAACTTAGTGAAGGGGAGGAGATGAGGTTTGTGAGTGAGCTTAAAAGATTAAAGAGAGCAATAGGCTGGGGATTGAGTGACATCAAGGGTATTAGCCCTTCAATGTGCATGCATAGAATCACTTTAGAAGAGGGAGCTAAACCTGTGAGGGAGACCCAAAGGCGACTTAACCCAAATATGAGTGAAGTGGTTAAGAAGGAAGTGCTCAAATTGCTTGATGAAGGAGTAATATATCCAATTGCTAATAGTGAGTGGGTGAGCCCAGTACATGTAGTTCCTAAGAAATCTGGAATCACTGTGGTGAGAAATGAGAATAATGAATTGGTTCCTACTAGGACTACTACTGGGTGGAGAATGTGCATCGATTATAGGAAGTTGAACAATGCTACGAAGAAAGATCATTTCCCTCTTCCTTTTATTAATCAGATGTTAGATAAATTTTCTGGACACTCACATTATTGTTTTTTGGATGGCCTTTCAGGTTACTATCAGGTGCCAATAGCTCCAGAGGATCAGTCCAAGACAACCTTTACTTGTCCTTTTGGGACTTATGCATTCCGACGTATGCCCTTTGGCTTGTGCAATGCACCTGCAACTTTTCAGAGATGCATGATGTCTGTCTTCTCTGACATGATAGACGATTTTATTGAGGTATTTATGGATGATTTTTCTATTTTTGGTAATTCTTTTGATAATTGCCTCAATAAACTTGTTCGTGTGCTTGAGAGATGCATTGAATGTAACCTCACTTTAAGTTGGGAAAAGAGTCATTTTATGGTTACCCAGGGCATTGTTTTAGGTCATGTGGTGTCAAGTAAAGGGATTGAGGTAGATAAGGCTAAAATTGAATTAATTGCTAAGTTACCCCCACCTACCTCTGTTAAGGGAATAAGAAGTTTTTTAGGGCATGCAGGATTTTACAGGAGGTTTATTAAGGATTTTTCCAAAATAAGCCAACCATTGTGCCATTTGTTGGGGAAAGATGTTCCATTTGAATTTATAGCACAATGAATGCAAGCTTTTAATTCCCTTAAGGAAAAATTGACTAGTGCACCAGTGATTGTAGCTCCTGTTTGGTCTTTACCTTTTGAAATCATGTGTGATGCCTCTAATCATGCAGTAGGAGCTGTTCTTGGGCAAAGGGTTGACAAATACTTGAGAGTAATTTATTATGTCAGTTTAACCCTGAATAGTGCACAAATGAACTACACCACAACTGAGAAGGAAATGTTAGCTGTTGTTTTTGCTTTAGACAAATTTAGAGCATATTTAATTGGGTCAAAAATCATTGTGCATTCTGATCATGCAGCTCTTAAATATCTGTTAACAAAACAATATGCTAAACTGCGCTTAATTAGATGGGTGTTGTTATTGCAAGAATTTGATTTCCAAATCAAGGATACTAAGGGTAGTGAGAATGTTGTTGCTGATCATTTATCCAGATTACCCTTCTTTAGTGAACATCTTGCATCTGATAGCATTCATAAAAATTTAGAAGAATTTCCTGATGAGCATCTGTTTGTGGTAATTAATGCCCCTTGGTTTGCAGATATATCTAACTATATTGCTTGTGGTATTTTGAGATCTAACATGTCCTTTCAGGAAAAGAAAAGGTTTCTGCACTTGAGTAAGTTTTATTTTTGGGATGAACCTTATCTATTCCGAATATGCAAAGATGAGATAGTTCACAGGTGTGTAGCTGAGGACGAACAACTGAGTGTCCTTCAATTTTGTCATGACCTTCACTGTGGGGGTCATTTTGGAGGAAGGAAGACTGCAGAAAAGGTGCTTCAAAGTGGTTTTTACTGGCCTACTTTATTTAAAGATGCTCAAGACTATTGTAAGCACTGTGATCGTTGCCAAAGAGTAGGTAACATTGGGAGGAGGAATGAAATGCCCCTTCAGTCATATATTGTTGTTGAACTGTTTGATGTGTGGGGAATAGACTTCATGGGTCCTTTCCCCAAGTCTTTTGGATATGAATATATTTTAGTTGTTGTTGACTATGTTTCCAAATGGGTGGAGGCAATCCCCACCCGTACTAATGATGCTAATATTGTTGTTAAATTTGTGAAGGAAAACATTCTTAGCAGGTTTGGCACACCAAGGGTGATAGTCAGTGACGGGGGGAGCCATTTTTGCAACAGGCTTTTTGAGAAGTTAATGCACAAATCTGGTGTGAAGCACAAGGTGGCAACCCCATACCATCCATAGACTTCTGGGCAAGTGGAAACATCAAACAAGCAGCTAAAAGGAATTCTGGAGAAAACAGTCAACACATCCAGGAAGGATTGGGCAAACAGATTGCATGATGCACTATGGGCATATCGGACTGCTTTCAAAACTCCTCTAGGTATGAGTCCATATCGGTTGGTGTTTGGAAAAGCTTGTCACTTACCAGTGGAGTTGGAGCATAGAGCATATTGGGCAATCAAGACTCTGAATTTGGACTTGGATAAAGCGAAGAGAGAATGATTTCTGCAAATTTCAGAGTTGGATGAGCTGAGAAATGAGGCCTATGAGAGCTCGAGAATTTACAAGGATCGCACTAAAGCACTTCATGATAGAATTATAGTGCAAAAGACATTGAGTCGAGGTATGAAGGTTTTACTTTTTAACTCACGACTCCGTCTTTTTCCAGGTAAACTCAAGTCTCGATGGAGTGGGCCTTTCGAGATAACTCGGGTGTATCCTTCTGGTGCCATTGAATTACTTAACTCTCGAATAGGTGAGACTTTTAAAGTGAATGGACAGAGAGTTAAGCCATACAATGAAGGATTTCAAGAAGTGAGGATCATTGATAGCACTTTGATTCATGATCCCTAGGCCTTGCATGATGTCTAGCTATATGACATTAAAGAAGCGCTTAATGGGAGGCAACCCATCGGTTTGCATTTATTTTTGATAGTTGTAATTTTAATTTTAGCAAGTTTTGATTTTATGATTAGTCTAAATAAATGGAACAGGTGCTTTGATCGGTTTTATCTTTCTAATGTGTTTCAGGGTTGATCGGAAAAAGAGGGTGCAATTTCTTTGATGTTTGGTGATTTATAAATATATAAAAATAAAAAAAAAGAAGAAGAAAAGTTGAAATGGCAGAAGGAGACACGGCCAAAGGACTTGGCCGTGTCTCTTGGACACAGCCATGCCTCAACAAAACCAAAAATATGCATTTGTCATAGTGAGTGACACGGCCATGGAACACGGCCGTGTCCCTTGGCCGTGTCACTTGGTATGGCCGAGCTTCACTACTTCATTTTTTGTTTTTATCTTTTGCACCTTTTCTTCACAGAGACGAACATTGGCAAGGGACACGGCCGTGTCACCTTGCCGTGTCCCTCCAAGACCATCAGACATGGCCGTGTCACCTTGACTTGGCCGTGTCCCTTCACTTTCACACACCAGACACGGCCAAGTCCACACTCACACTGCCGTGTCCCTTAAATTTTACACTTTTAAAACCCGATTTTGCCCATTCTTTTCATAAATCCCTAATTTCTTTTCTTCGTCTCTCTCTCGCTCTCTGTATCTCCATAGCCATATTTTTATTTCAAAACTCCAACTTTTCCATTAAAACTTCAAATTTCTTCAACAAAACTTGAGATTATCACTTAAAACTTCCTCTGTACTCATATTATTTTGATTTAATTCAGTTTTGGGTTGAATTTTCAGATTTCTAAGGATGCCGAGAACTAAGACTGTTTCACACCACAAGAAGAAGAGGCCTACAACCGAAGGAGCTTCTTCCTCTTCATCCACTTTATCTTCGAAGAGAGCAAGTCTTTTAGCTTGGGGTTTTTTCCTGACAAGGTATGTTAACGATGAATCTCTTGATGCCTTGCAAATTAGGACTAATTTTGAGCGATATGTGCAATTTCTTGGATGGGAAACTCTAGTCACCTTGAGACCTTTGCAGTTTGAGGAACTTACTCTAGAATTTTTGACATCTCTCAAGGTTGAAAGAAATGATCAGAAAATCTGCACTAAATTGATGTTTAAATTGCTGGGTAAATCTTATGTGCTCAATATTGACCAGTTAAATGATATATATGGTTTTCATCAACACGGGAAAAGGTCCGTACCCAAAGAATTTAAACAACAATTTGCTTGGGGAGCTTTAGGCTCGGGTACTTATGTGGCCAAATCGGCCAAGGCATCTAAGTTAAGAAATTCTGCTTTGAGATATTTGCATAGGTTTATGGCTTGTGGATTCTTTGCTAGGAAGGAGAGCCCGGGTGTTGTTGAAGTGAGTGAACTATTTTTCCTGGATTGTGCTTTTAATGCAATGCATGTCAATGCCGGCTATTGGTTAGCCGATATTTTTGATTCTGTGGCTAACAAAAGAAAGGGGGCAATTTGTGTTGGAGGGTTGGTTACCACACTAGCAGTAGCCCTGGTTGAGAATTTTGACCCGAGTACTAGTCGTATGACTAGAATTTTGGGTAATGACTCTTTGGATTTAGCTACTCTTGAGAAGATGCACATGGTGGTGCGTAGGAGAGGGACTTATGTGATGCCTTCAGATGAGCCTGAAGCACCGGGGGACAGGCAGAAGAGAGCACGGGTCCAAGAGGAGTCCGACTCGGATTCTCTTGACCTAGATGAGGATGCTCCGGTCTCGAAACATCAAGAGGTACTTCTGAGGATTGAGGCCCTGGAGGGCAAAGTGGATTGACTGGATAGCAAGGTGGACCGTAACCATGCTGAGGTCTTACAGCAGTTGGAACAGATTAATAGCAACCTTGCGACGATCCTGAGTCTTCATCCCTCAGCTGCATCATCTTCACGCCCGCCTTTTCCATAGATTTTGAGATCCTTGCTTTATTTTGTTTAATGTATTTTTGTTCTTATTTTTCGTTTTTGTTTTCATGTTAACCTTTATATTTGGATATTTTATTTTTATATATTGTACTTTTATTTTTGAACTTTTGTGTTTGTGATGGAAAGCTAGGGTTTTGCCTCACCAATACGATGGAAGACAGGTTGTCCTTTAACTCTTTTTATTTACTATTCTTGTTTTACATTGAGGACAATATAAATTTTAAGTGTGGGGTACTCTTTAAGTTTTCCTTTAATGTTTGTCTTGTTTTGCTTATTGTGTTTGTTGTGCATGGCATAATTGTTGAAAATTTATTGATATTTTCTTTGATTCTAGCATTATAGTGGAGACTTTAGTATCAGCATAGAAATGAGCTTTTGATTCATTCGGGATCAATTTTTGCATTCTGCAATTCATGACATATAATCTTTGTGAACCCACCTGTGTGAGTTTTGAGCCTCATAAATTTGATATTTTTATCAATTGATTTTCTTTTCTTAAGTGTGCACCTTCATGATGTTGCATCTCTAGAGTTTGCTTTTGCATACTTATTGAACTCACATTATGATTTAATCTCAAGTTTTAAAATGATGAAGGAAAATTAGGTTAGCCCCTTTAGCTTAAAAAGACTTCCCTTAATATTGATTTCCTTAGTGAGCCAAGTTGAGCCATTGACTTTTCTTGTGTTTGATCAACATAATTCTCAACTTAACATGTTCTTATTATCATCATCCCTATGCATTAAGGAATGGAGTTTTATGTTTTGACAATTGGGTAGTTTATTGCAAAGTGTGGGGTAAGTAAAAAAAAATATAAAAAAAAAATGGTATTGCTATTTGGGGTTGAAATGCATACTTTGCATATTGTGTTGGATTAAGAGTTGATTATTCTTTTCCTCTACATTTTAAGCTAGATGTTCCATCAATTCTTAATTTTGTATATATATATATATTTAAAAAAAATAAAAAAATAGTAAAAGTAAAAAAAAGAGAGAGAAAATAAAAGAAAAGTTACATATATATATACAAAATTCATATATGTTCTAGCATTGGTTATCAAAAGAGGAATGTTGACTCATGTATTTTTATGCAAGTATGTAAGATTATCAAGGGTTGGTGAGTATGCCATTTGAGGGAGTTATGAGTTCCTTAGCAAGAGAAGTGTCTAATTTAGATACTCCATTTCTTGATGCTCCAGCCTAAATGTCTTTTCTCACACCTTTACCTTAGCCCCATTACATCCAAATGAAAGACCTTCAGATTATTTCTTGAGAAAATCAGTGAGGGAGATTGGATAATTAAGCAAGTTTATAGTAGTATGAAATCATGAGTGGTTTGAGTGAATAAATTTTGAAATCGAGTGAAACACTTACATGAGAGATAAGATTTGTATGTCTGGATTAATGAATGAGTTAAGAAAATCTCGATTATAGGAAATTGCAATTATTTATGTCTGATGTCATGAAGTTTTTCATCTATATGCTGGAATTATAGTTAAGGTTGTTTGAGTTTTTAATTTATGTCATGTGAATTTGCTTGAGGACAAGCAAAGTTTTAAGTGTGGGGTAGTTATTTTATTAGTTTTTGTTATAGTTTTGTGTTTTGTTTGTTATGTTAATTATTGTTTTATTTAGGTATTTTGTTAGTTTTAATTGGTTTGTTTAGTATTTTCTTTAATTGTGTTAGTTTTAGTTTATTTCAGTGTTTATGTCGTTTTTGATCTAGTTTTTAGTATGTGATTATGTTTTGATTGTTAATGTTTATTTATTTCTTGTTTAAGTTTTGTTTGCAAGTTTTGTGTTAGGTTAAACAGGCAAGGAAACAAATTGAAGGAGACAGGGGTAGTGGCTGACACAGGCAGAGGACATGACCAAGTCACTGGCCGTGTCCCATACCAAGTTAAAAAGAAGAGCAAGTCCCAGTAGCAGACACATGCAAGGGACACGGCCAAGTCTTGTGGCCGTGTCCCTCCAAAGAAGATCCACACGGCCAAGTCATCTTCACTTGGCCGTGTCTCACTTGGTTCCAAAGGCAAAGATGAAGCAAATTTCACAGAGGCAGACACAGGCAAGGGACATGGCCATGTCACCTGGTCGTGTCCCTCCAAAAGACTTCAACACGGCCAAGGCAAGCTCCACTTGGCCGTGTCACTCAACAAAGAAGAGAAAGAAGGAAAGGTAATCAGTGGTGGGCACAGGCAAGGGACACGGCCGTGTCACCTGGCCGTGTCCCTCCAAAAGCCACTCACACGGCCAAGTCACATCTGACTTGGCCGTGTCCCTTATGAACCAAACGCGCAGCGAATTTTAAAGCGAATGTTTCGTATAAAAGGAAAGAGGGGAGCTAGGGTTTAAACTGTTGACGATTTGGAGAATATTTTGAGCCATCAGAGAGAGTGAAGTTAGGGTTTAGCTTTGTTTTCTTGATTTTGATTTCGCTTTTGATTACTTTAGCTTAGATTAGATTGTTCTAGCCATTGTTTCATCCTTCTTGCAAGATTTGAACAAGAGATTCTTCAAGAAGCTTCAAGGAGTTGTAACTTGGTTTTGTTCTCGAACTTATTCTCTTTATTTACATTGAAATTGTTTTAATGGATATTATAATGTCTATTTTGATTTCTTTGAACATCAATGAGATGAATATGTTTGATTGCATTATGAACTAATTTGATCTAGTCTAGGGTTTGTATGGATCTGCTATGATTGTATGAATTGGTTATTCTCTTAGCTAATAATTTCTTTTGCCTTTATTGAATGAAATATGGTTACATATAATTGATTGGCCACCAATTGTGTGTTTTAGGTATTAGATGATGGATTGAGAGATGAAGTCTAATGCTGGAACAATTCAATTAAGGACTTAGGTGAATTAGAGATATAACCTATTAAAAAGATTGTTTCGATTATAACAAGATTAGTTGTAAGAGGTTTGAATGCGAGAGCTTATTTCCTTGACTCAATTAATTAAGTTGTTTGAGATTTAATCTTTGAAATTAAATTAGTTAAGTGGAATAACCGTTCATACATACAAGTAGTAGAGAAGTGCAAACCCTAGACTCTTCTATCAAGTGAATCAAAACACCAGTTCTTGTTTACTTTTATTCGTTTTAAACTTTAAACAACTTTCTTTGTTAGTAAGTAATTTAAATTTCTTCATTGCTTTTTATTTTAAATCTGATAATAATTAGCCACTTTAGTTTCCTTGAGAGAATGACCTTGGGGCGATCACCTTTGCTACAGCTACCTCGTATACTTGTGAGTGACGCTTTGTGGTAGAGTTAATTCGAGCGCAACAGTTTCAAACTTCAAGTGTACAATTCTTGTCAATCAACTATCTAATTATAACTATCACATTTAGTCCTTGGCAATTGATTAAAAAAACTAAGTCAACCTCAACAAGATATTGTCATTCAGTAAATAAATCATTAATTTAATATAAAGAGGAACTATTTCAATTCATACTATTATAGCAATCTAGTTCACTTAAACCCAAAACAAGTTAAAGAAAATGAATGAGACAATATAACTCAATCTAGGAAGTGTACCTCTCCCCACACTTAAGATGCACATTGTCCCCAATGTGTGTAAAATAAGAAAAATAACAAAAGAGAGAGCGAACTACCCTGTCATGTCCATGAATCGACATATAAGAATATGTTCCCAAAAGCATTGTGAAGTCAAAATAGCTACAGAACAAATACTAACAAGCAAAATTGTGAAGATTCATATAGATATATAAAAAGATAGAAAGAAATAAATAGAGAAATAAAATAAAAGGAAAAGAAAAGGAAAAGAAACAAAAATACGAACTAGTCAAAAAGTACAGTCATCCATACTTAAGATGATCTAGAAGGGTCCTGAGTTCCAAGTTGGGTGGATCAATCACATATGGTTTTAGTTTCTTTTATTTTGACATCTTAATGGTTTCATATGCCCGATACTTAAATGATTTGCTTGCTTCAAGATAAGCAAGCAACTCCATTGCTTCTTGGTCCTCAACATTATCATGCATTAAACACAACTCAAGGGGATCCTTGGAAATAATGTTAGTAACAAAATTTACTAGTTCATGCTTAATAATGTCATTGCATGAATCCACCTCATCGAATGTAAGTGGGTGCTTCATAGCATAATGTATATGAAAAATAACTTTCTCGCTTCCCACTCTCAAATTCAACATGCCATCATGGACATCGATAAGGGCACATGTTGTATTTAAAAATGGCTTACCAAGGATAAATGAAACATCCGCGTCCTTATCTATATCGATGACAACAAAGTCATTGGGAAAAATGAAATCCCTGACTTTTACCAACACATCCTCTATAATACCATGGGGGTGGATTGCTGACTTATCAGCAAGTTGGATGGTCATGAGTGGTGGTTTAGGTTCTCCGATACCTAACTCTTTATACATCTTATTGGGCATAACACTTATGCTATGTAACATCCCCTGACAATTCTCATTAGAACTATCAGAGAATGTTATTCGATATACTGTCAGTACTCCAATAAATTCATTTATAAAGTTCTCTTCCAACTAACAAAAATTTTCAAATAATAATAAAATCTGTATAATACAACACTTATATATCCAACATTTAAACCAATCTCCAATATCTCCAATAATCTAAATACTAATTATAAATCATATAACTATCATAAGTTTATCAAATCAAATAAATGTATAATACATTGCTTTGTTTGATAATCATTCACTAGAATCTCAAACTTCATCCTCTAAATACATATATTCCTTTCATGTTTACAAATTTGTACAATTTCTCAAATAGCCAAACTAAATTGTACATATAAATTTCATAACTTATGAGTACAATATACAAAAGATCTCTATATAATTTCCTGAGATTCTTAATTCCACTTCTTAACTTGCTCCGATGACCTGATACCTGTGTGTCATAAAGCAATTTTAACACGCTAAGCAAAGCTTAGTGGTGCTTGTATAAACATATTTTGTCACTTAATATTAAAGAAAAATACTTATGGAAATATAGTAATAATACTCAGTTTTAGTAAACATTACAATATTTTAAATGTTTTTAATAACAAACCAACATAATATTTTAATTACAAAAAATAATAACTTTAACTCTATAAAAGTTATCATGCTACACTACACTTTTGGTATTGCAACATTTCTCTTTTTGAATCATTTTATTTAAGACTTAATTTTTCATTTGTTAACATTGCTCATATTACACTTATTTATTTTTCAGTAAGTCTTACTTTTCAGTTTCATATATAGGATAATTTCATTCAATCTATAATTTGTAGCACTTAAATTTAGTATTATACTTTGGAGCACTTTGTATCTTATATCATTATATACACTTTCAATCATTATAACACTTAGAAAGTTATTGATCAATTCAATAACTTGAGCATAACATTTCTATTCTGCGCATTAGAACTTTCACTTGTAAACCTTAATATACACATTACCAATCACTTTCATATTGTAACACAGTAAGTTGATTTCAAGTAATTGACTTATATTATTATTTTGCATTTCTTCCATTATTATATATTTTCAATTTAGATAACTTCATTAAATATGCCCATACATACTGAACTCATATCATAGGTTTGGATAACATGTTAGTGTAGTAATTTTAATGTCAAATCTCAAGAATGTATAATGACAACTATGCCCATTGTCACTGATGACACAATGTGTCAATTAATGGCATGAGTTGCCCACTATCACTATGGCTATCCTTCCTCTAGTTAGCCATTCAATTCAAAGCTAGATCTAAAATCAGTATGATTTGGACAATTCATTTATTTTAATTAACATTGAATTATGTATATCACTTCAATGGAACAATTCTTTAATCAACACTTGGTATGACATATTTATCATATATTCAAAATTTATTGCACTACTTGATAGGGTTGATTTAAAAAATTCTTTACACTTTAAGGCCTTATAGTTATTTAGACTGAAATCGCGGATGAAACACAAGAAAAAGAGCCATTTTAGGCAAATTTCTTCAAGTGACAAGCCCAATGACATGGGCGTGTCACCGGAGTGCCATTTGCCCATTTCACAGTAGCTTTGACACGCCCAACAACATGGGCGTGCCACTAGGCATGTCATTTATTTTGTAATTCATTAACTATGACACACCCACTGGCATGGGTGTGTCATTGGCCGCGTCAGGCAAAAATTCTGTATTTCGTACACTTAACCATTTTAACTCAATATATTCAAAACCTATGATAAAAATGAATCAAGTCTAATTTTTTTTTACATAAAAAAAGTCTACATCTAATACCTTACTCAAACTTCAATTAATCAAGCTTTCAATCATCACTTATGGATAAACAACATCAATCTACCCAATTCTTATAAAGATTGAATTATGAATCATACTCACAACATATAAGTTCTTTTGATCCATTTTTCACTCTTCAATCCATTTAATCAATATTTTCAAGAAATAATTCATTATAATTGACTCAATCAATCAATTCAAACATTCAAACTCATAGAAATTCAAATATTTGCAAAATAAAATACATAAGCACATACCTCTTTCAATTTCTCTCTTCTTCTCTCTTTTTACTCTTTTTCTTTGATCACTTGCTAATAATCTCACCTTTTCTATCTTATTTTTTAAAAAATTTATAATTATATGTAATCTACTCTCAATTTTATTTGATTTAAAGAAAGGAAGATGAAGAAAATAAGAAAGATGGTGGATGTGATGGTGTTTGGCATGGAAGATGGGAGAAAGGAGAAGAAGACTCTACACACACACACACATGTCCATACACACACACATATATATATATATATTATATTTAATCTAGTGAGGCCAATCTCATTTTAACTATAGTGCACCTTCTTTCTTATCCTTTGATTCTAATACGATATTTAGTCTCGTAAAACTATAAAAATAATTTTTTCAGTAAATTTTGAGATATACTATTCACTATTCTCTGCTTATAGCATTTATCTACATTACTTTTATCACTATACACTATCAATTTTTCAATATTAGTTAAAAAGTTTCCTATTTAAAATCTTGACCATTACATGCTAGCCCCCAAATCAGCCAATGCACTTTTAACTTCAAGATTACATATCAAATGTGGAATAGTAAAACTACAAGAATCTTTTAATTTCTTAATTAACCTCTTTTGCAAAATTGCTGAACTCTTTTTCAACAAATGCACCAATATACTTCCTTAAGTTTCCTTTTGTCAGAAAGGAGATCTTTTAAAAATTTAGCATATTTGGGCATTTACGATAAAGCTTCGGCAAATGGAATATTAATGTGTAATTATTTAAAGAGTTCAAAAAACTTACCGAACTGAGCATCCATCATGTCCTTGTTCAATCTTTTTTGATATGGCACTCGAGGTCAATGTTCCTTCACTATTGGACTAGGCTCTTGTGGTTGATTCCCTTTCTCAATTTCTATCACAGCCTTATCTCCCAAAGTGATAGTAGGATCATCTTTTTTTTTTCTTGTACTTCAGCCTCTTCCTCAATCACTTCTTTTTTCTTAACCACAACACCCTTAATTTCCCTTCCACTGCTCAGAGTGATTGCCTTTATCTACTCCTTTGGGTTTGCCCAAGTATTGCTAGGTAAACTCCCTTGTGGTCTTTCACTGAGTAACTTAGCAATTTGGCACACCTGATTTTCCAAATTATGAATAGAGGCTTGCTGATTTCTAAGGGTGATTTCAGTTGATTGAAATATATTTTCTGAAGCTGCTATGAACTTCTCCATCATGTCTTCCAAATTTCTCTTTCTTAGAGGAGCAACTTGTTGATGTTGAGGTTGTTGAAATCTAGGGAGAGATCTTGAATTGTTCTTATTATTTCAGGAGAAATTATGATGATTTCTCCACCCCAAATTATATATGTTGTTGTAGGGATTGTTATGCTATTGCCTTGGCATATTCCCAACAAAATCCACCTGCTCCTTTCTAGCAAACATATTGCCACTTTGGCAATCTTGACTTTGATGTCCACCCCCACAACATTCACAAGACATCATTTGCTTTGATTTCCCCAAAGATAAGGCTAAAGAATCAATCTTTTTATTCATTGCTTCTAATTGTACAGTCAAAGCCACTTTAGGATCCAATTGATGTGAACTAGTGACTCTCAGTTTTCCTTGTTCCTTTGGAGCTTGCCACTGATAATTGGTAAGGGCCATATCTTCAATCAAATCCCATGCTTCTTCAGGTGTCTTATTATTTATGGTACCCCAGCTACTGCATTAATGGATTGCTTTCTTGGATAGTTCAATCTATTGTAAAGAGTTTGAATCTAAAGACATAGTGGAAGCCCATGATGAGGACACCTTCTCAATACATCTTTAAAATAAAGGGTCTCACCATCTTGCTGAAGGAAGGATCTCATCCCTCAACTTGGTAGACTTGGATGGTGGGAAGTATTTTTCTAAGAATTTTTCTGCCAACTGATCCCATGTAGTGAAAGTGCCCGGAGGAAAAGATTTTAGCCATTTTTTGAGTCTATTTCTAAGTGAAAATGGGAACTACCTCAACTTAATTGCATTATCTGAGACATTATTTATCTTGAACGTGTCACATATCTCCAAAAAATTCTGAAGATGTGCATTAGGATCTTCATTTGGGAATCCATCAAACTGGCAAGTCTGCTACACCATTTGAATTACATTTGGCTTTATTTCAAAGTTATTCGCAGCAACTGTTGGCCTTCGTATGCTAGAATCAGACCCATTGAGAGTGGGTTTAGCAAATTCCTGCATTTTTCTATGCTCAGGTCTTTCCATCGCTTCAAGTTCTTCTTCTTGTTCTCCTTCTAGGTTTGTTTCTGTTTCTGCCAAACCTATTTCCCTTCCTTCCTTTCGCTTTCTCCTCAATATTATTCCTGGTTCTTGATCTAATTTGAGTAAATGGGAAGAGCTAGCTCGGGTCATAAATAGGAAGAAGTACCTAAAATGACAGTCAACAAGCCAGAACCAATGTTAAAAAAATTAAAATAAAAGCTAAATCAATAGCCTTAATTATATTACTAAAATTGAAAACCGTGGTCACCGACAATGGTGCCAAAAACTTGATGGCGAATCTATGCTATTGCAATGTTACCGCAAGTGCATGGGATGCACAAATAATAAAGTAGTGAGTAAGATATCATTCCACTAGGGAAAAAAGGTCAATTACTAGTGCAAATTTCAATTGTTGTTTAGCAATCCAATAATTTTTGTGTTGATTAAAATAAAAGATGAATTACTTAATAAATTAAATTAAGGAAAAATAATTATTGTGCCAAAAGAATTGATGAAAAAAATACTATCTAGATATTAAATCTCCCTATAAATAAAAATATTTATGAATATCAATTCAATTAAATCAAATAACAAAGATGAATTAGCATTCCTCTAAATTAGACTAAAACCTCTATCGAGTGAGTTAATCCCTAATCACTAAGAAGAATGCTAGGAATCTCTTCTCAAGCATAATTAAATAGATCTTGCAATAGGAATAAGCAATTATAAACCAAATGATCTTGTAAGTCTATCTCTAGCACTCTAATTAACCCTCAATCATAATGAGAATTCTATTCATATCAAGCTTTCTTAAGTCAATAAAATGAAAATTGCAACCAATTAATAAGCATGCTATTATCAATTGGAAATAAACAATTAAGAATCATAAGAATAAGACAACTCAATTAGATGATTTAATTTAATAAAACTATGCAATCCATATGATGAAGCTAGAGTTCATCAATATCCAGATAGAAATAATTTAGCTCATGTTCATAACCAGAAAACCAGAACAAAAGAAATAAGTAAAAGAATTCAAACAATCCATGATGATTGATTTGTGTTTCTTCACTTCAATCCTTGATTCTTGATTTAGATCTTTTATAAATTGGATCTTCACCTTCAATCTCAATTGAAAAAACTCTTTTTCTCCTAAGGAAGTCGGCTCTAAGTGGTAAAAACTAGATACTAATTCGCACTTCAGTTCAGATTTTATACCCTAGAGATTTAGCCTAACATGCCCAGCGACACGGCCATGTCATTGGGCATGTCGATAATGCTATTTTTTCAATGTTGATGACAAAGGCAACGACACGGCCATGTTGCTGGGCGTGTCATAGCTACTGTAATGCTGAATTAATGACATGGGCAGTGACACGCCAATGTCTTTAGGCTTGTCGAAGCTTTTGTAAAGTGGATTAATAACATGATCATTGACATACCCATGTCGTTGGGTGTCTTGAAGAATTTTCCCAAAATAGCTCTTTTTCTTGTCTTTCGTTCGTGATTTTTGCCTATATGACCATAAGGCCTCAAAATGTAAAAGATTCCCAAAATCAACCCTAACAAGCACTTGAACAAACAAATTAAACTCAATTAGACAATAAATATACTAAGAAAGAGGGGTAAAAAAATATCATCAATTATACACTTATCACACTTGCTGCATCGTATGATTGAAAACTTTTGATAAAATTACAAAAACTGCTTTGCAGTGTGTTCAGAGATAAAACCATGGGGTAAGTTTTGTATTTGAACCCAAAAATTAACAAAGTGTAAGGGGACCAAAGCTAGAACCTCACCACCCCGCAATCTATGCATAACCAGTAGGTGTTTGTTAAAAGTCTAAGGGGGCTCCCTCCCAAACTCAATCCATGTCTTCCTGCATAAAGAACTTGAAGAGAAACCTGCCATCTCCAACTTCTATATTCGTCATTCCACCCGATGGATGCCAAAGATTAACCATGGTGTTCCTCATTGCTTGGCAATTAATGATACCAGTTGTGAGAAAACTACTAACCAAACAAAAGCCTAAGTTTTTATCCCAACTACCTGAACTCCATGAAGTCTCATCATCATCAACCCCCTGGTCTCCCTTCAGCAAAAGAAAAAAAATCAAATAATGGAACAAAGGAACAAAACAAATAAAAAATAGAAGAAGAACCAAAACCCTAGAAAATGTGAATAAGAGAACCCAAAACCCTAGCAGACATGCCCCATAAGGGACAAACCAAAATAAAAAAAAATATTTCAAAAAGAAATATTATTTCTACGTAGATCTTACCCAAAGTTACTGCCTTGGAAAATGAATAATTGTTAGCTCCTTTCACCTTGTATGAATTTCATAGAGTTGTCAAGCAAATGCACATTGATAAGGCTCCAAGTCCAGATGGCCTCAATTCGGCTTTTTATCAGCGCTTTTGGTACATTATTGGAGAAGATGTGATGCATCCCAGTTAACTCTAGCAAGTGCACTAGTCATATTAATAATATAGATTTGTGAATCTGAATATCGTCCCATGAAGACCAAAGTTTAAAAGCCAATTATTATATTGTGTTGACTATTATTTGAGAAATAATATTTGAATGGATAAGAATTGAACAAAAATCTAAAACTAAACTAAAGTGTTGGAAATTAAATATTTTTGATGAATTAAGAATAAATAAATCAATCAAATATGTTAGAGTCCACAATCCCCCTAAACTTGCATAGATATCAACATTGATTAAGAAAAATGAGTTAAGATTGGGGGGGTTATCTTTTAGCCTAGCTAACCTTATTCAGGGATATAACTTTTCAAATTATTATTAAACTCTTATTCAGACACTTTAACATTAATTTGCATATGATCAAACATGGTTATTCGACCTTATTCAGGGACACGAATAGTGCCACAGGCTAATATCAGATCATCAATTCGAATAAATCCTTAATTAAGTATGTTATTCAAAATCACCTATATAAATCAAGCATTCAAATCTCAATGAAGAAAAACCCTAACTTCTTTATTCGACGCATCATTGAGGAATTAATCAATAAAACATTGAATACAAGCATTAGGAACAATAAATTTGTATAAAACTAACTCAAATTTCATAAATCAAAATTAATATCCATTCATAGCTTAGGGTTCATGTTTCCTTTAATAAAAATAAAACCACTCCATGATTAAATCTAAGAAACTAGAATTGAAATTGAAAGAAAACATGATAAGAATAAGCAAACTCTTGATATTTATTTTTGGCTTCAACTTGAACCCCTTCTCCAATGGAGATTTTGTCTTCAAGAAGAAAGAATAAGAAGAAGAAGCCTTTAATTTACATGATGAGCCTGTTGTATTCTTTTCCATATTTGTGTAAAAACTCCTAGCTTTCACTAAAATGTGTTTGTCTTCCTTTTTTTAAATCCCTCACCTTCCTATTTACTCTAGGCTACAATTAATAAACTTGCTATTTTGTTTAAAACTCTAAAAAATAGGAAAAAATACAAGAAGTCCTAAATAAAATAGGAAAGCAAAAGGAAGTCATAATGAATTATGAAAACTAAAAATCCCAAATGTCTACTGTAAATTCATGTATTTGCATGACCATGCAACTGCCCATGCGTCTTTATGCCTCTCAAAACTCTGCATTGGAAAAACTGTGGCAGCCACATACATGACCATCTGAATGCCCATGCGTCTGCCCATGCACATCTCTACTCTTTTTGTGCTTTCATTAGATTTTTATTGTATTTTACAAAATTCACCTATAAAATATAAAATATGACTAAATAATCAAAATAACTAAAATTAAATGAAAAATATGATAAAACTAATAAAAACTAATGAAAACTAGTGCAAATATTGTCCTAATTTGTGTATAAAATATGTATTTACTAGGATGTAATGAATCATTGTGTCAACTGGCTTACACAAGGTACTTTTCCTCTAACTCTTTCTGACACAAATATTGTCTTAATCCCAAAGAATCATGATCCTGAAAGCTTAAAAGATTATAGGCCCATTGCCCTTTGTAATGTTTTATATAAAATTTTGTCTAAGGTCCTTGCCAATAGGCTAAAAAAAGTGTTACCCCATATTATCTCGGAGACTCAATCTACTTTTGTTCCAGGTAGATTAATTTCTGATAATGTCTTAGCTGCTTTTGAATTATTACATAGTATGATATGAGATGGGTAAACTAGATGAAACATTATATGTCCAGTGTTAAATATTAAGTTTTATTTAATGGTGAGGATGTTGGTCCTATTGAGCCTATGAGGGGTTTGAGACAGGGTGATACTTTATCCCCATACCTTTTCATAATATGTGCTGAAGGTCTATCTTTTTTATTAAATAAGAAAAAAAATCTAAAGGTCTAATTAGAGGGGTTAAGGTTTGTCACTAAGCTACAAATATTTCACATTTATTTTTCAGAGATGACTCCATTTTCTTCTTTAGATCAAACGAAAGGGAATGTATAGTAGTGAAGGACATCCTAAAAGCATATGAGTATATGTCGAGTCATGCAATAAATTTCCAAAAGTCTAGGGTGCTTTTTGGATCAAACGTACAGTCTTATATGCGTAACCGATGTTCGAATATTTTGGAAGTTCATATAGCACTGGGTTCTGGGAACTATCTTGGCCTTCCTTCTTTGATTGGCAGAAGCAAGAAAGCCTTTTTCAATTTTTTGAAAGACAGGGTATGGCAAAGAGTTAATACTTGGAGCAATAAGCTTTTATCTAGAGCGAGTAAGGAGATTCTACTAAAATCTATTGCTCAAGCCATTCCTACATACTGTATGAGTGTTTTTTTACTCCCCAAATCATTATGTGATGAACTACAGTGAATCATGAATTCCTTTTGGTGGAGTGTGAGCAGAGATTTTTGCCTCCACTCCCATGTGGAATGGTTCTTATGACTTTGGCACTGTTAGGCTCAGGGCCTTAGAGAACACGAGTCTAAATCCAGAGAAAATGGAGTCACCACCGGGACGGGCAGAGAAAAATAAAGGGGTGGATGACTCGATTCCTAAGGAATCCACAACCCCCTATTGGGTTTAAAAAGTTAGATACGCATGGGGAAGGTGAGAAGTGGCCCAGCACTCCTATAACGCCCGGTTCATTAGAACCAACCTCCTTTTCAAGTCTAAATATTATAAAATTCTTAAAGATTACAACATTATCTATATTACACATAATTTAAAAGAAATAAATATCCATTATTTTATAAACAAAATAGGCACCCATCCAAGGATGGAAATGTGCCTTTACAATATCCAAAGTCCAAAAAGAAAGTAAAATAAACAAAATAGGACACCCACCATAGGTAGAAACGTGTCCTTTACAATAGTCCCAAAATTCTTAAATGATAAATTAAAATACATGATAAAAACTAAGGCACCCATGAAGTGGAAATATGCCTTTTACAATCTCAAAATCTCAATAAATAATTAACTAAATAAATTAAATCATTTAAACATAAAAATTAAAAATAAAACATCCATTATAAACCATGTAAAAACAAAGTAATCCAATCTAGGTTTTAATATTAAAAAAAACATCAAATATACAAAACTAGAGTTTTAAGAAAAAAAAATTAAAGTTAATCACAAAGACTTATAGCCCAAAAATGGATATTGACCCCATTGATAAGCCCATACGGTGGTCCCATTAGCCGGTTAGCGGGAGAGGGTCAAAGGGGCAGTGCCCCCGAAAGGTAAACGATTTTCAAAATTAGTTTTGTTGGGGAATTAGGGTTTCTATTTAAACTAGAATTTTATATTTATATAAATTAGGATTTTTCCTAAACTAGTGTTTTACATATAAATTAGGGTTTTTGGATACTAGGTTTAAGAATTAGGGTTTATAGATATTTGAAAACTAGTTTTGGAATTTTAATATTTTAAAAACTAATTTTAGGGTTTGGTATTTAAACATAATTTTAGGGTTTTGTGGTTTTAAGAAACAGGCAACTAGGCCATTAGGTTTTAGAAATTCTTTGCTATTGTGACTTTAAACTTTGGTTTAGACAAATTTTTTTAGAATTCAATTAAACAGCTTAATGTAGTTTAATGGACAGTAAACATAGCAAACAATTAACCTTCGTATGAATCATGTTTTAACCATATAGATTGTGGGGTCATACCTACTGGATATTTACATCAATGGAACAATGAACCAAAATAATGAAACATAAATGAAAATAAAATAATGAAAAAAAGGATTGAATTATTGTAAACTTAAAATGAATTAGATAAAAGATTGCAAACCTCTGTCGTTGTTTCCTCCAATATTTCAGATTGATCGAACTTGTAAAATCTTGGTTGAACATATTGAAGACAACTACATTCTGCATTCTGGTTGGTGGTTTCAAGCTTCTCTTATTTTCTTTACTCAAGTTGCTAGATTTTGTTTGTTTAATTCTTTGATGATTGCTAAGGACTGCTAATAACAATTATTGCTCCCCTTGATGGGTCTGTTTGACCTATATTTATAAGGAATGATTAGGTTAACTCATAAACCTATCTTCGTTTCCTAATCAAACATGGTTTCCTGAAACATATTGAATAGCTTAATGAACCAGGCCCATACCAAACTGAAATTCTCTGAATTTGAGGCTAAATTGACCATATCGAATAAAAAATTACCTAAGTCAACATGGACTAGTGCCCATGTCGAACTGGGCATGTCCCAGTTTGATATGGGCATGTCTATAGTGAACCGGGGCTTTCCTTTTCAATATGGGTGTCCATATCAAATTGGGGTGTGCCCAGTTCGATATTGACACACCCATATCGAATTGGGCATGTCCCAGCTCGATATGGGCCATCCATATCGAACAGGGGAGCCCTAGTTCGACATGGATGCCCATTCTCGAACAAAAAGGTTTCAGACTATTTTTTAGGTTTAAAAACCCTGTTTCAAATCGTTTCAAGGTTTTAAAAATTGAATCGGACTATTAGGCCTTATAAAAATTTGACTAATCAAAATAAAAACTTAAAACATGTTTAAGCCATTAAGAATGGACCGATAAGCACTTAGGCCATCTTTAATCAAGACTGAACTAGTTTAGGGTCAAAATCAAGGGTCTACTTGAGGCATGAGAGATGGCTCTAAAAAACCTATCAACTGGTTGTCTTGGAACAGAATGAGTGGTAGTAAAAATGATGGTGGAATGGGTTTTAGGGATCTCCATGTTTTTAACTTAGTTCTTTTTGGTAAGCAAGGGTGGACGTTAATTACCAACACTAGTTGTCTTTAGAGAGTATGTATGAGAAACTTGAAACAAATAAATGGGCAAAAACCATATATAAATTAGATAAAATAAAGGAAAAGAAATGTCATGATTTAAACCAAGTTAAGTGCATTAAAGATGAAGAGAATAAAGTTTTAGTTCAATAAGAGGATATTAAGGAAAGATGGAGAAGCTATTTTGAGGAATTTCTAAATGGTAACCATAGTGGTAACATTGAGGGTTTAAATGTTAGGCCTGAGAAAAATGTAAAGTACACTAGACTGATTAAATTTTCAGAAGTTAAGGAAGCTTTGAAGAGGATGAAGTCGGTAAAGCCTGTGGACCAAATGGGATACCTATTGAGGTTTGGAAATGTTTGGGAGATGTAGGAGTTGCATGGTTGACATCTTTGTTCAATAAGATTCTAAGTATAAAGAAAATTCCTGATCAATTGAGACAAAGTAATTTGATACCTATTTTTAAGAATAAAGGAGATATTTAGAATTGCTCAAATTATAGAGGTATAAAGCTTATGAGCCATACTATGAAACCGTGAGAAGGAGTTATGAAACACCATTTGTGTTTAGATACTTGTATCTCCCCAAATTATTTTGACTTTATGCTTGGTTGATCAACTATGAAAGCTATCTTTCTTATAAGAGATTTGATGAAAAAGTATAGAGAGATGAAGGACTTACATATGGTTTTTATTGACTTGGAAAAGGTTTATAATAGAGTCCCTAGAGAAGTTTTATGGTAGGCCCTAGAGCGTAGGGGAATATCTATACGATATATCCAAGTCTTGAAGGATATGTATGAGGGAGCCATCGCTAGTGTCTTCACTGTGGGGGGATACAAAGAATTTTTTGATTTCTATTGGGTTACACCAAGGTTAAGCTTTAAGCCCTTACTTTTTGCCTTGGTTATGGATGAAATAACAAGACATATATAGGATGAAATCCCTTGGTGCATGATGTTTGCAGATGATATTGTCTTAATAGATAAGACTCAAGTAGGGACAAGTCAAAAGTTGGAGTTATGGAGAAGCACTTTGGAATCTAAGGGTTTTAAGCTAAGTAGGACTAAGACTGAGTATATGCATTGTAGATTTAATAACGAGAATAGAGAAAGAGGCAAAATTATTTTAGGCAAAATAATAGTACCTCATAGTACTCATTTTAAGTACCTTGGCTCTATTCTTCAGGAAGATGGGGTTTGTGAAGAAGATGTAAGTCATAAGATTTAATCTGGTTGGATGAAGTGGAGCGGTGCTACAGGAGTCTATGTGATCGAAAGATGCTAATTAAATTGAAAGAAAAGTTGTACCACACTGTAATACGGCCTGAAACAATGTATGGTATTGAGTGTTGGGCAGTAAAAAGACAACACATGAGTAAAATGCATGTTGCAAAAATGAGAATGATAAGATGGATGTGTGGTCACACTAGAATGGATAGAATCCGCAGTGAGTGCATTAGAGAAAAAGTAGGAGCAACACCTATTGAGGATAAGATAAGAGAGCATAGATTAAGATGATTTGGTTATATGAAACGAAGATCTAGCGATGCGTCGGTCAGAAAAACTGAACAAATTATAGTAGATATAGCTAAGAGAGGTAGAGGTAGGCATAAACTAACTTGGTCAAAGGTGGTTCAAAATAATCTTATGATGTTACATCTATCAGAAGAGATAACCCTGAATTGTACTAAGTGAAAAAGAAGAATCCAATATAGCCGACCCCAATTGACTTGAGATTAAGGCTTTGTTGAGTTGAGTTGAGTTGAATATTCTCTTATACCATTTAAAGTTTTTCAAATTTATTTCCTTAGTGTTAGATTTGCTATTGTTATTTAAATAAAATATTTTATTCTCTTTTGCTATTTAAAGTTTTTTCAAATTTTATTTGCTTTGTGTTAGTGTAATATCCCAAAATTTTGAAAATATTAATTTTTGAAAATTAATTAAATGATTTAAAAGTATACATATATAATTAAGTGACAAAAAAAGGAAAAAGGAAAAAGAGAAGTGTGTATATGTTGTATATATGAAGATATACATGTCATATATAAGTCAACATTTTAACTTGGTCAAATATTATTTTTAATTATTAAGATATTAATTAATGGATAGTGGAAGATGATATTTGATTTTAATTATAATAATTATATATACTTGGTGGAGAATAAAAGAGGAAAATTGTGTGGTTTTAAAGAGATTTGTGAGATAAGTGGAGTTGTTGACCATTATTATCTTCTTCTTCTTCCTCCATGGTAGCCGGCCATCATCATCAAAGGAAGAGAGAATTTTGCTTCTTGGTAACTCAAGTAATTGAAGGATTTCAAGTGTTCAAATTAGAATTTTAAGGATTTTCTCCATATTTTGTAAGTTTCCAACTTGTTTCCTTGATTTTCTATGGAAGTTTGTGTATATGTAAATTGGATGTTTGGTGTGGTTTGTGTTAATGGTTGATTTTGGTATGTTTGAAGTTCTTTTGTCTAATTAACTATGAAGTTGGGGGTTGGATTGAAGAAAAGGGTTCGGTTTGGTGAAGAGAATAAGAGTTTTGGAATTGTGTAATTTTTTAGTTGTAAAGTCTTAGTTGTGATTGTGTATATTTGCTTTTAATTGAGTTTTGTTGATGTTTATACAAGTATCATGTGGTATAATGATAGTTTTGGCTGAGTTTGTATGAGTTGAAGAGGTTAATGAAAGATAATAGTTGGATGTGGCAATTTTGTGTAAATATCAAGTTTTTGGCCAGACACGTCCAGTGGCACGGTCATTCCTTTGGGCATGCCGATGGTTCTTTTTTCAGTGTTGGTGACACGAGCAGTGACACGCCCATGTCACTGAGCGTGTCATAGCTACTGTGTTGTTGTAATGTTTACACGTGTAGTGACATGCCCATGTCACTGAGCATATCATAGCTACTGTGTTGTTGAAGTATTTACACATACAGTGACATGCCCATGTCACTGAGAGTGTCAAAGCTTCTGTGTTGTGGATTTAGGACACGGTCATGGACACGCCCATGTTGTTGAGCGTGTCATGTGTAGAGTTTGCCCTAGATAGTTCTTTTCCTTATTTTTCTTTGTGTATGACTTAGTGATTATTTATAATCACATTTGGTTTAAGCTTTGAAGAGACTTTAGTTACCCCAATCTAAGTGTAGAGGGATATCTTGGAAGAGGAGGTTGGAAGTGGTGTTTGTTGCTTTTAATGGTAAGTACAAACTTTGAATAATTGTTTATATTTACATGACATTGGGACTTAACAAATTTGGTTGAAAAAATGTGTTAAGTTACTACATGATTGGTATATGAATAATATGCTATGATTTGTATAATGTCACAAATGCATTATGTATAATGTGGGCTTGGTGCAAAATATGATAATGATCCAAAATATATGGATAATGTAAATTATTTTGTATGCATTAAAGATGGCATGTAAAGTCATTGGTAATGACTATATTGATATAAGTGAGATATTTAAGGCATTGTGCCTAATGTGATCATGAGAAAATGAGAAAGGATTCGATAATGAAATGAGATATATGGAAACATAATATAATGAATTGATATCAGTATAAATGAGAAATAAGAATAATTTGTGTGACTAGTTGTTTAGATCAATTTTGTATATATTTTTTAGGATGTTTTTGTTGATTTTAAGTTAATTTTCATGTTAATTTGTACCTAAGTTTGTTTGAAGTTGTTGATTTAGGTTGAAGTACATTTGATGGAGCTTTTAACTAAAATTTGGTGGACTTGTTGAAGAAAAGGCATGTGACACGGCCAAGCTAGACATGGCTTGGCCGTGTCTCTCATCAAAAGAAGAAGAAATCAAAGACAAGGCAGGACATGGCCAGGATTAACCAAGCTTGGCCGTGTCCCTCAAGCAAACATGTCCAGAAGTAGACATGGCCATTAGACACGGCCAAGCCACTGGCCGTGTCTCACCAAAGGAACAAAAGGCAAAGAAAGAAAAGAAAGAAGCAGAGACTGACACCATTAAGAGACACGGCCAAGCCACTGGCCGTGTCACATGACATGGCCAGGAGCTTGGCCGTGTCACCCCTTGGACACAAAGAGAAGATCAAGCAGCAAGGGAAACGGCCAGAAGCTTGGCAGTGTCCCAAGAAAGAAAAGAAAATCCAAGAGACACATCCAACAAGCTTGGCCGTGTCACCCTGGATCAATTGATATGCTTGCACAAGGTATGGATTAATGTGAATTAGTGGGGAACAAAAAGATAAAAGGGAGTGAAAGGTGGAAGGAATTGTGGAAGAAATATATAAAGAAATTGGAAAGTGGGAGACAAAGAGTGATGGGTGTCTTAAAAATTCAAAGTGGAAGAGCATGGAGGGAATAGAAAATATTTTGAATATATTGAGTGGACATTCTCTACACACATTATCATCTTCTTCCTTGGTTCTTGCTTGAGAGAGCAAGACACCATTCTCCCATTCTTCATTCACCATTTTCCTTTCACACACCAAGAGCAAAGAAAATCATTGTAAGTGAAGTGAGTAGCTAGTTCTTGAGGATTAGGGTTTTAAGAGGCTTGATTGGAGAGTTGTGAACTTGAGAAAGCTATCATTCATCCTTCAAGAAGAGAGCCATTTGTTTAAGAGAGCTTGGAAGTTCATCATCACACATCAAAGAGGGAGCTACGAAAGAGACAAGGAGTCCGATTTTTAGCATCTCCAAAAGGGGTTTTTCAAACTCTTTCTTTTATTCCATTTCTTATGTGTTGTTGTTGTATTAAGAATATTGATATTGCAATGAATAACTTTGATTTGGTTTATATTGAAATGAGCATTTGTTTAAAGAATATGATGAGCTAATTTACTCATGCTTTGGGTTGTAATATATTTGATTAAATGATTTGATTTGATGATTCCATTGATATACCTTGTTATTGGTTGATTGTATTGAAACTAAAGGTAAACTAATAGATTGGCCACCTATTGATTATTTAATATTGAATGACAGACAGAGAGGAGAAGTTTAGTATTGGAACTATGCAATTGACCACCCAAAGAATGAATTAGAAATATAAGTTCTAGGGCTTATTAATTTGCTAATGTAAAATAATTGGTTGTTGTTAATTCATAAATGTGAAAGCTAGTGAATTGATAATTGACTAATTAACCTTAAGGAACAAATTAAAGTACAAGGTTATATTAATGGATAATTTGATAATTAAACATTTTAATTAAATGGACCTACAACCCTAGGCATTATTTCCATAATTGAATTTATCTTGCACAAAATCATTCATTTTCATTTCTAAGATTAATTACAATTCACCAATCCAATCACACAATCAAGTTTATTATTTCATGTTAATCGAACTATTACACACAATTCCTTCCTTGTGAGACGACCTTGGGGCAATCACCGTTACTGCAATAGCCTCGTATACTTGCGAGTGCCGCTTTGTAGTAGTGTTAATTTAAGCGCAACAAGTTTTTGGCGCCGCTGCTGGGGAAGGCAATTTTTGTTAATAGTTTGATTCTTTTAATTTATTTGTTAAATCGTTTAAAGTGTTCTTTTTGAATTGCTTAGGTACTTTTATGCATGGATGAAGGTCTCAAGGAAACGAACTTGTTCCATTTATAGACAATATCCATAGACTTCCAAGACCCAAGGGACCGAATCCTATTGAGCAAGAAAGGGAAAATACTGACCAGCAGTTTTAGGAGAACATAGAAGTAGAGATGGGTGATGCACAAGAACCACCTATGAAGGAGTTTGTCCGACCGATCATCGGAGTGACCACATCTTGTATCCGGTTGAGCAACGCAGGGAGAAATTATGAGCTCAAAAATACTCACTATAGTATGCTGCCATCCTTCCATGGACTACCGAATGAAGATCCTCTCAATTTCATTCGGGATTTTTACTCAACATTGCATACATTCCCTTTGCAAACACTAACAGAAGATGAACTCAAGTTGAGATGTTTTCCATATAGTTTGAAAGATAGAGAAAAAGCGTGGTTGATGACCTTACCGGAAAATTCTTTAACCACATGGACAGAGGTTTACAACAAATTTATGGGAAAGTTTTATTCACACCAAAAGACCAAGGAGCTTAGGGGGAGTATTGCAACTTTCACCCAATTTGATGGAGAACCGTTTCATGTGGCGTGGGATCACTTCAAATCCTTATTATTTCAGCGCCCTCACCATTACTATCCACAATAGTTGCTCAATCAATTCTTCTATGATGGGCTAACTCAACAATGTCAAAACACAGTGGATAATGCAGCAGGAGGAGCAATGGGTGAAAGAATAGCTGCAGAAACAGTTGCATTATTTGAAATGTTGGGGGCAAATTCCAACAAAAGAGTATTGGAGAAAGGAGAAGAGAAGCACATGAGATAAGTGCAAACTCAGAAATGGCTAGGCAAATTGTAGAACTGACAAAACAAGTAAAATTGTTGAATGCCAAAGGGAACTTGTCGGGACCAAGCCAAGAGTCATGCACATCGTGCGATCTTGTAGGCCATCAAGCAAATGTGTGCCCCTCAAATTTTGATACATTCCAAGAGGAGCAAGAACAAGCTTTTTTCTTTGAAGGGTTCCAACAAAGGGGTAGGAATGACCCATATTCAAATTCTTATAACCCCGGTTGGAGGAATAACCCCAATTTTTCATGGAAAATCAACAACATGCTCCACCTCAACAACCTTTCCAACCATATCAAAGAGGTCCCCAATTTCAAGGGCAACCCTCAAATCAAGAGCAGGTCAAGAAACCTTCATTTGAAGACAATTTGAATGCTTTCATTCAAGTAAGCACTCAAAATCAAGAATTGAACAATAAGTGGTTTGACTCTTTAGAAGCATCGCTTAAGAAGGTTGAAACTCAAGTGGGTCAATTGGCTAATCAACTCCAAGCCAATCAAAAAGGGAAATTTCCAAGCCAACTAGAGCTGGCCAAAGCAATCACCATTTTAAGAAGTGGTAAGGTACTTGATAATAAAATCGGTGATAATAACATTGATAATTCATTTGATGCAGGTACAATGCAAAATAATGGCGAGGAAATGCAAGAGGAAAAAGCTGAACCAAATGAGCTTAAAGAGGATAGAGAGGAGGCATCCGCTGGACCAAAGATGCACAAATCTCCAAATCCATACAGACCACCAATTCTGTTTCCCAGTAGGTTAAAAAATGAAAAGCATGATAAGAAATTTTCTGAAATTTATAACATGCTTTCGAAGGTAAGTATCAACGTACTCTTACTAGAGGTAATAAAGAATATGGCATCTTATGCCAAATTTTTAAAAGAGCTAAACACTAAGAAAATAAGGTATGAGTTGGATGAAAAGGTGATAGTTTCGGAAGTAACTAGTGTTGTTTTACAACATAAGTTACCTCCTAAGCTAAAAGATCCTGGGAGCTTTATAGTGAAAATCTCTATGGGGAATGGGAAAGAAACCATTGGCATGTGTGATCTCGAAGCTAGTATTAATTTGATGCCATACTCAATTTATTTGAAACTAGAGCTCGGGGAACTCAAATCGACTAAAATGGTTTTGCAACTAGTAGATAGAACTCTTAGATACCCTAAGGGAATCGTAGAAGATGTTCTAGTTAAGGTAGGAGGTTTGATTGTACCCATTGATTTCATTGTCTTAGATATGGGGGGAGAAATCCCACGGGATGCCGAGCATGCAATTTTTTTAGGGAGGCCTTTTATGGCTACAACTAACACTTTAATTGATGTTAAAAATGGAAAATTAACTATGACCGTTTTGGGACAAACTGTAGAATTTTCAATTTTTAACACTTCCCCCATTCCAACTAGTGCTTTATATGAAGATTGCTCTTTCATTGATTTTACTGATAATGCTATTAAAGAAGTTTTCTTGCAGGATAATGGTGAACAAAAGCTAGAAAGGGCTTTAAAATTGCAGGAAGAAGCAGAGATTTCCAATGAGGAGAATAAAGAAGACAATTTTATTTTGGACGATGAGAGTGTTGAGGAGGAATTTGAAGTTGAAGAAGAGCAAGTTCAAGTACAAGGGGTTGAACTTAAAGAACTCCCCAAGCATCTAAAATATATTTTTCTTGGGGAGAATAACTCTTAACTAGTGATAATTTCTACTACCCTTACCATTGAGGAAGAAGATAAGCTTGTAACGATGTTGAAAAAAATTCAAGAAAGCTATAGGTTGGGGGTTGAGTGACATTAAGGGTATTAGTCCCTCTATGTGCATGCATAAGATCATCTTAGAGGAAGGGGCTAAACCGGTGAGAGAGTCTCAAAGGAGGCTAAACCCTAACATGAGCGAGGTTGTCAAAAAGGAGGTCCTCAAACTACTGGATGAAGGGGTTATTTATCCCATTGTTGATAGTGAATGGGTTAGTCCTGTTCATGTTGTGCCTAAGAAAACAGGGTTGACAGTGGTCCAGAATGATAAAGGAGAGTTGGTACCCACACGAACACAAACTGGGTGGCGAATGTGCATAGATTATAGGAAATTAAATAATGTCACCAAGAAAGATCACTTTCCTTTGCCATTTATTGATCAAATGCTTGATAGGTTATCTGGACATGCTTTTTACTATTTTCTTGATGGTCTTTCAGGTTACTACCAAGTCCCGATAGTACTGAAAGATAAACCAAAGACTACATTTACTTGTCCCTTTGGGACATTTGCATTTAGGAGGATGCCATTCGGACTTTGCAATGCACCGGGAACATTTCAAAGGTGTATGCCTTCCATATTTTTTGATATGTTGGACAAGTGCATTGAGGTATTTATGGATGACTTTTCTGTTTTTGGTAATTCCTTTGATGATTGTTTGGAAAAGTTGACTCTAGTACTTGAGAGGTGTATTGAATGTAATCTTACCTTGAGTTGGGAAAAGAGTCACTTTATGGTTGATCACTGAATTATTTTAGGGCATGTTATTTCCCATGAAGGGATTGAGGTAGACAAGGCTAAGGTTGAATTAATTGTGAACCTACCTCCACCCACATCAGTTAAGGGAATTGAAGTTTTTTGGGACATGCAGGATTTTATAGGAGGTTTATAAAATATTTTTCCAAAATTTCACGCCCTTTGTGTCATTTGTTAGGAAAAGATGTCCCATTTGTTTTTGATGAAAAGTGCTTAGAAGCTTTTAAAATTTTGAAAGAGAAACTAACTTCAGCCCCTATAATTGTTGCCCTAAATTGGGATTTGCCATTTGAAATCATGTGCGATGCATCAAATTTTGCCATTGGAGCGGTGTTGGGCCAAAGAGTGAATAAGTTGATGTGTGTAATTTATTATGCAAGTTTATCTTTAAACGATGCACAAGTGAATTACACAACCACTGAGAGAGAAATTTTAGCTGTGGTGTTTACACTGGACAAATTTAGATCTTACTTGATAGGTTCTAAGGTCATAGTATTTTCTGATCATACGGCCTTGAAATATCTGTTGACCAAACCACAAGCTAAACCTAGGCTCATTAGGTGGGTGTTGATGTTAAAAGAATTCGATGTTGAAATCAAAGATAGGAAAGGAAGCAAGAATGTAGTGGCCGACCATCTTTCTAGACTTAACTCTTATGACAATGATGCTGAAATTGCTTGTGAAAATGCTTTTGAAAAATTTCTGGATGAACACTTATTTTCCTTAACTCAAGCACCATGGTATGTGGATATTGCTAATTATCTTTCTTGTGGTGTAGTGAGAAAGGATTTGAGCTTCCAGGCAAAGAAGAGATTCCTACATACATGTAAGTATTATTTTTGGGGTGAGCCTTACTTGTTTAGAATTTGCAGGGATGAGGTGATAAGAAGATGTGTGCCAGAAGAAGAACAAAAGCAAGTGCTACAATTTTGCCACAATATGTATTGCGGGGGACATTTTGGAGTAAAAAAGACCGTCGAGAAAGTTCTTCAAAGCGGTTTGTATTAGCCTACTCTTTTTAAGGATGCTTATTATTTTTGCATAAGGTGTGATAAATGCCAAAAAGTAGGAAACATTAGCGAATGAAATGAAATGCCCCTTAATATTTTTATTGTGGTTGACATTTTTGATGTATGGGAAATTGATTTCATAGGGCCATTTCCCAAATCCTTTGTTTTTGAATATATCCTTCTAGCAGTGGATTATGTGTCCAAATGGGTTGAGGCTATCCCCACTAGGACTAATGATGCTAACATTGTGTTAAAATTCGTGAAGGAGAATATTTTGAGGAGGTTTGGAACCCCCAAGGCAATAGTGAGTGTTGGAGGAAGCCATTTTTGCAACAAATGGCTTGAAAAGTTGATGACCAAGATGGGCATCCGACACAAAGTGGCAACTCCATACCATCCCCAAACGTTCGGGCAAGCTGAGATCTCAAACAAGCAGATCAAGGGGATTTTGGAAAAGACGGTGAGAACAACTCGGAAGGATTGGTCAATCTGACTCTCGGGAAGCATTGTGGACTTATAGGACTGCTTTTAAAACCCCATTGGGAATGAGTCCCTATAGGTTGGTCTTTGGCAAAGCTTGCCACCTTCCGGTGGAATTGGAGCACAAGGCTTATTAGGCAATAAAGACCACGAATATGGACTTAGATGAAGCAAGGGAGCAAAGAATGCTTCAGATTTTCGAGCTTGATGAGCTTCGAAATGAAGCCTATGAGAGTTTGAGGATCTTCAAGGAAAAGACAAAAGCTATTCATGATAGGATGATTCTTCGAAGGACTTTTGAACCAGGAATGAAAGTCCTCCTCTTCAATTCAAGAATGCGGTTTTTTCCCGGAAAATTGAAGTCATGTTGGAGTGGACCCTTTCAAGTTACTCAAACATTCCCATATGGAGTTGTTGAGTTGCTTAATTTAAAAACCAACGAGACGTTTAAGGTCAATAGACAAAGGGTGAAGCCCTACTTTGAAGAAATTGAAGTTGCACAAACAGTGGAAAGCTTGGTGTTTATTGATGAATAATGCAACAATGTCCAGCTATACGACATTAAAGAAGCGCTAAATGGGAGGCAACCCATCGGTTTGCATTTCTTTTCATAATTACAATTTTATATTTAGCAATTTTAATTTCATGTTTAGTTTAAATAAAATGGAATGGGTACTTTTATCGGTTTTCATTTTTCTTGAATGTGTTTCAAGGTTAAGTAAGGAAGAAGATTGCATTTTTGTGATTTGATGACACAAATAAACCACTAAAAAAATTCAAAACCAAATTGGCAGTGTAAGACATGGCCACTTGACACGGCCAAGCCACTAGCTGTGTCAAGCAAACCCAAAATCACACAGAGGCAGACACGGCCAAAGGGCTTGGCCGTGTCACATAGACATGGCCAAGCTTCTCCCAGTGTCCCTTTCATTTGGCTTGCAATTTTCTTTTTGTTCCAGTATCAAACACGCTCAAGGGACACAGCCAAGCCACTGGCCATGTCCCTCCAATCCCATCAAACACGTTCAAGGGACACGGCCAAGCCACTGGCTGTGTCCCTCCAAATCCATCAAACACGACCAAGCTTCACTAAGCTTGGCCGTGTCACATCAATTTTTAAGTTTAAAAAACACGAATTCAGCCCATTTCTTCATTTTAAATCCCTAACTCCCCTTTCTCTCCTCTCTCTCTCTCGACTCCCTCTCTCAAAATCTCCATAACCACTTTCTTAAAGCTCCAAAATCCTATTAAATCTTCCATTTTTCTTAACCAAAACTAATTTAAACTCATCCAATCTTCTTCTTTTCTCATTAAAAAACAATTAAAACCGTTTAAGCTTCATTTTCACCAAAATATCAAAACGACAAGAACAAAGATGGTGTCTCACCACAAGAGGAGGCCACCTCCACCTTCAACTTCTCGCTAGGGGTTTCTTTCCAATGAGGAATGTAAGTGAAGAATCCCTCAATGCTCTTCATATTAGGGATAATTTTTATAGATTTGTTCAAAACCTTGGATGGGAGAGATTAGTTTCCCTTAAACCTTTGCAATTTCAAGAGTTTACATTGGATTTTTTAACCTCTCTTAAGGTTGAAAGAGATGACAAAAAGATTTGCATTAGGTTACATTTTAAACTGCTTGGGAAACCATTTGTCCTTAGTATTGAGCAGTTGAACGATATATTTGGTTTCCATCAACAAGGGGAACAATGTGTACCTAAGAGTTTTAAACAACAATTTGCATGGGGAGCACTGGGCTCGGGAACCTATATGGCCAAATCGGCCAAAGCAATGAAATTGGCAAATCCTGCCCTAAGATATTTACATCGCTTCATGTCATGTGGATTCTTTGCACGAAAGGAGAGCACAGGTGTTGTGGAACTTAGCAAACTATTTTTCTTAGACTGTGCTAGCAATGCCATACCCGTTTGTACCGACTATTAGTTAGCCGATGTGTTTAACAGTGTGGCAAATAAAAAGAGGGGTGCCATTTACATCGGATGATTAATTACAACTTTAGCAATGACACTCTTTGATGATTTTGACCCGAGCAACTGCCGGATGACTAAGATCTCGGGTAATGATTCATTAGATCTTGCCACACTCGAGAAGATGTGTATGGTTTAAGAAAAGAAGGGGCCTATGTTATGGCTTCAGCTGAGCCAGAGGTACCGGAGGGCCGTCAAAAGAGAACATGAGTCGAGGAGGATTCCGACTCAGATTCTCTAGATTTGGATGAAGATGCTCCAATCCCAGATAATCAGGAGATCCTTAATAGGATTGAAGCACTGGAAAGCAAGGTTGATCGTAACCATGCTGCGGTCATGGAACAGTTGGATCAAATCAACAGCAACCTTGCTAAGATCCTGAGCCTCCATCCTTCAGCTGCATCATCGTTCCATCCTCCATCACCATAGATCCAATCAGCTCCAACCTTTTGAAAACACTTGTTACTTCCTTATTTTTAGTTATTGCATATTTTTTTTGTAATTGTTTTTAATGTTAACTCTTTATATTGTGTTTATTTTATATATATTGTATTTTGTTCTTGAACAATTGTTGTTTGTGGATGAAAAGATAGCACTTGCGTCATAAGGAAATGATGGCAAACAGGTTGTACCTTAACTTTTTTTTTCTTTATTAACCTTGTTTCCATTGAGGACAATGTAAAACTTCAAGTGTGGGGTGTGTGCTAAGCCTTTTGTTCATGAATATAAATTGTCTATTTTCATAAGTGTTTTGTTATAGTTGTTTTGTTAAGTTTTGTGTTTTGTTTTATATTTGATTTTGATGGATATTGATAAGTTCAATTGCTATAAGATTGTTGATAGATGACTTTTGAATTTTTGAGCATGAATTTGAGAATTGATTAGAATTAGTACTTATTATCAATTTTGATGGTTATTCTTTGCATTGCCATTAAACTAGTGAGGAATTGAGCCATCAAATTATCATTCTTTTTTATGTGTGAACATCTTTGATTGATGAATTACTAGAACTTGCTTTGACATGCATTTTGAGACTACATAAAGATTTCAATTAGGCATCAATATGATTAAGGCAATTTAGGGTAACCCATTTTGGCTTAAAAAGACCAACCTTACATCCGACCTTAGTTCGCCAACTTTGAGCTTATTTCATTTTTCCGTTCTTTCTTTTCACAACACCATCATCTTGAACCATTGCATTTTAACTCTACTCGTTCATTAGATCAAGAGCATTTCAAGAGCATTAATGGAGTGTTGTGCTAAATAAAGTGTGGGGTTGAATTCAATGGGCTTTAAATTACAAATTATTGTATTCTTTAGTTGAATATCCTATTATATATATATATATAAGAAATGAAATGAATAATGAAAATCAAAATAATAGTTGTTGTTCTTGTCGGAGGGGTTGTAATGAGTTTGGAAATTATCTTTGCTAATTAAACAAATGGAGTTCCTTAAAAGCACTTAAATGCTTAGTGCTAAGTGATTGAGAGGAATTTTGGGATTGTTGATCATACTACATTGCTTGCTTCACTCTTGAAGTACTCTTGACCTAAATGAACAAACTCACTCTCCCAAATGTCATGCCTTTCCCTTAGCCCCGTTACAACCAAATAAAAGACCTTATGATTGATGCTTGATTGTGATTAGGTGGTGGAGATTTGATTGATAAGCAAGCCTATAGTCCTAATCTTTCATTGAATGTCAAGAGCTTAAACACTACCTGTAATATCCCAATATATGCCCTAGAAGTTTTAATACAATTGTTGTGTGATTTAAATTAAAGGTATATATGTTTTTGCAAAGGAAATGATTGTGTAAATGGAATGTATATGTTGTATATATGTTAATATATAATACATATAAATTGGTCAAAAGAAAAGTCAAGAGAAGAAAGGGTGTGGTGGAGGATTTTTGGAAATAAGTAATTATTATTATTATTATTATTATTATTATACATATATATATGGTTACCGTGAGAAGAGGAGGAGATATTTTCTTTTTTCTTCTTCTTCCCCTTTTTGGTTCTTGCACGAGAGAGAGAGAGAGAGAGAGAGAGAGAGAGATAGAGAGAGGTGATGATCTTCATCAAATTTCTTAAGGATTTTAAGAGTATTGAAGATGGAGATGAAGATTTGGCAACATATTCAAGTAAGTATTAATCTCTTGAGTTGATTTTATTGATTATATGTATATATGAGTCTTTATCTTCTTGTTTTGATTTTCTTTTGGATTGAGGTTATATTTGGTATAATTGGTGTGTAAGATGAAGATAATGAAAGATTGAAGTATGTAAATGTGTGGAATTGATAACTAAGTGATGATATGTTGAGATAATTGTGAGGATGATGATGAATGGTTGAGTTAGGGTTTAGAATAAATGAATTGGTACTTTGAGTAATTGATTCTAGTGATGTATATATATATATTAATTAGTATGATGATATAATGAAGTTATATAAATGTTATGGTGATAGAAAATTGATAAATATAAACAAAGATAATGGTTAAGAGGGTGGTGGTTTGAATTTTGAAGGGTTTGGATGAATTTTGAAGTGTTTGGTCTTTAAATCAATGAAGGACACGGCTAAGTTATGAGAGACACGGCCAAGTTAGGGCAAACCTGGCCGTGTTGGATGAGTTTTGGAGAGACACGGCCATTGGCTTGACCGTGTCCCTTGCCTGTGTTCGTTACTGTTGGATTTTTGTTGAGAGACATGGCCGTGTCCCTTGCCCGTGTTGTAACATCCCGAATTTCATATTGGTAAGAAACAGACATAGAGGATATGATTTAGGCTTAGAACAAAGGAGTTTAGAACATGACCTATAAATTGAGCTCGAATTTCATCCAAGTTAATGACAGAATTAGAGAGTCTCAAAGAAGACTTAATTGTTTATTTGTGTCTTAGCTAGATGTTTAACTTAAAATTACTCAATTTGGAGTTGTACAGAATAAGATATGATGGATTTAATAGATAATGTGCAAGCTGCCTCAGGACAGCATAGTAGGCTTGACTTCAAAGGACCGTCAAAATTCAGATATAGCTTGGATCGACCTGAAATTTTGATACAATATATCCTCGGATGTCTAGTTTCAGTGGGAATAAGAATTACTTAATTTGGAGTTGTGAGTAAAAAGATATTAATAAAGAAAGACAGCAAGGTCAAGAAGGGATATCAAAAGGACCTAAGTGGAAATTTCTCAAAAGTTAGGGGCAACTATGTAAACTTAAAAATTAAGTGTCGGAAGTTCTTAATAGTGCCCATATCTGACCTCGGAAGAATATTCTTGAGATTAATCGGGTCATAACCGTGGGTTTCAATTTTTCCCGAAAACGCACGGTTTAAAAGTTATAATCGATTAATCATTGGAGGGTATTTTGATATTTTCACACCCTAGACTATAAAATTACAGCACAAGAAAGTTGAGGGGGTCAAAATATGAATAAAAGGAAGCCTAAGGGCTTGCCAAATAAATAAGATAAAAGAAGGAGGCAAGTGGGCCAATCATAAGTAGCCATTTAGCATTTATTAAAAGAAGAAAAGAAAAAGAGATGGACAAATGGCCCTAAGGCATTCATCCACCCCAAAAATGGATCATAATTAGCCATCTAGCATTTATTAAAAGAAGAAGGCAAGTGGACCAATTAAAAGTGGCCATTTTTTCTATAAGGTGTACCAATTAGAAGAAGGCAAATGGACCAATTAAAAGTGGCCATGTTTTGTTATAAGGTGTACCAATTGGAAGAAGGCAAATGGACCAATTAAAAGTGGCCATTTTTGCTATAAGGTGTACCAATTGGAAGTCAACATCTATTCACCAATTATGGCTTCCATTTGGATCAAAATAAGCTAAGGAAAGAAAGTATAAAAGCCCCTCTTGCATGATGAATTCGTCCAAACCATAAGAGAAGGAAGAAGGAGGTGATTTTTCCTAAGTTTAAGGCTTTTGATTTAAAGAGTTTGGTGACAAAGAAGATTATAAGGAAATCAAGGAGACAAGGAAGGAAAGAAAATAGAATAAGGACTAAGGAAAAGCAAGGTTTGGTACTTTAACATAAAAGAAATTTTATTTTTACAAATTTTTGTTCATATGGTATATATATGAGTGTATATGGTATATATGTGAATACATATGATTCATATGTGAGTATATGTGGTATTTGTGTGAGTATATACTGTATATACATGGAGAATATGTGGTATATATATACGAAGTGAATGTGTATATATGAAATGTGATATATGCTCTACTCGGTAAATGAGTAAAACCGGTCTGGAATGGGGACTATATCGTGTGAGGTCAAGATCATGGCAACTAGTCGTGTGAGACCAAGACCACGCAGTTATATCGTGTGAGACTAAGACCATGGCAATTAGTCGTGTAAGGTCAAGACCACGCAGTTATATCGTGTGAGACCAAGACCATGGCAATTAGTCGTGTGAGGTCAAGACCACGCTTAATTATATACGAGGCCTCATTTCGAGATCGGTGTATTCATAATTACCTTGTGGAGCAAACTGATAAAATGATAATAACTGAATATATGACATGTATGGATTGTTTTTACTGTGATATTATTTTTCAATACGACTCATTGTTTTTAAAAGTGCATTATGCTTTTATTATTTATTTTCTGTAATATGGTTAAAGTACCCACTAAGCAATGCTTAGCGAGTTTAGTTTCTTCTAAACTCGTAGGTTATTAGCAAGAAGCCAGTAGCGAGCAGAGGAGTCCTGCGATTTGTCGGTCATCAACAAACTTAAGTGGTGCTCTTTATTTTGTATTTTGGTATTAGAAACTGGCATGTACTTATTTGAACACAAAGAGATAACTTGATGTAGCATGTAAATCTAGTAATGTATAATAACTTTATGATTTTGAATTGAGTTGGGTTGTGAATATAGAAGTGTGAATTCTTCTTGCAGGATTTGTAGTTGAGGTTATAAGGGTGGATTATTGGGAGTGTGCTTGTATTGAATTGTGAACAAAATGTTTTTCATGAATAACAAAAATCAGTTTTGTCGACACTTGGGACCACCAATTATAAGGGAAACTCTGGCAAAATTTTTTTAAAATCTGCACTTAAAATTGGCTAAGTAAAATATTAAGACACAACTACCAGGAGATAACAGTCCATCTTGGTCTATAAACGTAGGCTAAGATGGGGTGTTACACGTGTCTGCCTCGGATGAATTGGTGTTGAGTGACACGACCACAAGCTTGGCCGTGTCCCTTGAGTGTGTTGGCCACTGGATGATTGTGTTAGGAGACACGGCCACAAGCTTGGCCGTGTCCCATGAGGGTGTTAACTTTTGTGTTTGTTATTTGTTCTTCATACATTGTTGGATCTTCAAATGTCTTTTGTACCTAAACACAATTAAAATAATAATGATCCAACTAAATGGATATGGAAGGTTCTAAATCCATGAATAATGTAAATTGTTATGTATATATATCAATGATGATATAGGAAATGTGGAAGATATAATGATCATTGAAAAAGTATGTGCAATGTCATTGATTAGGTATACTTGAGTGATGAATTGATCAATATGATTGGATGATAATGTTGATACTATATGAACCATATTATGTCTTATGCATTGTGAACCTTGTGAATTGTAATGTGGTATGTGAATAATGTAATTTGTGATGTTATACCAATGATGCTATATATATAATGTGAAGGATATGATGAAGTAATTGCTTATGTACAATTGAATAATGAAATATTATGATATGATTTGAGATATAATATGATGTGAAGTCATTGTTATTGACTATGATGATTCAAATATGATATGAAGCCATTGTGATTGGCTATGATGATTCAAATGAAATGTGAAGCCATTGTTATTGGCTATGATAATTCAATTGAGAATGAAATTGATAAATGAATTGTATAGCTAATGTGTTATTCCATTTTCAGAGTTTGTTGTTGGTGGCATGCCTAATATGAGTAACAATCTCTTGAAGTTAGGTTGGATTTGATCCTTGAAGCCAAGTTGGGTTGAAGTTTAACATGTTTTACTCCCCTTGAAGCTTGGTTGGGTCTAATCCTTGAAGCCTAATTGAGATGTTACAACCCTTGAAGCTAGGTTGGATTGGTTCTCGAAGCCAAGTTGGGTTGATACTTAGCATGCTTTGTTCCCCTTGAAGCTTGGTTGAACCTAAATCCTTGAAGCCTAGTTGGGATAATGATATTGATAAATGTGATGATTAAACCAAAGCATTACTCTGAAAATTGAATGGCATATTAGCGTGTTGTTTGGGCCCGAGTCTGTCTTTGTTGTCAATGTGATATCCAAATGTTGAAATAAATGAATATTGAGATCTATGAATGCTTTTGATGAAAATATGATTTATGTTTAATGAATTGTGAATAATACAATGTTATGAAGTATGATTTTGTAATGTGTGTATTGATATATTGAAAGTGAATATGGCTTGAGGAGCTTTGTTGAGATATGAGTTTATGAAAATATAGTATGTTGTGTACAATGTATATGAATGTGGAACTTGTAAGAATTGTTTTCATGAAGGTTTGGATAGGCCATTGAAAGGTGATTTGTTGAAATGATGTATATGTATATGTATATGAGATAGAAATGGTAAGTATTGTATTGTGAATGTTCTATGTAAATATGTGTATAATTTTATGAGATTAGTGGAAATATATGAAGAATGCATTGAGAAAGGAAAAACGGGGTAAGCGAACAATAGAACATAATGCTAAAAACATGAGGTATGATTATTTTGTAAAGTATATTTAAATATTTATTTATACTACTAAGCTCTCGGGCTTAGCGCGGATATGTAATCGTGCAGGTATTTATGCGGATGATCTGGAAGCCTAGCTGTTATGCCACGAAAAGGGTAAGAGTATCTCAAGACCAACTAGAAGGTGATGCATACATGTGTAATATTAATTATGTTGTAGTTTTGATAAGAATAATGACTTTTGTAAATGTTCTTTAAACTAATATAATATTGCTTGTACTTGGATAAAGGTTTTTAAATTGAAACGAAAAGTGACATTCTTATACTTTATATACGCATTGTATGTATACCAGGTATATGTATAGTGCTTATATAGAGTATGGGGGCGTTACACTACCCAATTAAACACTTAAGAGGTTTGTGAGGGAGTGACAATTTTTGGTATGCATAGATTGACCATTAAGTTGCTTGAGTACCGATTATTCTTGATTCGATTATGATTGTGGATTTAATAAGATGGGAGTCTTAATGCTCCCTTATAACTCTTGAACTTGACAATATTTATCTTGTTTTATTTGTTTTGATTTTAACTTTGCTTAGGGACAAGCAAAGGATTAAGTGTGGGGTAATTGTTTAGATCAATTTTGTATATATTTTGTAGGATGTTTTTGTTGATTTTAAGTTAATTTTCATGTTAATTTGTACCTAAGTTTGTTTGAAGTTGTTGATTTAGGTTGAAGTACATTTGATGGAGCTTTTAACTAAAATTTGGTGGTCTTGTTAAAGAAAAGGCATGTGACACAGCCAAGCTAGACATGGCTTGGCCGTGTCTCTCATCAAAAGAAGAAGAAATCAAAGACAAGGTAGGACACGGCCAGGATTAACTAAGCTTGGCTGTGTCCCTCAAGCAAACATGTCCAGAAGTAGACACGGCCATGAGACACGGCCAAGCCACTGGCCATGTCTCACCAAAGGAATAAAAGAAAGAAGCAGAGACTGACACCATTAAGAGACATGGCAAAGCCACTGGCTGTGTCACATGACACGGCCAGGAGCTTGGCCATGTCACCCCTTGGACACAAAGAGAAGATCAAGCAGCAAGGGACACGACCAGAAGCTAGGCCGTGTCCCAAGAAAGAAAAGAAAATCCAAGAGACACGGCCAACAAGCTTGGCCATGTCACCCTGAATCAATTGATATGCTTGCACGAGGTATGGATTAATGTGAATTAATGGGGAACAAAAAGATAAAAAGGAGTGAAAGGTGGAAGAAATTGTGGAAGAAATGTATACAGAAATTGGAAAGTGGGAGACAAAGAGTGATGGGTGTCATAAAAATTCAAAGTGGAAGAGCATGGAGGGAATAGAAAATATTTTGAATATATTGAGTGGACATTCTCTACACTCATTATCATCTTCTTCCTTGGTTCTTGCTTGAAAGAGCAAGACACCATTCTCCCATTCTTCATTCACCATTTTCCTTTCACACACCAAGAGCAAAGCCAATCATTGGAAGTGAAGTGAGTAGCTAGTTCTTGAGGATTAGGGTTTTAAGAGCAAAGCCAATCATTGGAAGTGAAGTGAGTAGCTAGGCATCCCGGGACCTGGTGTTACAGAAAGCAAGGGATCATATTCTAAGAAATCAAGATCTGGAACTTCGAAGTGGAAAAACTCTAAGCAAGGTAATATCTTAATTCATCTTTTGTTAATTCAAGCATGTCATAGGCATTCCATCTTCTTCTTAAATTCTTCTTGGTCAAAGACCTAATCCTTTTAGGTCTAAGGCCTAATTAATTAAATAAATAATCGATCTTTCGGCATTAAGCCATGAATCAACCAACCTTTTTTGGCTCAAGGCCTAAAATTTGCATCCTTTTGGTACAAGGTACCTAAATTTCACAATTTTGCACTAAGTGCTAATTAAATCTCACAATGCACGAAGCATACACACACACATGCATAAATGCATAATTGCCTTTAAATATGCTTTTCCAAACTACATGGGCTTTGATCTCTCATAAAAACGAGAGTATGTAGGCATATTTGGGATTCACCCCAAATAGCAAGTCCGCAATTTACTAATAATCTGTCTGTCTTCTCTTCTTTGTCCCTCTTAGTTTTGTTTCCTTTTGGCAAGTTAATCAAATACATGACATAGTCCCCGAATCCTCCTTGGGTTCATAGATTAGAAACATTTACATTGGATGCATTAATTGGAGTCAAACAAGGGTTTTCTTAGTTTTTCCCTTTGAACAGAAAAAACTGAGTGGTGACTCTTAGCAACAAGTGAACGTTCATCCGAATCCTTTTTGGGTGAAAACCGAGGTTCACAACAGTAGATAAAATATTTGTTCACTATGCAGCGGAAAGTAACAATATTTATAAATTCATATACATCAAAACTCAAGTTTTACAAAACATAAAGTTCATACATGTTTGGCAGTCAGTCTTTGATCTTTAAGCCCACAATTCACACTTCAGAATCTAAACTCTACTCGGCCTAGAGGAACTCTCCGGTTCCAACCTGTCACCTGCACGATAAACCACAATCGCGCTAAGCCAACGACTTAGTGGTACAAACAACCATAATATTATGCTTTGATGCAATGCCAATGCCACACAATCAAGTTTCATAAACAATTCATGAAGTACTACTCACAATTTCCACATCCATAATCATATTAAAGCAAAGACAAATATATATCTCATTAATCATTTGTTTACCCTTTTTGAATTATATATATAAACAAAGACAAACATGGGCCCAAAAAGAAATCTAATATGTTATTCAAAGTTCAGAGTTACTGCTTTGGTCCATAATCACAATCATCAAGCTCGTAGGCGAAAATATATATATATCTCTATCCATGGATAGCGTAACAGACCCAGTCTCTTGGATCTCAACCCGGTTAAAACCGGGTTGCTTCAACCGTTGTCAGTGCCTGAATGGAAGTGGGATAGAGTGACCATGGACTTTGTGTCTGGGTTGCCATTGACACAAAGGAAACATGATGCCATATGGGTGATTGTGGATAGATTGACTAAGACAGCTCATTTCCTTCCAGTTCGGACGGATTACTCTTTGGAGAGGTTAGCTGAGCTGTATATCCATGAGATTGTGAAGTTGCATGGTGTTCCAACTTCATTGGTGTCTGATAGAGATCCCAGGTTTACTTCGAGATTTTGGAAGAGTTTGCATAATGCTTTGGGTTCTCGACTACATTTCAGCATTGCTTTACATTTCAGCTGAGCTGTAATCTGCTGTGTTTGCAGACTTAGGTTGTGATGGATTCCCACTCTCGTCAGTCGATTGAGGGTAGTGCGGAGAGCGTTGCTCCTGATGATGGAGCTAGGGTTGTTAGTGCTGGTGAGGCACCTGCTTCTGGGTCGGGGAGACCAGTAGGTGATGAGGTTCCGCCAGCCTGGGTTATGCATATGATGGAAGCTATGAGACAAGCACCAGTGCAACTAGTGCCACCACCCCCTCAGCCTTTAGTTTCTGTGAGGCACTATGACAAATTGAGGAAATATGGGGCGGAGGATTTCCTTGGTACAGTTGATCCAGCTGTGGCAGAACAGTGGCTTGACAAAGTTCAGAGAATCTTTATTCAGTTGCAAGCTACCTCAGAAGAGAAGTTTGATTATGCAAGATCTTTGCTACAGAAGGATGCATACGACTGGTGGAAGACTGTGCCACATTCTATGGATGATCCACCCACCTTGTCTTATGCCGACTTTCTGAGGGAATTTGAGTTGAAGTATACTCCTAGAGAGTATAAGGATATGAAGAAGATGGAGTTCTTAAGCTTGAAGCAAGATAACAAGACTGTTACTGGGTATGAGGTTGAGTTCATTAGATTGAGCCAGTATGTTGGGGGCATTGTAGCGGATGAGATAGATAGATGCCGGAGGTTTGAGGAGGGATTGAGGCCCTCTATCATGTGCTTAGTGGCTGGATCTAGATATCAAGATTTTTCCCAGCTAGTGGCAGCAGCTAGAAGTGTAGAAAGAGCTCAAGTTATTGCAACTGCTTCAGAGGAAGAGGTCAGAGTGAGAAGGCCCCAGTTTGAGGCCGGGTCTTCTTCGGTTAAAAGAGGTAAAGGAAGCTTTGCTCCCCGGGTCAGTAGAAGTCAAAGAACAGCTGGTAGGTCAGTGCAGTTCCAGAGGCAAAGATTTAGACCTGCAGCTTCAGTAGCGAGTGCTCCTACTCCTGGAGTTCAGAGATCCACCTTACCTGTGTGTGACCAGTGTGGTGGAAGACATGGGGGCATTTGTTGGAGGTACAGTAGATCAGCTGTATGCTTCAGGTGTGGATCACCTGACCACTTTGTGAGAGACTGTCCTGAGAGGCAGGGGCAGATGCCAGTGGATTCTGCCGCTTCTCGAGCTAGTGTTAGGGGAGGTAGAGGAGGCAGAGGTGCCAGCCGAGGTGGTAGAGTAGGGTTCAGTGTTAGAGGTGGTGCTACATCCAGGGAGAGTAGACCGGAGGAGGTTGGATCTTCCCAGAGGATGTATGTTATGCAGAGGCAGCCGGATGCATCGGCAGTCATAACTGGTACTTTTTCTTTATTTGATACTCCAGTACTTGCTTTGATTGACCCTGGATCCACACACTCTTATATTAGTGCATCTGTTTTGCCTGTGTCTGATATGCATGCTGAGTCCCTAGGGTTTGAGGTATTGGTGACAAATCCCTTAGGGCATAGCGTGATTGTTAGTAAAGTGCACAAGGATAGTGCAGTGAGAGTGCTAGGTGAGGAGTTCTTTGGGGATTTAATTGAGATGCCATTTAAGGAATATGATGTGATCTTAGGCATGGATTGGCTATCTCGACATGGAGCTGTGGTGGATTGTAAAAAGAAGATTGTCTCTTTGAGAACTGGTGATGGGAGAGAGGTAATAGTATCTAATGAGCAGGAACAGCTAGCCTCCTTATTTGTTTCAGCTGTTGCAGCCAGGAGATTGATTAGAAAGGGATGTGAAGCCTATCTTGCTCATGTGGTAGATACTAGAGTGAAGGGTTCTCCTATTGATAGCATTGCCACAGTTGCAGAGTTCCCTGATGTTTTTCCAGAGAAGTTGCCAGGATTGCCTCCTAAGAGAGAGGTGGAGTTTGGTATCGAATTGTTGCCTGGTACCACTCCTATCTCCATTACTCCTTATAGAATGGCACCAGCAAAATTGAGGGAATTGAAAGTGCAATTACAGGAGCTGTTGGATAAAGGATTTATTCGCCCCAGTGTTTCTCCTTGGGGAGCTCCTGTACTATTTGTGAAGAAGAAGGATGGTACCATGAGGTTATGTATTGATTACAGGCAATTGAACAAGGTGACCATTAAGAATAAATATCCTTTGCCTAGAATCGATGATCTCTTTGATCAATTGAAGGGTGCAGCTGTGTTTTCTAAAATTGATCTGAGATCTGGGTACCATCAGCTGAGAGTCAGAGCTGAAGATGTTCCGAAGACCGCATTTTGGACCAGGTATGGGCATTATGAGTTTTTAGTTATGCCTTTTGGTCTGACGAATGCACCTGCAGCTTTTATGGATTTGATGAATAGGGTGTTTAGGCCCTATTTGGATCAATTTGTTGTGGTCTTCATCGATGATATCCTGGTGTATTCGAGGAATGAGGAGGAACATGAGATGCATCTACGGATTGTATTGCAGATTTTAAGAGAGAAGCAGTTATTTGCCAAATTGTCGAAGTGTGAGTTCTGGTTGGATCAAGTCGCTTTTCTCGGACATATTGTTTCAGCAGAAGGCATTAGAGTTGATCCGAGTAAAGTTGAGACTATATTGAATTGGAGTCCACCCAAGTCAGTGACAGAGGTTAGAAGTTTTCTGGGTTTGGCAGGCTATTACCGGCGGTTTGTGAAAGGATTTTCCTTGATAGCTACTCCACTCACCAGATTGCTTCGTAAGGGAGTGAAATTTGTGTGGACGGATCAGTGTCAGGCGAGCTTTGAGCAGTTGAGAGATATGTTGACTCAAGCACCTGTTCTAACTTTACCTGTTGAAGGCAAACCCTATGTGATCTATAGTGATGCTTCACATAGAGGTTTGGGGTGTGTGCTGATGCAAGAAGGTAAAGTGATAGCTTATGCATCTCGTCAGTTGAAACCGCATGAGCTTAACTATCCTACCCATGATTTGGAATTGGCAGCCATTGTGTTTGCATTGAAGATTTGGCGCCATTATCTGTTTGGGGAGAAATGTTTCATCTACACTGATTACAAGAGTTTAAAGTATTTGGGGGTTCAGAAGGAACTCAATCTTCGACAGAGGAGATGGTTGGAATTGATCAAAGACTACGACTGCTTGATAGATTATCATCCAGGTAAGGCAAATGTTGTTGCTGATGCCTTGAGTCGGAAATCTTTAGCTGGTTTAACAGTTTATTCGCTCTCGTTGCTTGTTGAATTGAGAGCATTGCGTGCTAACTTTGTATTTTGTGATGATGGTGCATTGTTGGCACAATTGCATTTGCGACCAGTTTTATTGGATCAGATCAAAGAGGCTCAGTTGTGTGATATGAAGATTCAGAAGATTATTTCGGATTGTAAGAATGGAAAGACTAGAGATTTTATTGTGAGAAATGATGGGAGCCTATGGTTTAATAACAGGTTGTGTGTACCCGATGATGCTGATTTGAAGAGGATCATTTTGGAAGAAGCTCATCAGTCTGTATTTGCTATGCATCCGGGTAATACGAAGATGTATCATGATTTGAGACAGCATTACTGGTGGGTTGGTTTGAAAAGAGACATTGCTGAGTTTGTATCAAAATGTCTCACCTGTCAGAAGGTTAAAGCAGAGCATCAGGTTCCAACCGGGTTGCTTCAACCGTTGTCAGTGCCTGAATGGAAGTGGGATAGAGTGACCATGGACTTTGTGTCTGGGTTGCCATTGACACAAAGGAAACATGATGCCATATGGGTGATTGTGGATAGATTGACTAAGACAGCTCATTTCCTTCCAGTTCGGACGGATTACTCTTTGGAGAGGTTAGCTGAGCTGTATATCCATGAGATTGTGAAGTTGCATGGTGTTCCAACTTCATTGGTGTCTAATCGAGATCCCAGGTTTACTTCGAGATTTTGGAAGAGTTTGCATAATGCTTTGGGTTCTCGACTACATTTCAGCATTGCTTTTCATCCACAGACGGATGGACAATCAGAGAGGGTGATACAGATTATTGAGGACATGTTGAGAAGCTGTGTTATCGATTTCTCTGGAAGTTGGGACAGATTTCTACCTCTTGTGGAGTTTGCTTACAACAACAGTCACCAATCCAGCATTAGTATGGCCCCATTCGAGGCATTGTATGGCAGACGGTGTAGGACGCCTCTGTGTTGGAGTGAACTTGGTGATGGTAAGTTGATTGGTCCTGATTTGATTCAAGAGACAGAAGAGAAAGTGAAGTTGATTCGAGGCAGATTGAAAGCAGCTTCAGACCGACAGAAGTCTTATGCAGATCTGAAGAGGAGAGACATAGAGTTTGATGTTGGGGATAAGGTATTCTTGAAAGTATCTCCTTGGAAGAAGATTTTGAGGTTCGGTCGGAAAGGGAAATTGAGTCCTCGTTTCATTGGACCGTATGAAGTTTTGGAAAGAGTTGGGCCAGTTGCTTATCGGCTTGCTTTGCCACCTGAGTTGGATCGTATTCATAATGTGTTCCATGTGTCTATGTTGAGAAAGTACATATCAGATCCATCTCATGTGTTGCCATTTGAGCCTATCGAAGTGAGCCCAGATTTGACATTTAAAGAGGAACCAGTTGCTATCTTGGCATGTGAAGTGAAAGAACTGAGGAACAAGAAAGTGCCATTGGTGAAGGTTCTATGGAAGAATCATGGGAAAGAAGAAGCAACTTGGGAAAGTGAACAAACCATGCGAGAGCAATATCCTCAGTTGTTTCAGAGTTAATATCAGGTAATTTCGAGGACGAAATTTTCTTTTTAGAGGGGGAGAATTGTAATATCCTCATATATGCCCTAGAAGTTTTGATTATATTGTTGTTGTTATTGTTGTTGTTTTAAATTGTAAGAGAAAGAAATGGGAAAAGATGTTTATGTATATGTGTTTTTGGGAAAGAAAATAGGGTTTAGAGACAAGTTTATATGTTGTGTATATGATGATATATATAACATATCAATTGGTCAAAGGAAAAGTCAATGCAAGAAGATATTTATTTGAGTATTGTGTAATGACTAAAATGGGCACATATGAGACAAAAGATTAGTTATGTGATTAAGGGCATTTTGGTAATTGTTTGGATAAAATCACTTGGTGGAGATTAAAAGCAAAATTTGACTTTGTGTTTTAATCATTTTCTTCTTTCTTTCAAGAAGTGGCCGGCTCTCCATCAACATAAGGGGAAGAGAAGTGTTCTTGATGCTATACTCAAATTGAAGAAGGAATTGAGAGATTTGGTGAAAGATTTGTGGAATTTCTTCATATAAGGTAAGAAATCTCTTCATTTCCCTTGGTTAATTTTGAAGTTATGATTAAGGTGATTTGTGATTTGTTGATGTGATGATTTGGTGTATTTGATATGTGTTTGCAAGTGTTAGAATTGATTTAAAGTTTAAAAGATGGAATTGATGTTGGTTTGATTGTGAATATGGTAAGATTTGTAGAAGTTGATAGTGGAAGAATCAAGAGTGAAATTGGAGTTAGGTTTTTGAGTTAGTTGTGTTCAAATGTATGGTTAATGTGTTGTTTTAATGGTTAATGTGATGAAAATGTATATATGTGTTAATAATATTGATTAGAATCAATTGAATGAGGTTATTGTTGTGCAAAGGTTGTGTAAATGCATTTGGAAGAGTGTTGGCTAAAATTTGGGTTTTGTTATTAAGAGACACGGCCAAGACTTAAAATTCTTGAGAGACACGGCCAAGTCCATGGAATCTTGCCCGTGTTGGATTGGTTTTTGGGTGACACGGCCGTGTCCCCAAGCCGTGTTAGCTTCTGCCAAAGTTTGGTTGAGAGACACGGCCACAAGCTTGGCCGTGTCCCTTGCCCGTGTTGGCTACTGCAAAAAAAATGGGGTTGAGTGACACGGCCACAAGCTTGGCCGTGTCCCTCAAAGGTGCTACCCGTGTCCCTCAAATGTAATAGTTAGGGTTTTTATTCTTTGATCTTATTGCATTGTTTTGGTCCACCAAAGGTAGGTTGGTCCCTAAAACTAAACCTAAACACTTTAAACATACTTCAAACAAGGAATGCCCTAATCAAATGGTTGTGGAAGATCCTAAAGCTATGAATCATATGAATTGTTCTTTGCCCTACATGTATTGTTGAGATTGAACAATGTTATGTTATGCATAGTGAATGATAAAGTGTTTCATAAGTAATGTACATTGAAATGATATCTAAGATGCTATATTGATTCAAATAAGATATGATATGATGCAAAGCCATTGTGTTTGGCTATGATAATGCAATCGAGAGAAATAAGGCATGATTGCCTAATTGTGATGAGAATTGTGAATGGGAAATGATAACCAAATAATAAATGAATTGTATGTTTAATATGTTATTCAGTTTCAGAGTTCTGGATTTGGATGACATGCCTAATAAATGATGAAAGGTAACAGTCTTGCCGGGTTGAGGATCTCCTCAAATGTGTTGAGTTGATGGTCCAAGAGACTGGGTCTGTTACACTATGAGAATTGTGAATATGAGATATATGATTTGTAGCAGTCTTGCCGAGTTGAGGATCTCCTCAAATGTGTTGAGTTGATGGTCCAAGAGACTGGGTCTGTTACACTATCCATGGATAGAGATATATATATATATATTGCCTACGGGCGTGATTATTGTGATTATGAACCGAAGCAGTAACTCTGAACTCTGAATATCGTATTAAATACTTGTTGGGCCCATAGGTGTCTAGGTTAAATGAATGTACTAAACAATGTTATGAGTTAATGAAAAGATGTTGAAATGAGATATGTTGTTAGTTTAGTATATATGATGTTACATGTGTAATATGGATTGAAAATTGACATTGCATTGCACTAAAGCATAGCATTTGTATGTTTTATCTTACTAAGCCGTTGGCTTAGCGCGATAGTGTTTAATCGCGCAGGTAATAGGGTTGACCCCGAGAGCTCTACGAGACCGAGTGAGAGTAGACAGTGAAGAGTTGATATTGAGACTTAAAGATCAGAAGAGACTTGCCAATCATGTATACTTCTTTTATATTTTGTAAAGTAATGTTTATAATGTAAACATGAACGCATTTTATAACTTCCGCTGTGTAATATATAAATGTATATATATATATATATCTAATATGTTTTGTTTTATAAGTAAATGATTTATTTTAATATAATGTATAATTATGAGGGCATTGTATCAAGTTTAAAATGTTTTGAATGTTAAGAAAATCGTAGCATCCCTATGTTCGGTGCACTTATGCTACATGGTGGTGGTTGTAGTGTGTGTGCATTGGATATGGGGGTGTTACAGGATGAATTATTGTTGATAGTATGATTAAGGTTGTTGTGGTGTGTTTATAAGTGTTGAAATTGAAATAAGGATAAGAAGTTAGGTTGGTGTTGGTGATGAAAGAGTAAGAGTTGTGTTTAGTGAAGTTGAAATTTTTCTGTTTTACAATTAGTAAAGGCTGTGACTTGTATGCTTTTTAATTAAATATAGAAAAATGTTCTTGAAGTGAATTTTTGATATGTTGTGCCTCTATGAGTCTAGAATGACTGAAAAATATGTTGATTCGATTTTGGAATAGTTATAATTTTGGAAAGATTATTTTTATTAGACCTATTCCAGCAGGTACCTTAACTGAGACAGCTATCTTTCGGGATTTTTAATAATATGTAGAAAAATCATATCCAATAGAATTTTGGATATGTTGTTGCTTAGTGAGTCTAGTATTTGAGAAAAATAATTTGGAACCACGGTGATTGAATTTAATTTACGGAATTCACAAAGTTCATAACTGCTGCCAGGATGCAGGGCAATTGGAGCAGTCTGGTTGGGTGAACTATTTGACCAAGATTTTGTGTTCAGTTTGATCTGAAATTTTAAAGGAATGATTTTAAGATGTAAAACTAAATTCTGTAAAAATTTTAGAGTTTTTATTCAAGTAGATTATTTTATACAATTTTTCAAAATAAGGATTAAGTTGAGTCCAAAACCAGAATTTACTATTCATATGGTCATTTTGCTAATATTCCTTTTGGATTAGGTTGTGAAGAGGTTGAATTGCCCTAATCTAAGTGTTGAGGATTCTTGGAAGAGTAAGTGTATAGATTGGTGTGAGTTGGTTTTAAGGTAAGTACAAACTACATTATTGCATACATTCATATGATATTGAGACTTGAGACATATTTGATTATAAATGTGATAAGGAATCTAATGCATTGTGGTTGTGTATTAATAATGTTATGTTTGGTATAATGTGAATGTTGTGATGAGCATGTAAAATATGTGTTAATGCCATTGATTATATCCATTTGAATAATGAATTGATTAATGTGATTTGAAATATAACGAAATGTGAAATGTGCAAGATGTGATGATGAAATGAAATGTAAAAGATATGATGTTATGAAGAGTTGCTTTATTGTGATTTGAGATCATATGAGATATGAGGCCATGATTGTTGGCTATGATGATGCAAATGAGATGATTGAGGCATGTTTGCCTAATTTGCTTATGAGAATGAAATGAATTGAGAAAGAAATGTATAAAGATATAAATGAAAAGAATTTTGTGTTTAATTTGTTATTCAACCTTCAAAGTTCTGGGTTTGGTGGCATGCCTATAAAGTACTGGATAGGTGAAAAGACCGGGTCGTAAGCCGATTCCAGTTGATAAATGTGAAATGTGAATTATAGTAACAGTCTTGCCGGGTTGAGGATCTCCTTGGTTTATCCGGGTTGAGGTCCAAGAGACTGGGTCTGTTACAGGTAACAGTCTTGCCGGGTTTAGGATTTCCTCGAGTTTAGCCTAGTTGAGGTCCAAGAAACTGGGTCTGTTACCCTATCCATGGATAGAGATATATATATCGCCTACGGGCTTGATGATTGTGATTATGGACCAAAGCAGTAACTCTAAACTTTGAATAGCATATTAGTGTCTTTTGGGCCCATGCTTGTCTTTGTTTAAATGTGATTCATGAAATGTGAAATGAATGAATAATGAGACCAATAATTATTTTTGTTTAAATGTGAATTGTGGAATAAGATGTAATGTTATGAGATATATGATGATAATTATGAATGTTTTAATAAGTCATGGAATTGTGGGTTGTATTAATGAAATACGTGCTTATGTATATAATTATGAGATTAGTAGAAATATATATAAGGTGTAATTAAAATGGGAAAATATGATAAGAAAATAATAATATATGAAGTTAACATATAAGTATGATTGTCTGTTATGTATGTTTATAATATTTATTTGTACTACTAAGCTTTCGGGCTTAGCGCGGTTGTATAAATCGCGCAGGTGAGTAGGTGGTTGATCTGGAAGTCAAACTGTTATGCCACGAGAAGGGTAAGAGTATTTCGAGACCAACTAGAAGGTGATGCATATATGTATAATTTCGTTATGTTGTATTTTCTGACAAGAATGTATTCATAAGTATAAAAGAAATTTTGGTAAAGACAAGATTATCATATATATGTAAGATTATTGAAAGTATAATGATTTTGTAAATGTTCTATATTTAAATTAATGTAATATTATTTGAACTCAGATATAGGTTTTTAAACTGTAACAAAAAGTGACATTCTTATACTTTATATACGTACTGTATGTATACCCGGTATATGTATAGTACTTATATAGAGTATGGGGGTGTTACAGTTATACTGTACGTTAGTAGTATGTGATAATAATAAACCTCTACTTATTTTGTATTAGAAGTGTGAACTCTTCTTGCAGGTTTGTAGTTGAGGGTATAAGGTGGATTCATTGGGAGTGTATTGAAATTGATTGCATTGGTTTGTGTAAAAATGTTTTCAAAAATCAGAAAAAAAACCAGTTTTGTCGACACTTGGGATCCAATTTCTAGGCGAACCTCTGGCAAAATTTCTGTAAAACCGGAACTAAAATTCAAATTAAGTAAAATTGGTAGCAACATTAAGATAGTGTGGCACCTCTACTCGGCTTACACATGTAGGTTGGGAAGGGGTGTTACAATTTTTGGTATCAGAGCTTAGGTTCGAGATTCTCGGCTTAAGTAGAATTAAAAAGAGAAAGTTTTGAAAAGCTTAAAGAGAATTAAAAAGAAAAGTTTTGAAATGAAATTTGTAATACATGCATATGCATTAACACCTAGGTTGGTCTCGGATGTTGCATTATGTAAATTGTAATGTATTTGAATTAGATGAGATGGTTGATAGTATGTGGATGAAGTTCTACATGAAAAAAAAATGATATGGAAACATTCATATGAGTTTAATTGATAAATTAAAGAATGGAAATTTATCCAAGTAAAGTAAATTGTTAAATTTTTTATTTTTGAAATGTGTTTGAAATATAAAGTAATGAATAAGAGAATAAAGTTGAAAATGAGCTAAAAACAAAATCAAGATTTAAGTAGGTACTCTTTCCTCTGCAATTCGAATCTCTTTCTAATAAAGTTTATGATTGGATTATTAGAGAGAAGAAATATTATTCGGATGTTAAAATGAATAAATATGTTATTAACTTGAAGGAAATATGGTGGAACATTGAGTGAGTTGATTGGTATAGACAAAATGTGATCATTTAAGGTTTGGGTGTATAAAGTTAAAGTTTTGTTTAAAAGAAAAAGAGATGATGTTGGTTAAGTAAAAAGATATATTGGTATTGTTTGTATTGTTATTTTAATGCAACATTGTGATTTCAATGTTAGAAATGTGATATGTTTGATTATTGTGAAAGCTCATGTTAATGGTGGTAATATGTGACATTTGGATTTTTGAAATGAGCTTAATAATTGTGAAAATTATATGTTTTGATGTTGCTTTGTGGTATATATATAAGATGTTTTTAAAGTTGATATTAAGAAAAGATGAGAATTGTAAGTTGAAGTTTAGGTGAAATAGTGATTTGAGAATTTAGAATTTTAATGGAATGTTGATAAAGATTATTTAGATATTAAACATATGAGCTATTTGCAATGAATATTCTTGCATATGAGAATACTACGAATTGGGTAATGAGATTGATAGTATGAGAATTTGTTTTGAAATAGAAAAAAATGATTGAGCGAGTGAAAATGAGTTACTTTAAGTCATTTGACTAGAAAGGGTGAAAATGGATATGAAGGTACATTAAATGCTTTAAAAAAAATGAGAGAGATGTCACATTAGAAATGTGACTTGAATATATGTGAAGTGTTATTATGGTTAGAATGTATATATTTGTTGTGTTGATGAATAATTTAAATCATGTCAAAAGAATGAGTATGATAATGTTCAAAGAAAAATGATAAACATTAAATTTGTACAGATTGTATGCAAAAGAGAAATTAAATAAAATTACATGATTAAGTGTATACATGCATAGGATATGTGAAATGAGTTTTTCGATATGAATGTAATTGTATTATGTAAGAAATGTGGGAAGTGAGTCACATTGTGGATGTGGCCTATGAATATGTAGATGGTATAATTACTGGTATAATGATATTAAGAATGATATTGCATGTATTAGTGGACCTAAGAGAGATTAGGTCTTGAACTGTGCAAAGCTAGATGGATTATGTAACGAAATTAAGAGTGAGAATGGACTCGAGTAATATTGGATGGTGAAATTGTTATGGTAATCACTGAACCTGATGATTATATAATATTTTGAGTCCCAAGGTATCCACATGTGGGAAGGTTTTATGTATATGTGTATAATAAGAGATTGTAAATGGATTAGAAATAGATTCGAAATGGAGTAACGAAAGGGAAATTGTGTAAGAATTGCATATGATTGAATATGTATACATAAGAGATGTTAATAATATTGTTGAACATGAGTTAGGCTAATGATGAACATAATCGAGTGCAAATTGTTTTGAGATAGAGTTGAAATGTGTTAACTCTTGGTGTAGTAAAAGTTTAGAGAATGAATATGCAATTCTTGTGATATGATTTAGCATTGTAATTAGAAAGGTTGGAAGTTGAATAATAAAGGAACAGTATGGATTTATAAGCTTCAGGCATGACCATTAATCTCCTATGATTCTATGATTTGTTTAGTATATTTTGGTTGATTAATTTTGTTATCCACAGATTTGGAACTGAGATAACATGACTGTAGTGCAGTTTTGGTGAGATTGATAATTATGTTTCTAGAAACATGGTCAAGAATTATGATTGGTAAAGTTATACTTTATCATTTTTTTGTTAGAAATTTGGTTATAATTATGAAAAGTAAGGAAAGAAAAGAGAAATGTAAAATGTTTTGAGTTATAGCTAATGTGATAAAAAGCTGATTATATAAAGATCGTAATGGTATGAAATGTGAGGAGATATTAAAAAGGGGAAATTACAAAATGTGACTGAAAGTTATACTGAATATGTTTATGGTATAAAGTGAATAAGTGAATGGACTTAAGGTTTAAGTGAGTGAACTATGGATAGAAAGTATGGTATGAGATTATCATGAGAATTGGTGGAAATTATACTAAGATAGTAGAAAATAAACTATGTGTATATTGAAAGATAATTTAAAGTGATTTGTAATCATGATAATTTTACTGAATATGGATCTGAAGAGATCAGGATTTGAATATAAGTTTTCTCTAATGGAATTAAGTTATATATATATATTGTGAAATTTCATGATAAGTTTAAATAAATTAATTGTTGATTTGAATTAAACAAGATTGAAACGTGGGTATATTGTGACAAATAGATCAATTGATCTAGATTCTATGAAGATTATGAATCATTATTGAAATTTAATGTGTACAGTTGTACTAGGAGCATAAGATTTAAGTGATAATGTATATGATGTAATATTCTAATAAATAAATGAACGTGAATGTATTGAGTTAAATCAGTTGTAAATGATGAAAAAAGGAAAAAAAAATTAATTACCTATAAAGTAATTTGAAAGGCATTGTACTAATATTTATGTTAAGTGAGAAGCATGTTAAAGAAAGAAAAAAGAAAAAAAAAATTAAGCGTAGGAAAAATAAGGATATTGTTATCAATTAAGGTGTGATAAATGTCTATTCTAGAAGTGATTTTAATGATGGGATAGTCAATTATTTTTAAGGTTGAAGTTAAGAGAGTAATTATAAAGAGATGAAGTAATAAAATATCTTGAATGTAATAATTAGACAAAGTACATGTATAATATAAGATGATCTGATTCTTGCATCAAGATAAATTAATTGGGAATGTAATGAGATATTTTGAATATTTGGATAAAAAAGTAATAAGATATATAAATAGATCTAATGATGAGTTATGAAATTTAGAGAAGATGATTGACTCTAAGGGAGAGAGTAAAAGTTATATGATGTGATGACATAATAACTTAAGAATATAATTAACTTCATATGAAAGTTAAGATGGTATTATGTTAAGAATGGATTGCTATTGTACTAGATAATTTCGAGGACGAAATTATTTAAGGGGGAGAGAATTGTAATATCCCCAGGTACACCCTAAAAGTTTTGGAATAATTATTGTGGTATTTGGATTTAAGGAGTATGTTTAATGGAAGGAGAAAAGAAGTGAAGGTATATATAACATATATAAGTTAAACTAATGAAAGTCAAAAGAAGATAAATGAATTAATTTAATACCCGATTTTGGTGTACATTGGAATGGTAGTTGTGAGAAGATATGTTGGTAAAATATGTAAGGAAAATATTATAAGAAATAGGTGTATATGAGGGATGATATATATTTATGTGGTATTTGAAAAATATGAAAAATATAAAGGAAATATAAAAGAGATATACATATACCAACATATATATTACATATACATAATGTATAAAGTGGTGTAGGAAAAGTAAGTTTATATAATTAATTAATTAATAATAATAATAATAATAATAATAATAATAAGAAAAAGAAGAAAGAAAAGTCAAAGGGAGAAAAGTGTGTGGTGGAGGTTTTTAGAAATAATTTATTTTATTATATTATTATTATTATATATATATATATGATAAACATGAAAAGAAGAAGGGAAAAAGATATTTTTCTTCTTCTTCTTCTTCTTACACGAGAGAGAGAGAGAGAGAGAGAGAGAGAGAGAGAGAGAGAGAGAGAGAGAGAGAGAGAGAGAGAGAGATGTGATTTTACTAATATTCACATCAAATCCATAGGGATTTTGAGAGAATTGAAGATGGATGTTGAAGATTTGGCATAATATTCAAGTAAGTTCTCTCTCTTGATTTCCTTTGTTCTTTTTGAAGTTGTGTTTGAGGTGGATGAATTATTGTTGATAGTATGATTAAGGTTGTTGTGGTGTGTTTATAAGTGTTGAAATTGAATTAAGGATAAGAAGTTAGGTTGGTGTTGGTGATGAAAGAGTAAGAGTTGTGTTTAGTGAAGTTGAAATTTTTCTGTTTTACAAATAGTAAAGCCTGTGACTTGTATGATTTTTAATTAAATATAGAAAAATGTTCTTGAAGTGAATTTTTGATATGTTGTGCCTCTATGAGTCTAGAATGACTGAAAAATATGTTGATTCGATTTTGGAATAGTTATGATTTTGGAAAGATTATTTTTATTAGACCTATTCCAGCAGGTACCTTAACTGAGACAGCTATATTTCGGGATTTTTAATAAAATGTAGAAAAATCATATACAATTGAATTTTGGATATGTTGTTGCTTAGTGAGTCTAGTATTTGAAAAAAATAATTTGGAACCACGGTGATTGAATTTAATTTACGGAATTCACAAAGTTCAAAACTGCTGCCAGGATGCAGGGCAATTGGAGCAGTCTGGTTGGGTGAACTATTTGACCAAGATTTTGTGTTCAGTTTGATCTGAAATTTTAAAGGAATGATTTTAATATGTAAAAATAAATTCTGTAAAAATTTTAGAGTTTTTATTCAAGTAGATTATTTTATACAATTTTTCAAAATAAGGATTAAGTGTAGTCCAAAACCAGAATTTACTATTCATATGGTCATTTTGCTAATGTTCCTTTTGGATTAGGTTGTGAAGAGGTTGAATTGCCCTAATCTAAGTGTTAAGGATTCTTGGAAGAGTAAGTGTATAGATTGGTGTGAGTTGGTTTTAAGGTAAGTACAAACTACATTATTGCATACATTCATATGATATTGAGACTTGAGACATATTTGATTATAAATGTGATAAGGAATCTAATGCATTGTGGTTGTATATTAATAATGTTATGTTTGGTATAATGTGAATGTTGTGATGAGCATGTAAAATATGTGTTAATGCCATTGATTATATCCATTTGAATAATGAATTGATTAATGTGATTTGAAATATAACGAAATGTGAAATGTGCAAGATGTGATGATGAAATGAAATGTAAAAGATATGATGTTATGAAGAGTTACTTTATTGTGATTTGAGATCATATGAGATATGAGGCCTTGATTGTTGGCTATGATGATGCAAATGAGATGATTGAGGCATGTTTGCCTAATTTGCTTATGAGAATGAAATGAATTGAGAAAGAAATGTATAAAGATATAAATGAAAAGAATTTTGTGTTTAATTTGTTATTCAACCTTCAAAGTTCTGGGTTTGGTGGCATGCCTATAAAGTACTGGATAGGTGAAAAGACCGGGTCGTAAGCCGATTCCAGTTGATAAATGTGAAATGTGAATTATAGTAACAGTCTTGCCGGGTTGAGGATCTCCTTGGTTTATCCGGGTTGAGGTCCAAGAGACTGGGTCTGTTACAGGTAACAGTCTTGCCGGGTTGAGGATTTCCTCGAGTTTAGCCGAGTTGAGGTCCAAGAAACTGGGTCTGTTACCCTATCCATGGATAGAGATATATATATCGCCTACGGGCTTGATGATTGTGATTATGGACCAAAGCAGTAACTCTGAACTTTGAATAGCATATTAGTGTCTTTTGGGCCCATGCTTGTCTTTGTTTAAATGTGATTCATGAAATGTGAAATGAATGAATAATGAGACCAATAATTATTTTTGTTTAAATGTGAATTGTGGAATAAGATGTAATGTTATGAGATATATGATGATAATTATGAATGTTTTAATAAGTCATGGAATTGTGGGTTGTATTAATGAAATACGTGCTTATGTATATAATTATGAGATTAGTAGAAATATATATAAGGTGTAATTAAAATGGGAAAATATGATAAGAAAATAATAATATATGAAGTTAACATATAAGTATGATTGTCTGTTATGTATGTTTATAATATTTATTTGTACTACTAAGCTTTCGGGCTTAGCGCGGTTGTATAAATCACGCAGGTGAGTAGGTGGTTGATCTAGAAGTCAAACTGTTATGCCACGAGAAGGGTAAGAGTATTTCGAGACCAACTAGAAGGTGATGCATATATGTATAATTTCGTTATGTTGTATTTTCTGACAAGAATGTATTCATAAGTATAAAAGAAATTTTGGTAAAGACAAGATTATCATATATATGTAAGATTATTGAAAGTATAATGATTTTGTAAATGTTCTATATTTAAATTAATGTAATATTATTTGAACTCAGATATAGGTTTTAAACTGTAACAAAAAGTGACATTCTTATACTTTATATACGTACTGTATGTATACCCGGTATATGTATAGTACTTATATAGAGTATGGGGGTGTTACAGTTATACTATACGTTAGTAGTATGTGATAATAATAAACCTCTACTTATTTTGTATTAGAAGTGTGAACTCTTCTTGCAGGTTTGTAGTTGAGGGTATAAGGTGGATTCATTAGGAGTGTATTGAAATTGATTGCATTGGTTTGTGTAAAAATGTTTTCAAAAATCAGAAAAAAACCAGTTTTGTCGACACTTGGGATCCAATTTCTAGGCGAACCTCTGGCAAAATTTCTGTAAAACCGGAACTAAAATTCAAATTAAGTAAAATTGGTAGCAACATTAAGATAGTGTGGCGCCTCTACTCGGCTTACACATGTAGGTTGGGAAGGGGTGTTACAATTCTAGACTCATAGAGGCACAACATATCAAAACTTCACTTCAAGAAAAGTTTTCTATATTTAATTAAAAATCATACAATAAAGTACCAAACTCATGTATTCTATGCTTTCAACTTCACTAAACACAACTCTTACTCTTCCATCACCAACACTAACCTAACTTCTTATCTTTAATTCCATTTCAACACTTTTACACACACCATACACAAATACACTGCAACCATCAACTACACTCCATCAAACTCAAACAAAATTCCAAATAGAACAAGAGAAATCAAGAGAAAACTTACCAAAAATGATGAACTTCTTGAATTTCTAACTTGTTTTCTTGAAATCTTCCTTCAATTTGATCCTAGAAATCAAAACCTCTCTTGCTCTCTTGTCTCTTTAGTGTGCCGGCCATCCCCAAAAGAAAAAGAAAAATGAAGAGTAAAATAAATCAAAGTCAAATATTTAGTCTCTTCTTAATTCTCCACCAAGTATTTTTAATATTAAAATAATCCATCTTCTCTCTTCCACTCATCTAAATTTCTATTTCCACTAATTAATTAATTCAACACTAATAAACATAAATATCTTCTTCTTTTGACTTTCTTATTTGACTTGTGCATATGTATATTTCCATATATACAACATATACACTCTCTCTTAAATTATTTTCTCTTTCAAATTTAACATATATATTCAATCCAAATAAAACAACAATTATATCAAAACTTCTAGAGCGCACTTTGAGATATTACAATTCTCCCCCTCTAAAAAGAAATTTCGTTCTCGAAATTACCTGATATCAAGTGTAACACCCCTTCCCGACCTACGTGTGTAAGCTGAGTAGAGGCGCCACACTAACCTAATGTTGCTACCAATTTTACTTAGTCAAATTTTAGTTCCAATTTTTATAGAAATTTTGCCATAGTTTCACTTAAAAATTGAGTCCCAAGTGTCGACAAAACTGGTTTTTTTTTTTTTCTGATTTTTGAAAATATTTTTACACAAACCAATGCAACCAAAATCATTCTCAGTACAATTCCAATAAATCCCCCTTATAACCTCAACTACAACCTGCAAAAAGGATTTACACTTCTTGTAACACCCCCATATCCAATGCCCACACACTACAACCACAACAATGTAGCATAAGTGCATCAAACATAGGGATGCTACGGTTTTCTTAATATTCAAAACACTTTAAACTTGATACAATACCCTTATCATTATACATTATAGAAAAGTAGATCATTTACTTATAAAACAAAACATATTAGTTATATATATATATACATTTAAATATTACCCAGCGGAAGTTATAAAATATGTACATATTTACAAACACTTGATTACATATTTAAATATATCCATACTTTTACATTATAAACATTACTTTACAAAATATAAAGAAGTATACATGATTGACAATTCTCTTCTGATCTTTAAGTTCCCAAAATCAACTCTTCAAGGTCTACTCTCACTTGGTCTTGATGAACTCTCGGGTTCGACTCTATCAGCTCTATTACCTGCGCGATTAAACACTATCGCGCTAAGCCAAGGGCTTAGTAAGATAATTCATGCTAAAATGCAATGTCACAAATTAATTACATATATCAATCAAAAGCATATTATTTATTCAATATGTTGCTTTGTTCAATGTCACATCAATATTCATAAAATAGCACCATTCATTATACTCATTTAAATTTATCATTATAGCCAACAACTATGACTTTATATACGTACCCTTTCCCAACCAGGTCGGTTGCCCTCCAATCCCAAGGGTCCGCAGGAGGCAAAAAGGCACGTATAACATTATCAGTAACATACCTTTCCCCATCCAGGTCGGTTGTCCAAGTTCGGTTGCCCATTCCAATGGGTCCGCATGGTTCCGCAGGAGGCAAATAGGTACGTATAATACTGACTATATCGAACCTTCCTCCTACCAGATCGGTAGTCCAAGATCGGTTGCCCAACCCACTGGGTCCGCATGGTTCCGCAGGAGACGGATAGGTCCGTTCATTAAACTTATCAATACCTTTTTAATTCATTTCTTTTTCACAAGCAAGTTAAGCAATCATTATATACAATATTCATTACATTATCTAAACACTCACATTATTATTCAATCCTATCATCAATGCATGCTTCAATCATATTTCATTTGAATCACTATAACATCTTTGGTATAACATTTCAATGTGCATTACTCATGAAACACATTACCATTCACAATGCATAACATAACATTATTCAATCTCAACAATGCAATTAGGGCAATTTAACCTCTTCACAACCTAATCCAAAAGGAATATTAGCAAAATGACCATATGAATAGTACATTCTGGTTTTAGACTCCATTTTATCCTTATTTTGAAAAATTGTATAAAATAATCTACTTGACTAAAAATTATAAATTTTTTACAGAATTTAGTTTTGTATCTTAAAATCATTCCTTTAAAATTTCAGATCAAACAGAACACAAAATCTTGGTCAAATAGTTCACCTAACCAGACTGCCCCAATTGCCCTGCATCCTGGCAGCAATTCTGAACTTTGTGAATTCCATAAATCAAATTCAATCAACGTGGTTCCAAATTATTTTTCTCAAATACTAGACTCACTAAGAAACAACATATCCAAAATTAAATTGGATATGATTTTTCTACATTTTATTAAAAATCCCGAAATACAGCTGTCTCAGTTAAGGTACCTGCTGGAACAGGTCTAATAAAAATAATCTTTCTAAACTCGTAACCATTCCAAAATCGAATCAACATATTTTCAGTCATTCTAGACTCATAGAGACACAAAATATCAAAAATTCACTTCAAAAACATTTTTCTATAATTAATTAAAAATCATACAAATCACAGCCTTTACTAATTGTAAAACAGAAACAATTTCACTAAACACAACTCTTACTCTTCCATCACCAACACCAACCCAACTTCTCATCTATCAAGCAAAATCAATACTTAAAATCACACCATAAGCAACTTAATCATACCATCATCAAATCACAACTCAACTCAAGCATAACTTCAAAAATAACAAGGGTAAACAAGAGCAAACTTACTAAATAATGAAATTCCTTGAAACTCCAACTTGTAACTTTGAAAACTTCCTTCACTTTGAACTTGAAATCATCAAAACCATCACTTGTTCTCTTGCTCTCTTCTCTCTTTAATGAGCCGGCCACCCAACAACAACAAGAAGAAGAAATGATGAAGAAACACAAAGTCAATAGGCATTAAATACCCATCCAAAAGAAAATTACTATAATACCCTCATCCATTTAACTAAGCTTTTGTCATATCTATACCCATTTAAGTAATTCACAACCAACACAAAAATATCCTCTTTCCTTGACTTTCCATTTTGACCACTTTATATGTTATATATATCACCATATAAGCAACATATACAATTATCTCTAAACCCTCTTTTCTTTCCCAACCACCATACAAAAACATTCTCTTCCCATTTCTCAATTCAAACCAACAACAACAACAACAAAACTTCTAGGGCATGCATAGGGATATTACAATTCTCCCCCTCTAAAAAGAAAATTTCGTCCTCGAAATTACCTGATATCAAAGCTGAAACAACTGCGGATATTGCTCTCGCATGGATTGTTCACTCTCCCAAGTCGCTTCTTCTTTTGCATGATTCTTCCAAAGAATCTTCACCAATGGCACTTGCTTGTTTCTCAATTCTTTCACATCATGTGCCAAGATAGCAACTGGTTCCTCTTCAAATGTCAAATCTGGGCTCACTTCGATAGACTCAAATGGCAACACATGAGATGGATCCGACCTATATCTCGTCAACATAGAAACATGGAATACATTATGAATACGATCCAACTCAGGTGGCAAAGCAAGTCGATACGCCACTGGCCCAACTCTTTCTAACACTTCATACGGCCCAATGAAACGAGGACTCAATTTTCCTTTCCGACCGAACCTCAAAATCTTCTTCCAAGGAGACACTTTCAGAAATACCTTATCTCCAACATTAAACTCTATATCTCTTCTTTTCAGATCTGCATAAGATTTCTGTCGGTCTGAAGCTGCTTTTAACCTGCCTCGAATCAACTTTACTTTTTCTTCAGTTTCTTGAATCAAATCAGGACCAACCAACTTATTATCTCCAAGCTCATTCCAACAAAGAGGTGTCCTACACCGTCTGCCATACAATGCTTCAAACGGTGCCATACCAATGCTGGATTGGTGACTGTTGTTGTAAGCAAACTCCACAAGAGGTAAAAACCTATCCCAACTTCCAGAGAAATCGATGACACAGCTTCTCAACATGTCCTCAATAATCTGTATCACCCTCTCTGACTGTCCATCCGTCTGTGGATGAAAAGCAGTGCTGAAGTGCAGTCGAGAACCCAAAGCACTATGCAAACTCTTCCAAAATCTGGAAGTAAACCTGGGATCTCGATCAGACACTAAAGAAGTTGGAACACCATGCAGTTTCACAATCTCATGGATGTACAGCTCAGCCAATCTCTCCAAAGAGTAATCCATTCGAACCGGAAGGAAATGAGCTGTCTTAGTCAATCTATCCACAATCACCCATATAGCATCATGCTTCTTTTGTGTCAATGGCAAACCAGACACAAAATCCATTGTCACTCTTTCCCACTTCCATTCTGGCACTGACAATGGTTGAAGCAACCTGGTTGGAACTTGATGCTCTGCTTTAACCTTCTGACAAGTGAGACATTTCGACACAAAATCTGCAATGTCTCTCTTCAACCCAATCCACCAATAATGCTGTCTCAAATCATGATACATCTTCGTATTACCCGGATGCATAGCAAACACTGACTGATGTGCTTCTTCTAAAATGACTCTTTTCAATTCAGCATCATCGGGTACACACAATCGATTTTTAAACCAGAGACTCCCATCGTCTTTCACAACAAAATCTCTTGTCTTCCCATTCTTACAATCTGAAATAATCTTCTGAATCTTCTTATCTGCCAACTGAGCTTCTTTGATCTGATCTAACAAAATCAGCTTCAATTGCAACTGTGCCAATAATGCACCATCAACACAAGGTACAAAACTGGCATGCAATGCTCTCAACTCAACAAGCAACGAGAGCGAGTAAACTGTTAAACCAGCTAAAGACTTCCGACTCAAGGCATCAGCAACAACATTTGCTTTACCTGGATGATAGTCAATCAAGCAGTCGTAGTCTTTAATCAATTCTAACCATCTCCTCTGACGAAGATTGAGTTCTTTCTGGACACCCAAATACTTCAAACTCTTGTGATCAGTGTAGATGAAACATTTCTCCCCAAACAGATAGTGGCGCCAAATCTTTAATGCAAACACAATGGCAGCCAATTCCAAATCATGTGTCGGATAGTTAAGCTCATGCGGTTTCAACTGTCGAGATGCATAAGCTATAACTTTCCCTTCCTGCATCAATACACACCCCAAACCTCTATGTGAAGCATCACTGTAGATCACATATGGTTTGCCTTCAACAGGTAAAGTAAGAACAGGCGCTTGAGTCAACAACTCTCTCAACTGCTCAAAACTAGCCTGACACTGATCTGTCCACACAAATCTCACTCCCTTTCGAAGTAATCTGGTGAGTGGAGTAGCTATCAAAGAAAACCCTTTCACAAACCGTCGGTAATAGCCTGCCAAACCCAGAAAACTTCTAATCTCTGTCACAGACTTGGGTGGACTCCAATTCAGAATAGCTTCAACTTTACTTGGATCAACTCTAATGCCTTCCGCTGAAACAATATGTCCGAGAAAAGCAACTTGATCCAACCAGAACTCACACTTCGACAATTTGGCAAATAACTGCTTCTCTCTCAAAATCTGCAACACAATCCGCAGATGCATATCATGTTCCTCTTCATTCCGTGAATACACCAGTATATCATCAATGAAGACCACTACAAACTGATCCAAATAGGGCCTAAACACCCTATTCATCAAATCCATAAAAGCTGCAAGTGCATTCGTTAGACCAAAAGGCATAACTAGAAATTCATAATGCCCATACCTGGTCTGAAAGGCAGTCTTCGGAACATCCTCAGCTCTGACTCTCAGCTGATGGTACCCAGATCTCAAATCAATTTTAGAAAACACAGCTGCACCTTTCAATTGATCAAAGAGATCATCGATTCTAGGCAAAGGATATTTATTTTTAATAGTCACCTTGTTCAATTGCCTATAATCGATACACAACCTCATAGTACCATCTTTCTTCTTCACAAATAGCACAGGAGCTCCCCAAGGAGAAACACTGGGGCGAATAAATCCTTTGTCCAACAACTCCTGTAATTGCACTTTCAACTCCCTCAATTCTGCTGGTGCCATTCTGTAAGGAGTAATAGAGATAGGAGTGGTACCAGGCAACAATTCAATACCAAACTCCACCTCTCTCTCAGGAGGCAATCCTGGCAACTCCTCTGGAAAAACATCAGGGAACTCTGCAACTGTGGCAATATTATCAATGGAAGAACCCTTCACTCTAGTATCTACCACATGAGCAAGATAGGCTTCACACCCCTTTCTAATCAACCTCCTGGCTGCAACAGCTGAAACAAATAAGGAGGCTAGCTGTTCCTGCTCATTAGATACTATCACCTCTCTACCATCACCCGTTCTCAAAGAAACAATTTTCTTTTTACAATCCACCACAGCTCCATGTCGAGATAGCCAATCCATACCTAAGATCACGTCATATTCCTTAAATGGCATCTCAATCAAATCCCCAAGGAACTCCTCACCCTGCACCACTACTGCACTATCTCTATGCACCTTACTCACAACCACACTATGCCCTAATGGATTTGTCACCAACACATCAAATCCTAGGGACTCAGCATGCACATCAAATACAGGCAAAACAGATGCACTAATATATGAATGCGTGGAACCCGGATCAATCAAAGCAAGTACTGGAGTATTAAATAAAGAAAAAGTACCAGATATGACTGCCGATGTATCTGGCTGCCTCTGCATAACATACATCCTCTGGGAAGATCCAACATCCTCTGGTCTACCCTCCCTGGATGTAGCACCTCCTCTAGAACTGAATCCTGGTCTACCTCCCCGGCTGGCACCTCTGCCTCCTCTGCCTCCCCTCACACTAGCTTGAGAAGCAGCAGAATCAACTGGCATCTGCTCCTGCCTCTCAGGACAGTCTCTCACAAAGTGGTCAGGTGATCCACACCTGAAGCATACAGCTGGTCCACCACTCTTCCAACAAACACCTCTATGATAACCCCCACACTGAGCACATCTAGGTGGAGCGGATCTCTGAGTCATAGGGATCGGAGCACTTGCCACTGAAGCTGCAGGTCTAAATCTCTGTCTCTGGAACTGCACAGACCTACCAGCTGGTCTCTGGCTCCTACTACTCCGAGGAACAAAACTTCCTCTACCCCTCTTCGCAGAGGAAGACCCTGCCTCGAACTGGGGCCTTCTAACCCTAACCTCTTCTTCTGAAGCAGCTGCAATAACTTGAGCTCGCTCTATACTTCGAGCTGCTGTCACAAGCTGTGAGAAATCCTGATATCTGGATCCAGCCACTAAGCACATGATCGAGGGCCTCAATCCCTCCTCAAACCTCTTGCATCTATCAATCTCATCAGCAATGATACCCCCAGCATACTGACTCAGTCGAATAAACTCAACTTCATACTCAGTTACGGTCCGATGATCTTGCTTCAAATCTAGAAACTCTCTTTTCTTCCCATCTTTATACTCCCTAGGAGTATACTTCAACTCAAATTCTCTCAGAAAATCAGTGTAAGACAGTGTTGGAGGATCATCCATAGAATGGGGCACCGTCTTCCACCAATCGTAGGCATCTTTCTGCAGCAAAGATCTTGCATAGTCAAATTTTTCCTCAGGGGTAGCTTGTAACTGAATAAAGATCCTCTGTACTTTGTCAAGCCACTGTTCTGCTACAGCTGGATCAGTAGTACCAAGGAAATCCTCCGCTCCATACTTCCTTAGTTTATCATAGTGCCTCACAGATACCAAAGGCTGAGGGGGTGGTGGCACTGGTTGCACTGGTGCTTGTCTCATAACTTCCATCATATGTCTAAACCAGGCTGGCAGAACCTCCTCTCCAGCTGGTCTACCCGACACCGAAGCAGGTGCCTCCTCAACACTATCAACTCTAGCTCCCTCAGTAGGAGCGATACTCTCGGCACTACCCTCAATCGACTGACGTGAGTGAGAATCCATCACAACCTAAGTCTGCAAACACAACATACTACATCTTATTAAAGATCAGAGGTTGCCAATCCCAAACATGTATATTATTTCAAAACCAACTTTTTAAGTAAAATATTCTTTTTATTACATTTTACCTAGGCTGAGAATCTCAAACCTAGGCTCTGATACCAAAAATTGTAACACCCCTTCCCGACCTACGTGTGTAAGCTGAGTAGAGGCGCCACACTAACCTAATGTTGCTACCAATTTTACTTAGTCCAATTTTAGTTCCAATTTTTATAGAAATTTTGCCATAGTTTCACTTAAAAATTGAGTCCCAAGTGTCGACAAAACTGGTTTTTTTTATTTTTTTCTGATTTTTGAAAATATTTTTACACAAACCAATGCAACCAAAATCATTCTCAGTACACTTCCAATAAATCCCCCTTATAACCTCAACTACAACCTGCAAAAAGGATTTACACTTCTTGTAACACCCCCCATATCCAATGCCCACACACTACAACCACAACAATGTAGCATAAGTGCATCAAACATAGGGATGCTACGGTTTTCTTAATATTCAAAACACTTTAAACTTGATACAATACCCTTATCATTATACATTATAGAAAAGTAGATCATTTACTTATAAAACAAAACATATTAGTTATATATATATACATTTAAATATTACCCAGCGGAAGTTATAAAATATGTACATATTTACAAACACTTGATTACATATTTAAATATATCCATACTTTTACATTATAAACATTACTTTACAAAATATAAAGAAGTATACATGATTGGCAATTCTCTTCTGATCTTTAAGTTCCCAAAATCAACTCTTCAAGGTCTACTCTCACTTGGTCTTGATGAACTCTCGGGTTTGACTCTATCAGCTCTATTACCTGCGCGATTAAACACTATCGCGCTAAGCCAAGGGCTTAGTAAGATAATTCATGCTAAAATGCAATGTCACAAATTAATTACATATATCAATCAAAAGCATATTATTTATTCAATATGTTGCTTTGTTCAATGTCACATCAATATTCATAAAATAGCACCATTCATTATACTCATTTAAATTTATCATTATAGCCAACAACTATGACTTTATATACGTACCCTTTCCCAACCAGGTCGGTTGCCCTCCAATCCCAAGGGTCCGCAGGAGGCAAAAAGGCACGTATAACATTATCAGTAACATACCTTTCCCCATCCAGGTCGGTTGTCCAAGTTCGGTTTCCCATTCCAATGGGTCCGCATGGTTCCGCAGGAGGCAAATAGGTACGTATAATACTGACTATATCGAACCTTCCTCCTACCAGATCGGTAGTCCAAGATCGGTTGCCCAACCCACTGGGTCCGCATGGTTCCGCAGGAGACGGATAGGTCCGTTCATTAAACTTATCAATACCTTTTTAATTCATTTCTTTTTCACAAGCAAGTTAAGCAATCATTATATACAATATTCATTACATTATCTAAACACTCACATTATTATTCAATCCTATCATCAATGTATGCTTCAATCATATTTCATTTGAATCACTATAACATCTTTGGTATAACATTTCAATGTGCATTACTCATGAAACACATTACCATTCACAATGCATAACATAACATTATTCAATCTCAACAATGCAATTAGGGCAATTCAACCTCTTCACAACCTAATCCAAAAGGAATATTAGCAAAATGACCATATGAATAGTACATTCTGGTTTTAGACTCCATTTTATCCTTATTTTGAAAAATTGTATAAAATAATCTACTTGACTAAAAATTATAAAATTTTTACAGAATTTAGTTTTGTATCTTAAAATAATTCCTTTAAAATTTCAGATCAAACTGAACACAAAATCTTGGTCAAATAGTTCACCTAACCAGACTGCCCCAATTGCCCTGCATCCTGGCAGCAATTCTGAACTTTGTAAATTCCATAAATCAAATTCAATCAACGTGGTTCCAAATTATTTTTCTCAAATACTAGACTCACTAAGAAACAACATATCCAAAATTAAATTGGATATGATTTTTCTACATTTTATTAAAAATCCCGAAATACAGCTGTCTCAGTTAAGGTACCTGCTGGAACAGGTCTAATAAAAATAATCTTTCTAAACTCATAACCATTCCAAAATCGAATCAACATATTTTTCAGTCATTCTAGACTCATAGAGACACAACATATCAAAAATTCACTTCAAAAACATTTTTCTATAATTAATTAAAAATCATACAAATCACAGCCTTTACTAATTGTAAAACAGAAACAATTTCACTAAACACAACTCTTACTCTTCCATCACCAACACCAACCCAACTTCTCATCTATCAAGCAAAATCAATACTTAAAATCACACCATAAGCAACTTAATCATACCATCATCAAATCACAACTCAACTCAAGCATAACTTCAAAAATAACAAGGGTAAACAAGAGCAAACTTACTAAATAATGAAATTCCTTGAAACTCCAACTTGTAACTTTGAAAACTTCCTTCACTTTGAACTTGAAATCATCAAAACCATCACTTGTTCTCTTGCTCTCTTCTCTCTTTAATGAGCCGGCCACCCAACAACAACAAGAAGAAGAAATGATGAAGAAACACAAAGTCAATAGGCATTAAATACCCATCCAAAAGAAAATTACTATAATACCCTCATCCATTTAACTAAGCTTTTGTCATATCTATACCCATTTAAGTAATTCACAACCAACACAAAAATATCCTTTTTCCTTGACTTTCCATTTTGACCACTTTATATGTTATATATATCACCATATAAGCAACATATACAATTATCTCTAAACCCTCTTTTCTTTCCCAACCACCATACAAAAACATTCTCTTCCCATTTCTCAATTCAAACCAACAACAACAACAACAAAACTTCTAGGGCATGCATAGGGATATTAACTGTAACGACCCTCCCCAACCAGGTCGGTATCCCAAGGTCGGTTGCCCAGCCCACTGGGTTCGCATGGTCCGCAGGAGGCAAGCGATCGCTACAGTACTGGACAGCCCTCGCGGCCCACCCAGCAGGAATTTGTTTATTTGGCCCCAAGGGGTCGCCTCCCTGGATCGAACCCCTGACCTCCCACTTAAGAGAGCCAGCGAGGGAGGTCAGGGGTTCGATCCAGGGAGGCGACTTAATTCCAAGGAATTAAGCCAAAATAACAAATCCTGCTGGGTGGGCCGCGAGGGCTGTCCAGTACTGTAGCGATCGCTTGCCTCCTGCGGACCATGCGGACCCAGTGGGCTGGGCAACCAACCTTGGGATACTGACCAGGTTGGGGAGGGTCGTTACAACAAGTGAGACATTTGGATACAAATTCCGCTATGTCTCTCTTCAAACCTGACCACCAATAATGCTGTTTCAAATCATGGTATATCTTTGTACTTCCCGGATGCATAGTAAAAATCGATTGGTGTGCTTCCTTCAAAATAACCTTTTTCAAACTATCATTATCAGGAACACACAATCTATCCTTAAATCAAAGGCTACCATCACTTCTCACAAAGAAATCTCGGCTCTCCTCGTTTTGGGAATCCGAAACAATCTTCTGAATTTTCTCATCTGTTAATTGAGCCTCCTTAATCTGATCCAACAATACTGGTCTCAATTGCAACTGAGCCAACAATGCACCATCATCACATGCTTCAAAACTAGCACGTAACGCTCTCAACTCAACAAGCAACGAGAGCGAATAAACAGCCAAACCTGCCAGAGACTTTCGACTCAAGGTGTCAGCAACTACATTTGCCTTACCAGGATGATAATCAATCAAACAGTCATAGTCTTTGATCAGCTCTAACCATCGCCTTTGCCAAAGATTCAGCTCCCTCTGGACACCCAAATATTTCAAACTTTTATGATCCGTATAGATAAAACATTTCTCCCCATACAAGTAGTGTCGCCAAATCTTCAAAGCAAATACTATAGCTGCCAATTCCAGATCATGTGTTGGATAATTGAGCTCATGCGACTTCAACTACCGAGAAGCATAAGCTACAACTTTACCCTCTTGCATCAAGACACATCCTAAACCATTATGTGAAGCATCACTGTAAATTACATAAGGTTTATCTTCCACGGGTAAAGTAAGAACAGGTGCTTGAGTCAACATTTCTTTCAACTGATCAAAACTAGCTTGACACTGATCTGTCCACACAAATCTAACTCCCTTTCGAAGCAATCTGGTGAGTGGAGTAGCTATCAAAGAAAAACCTTTCACAAACCTTCAATAATAGCCTGCCAAACCCAAAAAACTTCTAACTTCAGTCACTGACTTTGGTGGACTCCAATTCAAAATAGCTTCAACTTTACTTGGATCGACTCTTATACCATCTTCTGAAACTATATGACCGAGAAAAGTTACTTGGTCAAGCCAAAACTCACACTTTGACAGCTTAGCATACAATTGCTTCTCTCTCAAGATTTGTAACACAATTCGCAGATGCTTGTCATGTTCTTCCTCATTACGTGAATACACCAAAATATCATCGATGAAAACCACCATAAACTGATCCAGATAGGGCCTAAACACCCTATTCATCAAATCCATGAAAGCTGCAGGTGCATTCGTCAATCCAAAAGGCATTACCAAGAACTCATAATGCCCATATCTTGTATGGAAAGCTGTCTTAGAAACATCTTCAGCTCTAACCCTCAATTGATGGTACCCTGATCTCAAATCAATTTTGGAAAACACTGCTGCTCCCTTCAACTGATCAAAGAGATCATCAATTCGGGGCAAAGGATACTTATTCTTGATAGTTACTTTGTTCAATTGCCTATAATCGATGCACAATCTCAAAGTACCATCCTTTTTCTTCACAAACAACACAGGAGCTCCCCACAGAGAAACACTAGGGCGAATAAACCCTTTATCCAACAACTCCTGCAACTGCACCTTCAACTCTCTCAATTCAGCAGGTGCCATTTGATAAGGAGTGATTGAGATGGGAGTGGTACCAGGCAACAAATCGATACCAAACTCAACCTCTCTCTCAGGGGGTAACCCTGGCAACTCCTCTGGAAATACATCTGAAAACTCAGCAACTGTGGGTATACTATCAAGTTGAGAACCCATTACTCTGGTATCCAAAACATGAGCAAGATAAGCATCACACCCTTTTCTAATCAACTTTCTGGCTGAAACAGCTGAAACCAACAAGGATGCAAGTTGTCTCTACTCACTAGATACTAATATACTTCTACCATCACCAGTTCTCAAAGTAACACATTTCTTTTGACAATCCACCACAGCTCCATGCTTAGACAACCAATCCATGCCTAAGATCAAATCATATTCTTTAAAAGGCATTTCAATTAAATCACCAAGAAACTCCTCACTTTGCACCACAACAGCACTATCACGATGCACCTTACTCACCACAACATTATGTCCTAAAGGATTGGTCACTAAGACATCAAATCCTAAGGACTTTGAATGCAATTCAGACACAGGCAAGATAGATGCACTTATGTATAAATGAGTAGATCCTGGATCAATCAAAGCAAGTACTGAAATGCCAAATAAAGAAAATATACCCACTATAACTGCTGAAGCATCCGGCTGCCTCTGCATCACATATACTCTTTGAGAAGATCCGGCCTCCTCTGGCCTGCTGCCCCTAGATGAAGATCCTCCTCTCTGACTAAACCCAGGTCTACCACCTCTACTGAAACCTCTACCCCCTCGACCACCTCTACTGACACTAGGTCGAGAAGCTGCAGTATCAGCCTGCCTATACTCCTGCATCTCAGGACAATCTCTAACAAAATGAGTTGGTGACCCACATCTAAAACACCCAGCTGATCCACCAATCTTCCAACAAACACCCCCATGGGTCTTACCACAATGCTCACATATAGGTGGAGTAGACCTCTGAATCACTGGAGTCGGGGCACTAGCTACAGAAATTGTCAGTCTCGACCTCTGCCTCTGATACTGAACTGATCTACCCGACTGTCTCTGGCTTCTACTGGTTCTCGGAACAAAACCTCCTCGACCCCTCTTCATAGATGAAGACCCTGCCTCAAACTGGGGTCTCCTTACCCTGGTCTCTTCCTCAGTAGTAGCTACTGCAATGCCCTGTGCTCTCTCAACACCTCTAGCTGCTGCAACAAGCTGAGAAAAATCCTAGTACCGGGAACCAGCCACAATGCACATGATAGAGGGCCTCAATCCCTCCTCAAATCTTCGGCACCGGTCTATCTCATTGGAAATAATTCCCCCGGCATATCGACTCAACCGGATATACTCAATCTCATATTCTATTACCGTCCGGTTGTCTTGCCTCAAATTCAGGATTTCCATCTTCTCAATATCTTTATACTCCCTCGGAGTATATTTCTGCTCGAACTCCCTTAGAAAATCACCATAAGATAATGTAGGTGGATCATCCATGGCATGCGGAACCGTCTTCCACCAGTCATAGGCATCTTTCTATAGGAGGGACCTGGCATAGTCAAAATTTTCATCTGAAGTAGCTTGCAACTGGATGAATATTCTCTACACTTTATCCAATCACTGCTCAGCCACTGCAGGATCGATAGTGCTCAAGAAATCTTCAGCCCCATATTTTCTCAACTTATCATAATGTCTTACCGGCACCTGAAGCTGTGGTGGTGGGGGCTGCACTGGAGCTGGCCTCAATAGTTCTATCACATGCCTTAGCCAACCCGGCGAAACCTCCTCTGTAGCTGATCTCTCTGGCACATAAACAGGTGCCTCACTAACCCTCTCAACTCTAGCTCCATCTCTACTCTCTCCTGGAGCTACACTCTCAGCACTTCCTTCTACAGTCTGACGTGAATGGGACTCCATTACTACATATATCTGCAAACACAGTATAATATTCCTCATTAAAGATCAAAGATTGCCATACCAAAACATGTATTTTATTCAAAAACCAACTTTTAAAATCAAAATATTCTTTTTCTTACAATTCACCTAGGTTGAGAATCTCAAACCTTGGCTCTGATACCAAAAATTGTAACACCCCTTCCCGACCTACATGTGTAAGCTGAGTAGAGGCACCACACTATCCTAATGTTGTTACCAATTTTACTTAGTCAATTTTTAGTTCAGATTTTTACAGAAATTTTGCCATAGTTTCGCCTAGAAATTGAGACCCAAGTGTCGACAAAACTGGTTTTTTTCTGATTTTTGAAAATATTTTTACACAAACCAATGCAAACAAAATCATTCTCAGTACACTCCCAATAAATCCCCCTTATAACCTCAACTACAACCTGCAAAAAGGATTTACACTTCTAGTACAAAATAAAGTAAAGGTTTATTATGAAACACAGTAGATAAAATATTTGTTCACTATGCAGCGGAAAGTAACAATATTTACAAATTCATATACATCAAAACTCAAGTTTTACGAAACATAAAGTTCATACATGTTTGGCAGTCAGTCTTTGATCTTTAAGCCCACAATTCACAATTCAGAATCTAAACTCTACTCGGCCTAGAGGAACTCTCCGGTTCCAACCTGTCACCTGCGTGATAAACCACAATCGCGCTAAGCCAACGACTTAGTGGTACAAACAACCATAATATTATGCTTTGATGCAATGGCAATGCCACACAATCAAGTTTCATAAACAATTCATGAAGTACTACTCACAATTTCCACATCCATAATCATATTAAAGCAAAGACAAATATATATCTCATTAATCATTTGTTTACCCTTTTTGAATTATATATATATAAACAAAGACAAACATGGGCCCAAAAAGAAATCTAATATGTTATTCAAAGTTCAGAGTTACTGCTTTGGTCCATAATCACAATCATCAAGCTCGTAGGCGAAAATATATATATATCTCTATCCATGGATAGCGTAACAGACCCAGTCTCTTGGATCTCAACCCGGTTAAAACCGAGGAAGTCCTCAACCCGGCTAGACTGTTACTGTTTTTGAGGCTTACGACCCAGTCTTTTCACCCCAAAAACATCACATTTCACATTTATCATTTCACATTTTTCAACTGGAATCGGCTTACGACCCGGTCATTTCACCTATCCAGTGATTCATAGGCATGCCGCCAAACTCAGAACTCTGAAAATTGAATTAACATATTAGGCACACAATCATTTAATTTATCTCTTTAACAATTTCTTTCTCAATTCATTTCATATTCCACAATCAATTAGGCAACCATGCCTCAATCATCTCATTTGCATCATTATCACCAAACACATTGGTTTTACATCTCATTATATCTCAAATCACATTAATCAATTCATCACTCAAGTGTACATAACCAATGGCATTAACACACATTTTACATGCTCATCACAACATTCACATTATACCAAACATACATTATTAATATGCATTAGCAATGCATTAGATTTCTTAACACATTTACAATCAAATGTATGTTAAGTCTCAACATCATATGAATGTATGCAATAATGTAGTTTGTACTTTCCTTAAAATCAACTCACACCAATCTATACACTTACTCTTCCAAGAATCCTCAACACTTAGGTTAGGGAAATTTAACCTCTTCACAACCTAATCCAAAAGGAATATTAGCAAAATGACCATATGAATAGTAAATTCTGGTTTTGGACTCAACTTAATCCTTATTTTGAAAACTTGTATAAAATAATCTACTTGACTAAAAACTCTAAAATTTTTACAGAATTTATTTTTACATCTTAAAATCATTCCTTTAAAATTTCAGATCAAACGGAACACAAAATCTTGGTCAAATAGTTCACCCAACCAGACTGCTCCAATTGCCCTGCATCCTGGCAGCAGTTCTAAACTTTGTGAATTCCGTAAATTAAATTCAATCAACGTGGTTCCAAATTATTTTTATCATATACTAGACTCACTAAGCAACAACATATCCAAAATTCAATTGGATATTATTTTTCTACATTTTATTAAAAATCCCGAAAGATAGCTGTCTCAGTTAAGGTACCTGCTGGAACAGGTCTAATAAAAATAATCTTTCCAAAATCATATATATGTAAGATTATTGAAAGTATAATGATTTTGTAAATGTTCTATATTTAAATTAATGTAATATTATTTGAACTCAGATATAGGTTTTAAACTGTAACAAAAAGTGACATTCTTATACTTTATATACGTACTGTATGTATACCCGGTATATGTATAGTACTTATATAGAGTATGGGGGTGTTACAGTTATACTGTACGTTAGTAGTATGTGATAATAATAAACCTCTACTTATTTTGTATTAGAAGTGTGAACTCTTCTTGCAGGTTTGTAGTTGAGGGTATAAGGTGGATTCATTAGGAGTGTATTGAAATTGATTGCATTGGTTTGTGTAAAAATGTTTTCAAAAATCAGAAAAAAACCAGTTTTGTCGACACTTGGGATCCAATTTCTAGGCGAACCTCTGGCAAAATTTCTGTAAAACCGGAACTAAAATTCAAATTAAGTAAAATTGGTAGCAACATTAAGATAGTGTGGCGCCTCTACTCGGCTTACACATGTAGGTTGGGAAGGGGTGTTACAATTCTAGACTCATAGAGGCACAACATATCAAAACTTCACTTCAAGAAAAGTTTTCTATATTTAATTAAAAATCATACAATAAAGTACCAAACTCATGTATTCTATGCTTTCAACTTCACTAAACACAACTCTTACTCTTCCATCACCAACACTAACCTAACTTCTTATCTTTAATTCCATTTCAACACTTTTACACACACCATACACAAATACACTGCAACCATCAACTACACTCCATCAAACTCAAACAAAATTCCAAATAGAACAAGAGAAATCAAGAGAAAACTTACCAAAAATGATGAACTTCTTGAATTTCTAACTTGTTTTCTTGAAATCTTCCTTCAATTTGATCCTAGAAATCAAAACCTCTCTTGCTCTCTTGTCTCTTTAGTGTGCCGGCCATCCCCAAAAGAAAAAGAAAAATGAAGAGTAAAATAAATCAAAGTCAAATATTTAGTCTCTTCTTAATTCTCCACCAAGTATTTTTAATATTAAAATAATCCATCTTCTCTCTTCCACTCATCTAAATTTCTATTTCCACTAATTAATTAATTCAACACTAATAAACATAAATATCTTCTTCTTTTGACTTTCTTATTTGACTTGTGTATATGTTGTATATATTTCCATATATACAACATATACATTCTCTCTTAAATTATTTTCTCTTTCAAATTTAACATATACATTCAATCCAAATAAAACAACAATTATATCAAAACTTCTAGGGCGCACTTTGGGATATTACATTGTAAGCCAATGAAAAGAAACCTAAAATTTTATGAAGGCTCAAAGGGACAACTAGGGACTGATATTTAATAGGGTAGATACTAGTTGTTGGCTCATCAAACAATGCCTAGATCTTCTCTCCCTTAAATAAGCAGAGTTTAATTTTGCCTCGAAAGTCGATCAAAACATGTTCTAAGACTGACTAGGACCTAGACAAAGGTCATTATGTAGGAGCCCTCTCTAAGTAAGCATACACAACTCAATGCTATAAAGCAATTCCCTTATATAGTAAACTCATTCAAATCATGATGCCTAGACACATTAATTTATGAACATCAAGCTAGATTCCTCATTCGTTGAGCACCAAAATGAACAAAGACCAACGAAAATTTTAATGAAAGTAATTTATTCAAACAACTTTAAATTTAAAAAATATGATTGTTCCATAAAACACCAAATAAATAAAATAAGAAAAACAAACAAGCCAAGGGAAAATCATTGACTTAAGCTTCTTCTCCGTTCACATTGTCAATATTCCCATCATAAAAAGAAGATAAGACAAAATCTTCCTCCAATCCTCTTCCCACCGTGAAGGTTGTCGGTGGACCTACTCTTCCAAATTTAGGTAAAGGATTATTTTTTGTATTGGGCTTGTCTGGCTCATGTAGCTTATCACTATCGATTAGATCTTGGATCTCATGCTTCAATAGGGTACATCTATCAGTCTCATGTCCTTCAGTCTGATGAAATTGTGAAAAAGCCTTAGCATCAAATTTTGGAGGTAAAGGATGAGGAGTCAATGTTTGCAATAGTCCCTCCTTTTGTAGCTTGTTGAAAACCCAAGACAAAGGCTTCCCCAAATCTAAAAACTACCTTCTATTTGCATGACCAGTTGTATTGACATTAGCTTTCTTTTGTGTACTTTGATTGTTAGGCTGATAATTTTATTTTGTAGAAAAATGGTTCTTCTCCCTTTCCAACTCTTCAATTTGTAGACCAGCTTGGAGAAGACCTTTGAAATCTCGAATGAGTGTATGAAACATCCTTTCACAAAGACTAGGCAACACCCCTCTCATAATCATCCTTATTTGATCATATTCATCGGGCCTCTTCTTAAGCAATGAAGCCTTATTCCTCCACCTTTTTACATAGTCCATAAAATTCTCATTTGGCCTTTGTCTAATGGACTCAACTTCCATTAAGGTAACTTCCAACTCGACATTATACCCATACTGCTGAATGAAAGCCTTGTACAACATGTCCCAATCTTTTTTAGTACTTTCCTCTAAGGTGTTGAACTAATTTTGGACAACAGGGTCCAATGAGAGCTTGAAATATCTAAGAGTTTGAGCCTTAGTAGCTCTAGCAGACTGCATAGCAGTGATGTACTGCTTTACATAGAGATGAGGATTTCCAATATCATTGTACCTATCGAAGGAAGGCTTCTTGAACTTATAAGGGACCTCCTCATCTTGTTCAAATAGTTTGTCAATCTCGGACATATCTTCGATTTTCAGTTTCTTCTCAAAATTTTTTGTAGGTCAGCAATCATCTTCTCAACATCAAAATTTTTAGTCTTTTCAAAACTTGTCTTCTCAACAACCTTTGGCTCCTTCTTTTTATCTTAAGGATCATGGAAGTATTGAGCCCAGTCATCATCAACATCAACGACTACCTTGTCATTATCAAAAGCCACTTCACCAACCTTAGCCTCCCCTTTGTCCTTTGGCTTCTTGGTGCTAGTGGATGCTTTAGCATTGTTCCCTAAAATTGCAGCCAATTGATTCTTCATGGTCTCGCCCAGGGCCTCTTTTATTTCTTCCATCTTGGCATTGAGGGCGTCATCCACCATTCTTTGAATTTGTTCATGCTCCATTGCTTTTGGTGAGAAAGTGATTGAGTCGTTGCTAGATTTATCGTCTTCGGCATAGGTTGGATTGTCGTAAGCTTTTGAACTATCATAATCTAGGGCTGTGAGCCAGAGAGGATTAATGATATGAGATGCAAATGTATGTATGCATGTATGCACAAACAATAAACAAAGAAAGATAATTAGGACGTTCCTTCCCATTTTATAACTTCTGCACACGAATGACAAGTCTCTTTTCTTAGGCATATGGTTAACAAAACACCAACATGGGTGTGAGCGGAGATTTTTGCCCCCACTCCCGGTGGAATGGTTCTTGTTACTTCGGCACTGTTTAGGCTCGAAGCATTAGAGAACACAGGCCTAAGCCCAGAGAAAATGGAGTCGCCACCCGGACGGGCCAGGAAAAAGAAAGGGGTGGATGACTCGATTCCTAAGGAATCCCCAACCCCCTAATGGGCTTGAAAAGTTGGGTATGCATGGGGAAGGTGAGAAATGGCCCAGCACTCCCATAATGTACAATTCATTAGAACCGGCCTCCTTTGCAGGTTTTAATATTATAAAATTCTTAAATATAATAATATTATCCATATTACATGCAACAATTAAAATAAAGCATCATTATATTAAAATTAAAGCAATGTTTATATATTTTTATAATTTTTGAATTTTTTTACAATTTTTATATATTTTTATATATTTTACTTTTATTAAAAATAACTTTTAAATATTATAAGTAATTAAAATATTATTAAAATAATTAAAATATCACAAAAATTATTTTAGACTATCGGATTTGACTGGGTCAAAAATTAAGGGTCTACAGTTTGTCCCCTGCTTGAACGATCTGACACTTGGTAGAAGAGAGTGAAAAGCAACGAGACATAATTTCGACAAAATAGACTTAATTTTGACAAAATAGACTTAATTTTTCTGAGATAGTTTAGGTTTTGGACCCGGTTCGAGTTCTGGACTCGGAAAAGACTTAGGTTTTGGACCCGAGATGGTTTGAGCATTGGACCCAGTTTGAGTTTTGAACTAAAAAAAACTTGGGTTTTAGACCCAAGATGGTTTGGGTTTTGGACTCAGTTTGAGTTCTCGACTCGGAAAAGACTTGGGTTCTGGAGTCGAGATGGTTTGGGTTCTAGACCAGATTCGAGTTCTAGACTCAAAAAAGACTTAGGTTCTAGACCCGAGATGGTTTGAGTTCTGAACCCAGTTCGAGTTCTAAACTCGAAAAGACTTCGGTTTTGGACCCGGTTTGGGTTCTGGACTCAAAAAGACTTGGGCTCTGGACACGATGTGAGTTTGATTGACCTTTTATCAGTTGAGAATTCTAGGTTAACTAGTTGTTCCATTCTTTAACGGATTGTGGGTCTTTATCCACCAAAAATGGATCTTTATCTATTAGAAATCGTGTCTTTACTCTTGAAACATAGATCTTTATCCATTGGGGATCGAGTCTTTACCCTTGAAACATGAATCTTTATCCATTGGAGATTGGGTCTTTACCCTTGAAACATGGATTTTTATCCATTAGAGATTGGGTCTTTACCCTTGAAATATGGATCTTTATCTAATAGAGATCAGGTCTTTACCCTTGAAACATGGATCTTTATCTATTGGAGATTGGGTCTTTACCCTTGAAATATGGATTTTTATCCATTGAAAATCAGGTCTTTACCCTTGAAATATGGATCTTTATCCATTAGAATCGGGTCTTTACCCTTGAAATATGGATCTTTATCCATTGGAGATCGAGTCTTTACCCTTGAAATATGGATCTTTATCCATTGGAAATCGGGTCTTTACCCTTGAAACATGGATCTTTATCCATTAGAGATTGGGTATTTACCCTGGCTTCAACTCTTTTAGCTGGACTGATCTTTTGTCTTTTACATCTTCATTCTTTTGAAAATTCTAATTTTTTTCTTCTTTCATTTTTTTATTCTTCCTTTGCACTTTTTCAAAAAATTCAGCCTTTTTTAGCTAGCCTTCATATCTTCTCCTTGCCCCCTGCGTGGTAAAATATTAGAAGTGAGTCTCAAAATATTTTGTTCATGCATAAACTCAAAAATTTAGAGGGGAGAAACTTTGCCCCCTGTGTAGGCTAAAACCCATGATTTTTTATGCGGGCTTTGGTTGATGTTTGTAGATTATCTAGTTCTTCGGATAAGCATGTATTTCTTCTTTTGCAAAATGACTGGAGCTTTCTCAAGTTATAGGCTTTCCATGCCCCCCTTGATTCAATATCTTCTTTTGATTCTTTATTTCACAGGGTGTTTGTTGTTCACTTTGACAAAGAATATATAATACAAGACAAGAAAGTGCGATGTGATATGCTCATGTATGCATGATATGCATGAATAATACTTACAATAGTTCCATCGACTCACAGAGTGAGGTTATCAGCTGAAATATTCTCATAGATTTCTTCTAGATGCCCGTTTAGGCCTTGCACTAGAATGGCAGAAGGCTTCAATTTTATGGCTTTTATCTTCAAGATATTGAAAACATGAATAACAGAGACCCCAATTGGCAGAAATACATTTGTTTCAAATTATGTTTTGGCATGTCAGTTGGTAGCTTCATAACCTTGCCAGTAATCATTTCCTTTGCCCAATGTGTCCTTTGAGGTTTAATGGTTCAACATACTCCCCTTAACTTAAAGGCTTTGTAATATTTTTTTTTCAATTTCGAATTTTGATTTTGAAATCAAATGTTGGCTTTGCCAAATTAATGTCAATTTACCTCAGGACTTGATTTTTCAAATTAACATATCTATAACATGACAACCCTAGTTACCATACTAAACTCGGGAATCATTTCTATTTAAGCAAGAATTGTTGCACTTCATATAGGCACATACACATTACTTGGCCAAAAGTCTCATTGAGTTTAAATATGGTCTATCTCATATGCATGCATATTCAAACTATCTCCACTAATAGACTCTGCCTACCAAGAGAGATCAACAGGTCTTTGATAGGCTTGAAATTGGGTCTATAAGCGACATGGGTTAAATGAAGGCCATTTTGAGATAGGAGCTGATGTGACACAATAGACAAACCTTCACACTACAAACTGCTTGTTGGAACTTTGGAAAGTTGGGAGCATAAAAAGATAGAGCTTTGAATGTTCTCCCATCTTTTTGGCGTTAATCTGGATCTTGATTGGAACAGTCTTTGCCTTTGCAAAAAGTTTGGTACCCATATTCATTTCTTTCTTTTCTTTTTTCTTTATCTCTTTCTTTTTCTCACTCCTTCTATTCTTTGAGCATTTTATTATTTTGTCCTTCTTTCTTGTAGGACTGTCAAGTACATAACTTTCAAAAACTTGGTGACCTTTCTCCTTTTTCTCTGATTTTGATCGAATCTTTACTTGGGTTGGACCAATTCAAGTCAAACTGTCCTTATAAAATAATTGGAAGCCTTTTGTTGTCTTAGGTAAAAGAGAACTCAGCTAGATTTCTGAACCATTTTGGGTTTTCTTTTCTTTTTTTTTCTTTTTTTTTGTCTTTTTTTTTTGTCCTTTTTTTCTTCTTCTTTTCTTTTTTTTTGGTTCTAGCTCTAAAAGAGTTGTCTTATTTATATCAACTTGGGTTTCTAATAATGGATGAGTGGAGTGACATAAGTCTCCTTTAATAGTGATAAATCATTTGTTACTCTGATGTTATCTTGATAGATTGGAGATATTAGGTGAACTTCAACTACCCTTATAGTCTTAAGAACATCAACTATCCTTATGATCTTGACTATTCATTTCTTTCTTTTATCTTCTTGCCTCTTTATCTTAGTGATCATAAGACTTGTCAAAAGTATCACAACAGCTCAGGGTAGGTTATTGGGGTTATATGCCAATGAAAAGAAAGCTAAAATTTTATGAAGGCTCAAAGGGACAACTAGAGATTGATATTTAATTGGGTGGATATTAACTATTGGCTCGTCAAACAATGCCTAGTTCATCTCTCTCTTAAAATAAGTAGAGTTCAGTTTTGCCTCGAAAGTTTGACAAAGCATATTTTAAGACTGACTAGGACCTAGACAAAGGTAATTATGCATGAGCCCTCTCTAAGTAAGCAAACACAACTCAATGCTATAGAGCAATTCTCTTATCTAGTAAAGTCATTCAAATCATGATGCCTAGATACATTAATTTATGAATATCAAGATAGATTTGTCATTGGTTGAGCACCAAAATGAACAAAGACTAACAAAAATTTTGATGAAAGTAATTTATTCAAACAAAAATAGAAAAACATAATTATTCCAATTAAATATTAAAGAAAGAGAAATTGAAAAACAACATTCAAGCTAAGGAAAGTTTGTTGAGTTAAGCTCCTTCTCCTTTCACATCTTCAACATTCTCATCTTGAAAAGAGGATAAGACAAAATCTTCTTCCAATCCTTTTCCTACCATGAAGGTTGCTGGTGGCACTCTGTTGAACCTGGCAAATGATTGTCTTTTGTGCTAGGCTTATCAGGCTCAAGCAGCTTACCCCTGTCAATTAAATTTTGGATCTCATATTTTAGTCGCAAACATTTTTCTGTCTCATGTCCTTGTGTCTGATGAATCTCAGAAAAGGATTTAGTATCAAATTTTGGGGGTAAAGGATTCGACAAAGGTCGGGGGGCCAATAGCTATAATAGTCCCTTCTTTTGTAGCTTGTTGAAGATCCAAGACAAAGGCTTCCCGAGATCTAAAATAGCCTTCTATTTGCTTGACCAGGTGTATTAACATCAACTTCCTTTTGCATGCTTTGATTACCCAACTGGTAATTCCCTTTCTCATTCCTCCTTACCGAAAAGCGATTCTTCTCCCTTTCCCATTCTTCAATTTGCATACCAACTTGGAGAAGATCTTTGAAATCACGAATGAGTGTATGAGACATTCTTTCACGAAGACTAGGCAACACCCCTCTCATAATCATCCTTATTTGACCAGATTCATCGGGCCTCTTCTTAAGCAAAGCAGCCTTGTTCCTCCATCTCTTCACATAGTCCACAAAATTCTCATTTGGCCTTTGTCTAATGGACTCAACTTCCATTAAGGTAACTTCTAGCTCGACATTGTACCCATATTGTTGAATGAAAGCCTTGTACAACATGTTCTGATATTTTTGAGTACTTTCTTAGGTGTTAAACCAATTTTGGACAATAGGGTCCAATGAGAGCATAAAATACCTCAGAGTTTGAGCTTTATTAGCTCGGGCTGACTGCATAGCAGTGATGTACTGCTTTACATGGAGTTGAGGGTTTCCAGTACCATTATATCTAGCGAAGGAAGGCATCTTGAACTTGTAAGGAACCTCCTCATCTTGTTCAAATAGTTTGTCAATCTCGGACAACTCTTCGGTTTTCAGCTTCTTCTCAAATTTCTTTTCTAAATCAGCAATCATCTTCTCAACATTAGATGTCTCGGTCTTTTCAACAGTATTCTTCTAAAAAATCTTCAGCTCCTTTTTGTCTTGAGGATCTTGGAAGTATTGAGCCCAATCGTCATCATCATCAATGATCACCTTATCATCATCAAAAGCCACTTCACCAACTTTAGCCTTCCCTTTGTCCTTTGGCTTCTTGGTGCTAGTAGATACTTTGGCATTGTTTCCTAAAATTGTAGTTAATTGATTCTTTACGGTCTCAGCCGGGGCCTTTTTTATTTCTTCCATCTTGGCATTGAGGGCGTCATCCACCATTCTTTGAATTTGTTCGGGCTCCATTGCTTTTGGTGAGCAAGTGATTGAGTCATTGCTAGATTCTTCGTCTTCGGCATAGGTCGAATTGTCGTAAGCTTTTGAACTATCGTAATCCAAGGCTGTGAGCTAGAGAGGATCAATGATATGAGATGCAAATGTATGTATGCATGCATGCACAAACAATAAATAAAGATAAGTAGAACGACCCTTCCAACCTTATAACATCCACACATGAATGGCGAGTCTCTTTTCCTAGGTAATATGGTTAACAAAATACCAACATGAGGTATCTTGTTTTTCGAATAATTTCCTCGGATGTTTCAACCAGTAGTTGTATTTTCAAAATGGAAATCAGTTCAAGATAATTTCCACTAATTAGGTTTTAATCCATTTAACCAACTAAAGTAGCTTTTATGCTATATTGGATTAAAACTAAATTAAGAGGTTTATTATAAACATATTTCTCACTTAAAAAAGTAACTAATGATTCATGCCAAAAACAAGCCAATGATTAATTATTCCTAGTATAAACAAGGCTCATAATTGATTTTTGGTACTTTCATAATTGACCTAAATAATTTGCAAGCTCTTTGTATGAAAAGGTTGGATGAAAATAATTTTATTTCTAAGCCCATTGTAAAAAGATTTTAGAAAAATGGGTTTAGTATTTGGGTCATGAGCAAAAGAATTTTTGATTTATTTTTAGAAAAGTTTTATGTCCAAAGACCATCTTTAAAAGTTTTAAAAATAGCTTTGGTTCTTTGGACTTTGAAAATTTTATTTTAAGCTTACAAATGTACTTGGGTCGTAGTAGAAAAATAACAAACCAAATACCATGATTTAAGCCAAGACAAATTAACCATAGTCAAACAACAAGCATTTAGGGTAAAAACCTAAGGAAAGTAACTAGGCCAATTACATGAGCTTTAGTCTTTGGGTTAAAAGGCTATCAGTGGTTATGCCATGCTCGATCTCCATACCTTGAGTGAAAGTATGGTATCCCTTACATAACACAACAAGGGTAACATGGGCGTCCTAACTCACACACACAATGTAATCTAATATGATGCAATGGATAATATCATGATAAGAAAGAATAAAATAATAAAAAGACCAACGGAATCAACTTCTCTTATCCCCAGGGGAGTTGCCACTGTGAGCGGGGATTTTTGCCCCCACTCCCGGTGAAATGGTTATTGCGACTTCGACACTGTTTAGGCTCGGAGCCTTAGAGAACACAGGCCTAAGCCCGAAGAAAATGGACTTGCCATCCAGATGGGCCAAAAAAAAGAAAGGGGTGGATGACTCGATTCCTAAGGAATCCCCAACCCCCTAATGGGTTCAAAAAGTTGGGTACGTGTGGGGAAGGTGAGAAATGGCCCAGCACCCCCACAATGTCCGGTTCATTAGAACTAGGCTCCTTTAGAGGTCTTAATATTATAAAATTCTTAAATATAATAATATTATCCATATTATATGCAATAATTAAAATAAAGCATCATTATATTAAAATCAAAGCAATGTCCAAATAAAGCAAATAAATGGACACCCATCCGAGGATGGAAACATTTCCTTTCATCGTCCATGTCTAAAACTAAATTGGACACCCATCGAAAGGTGGAAACATGTCCATTACATTGGTCCAAAATGTAAAAGCAATTTAAATTATATGAAAATTAATTAATGAGGCACCCGATAATGGAAACATAACTCTTACAATTTTAATACCAAAATAAACAAATAATAATCATAATAATAAAAAAATATCCATCCATGATAAATTAAATAAATCAACCATCAAAACATATAATAAACTACATAATCAAAACTAAAATTAAATAAAGCAAATAAAGATACAAATTTAGGTTTATGTCTCAATTTAGGGTTCTTTAATTAACATTTAGGGTTTTGGGATTTTGAAATTATTATATTTATTATTTAGGATACTGTGAGGATTTTTGGAAAAATGGAATGGATTATAATTTTATAAATTTAAGAAAGTAGTATGGTTTTCAGTTAATCAAATTAGGGTTAGGGGTAACATCATGAAATTAGGGTTTTGGAATCTTAAGACATTAAGGTTTATAATTTTAAAAGATTGGGTTTTAGGTTCACTGGATTATGGTTACTGAGTTAATAATTAGGATTTTAGATTTACTAGATTGGGTTTTAGGTTCACTGGATTAGGGCTTTAGGGTGTTGATGAACTTTTCATAAAAGTTTTGATGTTTTAAGAATTAGGGTTTAGGAAAACTAGGGTTTACTGGATTGGGTTTTAAGAAAATTAGGGTTTAGGAAAATTAAGGAATTAAGACACTGGGGTTAGGGTTTTGAGAATTAATAAGATAGTTTAGGGTTTTTGATATTTTGGAAAACATACTCGTTCTTAGGATTTAAGAAAACTGTTTAGAGTTTTAGAGAAACAATTAAGATTAAAGTATTTTAGAAATTGTAAAGAAGAATAGAGTTTGGAGAATTAAGAAGACATTTTGAAGTTTCGAAAAAATAAGTTAAGGCTTAGATGATTAAGAAAATAGTTCGGGGCGTTTGGATTTACAAGATGGATTAGGATTTGGAATTCTTTTGATTTTTGAGTTATTGGATGAAACAATAATGAACAGAATATATAATTAGGATTTATCAATTTAGACTATTGAATCAAAGTGATAACAAAAATAAACAAATGAAAACCAGTAAAAACAAGAATGATATAACAATTGAATGTTTAAGCAAATTCAAGATTAAGACACAAAACTTGCGTTGAAGGTTTCACCGAATTGTTTATTGACTCCAAGCTACTGCCTGCGTTAATATTTATTTCTGGCCGGGCAAAGATCAAACATAGTGATCATTGCCCTTGTCGGTTGATGAATGTTGGTTGTTTACTCCTCAATTGTTGATAATTTATTTTCCTGTTTTCTGTCTTGGTATTTTACTCCTCTAAATCTAATTGCCGACCCCTAGGGTTTTTTTCCCTATTCTCTCCTTCTATCCCTTTCTTTCTTTTTCTTCTCTAGGTTTTTCTCTTTTTTTTTGTCCCCTTTTTCTTGTGTTTTAATGCGGTATTTATAGGAAAAAAGAAAGACCTAATCCTATTTTAATAAGAAAATACTAACTATTCAGGAAAAAACTACAAAATCGGGTAAAATAAGGTTTGATAAAAAAATATGCAGTGTGCGGGCTGTGCTGGCAAAAATTATGGCAGGCTACGGGCTCGACAGGCTACCTGGGCAAGCCAGTTCATCTCAGAACTAGACAAGCCTAGCTGCGGCGAATTGGGCAGTGTCCAATTCACCGCAGATTGGCAAAATGGGCCGCGCTGCCGCACGTCGCTCGCCGATCCGTCCGATTTTTATTTTTTTTACTTTTTTTTACATTTTTATATTCTTTTATATTTTTTATTTTTATTAAAAATAACTATTAAATATTATAAATAATTAAAATATTATTAAAATACCATAAAAATTATTTTAGACTATCAAATTTGACTGGGTCAAAAATTAAAGGTCTATAATGGGGTATCTTGTTTTCGAATATTTCCCTCGGATGTTTCAACCAATAGTTATATTTTAAAAATGGAAATCAGTTCATAATAATTCCCATTAATTAGGTTTTATTCCATTCAACCAACTAAAGTAGCTTTTATGCTATATTGGATTAAAACTAAATTAAGATGTTTATTACAAATAGATTTCTCACTTGAAAATGTAACTTATGATTCATGCCAAAAGCAAGCTCATGATTAATAATTCTTACTATAAACTAGGCTCACAATTGATTTTTGGTATTTCCATAATTGATCTAAATAATTTGTAAGTTCTTTGTGAGAAAAGGTTGGATGAAATGAAAAAATAATTTTGTTTGAAAAATCTATTGTAAAAAGATTTTAAGAAAAAATGGATTTTTGACTTTGTATTTGAGTCATGAGAAAAGAATTTTTGATTTGTTTTTAGAAAAGTTTTATGTCCAAAGACCATCTTGAAAAGTTTTGAAAATAGCTTTGGTCTTTTAGACTTTAAAGAAAAATTTATTTGAGCTCACAATGTAATTAGGTCATATTAGAAAAAGAATAAACCAAATAAGCCATGATTTAAGCCAAGATAAATTAACCATAGTCAAACAACAAGCATGTGGGGTAAAAACCTAAGGAAAGTAACTAGGCCAATTACATGAGCTTTAGTCTTTGGGTTAAAAGGCTTAGGTTCCCATAGCAAGTATATACCAAAAGGTACAAGACTATGTCTAGTTATGCCATGCTCGATCTCCATACCTTGAGTGAAAGTATGGTATCCCTTACATAACACAACACGGGTAACACAGGCATCCTAACTCACGCACACGATGCAATCTAACATGATGCAATGGATAATATCATAATAAGAAAGAATAGAATAATATAAAGACCAACGGAATCAACTTCTCTTATCCCCAGTGGAGTCACCACTGTGAGTAGGGATTTTTGTCCCCACTCCCAGTGGAATGGTTCTTGTGACTTCGGCACTGTTTAAGCTTGGGGCCTTAGAGAACACGAGCCTAAGCCTGGAGAAAATGGAGTCGCCACCCGGACGGGCTAGGAAAAAGAAAGGGGAGGATGACTCGATCCCTAAGGAATCCCTAGCCCCTTAATTGGTTCAAAAAGTTGGGTACATGTGGAGAAGGTGAGAAATGGCCTAGCTACCCCCACAATGTCTGGTTCATTGGAACCGGCCTCCTTTGTAGGTCTTAATATTATAAAATTCTTAAATATAATAACATTATCCATACTACTTGCAACAATTAAAATAGAGCATCATTATATTAAAATCAAAGTAATATTCGAACAAAATAAATAAATGGACACCCATCTGAGGATGGAAACATGTCCTTACATTGTCCATGTCTAAAACTAAATAGGACACTCACCGAAAGGTGAAAAATGTGTCCTTTACATTAATTCCAAAATATGAAGATAATTTAAATTACATGAAAATTAATTAATGAGGTACCAAAAATGGAAATGTACCTCTTACAATGTTTTGAAATCAAAACAAATCAATAAAAGTAAACATCCATTCATCATAAATAAATCATTCATCAAAGACATCAAACATCAATCAAAATATATAATAAACATTCATCCAATTTAAATAAAACAGTAAGTATATAGCTTTAGGGTTCATGTATCAATTAGGGTTTCTTGGGTTTTATGTTTAATAATTAGGGTTTAAGTAAATAAGATTGAAGCTTATGAAAATAAAATAAAATCTTTAGATATTTGAAAGGAACAAGCTACTATGATTTGGAAAATAGAATTAATTAAGATTTATGGTTTGAATAAATTAGGGTTTAGGTTTGTATTTTGAATAAAGCTACTGCAATTTGAATAATCATAATAAAGGAAGTTAAACATAAAGACTTACAATACACAAATAAATATTGACCCCTACGACGAGCCCATACGACGGTCCCACTAGCCGGTTAGTGGGCGGGGTCAAGGGGCAGCACCCCTTTCGGGGTTGGGGGCAGCGCCCCATAAAATTTTGAAAATTGGCTTTTAGGGGTTTTGGTGTTGAAAATTAAGATTTTAGGGTTTAAGATTTAGAAAATAGGGTTTCAAAATTGGAAGAAATAAGCTATTGTAAATCTTAGAAAAATTGAATTGATTATGGTTTTGAGAAAATAGATTATTGTTTTGTGGTTTTAGAAAAGTGTAATTAGGGTTTTAGAATTCAAAAATATGTTTTATAGGTATTAAGGTATTAGTGTTTTAAAAAATAGTTTTTAGGATTTCAAATAGAGTTTGGATGGTAAGTCGAACAATTGATCATCTATTGCATGTTTAAACAATTAATCCAATTTGAATGATGAAGCTACTGTAAAGATAACCAAAGAAATAGAGATTCAAACCTTCGTTGTTGGTTCCACCATAATCTTTGAATTCTGGTTGACCAATAACAAAGACAGTGTGGGCTGCCTTCGATGGGTTGTATATTATTTGCTACCTCTTAATTCTTCAAGCTTGAGATTATGAATAGACTGCCAAAAATAATTCCAAGCTCTAAAGGTCTAGATCCTCTTTTTCAGATCAAAAGTTCAAAGTCCAATAAAAAAATTTTAGATCCTCCATTTTGTCTTTAATGTGGTATTTATAAGAAAAAATAAAAAAAAACCTAATACTAATTGGCTAAGGAAATAAAAACTTTTTAGGAAATAAAATTAAAAACCAAGTAGAATAAGGTTTTAGCAAAACCGCGCGCAGGCCGGGTGTGCAAAAGTGCATTAGCGAAGAAGTTCTGCGGGCGCTGGGCGCAGGCTAGCCAATTCGCCGCAGGATTTTCCCGTGGCAAATTGCCTTGTGGCCAATTCGTCTCCTGCGACAAAAAAATTTCGTCGCCGATTCTTCCGTTGTCAATTTTTATTTACTTATTATTTTTATCCTTTTTTATTACTTTTTTTATTTTTTTTGAAAATAAATATTGTAAATAATTATTAAAATAAATATTATTTAATTAAAGTACCACAAAAATTATTTTGGACTATAATTAAGGGTCTACACTAACCAGTCAGGATAATCTATCACTTTGAGGAACTTCACTTGTATCTACTTAGTGACCTCTTCTTTGATCAGCTCTGCCCATTCTGGCCTTAACCGTCTAAGCTTTTGTTTAACAGGTTTCATGTGAGTGTAAGTAGAAATCATGTGCTCGGTTATATCTCGATAAATTCCAAGTATATCCTCATAAGACCAAGCAAAAACTTCTTCATGTTTTTTAAATATTTTTTCAGATCTCTCTCTCTCTCTCTTCAAGAGTAAGGTCAGACACTATACTAATATTTTTTGGACTATCGGTTGTTCCCAAATTTAATGATTGTGTATCAATAGAGTTAATATAAAAAATGCTCATGTAATCACTATTTGAATATATGCAACAATCAGGAAAAACATCACATAAGTAAGTAAAATCAGACTTTTTTGCATTCATCTTGGAAAAGAAAACATCATCATCCTCATATAGAGCATAAAAATTAAAATCAAAGTCAAAATTAAAATCATTATTCTCATAATCATAAACTAAAATACTTTTAAATTGTTCTTTAATGAGAGTAGCAATCTCCTCTAGAGTCTTTTGGATCTTCAAGACAACTTTCTTCTTTTCTTATGGGCTGGATTCCTTATCAGTTAGTAAGACAAGCTTCTTCTCTACCTATTTCACTAGTTCAGCAACATCAATAAAGATTTCAAAACCCAGAATTAGCTACCCCATGAACATGATTGGCTCTAGCTTCCCTTGGAGTGGTCCCATAGCTAGAGCTTTGATGAACACTTCTTCAAGTGAAGAAAAATTCATCTTCTCATTCTTTCTAAGCAAGACGCTTGTGAGCAGAAATTTTCACCCCCACTACTGGTGGAATGGTTCTTACGACTTCGACATTGTTAGGCTCAAGGCCTTAAAGAACACGAGCCTAAACCTAAAAAAAATGGAGTCGCCACCCAAACGGGTTGAGAAAAAGAAGGGGGTGGATGACTCGATTCTTAAGGAATCCCCAACCCCCTAATGGGTTCGGAAAGTTGGGTATGCGTGGGGAAGGTGATAATGACCAAGCACCCTATAGTGCCCGGTTCATTAGAATCGTCCTCCTTTTCAGGTCTAAATATTATAAAATTCTTAATTATTACAATATTATCTATACCACATGCGATTCAAGATAAATATTAAAAAATTCTTAATTATTATAATATTATCCATACCACATGCGATTCAAGATAAATAAAGAATTTATTGCATCAAAACAAGTCCAAAACAAAAAAAATAAATGGGCACCCATCAAAAGATGAAAACATGCCCTTACAATGTTTAAAATTCCATAAAGGAAAAAAGAAATAGGACACACACTCAAAGGTGGAAATGTGTCCTTTACAATAGTCCTAAAACTAAAACTAAATTACATAATAAAATTTGAGGTAACCCGCATAGTGGAAACGTACCTCTTACAATCCAAATAAACAATTAATTTAGTCATCCAAGCATAATATTTAAAACATCCTTCATAAAATAAATCATCCATCACATAATAAAACAAAAATAGATCAAGATATAAACCTAAATTAATAATCAATCTCACATCCTAAATATCATATTAAACAATGAATGTATAAATTAGGGTTTTAATAAAACTAGTTATTGGATTATTTGGGCTTTAATGATTATTTAGTACTAGAACATTAGGGTTTAAAGGTTTACTAGATTATGGTTTAAGGGTTTTAAGCTCACTGGATGAAGTTTTAGTGTTTTATAGGATTAGGGTTTAAGGGTTTATTGGATTAGGGTTTAAGGGTTTTTTTTTAGGTTCACTGGATGAGGATTTAAGGGTTTACTGGATTAGGATTTAAGGGTTTAAATTTATTTTTAGAAAAAAAGTTTAGGATTTGAGGAAATAAATCAAGATTTTACAAAAACAATTAGGGTTTTGAGATTTGATGAAACAATTTAAGGTTTTAGATGAAAACAGTTTAGGGTTTTGAGTTTTAACAAAATAACTTAGGATTTTTTGGGATTTAAAAGAACAGTTTAGGGTTTTTGGGATTTTAAGAAAATAATTAGGGTTTTTGGTATTTTAGAAAATAGTTAGGGTTTTGGGATTTTAGAAAACAACTAGGGTGTTTGGGATTTTAGAAAGTAGCTAGGGTTTTTTGGGATTTAATGAAACAGCTTAGGGTTTTAATGATTAAGGCAGCGATTTAAATCAAACCTTAAGCTAATGGTGAATGAATTGAACCTTGGTATATAAAACATATAATATTGATTTAATAATTTTATGCTATTGGAAAATTTAATATCAAAACAAATCAATGAAACATTTAAAAAAGGCATGCTATGGCTACTATGAATGTAAACAAATCATTGATTAAGATAAAACCCTCATTGTTGGTTCTACCAAAATTGATGTTTGATTTTGGCTGAACAGAAGCAAAGACAATGTGGCTACCTTTGAAGTGTTGATGAATGTTGATTCTTGCTTGCTTGATTATTCCTTGTTTAATTTTTCCTAAAATTTTTTGATCCCTATTAAAATATTAATCATCATTTTTTATTGGAAAAATTAGTGTTAACCTAAACCTAATCTGTCTAATCCAAGACATAAAAGGATTCTAATTTAATTAAAAAACTTAATTGTTGGCCAAAATTGCTTCAAAATCAAAGCTCATGTCGATTTGGTTGCCTGAATCGACATGGGCCAAGGCCATGTTGATTTGGTGTGCCAAATCAACATCAGCCTTTGGTTTATGTCGATTTTTACCACCAAATCAACATGCGCCTTGGCCCATGTCAATTTGGGCAACCAAATCCACATAAGCCATGGCTCATGCCGAATTTGACCCTTCATGTTGACATGAACCATGGTTCAAGTTGTCTAGGGCCCTCCTAACTCAAAAATAGTTTAAAAAAACTTCAATTGTACTAAACAATTGAATCTATGCCCTTTGAAACCGGACTGGTCTATTTAAAGATATATTTAAAAGTTATAAATTAAGTCTAAATCTTTAAAAGTTGATCCAAAATTATTTTGGCATCCTTTAATTAGGACCGTACCAACTTAGGGCCAATTAAGGGTCTACAATGCTTCCATTAGCTTCATCGTATTCCAACCCTTTCTTGGAAGTTTAAGTCATGAAATCTAAAAGCTCTGTCACACCCGTCTTCCCTTTTCCAAGGCCAGTACCTAGTAAATTGTTCATTTTCTTCATCATAGTCTAGACTCTAGAATCCACAATCTCATCATAAAAAATAATAGCAACTTAGAATCCACCATCTCATCAGTAAAAATAACAGCCACTTGGAACCCATTGAGAGGTCTCTCAATCATTAGAGCATTCACCACTTTAGTGTCCACAACCTCAATAACCACTATCTCATCTCCATTTGGGAACTTGATCTTATGATGGAGTGTAGAAGAAACTCCACTGAGAGGATAAAACTAGGGTTGACCCAACAGTAATGCAAATGTGATAGGTATGTCTAAGACTATAAATTCCACCATGGATTCAATCGGGTCAGCCTTCACAACAGCTTTGAAAGTTCTCTCGGCATGCTTTTGAGCATTAATATAAGCACTAATTGTCACCTTGGTCAGACTCAAATCTCTTATTGACATAGCTAGCTTTGGCAGAATCTTGAGTGGGCACACATTTTTTGCAGATCCATCATCAACCATAACATATGGAGTCCTTTTTCCTTTGACTTCTACCTTGATGAAAAGTGGGTGGATGTGATCTCTTCCCTCTTCTGGCAAATCGGCGTTTGAAAATGACACCATTCCCACATCGGCCTTGTTTTTTTTTTTTTAGTATAATAACCTTTCTTTACTTTCTCAGACTTGTTCACCCCATTAAAATGGATTAGTTCATCTAGTGTTGTAGAAGTGAAAATCTACATGCTTTCCATTACTTTGGCCATAGTTTCTAGATGCTTCTTAGATGTAGCTAGTAAATACCAGATGCTAATACTAGACTGAGTTCTTTTCAACTACTTAAGGACAACATCATCTTCCTCTTATTTACCTCCTATTTCAACCTCTTTTCCCTTATCGACTTCTACTTCCTTTGGTGGAGGCCTTACATAAGGCTTACTGGAGTGAGTAGTCAGTACTTCATCTTCTTTAGGCTCGGACCAGGTTCACTCTTCTTTCTTTTGTTCTAACTTATCAACAATGTTGGTTAAATCCCAGAATTCATTCACAACATAGATGGCCACTTCCTTCTTAACCACATCTGATTCCATCTTGCTAAGCATCTCTTCTTTTTTAATTGTCTCTCTACCTACATCTTGGAAAGAAGACATAATAAATTTCTCATTTAAACCTCCTTCGATCATAAAAGTTGCCGGTGGTGGTACTCTATTGAACCATAGCAATGGATTATCCTTCATGCTAGGCTTGTTAGGTTCAGGCAACTTTCCACTATTGATCAAATTTTGGATCTCATGTCTTAATCTCAAATATTTGTCTATCTCATGCCCTTGCATTTGGTGGAATTGGCAAAATGCCTTAGCATCAAAGTTGGGTGGCAGGTGATTCGATAATGGGCCAGCAGTCAATGATTTTAATAGTCCCTTCTTTTGTAGCTTATTGAAAACTCAGGACATTGGTTTTCCTAACTCCAAAAATTGTCTCCTACCTCCTTGGCTAGTTGCATTAAAATTGACTGCCTTTTGTGTGCTTTGATTGCCAGACTAATAGTTTCCTATTTTGTTCCTTCTTGCAGAAAAAAAGTTCTTATCCCTTTTCTATTCTTCTATTTGTAAACCAGCTTGAAGAAGATCTTTAAAATACCTAATTAGGGTGTGGGACATCAATTCATGAAGATTAGGTAGCAATACTCTTACTATCATCCTAGTCTTGTCTAACTCATCGGGTCTCTTCTTGAGTAATGCAGCCTTGCTTCTCTACCTCTTCACATAGTCAACAAAGTTCTCATTATGTTTATGCCTAATTAACTCTACCTCCATAAAAGTAACTTCCAACTCAGCATTGTATCCATATTGCTAGATGAAGGCCTTATAAATCAACTTTCAGCTTCTTTTCAAACTTCTTTTTTAAATCAACAATCATTTTCTCCACATTCGATGTTTTAGTCTTTTTCATAGTTAATTTCTCCATAACCTTTTCTTCTTTCTTCTTATCTTGAGAATCTTAGAAATACTAAGCCCAATCATCATCATCAATCACTTTGTCATTATCAAGGGTCACCTCATCAACCTTGGCCTTTCCTTTGTCCTTCTGCTTCTTAGTGTTAGTAAATGCTTCAACGGTGTTCCCTAATAGTACAACCAGCTGGCTTTTCATGGTCTCAGCTAGGACACCCTTTAGTTTTTCCATCTTAGAGTTAAGTATGTCATCTACCATCTTCTGAACTTGCTCAGGATCAATTGCATTTGATGAGAAGCTGACTGAGTCATTGCTGGATTCTACATCACTGGTGTAGGTCGAGTTGTCATAAGCTCTTGAACTGCTGTACTCCATATCCGTGAGCCATAAAAAGATCAATGACATGTAATGCAATACATGTATGCATAAGTCATAGATAAACAATGATAATTAAGACGTTCCTTCCAACCTTATATCGTCCCCACACGAATGGCAAGTCTCTTTTCCTAAGTATATGGTCAACAAAATATCAACATGGGATATCTTATTTTTTTATAGATTCACTTAGATGGATTAACCAATAATTGTCTTTTTAAATAGAGAAATCAGTCCATGATAATTCTTATTAATTAAGCCTTAATCCATTGGATCAACTAAAAATAACTTTTATGCTATATTTGGGATTAAAATCAAATTAAAGAGTTTATCATAAATAGATTTCCCATTTGAAAAAACAAATAATGATTCATGCCATAAACCAACCCATGATTAACAATTCTTGATATAAATTAGGCCCACAATTGATTTTTAGTATTCCATAATTGACTTAAATAGTTGTAAGCCCATTTAAGAAAAAGGTTAAGAAAAGTTGTAATTTTGAATGAAGTGAAAAATAGATTTCTTTCAAAACCCATTGTTTTTTTAAAAATGAATCTTGGGCTTTGTACTTGGACCATGAGGTAGAAAAGAATTTTTGACCCATTTTAGAAAAGTTTTATGTCCAAAAACCATCTTGAAAATTTTGAAAATAATTTTGGGCTTAAAAGAATAAAACTATTTTAAGCTTACAACATAATTAGGTCATATTAGAAAAAAAAAACTAATAAGTCATGGTTCATACCAAGATATACCAATCATAGTAAGCATTTTGGTAAAAATCTAAGGAAAGTAACTAGGCCAATTACATGATCTTTAGTCTTTGGGTTGAAACATTAAGATTCCTATAGGAAGTATATATCAAAAGGTACGGGACTATGAGTAGTTATTCCATGCTCGATCTTCATACCCTGAGTAAAAGTATGGTATCCCTTACATAACACAACACGGGTTACATGAGCGTCCTAACTCATGCACACAATGCAATCAAATAATGCAATGGATAATATTATAATAAGAAAGAATAAAATAATATAAGACTAACTGAATCAACTTCTATTATATCTAGTGGAGTCGCACTGTGAGTATTTTTGCCCTCACTCACATGTGGAATGGTTCTTATGACTTCGGCATTGTTAGGCTTAGGGCCTTAAAAAGCATGGGCCTAAATCCAAAGAAAATGGAGTCACCACCCGGACGGGCCGAGAAAAAGAAAGGGGTAGATGAATCAATTCCTAAGGAATTTCCAACCCCCCCTAATGGGCTCAAAAAGTTGGGTACGTATGGAGAAGGTAAGAATGACCCAGCACCCCTATAACACCTAGTTCTTTGGAACCGACCTCCTTTTTATGTTTAAATATTATTAAATTCTTAACTTGTTGAAATATCATCCACACTACATGCAAATCAAAATAAATAAAATTCATTGTATTAAAGTAAAGAAGGTCCAAACAAATGAATAAAATGAGCACTGATACAAGATGAAAATATGCCCTTACAACCATGTCCAATGTCCAAAACTAAAAAAATAAGACACCCACTATGTGGTGGAAATATGTCCTTTACATTAATCTAAAACTTGAAATAAATTAAATTACAATAAACTCAACTAATGAGGTACCCACAAAGTGGAAACATGCCTCTTACATCTTTGAAATTAAAATAATCAATATTAAAATAATTAAATAAATTAAACCATTTGAAAATTCACAATAATTAAAATCAAATCATCCATTTCAAATCAAATAAAATAAATCATCCATTATAAGTATATAATGATAAATTAAAACATTAAATCTAAGCATAAATCTTAAGTAGAGTATAAGGTGCATAAAATTAGGGTTTTAAACTTGAAAACTAGGGTTTTATGGTTTAGAAAATATTTTAGGGTTTTAAAGTTTTAGAAAACATGATTAGGGTTTCTTAAATAAAATTAGAGTTTTGAGCTTGATAACTAGGGTTTTAAAATATGTGGAATTAGAGTTTTGAAAATCAAATTGGGGTTTTTTAGGAAATTTGTGAATTAGGGTTCTGGATATTAGGGTTTAGGAGTTAGGGTTTTGGAAATTAGGTTTTGGGGTTTTATAGTTTTGGAAATTAGGTTTAAGGTTTTGGTTTTACAAGTTTGGAAATTAGGGTTAAGGTTATGGTTTTACAGATTTAGGTTTAATTATACACGTTAAACATGCAACCTAATGTTAACCAATAGACTAGGGCTTAAGATATATAAAATTATGTTTTAAAAAATTTAAATCATGTAACAAAGATCTGAACCATATTGAGCTAAAATTGTTATCTACTGGATTAACTTAAATTACAAATAGTCAATTTTAACTTACTTTTACTGGATTGAGTTACGGCAAGAAGACAACATTTAATATTAAAAAAGATTGAATTTAAGAATTCAAACATGTGTTTGTTGGTTCCACCCAATGTGATATGTTGAACAAAGCTTGTGTCTGTGAAAGCCTTGATGAAAGAAAGTATTGGCTGGTACCTTGAAGATCCAAGCTCAATGTTGCTGCCTTTTGTTATTGCTTAGTCTTTGTATTAATTATTGCCTCTTGTTGCTAATCTCCCCCCTTACTCTCTACTTTTAATTGTCTATAAATTTATAGGCCAAAATAATAGTTTAATTTTAAACCCTAATCTATTATTTCAAGGGTTATCAGAAGTCCAACTTTGTTAGGAAATTAAAACTGCCGGTTAAATTCATTCCTAATTTGCGTATGTTGTCTTGGACCTGTCCCCACTCAAACCAATCCAAAATTTTTAATCCTTGGGCTGAACCCTTTTTAACAAATTTATTTAGGCTTCTATTAATTGGACCATTTTAATTTAAGCTTTCAAAATTAGGTTTAGACAGGTTAAGCTATTTAAATTCAATCTGATCCAAATGGGATTAAGTGCCAAGGTCGTGGCTTTGAAAGTATTATTTTCTTCATTATTTTTTAGAGTCGCTTCATAGTCTACAACTATAAAGATGAAGTCCCATGATCATGGGCTTGGTTTGCAATCTACCTCTTATACCAATTAAAGTTCCAGAATCGTCCAATGTGCCGTTGGGGTCTATGACCATGGAGATATATTACCATGGTCATGAAGCTAAATTTAAATCTATTACTATTCTACTAAGCTTTATCATATTTTTCCAGTGATAAATCTATTTCCATGGTTGTGGAGGATAAGGTCTATGGTTGTGGAGCAAATTTCCTTACTATTATCTTTTGTCTCATATGTGTCCAAATTCCTGTCACCTATAGAAAAATTCCAGACTTTAAGAATTTTTATCAATTCAAAAGACTTCAAAAAGGAAAATAAAATGAAACAAAATATATAAAAAGAAAAACAAGAAAAAAATATTGGGTTGCCTCCTAATAAGCACTACTTTTAAAGTTTACACCTTGACTTTTTATATTGATGTGGCTAGGTACTAAAGTAGTAGACACTCTCGTCGTCTATCGAATCACCAATATACTAGGCCTTTGAACATTGGCCATTAACTTTGAAACATTCTTTTGCATTATTTTAGATGTCAACTACACAAAAAGGATAAACTTTTATAACTTTAAAAGTACCAGACTAACTGGATTTTAGCTTGTCAGGAAAAAAGCTTTAGTGTAGAATTGTATAATAGAACAATCTACCCCTTACGAAATTAACAAGTTAGATGTGTTTATCGTGCCATGCTTTAGTTCTTTCCTTATATACCTTGGCATTCTCATGAGCTTGAAATATGATCTCTTCCAACTCGCTTAACTATAGAAGTTGCCAAATCCATGTTCGGTTGTTTCATTGCTCAATAAACTTTGTGTTCATGTTCAACCGGTAAATGTTACACATTAACAAAAACCAATCTGTAAGGTGACATGCCAATGGAAGTTTTGAAAACCATTTTGTAAGCCCTAAATTCATCATCAAGCTTGAGTGGCCAATCCTTCCTTAAAGTACTAGCATTCTTCTTCGCCAAGATCCACTTGAGTTCCCTATTTGATATCTATAAAGCCTTAATTTTGGCACGGATTAAATTAAATCTCAATTAAGAAGGGTCCGATATAATTTTTGAGGCTTAAACCTAGTTTGATATAACCTTAAAATCTTAAACAAGTCTAATTTAATTTAAAAAGCCCAAAATAAAGAAAAACCAACCTAATTGACCCAAACCGGCCCAAAACCTAGACAATATGTCTCTAATTCAACAAGGACAAGCCTCCATGTCGAATTAGCTTGTGCCAATTTGACATGAGCCTTGTTATAAGGCTCCATGTCGAATTGGCACTTGCCAATTCGACATGAGTCTTGTTTTGAGGCTCCATGTCGAATTGGCGTGGGCTAATTTGACATGAGCCTGCCCTGAGCCTTAATAGTTTTAATTTTTATGGGATTAGGGTTGGCTCAGACATTTCTAGAACTAGATAGGACTCTTAAGCACCAAGTTGTCCTAATTTGGCTTATAAATAGCCAATTAAACAAACAATTAAGACGAGGGAGGAAGCAACAATTAATCAACAATCACAAAACCGTAGCAGCCATAGTTAGGGAAAAGATAGAGAGTTAAGAAATAGTTATTAACACACACACAACAGATTAGCAAACCAAAATACTAAACCATAAAGGCAGTATCATGATATCTTTGTCTTGCTTGGCCAGGATTTTAGTTTGTTGCAAGCAAAAGCTTGGATCAACATATTATTTTGGTGGAATCAACAAATGATGGTACATTCTAAATTAATTCAATATAAGATGTTTTTGATGATGGTTTTAAATACAGAATGCATTTGCTCTTAGTCTAAATTATTTCTAGTAGTTTATGTTCATTAATTTCAATCCATATTCATTTTTTTAAAATACGTCCAGTAGCTTGCGTTGATTATTTCCAAGTTAACAATAGGTTATGTGTTCAATTTTACTTCAATCCAATACCCATTCATCAAAGTTTATCCCGTATACTTATTTACCAAAGTCAAAATTGTAGTGGCCCTAAGTCTTTACAGTAGCCTTACACCTTCAAACCCTAATATATAAAAACCCTATACCTAAAATCCAAAAATCCTTAATACACTAGTACTTTTTTTTCTAAAACTAAACCCTAATACTGTTTTTCTAAAATTAAAACCCTAAAAACCTAATTTACATACAAAACCCTAGTTTAGGAAAAACCCTAATTTTTATAAATATAAAACCATAATTTAGGAAAAATCCTAATTCCCCAAAAAAATCATATCATGTAAATCGTCTACCTTTCGGAGGCACAACCCCCGATCCCCTGCAAGGGGCACCGCCCCCAACCAGCTAGCAGGACCGCCGTACGCAACCCATCATTAATGGGGTTAATATTTGTTTTTGGATTGTATTCTTTGCTATTTATCTTATTTTATTTTTAATTAAGTCCTAATTTCATTACTTTTATATGATGATTATTTATGTGTTTATAAGTTTACATTTATTTTGTTTAGACTTCAAGGATGTAAAAGGCATATTTTCGCTTTGTGGGTGCCTCTGTTTTTATTATGTAATTTAATTTATCTGTTAAAGATTTTGGGACTCTTATAAGAGACATATTTCCATCTATGATGGGTGTCTCATTTTCATTTACTTTGCTTTCTTTTTATGGCATTGGACATTGTAATGGCATGTTTCCATCTATGGATGGGTGCCTATTTATTATTTTGTTTGGACTTGTTTTGATTTTACTAAAATAATTCTTTATTTTAATGTTCGTATGTAATATGGATAATATCATAATATTTAAGAATTTTATAATATCTAAACCTGAAATGGAGGCCGATTCTAATGAACCAAGCATTATGGGGGGTACTGGGACACTTCTTACCTTCCCCGTGTGGACCCAACTTTTCAAACTCAATTAGGGGTTGGCGATTCCTTAGGAATCGAGTCATCCAACCCTTTCTTTTTCTTAGCCTATTTGGGTGGCAACTCTATTTTCTCAGGGTTTAGGCCCATATTCTCTAAGGCCCTGAGCCTAACAATGCCGAAGTCGCAAGAACCATTCCACATGAAAGTGGAGGCAAAAATCTCCTCTCACAGTGACAACTCCACTGCGGATAAGAGATGTAACACCCTTATACCCTATATACGTATAATATATATACCCAGTATATGTAAAATATGCATATACAGTATAAAAATATTACAAACCGGTAAAATAAAAATTTTTCACATTTCAAATTTAAAATCCCAAAATACTTTAAAATGTATATTTAAGTAATAAATACGATATTTATTATTAAAAAGAGGTTCTAAAATAGTATTTTATATGAAAATCTCTGGAAAAAATTTGTTAGAGTTTTGTCTAAAATTTGGTCATCCCAAAATTTCAACAAAACACAACCTGCATAAAATGCACTCCCAATAAATAATAAATCACACATTTCCCCAATACTTCTCAACTTCTTCATATTTCCTTAAAATATTTATACATACATATGTATATCAAAACACATATAAACCATCCACATTACTCAAATATTTTCAAAGAATCTTTATAATTTATAATATATATACTCAAAAAGCATAACCATAATATACAAAATAACAAATATACTATAATATAAAATATATACATGACGGCAAATGGCTCTGATCTTGATGTACCCAAAATCAACTCAACGAGCAATCTCAAATCTAGGCCTGACCTAGTCTAGAAGAACTCTCCGGCTCTACCGGATCACCCCTATCACCTACGATGAATTATAATCATGCTAAGCTAAAAGCCTAGCGGTACAAACTTTGATAGCAATAAAACATTAAAATAATGCCAATGCAAAATACTTTTGTATGCTATGTCACAATGTGGCATACAAGTTCACTTTTAAAATATAATCTTTCATCTTTTATAATTCACATAACTACATATACAAGCATGGTCTCAAAAAAACTAATATATCATTCAAATCCCAAAGTTACTATTTTGGTTCATATTGACACCAAGTGTCTAGCCCCGAAGGCAAATCATAGTGATGCTCAGTATCTAGCCTGAAGGCAAATCATGTATCAGTGACACTAAGCATCTAGCTCCGAAGGCAAATAATAAGGATAACTTCATAGGCATGTCGCTACACACAGAACTCTAGAAATTGAATAACATACTAGGCACACAAGTAAATTATATTTTCCTTAATCAACTAGACACATTGCCTCATTTTCTTTTTTTTTCTCATTCATATCAATGTCAATTTACCTTATTTCATCATATTTCATCATTCCATCACAATGTAGCATTTAACATTTGAAACATCTTACCCAAATATTTTTGGGTCAATTTCACATAATTCATATTTTATTTAATTTAGCCATTAATAATGGCTTTTCACAATGCATTAATGCATGCATAACAATTCACATGTCATAATACAATGTTCATGAGTGTTCAATGCACCAAGTAGCTTAACACATTTTTCATCCAAAATGTGTTAAAAATTTAATGCCAACATATCTAATTTATCAAAAATTTTCACTTACCTCAAAGAGCACTCAAATACAAGCTACAAATCTCTGTCCAACCTTCACTTCCAAATTGCCCTTCAACACTAGGATTAAGCAATCTACTACCTCTCAATTCCTATACACAATGTGATCAAATACAATCATTTAACATCATATTTTAACACATTTCCAACATTAAACCTTAATTAAACATCATTCTAATCAAAACCCCCCAAATTAGGCCAAGCCTTACTTCAACATTGAACTTCCATTATATTGCATTTAAATTAGTGTTTTAAGTTTATTTATATCATTAAAAAAATATTATAACATGTTTTAATCAATTACATTAAATAAACACATGCTTTTTGTACAAAATCCTAAAATGCCACAACCTTCACCAATGAAGGTTCTTCATTCCAACTCATTTCAATTATTAATCCAAGCTTATTTCCATCACTAATATCATTAAATAACATGCTTTAAACATTAAAATCAAACAATTAACTATTCTTTGAAAATTCCCTTTCCAAAACCCTAAATTCAACACTACCTCATCCAATCTCTATCCAAACTTAACCAAATCTATCATTTGACTTTAAAATCCTTGTTTATGCATAAAAAACATATTTGGAACTAAATTGCACAATTAAAACTCATGATTTCAAAAGTCCATATGTTCCATAACCCTAAATTCTCTCTCTTCAACCAACTCAACTTAAACTCAATCATTTCTTCAATCCAACTTAGAAATCATTATTAAATACTCAAAATAACTTCATACATACCCAATTAAGCAATTAAATAATGCTATCACAAAAACCCAAACTCAACATAATCATATATCCATGGAATTCTAAAGAGAAAATTGGAAAACTTACTATTTATATTGGAAATCACTAAAACTTCACTTGAAACCTTGAAATACTTTCAATTGTGGAAGCTTGGAAGATGAAGAAATCTCTCTCTTGGTGGCTATGGAGGTCGGCCAAACATGATGAAAAAGAAGAAGAAAATCAATTTTTAATTTCTCTCTCTTTCTACTTTCATTTTGACCATATATATAATATTATTATATTATATTATATTTAATTAATTTATTATTTATTTAATCAAAACCATAAATTACATCTTCCATTCAAAAATAAATTATTTTTAAGTTATTTAAATAATTTTAATTTTAAAGTACATTTACAATATTGCCACTTGATTTTGACTTTTCTTTTAAAAATATTGACTTTGAGTTGACTTTTACATATATTATGTATATTTCATATATATTTCACATATACCTTCCAATTTATCACTTCTAAGCCTTCAATTTTCCATTTAAATCATTTATTTAAATTACTTAATTTAATTTTAATTTATTTTATTAACTTTTTAAAATTTTCGGATGTTACAATTCTCTCCCCCTAAATAAGATTTCGTCCGCAAAATTAGTTGCTATGAACTCTGAAACAACTGAGGATACCGACTCCACATCATCTGCTCACTCTCCCATGTTACCTCCTTAGTGGCATGATTCCTCCAAAGGACTTTTACAAGTGGCACCTTCTTGCTCCTCAACTCTTTCACCTCTCGTGCCAAGATCGCCACTATTTCTTCTTCATAAGTTAGATCCGGACTCACCTCAATAGACTCCACTGACAAGATATAAGATGGGTTTGATCTATATCTCTGAAGCATAGAGACATGGAAGACATTATGTGTCCAGTCTAACTGGGGTGGCAGAGACAATCTGTAAGCCACTAGACCAACTCTCTCCAATACCTCATATGGTCCTATAAAATGAGGACTCAACTTCCCTTTACGACCAAATCTCAAAATCCTCTTCCATGGAGACACCTTCAAGAACACCTTATCTCCCACACTAAACTCTATATCTTTCCTCTTCAAATCTATATAGGATTTTTGTCGGTCTGAAGCTACTTTCAGACTACCCCAAATCGCCTTTACTTTCTCTTATATTTCCTTAATCAAATCGGGACCAACCAGTTTATCTTCTCCAACCTCATCCTAACATAAATGTGTCTTACACTTCCTGCCATACAAGGCCTTATATAGTGGCATCCCAATATTAGATTGATTACTGTTGTTATAAGCGAACTCAATCAGTGGCAAAAACTTTTCCCAGCTTCCAGTGAAATCAATGAAACAACTCCTCAACATATCTTTAAGAATCAGTACACTCTCTCTGACTGCCCATCTATCTAAGATTGGAAAGCAATACTAAAATACAATCGAGAACCCAAAGCATCCTGTAAACTCCTCCAAAATCTTGATGTAAACTGGGGATCACGATCTGACACCAAAGAAATTAGGACTCCATTCAACCTCACTATCTCACTGATATACAGCTAAGCCAAACTCTCAAGCGAATAGTCCATCCGTACTAGAAGAAAATGAGCTGTCTTCATCATTAGATCAACTATCACCCAAATTACATCATATTTCTTTTGGGTTAAAGGCAGTCCAGTCACAAAATCCATCGTCATTCGCTCCCATTTCCATTCTGGTACTAACAATGGCTGAAGCAACCCTGAAGGAATATGGTGTTCAGCCTTCACTCTCTGGCAAGTGAGACATTTGGATACAAATTCTACTATGTTCCTCTTCATACATGACCACCAATAATGATTCTTCAAATCTTATGACATCTTGGTACTACCAGGGTGCATAGCATAGAATGACTGATGTGCTTCCTCTAAAATATTCCTCTTTAATATTGCATCATCAGGAATGCATAACCTATCTCTGTAATACAAACTGTCATCCTCTCTCACATGAAAGTCTCGACTCTCCCCCTTTGTGCAATCTATCATAATCTTTTATATTTTCTCATCTGCATGCTGGGCCTCCCTAATATGATCCAATAACACTAGCCTCAACTGCAACAGAGCCATCATTGCACCATTATCACATTACTCAAATCTGACATGCAATGCTCTTAACTCAACAAGCAATGACAGCGAATAAGCAGTCAAACCTGCCATGGACTTCTGACTCAATGCATCAGCAACAACATTCGCCTTGCCAGATGATAATCAATCAAACAATCATAGTCTTTAATCAACTCTAGCCACCGTCTTTGCCAAAGATTTAGCTCTCTCTAAACACTCAGGTACTTTAAACTCTTGTGATCTATATAAATGAAATATTTCCCCCCATACAAGTAATGCTACCAAATCTTAAATACAAAAACTATGGCTGCTAACTCTAAATCATGAGACGGGTAATTCAGCTCATGAGGCTTCAACTATTGAGATGCATAAGCAATGACTCTACCCTCTGCATCGGAACACATTCTAAATCACTATGTGAAGCATCACTATATATCAAATAAGGTTTACTTTCCATAGGCAGGGTAAGAATAGGAGCCTGAGTCAACATATCCCTCAACTACTTAAAATTCACCTAACACCGATCTGTCCATACAAATCTAAACCCTTTCCGAAGCAATCTGGTGAGTGGTGTAGCTATCATAGAAAAACCCTTCACAAATTGAGATAATAGCCTACCAATCCCATAAAACTTCTAACCTTTGTCATAATCTTTGGTGGATCTAATTCAAGATAGCCTCAATTTTACTCGGATCAACTCTAATACCCTCTGCTGAAACTAAATGATCGAGAAAAGTCATCTGATTGAGCCAAAACTCACACTTAGATAGCTTAGCATACAACTGCTTCTCTCTCAAAGTCTGCAGTACAATCCACAGATGCTTATCATGATCCTCCTCATTACACGAATACACTAGAATATCATCAATGAAGACCACTATAAACTGATCTAAGTATGGTCTAAATACCCTATTCATTAAATCCATAAATGTTGCTGGTGCATTCGTCAATCCAAAGGGCATCACTAGAAACTCATAATGTCCATACCTCATGGGAAAATCTAACTTGGGTACATCCACATCTCTAACTCTCAACTAATGGTACCCTAATCTAAGATCAATCTTAGAGAATATTGTTGCTCCCTTCAATTGATCAAAGAGATCATCTATCTGAGGCAAAGGATGCTTGTTTTTGATAGTCACCTTATTCAATTGTCTATAATCAATACATAATCTCAAGGTGCCATCCTTCTTCTTCACAAACAAGATAGGTGCTCCTACAGTGACACACTAGGGTAGATGAACCCTTTATCAAGCAGCTCCTGCAACTGTTCCTTCAACTCCTTCAATTCTGCAGGTGCCATCCGATAAGGGACAATAGAGATGGGAGTGGTACCAAGCATTAGATCAATACCAAACTCCACCTTTCTCTCAGGAGGTACCCTTAGCAACTCATTAGGAAATCATCTAGAAAATCAGTAACTGTAGGTATACTGTCAAGCTGGGACCCCACTATTCGGGTATCTACCATATGAGCAAGATATGCGTCGTAACCCTTTCGAATCATCCTTTTAGCTGATACAGCTGAAATAAACATGGATGAAAGAAGTCTCTGCTCACTAGATACCACCACATCTATACCATCATGCGTTCTCAGGGTAACACATTTTTACTAACAGTCTACCACATTCCCATACCTTGATAACCAATCCATGCACAAAATTAGATCATACTCCCTGAAAGTCATCTCAATCAGGTCACCAAAAAACTCCTCATCCTAAACAATAATTGGACTATACCGGTGCACCCTGCTAACTACAACACTGTGCCCTAAAGGATTTGTAACCAACACATCAAATCATAAGGTCGTCTAATGCAAATCACTCATAGGCAGATTGGATGCACTGATGTATGAATTAGTCAACCCAGGGTTTATCAATGTATGAACTACAATACCAAATAAAGAAAAAAATACCAACTATGATAGCTGAAGTATTTGGCTGCCCCTACATCACATAACCTGCTGTGATGACCCTGCATCATCTGGTCTACTCCCTGCTTAAGAACCTCCTCTCTGACTAGACCTTGATCTGTCACCTCTGCCAAAATCTCTGCCACCATAACCCCTTTTGATACTAGGTCTAGAAGATGTTGTATATGTATGTTTGTCATCCGGTGGCTCTAGACAGTCTCTGAGAAAATGGTCTAGTGATCCACATCTGTAACACACTGCTGGTGTACCTATCCTCCAATAAACACCCCCATAGCTCTACCACAATGAACACAGGTAGGTGGAGTAGGTCTTTGAATCACTGGACTGAGGCTGCAAGTCTCTGTCTCTGCCTCTACTGCTGTATAGACTTGCCAGGCTACCCCTAGCTCCTACTGAACCTCTAAAGATATCCCCCTCAAGCTCTCTTAACTGATGAAGACCCTACCTCACTCTGGGGTCTCCTAGCTCTACTCTCTTGTGTTTTGCAGTTGCTTCAAGATCCTGTTCCCTCTCTACACTCCTGGCAGCTGCAACCAACTAAGAAAAATCCTGATACCAGGAGCCTACCACTAAACACATGATAGAGGGTCTCAGGCCCTCCTCAAACCTCCAGTATCTATCAACCTCATCAGATATAATCCCTCTAGCATACTAACTCAGTCAGATGAACTCAACCTCATACTCTATCACAGACCTTGTATCCTGCCTCAAACATAGAAACTCTATCTTCTTAGCATCCTTATACTCCCTAGGAGTATACTTCTTCTCAAATTATCGTAGGAAATTAGCATAAGTCAGCACTGGTGAATCAGCTATACCATAGGGAACCGTCTTCCACCACTCATATGCATCTCCTTGTAGAAGAGATCTAGCATAATTGAACTTCTCCTCCAAACTAGCCTGCAGCTGAATGAACACTCTCTGAACCCTGTCCAACCACTACTCTGCTACAGCTTGGTCTGTAGTGCCAACAAAATATGTGGCTCTAAACTTCCTCAGCTTTTCATACTTTTGAGTCTGCAAGTGCTGCTGCGACTGCTGCTGTGGCGGCAGCTATGGCTGCTGAACTGGAGCCTGCCTCAACAACTCCACCATTTTCGTATCTAGCCCGACAGAACCTCCTAAGCTGCTGGTCTAATAGGCATAGAAGCAGACACCAATTCAACAGTCCCAGCACTAGCTCCAACTATACCCTCATTAGGGGCTACACTCTCTGCACTACCCTCTGCAGACCGGTGCGTTCAAGAAGCAATAACTATCTATATATGTAAATACAACATAAATTGCCACATCAGAGATCAGATAATGCCAGTGACAATGCATGTATCACAATTTAAAAACATATTTAAAATCCCCATTTGCTCTCTCTAAAAACCCACCTAGGTCGAGAATCTCAAACATAGCCTCTAATACCAAAATAAATGTAACACCCTTATACCCTATATACGTATAATACATACACCCAATATATGTAAAATACACATGCATGGTATAAAAATGTCACAACCTGGAAAGATAAAAATTTTTCATATTTCAAATTTAAAATCCCAAAATACTTTAAAATGTATATTTAAGTAATAAATACGATATTTATTATTAAAAAGAGGTTCCAAAATAGTATTTTATATGACAATCTTTGGGAAAAAAAATTTCAGAGTTTTGTCTGTAATTTGGACATCCCAAAATTTTCAACAAAACACAACCTACATAAAATGCACTCCCAATAAACAATAAATCACACATTTCCCCAATACTTCTCAACTTCTTCATATTTCCTCAAAATATTTATGCATACATATATATATATATATCAAAACACATATAAACCACCCACATTACTCAAATATTTTCAAAGAGTCTTGATAATTTATAATATATATACTCCAAAAACATATCCATACTATACAAAATAAGAAATATACTATAATATAAAATATATACATGATGGCGAATGGCTCTGATCTTGATGTACCCAAAATTAACTCAACAAGCAATCTCAAATCTAGACTCAATTTGGTTTAGAAGAACTCTCCGGCTCTACCAGATTGCCCCTGTCACCTTCGCGATGAATTACAATCGCACTAAGCTAAAAGTCCAGTGGTACAAACTTTGATAGAAATAAAACTTTAAAACAATGCCAATACATAATGCTTTTGTATGCTATGTCACTATGTGGCATACAAGTTCACTTTTAAAACATAATCTTTCATCTTTTATAATTCATATAAACACATACACAAGCATGGGCCCAAATAAACTAATATATCTTTCAAATCCCAGAGTTACTATTTTGGTCCATATTGACACCAAGTGTCTAGTCCCGAAGACAAATCATAGTGATGCTCGGCATCTAGCCAGAAGGCAAATCATATATCAATGACGCCAAGCGTCTAGCCTCAAAGACAAATAATGATGATAACCTCATAGGCATGCCGCCAAACACAGAACTTTGAAAATTGAATAACATACTAGGCACACAAGTAAATCATTTTTTCCATAATCAACTAGACGCATTGCCTCATTTTCTCATTTTTCACATTCATATCAATGTCAATTTACCTTAATTGATCATATTTCATCATTTCATCACAATATAACATTTAACATTTCAAACATCTTACCCAAATGTTTTTGGGTCAATTTTACATAATTCACATTTTATTCAATTTAGCCATTAATAATGGCTTTTCACAATGCATATAATGCATACATAACAGTTCACATGTTATAACACAATGTTCATTAATGTTCAATGTACCAAGTATCTTAACATATTTTCCATCCAAATCGTGTTAAACCCAATTTAATGCCAACATATATAAGTTATCAAAAGTTTGTACTTACCTCAAAGAGCACTCAAATATAAGCTACAAATCTCCCTCCAACCTTCGCTTTCAAATTGCCCTTCAACACTAGGGTTGGGAAATCTACTATCTCTCAATGCCTATACACAATGTAATCAAATACAATCATTTAATATCACATTTTAAGGCATTTCCAACAATAAACCTTAATTAAACATCACTCTAATCAAAACCCCAAAATTAGGCCTAACCTAAGTTTAATATTGAACTTCCATTATAATCCATTTAAATTAGTGTTTTGAGTTTATTTATATCATTAAAAATACATTATAACATGTTTTTATCAATTACATTAAATGAACACATGCTTTTTTACAAAACCCTAAAATGTCATAACCTTCATCAATAAAGGTTCTTCATTCCAACTCATTCTAATTATTAATCCAAGCTTATTTCCATCACTAATATCATTAAATAACATGCTTTAAACATTAAAATCTAACAATTAACTATTCTTTGAAAATTTTCTTTCCAAAACCCTAAATTCAACACTACCTCATCCAATCTCTACCCAAACTTAACCAAATCCATAATTTGACTTTAAAATCCTTATTTATACATCAAAATAATACATTTGGAGCTAAATTGCACAATTAAAACTCATGATTTCAAAAGTCCATATGTTCCATAACCCTAAATTCTCTCTCTTCAACCAACTCAACTTAAACTCAATCATTTCTTCAATCCAACTTAAAAATCATTATTAAGTACTCAGAAGTATACATACCTAATAAGTAATTAAATCATGCTATCATAACAACCCAAACTCAACATAATCATATATCCATGGAATTCTAAAGAGAAATTTGGAAAACTTACTATTTATGGTGAGAATCACTAAAACTTCACTTGAAACCTTGAAATCCTTTCAATTATGGAAGCTTGGAAGATGAAGAAATATCTTTCTTGGTGTCTATGGAGGTTCAGCCAAACATGAAGAAGAAGAAGAAAATCAATTTTTAATTTCTCTCTCTTTCCACTTTCATTTTGACCATATATATAATATTATTTTATTAAATTTTAATTAATTATTTATTTATTTAATAAAAACCATAAATTACATCTTCCATTCAAAAATAAATTATTTTTAAATTATTTTAATTATTTTAATTTTTAAAGTATATTTACAATATTGCCACTTAACTTTGACTTTTCTTTTAAAAAATTGACTTTAGTTGACTTTTATATATATTATGTATATTTCATATATATATATATATATATATTTCACATACACCTTTAAATTTCTCACTCTTTAACCTTCAATTTTCCATTTAAATTATTTATTTAATTTATCCAATTTAATTTTAATTTATTTTATTAAAATTTCAAAAATTTTGGATGTTACAAGAGAAGTTGATTCCGTTGGTCTTTATATTATTTTATTTTTTCTTATTATGATATTGTTTATTGCATCATTTAGATTGCATTGTGTGTGTGAGTTAGAATGCCCATGTTACTCGAGTTGTGCTATGTAAGGGATATCATACTTTCATTCAAGATATGGAGATTAAATATGATATAACCACTCATAGCCTTGTACCATTTAGTATATATTTGTTATGGGAACCTGAGCTTTTCAACCCAAAGACTAAAGCCCAAGTAATTGGCATAGTTACTTTCCTTAGGTTTTTACCCAAATAATTGCTCATTGACTATGATTAAAATATCTTAGTTTGAACTATTGCTTATTTGGTTGTTCTTTTCCTAATATCACCTAATTATATTGAAAGCCCAAAATAATTTTAAGCCTAAAAGACCAAAATTATTTTCAAAACTTTTCAAGATAGTCTTTGGACATAAATTCTTCCAAAGATGCATCAAAAAAATTTATTTTTACCCCATGTCCTAGGCTCAAGCCCAAAATCTATTTTCAAACAAATCTTTTCTCAATGGGTTTTGAAACAAAAATACTTTTCACCACATGGCCCAAGCTCAAATTCCAACATTCACTTTTGAAACAAACCTTTTTACAATGGGCTTTGAAATAAAACCATTTTTTCACTTCATTTTACAAACCTTTTCTTAAATGGGCTTACAACTTGTTAGGTCAATTATGAAATACTAAAAATCAATTGTGGGCCTAATTTATACCAAGACTTGTTAATCATGGGCTTGTTTGTGGCATGAATCAATATTTATTTTTTTAAAATACAAAATCTATTTACAATAAACCTTTTAATTTAGATTTAATCTAATATAGCATAAAAGCTATTTTTTTATTGGACCAATAGATTAAGATTTAATTAATGAGAATTATCATGGACTAGTTTTCAAATTTGATAATACAATTATTGGTTAAACCATTAGAGTAAATTGTTTGAAAGCAAGATACCCCATGTCTGTATTTTGTTGGCCATATAACTAGGAAAAAAAGACTCGCCATTCCTATGTGCAAGATATAAGGTTGGAAGGTTCATTCATATTTTGTTGGTTTTGTTTGGTTTGTTTGTTTGTATATCACTTATGGATCCATGTATATATGCATTGAATTACATGTGATTGATCTTTTGTGGCTCACAGCCTTGAAGTACAGCAGTTCAAGACCTTAGGACAATCCGACCTATGTTAGTGACTCAGAGTTCAGTGAGAATTCAGTCAACTTCACATCAAAAGTGATGGATCCTGAGCAAGTTCAAAAATTGGTGGATGTTGCCATCAACTCCAAGATGGAAGAATTGAAGGAGACCCTAGTTGAGACCATAAAAAGCTAGCTGGCTATACTATTGAGGAACACTGTTGAAGCATTTGCTAGTACTAAGAAGCAGAAGGACAAAGGAAAGGCCAAGGTTGGTGAAGTAGCCTTTGATGATGACAAAGTAGTTGTTGATGATGATGATGAATGGGCTCAATACTTCCAAGATTTCCATGATGAGAAGAAATAGCCAAAGGTTGTGGAGAAATCAATAGTGGAAAAGACTAAAACTTTAGATGTGGTGAAGATGTTTGCTAATTTAGAAAAGAAGTTTGAGAAGAAGTTGAAGGTTGAAGAGATGTCAGAGGTGGACAAGCAGTTTGAACAAGATGAGGGAGTCCTTTATAAGTTCAAGATAACTTCCTTTACTAAGAATAATAGTACAGGAAATCCTCATCTTCATGTCAAGCAGTACCTTACTGCCATGCAATCTGCTCGAGCTACTAAGGCTCAAACTCTAAGGTACTTCATACTTTCATTGGATCCTGTTGTGCAAAATTGGTTCAATATTTTAGAGGAAAGTGCCCAAAAGAACTGGGATTTGTTGTACAAAGCCTTCATCTAGCAATATGGGTATATGTGGAATTAGAAGTAACCTTGATGGAAGTTGAGTCAGTCAGGATGAAACAAAATGAGAATTTTGTTAATTATGTGAAGAGGTGGAGAAACAAGGCCACATTGCTCAAGAAGAGGCCGATGAGTCTTACCAGATCAGAATGATAGTGAGAAGTGTCCTACCCAACCTTCTTGAGAGACTATCTCACATTCTTATCAGAGATTTCAAAGATCTTCTCCAAGTTGGCTTGCAAGTAGAAGAATAGAAATGAGACAAGAATCATTTTTCTGGAAGAAGAAATGATAGGGAAAGTTATCAGCCTGGCAGTCAAGGTATACAGAAGTCAGTGGGTGTTAATGCAATAACTGGTCAAGTAAATAAAAGACAATTTTTAGAGTTGAAGAAACCTCTATCTTGGGTTTTCAACAAGTTATAGATGAAAAGACTATTACAACCATTGGCTCCTCGACCGCTACACGATCCTCTACTACCAAACTTTGATGCCAAATCCTTCTGTCAATTCCAACAAATGCAAGGATATGATATAGATAAATGTGCTCAATTAAGGTATAAGATCCAAGATTTGATAGACAGTGGCAAGTTGTCCGAGCCTGATAAACTTAATACTAAAAACAATATGTTTCCTAAGTTTAGAAGAGTGTCGCCAGCAACCTTCATGATAGAAGGAGGGTTCATGGAAAGTTCTATCTTGTCATCTTTTCAAGATATGGATGGAGGAATTGTGGATGAGGATGTGATGACAATTTCCCCTGACATGTCCAAGTAGTTGAAGCACCATCGATTATAATTCAACAAACATCCTTAGGCTTAAGTGCTACTTATTTTATTTCTACTTTCTTTAATATTTTTTAAACAATTATGTTTTTTAAATTAAGATTGTTTGAATAAATTACTTTCATTAATCTTTTTATATTGGTCTTTATTCATGTTTGTGCCCAACAGATGATGAGTCTAGCTTGATATTCATAAATTAGTATATCTATGCATCATGATCCAAATGACTTTACTAGGTGAGAGAGTTATTCTATAGCATTGAGCTATGTATGCTTACTTAGAGAGGGCTCCTACATAATTGTGAGTGTCTAGGTCCTAGTCAATCTTAGAACATGCTTTGACAAAATTTTAAGGTAAAATTGAACTTTGCTTATTTAAGGGAGAAATGATCTAGGCATTATTTGGAAAGCAAACAACTATAATCCATCCAATTAAATATCAATCCCTAGTTTGTCCCCCTGGGCCTTCATAAGTTTTTAGCTTGATTTTATTGGCTTACAAACTCAATAACCTACCCTGAGCTATTGTTACACTCTTGATAAATCTAATGATCATTGAATTACCGAGAGGAAAGAAGATCAAAGAAAGTGTGTATTTTGAAGAATAAAAAGATAGTTGAAGTTTACCTAAACTAGAATTAATATCTTCGATCTCTTTCACCATTGAAATAAAGTTAGGGCAATAAAGGATCCATCCTCCATGAAGCAGACTCACTCTACTCCATTCATCCATAGTCAAAAGTATAGAATAAGACAACTCTCTTATATCTAGGACAAAGAAAAAAAACAAAAAAAGGAACAAAAAAGAAAAGAAGAAAAAAATAAAAATAAAAATAAAAATAAAAATAAAACCCAAAAAGGGCTATTTAGAAAGCCAATAGAGTTACTTTTACCTGAAGCAACAAAAGACTTCCACTTAGTTTACGAGGATAGATTGACTTAAATTTGTCTAGCTCAACCAAAGACTCGAATAGAATCAAAGAAATATGAGAAAGACCATCTTTCATTTTATCCAACACAGCTCCAAGTCAGCAATATTAAAAGTCTTAGACTTGATGTTCCAAAAGTTAAATGGACAAACATAAAGAGAAAGAAAAAGGGTGGTCTAAAGATCAAGATACTACTAATTGGATCCAGATTTCTGCCAAGAGGATGGGAGGACATTCAATCTTTGTATTTTCATGAAGTCAAAAGGTGAAGAATACCTCCAACAACATGCAGTTCCAGCAAAATGATTATAGCATGAAGGTTTGTCCATAGTGTTATACCAGCTCCAATCTAAAATGTCCTTCATTTAACCGATATCCCTTATAGACCCCATTTCAAGCCTATTGAAGAGTTGATCTCTGATGTAGCAGTTTCTAATTCTTTACAAAGGTTATACTTTTTACACAGTAAGCTTAAATACCTTAACTCATTAACCGTAAATCACGAAATCAAAAGTATTTTTTTTCACAATTTTACGTCATAAACCCTAGTTTGGTTAATCAAAGAGTCTTACCAACCTTTTAAAACATAAAATCCTCAATTTATTTTAATTCCCTTAAAGTCACAGTAGCCAAATTCCATTAATTCCAAAACCTTAAACACATGAAATAAAGAGCCCTAAATGGAAATAGTAGCTATAATTGAAATTTTATTTGCTTTATTCAATTCTATATTTGATTATGTTTTGATTTATTTCTTATGCTTTAATTTATTTATGTTCAATGCTTGGTTTATTTAATTTTTCATGGATGGATATTTACTTTCTATTGATGTTTAACACCTTTGATGAATGATTTATTTATGATGAATGGTTATTTACTTTTATCAATTTATTTAGGTTTCAAAATGTTGTAAGAGGTATGTTTCCACTTGGTGGGTACCTCATTAGTTAAATATCATGTAATTTAATTTGCTTTTCTATTTTAAAACCTATGTAAAGGACATGTTTCTACCTTTCGGTGGGTGTCCTATTTAGGCATGTGATGTAAGGACATGTTTTCATCTTCGGATGGGTGTCCATTTATTTGTTTTGCTTGGACATTGCTTTGATTTTCAATATAATGATGCTTTCTTTTAATTATTCTGTATAATATGGATAATGTTATTATATTTAAGAATTCTATAATATTAAGACCTATAAAGGAGGTCGGTTCCAATGAACCGGGCATTGTGGGGGTGTTGGGCTATTTCTCACCTTCCCCACACGTACCCAACTTTCTAAAGCCATTAAGGGGTTGGGGATTCCTTAGGAATCGAGTCATCCACCCCTTTCTTTTTCCCATTCCGTCCGGGTGGCGACTCCATTTTCTCCTGACTTAGGTCCGTGTGGGGAAGGTGAGAAATGGCCCAGCACCCCCACAACGCCCGATTCATTGGAACCGGCCTCCTTTACAGGTCTTAATATTATAAAATTCTTAAGTATAATAACATTATCCATATTTCACACAATAATTAAAAGAAAGCATAATTATATTAAAATCAAAGCAATGTCTAAACAAAGTAAATAAATGGACACCCATCCAAGGATGGAAACATGTCCTTACATCACATGCCTAAATAGGACACCCACCAAAAGGTAGAAACATGCCCTTTACATAGGTTCTAAAATAGAAAAGCAAATTAAATTTCATGATGTTTAACTAGTGAGGTACCCATCAAGTGGAAACATACCTCTTACAACTTTTGGAAACCTAAATTGATTGATAAAAGTAAATAGCCATTCATAATAAATAAATCATTCATCAAAGGTATTTAAATAAAAAGTAAACATCCATCCATGATAAATAAAATAAACTAAGTATTGAACTTAAATAAATTAAAGCATATAAAATAAATTAAAACATAATCAAATATAGAATTGAATAAAGTAAATAAAAAGTCAAAATTATAGCTACTATTTCCATTTAAGATTCTTTATCTCATGTGTTTAAGGTTTTGGAAATTTCTAAAATTAAGCTACTGTGACTTTTTATGGAATTAAAATAAATTAGGGTTTTATGTTTTAAAAGATTGGTAAGACTCTTTGATTAAATAAATTAAGGTTTGAATGATGAAATCATGAAACTAGGGTTTTAAATACCTTAAAATACTTTAATTTGTGATTTTTGGTTTATTGAACTTTAAGCTACTGTGTAATTTTTGAGTTTTTATGTTTTTATGTTTTTTAATGTTTTGAAAGGATTACGGTTCATAAAAATTATGGTTTAAGGTTTTAAAAGGATTAGGGTTCATTATTTTAGGTTTAAAAGTTGGATTTTGAATTTTAGGGTTTTAGAATTTAGGTCAGTAAAAGATTTGAATTAGGGTTTTAGAAATCAATTTCATAATTTTATGAAGTTTTATGAATTTAAACAAATGGATTGAAGTTTTATAAGTAGAAAAGATGTTTTTTAAGGTTTTTTGAATGAAATAGGACCTACTTTAATATTTTAATAGAAACAGAATTTGATTTTGGCTTTGTTGAAAAATATGTTCAATTAGAGTTTAAATATTTTTAAGAAGAAAAGATAACAATTTTAAGTCTTTTTAGAAAAGAAGGTCACGTTTTAGTGTTTTAACTTTGGAAAACTAAATTAAAGTTCTAAGATTTTAACTTTTGAAAAACACAAAAAAAAACCCTAGTTTAGCTACTGTGTGAAAAATTAGAATTTAGAATTTCATACCTTCTTTTGTAAGTTGCTCCAAAAACAATTCTTCTTGTATGAACTAACTCCAAAGACAAGCCTTTGAAATCCCCTCCCAACGTGATGCTGCTGTTCCAGAAAAGATTTAAATTCAATTTCTTCTTTTCCTTCCTTGATTTGGTTTCAAACTTTCCAAACTCCCCTTGGATTTGTTCACTCTCGGCCACCTCCCCCTAAATTTAGTTCAATTGGTCCTTATTTATATTGGTTTTAGGTTGTTTTTTCCTAATTATACACGGCGAGTGATATTAATAAAAAAAAGAAATTAAAACCTAATTGGATTAGGTTTCGAAAAATTTGAATTGAAAAATTTTGCGCTGGCGAAAACTGTGGCAGCGGGCCAATTTTGGGCCAGTGGGTGTGTCACCCGCAGGAAAATCCTACTGGAAGTTATTTCCCTTGTAGGAATTTTCTGCGGGCGAAATAACTCGCCTGCAGGAAATTCCTGCGGGCGAAATGTCCGCAGGCCTGCGGGTGAAGTGTTGGGCCTACGAGCGTGCCGCCCGCAGGAAATTCCTGCGAGTAAAACGCCCACGGGCCAGCACGACTGCTTTTCGCTGCCGATTTTTTTTTCAGACTCCAATTTTATTTTTATTTTTAATTTTTAATTTTTAATTGTTTATTTTCATTTTTTATTAATAAAAATTAGATACTAAGGTAAAAATTACTTAATTAAAATTATTTTGGACCAATTAGACAACAAAAATCATTTTGTGCTAAATAAAACATATTAGATCGGATTGGGTCAAAAATTAAGGGTCTACAGTTTGCCCCCTGCTTGAATGATCTGAAACCTTAGTGAAAGAGAGTGAAAAGCAAAAAGACTTAATTTTTGAAATGGTGACTTGTTTTGGGTACTTGGACCCAATTTGAGTTCTGGACTCATGGATGGTTATAGGTTCTAGACCCAAGGTAAATTTGGGTTTTGGACCCGGATTCGAGTTCTGGACTCGAGGATATTTCTAGGTTCGGGACCTAAGAAAAATTTGGGTTCTGGACTCGAGGATAATTCTAGGTTTTGGACCTAAGAAAAATTTGGGTTCTAGACCCAAGAAAAATTGTAGGTTCTGAACCTAAGAAAAATTTGGGTTCTGGACCCGGTTCGAGTTCTGGACTCAAGGATGATTCTAGGTTCTGGACCTAAGGAAAATTTGGGTTCTGGACCCGGTTCGAGCTCTGGACTCAAGGATAATTCTAGGTTCTGGACCTAAGGAAAATTTGGGTTCTAGACCCGGTTTGAATTAATTTTGAGCTAATTCAGGTACTTAATTTAGGTACTTGGACCTAAGATTTGGTACTTGGACCCGGGATTGGGTACTTCGACCCGAGATTGGGTACTTGGACCCTAGCTTGAATTGATTTTGGGTACTTGGACCCGGGATTAGGTACTTGGACCCGAGATTGATTTGATTTGGGAACTTAGACATGAGATTGGGTACTTGGACCCGAGCTTGAATTGATTTTGGATACTTGGACCCGAGATTGGGTACTTGGACCCTGGATTGGGTACTTGGACCCGAGCTTGAATTGATTTTAGGTACTTGGACTCGAGATTGGGTACTTGGACCCGGGATTGGGTACTTGGACCCGAGATTGATTTGATTTGGGTACTTGGATATGAGATTAGGTACTTGGACCCGGGATTGATTTGATTTGATTAACCTTTTAGTTGGGAAGTCTGACTGCTCTGGCTGTTTTATGCATTGTGATTCCTCACCATCAAATTGGATCTTCATCCTTTGAGACTGGGTCTTTATCCTTGAAAATGAATCTTCATCTTTTGACATCGGGTCTTTACCCTTGAAACATTGATCTTTATCCATTGGAGGTCGGGTCTTTACCCTGGCTTCAGCTCTTTTAGCTTGATTGATCTTTCATCTTTTGCATCTTCATTCTTTTGAGAGTTCTAATTGTTCCATTCTTTTTTGTTCTTCCTTTTTGCAAAGATTTAGCTATTTTTAATTGGACCTTATATCCTCTCCTTGCCCCCCTGTGTGGCAAAATATTTGTAAGTGAGTTTAAAAATATTTGGTATATAAACCCAAAAAATTGAAAAGGAGAAACTTTGCCCCCTGTGTAGGCTCAAACCAAAGATTTTTTCCATGCAAGCTTTGATTGATATTTTTCTTGTCTAGTTCTTCACACAAGCATGTATTTCTTCTCTTTGCAAAATTACTAGAGCTTTCTCAAGCAATGGGCTTTCCATGCCCTCCTGATTTGACATCTTCTTTTGATTCTTCACTTCACAGAGTGTTTGCTGTTCACTTTGATAAAGAATAGACAATACAAGACAAGAAAGTACGATGTGATATGCTCATGTATGCATGATATGCATGAATAATACTTATAGTTGTTCCATCGACTCACAGACCGAGGTGATCCGCAGAAGTGTTCTCATTGGTTCCGTTTTGACGCTTGTTCAAGTCTTACATTGGAATGATCGAAAGCTTTGCATTTGTGGCTTTTATCTTCTATATGTTGAGAACATGAATGGTAGAGATGCCTAATGGTAGAGTCAGGGATGCATCCATTTCGAATTATGTTTCAGCATGTCAATTGGCAGCTTGCCAATAATCATTTCCTTTGCCCAATATGTCCTTTGGAGGTTCAACATACTTCCCTTAACTTGAAGGCTTTGTATGACAAAACAATTTTTTTTGTTTTTCTTTTGAAATCAAATGTTGGCTTTGCCAAATTAATGTCAATGTACCTCAGGACTTGATTTTTCCAAATTAACATATCTATAACATGACAACCCTAGTTACCGTACTAAACTCGGGAATCATTTCTATTTAAGCAAGAACTGTTGCACTTCAGATAGGCACATACACATTACTTGGCCAAAGGTCTCATTTGAGTTTAGATATTGTCTATCTCATATGCATGCTTATTCCAACTATCTCCACTAATAGATTCTACCTACCAAGAGAGATCAACAGGTCTTTGATAAGCTTGAAATCGGGTCTATAAGGGACATGGGTTAAAGTGAAGGCCATTTGTAAGTTGGGGCTGATGTGATACAATGGACAAGCCTTCACACTATAAATTTCTTATTTGAATTTTAAGTGGCTTAGAGGCAATCTTGCTAGACTCTAAATTCCTTCTATATCTTCTTGGCATTAATCTGGATATTGACTAGGACAGTTTTTGCCCTTGCAAAAAGTTTGGTTCCCAAATTCATTTCTTTTCTTCTTCTCCCTTTTCTTTATTTCTCTTACTTTTCCCTTTTCTTTCTCTTTGTTTTCCTTAATCTTCCCTTTCTTTGAGCATTTTATCATTTTGTCCTTCTTTCTTGTTGTACTATCAAGTACAAAACTTTCAAGAACTGAATGGTCTCCCTCCTTTTCTCCAATTTTGATTGAATCTTTGGTTGCGTTGGGCCAATTCAAGTCAAACCGTCCTTATGGAACCCTTTGCTGCTTTAGGTAAAAGAGAACTCAGTTAGCTTTCTGAATTTCTTTTGTTCTTCTTTTTCTTTTTCTTTTTTTCTTTCTCTTTTTTCTTTTTTTTTTGTTTGGTTCTAGCTCAAACAGAGTTGTCGTGTTTGTACCAACTTGGGCTTCCAATAATGGATGAGTGGAGTAACATAAATCTTCTTTAACAGGGATAAATCATTTGTCACTCTAATGTTGATGTTGTTTTGATATATTAGAGACATTAAGGGAACTTCAACTACCCTTAAGGTTTTGAGAACATCAACTATCCTCATGGTCTTGAAAACATCAACTACCCTTATGGTCTTGAGAACTTCAACTATCTTCATAGTATTGACTATTCATTTCTTTCTTTGATCTTCTTGCCTTTTCTCCTTTGTGATCATAAGACTTGTCAAAAGTATCACAACAGCTCAAGGTAGGTTGTTGAGGTTATATGCCAATGAAAAGAAAGATAAAATTTTATGAAGGCTCAAAGGGACAACTAGGGATTAATATTTAATTGGGTGGATACTAGTTGTTGGCTAATCAAACAATGCCTAGATCATCTCTCCCTTAAATAATCAGAGTTCAATTTCACCTCGAAAGTTTGTCAAAGCATGTTCTAAGACTGACTAAGACCTAGACAAAGATAATTATGCAAGAGCCCTCTCTAAGTAAGCATACACAACTCAATGCTATAGAGTAATTCCCTCATCTAGTAAAGTCATTCGAGTCATGATGCCTAGACACATTAATTTATAAACATCAAGCTAAATTCCTCATTGGTTGAGCATCAAAATGAACAAAGACCAACAAAAATTTATGATAAAAATAATTTAAATTTGAAAAACACAATAGTTCTAAAATATTAAAGAAAGTAAGATTGAAAAGCAACATTCAAGCTAAGGAAAATTCATTGAGTTAGGCTTCTTTTCCTTTCACATCTTCAATATTTCCATCTTGAAAGGATGATAAAACAAAGTCTTCTCCCAATCCTTTTCCCACCATGAAGGTTGCTGGTGGTGGTACTCTGTTGAACCTTGGAAATGGATTATCTTTGGTGTTGGGCTCTTCCGGCTAGGGCAACTTACCATTATCAATTAAATTCTGGATCTCATGCCTCAACTTCATGCAATTGTCCGTTTCATGTCCAGGCCTTTGATGGAATTGGCAAAATGCATTAGTATCAAAGTTAGGTGGAAGAGGATTAGGCAAAGGATGAGGAGTCAAGGGTTGTAACAATCCCTTCCTTTGTAGCTTATTGAGAACCCAAGATAGTGGCTAATTCTAAAAATTGCCTCATTCCTCCTTGACTAGCGGCATTAACATCAACTTCTTTTTGTGTACTTTGATTGTCTGACTGGTAGTTCCCTTTCTCATTCCTTTTTATTGAAAAGCAATTCTTCTCCCTTTCCCACTCTTCAATTTGTAGACCAGCTTGGAGAAGATCTTTGAAATCACGTATGAGTGTATGAGACATCCTCTCACGAAGATTAGGCAACACCCCCTCTCACAATCATCCTTATTTGATCAGATTCATCGGGCCTCTTCTTGAGTAAAGCAGCCTTGTTTCTCCACCTCTTGACATAATCTACAAAATTTTCATTTGGTCATTGCCTAATGGACTCAACTTCCATTAATGTAACTTCCATTTCAACATTGTATCCATATTGTTGGATGAAGGCTTTGTAAAGTAGATCCCAACTCTTTTGTGTTCCATCATCTAAGGTATTGAACCAATTTTGGACAGCAGGATCCAATGAGAGCATGAAGTACCTTAGAGTTTGAGCCTTAGTAGCTAGGGCAGACTACATGGCAGTGATATATTGTTTCACATGGAGATGGGGATTTCCAGTGCCATTATACTTTGCAAAAGATGGCATCTTGAACTTGTATGGGACCTCTTCATCTAGCTCAAATAATTTGTCAACTTCGGACATTTCTTCAGTTTTCAGCTTTTTCTCAAATTTCTTTTCTAAATCAGCAATCATCTTTTCAATATCAGATGTCTCGAACTTTTCAATAGTTGCCTTCTCAACAACCTTTGGCTCCTTTTTATCTTGAAGATCTTGGTAGTATTGAGCCCAATCATCATCATCAATGATCACCTTCTCATCATCACAAGCCACTTCATTAACTTTCGTCTTCCCTTTGTCCTTTGGCTTCTTAGTGCTAGTAGAAACCTCGGCATGATTCTCTAAGATTGTAGTCAATTGGTTCCTCATGGTCTCAGCTAGGGCCTCTTTTATTTCTTCCATCTTGGCACCATTCTTTGAATTTGTTCGGGCTCCATTATTCTTGGTGAGCAAGTGATTGAGTCGTTGCTAGATATCTCATCTCCGGCGTAGGTCAGATTGTAAGCTTTTGAACTATCGTAATCCAGGGCTGTGAGCCAGAGAGGATTAATGATATGAGATGCAAATGTATGCATGTATGCATGTATGCACAAATAATAGACAAACAAGGACAAATTAGGATGTTCTTTCCAACCTTATAACATCCATACAAGAATGGCGAGTCTCTTTTCCTAGGTATATGGTTAACAAAAATACCAACATGGGGTATCTTGCTTTTGAATAATTCCCTCGAACATTTCAACCAATAGTTATATCCTTGAAAATGGAAATCAATCCATGATAATTCCCATTAATTAGGTTTTAATCCATTCAACCAACTATAGTAGCTTTTATGCTATATTGGATTAAAACTAAATTAAGAGGTTTATTATAGATAGATTTCTCAGTTGAAAAAGGTAACTAATGGTTCATGCCAAAAACAAGCTCATGGTTAATTTATTCTTAGTGTAAACTAGGCCCACAATTGATTTTTGGTATTTCATAATTGACCTAAATATTTTTGCAAGCTCTTTGTAAGAAATGATTAAGTGAAAATAGTTTTGTTTCTAAGCCCATTGTAAAATATTTTAGAAAAATGGATTTTGGGCTTAGTATTTGGGCCATGGGCCAAAGAATCTTTGGTTTGTTTTAGAAAAGTCTTATGTCCAAAGACCATCTTGAAAAATTTTGAAAATAGTTTTGGTCTTTTGAATTTTAAAGAAAATTTATTTTGAGCTTACAATATACTAAGGTCACCAAATAAGCCATGATTTAAGCAAAGATAAATCAACCATAGTCAAACAACATGCATTTGGGGTAAAACCTAAGGAAAGTAACTAGGCAATTTACATGAGCTTTAGTCTTTGGGTTAAAAGGCTTAGGTTCCCATAGCAAGTATATACCAAATGGTACGAGGCTATGAGCGGTTATGCCATGCTCCATCTCCATACCTTGAGTGAAAGTATGGTATCCCTTACATAACACAACATGGGTAACACGGGCGTCCTAACTCACGCACACGATGCAATCTAATATGATGCAATGGATAATATCATTATAAGAAAGAATAGTATAATATAAAGACCAACGGAATCAACTTCTCTTATCCCCAGTGGAGTCGCCACTGTGAGCTAGGATTTTTGCCCCCACTCCCGGTGGAATGGTTCTTGCGATTTGGCCTTAGAGAACATGGACCTAAGTCCGGAGAAAATGGAGTCGCCACCCGGACGGACCGGGAAAAAGAAAGGGGTGGATGACTCAATTCCTAAGGAATCCCCAACCCCTTAATGGGTTCAAAAAGTTGGGTACATGTGGGGAAGGTGAGAAATGGCCCAACACCCCCACAACGCCCGGTTCATTGGAACCGGCCTCCTTTACAGGTATTAATATTATAAAATACTTAAGTATAATAACATTATCCATATTACACAAAATAATTAAAAGAAAGCATAATTATATTAAAATCAAAGCAATGTCTAAACAAAGTAAATAAATGGACACCCATCCAAGGATGGAAACATGTCCTTACATCACATGCCTAAATAGGACACCCACCAAAAGGTAGAAACATGCCCTTTACATAGGTTCTAAAATAGAAAAGCAAATTAAATTTCATGATTTTTAACTAGTGAGGTACCCATCAAGTGGAAACATACCTCTTACAACTTTTGGAAACCTAAATTGATTGATAAAAGTAAATAGCCATTCATAATAAATAAATCATTCATCAAAGGTATTTAAATAAAAAGTAAACATCCATCCATGATAAATAAAATAAACTAAGTATTGAACTTAAATAAATTAAAGCATATAAAATAAATAAAACATAATCAAATATAGAATTGAATAAAGTAAATAAAAAGTCAAAATTATAGCTACTATTTCCATTTAAGATTCTTTATCTCATGTGTTTAAGGTTTTGGAAATTTCTAAAATTAAGCTACTGTGACTTTTTATGGAATTAAAATAAATTAGGGTTTTATGTTTTAAAAGATTGGTAAGACTCTTTGATTAAACAAATTAAGATTTGAATGATGAAATCATGAAACTAGGGTTTTAAATACCTTAAAATACTTTAATTTGTGATTTTTGGTTTATTGAACTTTAAGCTACTGTGTAATTTTTGAGTTTTTATGTTTTTTAATGTTTTGAAAGGATTAGGGTTCATAAAAATTATGGTTTAAGGTTTTAAAAGGATTAGGGTTCATTATTTTAGGTTTAAAAGTTGAATTTTGAATTTTAGGGTTTTAGAATTTAGGTCACGGGTAAAAGATTTGAATTAGGGTTTTAGAAATCAATTTCATAATTTTATGAAGTTTTATGAATTTAAACAAACGGATTGAAGTTTTTATAAATAGAAAAGATGTTTTTTAAGGTTTTTTTAATGAAATAGGACCTACTTTAATTTTTTAATAGAAACAGAATTTGATTTTGGTTTTGTTGAAAAATATGTTCAATTAGAGTTTTAAGATTTTTAAGAAGAAAAGATAACAATTTTAAGTCTTTTTAGAAAAGAAGGTCACGTTTTAGTGTTTTAACTTTGGAAAACTAAATTAAAGTTCTATGATTTTAACTTTTGAAAAACACAAAAAAAAACCCTAGTTTAGCTACTGTGTAAAAAATTAGAATTTAGAATTTCATACCTTCTTTTGTAAGTTGCTCCAAAAACAATTCTTCTTGGATGAACTAGCTCCAAAGACAAGCCTTTGAAATCCCCTCCCAACATGATGCTACTGTTCCAGAAAAGATTTAAATTCAATTTCTTCTTTTCCTTCCTTGATTTGGTTTCAAACTTTCCAAACTCCCCTTGGATTTGTTCACTCTCGGCCACCTCCCCCTAAATTTAGTTCAATTGGTCCTTATTTATATTGGTTTTAGGTTGTTTTTTCCTAATTATACACGGCAAGTGATATTAATAAAAAAAGAAATTAAAACCTAATTGGATTAGGTTTCAAAAAATTTACATCGAAAAATTTTGCGCTGGCGAAAACTATGGCAGCGGGCCAATTTTGCATTGGCAAAATAACTCACCCGTAGGAAATTCCTGCGGGCGTTTGCAGGTGAAGTGCTGGGCCTACGGGCGTGCTGCCCGCAGGAAAATGCCCACGGGCCTGCACGACTGCTTTTTACTGCTGATTTTTTTTTCCGACTTCAATTTTATTTTTATTTTTATTATTTTATTTTTATTTGTTTATTTTTATTTTTTATTAATAGAAATTAGATACTAAGGTAAAAATTAATTAAAATTATTTTGGACCAATTAGACAATAAAATCATTTTGGGCTAAATAAAACATATTAGATCGGATTGGGTCAAAAATTAAGGGTCTACAGGGATATAGGACAAGTGTGCGAACACCTACTGGAATGATGCCGTTCTCTCTGGTTTATGGGATGGAAGAAGTATTGCCAATTGAAATTGAGATCAAGTTGTTAAGAGTAGTCTTGGAAGCTGAACTGCCTGAAATGGAATGGGTAGCAAGCAGATACACACAGTTAGCTCTACTAGAAGAGAGAAGGTTAAAGGTACTGTATCATCACCAACTATATCAAAAGAAGTTAGCTCGGGCCTACAATAAGAGGGTTAAAATCAAAAAATTCAGAGTTGGAGATTTGTTGTTGAAACAATGTAAGCCTAATGTATCTGATCCAAGAGGAAAGTTGCGGTAAGTTGTCGTGAAACAAGTCATGAACAAAGTTGCGGTGAAGTTGTCAGACATAGACGGGAATGAATTTAGTGAGCCAGTAAACATTGACAGGTTGAAGAGGTTTTATGTATGATAAGAAAAAAAAAAGAGCTCGCTAGGTTGAAAACCCAAAAGGGCGGCCTAGGCAAAAGTTAGAGCAGTCCGCTAGTTCCGAAAACCTAAAAGGGCGGGCTAGGCAACAATTAGGGCTAAATGAGAGAGAATCGTCAATTAGAAAACCCGAAAGGGCTAATTGGCAATAGGAGTAATCTTGTGTATGCTGGCTTTATGTTTAGTTGTTCCCTAATTTAATAAAACATAATTAATGTTCAAATTGTTCAATGTGCACTGTTATAACTATTCGACCAGATATAGATGAAATAAATAAACACAATAGAAAAAGGTGATGACAAATTATAAATCAAAAAGAAGCATCTTTTATTACTTTAATTATTTTTTCATCCTAACAATACACTTTCTGAATTGACAAATGTAAAATCTATGGCAGTCGATAAGTGTAACATGTAGGCCAGCTTTGCCTCAGCCGATCCAAGTAGGCTTCAGTCAAGCAAGGCATGTCTAAGTCGGGAGCAAAGTCAGAAGAAGCATCAAGTATGTCCGCATGGTGATACGAGAAATCTTCCACCAAGGTATCAACCAACAGATATTGACTTCGGAGTGTGAGTGGATCCAGTCAACCCAGTCACATATGAAGAAGCAGGATGGAGTAGCTTCCTAGCAGAATGATGACGTGGCAGATATCTAGCAAAGTCCATGGATGGAGTATCAAGCAAACAAAGACGCTCTTGAAGCCAAATCTGTGAAGAACGAGTTAAAAAAAAAGAAAAAAAAAGAAAGAGTCCGCTAAGTTAAAAACCCGCAAGGGTAGCTTAGGCAAAAATTAGGACAGCTCGCTAGTTTCGAAAACCCGCATGGGTGGACTAGGCAAAAGTTAGAGCAATAAAAAGAAAAATAAAACATAAATTGAAAACCCGAAAGGGCAGTTTAGGTAATTACCTGAAGTAGCAACGGACTCTCAGTCAGTCTCTTTGACAATCCTGATTTAAAAAGGTCTAATCCAACTAAGGTCTCGGCTGAGATCACAGGTACCGGCGACAAGCCTCCTTCCATTTGGTCCATAATATCCAATACTCGTGGATCAATATTGCCGTCAGAAGAAATAAGCAAGAATTGACCGAGCAAGCAAAGACAAAGCATGCATCCCCATTCCTTAGTAGGGGCCAAATGAGAGAAACAAAAGTCAATCAAAGGAGTAAGTATAATTTTTTCACCTCTCATCAACTGAAGAACTTCGGATTTTGGAATTTGAAATAACATCTGCATCTTCTGTTGAGTCTTGGAAATCAATGTGGGTAACGCCATTTGTTGATTATTGGGATATCCAAGGATGGCCTCAAATTCTTCAATCAAAGGACATATTTCAAAGCCATTAATTCTATATACCCTAGAATCCGTATCCCAAAAGGAAGCCACGACATGTAAGAAGGAGTGGTCCAATTTGACATTTTGAAAATATTTTAAAACATCAAGTTTTGACCATGAAATTTGCTTCCAATGAATGGCATCCATATTCTTAAATAGAATTTTTATTCTCTTTAAATGATGCTCAGTCATGGTGAATGAATAAAGAAAAAATTAAAATTATTAAAGGGAGTCTTCACGTAGAAAGAGAAAGAATTTTGGTTTATGTATTAAAATATGGCATGAAGGGTGATTTATATAGAAGAAATAAACCTTTTCCTAAAGTGAAAAGGAAAAGGTGATGGGAAAGGGTAAGACAATATGGCATAAGGAAAGGAACTGGCAATGGATTTCCTTTACCACGTTGGATTTGGTTTAGCAAATGAAATGGATGTAAATTATGGTGTACTGTAACAAAAAAAAAGTGGTGCAGTAACGTAAAAAAAAAGGAGTTACAGTAAAGAGGAAAATTGTATTTTTTTAATTATTGTACAAGATTTTAAAATTGCTACAATATTTACATATCACTAAGAGGGTGGTGGTAGGTCATCAAATAAAGCCTTGAAAAAGTCATTGCCTGTTGGAGGAGGGGGCAAATCACTCGTCCCGAGTTCGCCCACAGCGGGAGCACCAAAACTCGGCAAATTATTCATCCCGGGATCACATGAAGTGGGAGCACCAAAATCTTTATTACCTTGAAGTTCCAATTCGTCATGGTCCTCACTAGAAGTAGACAAAAGGATCTCATGGTCGTCAGTATGGGGGCCTCTTGATGAAGAAGCACCGGGATCCCTCATCCCCTAAAATCGGAAGTCTCAAAAATGTTGTTCGGATTGATGATATAAACTTTCAAAATGAGAAGCATGATGACGACTTGCAGCCAACTCTTCTTGAAGTTTCTTATTTTGTTCTTCAAGCATTCACTGTGAGCCAAGAAGGAAAAGGTAAGAGCATACATAATCATGCATACATATAGCATAAACTACTATGAAATAAGAAACTGTGAGCGGGGATTTTTGCCCCCACTCCCGGTGGAATGGTTCTTGCTACTTCGGCACTGCTTAGGCTCGGGGCCTTAGAGAACACGGACCTAAGTCCGGAGAAAATGGAGTCACCACCCGGATGGGCCGGGAAAAAGAAAGGGGTGGATGACTCGATTCCTAAGGAATCCCCAACCCCCTAATGGGTTCGAAAGTTGGGTACGTGTGGGGAAGGTGAGAAATGGCCCAGCACCCCTACAACGCCCGGTTCATTGGAATCGGCCTCCTTTACAGGTCTTAATATTATAAAATTCTTAAGTATAATAACATTATCCATATTACACACAATAAAAAGAAAGCATCATTATATTAAAATCAAAGCAATGTCCAAACAAAACAAAACAAATAAATGGACATGCATCCAAGGATGGAAACATGTCCTTACATCACATGCCTAGATAGGACACCCACCAAAAGGTAGAAACATGCCCTTTACATAAGTTCTAAAATAGAAAAGCAAATTAAATTACATGATGTTTAAATAATGAGGTACCCACCAAGTGGAAACATACCTCTTACAACTTTTGGAAATCTAAATAAAAGTAAATAATCATTCATCATAAATAAATCATTCATCAAAAGTATTTAATTAAGATATAAAATAAACATCCATCCATGATAAATTAAATAAATCAAGTATTGAAATTAAATAAATTATAGCATAAGAGATAAATCAAATCAAATATGGAATTAAATAAAGCAAATAAAATTCAAGTATAATTACTATTTCTATTTAGGGTTCTTTATCTCATGTATTAAGGTTTTGGAAATTCTAAAGTTAAGCTACTGTGACTTTTTAGGGACTTAAAATAGATTAGAGTTTTATGTTTTTTTAAAGGTTGGCAAGACACTTTGATTAAAAAAATTAAGATTTGAATGGTGAAATAATAAAACTAGGGTTTTGGATACTTTGAAATACTTTTTAATTCATTATTTTAAATAGTGATTTAAGCTACTGTGTGATTTTTTAGTTTTCATGTTTTATGGTTTTTAATGTTTTAAAAGGATTAGGGTTCATAAAAATTAAGGTTTAAGGTTTTAAAAGGATTAAGGTTCATTGTTTTAGTTTTAAAAGTAGAATTTTGGTTTTAGGCTTTGAAATTAGGGTTCTCGGGTAATGAATTTGAATTAGAGTTTTAAAAAGCAATTTGATGATTTGTAAAGTTTTATGAATTTAAACACATGGATTGAAGCTTTTATAAGTATAAAAGATGTTTTTGAAGGATTTTTGAATGAAATAGAACCTAATTTAAAAATTTGAAAGAAACAAAATTTGATTTTGGTTTTGTTGAAAAATATGTTTAATTAGTGTTTTAAGTTCTTTAAGAAGAAAAAAATAACAATTTTAAGTCTTTTTAGAAAATAAGCTTACATTTTAGTGTTTTAACTTTGGAAAACTAAATTAAAGTTCTAAGATTTTAACTTTTGAAAAACACAAAAAAAATCCCTAGTTTAGCTACTGTGTAAAAAAAATTAGAATTTAGAATTTCATACCTTCTTTTGTAAGTTGCTCCAAAATTGCTTCTTCTTGGATGAACTAGCTCCAAAGACAAGCCTTTGTTGCCTTTGAATTGCTTAATTCGTGGTGCTCCTCCCTTTAAAAATCAATTGAATTGATTTATTGCTCTTCCTTCCTTGATTTGGTTTCAAATCCTATACTCACTCTGTAAATTTCTCCCTCTTCCAATTTGGTTCAATTAATCCTTATTTATAGTGGTTTTTAGGTTATTTCTTCCTAATTCCACACGGCAATTAATATCAATAAAAATAAATAAATTAAAACCTAATTGGATTAGGTTTCTAAAATTTGGGTCAAAAAAATTTGCGCTGGCAAAAACTGTAGCAACGGGCACGTGGCTGGGGCCGGTAGGCGCGCCAGCCCTCAGTGGGCGTGCCAGCCCGTAGGAAATTCCGACGAGTGAACGAATGGGCCTACGGGCACGTCGCCCTCAAGAAATTCCTGCGGGCGAAGGTTTTGCCCGCAGGATTTTCCTGCGGGGCAAAACTCACTCGGGCCCGTGCGACTATTTTTCGCTGCCGATTTTTTTCGACTCAAATTTTTATTTTTATTTTTTTATTTTTATTTTTTTTTATTTTTTATTAATAAAAATTAGATAATAAAGCAAAAACTATTTAATTAAAATTATTTTGGACCAATTAAACAACAAAAATCATTTTGGACTAAATAAAGCATATTGGATCGGATTGGGTAAAAAATTAAGGGTCTACAGTTTGCCCCCTGCTTGAATGATCTGAAACCTTAGTGAAAGAGAGTGAAAAGCAATAAGACTTAATTTTCGATATGGATACTTGTTTTGGGTTCTGTACCCGAGGATGATTCTAGGTTCTAGACCTGAGAAAAATTTGGGTTCTGGACCCGGTTCGAGTTCTGGACTCAAGGATAACTCTAGGTTCTGGACCTAAGGGAAATTTGGGTTCTGGACCTGGTTCGAGTTCTGGACTCAAGGATGATTCTAGGTTCTGGACCTAAATAAAATTTGGGTTCTGGACCCAAGCTAAGTTCAGGACTTAGACATGATTTTAGGTTCTGGACCTAAGGGAAATTTAGGTTCTGGACCTGGTTCGAGTTTTGAACTCAGGAAAGATTCTAGGTTCTGGACCTCAGGGTAATCCGGGTTCTGGACCCGAGCTAAGTTCTGGACTTAAAAAATTCTAGGTTATGGACCTAAGAGTAATTTGGGTTCTGGACCCGAGCTAAGTTCTTGACTTAGAAAATTCTAGGTTCTGGACCTAAGGGTAATTTGGGTTCTGGACCCGAGCTAAGTCCTAGACTTAGAAAATTATAGGTTTTGGACCTAAGGGAATTTGGGTTCTGGACCCGGGCTAAGTTCTGGACATAGAAAATTTTAGGTTCTGGACGTAAGGAAAATTTGGGTTCTGGACCCGAGTTAACAAGTTTAGCTAAATTTTAGGCATATGTCTTCCTATTGCCTCCTGGGCGTAAAAACATTTGTATACTCACAATTTTTTGAATGATCAAAGTGAATAATTGAATTTTCTGTTTATTTACTGTGCAGTACTATTCATGTACTATTCAAAATAGTAAATTTACTATTTGCAAATAGTATCAAATAGTTTTTACTATGGGAAAATGTGATTTTACTATTCATCAATAGTAATAGTATTCATAAATAGTAATACTATTCATAAATAGTAACATTTACTATTTATCAATAGTAATACTATTCATAAATAGTAAAATTTACTATTTATGCACACTTTTGAGTTTGCTTTCATCCGCTTGCCGTTCCTCTGTAAAAGGCCATCAATTCTCCATAAAATTTCAAAGTTTCAATTTCAATTTTGTAATCCTTTCAAATTTCTTTTCAATTTCAGCACATATTTTTAAAAAACAATACATGTTTCAAGGTCGCGGACTCATTCTAATACCGAATTATTGGAGTTTATTCGGCATCATGACGACGGAAATCTAGATATACTGGCCGGGATGCCGCTTCATCGCAGTTCCAATCAAAAGAGCGAGGTAATGATTTCCCTTTTTTTTAATTATTTATTTTAATTATTACTTATTATTATTATTATTATTATGAAAAATAAATTAATTTAAATAGATTAAATAATGCGTACTTACCTGGTATTAACTTACCTGGGTTTAGCACATCATTGTGTCGTTCGGGCCGGAGGGTGTATTTACAAAGCTCGACAATGGTATGATGTAGTGCCTTCTCGGGTAAGGCGGATTATCCGAGATTGCAGCTTTGAGCAGTTTGTCTTACAATTGCCGTCCGAAGAATATCAAATAGACCGAAGCGTGGTTCAGGCGCTGGCAGAGCGATGGCTGGATACAACTCACACTTTTCACTTGCCCATTGGGGAGATGACAATTGGTCCGGTCGATTTTACTACCATAACCGACCTTCGATATGATGGTGCTCCGGTTCCTCTAACCAATGAAATTTTAACATTTGAAGAAATTCAGGAATTAATTGGTATGGAACCATCATATAAAGGACCTCATAAGATAAAAATCGAGCCGATTCGTAGTTATTGGATGAACTACGAAGGTCGGATTGGCAGAAACTGTAACACCCCTATACCCCGTATACGTACACTGCATGCAATTACGATCGTAATATACGTAAACTAAAGATAGGAATGCCACGACTTACTAGACAAATGACTCACTTCTTTTTATAAAAAGAAACATAAACTTAAACATTTAGGTTAAATTTAAAACACAATAAATAAAACATTCATTTAATACGCAACGGAAAATATAGTTATAGTTACAAATACAAATACATTGAAAACAAATTTTACAAAAACATAAAGTTTATACATGTTTGGCAGTCAGTCTTTGATCTTTAAGCTTACTATCCACACTTCATAATCTAAACTCTACTCGGCCTAGAGGAACTCTCCGGTTCGACCCTGTCACCTGCGCGATGAACCACAATCGCGCTAAGCCAATGACTTAGTGGTACAAACCACAATAACAATATGCTATAATGCAATGTTAATATCATACTTTCAACAATAAAAACAATATTCATAAATGGTATATTAATATTTTCCATAACACCACATTCCATTATTTTATTCAATTATTTCACCATTCATGAATCACATTGAAACAAAGACAAGCATGGGCCCAAAAGACACTAATATGTTATTCAAAGTTTAAAGTTACTGCTTTGGTCCATAATCACAATCATGAAGCTCGTAGGCAATATATATATATATATATCTCTATCCATGGATAGTGTAACAGACCCAGTCTCTTGGACCTCAACCCGGCTAAACTCAAGGAGATCCTCAACTCGGCTAGACTATTACTGTTTTTGAGGCTTACGACCCAGTCTTTTCACCCCAAAAACATCACATTTCACAAATTTCACATTTTTCAACTGGAATCGGCTTACGACCCAGTCTTTTCACCTATCCAGTGATTCATAGGCATGCCGCCAAACTCAGAACTCTGAAAATTGAATAACATATTAATCACACAATTATTTCATTTATCTCTTTATCAATCTCTTTCTCAATTCATTTCTCATTTCATATTCCATAATCAAATAGGCAACCATGCCCCAATTATTTCATTTGCACTATCATAGCCAACAACAAGGGTTTCATTTCTCATCATGTCTCATATCACATTAACTCAATTCATCATTCAAGTGTACATAACCAATTACATTAACATACATATTGAAGGCTCATCATATCATTCACATTATACAAATCATAACATTTATCAAGTATATCAACAATACAATAGATCACTTAACACATTTACAACCAAATATATATTAAGTATCAAAATCATGTAAGTGTATGCAACCATGTAGCTTGTACTTACCTCCAAAAGCAACTCACATACAACACTAAACTCCTCTTCCAAGAATCCTTCAACACTTGGATTATGGCAACTCAACTTTCTTCAAAATCTAAACCAAAGGTAATCATACACACTCACTTAGAGATACACATAAGATAATAAAGCTAAGAACCAACTAGGGCAAAATCTAAACATGACACGCTCAACAACATGGGCGTGTCCCTGACCGTGCCCTAACTCCACAACACAGAAGCTTTGACATGCTCAGAACCACGGGCGTGTCACTGAACGTGTAATACATTCTGTCTCACAGAAACATTGACACATCCAACAACACAGGCATCTTCATGGCCGTGTCAATCCTTCACCCACACATTAGCTATGACACGCTCAGTGACATGGGCGTGTCACTGCTCTTGTCACCCATCCAAGAATATAGAACCATTGACACGCCTAAAGACTTGGCCGTGCTCATGGGCGTGTCAGGCCAAAAATCCAGATTCCGGCAACAACAACAACACATCCAATGAACCTCTTACTTCCACCATTTTCCACTTCAAACAAACTTAACTAAACACACCCATAAACCATAATAACTTGCAAAAACACCAAAACAATTCAAAACATACCTCAAACTCAAATCATAATCATCACCACAAACCCAAAACACAACCACAACACTTACTCTTCCAACAATCTTACTCTTTCCTTTAATCAAACCCCAAAAATCCAAAATCTATTGAACCAAACACTCTTAAACACACCACAATAAAAAAAAAACACATATCAACCACAATCTCAACTCACAAACTCAAAGAAAATCAAAGAATCAAGTGGAAAACTTACCAAAGATGAAGAAACTCTTAAATTTCCAACTTGATCACTTGAAAACTTCCTTCAATCTTGAGTTTAGAAGATCAAATCTCTCTCTCTTGCTCTCTTACTATGGAGCTACCGGCCAAAAGAAAAGAAAAGGAAAGAAGAAGAAGATACACGAAGAAGAAAGAAAGAAAGAAGAAAAGAAAGAAAACAAAGTCAAACACTCAACCTTCTCTCTCCTCAAAACCCTCTCCACCAAGCAATTAACTATTAAAATATTCCAAATATCTTCTTCCACTTATAAATACAATTTCCTTTTAATTAATTTAAAATAATTAATTAATCTTCTTTGACTTCCACATTTTGACTAGTGTATATGTTGTATATATTTCCATATATACAACATATACACTCTCTTCACTTCTTTCCTCTTTCCAATTAAACACATATACATTAAATCCAAATGTAACAATAAATACTCCAAAACTTGTAGGGTATACTTTGGGATATTACATAAACAGGGCCGAACAGTATGCTCGAGGATTTTTGTTATATCTGCTCGGATTGACCATCTTTGGCAGCACTGAATCATCCATTCACTTATCAGTGTTGAATTCCCTTTCTTATTTCAGAATGGTACCATCTTCTGGCTTGGGTGAAGCTGGTCTCGCTTGCCTTTATCATGGCCTTGATAAACTTTGTTGAAACAAGAATTCTTTTGTCGGCTTGATGGCAGTTGTTGAGGTATTTTTTCTTCCACCAATGTCTTTTCCCTTTTCCTCTTGTGATCTTTGTTGTTATTGCAGATATGGGCATATGAAAACAACCTCGTGAGAGTACCCGACATTTCCTGAGAGAGAATCGGGTATCCAAGATTAAATTTCTGGTTGTTCGATCGTGTGAACGTTCCCGGCTCCCATCATGTGCATAGTCATCACTTTGTGTTGAGCCGCTTAACCTGGGATCAGGTAAAACAACATTAGTATGCTTCAAACATTTTGCAAAAGTTTTACTTACCTTATGTTATCCTGCAGATGAATTTGGCCTGATGGAATCCAGAAGAGCGAGCAAACTGGTCTCCTTTGATGAGGGCTGCACTGTCTTTTCAACATTCTCGCCGAGTTATTATTGGCCCAGTGTCTAGCAGCTGGAGAGAGTCTACGAATGGTTTCTCAGCCTAGAACAGTGGAGGTTCCCGATGCAAATCCCATAATACACTTTAAATATTATGTCGATGCCAGAGGATGCTTGGTGGTTGGCCCGATATGGTTTTAATGCTGAGTTATTTCTCAATTTACCGGGTCCATTTTATGCTCATTTTATTCAAATGAGACTCTTGCACTTTGATGTATCTCCTATCGGTGTGCGGGAGATTTCTGATGGAAATGAGGGTAGAGATGAGGAGGAACATCACGGAGATGCAGGAGTGTCTGTTCCTTGTCTCGGGACCAATACTTCTCAGGTAAAACTTTTACCACTTTTCTATTGCAACCACTTTTCTTTCTTTGATTCTTTAATGATTGTTGCAGCTTATTGGCTCATTTGATCATGAGGCTGGACCTTCTTTTACTCCCCCTTTGTTTGCTCATTCTAGCCTGCCAGATATGTCATCTCATCCGTAGGGTATTGATATGAATTACCTGGTAAGTTCCTTATTTCATAATAGTTTATGCTATATGCATGCATGATTATGTATGCTCTTACCCTTTCCTTCTTGGCTCACAGCGGATGCTCGAAGAACAAAACAGGAAGCTTCAAGAAGAGTTGGCTGCAAGTCGTCAGTAGGCTTCTCATTTTGAAAGTTTATATCATCAATCTGAATAAAATTTTCGAGACTTCCGATTTCAAGGAATAAGGGATCCTGGTGCTTCTTCATCGAGAGGCCCCCAGGCTGATGACCATGAGATCCTTTCTTCTGCTTCTGAGGAGGACCATGACACATCAGAACTCCAAGGCAATAAGGGTTTTAGTACTTCTACTTCGGATGATCCCGGGACAAGTAATTTGCCCCTCCTCCAATTTCTTTTTCCTTTCTTCTGCTTTCAAGTCTTTATTTGATGACCTACCACCACCCTCTTAGTGATATGTAAATAGTGAAACAATTGTAAAACATTGTACAATAATGAAAAATATACAATTTTCCTCTTTACTGTAATCTTTTTTTTTATTACTGCCATTTTTTCTTTTTTCTTTTTTTTTCTTTTTTTTCTTTCGTTACTGCCATTTATTTATTTATTATTATTATTATTTTTATATATAATACATCATAATTAATATCCACTTCTTTTGTTAAACCAAATCCAAAATGGAAAAAAAAATTGTGACTACTTCCTTTCCTTGTGCCATATGGTCTTATCCTTTTCCATCATCTTTTCCATTTCACTTTTGGAAAAGGTTTATTTTCTTCTATATAAATCACCTTGCATGCCATATTTCAATTCATAAGCCAAGAATCTCTCTTCCAAAGTGAATTCTCTTTCTTTAGCAATTTTGGTTTCCCTTTATTCATCAACCATGACCAAGCACCATTTAAAGAAAATAAAAATTCTATTTAAGAATATGGATGCCAACCATTGGAAGCAAATTTCATGGTCAAAGCTTGATGTTTTAAAATGCTTTCAAAATGTCAAATTGGACCACTCTTTCTTACATGTCGTGGCTTCCTTGTGGGATACGGATTCTAGGGTATTTAGAATTAATGGCTTTGAAATGTGTCCCTTGATTGAAGAATTTGAGGCCATCCTTGGACATCCCAATAATCAACAAATGGCATTACCCAAATTGATTTCCAAAACTCAACAGAAGATGCAGATGTTGTTTCAAATTCTGAAACTCGAGATTCTTCGGTTGATGAGAGGTGAAAAAATTCTACTTGCTCCTTTGACTTTTGTCTTTCCCATTTGGCTCCTACTAAGGCCTAGGGACGCATGCTTTGTCTTTGCTTGCTCGGCCAATTCTTACTTGTTTCTTCTGACGGCGATATTGACCCACGAGTATTGGATATCATAGATCAAATGGAAGGAGGCTTGTCACCGGTACCTGTGATCTTAGCCGAAACCTTAGTTGGATTAGACCGATTTAAATCAAGAATGTCAAAGAGACTGACTGGGAGCCCGTTGCTGCTTCAGGTAATTACCTAAACTGCCCTTCCGGGTTTTCAATTTAGGTTTTTTTTTATTGCTCTAATTTTTGCTTAGTCCGCCCATGTGGGTTTTCGGAACTAGAGAGTTGTCCTAATTTTTGCCTAAGCTGCCCTTGCGGGTTTTCAACTTAGCGGACCTCTTTTTTTTTTTTAATTCTTTCTTCATAGATTTCGCTTCAGGAGCGTCTTTGCTTGCTTGATACTCCCTCCATGGATTTTTCCAGATACCTGCCACGTCATCATTCTGCTAGGAAGCTACTCCACCCAGCTTCTTCATATGCTAACTAGGTTGACTGGATCCACTCACACTCCGAAGTCAACATCCGTTGGTTGGTACCTTGGTGGAAGATTTCTCATATTACCATGCGGACATACTTGATGTACGTTCCTCTTGCTGCACTTCATCAAGGTACATGCTATGATCCTCACCGACTTGGGCGTCAGTATGGAGCTGAGCCTCGTGATTCTGACTTTGTTCCTGACCTAGACATACCTTGCTTGACTGAAGCCTACTTGGACCGGCTGAGGCAAAGCTGGCCTGCATGTTACACTTATCAGCTGCCATAGATTTTACATTTGTCAATTCATAAAGTGTATTGTTAGGATGAAAAACTAATTAGAGTAATAAAAGATGCTTCTTTTCCATTTATAATTTGTCATCACCTTTTGCAATTATGATTACTTATTTCATCCATGTCTAGTCATATACTCATAACAGTACACAAAGAGCAATTTAATCATTAATTCTATTTTATTAAATTAGGGAACAACCAAACATAAAGCCTGCATACACAAGATTACTCCTGTTGCCAATCAGCCCTTTAGGGTTTTCTAATTGACAATTTTCTCTCATTAGCCCTAATTATTGCCTAGCCCGCCCTTTCGGGTTTTCGAAACTAGCGGACTGCTCTAACTTTTGCCTAGGCCGCCCTTTTTGGGTTTTCAACCTAGCGAGCTCTTTCTTTTTCATTTTTCATACATAAAACCTCTTCAACCTGTCAATGTTTACTGGTTCACTAAATTCATTTCCATCCATGTCTGATAACTTCACCGCACCTTTGCTCATGACTTGTTTCACGACATATGGTCCTTCCCAGCTAGGTCTGAATTTCCCTCTTGGATCAGATACATTAGGCTTACATTGCTTCAATACCAAATCCCCAACCCTGAATCTTTAAATTTTGACCCTTCTATTGTAGGCCCGAGCTATCTTCTTTTTATACAGTTGGTGATGATACAGTGCTTTTAGCCTTCTTTCTTCTAATAGAGCTAACTGAGTGTATCTGCTTGCTACCCATTCTGTTTCAAGCAGCTCCGCTTCCAAAACTACTCTCAATGACTTGATCTCAATCTCAATTGGCAATACTGCTTCCATCCCATAAACCAAAGAGAACGGTGTCATTCCAGTAGGTGTTCGCACACTCGTCCTATATCCCCATAAAGCAAAGGGAAGCATTTCTGACCAGTCCCTGTAGGTCTTAGTCATCTTGGATAGAATTTGCTTAATTATCTTGTTTATTGCTTCCACTGTACCTTTAGCCTTTGGTCTATAAGGAGAGGATCGGTGATGATGGATTTGGTACTTGGAGAATAAATCCTAAATTGCTCCTTGAAATTGTACCCCATTGTCTGATATCACACTGTGCGGGACCCCATATCTGCAGATTAGATTCTTTTGGATAAACCTAGCCATGTGACTTGCACCCAGCTTGTTGAAGGATTCAGCTTCGACCCATTTCAAAAAATAATCAACTGCTACCACAATAAAACGGTGCCCGTTTGAAGCTATCGGATGTATCTCTCCTATAATGTTGATACCCCAGGTGGCAAAGGGCTAGGGTGAAGACATTGAATGCAATTCTTCAGGAGGCATATGATTCAAGTTACCGTACATCTGACATTGTTGGCACTTCTTGACAAACTCAGTACAGTCTCTCTCCATGGTCAACTAATAGTAACCTTGTCGAACAATCTTCTTAACTAGGGCCAAACCACTCATGTGAGAACCACAACTTCCCGTATGTATTTCTGACATGATACGCTCCACTTCGGGCTTTCTTAATCATTTCAAATGCACCCCATCTGGCCATCTTCGTTATAACTCCCCATGCAATGTGGTGTATTGCAATGACCACCGCCTTACAGCCCTTCTCACTTTCTTTGTTGCCCTTGGCGGGTATTCTCTTTCCTCCAAAAATCTCCTTATGGTATCATACCATGCATCATGGTCTGTATCAATTTCCATGATTGTTTCATATTCATAGCAAGGAGTTGATGAACTAGTCAAGACCAGAGGCTTAAGGAATAAGCTAACAGGATTTTCCCATACCGAAGCCAATGTGGCTAGGGCATCAGCCATCTGATTTTCTTCTCTTGACAAGTGTATAGATTTACACTCCTTAAAATTCTTCTTTATCATGGTCAAGTAATGATGGTATGGTTTCAATTTTTCTTCTTTCAACTCCTGCTCTCCATTTACTTGGGATACTACTAGCAACGAATCACCATAAACTTCCACCTTATCTACCTTCATAATCATTAGGGTTTCCAAATCGAAAATACAAGCTTCGTACTCCACCATATTATTGGTTGCCCTAAATTTCAACTTTTAGGCTAGAGGGATGAGTTCCCCTTCGGGTGATTCTAGTATAACTCCCAAACCTGCCTCCTTCCTGTTTGTTGCTCCATCAAAATACATTTCCACCCTTGTACTTCAATTACTTCTAAATGTTCATCTAGAAATTCCAAGATTACCTCTTCACTTTCTGGTAATGGTTGTTGAGCCAAAAATTCTGCCTCTGCTCTACCTTTGATTGTTTTTCTGGTTACATACTCGATCTCAAATTCTTCTAATATTATCAACCATCGACCATATTTCCCAATTAAAGAGGGTGTCTCCCTTAAGTATTTCATTGGATCCAACCTGAAAATTGCTTGCACACTATATGATTGAAAGTAATGCTGCAACTTCTTAGAAGACCAAACCACGGCTATACATGTTTTTTCAATAATACTATACCTAATTTCATAAGGTAGGAGCTTTCTACTTAAGTAGTAAACGGCATGCTCAATCCCCGACTCATCTGTTTGGGCTAGCATGGCTCCTATCGACTCTTCTTCTACTGCTAAGTATAGTAATAGAGGTTTGTTAGGTTTAGGTGGTTTCAAAACAGGTGGATTCAACAAATACTCTTTTATTCGATCAAAGCCCTTTTGACATTCCTCGTTCCATACGACCGACTGATTCTTCCTAAGCAACTTGAAGATAGGCTCACAGATTGTTGTGAGCTTTGCTATAAATCTACTAATGTACTGTAGTTTACCAATGAATCCCCGAACTTCTCTCTCCGTCATAGGGGCCGGCATATCCCTGATTGCTTTGACCTTTTCGGGATCTATCTCGATGCCATTCGGGCCAATTACATGACCCAACAATTTACCTGAGGTAACACCGAATACACACTTCTTTGGGTTTAATCTTAGCTTATACTTCAAAGCTCTATCGAAGAATAATTCTAAATTCTAGAAGTGTTGGTCCCTTGTATCCGACTTAACCATCATATCATCAACATATACTTCAACTTCTTTATGCATCATGTCATGAAATAATGTGGTGGCCATCCTTTGATAAGTTGCTCCAGCATTCTTTAAGCCTAAAGGCATCACCCTGTAACAAAATATACCCCATGTAGTAGTGAAGGCAGTTTTGGCTTTATCCTCTTGGGCTATTAACACTTGATTGTATCCGAAAAATCCATCCACAAATGAGTGTAGCACACTAGAGGCTGCACTATCAATGAGTACATCTATATGAGGTAAAGGAAAATCATCCTTAAGGGAAGACTTGTTTAAATCTCTATAGTCTACGCAGACCCTTATCCTCCCATCTTTCTCTGGCACAGGTACTATGTTGGCTAGCCAATCTGGGTATTATATCACTTCAAGGAACTTCACTTGTATTTGCTTAGTGACCTCTTCTTTAACCAATTCAGCCCACTCAGGTCTTAATCCTAAGCTTTTGTTTGATAGGTTTAATGTGAGTGTAAGTAGGGATATGATGCTCGGCTATGTCTCGATCTATCCCCGACATATCTTCATAAGACCAAGCGAACACCTCTTCATATTTTTTGAATTTTTTTTCGAATCTCTCTCTTTCATCAGGAGTAAGGTCGGATGCTATGCTAATGTTTTTAGGGTTTTCAGTTGTTCCCAAATTTAATGATTGTGTGTTAACAAAATTAATATTAAAGATGCTCATGTAACTGCTATTTGAATGTATGCAACCATCGGGAGAAACATCACACAAGTAAGCAAAATCAGACTTTATTGCATTCATTTTGGAAAAGAAAACATCATCATCTTCATACAAAGTAGATAAATTAAAATCAAAATCAAAATCATTGTCCTCAGAATCATAAAGCATAATGTCTTCAAACTTTTCTTCAACTAGGGCAGCAATCTCTTCTCGAGTCTTCTCGGCTTTCAGGGCAGCTTCATTCTTCTCTTTGTTGATTGACAGGGTGAGATTTTTCTTCACTTACTCCACTAACTCAGCAACATCTGTAAAAATTTCAAAATTGGGAATTAACTTACCCATGAACATGATCGGCTCGGGCTTTCCATGGAGTGGTCCCATAGTTGGAGCTTTGACAAAGATCTCTTCAAGTGGTGGGAAGCTCATCTTCTCATTCTTCTTTGGTCGAACATTATTGGCTTCATCATATCCCAACCCCTTCTTGGAAGCTTGAGTTCTAAAATCTGGCAACTTTGTTAAACCGGCTTTACCCTTTCTAAGACCAGCTCCAGGAAGGTAATTCATGTTCTTCATCATATTCAATACTTTGGAGTCCACTGCTTCATCATCAGAAATTACAGCTACTTGAAAACCATTGAGAGGCCTCTCAACCATTAGAGCGTTAACAATCTCATTATCTTCAGCTTCAATGACCACTGTTTCATTTCCATTGGGGAATTTGATCTTTTGATGAAGTGTGGAAGGAACTCCACCAAGAGGGTGAAACCATGGTCGTCCCAAGAGTAAGGCAAAGGTAACTGGTATGTCTAAAACAACAAATTCCACAATAGATTCAATTGGACCAACCTTGACGGCTGCTTTGAAAGTTCCTTCGGCATGCCTCTTAGTGTTGTCATAAGCACGAATTGTCACCTCGGTTGGGTTTAAATCTCTTGTTGACATGGCTAGCTTTGGTAGTATCTTAAGTGGAAAAACATTTATGGCGGACCCATCATCGACCATTACACAAGGAGTCCTCTTCCCCTTGACTTCTATTTTGATAAAGAGAGGGCAGATGTGGTCTCTCCCTTCTTTTGGTAAGTCCGCATCAGAAAATGAAACTACTCCCATACTAACTTCGCTCTTCTCTTGAACCTCTTCACATTTCATTACTTCCCCAATTTTTATGAAGTTGATCAATTCCTCTGGTGTTGTGGAGGTAGAAATCGGCATGCTAGCCAAGGCTTTGACCGTAGTCTCTCGGTGCTTTTTAGAAGTAGCTAACAGGTCCCAAATGCTAACACTTGCTTGAGTTCTTTTTAATTGCTTGAGTACAACATCATCTTCTTCCACTTCAACTTCCTTCCCCTTATTAGTTTCTACCTCCTTAGGTGGTGGCCTTGCATAAGGCTTACCGAATCTAGTATTCATCACCTCATCTTCTTCGGGCTCAGACCAAGTCCACTCCTCCTTCTTTGGTATGATATCATCATCACTATCACTTGAATCCCAAAACCTGTTTACCACACAAATTGTTACTTCCCCACCAATCATAGCTTGTTTAACTTCATTAAATTCCTCTTCTTCTTTGATTGCTTCTCCTCCCATATCTTGAAAAGAAGACATGACAAAATCCTCATGCAAACCTCCTCCAATCATGAAGGTTGCTAGGTGGTGGTACTCTATTGAACTTTGGCAATGGGTTATCTTTGGTGTTTGGCTTGTTGGGCTCGGGTAGCTTCCCATTATCAATTAAGTTTTGGATCTCATGTCTCAATCTCACACATCTATCTATGTCATGTCCTTGCATTTGGTGAAATTGACAAAATGCTTTGGTGTCAAAATTAGGTAGGAGAGGATTAGGCAAAGGATGAGGATTTAAGGGTTGTAGCAGTCTCTTCCTTTGAAGCTTGTTGAGAACCCAGGACATCAGTTTTCCCAATTCTGAAAATTGTCTCCTTGTTCCTTAGTTAGTAGCATTAACACCGATGGCCTTTTGCATGCTTTGGCTACCAGGTTGGTAGCTCCCTTTCTCATTCCTTTTTGTTGCAAATCGGCTCTTCTCCCTGTCCCATTCTTCAATTTGCAAACCAGCTTGAAGAAGGTCTTTGAAATCACAGATGAGTGTATGAGACATCCTCTCACGAAGACTAGGTAACACCCCTCTTACAATCATCCTTATTTGATCGGATTCATTGGGCCTCTTCTTGAGTAAAGCAGCCTTGTTTCTCCATCTCTTGACATAGTCTACAAAATTCTCATTCGGCCTTTGCCTAATGGATTCCACTTCCATCAAGGTAGCTTCCAATTCAACATTATATCCATATTGATGGATAAAGGCTTTGTAAAGTAGATCCCAGCTCTTTTGTGTTTCATCATCTAAGGTATTGAACCAATTTTGGACAACAGGGTCCAATGAGAGCATAAAGTACCTTAGGGTTTGAGCCTTAGTAGCTCGGGCAGATTGCATGGCAGTTATATATTGCTTCACATGGAGATGAGGATTTCCGGTGCCATTGTGCTTAGCAAAGGAAGGCATCTTGAATTTATAAGGGACCTCTTCATCTTGTTCAAATAACTTGTCAACTTCGAACATCTCTTCGGTCTTCAGCTTCTTCTCAAATTTCTTTTCGAAATCAGCAATCATCTTTTCAACATCAGATGTCTCGGTCTTTTCAATAGTTGCCTTCTCGACAGTCTTCGGTTCTTTCTTCTTTTCTTGAATCTCTTGGTAGTATTGAACCTAATCATCATCATCATCAATGACCACCTTTTCATCATCAAAAGCTACTTCACTAACTTTGGTCTTCCCTTTGTCCTTTGGTTTCTTAGTGCTAGCAGATGCCTCGGCATGGTTCTCTAAGATTGCAGTCAATTGGTTCTTCATGGTCTCAGCTAGGGCCTCTTTGATTTCTTCCATCTTGGCATTGAGGGTTTCATCCACCATTCTTTGAATTTGTTCGGGCTCCATTGTCTTTGGTGAGCAAGTGATTGAGTCGTTGCTAGATACTTCATCTCCGGCGTAGGTCGGATTGTCGTAAGCTTTTGAACTTTCGTAATCCAGGGCTGTGAGCCAGAGAGGACCAATGATATGAGATGCAAATGTATGCATGTATGCATGTATACATGAACAATCAATAAACAAGTGTAATTAGGATGATCCTTCCAACCTTATAACATCCACACACGAATGGCGAGTCTCTTTTCCTAGGTATATGGTTAACAAAATACCAACATGGGGTACCTTGCTTTCGAATAATTCCCTTGGACGTTTCAACCAATAGTTATATTTTTGAAAATGGAAATCAATTCATGATAATTCCCATTAATTAGTTTTTAATCCATTCAACCAACTAAAGTAGCTTTTATGCTATGTTAGATTAAAATGAAATTAAGAGGTTTATTATAAATAGATTTCTCACTTGAAAAGAGGTAACTAGTGGTTCATGCCAAAAACAAGCCCATGGTTAATTTATTCTTAGTTTAAATTAGGCCCACAATTGATTTTTGGTATTTCATAATTGACCTAAATATTTTTGCAAGCTCTTTGTAAAAAATGGTTGGGTGAAAATAGTTTTATTTCTAAGCCCATCGTAAAAGATTTTAGAAAAATGGATTTTGGGCTTAGTATTTGGGCCATGAGCCAAAGAATTTTTGATTTGTTTTTAGAAAAGTCTTATGTCCAAAGATCATCTTGAAAAATTTTGAAAATAACTTTGGTCTTTTGGACTTTTAAAGAAAAATTTATTTTGAGCTTACAATATACTTAGATCATATTAGAAAAAGAACAAACCAAATAAGCCATGATTTAGACTAAGATAAACTAACCATAGTCAAACAACATGCATTTGGGGGTAAAACCTAAGGAAAGTAACTAGACCAATTACATGAGCTTTAGTCTTTGGGTAAAAAGGCTTAGGTTCCCATAGCAAGTACATACCAAACGGTACAAGGCTATGAGTGGTTATGCCATGCTAGATCTCCATACCTTGAGTGAAAGTATGGTATCCCTTACATAACATAACACGGGAAACACGGGCATTCTAACTCATGCACACAATGCAATCTAATATGATGCAATGGATAATCTCATTATAAGAAAGAATAAAATAATATAAAGATCAACGGAATCAACTTCTCTTATCCCCAGTGGAGTCGACACTGTGAGCGGGATTTTCACCCCCACTCCCGGTGGAATGGTTCTTGCGACTTCGGCACTGCTTAGGCTCGAGGCCTTAGAGAATAAGGAACCTAAGTCCAGTGAAAATGGAGTCACCACCCGGACGGGCCGGAAAAAAGAAAGGGGTGGATGACTCGATTCCTAAGGAATCCCCAACCCCCTAATGGGTTCGAAAAGTTGGGTACGTGTGGGAAAGGTGAGAAATGGCCCAGCACCCCCACAACACCCAGTTCATTGGAACCGGCCTCCTTTACAGGTCTTAATATTATAAAATTCTTAAGTATGATAACATTATCCATATTACACACAATAAAAAGAAAGCATCATTATATTAAAATTGAAGCAATGTCCAAACAAAACAAAACAAATAAATGGACACCCATCCAAGGACGGAAACATGTCCTTACATCACATGCCTAGATAGGACACCCACCAAAAGGTAGAAACATGCCCTTTACATAAGTTCTAAAACAGAAAAGCAAATTAAATTACATGATGTTTAAATAATGAGGTACCCACCAAGTGGAAACATACCTCTTACAACTTTTGGAAATCTAAATAAAAGTAAATAATCATTCATCATAAATAAATCATTCATCAAAAGTATTTAATTAAGATATAAAATAAACATCCATCCATGATAAATTAAATAAATCAAGTATTGAAATTAAATAAATTATAGCATAAGAGATAAATCAAATCAAATATGGAATTAAATAAAGCAAATAAAGTTCAAGTATAATTACTATTTCTATTTAGGGTTCTTTATCTCATGTATTAAGGTTTTAGAAATTCTAAAGTTAAGCTACTGTGACTTTTTAGGGAATTAAAATAGATTATAGTTTTATGTTTTTTTAAAGGTTGGCAAGACACTTTGATTAAACAAATTAAGATTTGAATGGTGAAATAATAAAACTAGGGTTTGGACACTTTGAAATACTTTTTAATTCATGATTTTAAATAGTGATTTAATCTACTGTGTGATTTTTTAGTTTTCATGTTTTTCTGGTTTTTAATGTTTTAAAAGGATTAGGGTTCATAAAAATTAAGGTTTAAGGTTTTAAAAGGATTAAGGTTCATTGTTTTAGGTTTAAAAGTAGAATTTTGGTTTTAGGCTTTGAAATTAGGGTTCTTGGGTAATGAATTTGAATTAGAGTTTTAAAAAGTAATTTGATGATTTATGAAGTTTTATGAATTTAAACACATGGATTTAAGTTTTTATAAGTAGAAAAGATGTTTTTGAAGGCTTTTTGAATGAAATAGAACATAATTTAAAATTTTGAAAGAAACAAAATTTGATTTTGGTTTTGTTGAAAAATATGTTTAATTAGTGTTTTAAGGTCTTTAAGAAGAAAAAATAACAATTTTAAGTCTTTTTAGAAAATAAGGTCACGTTTTAGTGTTTTAACTTTGGAAAACTAAATTAAAATTCTAAGATTTTAACTTTTGAAAAACACAAAAAAATCCCTAGTTTAGCTACTGTGTAAAAAAAATTAGAATTTAGAATTTCATACCTTCTTTTGTAAGTTGCTCCAAAATTGCTTCTTCTTGGATGAACTAGCTCCAAAGACAAGCCTTTGTTGCCTTTGAATTGCTTAATTCGTGGTGCTCCTCCCTTAAAAATCAATTGAATTGATTTATTGCTTTTCCTTCCTTGATTTGGTTTCAAATCCTATACTCACTGTGTAAATTTCTCCCTCTTCCAATTTGGTTCAATTAATCCTTATTTATAGTGGTTTTTAGGTTATTTCTTCCTAATTCCACACGGCAATTAATATTAATAAAAAAAAGAAATTAAAACCTAATTGGATTAGGTTTCTAAAATTTGGGTCAAAAAAATTTGCACTGACGAAAACTGTGGTAACGGGCCCCTGGCTGGGGCCAGTAGGTGCGCCAGCCCGCAATGGGCGTGCCAGCCCGCAGGAATTTCCTGCGCGAAGTTATTTCGCCCGCAGGAAATTCCTGCGGGCGAAATAACTTCGCCCGCAGGAAATTCCTGCGGGTTAACGAATGGGCCTGCGGGCGAAGGTTTTGCCCGCAGGATTTCATGCGAGGCAAAACTCCCTCGGGCCCGTGCGACTATTTTTCGCTGCCGATTTTTTTCGACTCTGATTTTTATTTTTATTTTTTGATTTTTATTTGTTTATTTTTATTTTTTATTAATAAAAATTAGATAATAAAGAAAAACCATTTAATTAAAATTATTTTGGACCAATTAAACAACAAAAATCATTTTGGACTAAATAAAGCATATTGGAACGGATTGGGTCAAAAATTAAGGGTCTACAGAAACGTACCAAGTAGTTCATATCAATGCCCTGCGGATGAGATGGCATATCTGGCGGGCTAGAATGAGCAAATGAATGGGCGGTAAAAGAAGGTCCAGCCTCATGATCAAATGAGCCAACAGCCTACAATAATCATTAAAGAATCAAGAAAAAGAAAGAAGCAGTTGCAAGGGAAAAGTGGTAAAAGTTTTACCTAAGAAGTACTGGCCCCGAGATGTGGAACAGACTCTCCTGTATTTCCGTGATGTTCCTCTTCATCTCTACCCTCATTTTCATTGAAAATCTCTCACACACTAACAGGAGATACATCAAAGTTCAAGAGTCTTATTCAAATAAAATGGGCATAAAATGGACCCGGTAAATGGAGAAATGACTCGGCATCATAACCATACCGGGCCGACCAGCATGCATCCTCCGGCATTGACATAATATTTAAAGTATATTTCAGGATTTGCATCGAAAACCTCCACTGCTCTGGATTGAGAAACCATTCATAAACTCTCTCCCCGAGAAGCCAGCCACTAGACACTAGGCCAGCAATAATTCAACGAGAATGTTGGAAAGACAGTACAACCCTCATCAAAGGATACCAGTTTGCTCTCTCATCTGGGCTCCACTAGGCCAAATTCACCTGCAAAATAACATAAGGTAAGTAAAACTTTCGCATAAAATTTAAAGCATACTAATGTTATTTTACCTGGTCCCAGGTTAAGCGGCTCAACACATAGCGGTGAGTATGCACATGATGAGAGTCGGGAACATCCGCACGATCAGACAACCAAAAATTTAATCTCGGATACCCGACTCTCTCTCGAGAAATACCGAGTACCCTCATGAGGTTATGTTCATATGTCCATACCTACAACAATGATAGTAAAGATCAAATTCATGCAAGAAAAGAGTGGAACTAACATTGGTGAAGGAAAAGACTACCTCGACAACCGCCATCAAGCTGACAAAAGAATTCTTGTTTCGGCAAAGCTTATCAAGACCATGGTAAAGACACGCGAGGCGAGCTTCAACCCAACCAGAAGATGGTACCATTCTGAGATAAGAAAGGGCACTCAACACTGACAAGTGAATGGAGGATTCAGTGCTGCCTAAGATGGTCGACCCGAGCAGATATAACAAAAATCCTTGAGTATACTATTCGGCCGTGTCTCTGCCAACCCGTCCTTCATAGTTCATCCAATAACTACAAATTGGCTTAATTTTTATCTTACAAGGCCCTTTATATGATGGTTCCATACCAATTAATTCCTGAATTTCTTCAAATGTTAAAATATCATTGGTTAGAGGAACTGAAAAACCATCATATCGAAGGTCGGTTATGGTAGTAAAATCAACCGGGCCAATTGTCATCTCTCCAATGGGCAAGTGAAAAGTGTGGGTTGTATCCAACCATCGCTCTGCAAGCGCTTGGACTACGCTCCGGTCCATCTAATATTCCTCGGATGGCAATTATAAGATGAACTGCTCAAAGCCGCAATCTCAGATAATCCACCTTACCCGAGAAGGCACTACATCATACCATTGTCGGGCTTTGTAAATACATCCTCCAGCTCAAACAACACAATGATCATGCTAACACAGACCTAGGTAAGGTAATACCAGGTAAGTACATATTATCCTATCTACTTAAATTTATTTATTTTTCTTAAAAAAGAATAATAATATAAAATATTAATAAAAATAAACAAAACATAAAGAATAAAAGTAAATAATAAATAATAATAATAATAAATAAAAAAATAAAAAAACAACAAAAAAATTAAGAGAAATAAAAAAGGAAAAAATAATTACCTCGTTTTTTTATTCGATATGCGATGGAGCGGCATCCCGGCTAGTATGTCTAAATTTCCATCTTAATGATACCGAATAAACTCCGATAACTCAGCATTAGAATGAGTCCCTAATCTCGAAGCATGCATTCTTTTTGAAAAATATGTGCTAAAATTGAAAGAAATTTGAGAGAATTGAAATCGTGCTGTGAAATGAAATGAAGGAATGGTTGCTTTTATAGAGAAACGGTAAGCAAGAAAACAAAATTCAAAACTGTTCATGAATAGTAAATTTTACTATTTATGAATAGTAAACTTTAATAATGATGAATAGTAAATTTTACTATTTATGAATAGTAAACTTTAATAATGATGAATAGTATTACTATTGGTGAATAGTAAAAGTATTATTTCTAATAGTAAATACTATTTGATACTATTTGCAATAATAAATTTACTATTTATGAATAATAAATAGTGCATAAACAGTGACTATACAGTAAATAAACAGTAAATTTAATTATTCACTTTAATTATTCAAATAATTGCCGGTATATAAATATTTTTACACTCAGGGGGCAATAAGAAGACATATACATAAAAATTAGCCAAACTTTTTGAAATAAAAAATTATTAGTTGGGTCCAAAACCCAAATTTTCCTTAGGTCCAGAACCTAGAATCTTCCCTAAATCCAGAACTTAGCTCAGGCCCATAATTCAAATTTTCCTTAGGTCCAGAACCTAGAATCTCTGCTAAGTCCAGAACTTAGCTCGGGTCTAGAACCCAAAATTTTCCTTAGGTCCAGAACTTAGAATTATCACTAAGTCTAGAACTTAGCTTGGGTCTAGAACCCAAATTTTCCTTAGGTCCAGAACCTAGAATTTATTTCTAAGTCCATAACCCAAATTTTCCTTAGGTCTAGAACCTAAAATTAATTTCTAAGTCCAAGAACTTAGCTCGGGTCCAGAATCCAAATTTTTCATTAGGTCCAGAACCTAGAATTTATTTCTATGTCCCAGAACTTAGATCAGGTCCAGAACCCAAATTTTTCTTAGGTCTAGAACCTAGAATTATCCTTGAGTCCAGAGCTCGAACCGGGTCCAGAAACCAAAACCTCCACCATCTAAAAAATTAAGACTTGTTGCTTTTCACTCTCTTTCACTAAAGTTTCAGATCATTCAAGCAGGGGGCAAACTGTAAATCGTTAATTTTTGACCCAGTCTGGTCCAATAGATTTTGTTTGGTCCAAAATAATTTTTGTGTTGTCCAATATATTTTAATTGGTCCAAAATATTTTTTGTTTTCTTAATTAAATAATTTTTGCTTTATTATCTAAATTTTATTAATAAAAATAAAAATAAACAAATAAAAATCAAAAAATAAAAATAAAAATCTGCGACGAAAAAATCGTTGCCGAAAACCACCAGCGCGGGCTTGGCCTTGGGCCATTTCGCCTGCAGGAGTTTCCTGCGGGCGAAATGGCCCACAGGCCGTTCCCCGCCCCCCTGCCGCAGCCAACTGCGGCAAATTATTTTGCCAGCGCAATTTGTTTTGCCGCAAATTTTTTTGCCAACGTAATTTTTCCGCAGCAGTTTTTTTTCGCCAGTGAAATTTTTGGCTCAAATTTTTCGAAACCTAATACAATTAGTTTTGATTTCCTTTTCTTATTCTATATTGTATGCCGTGAGTAATTAGGATTAGGAATGGAATTCTTCTATAAACAAGGGAGGCAGAAGGAGAGAAAAGACAATCAGAAATTGGGAGAAACTTGGGAGAGTTTAAATCCGAATCTGTGAAGGAATGCAATGAAACTAAGCTGATTTTTTTAGAGAGCCAAAAAACAATTCAAGCAATTCAAAGCCAGAAAGCTTGTCTTTGACCTTGTTCATCCAAGAAGCAATTTTTTGTTGAAACTTACAAAATAAGGTTTGAATTCTTAATTTCTTTTAATTTGTCACAGTAGCTTAATTCATTTAATTGTTTCTTTCAATTAAAAAATCCTAGAACCTCAATTCACTTTTTCTAAAGTTCAAAAATCTTAATTTGTTGCTTTGTTTTCTAAAATGTTTAAAGTTGTTAGTTTTGTTTCTTCAAAACCTCAAAACCAAAATTTGCTTTCCAAGTTTTCAAAAGCTAAAATTGATTTCTGTTTATTTCCAAAAACTCCAAAAACTTCTTTTTTGCTTTATAAACTTTAAATCATTTGTTTATTTTCATAAAACTTCATAAAATTATCAAATTGATTTTCAAACCCTAAAAGCTTCATTCATTACCTGAAACCCTAATTCAAAATTTCTAAAACCATAATTCAACTCCAAAACTCAAAATAGTAAACCCTAACCCTTTAAAACCTTAAACCCTAATTTTTTCTAAATCTTAATCCTTTAAAACTTTAAAAACCATAAAAACACAAAGGTTATACTTTTTACACAGTAAGCTTAAATACCTTAACTCATTAACCGTAAATCACAAAATCAAAAGTATTTTTTTTTCACAGTTTTACATCATAAACCCTAGTTTGGCTAACCAAAGAGTCTTACCAACCATTTAAAACATAAAATCCTCAATTTATTTTAATTCCCTTAAAGTCACAGTAGCCAAATTTCATTAATTCCAAAACCTTAAACACATGAAATAAAGAGCCTTAAATGGAAACAGTAGCTATAATTGAAATTTTATTTGCTTTATTCAATTCTATATTTGATTATGTTTTGATTTATTTCTTATGCTTTAATTTATTTAAGTTCAATGCATGGTTTATTTAATTTGTCATAGATGGATATTTACTTTCTATTGATGTTTAACACCTTTGATGAATGATTTATTTATGATGAATGGTTATTTACTTTTATCAATTTATTTAGGTTTCAAAATGTTGTAAGAGGTATGTTTCCACTTGGTGGGTACCTCATTAGTTAAATATCATGTAATTTAATTTGCTTTTCTATTTTACAACCTATGTAAAGGACATGTTTCTACCTTTCGGTGGGTGTCCTATTTAGGCATGTGATGTAAGGACATGTTTCCATCTTTGGATGGGTGTCCATTTATTTGTTTTACTTGGACAATACTTTGATTTTCAATATAATGATGCTTTCTTTTAATTATTGCGTGTAATATGGATAATGTTATTATATTTAAGAATTCTATAATATTAAGACCTGTAAAGGAGGCCGGTTCCAATGAACCGGGCGTTGTGGGGGTGCTGGGCCATTTCTCACCTTCCCCACATGTACCCAACTTTCTGAACCCATTAAGGGGTTGGGGATTCCTTAGGAATCAAGTCATCCACCCCTTTTTTTTTCTCGGCCCGTCCCGGTGGCGACTCCATTTTCTTTGGACTTAGGTCCGTGTTCTCTAAGGTCCTGAGCCTAAATAGTGCCGAAGTCGCAAGAACCATTCCACCGGGAGTGGGGGAAAAAATCCCCACTCACAGAAACAGTCATGTGTTCCTATGTTTGGATATGGTTTAGCTATTCAACATTGGATCAAGGCCCTATCCTTGAAGCGTGCTGCATATCCTCCATTTGCATGATTAATTTATTTAAAGCAACCTTAAAGTTTAAGATGAAGAAGAATGAAGTTAAATGAATTACAAGGCTCTAAATATTTAAATAGCATAAATGAACAAAAAAAAAAGACAAAAGGATGTGAGGTGAAGTGAAGTGAAAGGAATGTAAAGTATATTGCTTACTTTGAACAATAATTGATAGGAATGCTTTGTCCAAATATTAAAAGGTATGATCCATTTACTCAATAATTAAAAAGGTAAGATGCTTATTTGTTGCTTTAAAGAAACGTATCTATATTTCCTTTCACATGTAAACAATTTCAATTCCTTTCATTTATGAAAAGTTAAAATTTAGAATAGTAAATAGATATTTCTCTATGAATGTCTAAAAATATATTTTTAGCAGGGGGCTAGTGCATATAAAGAGTATCCAATATAAATGATAGTTAAAAAATAACTAAATTTTTTGCTAACTATTGAAATTATTTTTGCTGCAGATATCTTGGGTTCAGAACCCAAATCAAGTTTCGAGTCCAGAACCCAATCCAGTCTCGGATCCAGAATCAAAATCCAATCTTGGATCTAGAACTCAAACCAATCTCGATTTCAGAACCCAACTCTAGCCTCGGCTCCAGAGCTCAATCTAGTTTTGGATCTAGAACCCAAAATCCAGTCTTGGGTCAAGGATCCAAACCAATCTCGAGTCCAGAACTTGATCCAGTCACCAGTTCAAAATCCAAATCCAGTGTCGGGTCCAGAACCCAAAATCCTAATCTCGGGTCCAAAATCCAACCTTACCTAAAATATATAAATTTAGAGTTTATGTCTCAATTTAGGGTTCTTTAATTAACATTTAGGGTCTTGGGATTTTGAAATTATTATATTTATTATTTAGGCTACTGTGAAGATTTTGAAATTTTGGTTTAATTAGGGTTTGGGACTCTTAAGACATTAGGGTTTATAATTCATGTTTACTGGATTATGATTTTAGGTTTATTAGATTATGGCTTTAGGATTTAGATTAACTAGTTTGGGTTTTAAGTTCACTGGATTAGGGTTTAGGGTGTTGTTGAATAAAGTTACTATATTTTGAATTATCATAACAAAGGAAGTTAAACATAAAGACTTATAATACACAAATAAATATTGACCCAAGCCCATACGGTGGTCCCGCTAGTCGGTTAGCAGGCGGGGGTCAAGGGGGCAACGCCCCTTGTAGGGTCCGGGGCGCAACCCGTGAGATTTTGAAAACTGGCTTTTAGGGTTGTAGATTTTAGTGTTGAAAATTAAGATTTTAGGGTTTAAGATTTAGAAAATAGGGTTTTGAAATTGGAAGAAACTAGTGTTATTTTTAAAAGAATAATGCTTACCATGTGATTTTGGAAAGAAGAATTAATTAGGATTAAAGATTTTGATATTTGAAACATAAGGTAACTGGATTTTTGAAATAGAGATTAGGTTAGGGTTTTAAAGTTTTTGGAAACAGAAGAAACGATTTAGGGTTTTTGAAGTTTTAGAAACAGAAGGATGATTTAGGGTTTTTGAAGTTTTTGATCAAATTATGTGATGAAACAATTACTCAAATTTGAATGATGAAGCTACTGTAAAGAAATAAATAAAGAAAATAGAGATTCAAACCTTCGTTCGTTGGTTCCTCCACAATTTGATTTCTGGATGAATAATGACAAAGGCAATGTGGCTACCTTTGATGAATTGTTGATTGCTTGCATATTGCTAATGTCTCTTGCTAGGATTTTCTGTCTTTTTTACTCCGATCCAATCCAAGTCCAAAAGCCCAATTTTTCGATCACACCAAATTTCTTCCTCCAATTTTGAGTTTTAATGTGTTATTTATAGGAAAAATTATAAGCCTACTTCTAATTGTTTAAGGAAACTAAAATTAATTAGGAAAAGAAACCAAAACAAAATAAATTTTGGTTTCAGAAAAACCGCGTTGGAAAATTGCGCTGGCAAAAAAATTGCTGGCGAAACTGTGAGCTACGAAAATTTTGCGGGCGGGCGCTGGGGCGGCTGGCCAATTCGCCACAGGAATTTCCTGTGGACAAATTACCTTGGCCAATTCCACTTTCGACGATGAATTTTTCATCGCCGATTTTTATTTTTATTTTTATTTTATTATTATTATTATTATTATTTTTATTTTTATTTATAAATTATAAATATTAAATACTAAAATAAATATTATTTAATTAAAATACCACAAAAAATATTTTGTACTATAAAAAATATTAGACTAGACTTGGTCAAAAATTAATGGTCTACATTATGCTAGTATGATCCTAATTAAAAAAGGCCAAGCCAAATTTGGTCTAATTTTAAAAGCTTAAACCTATTTTATAGCTTTTGATTAGGTCGGTCCAATTTTAAAAGGCCTATAGTAAGTTGGTTTAATTTTTAAAACCCTAAACCTAGCCCGATCTAATATTTAAAGATAAAAATATGTTTGATTCAATTTTAAAATATAAAACCAAGCCAGACCAAACCCCAAATTTAAATCATGGCGAATTGGCAAGCCAATTTACCATGGTCTTTTAATCAAGGCATAATTTGGTTTAGTAAATGGTTTTAAACTTCCTAATTAAGATCAAACTTCGAATAGCCATTGGATTAGTGTATCGGGGTTTGGAATTTAAACTCTCTTTTACCTATAAATATAGATGTTAAACATTAGCATTAAAAAATAAGAATAAGTATTGATTAACAATAACAATCTGCCAAAAAGAAACAAAACATATACACAGCAACCAAAAGGTATGAATCAAAATGATCCTCGATTGCACTTAAGTAGATTCAAGCATTTAGCTAGTTGATCTATTTTAATTTGGTGGTGACAACAAACGAAGGTATGTTTTCATGTTTAATCCATTTAAAATTTTGCAAAAGCTGCTTTGATCATGGTTTTAAACATTGTTTAATATTTACTTTCAGTAGCTATTTTCTTTTAAAAACTATCATGCAGTAAGTTAGCTTAAGATTGCAATAATTATGTAAACCCTTTAAATCATCACAATCTTTGCACAATTATCCACCCTAATATTATTTTCAAAAGATAAAATTCTAGCTTTCTTCCTAAAAAACCCTAAAAACCCTAATTTTCATTTAAAACCCTAAGTGCTCATTAATTTAATCCTAAAACCCTAATTTGTACAATCAAAGACCTAAAACCTAATTTAATACCAAAACCCTAATTTGTCTTTTAGAACCCTAAAAATCTTAATTCATGCCAATAAACCCTAATTTTGTATATCTTATGCTTTACTTAAGGTTAAATCTTAGATTTAATTATTTGGTTCATTGTTATGTGCTTGTGATGGATGATTTACTTTTAATTTATTTATGATGAATGATTAAATGCTTTTATTAGTTTATTTTGGTTTCAAGGATGTAAGAGGCATGTTTCAACTTAGTGGGTACCTCATTTGTTAAATTCAATGTAATTTAATTTACTTTACAGTTTTTGGATTAATGTAAATGACATGTTTCCACCAAATGGTGGGTGTCCTATTTTAGTTAGTTGTGGACATTGGACAATTATTGTAAGGGTATGTTTCCATCTTGTATGGGTGCCCACTTTTATTTATTTGTTTAGACCTTCTTTACTTTAATAAAATTAATGTTTATTTATTTTAAATTTTAGGTATTATGGATGATATTTCAGTAAGTTAAGAATTTAATAATATTTAGACCTGAAAAGGAGGCCGGTTCCAATGAACAGGGTGTTGTGGGGCTGCTGGGTAATTCTCACCTTCCCCATGCGTACCCAACTTTTTGCACCCAATAGCAGATTAGGGATTCCTTAGGAATCGAGTCATCCACCTCTTTCTATCTTCCCGGCCCATTTGGGTGATGACTCCATTTTCTCTATGTTTAGGCCCGTATTCTCTAAAGCCCCGAGCTTAACAGTGCCAAAGTCGTAAGAACCATTATACACGAGAGTATTAAAATCCCCACTCACAATCATCATCATCATTGTTGGAGAAGCTTTCATCACTTGAAGCTTTTAAAATTTTCTTCTTGATTGTCCCTAATTTCTTCTTCTTGTGGGAGTAGGAGTTGCATTTAGATGTAGAAGGATATTTCTTTTTCTTTCTTCTTTAAATGATCTCCTTCACTTTTCTTGTGAAGATTAGCAAGTCCTCATCCTTATCTCCACTAGAAGAGTCACTTGTACTTTCACTTTCATATTGCTCTCTAGTAGAGGCCATGAAAGCTTGCATTTTCTTCTTCTTCTCCTTTTCTTGTTCTTCTTGCTTCTCATGTATGAAAGCTTGCCATCTCAAGAATGAGTAGCTTTCCAATGATGACATTTATTGAAAGCTTGCTTAAATCATATACTTCCTCAATGGATGCTACTTTATATTCAAAGTCCTTCTTTGGAAGAGTTGTAAGAATTTTGCAATTGATGTCTTCGAAAGAGTTATACTTTACCAAATTTCATCAAATTATTGACAATGGCAAGAAGTTGGTTTGTCATCTCTGTGACATCTTCAAGGGCCTTCATTTTAAAGAGTTCATACTCTTGGATAAGCATTTGAACCTTCATGAATTTTACTTGATTAGTGTCTTCATGATAGTTCTCCAAGGTCTTCCAAAGACTATAGGTATTTGAGCATCAAAGAACTCTTCCACATTCATCCCTTGGTAATGAGCTTAGGAGAATAAAAATAGCCTTTTCATCTCTTTTTTTCTTCTTTTTTTTTTAATTCCACTCTTCTTATGGAATCTCTTTTTCAACACCATCAACTACTCTTGCAGGAGGCTTCGACTCATTGAGCACATATTTCCAAAGCTCAACTCCCTCACTATCAAGAAACAAATACATTTTATATTTCAAATAGGAGTAACCAAAGTGAGGTCTAAGATGAGAGTTTATAGAAGTGTTTATTGGTGTGGCTGCCATTATGGATCAAATTTCACAATTAAGCTTCTTGAAATTTAGAGGCTATGATATTAATTGTTGTCCCAATTAGCAACCAAGAGGGGGTTTAATTGGTTGATTGGAGTAGTAATGATCAATTAAAAATTTTGAGCAACAAGAAGATGAAGATGGAGTAGATTAGAGAAGAATGAATATAAGAGATTTATAGTGGTTCAGATTCAATAATCTTGCATCCACTCCCCAACCTCAATTGGGTATTCCATTATACTTGGAGTTTTGCAAGCTCACTCCTAATTTGGTGTTTTCACAAGTTCACACCAAACTTTACAAGTATTTTCCTAAGGCTAAAACTCAAACCCCTTACAAGAGTTTTCCTAGGCTAACTCTTAAACCCAACAAGTATTTATAGCTCACACTAAACCATACAATGGTGTTTTAATGGCTAACACTCAACCTTACATGAAGTGATAAATAGAAGAAGACGTAAGAAAAAAAATTACAAGAGTTTGGATAATATTAGTACATATTCTCTTGCTAGAAGACTTATTTGAGGTGGTATTTATAGGCCTTAAACAAATTCTGCCTATTGGTGAAGTGGATAGAAAAGTCCAACTCCAACAACCATAAAATCTTCTTAGATATATGTGTCAGACTACATGCGGTCATGCAAATTGTTGTATCATAGCGCAATGGTTTATGCGATCCCTCAGCTTTCTTGTGCAGTCCTATAATTCAAATTTCCAATGGCTACTTGACATATGGCATCTTCTTATTGGTTGTTTAACTAGTAGTTGAAGCCCTCCAATGGCTATATGAATCTTACAGTCACATTGATTCATAGCGGTGAGAGATTGCTTACCGTATCTAGATTTCACTGCTACACACCACTGTGAATCTTTCTGCTAGATCAAGTTTAGAGCTCGCACAACTAATTGTGCGGCCGCACAATCTTAAAGGCATATCTTCAACACTTTCAAGTTTCTTGAATTTCAACTCATTCTAAGTTGTTTACCTACAATATAAACACTTAATGAAGCCATTAGATAACTTTACTTTGTTTGCTAAGATGAAAATCAAGGTTGACCTAAATCTAGGTCAACACAATTGAATTGGTCCTTGACGTGGCAACCTTTTTTGTTGTAATAGATATCGGTAGCAAAGATGTATTGGTCGCATAGATCTGAAGAAGGTAGTGTGAAACATTTTACTCTAGGTAAAGGTATGCCTAGAGCTAGTACAGAAGCTACTGGGGGAGGTGTGAGCGAGGATTTTTGCCCCCACTCCCGGTGGAATGGTTCTTGTGACTTTGGCACTATTAGGCTCAGGGCCTTAGAGAACACAGGCCTAAACCTGCAGAAAATGCAGTCACCACCCAAATGGGCCAAAAAGATAGAAAAGGGTGGATGACTTGACTCCTAAGGAATCCCCAACCCCTTATTGGGTTCGAAAAGTTGGGTACACATGAGGAAGGTGAGAATGACTCAACACCCCAAAGTGCCCTGTCCATTAGAACCGGCCTCCTTTTCAGGTCTAAATATTATTAAATTCTTATTTTATTATGACATTATCCATATTACATGCAATAAAATAAAAATAGATTCATTCATAAAATAAGGTAAAATAATACATCACAAAACAAAATGGGTACACAAAAACATGCCCTTTACAATGATCCAAAGTCCTTAAAATTAATTAAGTAAAAAACTAAATAAATAAGGCACCCACATGGTGGAAACATGCCCTTTACATCTTTGAAATACGAATAATCAAATACAATTAAGCCATTCAATCATTCATCATGAACAAAGTAAAAGTAAATTAGCCATCATAAGTATAAAATAATAAATTATATAATCAAATATAGGATTTAATATTAAACTAGGCATTTATATGGGATTAGGGTTTATTGATGTAAATTAGAATTTTATGGTTATAGGAATAAAATTAGGGTTTTAAGGTAAAAATTAGGGTTTTGATATAAAAATTAGGTTTTAGTATAAAAACTAGAGTTTTAATATAAAACTAGGGTTTTGGTATAAAAATTAGAGCTTTAGTATAAAAACTAGGATTTTAGATTTTTTGGATATGAATTAGGGTTTTGAATTTTTGAAACTAGAGCTTTGGAAGATGAATTATGTAAACTGTGATTGAGACAATGTAATATTTAGGTTCTAAGTCTTGGATCAAATTGAAGTTAAGGTTATAGCTTAGTAAAAAAACTTCATAGAGTCAATAACAGATCATATTTTACCTAGTTGCAAAACTAATATGAGGACAATTGATAAAAGTTTGAATAAAATAATAAGATGATACAATGGTTAAGTATTGGAAACAACCAATAAATTCAATTGGATTAGTTAGTGAGAATTGTACCTCATGTTTGTTTGCTCCACCAATCTTAGTATTTGTTGAATCAAGCTTGATGTTGTCAGTGCTTGAGTAAACTATGTTTCAGTTTAGTGAGACAATTACTACTACCTCTAATTATGTTTTGGATTCTGTGTGTTTTGGTTTTTGAATCGTGGCCGCTCTCTTTGTTTCTTTGCTAAAACGGTGGTTATTGTCTCTTTTTATTTGTTATTTATGTCCCCTAAAACTCTCAAAAGGCTTTGTATTTATAGGCAAATATAGGGTTTTAATGATGTTCACTAATCCTAAACCTGCTAGGAGACTGCTTTAAAACCCTTTAAGAAACTAAATTAAGCCGAAATTAAAGGCCCATGTCAAATTGGATGTCCATTTCGATATGAACAAGCCTCATATCAAATTTTGGCATTATAAATTTAATATAAGGTGGTTAATATCTAATTTATTCATGGCCAATTTGCTATGAGCGATGCTTATAACAAATTGACCATAAAAAATGGCCAATCATCTTTCATTTTAGAGCTCATATTGAATTTATTCATGGCCAATTCATTATGAGCCATTTTAGGTCAGTTTAGTTTTTGAATCAAACCAGAATTGGTTTTGACTTTTTAATTAGGTCTAGACTTGATTTGGGCTTTTAAAAATTGAATTAGATTTAACTTGTGCCATTAAGATTGAAACCAAACTTGAATCAACCTTTTTAATTAGAACAAAGTTCATACCGAGCTAAAATTAAGGGTCTACAATTTTGCCTCCTGCTTGAATGATTTGGAAATTTAGTAGAAGAGAGTGAAAAGCAATGATATGGCTATTAAATTTTGAACCAACCACCTAGAAAATAAAACACAGAGACAATCAAATAGAAATCTAAAGGATGGATATCCTATGGTGAAGAACCATTGAATATCGACATCTGACAGTTAAATAATTCTAATATCTCAACGAGCTATTGGGCAACTCTAATATCCCAGTGTAATCTATCAAGTGACTCTAATATCTTGGTAAAACAAAACAATCATCGAGTGATTCTAATATCTTGGTGAAAGCCATCAAGCGACTCTAATATCTTAATGAAACGACCAAGCATTGATCAAATCTAATATCTCAATGAAGCTACCAAGCAACTATGATAGTTTGGTTTTGATGTACTTGAACTGGTTTGGGTTCTAGACCTGAGATTGGATTTAGCTTCTGGATTCAAAACTTGATTTGGATTCTAGACTTGAGATTGGATTTGGGTTCTTAACCCTATACTAAATTTGGGTTCTCAACTTGATACTAGATTTGTGTTTTAGACTCCAGACTGGATTTGAATTCTCGACCCTAGAATTGATTTGGGTTCTCAACCAGAGATTGGAATCAGGTTTTGTATGTAATAGTGGATTTGGGTTCTCAACCCAAGATTTGGTTTGTTAAACTACTCTAATATTTCAATAGAGTATTAGGCAACTCTAATATCCTAATAGGTTCATCACGCAACTCTAATATCCCAATGAAATGACCAAGCAATAAAACCATTGAGCGACTCTAATATCTTAAGTGGTCATTGGGCAACTCTAATATCCCTTTGAGTCAATCGAGCTATGAGCTGGGATTTTTGCCGCCTCTCCCTGTGGAATGATTCTTGCAACTTCGATATTATTAGGCTCAGGGCCTTACAGAACACATGACTAAATATGGAGAAAATGGAGTCGCCACACGGACAGGCCAGGAAAAGAAAGGGGTTGATGAATTAATTCCTAAGGAATCGTCAACCCCTTAATGGGTTCGGAAATTTGGGTAGTGTTTTAATCATTTATGCGTTTATTTTTAGTGTGATTAAATTGGCTTTTCATTGATTTTTCTTTTAATTTGTGTTTAAAGTTTGTTTGAAGTATTTGATTCAAGTTGAAGAACAAAACAATGGAGCTTTAATTCAATTTGATGGATTATTAAGTGGAAAAATATGAGACGTGACCAAGACACTTCATGGCCTGGCTGTGTCCCTCATCAAAGGAAAGAGGCAGGAAAATTTGGCAGAGCTTCACACAAGCAAGAGACACGGCTAAGCCACTGGCCATGTCACATGACACAGCCAAGGCCCTGGCCATGTCCCGCCAAAAGGGAAAAGCGGAGAAGAATCAAGGTGTGAGCAGGGATTTTTGCCCCCACTTCCGGTGGAATGGTTCTTACGACTTCGGCACTGTTTAGGCTCGGGGCCTTAGAGAACACAGACCTAAGTTTGAAGAAAATGGATTAGCCACCCGGACAGGCCGGGAAAAAAGAAAGGGGTGGATGACTCAATTCTTAAGGAATCCCTAACCCCCTAATAGGTTTTGAAAGTTGGGTACGTGTGGAGAAGGTGAGAAATGGCCCAGCACCCCCACAACGCCCTGTTCATCGGAACCGGCCTCCTTTACAGGTCTTAATATTATAAAATTCTTAAATATAACAATATTATCCATATTACATGCAACAATTGAAATAAAGCATTGTTATATTAAAATCACAGTAATGTCCAAGCAAAACAAATAAATTGACACCCATCCGAGGATGGAAACATGTCCTTACATCACCCATGTCTAAACTAATAGGACACCCACCAAAAGGTAGAAAAATGTCCTTTACATTGGCCCAAAATATAAAAGCTATTTAAATTACATGATATTTAACTAATGAGGCACCCACAAAGTGAAAACATACCTCTTACAACATTTGGAAATCAAAATAAATCGATGAAAGTAAATAACCATTCATCATAAATAAATCATTCATCAAAGATATTAAACATCAATCAAAATAGAAAGTAAACATCCATCCATGATAAACTAAATAAATTAAGCATTGAAATTAAATAAATCAACAGAGAAATGAAAATAAATTAAAGCATATAATAGACTACATAATCAAATATAAAATTAAATAAAGCAAGTAAAGATTCAAATTAGGGCTACTGTTTCTATTTAAGATTCTTTATTTAATGTTTAGGGTTTTGGAATTTATGGGTTTAGTACACTGCAAGTTTTAAGGGAATTGAAATGGATTAAGGTTTTATAATTTAATGGATTGATAAGGTTCTTTGATTAACCAAATTAGGGTTTGAGGGGTAAAATCATGAAATTAGGGTTCGAATATTTTAAAACATTAGGTTTATGATTATTAGCTACTGAATTGTTTTTTTTAGGCTTACTGTGTTGAATTTTAATATTTATATTTATAAGGTTTTAAGGTTTTAAGGATTAGGGCTTAGAAAAATTAGGGTTTACGGTTTTAAGGAAATTAGGGTTTAAGAACACTTAGGGTTTAGATTAGCTAGTTTGGAGTTACTGTCTTGATTTTGGAAACAGAAAATAATTTAGAGTTTATAAAGTTTTTGGAATTTGGCAAGGCGATTTATGGTTTTTTGGAAACAGAAAATATTTTTTAGGGTTTATGGAAATAAAAAGATCAATTTAGTGTTTTAAGGTTTTGGAAAATTGTAAAGCAGATTAGGGTTTTAGGAATTAATAAAACAATTTAAAGTTTTGGAAAGTTGGAAAGTAGATTAGGGTTTTAAGATTGTGAAGAAATAGATTAGGGTTTTTAGGTTTTAGAAGAAATTGAAAAGTAATTTTAGGATTTTTTGGAAAACAAAGAAACGAATTAAGGTTTTTAAAATCAAAAGAAACAATTGAATGATTGAAGCTACTATAAGGAAAAAGATTAGATATTTAAACCTTCGTTTGTTGGTTCCACCAAAAATTGTTTCTTGGATGAACAAGGACAAAGGCAAGATGGTTGCCTTTGATGGATTGATTGCTTGCTTGCATATTCTTCTCTCAAAAAAGTCCGATTGTTTTCACTGCCAAAAAGAATTTTTAATGTCCGATGTCCTTTCAAAGTTTTTCCCCCAAAAGTTTCTCCCCTTTTCTGTGTTTTCCTGGTCTTTTTTATAGGAAATTTATATGATTAATTCAAATTGTATACTGAAACTATCATTAATTAGGGAAAGGAAACCGAAACCAAATTAAATTTGGTTTCGGAAAAAATTGAGTCGGAAAAATTTCGCTGGCGAAAACTGCGTCTGGCTGCGAGAGCTGTAAGGTGAGGTGCAAGCGTTGGGCATGCCAGCGAAATAGCCTAAGGCCATTTCGTCCAACGCTTTGGGAGATGAATTTTTTCGTCGTCGATTTTTTCGTCGCTGATTTTTATTTTTATTTATTTGTTTATTATTATTTTATTTTTATTCACTTCACCATTTTTAACTAAAATAAAGATTAAAATACCACAAAAATTATTTTAGACTATAAAAATAATGAACCGGATTGGGTCAAAAATTAAAGGACTACAGTTTGCCCCCTACTTGAACGATCTGAGACTTTAGTAAAAGAGAGTGAAAAGCAGTAAGACTTAATTTTTGATGAGATGGTTATTTGAATTTGTTTTGGGTACTTGGACCAAAGACTAGATTGAATTTGGGTACTTGGACCCGGGATTGGTTACTTGGACCAGAGGTTGATTTCATTTGGGTACTTGGACCAGAGAATGGGTACTTGGACCCGAGATTGGGTACTTGGACCCGAGACTGATTTGATTTGGGTACTTGGACCCGAGAATGGGTACTTGGACCTGAGATTGAATTTGATTTGGGTACTTGGACCTGAGATTGAATTGAATTTGGGTACTTGGACCCGGGATTGGGTACTTGGACCCGAGATTGATTTGATTTAGGTATTTGAACCCGAGATTGGGTACTTAGACTCGAGACTGAATTGAATTTGGGTACTTGGACCCGAGAATGAATTTATTTGGGTACTTGGACTCGAGAATGGGTACATGGACCCGAGATTGGGTACTTGGACCCGAGACTGATTTGATTTGGGCACTTGGACCTGAGAATGGGTACTTAGACCAAAGATTGAATTGAATTTGGGTACTTGGACCAGAGACTGAGTTTGACTGATCTTTTATCAGTTGAGAAGTCTGACTGCTCTGGCTATTCTATGCATTGTGGTTCTTCACCCTCAAAATGGATCTTCATCCTTTGAGATCGGGTCTTCACCCTTAAAAATGCATCTTCATCATTTGAGATCAGGTCTTCAACCTTGAAAATGGATCTTCATCCTTGGAGATCGGGTCTTCACCCTTGAAAATGGATCTTCATCCTTTGAGACTTTGGGTCTTCACCCTTTGAAATTGGATCTTCATCCTTGGACTTTGGGTCTTCACCCTTTGAAATTGGATCTTCATCCTTGGAATCAAGTCTTCACCCTTGAAAATGGATCTTTATCCTTTGAGATCGGGTCTTCACCCTTGAAAATGGATCTTCATCCTTTGAGACTTCGGGTCTTCACCTTTTGAAATTGGATCTTCATCGTTGGACTTCGGGTCTTCACCCTTTGAAATTGGATCTTCATTCTTGGAATTAGGTCTTCACCCTTAAACTATGGATCTTTATCAACTGGAGGTCGGGTCTTTACCCTTGAAACATGGATCTTTATCCATTGGAGGCCGGGTCTTTACCCTGGCTTTGGCTTTTTAGCTGAACTAATCTTTTGTCTTTTGCATCTTCATTCTTTTGAGAATTCAAATTTTCTTTTTATTCAATTTTTTTTTTGTTCTTCCTTTGCACTTTTACAAAAAAATTCAGCCCTTTTTAGCTAGCCTTCATATCCTCTCCTTGCCCCCATGCAAGCTTTGATTGACGTTTGTATTTTGTCTTGTTCTTCGCACAAGTGCGCATTTCTTCTCTTTACAAAATTACTGGAACTTTCTCAAGCAATGGGCCTTCCATGCCCCCCTGATTTGATATCTTCTTTTGATTGTTTACTTCACAGGGTGTTTGTTGTTCACTTTGACAAAGAATAGACAATACAAGACAAGAAAGTGCGACGTGATATGCTCATGTATGCATGCTATGCATGAATAATACTTATAGTTATTCCATTGACCCACAGACCGAGGTGTTCAGCAGAAGTGTTCTCATTGGGTCCTTTCAGATGCTCGTTCAAGTCTTGCATTGGAATAAAAGAATGCTTCCCATTTATGACTTTTATCTTTGAGATATTGAAAATGAGAATAATGGAGACCCCAAGCAGCAAAGTCAGGGATTCATCTATTTTGAACTATGTTTCAGCATGTTAGTTGATAGCTTCTTCATGACCTTGCCAATTTCCTTTGCCCAATGTGTCCTTTGGAGGTTCAACATACTTCCTTTAACTTGAAGGCTTTGTAATTTTTTTTTAATTTTTTTTAATTTGAAATCAAATGTTGGCTTTGCCAAATTAATGTCAATGTACCTCAGGACTTGATTTTTCCAAATTAACATATCTATAACATGACAACCCTAGTTATAGTACTAAATTCGGGAATTATTTCTATTTAAGCAAGAATTATTGCACTTCAGATAGGCACATACACATTACTTGGCCAAAGGTCTCATTTGAGTTTAAATATTGTCTATCTCATATGCATGCTCATCCAAACTATCTCCAGTAATAGACTCAACCTACCAAGAGAGATCAATAGGTCTTTGATAGGCTTGAAATAGGGTCTATAATGGACATGGGTTAAATGAAGGCTATTTGTAAGTTGGAGCTGATGTGACACAATGGACAAATCTTTACACTACAAACTTCTTATTTGAACTTTAGGTAGTTGGAAACATAAAAAGACAAAGCTTTGAACATTCTCCTTTCCTTTTGGCATTAACCTGAATCTTGATTGGGATAGTCTTTGCCATTGCAAAATGTTTGGTGCCCAAATTTGTTTTTTTTCTTCTTCTCCCTTTTCTTTCTTTTTATTTTTTTTACTCTTCCCTTTCTTTGAGCATTTTATCATTTTGTCCTTCTTCCTTGTAGGACTGTCAAATATAGAGCTTTCGAGAACTGGATGGTTTTCATCCTTTTCCTCTGATTTTGATCGAATCTTTAGTTGGGTTGAACCAATTCAAGTCAAAATGTCCTTATAAACCAAATGGAAGCCTTTTGTTGTCTTAGGTAAAAGAGAACTCAGTTGGCTTTTTGAACCGCCTTTTTAGGATTTATTTCTCTTCTTTTCTTTTTCTTTTCTTTTTCTTTTTTCTTTTCTTTTTTTTTTGTACTTTTTTTGTTTAGTTCTAGCTCTAAAAGAGTTGTCTTGCTTGTACTAACTTGGGCTTCCAATAATGGATGAGTGGAGTAACATAAATCTTCTTTAACAGGGATAAATCATTTGTTACTCTGATGTTGATGTTGTCTTGATCTATTGGAGATATTAGGAAAACTTAAACTACCCTTATGGTTTTGAAAACTTCAACTATGGTATTGAGAACTTCAACTATCTTCATGGTATTGAGAACTTCAATTATCTTCATGTTATTCATTTCTTTCTTTGATCTTCTTGCCTCTTCATCTTAGTGATCATAAGACTTGTCAAAAGTATCACAACAGCTCAGAGTAGGTTGTTGGAATTATATGCCAATGAAAAAAAAAGCTAAAAATGTTATGAAGGCTCAAAGGGACAACTAGGGATTGATATTTAATAGGTGGATACTAGTTGATGGCTAACCAAACAATGCCTAGATCATTTCTCCCTTAAATAAGTAGAGTTCAATTTCATCTCGAAAGTTTGTAAAAGCATGTTCTAAGACTGACTAGGACCTAGACAAAGGTAATTATGCAGGAGCCCTCTCTAAGTAAGCATACACAACTCAATGCTATAGAGCAATTCCCTCATCTAGTAAAATCATTCAAGTCATGATGCATAAATATATTAATTTCATGAATCATCAAGATAGATTCCTCATTGGTTGAGCACCAGAATGAACAATGACCAACAAAAATTTTGATGAAAGTAATTCAATCAACTTTAAATTTGAAAAAATACGATAGCTCCAATTAAATATTGAAGAAAGTAAAATTGAAAAGCAACATTCAAGCAAAGAAAAGTTTGTTGAGTTGGAGTCGAAGATACTTCATTTATTTAGACAGCTCAAGGGCAAGGATTTTTTCCATCATCAAGGGTCATTGCTTCATCATCCACAATTAGCCCAAGCTTGCTTAGTAGCACATCATCTTTAGCAGCTTCATTATCCATATCATGACTAGATGACAAGATAAAACTCTTTATGATGTTTGTAAGCAATGGTGCCCTTCCAAATTCAGGCAGAGGATTATTCTTAGTGTTGGACTTATCAGGCTTAGGGAGCTTTCCACTGTCAATCAAATCTTGGATTTCGTGCCTTAATCGAACACATTTATCTGTCTCATGCCCTTGTATTTGATGGAATTGACAGAATACCTTGGCATCAAAATTTGGTGGTAGAGGCTTATGTAGAGGCCGAGGTGCCAATGGTTGTAGCAAATCCATTTTAATTAGATTTTCTAACATCTTTAACAAATGCTCCCTTAAGTTTGAAAATTTACGCTTCTTTGTAAGCTCAGTTGTTGCATTTTTCTCAACACCACCTCTTTCCATTTGACTTAGCCCACTAGGGTGATAGTCACTCTTATTGCTCCACTTAGATAACACACGGTTCGGTTGGTCTTGTTTGGTCTTGTAGAATAGGGATTGATCACTCATTTTTCATTCGATCTCTATCAGTAGACATGTTCCTTGTTAATGTTGCCTTTTCCTTCTTTCTTATGTCAATGGGTGATGCCTCATTAGCATTGTTGATGATCTCTAGAATTTGAATCAACTGGGTCCTCATAATTTCAACCAATTGATCTCGTAGCTCAGCCATCCTAGCTTTGACAAATTCATCGACTATGTCCCTTAGCTGGTTCGCATCCATCCTTGAAATGTCGTAGGCGATGTTGTTGTATGCTCTTGAATTGCCATATTCTAGGTCTGTGAGCCAGAAGGGATCAATGATATGAGATGCATGCATGTATGCATGTATACATAAACAATTAATAAACAAGGATAAATAGGGTGTTCCTTCCAACCTTATAACATCCACACACAAATGACGACCTAGGTATATGGTTAACAAAATACCAACATGGGGTATCTTGTTTTCGAATAATTCCCTTGGATGTTTTAACCAATAGTTATATTTTCAAAAATGAAAATCAGTTTATAATAATTCCCATTAATTAGGTTTTAATCCATTCAACCAACTAAAGTAGCTTTTATGCTATAATGGATTAAAATTAAATTAAGAGGTTTATTATAAATAGATTTCTCACTTGAAAAAGTAACTAATGATTCATGCCAAAAACAAGCCCATGATTAATTATTCTTAGTATAAACTAGGCTCACAATTGATTTTTGGTATTTCGTAATTGACCTAAATAATTTGCAAGCTCTTTGTAAGAAAAGGTTGAAAATATTTTGTTTCTAAGCCCATTGTAAAAGATTTTAGAAAAAATGGATTTTGGGCTTAGTATTTAGGCCATGAGCAAAAGAATTTTTGATTTGTTTTTAGAAAAGTCTTATGTCCAAAGACCATCTTGAAAAGTTTTGAAAATAGCTTTTGGTCTTTTCAACTTTGAAGAATAATTTATTAGAGCTCACAATGTAATTAGATCATATTAGAAAAAGAACAAACCAAATAAGCCATGATTTAAGCCAAGACAAATTAAGCATAGTCAAACAACATGCATTTGGGGTAAAACCTAAGGAAAGTAACTAGGCCAATTACATGAGCTTTAGTCTTTGGGTTAAAAGGCTTAGGTTCCCATAGCAAGTATATACTAAATAGTATGAGGCTATGAGTAGTTATGCCATGGTCGATCTCCATACCTTGAGCGAAAGTATGGTATCCCTTACATAACACAACACGTGTAACACGGGCGTCCTAACTCACGCACACGATGCAATCAAATATGATGCAATGGATAATATCATTATAAAAAAAGAATAGAAAAGACCAACGGAATCAACTTCTCTTATCCTAAGTGGAGTCGCCACTGTGAGCGGGGATTTTCTCCCCCACTCCCGGTGGAATAGTTCTTGAGACTTCGGCACTATTTAAGCTCGGGGCCTTAGAGAACACGGACCTAAGTCCGGAGAAAATGGACTTGCCAGCCAGACAGGCAGGGAAAAAGGAAAGGTGTGGATGACTCAATTTCTAAGGAATCCCCAACCCCTAATGGGTTTAGAAAGTTGGGTACGTGTGGGGAATGTGAGAAATGGCCCAGCACCCCCACAATGCCTAGTTCATTGGAACCGGCCTCCTTTACAAGTCTTAATATTATAAATTTTTTAAATATAACAATATTATCCATATTACATGCAACAATTGAAATAAAGCATCGTTATATTAAAATCAAAGTAATGTCCAAGCACAACAAATAAATGGACACCCATCCGAGAATGGAAACATGTCCTTACATCATTCATGTCTAAACTAATAGGACACCCACCAAAAGGTAGAAACATGTCCTTTACATTGGTCCAAAATATAAAAGCTATTTAAATTACATGATATTTAACTAATGAGGCACCCACAAAGTGGAAACATACCTCTTACAACTTTTGGAAATCAAAATAAATCGATGAAAGTAAATAACCATTCATCATAAATAAATCATTCATCAAAGATATTAAACATCAATCAAAATAGAAAGTAAACATCCATCCATGATAAACTAAATAAATTAAGCATTGAAATTAAATAAAACATCAAAGCATTGAAAATAAATTAAAGCATATAATAGACTACATAATCAAATATAAAATTAAATAAAGCAAGTAAAGATTCAAATTAGGGCTACTGTTTCTATTCAAGATTCTTTATTTAACGTTTAGGGTTTTGGAATTTATGGGTTTAGTACACTGCAAGTTTTAAGGGAATTGAAATGGATTAAGGTTTTATAATTTAATGGATCGATAAGGTTCTTTGATTAACCAAATTAGGGTTTGAGGGGTAAAATCATGAAATTAGGGTTGGGATACTTTAAAACATTAGGTTTATGATTATTAGCTACTGGATTGTTGTTTTTAGGCTTCCTTTGTTGAATATCAATATTTAGATTTATAAGGTTTTAAGGTTTTAAGGATTAGGGTTTAGAAAAATTAGGGTTTACGATTTTAGGGGAATTAGGGTTTAAGAACACTTAGGGTTTAGATTAGCTAGTTTGGGGTTACTGTCTTGATTTTGGAAACAGAAAATAATTTAGAGATTATAAAGTTTTTGGAATTTGGGAAGACGATTTAAGGTTTTTTGGAAACAGAAAATTTTTTTTAGGGTTTTTGGAAATAAAAGGATCAATTTAGTGTTTTAAGGTTTTGGAAAATTGGAAAGCAGATTAGGGTTTTGGGAATTAGTAAAACGATTTAAAGTTTTGGAAAGTTGGAAAGTAGATTAGGGTTCTAATATTTTGAAGAAATAGATTAGGGTTCTTAGGTTTTAGAAGAAATAGAAAAGTAATTTTAGGATTTTTTGGAAAACAAAGAAATGAATTAAGGTTTTTAAAATCAAAAGAAACAATTGAATGAATGAATCTACTGTAAGGAAAAAGATTAGATATTCAAACCTTCATTTGTTGGTTCCACCAAAAATTGTTTCTTGGATGAACAAGGACAAAGGCAAGATGGTTTCCCTTGATGGATTGATTGCTTGCTTTCTTATTCTTCTCTCAAAAAAGTCTGATTGTTTTCACTGCCAAAAAGAATTTTTAATGCCCGATCTCCTTTCAAAGTTTTTCCCCCAAAAGTTTCTCCCTTTTATGTGTTTTCTTGATCTTATTTATAGGAAATTTATATGATTAATTAAAATTGTTTATGGAAACTATCATTAATTAGGAAAAGGAACCCGAAACCAAATTGAATTTGGTTTCAAAAAAAATTGCGCCGAAAAAATTTTGCTGGCGAAAACTGCGTCGGGCTGCAAGAGATGCGAGGCGAGGTGCGAGCGTCGGGCATGCCAGCGAAATTGGCTGCGGGCCATTTCGCTCGTAAGTTTTTCCTGTGAGCAAAATGGCAAAGCCATTATGCCCGCAGGCGAAATGGCCCAAGGCCATTTTATCCAAAGCTTTCGGCGATGATTTTTTTCGTCGCCGATTTTTTCGTTGTCGATTTTTATTTTTATTTATTTATTATTTTTATTTTTATTCACTTCACCATTTTTAGCTAAAATAAAGATTAAAATACCACAAAAATTATTTTGAACTATAAAAAATAACGGACCGGACTGGGTCAAAAATTAAGGGTCTACACAAGGATTATATGCAGAAGTGAACACACCCAAGGAACACAGCCAAGCCATTATTTTGAATTCTCACATGACACGACCAAGGCCTTGGCCATGTCCCATCCAAAGCTCAAAGCAAAGAATGCAAATAGTGGAGAACATACTCATGAGTCATGGCTAAGCCACTAGTCGTGTCCCACTTAGAAAATGAAGAAAGTAATGAGGCAGCCATGGACATGATCACATGGCCTGGCTGTGTCCATAAGAAATTGAGTGACATGGCCAAGTCACTCATGGCTTGGTTGTGTCTTGTGAGAATTCTTTCAATCATTTTACATGAAATGGGGGACAAAATGGGGGACATCAAGTCGTATCTTTTTAAAAGAAATAATAAAAGAATAAAAAGGTTATCTAATTTATGGGAAAAAATATAAATAATGAAATAAGTGGGAGACAAAGTGAAGTGTATGAGTTGACAAGGCATGCTTTGTGTCTTAAAAAAATTAAAAAGAAAGGAAAGAGTGAGGTATATACACATTTTGGAGGCTTCAAAGGGGAGTTCTCTCTTGGTTCATCTTCTTGTTCTTGGTCTTCAGAGAGACCATGAACATCATCTTCATCTTCCATAAACAAGATTCTTAAAATTTTTGGGGATAAAATTGGGTGAGCAATCTCTTATGAAGGTTAGGGTTTGAAGAAGGCTTGATTGAGGAGTTGGGGGACTTGAGAGAGTGACCATGCCATCTTTCAAGAGGAGAGACATTGATTGAAGAAGGCTTGTTAGTTCATCATATTCAAGGTGGAGCTAGGAGGAAGACTAGAAGTTCAAATCTTAGCATCTTCAAAGGGGTTTTTATATTCTCTCTTTTAATTCATTTCTAGATTGTTATTGTTTGTTAAGAACATTAATTTTTCAATGTACAATTGTTATTTGATTTATATTGAGATGAATATTTTTTTTAAATTGATGATGATGAGCTAAATTACTCATGCCTAGGGTTTATAGTAGATTTGATTGAATTATTTGACTTGATATTTCCATTAATATACCTTGTTGTTGGTTGATTGCGTTGGATTGAATGTTAAGCTGATAGATTAGCTACCTATTGATCTCTAGATAATTAATGAATGAATGAGAGGTGAAATTTGATATTGGAATTATGCATTCAACTATCCTAAGAATTAATTAGAAATATAAGCTCTAGGGTTTTATTAATTTGCAATTTCAAAGCAATTGGTTGTTGTTAATTCATGAATGTGAAAACTAATAAATTGGTAATTACTAATTAAACTCAAGGAACAAATTAAAATACAAGGTCATATTAATGGATAATTTAAGAATTAAGATTTGATTAAATTGATATACAATCCTAGGAACCATTCCTAGAATTGTATTAATCTTGTACAACCATTGTACACATTCTTTTGATTTTAATTGCTTTTCACTACTACTTCAAACATCACACTCTTGTTTTTAAATTTATTGCTTATTAAACTATTGCAAAACAATTCCTTCCTTGAGAGATGACCTTAGGGCGATCACCATTGCTACAATTACCTCGTATACTTGCGAGTGTCGCTTATAGTAGTAATAAGTTGAGCATAACAAGTTTTTAGCGTCGTTGCCGGGGAAGGGCAATTGTTGTTAGTAGTTTAATTGTTTAAAGTGTTTCTTTTTGAATTAATAAGTGTTTATTGTAAGGTTGTAGTTTTCAAGGCACAAGGGAGTTTATTATGTGAATGCTAATTCTGAATTGGCATGGCAATTAGCAGAATTAACAAGTCAACTTAAGATGCTAAATGCACAAGGAAGAGCACCTATGCCTAGTCAAGAAGTATGTCCAGCATGTGGCATTATAGGACATTGTGCAAACATGTGTTCATTTGATTTTGAACAATACCAAGAGAGGCAAGAAGATGAATATGCCTTTGAAAGTTTCCAACCAAGGGGTATAAATGACCCATATTCCAATCCTTATAATCCAAATTGGAGAAACTACCCAAATTTTTCTTGGGAAAATCAGCAACAAATTCCACCTCAACAATTTTTTCAACCTTATCAAAGAAGTTCTTACTTTCGAGGAGAATTTTCAAATCATGATCAATTCAAGAAACCCACTTTGGAAGATAATTGGAATGCCTTTATTCAAATTAGAGCACAAAATCAAGATCAACTATAGTGGAAGGTAATTTGAATGCTTTCCTTCAAATTAGCACACAAAATCAGGAAGGGAGCAATAAGAGATTTGATTGTTTGGAGGTATCATTGAAGAAGGTGGAAACTCAAGTGGGGCAGCTGGCAAATCAACTCCAAGCACACCAAAAAGTGGAATCTCCTAGCCAATTAGAGCGGGTCAATGCAATCACAATTTTGAGGAGTGAACAAGTGATATATAACAAAGTTTGTGATTCCTTTGATGCAGGTACTAATCAAGAAGAAAATGGTGAGGAGATACAACCAAATATAGAGGAACCAAGTCAATCAAAGGAGGAGGAGAATGTAGAAGCACCAACCTCACCAAATTTGCATGAGCCTCCAAATCCTTATATGCCTCCAATTCCATTCCCAAGTAGATTGAAGGATAAAAAACAAGGTAAGCAACTTTCTGACATTTATGACATGACCTATACAGACCATGACCTTGGAAGTAGAGACTAAAATTTCCAATTCAAAAATTGAGGAGAGCAAATTAATCTTAAATGATGAGGTTGTTGAGAGGGGACTTCAAATTGCTAAAGTGTATTAGAAAGAGATTCAACTAAACTTGGTTGAACCTACAAAGACCCTAAAACTTTTGACATATGTTTTGGTTGGAGAGAAAAATATGCAACCAATGATCATCTCTTCCACTCTTGGTGATGAGGAGGAGCAAAAAATGGATATAACCATGTTGTAAACTTAAAAAGGTTTTTACCAAGTTCCTATAGCATTGGAGGATCACCGCAAGGCAACCTTCACATGTTCCCTTTGGACATTTGCTCTTCCAATGATGCTATTTCGGCTTTGTAATACATTGGGTACCTTTAGGAGTTGCATGCTATTCATTTTTCAAACATGGGCGACAATTTTATTAAGGATGGAAGGAGCACTTCATATCGCATATGGGAATGATGAAAATTAGGTTTCATCTGAACTCAACACTTTTAATTTATGCATGCTCACATTAAGGACAATATGAATCTTTAAGTGTGGGGTGCATTTTTTACTTTTAATTTATCTTTGTTTAAGTTTAGTTAATGTTTTTCTTTAAATAAATGAATTTTGAAAAGTTTAAGATTGTTGATAGATGACCTTTGAATTTTTGAAGCATGAATTTGAGAATTGATTAGAATTGATACTCATTGTCAATTTTGATGGTTATTCTTTGCATCACCTTTAAACTAGTGAGGAATTGAGCCATCAACTTATTATTCTTTATTGAGTGTAAATATCTTTGATTGATGAATTGCTAAAACTTTCTTTGACATGCATTTTGAGACTACATAAAAATTTTAATTAGGCATCAATATGATTAAGGCAATTGGCTTAAAAAGACCAATCTTATATCCAACCTTATTTAGCCAATTTTGAGCTTATTTCATTTTTTTCTTTTTATTTTTCACAACACCATTAGCTTGAACCTTGTTATTTTAACTATTACCCTTGCATTAGGTCAAGACCATTTTAAGAGCATTAATAATTGAGTGTTGTGTTAAATAAAGTGTGGGTTAAAATTTAGTGGGTTCAAATTACAAATTATTATCTTCTTTTGTTGCAAACCCTATTTAAAAAAACAAAAATAAAAAAGAGAAAAAAGAGAAAAATCAAAATAATAGAAGTTGTTCTTTTTTGTAGGGTTGGAATAAGTTTGGGAATAATCATTGCAAGATTTAATGAGTGAGTTCTCTTGAAAAGCTCTTTAATGTCAAGAGGTAGGAGAGAGAAAGGTGTTTTGGGATCGTTGGGTTATACATATGATCGGTTACTTCATTCTTGAAGTGCTCTTGAACTTAATGAATAAGCTCACATTTCCTAAATGTCATGCCTTTAACTTAGCCCCATTACAACCCAATGAAAGACCTTATGATTGATGCTTGATTGTAATTAGGTGGTCGAGATTTGATCGATAAGCAAGCCTATAGAGATAATCTTTCATTGATTGTTGAGAACTTAAACACTACCTAATTAAACACTCAAGAGGTTTTGTGAGGGAGTGAAAATTTTTGGTATGCATGAATTGGCCATTAAATTGCTTGAGTACTGATTGTTCTTGATTTGATAATGATTGTGGATTTAATAAAATGGGAGTCTTGATACATCCTTATAACTCTTGAACTTGACTAAATTTATCTTGCTTAGTTTGTTTTGATTTTGACTTTACTTGGGGACAAGCAAAGAATTAACTGTGGGGTAGTTGTTTTGTTCATTTATATGGTTATTTTTACTGTGATTTTATTGGCTTTTGATTGATTTTTCTTTTAATTTGTGTTTAAAGTTTATTTGAAGTATTTGATTTAGGTTGAAGAACAAAACAATAGAGCTTTAATTCAATTTGATGGATTATTAAGTGAAAAAACATGAGACATGACCAAGACACTTCATGGCTTGGTCGTGTCCCTCATCCAAAGAAAGAGGCAGGAAAATTTGGCAGAGCTTAACACAAGCAAGAGATACGGCCAAGCCACTAGCCGTGTCACATGACACGCCCAAGGCCTTGGCCGTGTCCCACCAAAAGGGCAAAGCAAAGAAGAAGCAAGGATTATATGTAGAAGTGAACACACCCAAGGAACACGGCCAAGCCATTGGCCATGTCGCATGACATGGCCATGGCCTTGGCCGTGTCCCATCTAAAGCTCAAAGCAAACACAACAAACAGTGGAGAACATGTAACACCCCTTCCTAACCTACATGTGTAAGCTGAGTAGAGGTGCCACACTATCCTAATTGTTGCTACCAATTTACTTAGTCAAATTTTAGTTCTGATTTTTACAGAAATTTTGCCATAGTTCCTCCTAGAAATTTGGATCCCAAGTGTCGTCAAAACTTGTTTTTCTGATTTTTGAAAACATTTTACACATACCAATGTGAATAAGAATACCATCAAATTTAATGCACTCCCAATGAATCCACCTTATACCCTCAACTACAAACCTGCACGAAGAGTTCACACTTCTAATATAACATAAAGTAAAGATTTATGATTATTACATACTACTAACATACAATTATAACATAGAAAATTTCTTTTATATTTATTCATATACATGCCACAACTATCAACTCATAATGGAACTAAAAGATCTACCCCTGAGATTTGCTGTGGTCTGGTCCTTGCTTTCCCAAGATTTATCTACTGCTCCGAACCTACGAGTCAAGGAAAACTTAACTCGCTGAGCAATGTCGCTCAGTGGGTACTTTACCAATAAAATACAAGTAACATATGAAAACATTTGGAAAATATGAAATAATTAAATCATAAATCAACCAACCTTAAACCAATAGAAATTTTGATACATTCAGTGTGATATGCTTTCAATAATGTAAAATCATAATTCAACTCATTTGCATTTCATAGTTTAACGAAAAATATGTCTTTGGTTCAGGCTCTACTGGTATATAGGGAACCATAGTGATAAGGCAGTGGCCCTCACCACTGTAACATAGGTGGCCCTCACCACCGATATCATATCACAGGAATGGCCCTCACCATCCTGGTTCTAACCAATGGGCCTCCCCATTGGCTTCAGTGGCCTCACCACTGAATAACATATCATATCACAATAATGAGCAGTACTGCATGCGTTAGTATAGTGCACCATACCCTTATCTACCACTCCCACTATCCAGTAGAGCATAAAGGTTAAAATGATTCAATTTAAGTTTCAAACTTCATTTTGGAATGATTCGAAAAATCATTTTAATTTCCGTCACGCTTTGCCATTTATGCCGCGCACCACATTCTTTGGTCAAACCGTTACTCTTTTTCACATATTTAACATCCACAATAAACATATCAAATATTTCAAAGCATTCCTCAAAGGATCACAAATTGACCAAATGAATAGTGTTGCGGCGAGAAAAATCGGCAACGCAAAATGGCATGACCAAATGAATAGTAAAATCTGGATTTTCGTCAAAATTTCAGTCCACTTCAATCATGCATTTGACCAAGTAAATGATCTTATTTTTGGCTGAAATTTTACAGAAAACTTATTTCATATGTTGACTAATTGCATGTAAAATTTCGTTGAAAAATTCCTTCTTTTGCTGCCTCAAACAATTTCCACAAAAAGGTCCAGAAAGCTGTCTTTTTGGGACCATTTCGGCCCAAACACATGAAATGCATAGGATAGTTTATTTTTCTTTTGCAAATCAATATTAAGGCTTCTTTAATGGTAAAGTGAAGATTCAAACACTTCCCTTTGACAACTTTTGCATGTTTAACTCAAATCAATATATTTAAGCATCAACAACAAAACTTTCATAAACCAAAGTTTGTAAAGCATCAAACCAAAATTAATTATTCAAAGGTAAAGTACCAAACCTTATTTCTTTAATTCCTCTTGCCTTTTCTTTCTTCTCCTTCTTTAATTCTTTATTTCTCCTTCAATCAATTCAAGATACAACATAAACCTTAGAATTTCAAAATAATAAATTATCCTCTATTTCTTTTCCAACCGAAACCCCTAATCCAACCTTATTAATCTTTCTATATCTTGGTTCTTCCATTTAATCAATTAATCTTATTATTATTATTTTTTTTTCAATTCCATATAAGACTCTAATTCCCAATCTTCCAATATATATATAACTACCTAAAACTAATACTAAAATTAAAGTCTACACACTTAAAAACCTTAGAACTTACCTTAAAAATCAAAGTTTGGAAAAACTTGGAAGTCCCTTGGTATTTTCTTTTGTTGGCCGAATTTGGTGAGTGGAAAAGAGAGAATTTGCTCTTCATATCACCTATATTTATATACAAAGGAAGTGATGATCACCTTGACCATTTGTCCACTTTTTCTCTTTCTTCATTTATTACACATTTATCACATATGCTAAATGTTCTCTTTTGATTGGCCAACCTTTGATTTTTATAACTTCCTTTTTCCTTTACTTCTTTCCACTTGTCTCTCTTCCCATTGGATCTCATAAAGTTGTCCCGGGTTACTCATCCGGTCCCGATACGAAACCGGGCCCACATTACGTTCCGGCGATTAATCGATCATATCTTTTAAACCGTATAGCTCCACGAGTCAAACTATATATGGTTTTGATCCTCTCGACCTCTACTTTCTATTTATAAGATCTATTTTAGGTTTCTAAGTCATTTTGAAAAATTACCGGTAAGCCCTCAACTTTTTACAAAATTCCCTTTTGGTCCTATTTTTGCTCGGGTTTTCTCCGGCTTCATTTCTACTGACAATCGTTTCATATTTAACTTCTCGCCATTCTCTACGTACTCACGTCTTTATTTCCTACCCTAAATTCATGTATAACTTTAATTGGTAATGACCAAAATGCCCTTAGTCAACATTTCTTCATTTTTCTTTAACGGGACATTTCCTGGAAAAACCGTTACACGTCGTTGCGATCCGATTTTTCTCTACATTCCATTTTTGGAATCTGTTATATGCACTATTAAGAACATCCGGTGTAACTTTCTTTGAAATTACATCTACGTCCCCAACTTTATTAAAAATTACAATTATGTCCCTTTTGTCATACAACCTTATCTAGGGCTGTTATCAAGAATTATCTTCTCCTTTTCCCTACTCTCGCTATGCACGTGTCTACATTGCATAAATGCAGTAGGCGGATGTGGCAGTTCCTTCCTCGTTAATTTAAGCTTCGTCCCGAAGCTCATCAAGTGAAAACAAATATGGGTATTGCTTCTTAATAGTTTCTTCGCGTTCCCATGTAGCTTCTTCTACTTTGTGATTCCTCCAAAGCACTTTGACCAATGGAATCTTCTTATTTCGCAACTCTTTGATTTCACGTGCTAGGATCTCTACCGGCTCTTCCTCATATGTCATTTCAGGCTGAATCTCAATATCTTGAACTTGTATGACGTGGGTTGGATCTGAACGATACCTCCTTAGCATCGAAACATGGAAAACATCATGTATTTTATTTAATTCAGGTGGTAACGCCAACTGGTAAGCTACCGGACCTACCCGTTTAATAATTTCATATGGTCCGATGAATCTAGGGCTTAGCTTGCCTTTTTGTTTAAATCGTAACACTTTCTTCCAAGGAGAGACTTTGAGGAACACTATGTCACCTACCTCAATCTGTATGTCTTTCCTTTTCAGATCCGCGTATGATTTTTGCCTGTTCGCTGCTGCTTTTAATCGGTCTCGAATGATTTCTACCTTCTCTTCAGTTTCCTTAACTATGTCTGGCCCCAACATCTTTTCCTCACTCAATTCTGTCCAGCAAACTGGAGTTCTGCATTTTCGACCATACAGTGCTTCGTAAGGTGCCATTTGTATGCTGGATTGATAACTGTTGTTGTACGCGAATTCCATTAAGCTTAGGTGTTTGTCCCAACTACCTTTAAATTCTAAAACGCACACCCTCAGCATATCTTCCAAAATTTGAATCACTCTTTCCGACTGTCCGTCTGTCTGGGGATGAAATGCTGTGCTGTGGTAAGTTCGAGTTCCAAGGGCTGTTTGTAACTTCTGCCAAAAATTTGACGTAAAACGTGGGTCTTGATCGGATATGATCGAAGTTGGAACTCCGTGGAGACGTATAATCTCTTTGATATACAAGTCTGCCAACTTGTCTAGCGAGTAATCCACACGTACTGGTATGAAATGAGCGGACTTAGTAAGTCGGTCTACGATTACCCAAATCGCGTCATGTTTGTCCCTTGTCATAGGCAATCCTGTGACAAAATCCATAGTAATACGATCCCATTTCCAGGTTGGAATCGTAATAGGTTGTAGTAGCCCTGAGGGTAGTTGATGTTCCGCCTTCACTTGCTGACAGGTTAGACACTTCGTTACGTGATCAACGATATCCTTTTTCATTCCTGGCCACCAATAATACTCCTTCAAGTCCCGATACATTTTCGTTACTCCTGGATGCATTGTATAAGGACTGTTATGAGCTTCTTGCAAAATCTATTTCTTCAGCTCCTTGGACTTAGGTACCACCATTCTCTTCTTGTAGTAGAGAATACCATCAGGACGAATTTGATAGTCTCCTGAACAGTTCTCCTGCGCCTGTTGACTCCACTTCTTCACTTGTTCATCTTCCTTCTGAGCCTCACGTATTTGTTGATGTAAATTAGGTCGCACGTGCATTTCTGCAAAGATAGCTCCATCTTCTGTAGGTTTTAACGTTACCCTCATAGCACTTAGCGCTTGCATTGACTTCCTACTAAGTGCATCTGCTACGACATTCGCTTTGCCCGGGTGATAATTAATCGTATAGTCGTAGTTGGCTAACCATTGCATCCATTTTCGCTGTCACAGGTTTAAATCTTTCTGCGTGGGCAAATATTTCAGGCTTTGATGATCCGTAAAGATGTAACATTTTTCCCCGTATAAGTAGTGCCTCCACGTCTTGAAAGCCAAAACAATCGCTGCTAGCTCTAAGTCATGCGTAGGATAATTCTTTTCATGTGGCTTGAGCTGTCGAGAGACATACGCAATGACTTTGCCTTCCTGCATCAATACACAACCTAACCCAATATGGGATGCATCGCTATAAATCACAAAATCTTTTCCTGATTCTGGTTGTGTAAGAATAGGTGCTTCAGTAAGTTTTTGTTTCAGCTTTTCAAAGCTCCGTTGACAAGCGTCGGTCCACTGGAATTTGGCATTCTTCTGAAGTAGCTTGGTCATAGGTACGGCGATCATGGAAAACCCTTTAACGAATCTCCGATAATATCCTGCTAATCCCAAGAAACTACGGACTTCCGTTACTGTTTTAGGTGACTTCCATTCCAATACTGCTTCTATTTTCTTGGGATCGACCCTTATTCCTTCTGCCGATACAATATGTCCCAAGAAAGCTACTTCTTCCAACCAAAATTCGCATTTGCTGAATTTAGCGTATAACTGCTTCTCACGCAGGGTTTGCAAAACAATTCTAAGGTGACGATCATGATCCTCTCGATTCTTTGAATACACCAATATGTCGTCAATAAATACCACCACGAACTGATCCCAATACGGGTGGAAAATTCTATTCATCAGATCCATGAATACTGCAGGTGCGTTCGTTAATCCGAAAGGCATAACAATGAATTCATAATGTCCATAGCGAGTTCTGAATGCGGTTTTTGATATGTCTTCATCTTTAATTCTCAATTGATGATAACCCGATCGTAGATCAATTTTTGAAAAGACTCCAGCACCTTTGAGTTGATCAAACAGATCATCTATGCGAGGTAACGGATACTTGTTTTTGATGGTCAGCTTATTAAGTTGACGGTAATCTACACACAACCTTAAGGATCCGTCTTTCTTTTTCACAAACAATACTGGTGCTCCCCATGGTGACACGCTTGGCCTTATGAACCCCTTGTCTAAAAGTTCTTGTAGCTGTACCTTTAATTCTTTTAGCTCCGCTGGCGCCATTCGGTAAGGTGCGATAGATACTGGTGCAGCTCCCGGGTACACATCTATGGTGAATTTCACCTCTCGTTTAGGTGGTAGTCCGGGTAAATCGTCAGGAAATACGTCGGGAAAATCGCATACAGTAGGTATATCTTGTAACTTTGGTGCCTCTTCTTTTGCTACTAATGCACATACCAGGTATGCCTCGCAGCCTTTTTGCACTAACCTCTTAGCCGTCATGGCAGAAATGATGTTAGTTAGATAGTCCTTCCTTTTTCCCACTAGAGTCACTTCGTCACCGTCTGCAGTATGCAAGGTAACTCTCTTCCGTTTACAGTCAACCAATGCATCGTGTTTGGCTAACCAATCCATTCCAAGGATAGCATCAAATTCTTGAAATGGTAGTTCAAATAAATCTCCCCAAAAGATATGTCCGTGTATCTCTACGGGACAATCTTTCACTACCTTCCTAGTAATCACCTCATTTCCTAATGGGTTAGTAACTAATATTCCTTCTTTCTCTAGTTCTACCTTTAGGTCCTCAAGTTTTTCATTTTTCGTGCATATATATGAGTGTGAAGAACCTGGATCTATTAAAACGTAAAGCGGAACTTCAAACATAGACAACTGACCTGCAATCACGTCTAGCGCTTCTTCGTCTTCTCGCCCCCTCATGGCATACATTCTAGCAGGAGCCCTTGCTTCTGGTCGATTCACTGTTTCAGATTGCACACGCGACGGATTTTCGCTCCTTCCTCTGCCTCGGCCTCGACCTGCTGCCGCTTGCGATCTCTCAGTATCCCTAGGTAGATTCTGTATTCGCTGGGGACACTCTCGCATAAGGTGGTCTAAAGATCCACATATATAACATGCAAATGTCCGACCCCAACATTCTTCCGTATGACGGCGTCCGCATTGATCACAGCATGGATTATTATTTTCGCCTTCATTACCTCTCGGACCGATAAAGAAGTTACCTCCGCTTCGGCTGAATTCTCTTCCTTGTCCTCTTCCGGATCGTCCCGTACTAGCGACTGAGGTAGTTTGACTTAAGCCACCGCGAATTGATCCCTGACTGTAACCTCGATGTTGACCGCCTCCCGTGGAACCACTGCCGCGGAATCGTTTTCTTGATGATTGGTAGTTTCCCGAATAGTTCTGGGTACCTCTCTTCTGTTTCATCTTCTGTCGTCTATTCTGCTCATCAGACTGACATTGCTCTACTTCTAGAGCCCTATTGACCAACTCGGAAAATTCTTTGATATTAGCAGCAATTAGCTGCATCCTAATCTCATTATTCAATCCATCCTGGAACTGCTTACATCTATCATGTTCATCTTCAATTGTCTTCTTGGCATACCTACTCAGCCTAGTAAATTCCCTCTCGTACTCAGCAACGGTCAGTCGACCTTGCTTTAAGTGTAGAAACTCCTTTTTCTTGGCATCTAGGTATGCCTCCGATATAAACTTCCTCTTGAACTCATTCACAAAGAAATCCCATGTTCTTTGTTCCGGTGAAACTCGTTGGTGAACTGTGTCCCACCATATATATGCTTCTTCCACTAATAAGGAAGTAGCACATATCACTCGCTCTTCTGGCGTACACTGTAACTGATCTAAGGCTCGTATTGTTCCTTCCAGCCAATACTCGGCTGTTGAAGAATCATCGTCCCTTCGAGCCTTAAACTCCTTCGCACCATACTTTCTTATCTTTTCTATTGGGGGTTTCCTTTCCCCTCCTACAGCAGGTACTGGTATGGGTGCTGGCGCTGGGGGTGGTGCTGGGGCAACGCCGGCTATCTGCCGAAATACGGCAGCCATTTGTTGCAACATTTCATTGGGAATAGGAGCATCAGCGGGTGGTTGCTCCGACGCTGATGTCTCAGATACACGCATTTCTACAACTCGGGAGGCCTGAGACTCGACCTCCTCCTCTATATCACGCTGCGCTGCTTGCGACATCTAAAGAGTAAACATATACCATCCCATCATTATTAACGACCCAGACCAACAGCATTATCTTACCCTAGGTGGCATGTATATAAATATAAAATTCTTAATTAACACATATACAACACAACTTTTATTTATTTCCAAACACAAAGTTTTACAATATTAGGAAGCCCTTATATACATTGCAAAATTTAGGACTCCTCACTATTATATCACCATATTATACTACCATACAATATTTACATGATACCTTTATCTCACATATATATAACTAAAAGAACCACCAAACACAATACATCTCAAGACTCAATGAGTAGGTGCCCTAGGTGAAGTGGCACTGTCTGAAAAATATTCTACTATCTCGGGATCAAAATCGGGGTCATGTGATGCTTCACTAGGTAAGTACTGGCCTAGCTCTTGAACCCTCTCCTGTAAAGTTTGAATCTCTTGATGTGCTATCTCGAGGCTTCTACCGACACTATCCAACTCTGCTCTATAACTAAGCCTATCTTCTTTTAACATCTGCACGTCATCTATCAAGGAGGAAATCATCTCATCTTTTATTCTCAAGTCTTCACGATCTTGTATACTTCTATCGGCCAAAATTTCTATAGTCTCATCTTGCTCCTGCGCTAGCTGTCTCAACCTCTCTACTTCTATCCTTAGCTCCCTCACCTCCTCGTTTAGGTCACCCATTATTACTCCTGGATAAGTTGAATAACATAACTAACAATGACACACACATGTATAGTTATATAATTAAAACCCCTATTCTAACCCTATGTGTCATACATTTAAGGTTTAGTTCGACTAACTACCCAGAACCGGCTAAACCTTTGCTCTGATACCACTAATTGTAACACCCCTTCCCAACCTACATGTGTAAGCTGAGTAGAGGTGCCACACTATCCTAATTGTTGCTACCAATTTACTTAGTCAAATTTTAGTTCTGATTTTTACAGAAATTTTGCCATAGTTCCGCCTAGAAATTTGGATCCCAAGTGTCGTCAAAACTTGTTTTTCTGATTTTTGAAAACATTTTACACATACCAATGTGAATAAGAATACCATCAAATTTAATGCACTCCCAATGAATCCACCTTATACCCTCAACTATAAACCTGCACGAAGAGTTCACACTTCTAATATAACATAAAGTAAAGATTTATGATTATTACATACTACTAACATACAATTATAACATAGAAAATTTCTTTTATATTTATTCATATACATGCCACAACTATCAACTCATAATGGAACTAAAAGATCTACCCCTGAGATTTGCTGTGGTCTGGTCCTTGCTTTCCCAAGATTTATCTACTGCTCCGAACCTACGAGTCAAGGAAAACTTAACTCGCTGAGCAATGTCGCTCAGTGGGTACTTTACCAATAAAATACAAGTAACATATGAAAACATTTGGAAAATATGAAATAATTAAATCATAAATCAACCAACCTTAAACCAATAGAAATTTTGATACATTCAGTGTGATATGCTTTCAATAATGTAAAATCATAATTCAACTCATTTGCATTTCATAGTTTAACGAAAAATATGTCTTTGGTTCAGGCTCTACTGGTATATAGGGAACCATAGTGATAAGGCAGTGGCCCTCACCACTGTAACATAGGTGGCCCTCACCACCGATATCAGATCACAGGAATGGCCCTCACCATCCTGGTTCTAACCAATGGGCCTCCCCATTGGCTTCAGTGGCCTCACCACTGAATAACATATCATATCACAATAATGAGCAGTACTGCATGCGTTAGTATAGTGCACCATACCCTTATCTACCACTCCCACTATCCAGTAGAGCATAAAGGTTAAAATGATTCAATTTAAGTTTCAAACTTCATTTTGGAATGATTCGAAAAATCATTTTAATTTCCGTCACGCTTTGCCATTTATGCCGCGCACCACATTCTTTGGTCAAACCGTTACTATTTTTCACATATTTAACATCCAAAATAAACATATCAAATATTTCAAAGCATTCCTCAAAGGATCACAAATTGATCAAATGAATAGTGTTGCGGCGAGAAAAATCGGCAACGCAAAATGGCATGACCAAATGAATAGTAAAATCTGGATTTTCGTCAAAATTTCAGTCCACTTCAATCATGCATTTGACCAAGTAAATGATCTTATTTTTGGCTGAAATTTTACAGAAAACTTATTTCATATGTTGACTAATTGCATGTAAAATTTCGTTGAAAAATTCCTTCGTTTGCTGCCTCAAACAATTTCCACAAAAAGGTCCAGAAAGCTGTCTTTTTGGGACCATTTCGGCCCAAACACATGAAATGCATAGGATAGTTTATTTTTCTTTTGCAAATCAATATTAAGGCTTCTTTAATGGTAAAGTGAAGATTCAAACACTTCCCTTTGACAACTTTTGCATGTTTAACTCAAATCAATATATTTAAGCATCAACAACAAAACTTTCATAAACCAAAGTTTGTAAAGCATCAAACCAAAATTAATTATTCAAAGGTAAAGTACCAAACCTTATTTCTTTAATTCCTCTTGGCTTTTCTTTCTTCTCCTTCTTTAATTCTTTATTTCTCCTTCAATCAATTCAAGATACAACATAAACCTTAGAATTTCAAAATAATAAATTATCCTCTATTTCTTTTCCAACCGAAACCCCTAATCCAACATTATTAATCTTTCTATATCTTGGTTCTTCCATTTAATCAATTAATCTTATTATTATTTTTTTTTCAATTCCATATAAGACTCTAATTCCCAATCTTCCAATATATATATAACTACCTAAAACTAATACTAAAATTAAAATCTACACACTTAAAAACCTTAGAACTTACCTTAAAAATCAAAGTTTGGAAAAACTTGGAAGTCCCTTGGTATTTTCTTTTGTTGGCCGAATTTGGTGAGTGGAAAAGAGAGAATTTGCTCTTCATATCACCTATATTTATATACAAAGGAAGTGATGATCACCTTGACCATTTGTCCACTTTTTCTCTTTCTTCATTTATTACACATTTATTACATATGCTAAATGTTCTCTTTTGATTGGCCAACCTTTGATTTTTATAACTTCCTTTTTCCTTTACTTCTTTCCACTTGTCTCTCTTCCCATTGGATCTCATAAAGTTGTCCCGGATTACTCATCCAGTCCCGACACGAAACCGGGCCCACATTACGTTCCGGCGATTAATCGATCATATCTTTTAAACCGTATAGCTCCACGAGTCAAACTATATATGGTTTTGATCCTCTCGACCTCTACTTTCTATTTATAAGATCTATTTTAGGTTTCTAAGTCATTTTGAAAAATTACCGATAAGCCCTCAACTTTTTACAAAATTCCCTTTTGGTCCTATTTTTGCTCGGGTTTTCTCCGGCTTCATTTCTACTGACAATCGTTTCATATTTAACTTCTCGCCATTCTCTACGTACTCACGTCTTTATTTCCTACCCTAAATTCATGTATAACTTTAATTGGTAATGACCAAAATGCCCTTAGTCAACATTTCTTCATTTTTCTTTAACGGGACATTTCCTGGAAAAACCGTTACACGTCGTTGCGATCCGATTTTTCTCTACATTCCATTTTTGGAATCTGTTATATGCACTATTAAGAACATCCGGTGTAACTTTCTTTGAAATTACATCTACGTCCCCAACTTTATTAAAAATTACAATTATGTCCCTTTTGTCATACAACCTTATCTAGGGCTGTTATCAAGAATTATCTTCTCCTTTTCCCTACTCTCGCTATGCACGTGTCTACATTGCATAAATGCAGTAGGCGGATGTGACATAACACACTCAAGAGACATGGCCAAGCCACTGGCCATGTCACTTGACACGGAAAAGGCCTTGGCCATGTCCTACTTGGAAAAAGAAGAAAGTAATGAGGTAGCCATGGACACGGTCATATAGCCTGGCCGTGTGCATAAGAAATGGAGTGACATGGCCAAGTCACTTGTTGAGCTCAAATTAAGTATACTACAAGTGGCACTCGCAAGTATACGAGGTAGCTGTAGCAAAGGTGATTGCCCCAAGGTCGTTTCCACAAGAAGGTGTAGTTCGTAATAGCTTGATTAAAGAATTAAATTAAAAGCGAGAGTTTGTTGTTTGGAATGCTAAAGAGCAATTTAAACCTAAAATTAACGTTCGTAGGGTTTGATGTGTGTGATGGGTGCACAAGATCAATTCAGTTCTTGGGAAAGTGCCTAGGATTATAGGTCCATTCAATCAAAGCTCAATTCTCAATTATCCATTAACATAGCCTTGTAATTAATTTGTTCCTTAAGGTTAATTAGTCAATTACCAATTCATTAGTTCTCACATTCATGAATTAGCAATAACCAATTATTTTACATTACCAAATTAATGAAACCCTAGAACTTATATTTCTAATTCATTCATAGGGTGGTCGATTATATAGTTCCGATATCGGATTTCACCTCTTGGTCCATCATCCAATATTCAAAGATTAATAGGTAACTAATCTATCAACCTAGCATTTAATGCAATACAATCAACCAATCAACAAGGAACATCAATGTAAATATCAAATCAAAACATTCAACCAAATATACTACAAACCCTAGGCATGGGTATTTAGCTCCACATCATCAAATTAAAACATTCATTCAACTTAATATAAATCAAATACAAGTTGTTCATTGTAATATCAATCTCTTAATACAGCAAAAATAATATTGAAATGAATTAAAAGAGAGAATAGAAAAACCCCTTGTGAAGATGCCAAGAGTAGGATTGCTAGTCTTCCTCCTAGCTCCACTTTGATGTTTGATGAAGAACTCAAGCCCTCTTCAATGGTTGATTCCCCTTTTGCAATATGGAATGGAGCTTTCTCAAGTCACCAAACCTTTGGATGATTATGCCATTGGAAGATAGAAAGGAGCATTCTCAAGTCACCAATCCTTTCAATGAAGCTTCTTCAACCTTCAAGAGCTTGTTAACCAAACTTATCCCAAAGAACCAAATTGAAGCTTGCCAATGGAAGATGGAAAAGATGAAGATGGAGGATGAAGATGAGGGACAAGGAGAGTGTCACTCTCTCCTCATCCCAAATTATGTGTGCCCTCTCTTCTCTTTTCTTTTCTTTAGCTCAAACCCTAGCCGTCTCTACCTTTTCTTTCTTTCGAACAGACGATTTTATAGAGATTAAGGGTGACATGGCCAAGCCAAGAGTGGCTTGGTCGTGTCTCTTAATTTTTCCTTGCTTTCCATTAGGTGACACGTCTCTTGATTTCCATGGGACACAGCCAAGACAGTTGGCCGTGCCCCTCACTATGGCTTCTTCTTTCTTTCTTTCTTTCTTTCTTTGGAGTTGAGTGTGTGATATGGCCAGTTTGGAGGAAGCCTGGCCGTGTTTGAAAATTTTGGAGGGACACGGCCACAAGCTTGGCCATGTCGCTTGGGTGTGTCTCTCTCTGTTGCTCATTTTCCTTCTTTTCCTTCTCTTCTTTGGCTTGATCTTTGATTTGCTCTTTGAGGTAGACATGGCCAGAGGCTTGGCCGTGTCTCTGGGTGTGTCTGCTTCTGCCTTAAATTTCTTTTGAGGGACATGGCCAAGCTTGCTTTGGCTTGGCCATGTCTTGCTTGGTTCATGCTTTTCCTGCCTTGTTTTGATCTTCTAAGGGTGTTTAATTTTTGGACCTAAACCTAAAGACAACACTTTAAACACACTTAAAACAACAATTAATCAAAACATTAACTAAAACACACATAAAATCATACTTAAAACTAGTACAAAAAATGACCTAAACAACTACCCCACACTTAATTCCTTGCTTGTCCCCAAGTAAGGCTAAAATCAAAACACACTAAACAAGATGAATTTTGTTAAGTTCAAAAGTTATAAAGATGCATCAAGACTTCCTTATCCCTAAATCTGCAATCAATATTAAATCGAATAAAATTGATACTCATGCAATTAAGTGGCTCTCCATGCATAACCAATGTTGTCGCTCCCTCACCAACTCTTACAAGTGTTTGATCATGGTGGTGTTTACACTCATAACAATTGATGAAAGATTATTACCATAGGCTTACTTATCAATAAAATCTCCACCACAAATAACAATCAAGCATCAATCAAAAGGTCTTTATTTTGGTTGTAATGGGGCTAAGGTGAAGGCATGGCATTTAGGAAATGTGAGCTTAATCATTAAGTTCAAGAGCACTTCAAGAGTGAAGTAACCAATCGTATGTATATACCCCAACAATTCCAAAACACCTTCCTCTCATCTACCACTTGACATTAAAGAGCTTTTCAAGGGAACTCACTTATTAAATATTGCAATGATATCTCCAACTTATTCCAACCCTTCCAACAAGAACAACAACTATTCTTATTATATATATATTTTTTTTTCTTTTTCCCTTTTTTTTTTCTTTTCCCTTTTTTTTTCTTTTGCTTTGCAATCTTAAACCTACTAAATTTAACCCCACACTTAATTCAACACAACACTCGGTTGTAAACGCTCTTAAAATGCTCTTGACCTAATGAAAAGGGTAAGAGTTAAACAACTAGGTTCAAGCTAATGGTGTTGTGAAAAAGAAAAAAAAGGAAAAATAAAATAAGCTTAAAATTGGCTAACTATGGTTGAATATAGGGTTGGTCTTTTTAAGCCAAAGTGGTTCACCTAATTGCCTTAATCATCTTGATGCCAAATTGAAAATTTTTTATGTAGTCTTAAAAAGCATTTCAAAGCAAGTTCTAGTTATTCATCAATTAAAGATGTTTACCACAAAAAGAATAATAAGTTGATGGCTCAATTCCTCACTAGGTTAATGGCAATGCAAAGAAAAACCAACAAAATTGACAATAAGCACCAATTCTATTCAATTCTCCAAATCATGCTTCAAAAATTCAAAGGTCATCTATCAACAATTTTATAACAATTGAACTTTCTAAAACTCATTTATGCAAGGTAAAACATTATTAAACTTAAAAAAAATAAAAACACAAAATGCACTTAAAAGTAAAAACACAAAACATAGAATGTAACCCACACTTAAAGATTCACATTGTCCTCAATGTGAGCAAGCATACTACAGAGGGAGTTTAGATGATACCTAATTTCCATCATTCCCATATAAGATGTGTAGGGCTCCTTCCACCCATAATGCAATTGGAGCCCATGACTGAGAGGATGAACACCATGCAACTTTGAAAAGTGCCCAATGTATTGAAAAGCTTAGGTATAATTCTTAGGGGAGCAATTGTCCAAAAAGAACATGTGAGGGTTGTCTTAGCTTGATTTTTTAATGCTATAGGGACGTAGTAAGAACCTTTTTCAGTTTGCAACATGGTTTTATAAGGTTTTTTCTCATTCTCACCATCAAGAGTGGGAGAGATGATAATTTGTTGCATACTGTATTCCCCAACCAAAACATCTTCCAAAATTTATGGGGTCTTTTTAAGTTCAACCAAGTTTGGTTGAATGTGTTCTACATTCTCTTTAGCAATTTGAAGTTCTCCCTCAACAATCTCATTATTCACTAGTAAATTGCTCTCATCAATTTCTAATTTAGAAGAATTAGGCTCTACTTCTATGGTCATAGCCACCTCAAGCTTATCTACACTATCTTCACTATAGGGCATGTCTTGGAGTTCAGAAAGTTGCATACCTTGTTTCTCTGCATTCAGCTTACTTGGGAATGGGAGTGGTGGCATACAAGGATTTGGAGGTTCATACAAATTTATCGAAGTGGATGCTTCCAAATTCTCCTCCTCCTTTGATTGAATTAACTCCTCTATGTTTGATTGCATTTCCTCGCCATCTTCTTCTTTGTTAGTTCCTGCATCAAAGGAATCACAAAATTCGTTATATATCACCTGTTCATTCTTAAAATTTGTGATTACCTCTATTTGGTCCAATTGGCTAGGAAATTCCTCCTCTTGGTGTTCTTGGAGTTGATGTGCCAGTTGCCCAAGTTGCATTTCCACCCTCTTCAATGATTCCTCCAAAGAATCTAACCTCTCATTGCTTCTTTCCTAAATTTCTGTGCTAATTTGAATGTAAGCATTCAAATCATCTTCCACTGTGGATTTCTCGAATTGATCATGGTTTTGTGAGCTAATTTGAATGAAGGCATTCAAACTATCTTCCAAAGTGGGTTCCTTAAGTTTATTTTGATTTTGCGCGCTAATTTGAATGAAGGCATTAAAACTATCTTCTAAGTTGGGTTCCTTAAGTCGATCTTGATTTTGTGCGCTAGTTTGAATGAAGGCATTCAAACTATCCTCCAATGTGGGTGGCTTAAGGTACTCTTGATTTGAATATTGTTCTTGAGAGTAAGAACTTCTTTGGTAAGGTTGAAAAAAATTTGGAGGTGGAATGTGCTGCTAGTTTTTCCAAGAAAAATTTGGGTGGCTTCCCCATCTTGAATTATAAGGTCTGGGGCATGGGTCATTTCCACCCATGTGCTGGAAACTGTCATAGGCATATTCATCCTCTTGCCTCTCTTGATATTGTCCATAACCAAATGAACACATGTTTGCACTATGTCCTACAATGCTACATGCTGAACATACTCCAGGAGTAGGCATAGGTGTTTGTCCTCTTGCATTTAGCATCTTAAGTTGGTTCGTTAATTATGCTAATTGCCATGCCATGTCAAACTCATCATTCCTATCAGAAATCCCCCATGCCTTGAAAACTGTATCTTTACAAAAGGCACTTAGCAACTTAAAGAAAATAAGCAAATAATTAATTTAAAAGAAAAACAAACAAAAACAAACAAACAATTAAAAGAAAATAAACAAACAATTAAATTGTAAAGAAAAATCAAACTATCACTACTTAAATAACCTTCCCCGGCAGCGGCGCCAGAAACTTGTTGCCCTCAAATTAAGTATACTACAAGCGGCACTCGCAAGTATATGAGGTAGTTGTAGCAAAGGTGATCGCCCCAAGGTCGTTTCCCCAAGAAGGTGTGGTTCGTAATAGCTTGATTAAAGAATTAAATTAAAAGCGAGAGTTTGTTGTTTGGAATGCTAAAGAGCAATTTAAACCTAAAATTAACGTACGTAGGGTTTGATGTGTGTGATGGGTGCACAAGATCAATTCAGTTCTTGGGAAAGTGCCTAGAGTTATAGGTCCATTCAATCAAAGCTCAATTCTAAATTATCCATTAACATAGCCTTGTAATTAATTTGTTCCTTAAGGTTAATTAGTCAATTGCCAATTCATTAGTTCTCACATTCATGAATTAGCAATAACAAATTATTTTACATTACCAAATTAATGAAACCCTAGAACTTATATTTCTAATTCATTCATAGGGTGGTCGATTATATAGTTCCGATATCGGATTTCACCTCTCGGTCCATCATCCAATATTCAAAGATTAATAGGTAGCTAATCTATCAACCTAGCATTTAATATAATACAATCAACCAATCAACAACGAACATCAATGTAAATATCAAATCAAAACATTCAACCAAATATACTACAAACCCTAGGCATGGGTATAGCACAACATCATCAAATTAAAACATTCATTCAACTCAATATAAATAAAATACAAGTTGTTCATTGTAATATGAATCTCTTAATACAACAAAAACAATATTGAAATGAATTAAAAGAGAGAATAGAAAAACCCCTTGTGAAGATGCCAAGAGTAGGATTGCTAGTCTTCCTCCTAGCTCCACTTTGATGTTTGATGAAGAACTCAAGCCCTCTTCAATGGTTGATTCCCCTTTTGCAATATGGAATGGAGCTTTCTTAAATCCCCAAACCTTTGGATGATTATGCCTTTGGAAGATAGAAAGGAGCTTTCTCAAGTCAACAATCCTTTCAATGAAGCTTCTTCAACCTTCAAGAGCTTGTTAACCCAACTTATCCCAAAGAACCAAATTGAAGCTTGCCAATGGAAGATGGAGAAGATGAAGATGGAGGATGAAGATGAGGGACAAGGAGAGTGTCACTCTCTCCTCATCCCAAATTATGTGTGCCCTCTCTTCTCTTTTCTTTTCTTTAGCTCAAACCCTAGCCGTCTCTACCTTTTCTTTCTTTCGAACAGATGATTTTATAGAGATTAAGGGTGACACGGCCAAGCCAAGAGTGGCTTGGCCGTGTCTCTTGATTTTTCCTTGCTTTCCATTAGGTGACACGGCCAAGCCAAGGTTGGCTTGGCCGTGTCTCTTGATTTCCATGGGACACGGCCAAGACAGTTGGCCGTGTCCCTCACTGTGGCTTCTTCTTTCTTTCTTTCTTTCTTTCTTTGGAGTTGAGTGTGTGACAAGGCCAGTTTGACAAATTTGGAGGGACACGGCCACAAGCTTGGCCGTGTCCCTTGGGTGTGTCTCTCTCTGTTGCTCATTTTCCTTCTTTTCCTTCTATTCTTTGGCTTGTTCTTTGATTTGCTCTTTGAGTGAGACACGGCCAGAGGCTTGGCCATGTCTCTGGGTGTGTCTTCTTCTGCCTTGAATTTCTTTTGAGGGACATGGCCAAGCTTGCTTTGGCTTGGCCATGTCTTGCTTGGTTCATGCTTTTCTTGCCTTGTTTTGATCTTCTAAGGGTGTTTTTGTACCTAAACCTAAAGACAACACTTTAAACACACTTAAAACAACAATTAATCAAAACATTAACTAAAACACACATAAAATCATACTAAAAACTGGTACAAAAATGACCTAAACATCACTCATGGCTTGGTCGTGTCTTGTGAGAATTATTTCAATCATTTTACACGAAATGAGGGAGAAAATAGGGGACATCAAGTCATATCTTTTTAAAAGAAATAATAAAAGAATAAAAAGGTTGTCTAATTTATGGGAAAAAAAATATAAATATTGAAATAAGTGGGAGACAAAGTGAAGTGTGTGAGTTGGCAAGGCATGCTTTGTGTCTTAAAAAATTAAAAGAAAGGAAAGAGTGAGGTATATAAACTTTTTAGAGGCTTCAAAGTGGAGTTCTCTCTTGGTTCATCTTTTTTTTCTTAGTCTTGAGAGAGACCATGAACATCATCTTCATCTTCATCTTCCATAAACAAGATTCTTAACATTTTTGGGGATAAAATTGGGTGAGCAAGCTCTTGTGAAGGTTAGGGTTTAAAGAAAGCTTGATTGAGGAGTTGGGGGCTTGAGAGAGCGACCATTCCATCTTTCAATAGGAGAGCCATTGATTGAAGAAGGCTTGTTAGTTCTTCATCATATTCAAGGTGGAGCTAGGAGGAAGACTAGAAGTTCAACTCTTAGCATCTTCAAAGGGGTTTTTATATTCTCTCTTTTAATTCATTTCTAGATTGTTATTGTTTGTTAAGAACATTAATATTTCAATGTACAATTGTGATTTGATTTATATTGAGATGAATATTTATTTTAATCGATGATGATGAGCTAAATTACTCATGCCTAGGGTTTATAGTAGATATTTCCATTAATATACCTTGTTATTGGTTGATTGCATTGGATTGAATGTTAGGTTGATAGATTAGCAACCTATTGATCTCTATAGATTGAATGAAGGACCGAGAGGTGAAAATTGAAATTGAAATTATGCATTCAACTACCCTAAGAACGAATTAGAAATATAAGTTCTAGGGTTTTATTAATTTGCAATTTCAAAATAATTGGTTATTGTTAATTCGTGAATGTGAAAACTAATGAATTGGTAATTACTAATTAAACTCAAGAAACAAATTAAAATACAAGGTCATATTAATGGATAACTTGAAAATTAAGCTTTGATTAAATTGATCTACAACTGTAGGAATCATTCCTAGAATTGTATTAATCTTGTACAACCACTACACACATTCCTTTTAATTTTAATTGTTTTTCACCACTACTTCAAATGTCAAACTCTTGTTTTTAAATTTCTTGCTAATCAAACTATTGCAAAACAATTCCTTCCTTGTGAGACGACCTTGGGGTGAATCACCGTTGCTACAATTACCTCGTATACTTGCGAGTGTCGCTTGTAGTAGTAATAAGTCGAGTGCAACAGGTAGCATAGGGAAGGTGAGAATGACCCAAACCACCCCCCCCCCCCCCGATGCCTGGTTCATTGGAATCAACCTTTTTTTCAGGTCTAAATACTATAAAATTCTTAATTTAATGCAATATTATCCATACTACATATGAATATTAAAATAAAGATTTATTGCATTAAAATTAAAACAATTTCAAAACAAAAGAATAAATGGGCACCCATACGAGATGGAAACATGCCCTTACAACCATGTCTAACATCTAAAATAAATAGGACACCCACCTAAAGGTGGAAATATGTCCTTTACAATAGTCCCAAAATTTTTAAACAATAAATTAAATTGCATATTAAGAATGAGGCATCCATAAAGTGGAAACATGCCTTTTATAATCTTAAAATCTAACAGATAATTAATTAAGTAAACTAAATTATACAAACATCCATAATAATAAATCATCCATTTGCAAATCAAATAAAATGAACCATAAATATAATACATTAAATAATTAAAACTAGGGCTCAATCATAAATTACTTATTTTAAATTTACAAAATTAATTCTTAAATCTAGAATTAGGGTTTGTAAGAAAATGCAAAATTAGGGGTTTTGGGATGGAATTTAGGGTTTTAGTTTTGAAATTAGGGTTTTAAGGCTAGCATTTGGGAAATTAGGATTTTAGTATTTGGATTTAGGATTTAATATGAAAATCAAATTATTGGATTAGGGTTTTGGGGTTTTGATGGATGTTTAGGTTGCTGGATGTAGGGTTGAGGAAACAAAGTTTAAGATTTTAAGGTTTATATAAAAATAAAACTAGGGTTTAGCTTTTTTAGGAAAACAAAATTAGAGTTTTAAGGGTTAAGAAGTTGGTTTTAGGGTTTAGGTTTTTAAAAACTATCCTCAGGACATTTGGTATTTAAAAAATAATTTTAGGGTTTAGTATGAAAAACTATCTTAGGATTGGTTTTGATACTGGAAACTATTTTAGAGTTTTATGGTTCAAAACTATTTTAGAGTTTAAAGGTATTGAAATTTGATTTTAAGTCTACTGTGACTTTAAAATTGGTTTAAACAAAGTTTATTGTCCTAAAAACAAGATGAATAATAAACATAGGAAGCAACTAATATCCGTATAAATCATATTTAACTACATAGATTATTGGATCTTCAACTAAGGTTACTGAATGTTCATAAAAATGAAACAATGAAATAGGAATAAAAATTGAATAATAAAACAAATTGAATAAATTAGTGTAAGCTAAAAATAAGTTAGATAAAGGATTACAAACCTTCCGCCGTTGGTTCTACCAATATTTCACGTTGATCGAGCTTTGTAAAATCTTGGTTGAACAAGATGAAGATAGACGTATAACATTACCTTCTGGTTTGATGGTTTGGTGTTTTTTCTCACTGCTCACTCAAGCTGCTAGCATTTTATTTGTTGTTTTAGTTACTGTTGTTTAATTGCTGATGTTTTGTTGTTGTCCCTTTCCTTGTTAATTCTTCCTATATTTATAAGAAGACTTTAGGTTAAACTTCATAGACCTGTATCTGTTTCCTAATTAAACACGATTGTCTGAGGCATATCGACTTAAAATAATTTAAATTCCTGATAAAATATGACCATGTCGAATTGAATCTGAAGCCAAAACAAAACCATATCGAGATGGGGTTGTCCAGGTCAATATGGATATGTCCATATCAAATTGGGCAACCCCAGTTTGAGGCTTGTCATATTCGACCAAAATGTCTTCCAGAATGTTTATTTTAGGTTTTAAAACTCGATTTCGAATCATTTGAAGGTTTAAAAAACTAAACCAAACTCATTTAGGCTTTATAAAACTCGGACCAAACAAATTAAAGGCTTAAAATAGGTTTAAGCCATCAAGAAATGGACCGATAAGTATTTAGGACATCTTTTATTAGGACCGAAATAGCTTAGGGCCAAAATCAAGAATTTCCCCCCCCCCTGCTTGAACGATCTTAAATTTATTCAGAGAGTGAAAAGCAATATGAGTTTAAGCTGATTTTGGAAGCGAACGAGTCCTGGACACGAGGTTTGATTGGTTTAGGTTTGGGACCCGAATTTAGTTCTGGTCTCAAGAATGATTTTGAGTTCTGTACCAAGATTGATTTGGGTTTTGGATTTGAAAATAATTTTGGGTTCTAGACTCGAAAATAACTTTGAGTCCTCGACCCGAGCTAGTTTGTGTTTTGGACTCGGTTTGAGTTTGGGTTTTAGACTCGATTTGAGTTCTGAACTCAAAAATGACTTTGAGTTCTGAACCTAAACTGGTTTGGGTTATTGACCTAATTTGAATTCTAGACTCAAAAATAATTTTAGGTTTTGGACCCGGATTAGTTTGAGTTCCTGACACGGCTTGAGTTCTAGACTAGAAAATGATTTTGGGTTTTGAACCTGGATTGGTTTGGATTCTGGACCCAGTTTGAGTTTGGGACTTGAAAATGATTTGGGTTCAAAAATCGATTTGAGTTCTGGACTCAAAAATGATTTTGGATTCTGAGCCCGAGCTAGTTTGGGTATTGGACAAAATTTTAGGTTCTGGACCCAAGTTAATTTGGGTTCTAGACCTGGTTTGAGTTTGGGTTATAGACCCAAATTTGTTTTTGTACTGGACTGAAGGTACCTGTAAAAATTAATTATAGTCAGTAAAACATGTTGCAAAAACTTTAGCTACTTTTTACTTTATCTGGATACCTATATACTCTTACCGCCTACATGAAAAAATATTTTATGTGTATGAAAATATTTTTTAAACAAGCAGAAAAAATATAGACCCATAAAAAATATCAATTATTGTGTGCTCGTGTGCTATGTCAAAAATTATTGAAAGAAGATAAAAAGAAAGACATGAATAAGACATGTGTAGACCCTTAATTTTTGACCCAGTCCGGTCTAATATATTTTAATTAGTCCAAAATATTTTTGTGTTGTCCAATATATTTTAATTAGTCCAAAATAATTTTTGTTATCTTAATTAAATAATATTTTCTTTAATATTTAATTTTTATAATTAATAATAAATAAATAAAAAAATATATAAAAAAATCGGCGACAAATTTTTTCGTCGCCGAAGAGTTGCTGCGAAATGGCTCGCAGGCCAATTTTCGCCCGCAGCCACCTGCGGCAACTTTTTTTGCCAGCATAATTTTTTCACAGTAATTTTTTTTCGCCAGCACTATTTTTCCGCAGCAGTTTTTTTTTCCAGCAAAATTTTTCCGAAACCAAATATAATTAGGTTTCGGTTTCCTTTTTTTAATCAATGTTAGATTCCGTGAATAACTAAACTTAACCATAAAAATCTTCTATAAATAAGGACTAAAACAACAAAAAAAAAAGGAGATGCGGAATTTTGGAGGACAAATTGAGACCGAAATTGAGGAGGAAAATCCTGAATCAATCGGACTTTTTGAGAGAGCAAACAAGCAATTCAATCCATCAAAGGCAGTAAAACTTGTCTTTGTTCTTGTTCATCTAGGAAGTGATTTTTGGTGGAACCAACAAATGAAGGTATGAATTTCTTTATTTGTTTCATTAATTCACAGTAGCTTCATCATTCAAAAATCTTAAAATTGTTGTTTCTGTTTCTTCAAAATCAAAAAAACCCTAGAACCTCAATTCACCTTTTCTAAAGTTTAAAAACCTTAATTCGTCTTTTTGTTTTTCAAAAATCTTAAAATAGTTGTTTTTGTTTCTTCAAAATCTTAAAACCCTAATTTGCCTTCCAATTCTTCAAAACCATAAATTGAATCCTTTTCTTTCCAAAAACCCTAAAAAACATCTTTTCTGTTTCTATAAACCTTAAATCATTTTGTTTATTTTCATAAAGTTTCATAAAATTATCAATTGTTTTTCCAAATTCTAAAATCTAATGCATTCTCCGAAACCCTAATTCTAAAATTCTTAAACCCTAACTCCCTTAAAACCTTAAACCCTAATTTTTCTAAACCCTAATCCTTTAAACCTTAAAACCCTATAAACATAAATATTAAAATTCTACACAGTAAGCTTAAAAACCATAATTCAGTAACCGTAAATCATAAATCTATATGTTTTAAAGTGTTCAAACCCTAATTTCATGATTTCACTTTTCAAACACTAATTTGGTTAATCAAAGAAGTTTATCAACCTCTTAAATTCTAAAACTTGGCTCCATCTCAATTCTTTTAAAATTTACAGTAGCTTAAACCCATGAATTTCCAAAACCCTAAACACATTAAATAAATAATCTTAAAAAGAAACAGTAGCCCTAATTTAAATCTTTACTGGCTTTATTCAATTTTATATTTGATTATGCTTTGATTTATTTTATATGCTTTAATTTATTTAAGTTCAAATGCTTGGTTTATTTAATTTATCATGGATGGATGTTTTCTTTCTATTGATGTTTAATACCTTTGATGAATGATTTATTTATGATGAATGGTTATTTACTTTTATTGATTTATTTAGATTTCCAAATGTTGTAAGAGGTATGCTTCCACTTGGTGGGTACCTTATTGGTTAAATATCATGTAATTTAAATTGCTTTTCTATTTTAGAACCAATGTAAAGGACATGTTTCTAACTTTCAGTGGGTGTCCTATTTAGGCATGGATTATGTAAGGGCATGTTTCCATCTTCGGATGGGTGTCCACTTATTTGTTTTGCTTGGACATTATTTTGATTTTCAATATATCGATGCTTTATTTTAATTATTGTGTGTAATATGGATAATATTATTATATTTAAGAATTTTATAATATTAAGACCTGTAAAGGAGGCCGGTTTCAATGAACCGGGCGTTGTGGGGGTGCTGGGCCATTTCTCACCTTCCCCACACGTACCCAACTTTTTGAACCCATTAGGGGGTTGGGGATTCCTTAGGAATCGAGTCATCCACCCCTTTCTTTTTCCTAGCCCGTCTAGGTGGCGACTCCATTTTCTCCGGACCTAGGTCCATGTTCTCTAAGGCCCCGAGCCTAAACAGTGCCGAAGTCGTAAGAACCATTCCACCGGGAGTGTAACACCCCTTCCCAACCTACATGTGTAAGCTGAGTAGAGGTGCCACACTATCCTAATTGTTGCTACCAATTTACTTAGTCAAATTTTAGTTCTGATTTTTACAGAAATTTTGCCATAGTTCCGCCTAGAAATTTGGATCCCAAGTGTCGACAAAACTTGTTTTTTCTGATTTTTGAAAACATTTTACACAGACCAATGTGAATACCATCAAATTTAATGCACTCCCAATGAATCCACCTTATACCCTCAACTACAAACCTGCACGGAGAGTTCACACTTCTAATATAACATAAAGTAAAGATTTATGATTATTACATACTAGTAACATACAGTTATAACATAGAAATTCTCTTTTATATTTATTCATATACATGCCACAACTATCAACTCATAATGGAACTAAAAGATCTACCCCTGAGATTTTGCTGTGGTCTGGTCGTTGCTTCCCCAAGATTTAACTACTGCTCCGAACCTACGAGTCAAGAAAAACTTAACTCGCTGAGCGTTGTTGCTCAGTGGGTACTTTACCAATAAAAATAAAAGTAGTATATGAAAGTATTCGAAATCAAAGGAAATAATTAAATCAACAATCAACACACTTTATACCAATAGAAATCATGATACATTCAGTGTGATATTCTTTCAATAATGTAAAATCATAATTCAAACTCATTTGCATTATATAGTTCAACGAAAAATAATATGTCTTTGATTCAGGCTCTACTGGTATATAGGGAACCATAGTGATAAGGCAGTGGGCCTCCCCACTGTAACATAGGTGGCCCTCACCACCGATATCAGATCACAGGAATGGGCCTCCCCATCCTGGTTAACCAATGGGCCTCCCCATTGGCTTCAGTGGCCTCACCACTGAATAAAATATCATATCACAATAATGAGCAGTACTGCATGCGTTAGTATAGTGCACCATACCCTTATCTACCACTCCCACTATCCAGTAGAGCAAAAAGGTTAAAATGATTCAATTTAAGTCTCAAACCTCATTTTAGAATGATTCAAGAAATCAATTTAAATTCTCATTGCGCTTTGCATTTATGCCGCGCACCACTTTCTTTGGTCAAACCGTTACTCTTTTTCACATATTTAACATCCACAATAAACACATCAAACATTTCAAAGCATTCCTCAAAAGATCACAAATTGACCAAATGAATAGTGTTGCGGCGATAAAAATCGGCAACGCAAAATGGCATGACCAAGTGAATAGTAAAATCTGGGTTTTCGTCAAAATTTCAGTCCACTTCAGTCATGCATTTGACCAAGTAAATGATCTTATTTTTGGCTGAAATTTTACAGAAAACTTATTTAATATGTTGACTAATTGCATGTAAAATTTCGTTGAAATATTCATTCGTTTACTGCCCCAAACAATTTCTACAAAAATAGTCCAGAAGCTGTCACTTTGGGACCATTTCGGCCCAAACATTTGAAATGCATAGGATAGTTTATTTTTCTTTTGCAAATCAATATTAAGGCTTCTTTAATAGTAAATTGAAGATTCAAACACATCCTTTTAACAATTTTTGCATGTTTAACTCAAATCAAACTAATTAAAGTCCAAACAACTTACCAAATCAACTTTCCAAATTTTCTTAAAACATTTGGTTTCAATTAAATTTTACAACCCAAATTGCTATAAGAAAACAAGAACATAACTCAAATATTTAATTTAAACTCAATCAATATATTTAAACATCAACTTCAAAACTTCCATAAACCAAAGTTTGTAAGCAAATAGAATTTCTTTTATGGTAAAGCACCAAATCAAAATTAATTATTCAAAGGTAAAGTACCAAACCTTATTTCTTTAACTTCTCTTAGCTTTTCCTTCTTCTCCTTCTTTAATTCTTTATTTCTCCTTCAATCAATTCAAAATACAACATAAACCTTAAAATTTCAAAATAATAAATTATCCTCCATTTCTTTTCCAACCGAAACCCCTAATCCAATCTTATTTATCTTTCTACCTCTTGATTCTTCCATTTAATCAATTAATCTCATCACTTAATATTTTTTTTTCCAATTCCATATAAAGACTCTAATTCCCAATCTTCCAATAAATATATAACTACCTAAAATTAATACTAAAATTAAAGTCTACTTACTAGAAAACCTTAAAAACTTACCTTAAAAATCAAATTTTGAAGAAACTTGGAAGGCCTTTGGTGTTTCCCTTTGTTGGCCTAATTTTGTAAGTGGAAAAAGAGAGAATTTGCTCTTCATTTCACATATATTTATATACAAAGGAAATGATGATCACCTTAGGTGTTGGTTAACCTCTTAAGACCACTTGTCCACTTTTTCTCTTTCTTCATTTATTACACATTTATTACACATGCTAAATGCTTTCTTTTGATTGGCCAACATTAGATTTTTATTAGTTTTCTTTTCCTTTACTTCTTTCCACTTGTCCCTCTTCCCATTGGATCTCATAAAGTTGTCCCGGGTTACTCATCCGGTCCCGACATGAAACCGGGCCCACATTACGTTCCGGCGATTAATCGATCATATCTTTTAAACCGTATAGTTCCATGAGTCAAACTATATATAGTTTTGATCCTCTCGACCTCTACTTTCTATTTATAAGGTCTATTTTAAGTTTCCAAATCATTTTGAAAAATTACCGATAAGCCCTCAACTTTTTACAAAATTCCCTTTAGGTCCTATTTTTGCTCGGGTTTTCTCCGGCTTCGTTTCTACTGACGATCGTTTCATATTTAACCCCTTTCCATTCCTTACGTACTCACGTCCTTATTTGCTACCCTAAATTCATGTATAACTTTAATTGATAATGACCAAAATGCCCTTAGTCAACATTTCTTCATTTTTCTTTAACGGGACATTTCCTAGAAAAACCGTTACACGTCGTTGCGATCCTATTTTTCTCTACATTCCATTTTTGGAATCTGTTATATGCACTATTAAGAACATCCGGTGTAACTTTTTTTGAAATTACATCTACGTCCCCAAAACTTTGGAAATTTACAATTAGGTCCCTTTGGTCATACAACCTTATCTAGGGCTGTTATCAAGAATTATCTTCTCCTTTCCCCTACTCTCGCTATGCACGTGACTACACTGCATAAATGCAGTAGGCGGATGTGACAGTTCCTTCCTCGTTAATTTAAGCTTCGTCCCGAAGTCATCAAGTGAAAACAAGTATGGGTATTGCTTCTTCATAGTTTCTTCGCGTTCCCATGTAGCTTCTTCTACTTTGTGATTTCTCCAAAGTACTTTGACCAATGGAATCTTCTTATTTCGCAACTCTTTGATTTCCCGTGCTAGGATCTCTACCGGCTCTTCCTCATATGTCAGTTCAGGCTGAATTTTAATATCTTGAACTTGTATGACGTGGGTTGGATCTGAACGATACCTCCTTGGCATCGAAACATGGAAAACATCATGTATTTTACTTAATTCAGGTGGTAACGCCAACTGGTAAGATACCGGACCTACCCGTTTAATAATTTCATATGGTCCGATGAATCTAGGGCTTAGCTTGCCTTTTTGTTTAAATCGTAACACTTTCTTCCAAGGAGAGACTTTGAGGAATACTCTCTCACCTACCTCAAACTGTATGTCTTTCCTTTTTAGATCCGCGTATGATTTTTGCCTGTCCGCTGCTGCTTTTAATCGGTCTCGAATGATTTCTACCTTCTCTTCAGTTTCCTTAACTGTGTCTGGCCCCAACATCTTTTCCTCACTCAATTTTGTTCAGCAAACTGGAGTTCTGCATTTTCGACCATACAGTGCTTCGTAAGGTGCCATTTGTATGCTGGATTGATAACTGTTGTTGTACGCGAATTCCATTAAGCTTAAATGTTTGTCCCAGCTACCTTTAAATTCTAAAACACACGCCCTCAGCATATCTTCCAAAACTTGAATCACTCTTTCCGACTGTCCGTCTGTCTGGGGATGAAATGCTATGCTGTGGTAAGTTCGAGTTCCAAGGGCTGTTTGTAACTTCTGCCAAAAATTTGACGTAAAACGTGGATCTCGATCGGATATGATCGAAGTTGGAACTCCGTGGAGACGTATAATCTCTTTGATATACAAGTCTGCCAACTTGTCTAATGAGTAATCCACACGTACTGGTATGAAATGAGCAGACTTAGTAAGCCGGTCTACGATTACCCAAATCGCGTCATGTTTGTCTCTTGTTATAGGCAATCCTGTGACAAAATCCATAGTAATACGATCCCATTTCCAGGTTGGAATCGTAATAGGTTGTAGTAGCCCTGAGGGTAGTTGATGTTCCGCCTTCACTTGCTGACAGGTTAGACACTTCGTTACGTGATCAACGATATCTCTTTTCATTCCTGGCCACCAATAATACTCCTTCAAGTCCTGATACATTTTCGTTACTCCTGGATGCATTGTATAAGGACTGTTATGAGCTTCTTGCAAAATCTGTTTCTTCAGCTCCTTGGACTTAGGTACCACCATTCTCTTCTTGTAGTAGAGAATACCATCAGGACGAATTTGATAGTCTCCTGAAGAGTTCTCCTGTGCCCGTTGACTCCACTTCTTCACTTGTTCATCTTCCTTCTGAGCCTCACGTATTTGTTGATGTAAGTTAGGTCGCACATGCATTTCTGCAAAGATAGCTCCATCTTCTGTGGGTTTTAACGTTACCCTCATAGCACTAAGCGCTTGCATTGACTTCCTACTAAGTGCATCTGCTACGACATTCGCTTTACCCTGGTGATAATTAATCGTATAGTCGTAGTTGGCTAACCATTGCATCCATTTTCGCTATCGCAGGTTTAAATCTTTCTGCGTGGGCAGATACTTCAGGCTTTGATGATCCGTAAAGATGTAACACTTTTCCTAGTATAAGTAGTGCCTCCACGTCTTGAAAGCCAAAACAATCGCTGCTAGCTCTAAGTCATGCGTAGGATAATTCTTTTCATGTGGCTTGAGTTGTCGAGAGACATACGCAATGACTTTGCCTTCCTGCATCAATATGCAACCTAACCCGATATGGGATGCATCGCTATAAACCACAAAATCTTTTCCTGATTCGGGTTGTGTAAGAATAGGCACTTCAGTAAGTTTTTGTTTCAGCTTTTCAAAGCTCCGTTGACAAGCGTCGGTCCACTGGAATTTGGCATTCTTTTGAAGTAGCTTGGTCATAGGTACGGCGATCATGGAAAACCCTTTGACGAATCTCCGATAATATCCTGCTAACCCCAAGAAACTACGGACTTCCGTTACTGTTTTAGGTGACTTCCATTCCAATACTGCTTCTATTTTCTTGGGATCAACCCTTATTCCTTCTGCCGATACAATATGTCCCAAGAAGGCTACTTCTTCCAACCAAAATTCACATTTACTGAATTTAGCATATAACTGCTTTTCTCGCAGAGTTTACAAAACAATTCTAAGGTGACGATCATGGTCCTCTCTATTCTTTGAATACACCAATATGTCGTCAATGAATACAACCACGAACTGATCCAAATACGGGTGGAAGATTCTATTCATCAAATCCATGAATACTACAGGTGCATTCGTTAATCCGAAAGGCATAACAATGAATTCATAATGTCCATAGCGAGTTCTGAATGCGGTTTTTGGTATGTCTTCGTCTTTAATTCCCAATTGATGATAACCCGATCGTAGATCAATTTTTGAAAAGACTCCAGCACCTTTGAGTTGATCAAACAAATCATCTATACGAGGTAACGGATACTTGTTTTTGATGGTCAGCTTATTAAGTTGACGGTAATCTACACACAACCTTAAGGATCCGTCTTTCTTTTTCACTAACAATACTGGTGCTCCCCATGGTGACACGCTTGGCCTTATGAACCCCTTGTCTAAAAGTTCCTGTAGCTGTACCTTTAATTCTTTTAACTCCACTGTCGCCATTCGGTAAGGTGCGATAGATATTGGTGTAGCTCCTGGGTACACGTCTATGGTGAATTCCACCTCTCGTTTAGGTGGTAATCCGGGTAAATCGTCAGGAAATACGTCGGGAAAATCGCATACAGTGGTGCCTCTTCTTTCGATACTAATGCACATACCAGGTATGCCTCGCAACCTTTTTGCACTAACCTCTTAGCAGTCATGGTAGAAATGATGTTAGTTAGATAGTCCTTCCTTTTTCCCACTAGGGTCACTTCGTCACCGTCTGCAGTATGCAAGGTAACTCTCTTCCGTTTACAGTCAACCAATGCATCGTGTTTGGCCAACCAATCCATCCCAAGGATAGCATCGAATTCTTGAAATGGTAGTTCAAATAAATCTCCCCAAAAGATATGTCCATGTATCTCTATTGGGCAATCTTTCACTACCTTCCTAGTAATCACCTCATTTCCTAATGGGTTAGTAACTAATATTCCTTCTTTCTCTAGTTCTACCTTTAGGTTCTCAAGTTTTTCATTTTTCGTGCATATATATGAGTGTGAAGAACCTGGATCTATTAAAACGTAAAGCGGAACTCCAAACATAGACAACTGACCTGCAATCACGTCTAACGCTTCTTCGTCTTCTCGCCCCCTCATGGCATACATTCTAGCAGGAGCCCTTGCTTCTGGTCGATTCACTGTTTCAGATTGCACACGTGATGGATTTTTGCTCCTACCTCTGCCTCGGCCTCGACCTGCTGCCGCTTGCGATCTCTCAGTATCCCTAGGTAGATTATGCATTCGCCGGGGACACTCTCGCATAAGGTGGTCTAAAGATCCACATATATAGCATGCAAATGTCCGACCCCAACATTCTCCCGGGTGATGGCGTCCGCATTGATCACAACGTGGATTAGTATTTTCACCTTCATTACCTCTCGGACCAATAGAGAAGTTACCTCCACTTCGGCTGAATCCTCTTCCTTGTCCTCTTCCGGATCGTCCTGTACTAGCGACTGAAGTAGTTTGACTTAATCCACCACGAATCGATCCCTGGCTATAACCTCGACGTTGACCGCCTCCCGTGGAACCACTGCCTCGGAATCGTTTCCTCGATGACTGAAAATTTCTCGAGTAGCTCTGGGTACCTCTCTTCTGTTTCATCTTCTGTCGTCTATTCTGCTCATCAGACTGACATTGCTCTACTTCTAGAGCCCTATTGACCAACTCGGAAAATTCTTTGATATTAGCAGCAATTAGCTGCATCCTAATCTCATTATTCAACCCATCCTGGAACTGCTTACACCTATCATGTTCGTCTTCAATTGTCTTCTTGGCATACCTACTCAGCCTAGTAAATTCCCTCTCGTACTCAGCAACGGTCAGTCGACCTTGCTTTAAGTGTAGAAACTCCTTTTTCTTGGCATCTAGGTATGCCTCCGATATAAACTTCCTCTTGAAATCATTCACAAAGAAATCCCATGTTCTCTGTTCCGGTGGAACTCGTTGGTGAACTGTGTCCCACCATATATATGCTTCTTCCACTAATAAGGAAGTAGCACATATCACTCGCTCTTTTGGCGTACACTGCAACTGGTCTAAGGCTCGTATTGTTCCTTCCAGCCAATACTCGGCTGTTGAAGAATCATCATCCCTTCGAGCCTTAAACTCCTTCGCACCATACTTTCTTATCTTTTCTATCGGGGGTTTCCTTTCCCCTCCTACAGCAGGTACTGGTACGGGTGCTGGCGCTGGGGGTGGGGCTGGGGCAACGCCGGCTATCTGCCGAAGTACGGCAGCCATTTGTTGCAACATTTCATTAGGAATCAGAGCATCAGCGGGTGGTTGCTCAGATGCTGATGTCTCTGATACATGCATTTCTACAATTCGGGAGGCCTGAGACTCGACCTCCTCCCCTATCTCACGCTGCGCTGCTTGCGACATCTAAAGAGTAAATGTATACCATCCCATCATTAGTAATGACCCAAACCAACAACATTATCTTATCCTAGGTGGCATGTATATAAATATAAAATTCGTAAATAACACATATACAACCTTTATTTCAACTAACTACCCAGAACCGGCTAAACCTTTGCTCTGATACCACTAATTGTAACACCCCTTCCCAACCTACATGTGTAAGCTGAGTAGAGGTGCCACACTATCCTAATTGTTGCTACCAATTTACTTAGTCAAATTTTAGTTCTGATTTTTACAGAAATTTTGCCATAGTTCCGCCTAGAAATTTGGATCCCAAGTGTCGACAAAACTTGTTTTTTCTGATTTTTGAAAACATTTTACACAGACCAATGTGAATAACATCAAATTTAATGCACTCCCAATGAATCCACCTTATACCCTCAACTACAAACCTGCACGGAGAGTTCACACTTCTAATATAACATAAAGTAAAGATTTATGATTATTACATACTAGTAACATACAGTTATAACATAGAAATTCTCTTTTATATTTATTCATATACATGCCACAACTATCAACTCATAATGGAACTAAAAGATCTACCCCTGAGATTTTGCTGTGGTCTGGTCGTTGCTTCCCCAAGATTTAACTACTGCTCCGAACCTACGAGTCAAGAAAAACTTAACTCGCTGAGCGTTGTTGCTCAGTGGGTACTTTACCAATAAAAATAAAAGTAGTATATGAAAGTATTCGAAATCAAAGGAAATAATTAAATCAACAATCAACCCACTTTATACCAATAGAAATCATGATACATTCAGTGTGATATTCTTTCAATAATGTAAAATCATAATTCAAACTCATTTGCATTATATAGTTCAACGAAAAATAATGTCTTTGATTCAGGCTCTACTGGTATATAGGGAACCATAGTGATAAGGCAGTGGGCCTCCCCACTGTAACATAGGTGGCCCTCACCACCGATATCAGATCACAGGAATGGGCATCCCCATCTTGGTTAACCAATGGGACAATAATGAGCAGTACTGCATGCGTTAGTATAGTGCACCATACCCTTATCTACCACTCCCACGATCCAGTAGAGCAAAATGGTTAAAATGATTCAATTTAAGTCTCAAACCTCATTTTAGAATGATTCAAGAAATCAATTTAAATTCTCATTGCGCTTTGCCATTTATGCCGCGCACCACTTTCTTTGGTCAAACCGTTACTCTTTTTCACATATTTAACATCTACAATAAACACATCAAACATTTCAAAGCATTCCTCAAAAGATCACAAATAGACCAAATGAATAGTGTTGCGGCGATAAAAATCGGCAACGCAAAATGGCATGACCAAATGAATAGTAAAATCTGGGTTTTCGTCAAAATTTCAGTCCACTACAGTCATGCATTTGACCAAGTAAATGATATTATTTTTGGCTGAAATTTTACAGAAAACTTATTTCATATGTTGACTAATTGCATGTAAAATTTCGTTGAAGTATTCATTCGTTTGCTGCCCCAAACAATTTCCACAAAAATAGTCCAGAAGCTGTCACTTTGGGACCATTTCGGCCCAAACATTTGAAATGCATAGGATAGTTTATTTTTCTTTTGCAAATCAATATTAAGGCTTCTTTAATAGTAAAGTGAAGATTCAAACACATCCTTTTAACAATTTTTGCATGTTTAACTCAAATCAAACTAATTAAAGTCCAAACAACTTACCAAATCAACTTTTCAAATTTTCTTAAAACATTTGGTTTCAATTAAATTTTACAACCCAAATTGCTATAAGAAAACAAGAACATAACTCAAATATTTAATTTAAACTCAATCAATATATTTAAACATCAACTTCAAAACTTCCATAAACCAAAGTTTGTAAGCAAATAGAATTTCTTTTATGGTAAAGCACCAAATCAAAATTAATTATTCAAAGGTAAAGTACCAAACCTTATTTCTTTAACTTCTCTTAGCTTTTCCTTCTTCTCCTTCTTTAATTCTTTATTTCTCCTTCAATCAATTCAAAATACAACATAAACCTTAAAATTTCAAAATAATAAATTATCCTCCATTTCTTTTCCAACCGAAACCCCTAATCCAATCTTATTTATCTTTCTACCTCTTGATTCTTCCATTTAATCAATTAATCTCATCACTTAATATTTTTTTTCCAATTTCATATAAAGACTCTAATTCCCAATCTTCCAATAAATATATAACTACCTAAAATTAATACTAAAATTAAAGTCTACTTACTAGAAAACCTTAAAAACTTACCTTAAAAATCAAATTTTGAAGAAACTTGGAAGGCCTTTGGTGTTTCCCTTTGTTGGCCTAATTTTGTAAGTGGAAAAAGAGAGAATTTGCTCTTCATTTCACATATATTTATATACAAAGGAAATGATGATCACCTTAGGTGTTGGTTAACCTCTTAAGACCACTTGTCCACTTTTTCTCTTTCTTCATTTATTACACATTTATTACACATGCTAAATGCTTTCTTTTGATTGGCCAACATTAGATTTTTATTAGTTTTCTTTTCCTTTACTTCTTTCCACTTGTCCCTCTTCCCATTGGATCTCATAAAGTTGTCCTGGGTTACTCATCCGGTCCCGACACGAAACCGGACCCACATTACGTTCCGGCGATTAATCGATCATATCTTTTAAACCGTATAGTTCCATGAGTCAAACTATATATAGTTTTGATCCTCTCGACCTCTACTTTCTATTTATAAGGTCTATTTTAAGTTTCCAAATCATTTTGAAAAATTACCGATAAGCCCTCAACTTTTTACAAAATTCCCTTTAGGTCCTATTTTTGCTCGGGTTTTCTCCGGCTTCATTTCTACTGACGATCGTTTCATATTTAACCCCTCGCCATTCTCTACGTACTCACGTCCTTATTTCCTACCCTAAATTCATGTATAACTTTAATTGATAATGACCAAAATGCCCTTAGTCAACATTTCTTCATTTTTCTTTAACGGGACATTTCCTGGAAAAACCGTTACACGTCGTTGCAATCCGATTTTTCTCTACATTCCATTTTTGGAATCTGTTATATGCACTATTAAGAACATCCGGTGCAACTTTTTTTGAAATTACATCTACGTCCCCAAAACTTTGGAAATTTACAATTAGGTCCCTTTGGTCATACAATCTTATCTAGGGCTGTTATCAAGAATTATCTTCTCCTTTCCCCTACTCTCGCTATGCACGTGACTACACTGCATAAATGCAGTAGGCGGATGTGACAGGGAGTGGGGGCGAAAATCCCCTCTCACAACATGGGACAAGGGACAAATAAATTGTCACTTTCTTTGACTTAACCACGTGATCATGTTTTTAGCTTTTAACTTTTTTTTAAAGAAAACTGAAGACTTATCCTTCAAACGTTCTGTCTATAAATTGAAGTGCTTCATTCATTTTGCCAAAGCTCATAAATTCAAGCTGCTCTTTGTATTTTCAAAGCTTTTCAAAGAAAATGGCAATACCTCAACACAAATCTAGGATTGGACCGCATATGGATCTTGAAATGCAAGTTTACCTTAGAGACAACGGATTGGACTAAATTCCAATTTTAGCATGAATGCACCTCCACAGAAGTTCACAAGCGAAAACACAGGTATTTATTATCTTTTATAAGATATATTTTCTTAATTTTGATGATTTTTATGTGTTTTTAAGTACTTTTTATGTTTTTCGCTGCCAATTCATTATTTATAGTTGGAAAATAAGCCAAATAAATAAATAAAATAAATAATAAATAAAAATGATGAGCTCATGTATGAAGGATTTAATTTTGAACATATTGGTGAAACGAAAAATATATAATTATTGCATGAAAAAACAATGCTAATAATGCTAATAATCCTAAAATTTTATACAAATTTAAATAAAGCAAAAAACAACTTAGTCTTGCTGGCAGACGGATGGGATACCTGAGATTAAGCTTTTGTTTGTCGAGTCATAGAGAAGTGCCTAGCAGCCATCATGTACACTCCTGGCATTATCAGTTGAGCCTACTGACCTAGGATTAGGTAAAAGACAAAATTTACAATATCATGGAATAAAAAAATGACTTACCAAAAGTGTTGTGTTGTAGGTGAATGTCGGTTGGTGGAGAACGAGTGCAAGGGTCAACTGGACCACTGCCATGGTCAATGCATTACCCCTGTAAAATTCCCATCGAGTCATTGCTGGGCCAATTTCAAGTGGCTAGATTCTGGGTGAGAGAGTACACAACTGGTTTCTTGGCCTTGATCGGAGGAGAGTACTGATGAAATCATTTTATACCTATTTTTAGTATGGATTTCTATATGTTTTTAGTTAATGTTTCATTTGATTTTGGTTTAAAGTTTGTTTTAAGTGTTTGTTTTAGGTTAAAGTGGAAAAACTCCCTTGGATGATCAAAATAATGAAGAAAAAGCATGAAGCAAGCAAGACATGGCCAAGCCAAAGCAAGCTTGGTCGTGTCCCTCAAAATTTCTTCAAGGCAGTAGATGACATGGCCAGGTGACACGTCCAAGTCACTGGCCGTGTCTCACCCAAGGAACAAAACCAAGCAAAGAAGGAAAGAAGAGAAGCAGTAGCTGACACACCCAAGTGACACGCCCAAGCCAGTGGCTGTGTCACATGACACGGCCACAAGCTTGGCCGTGTCACCCATTGGAAGCAAAGAAGAGAATTGGCAAAATGAAGAAACAGAAGGTGACACACCCAAGTGACACTGTAACACCCCCACATCCAATACATGCACACTACATACACCACAATGTAGTATACATGCATCGAATATAGGAATGCTACGAATTTTCTTAACATTCAAAACATTTCCAATGATACTATAATCTTTCTCATTACACATTATAGAAAAATAAGTGATTAATTTGTAATATAAAATAAAGTAGATATATATATACTTATTACGCAGCGGAATTTAACAACTATTTACATATAGGAAAACATTTAAATATTTATATTTACAAATGTACATATATTCACATTATAAACAATACTTTACAAAATATAAAGAAGTTATACATGATTGGCAAATCTTCTCTGATCTTTAAGTCCCAAAATCAACTCTTCAATGTCTACTCTCACTCGGCCTCGAAGAGCTCTCGGGTTCAACTCTATCAACTCTATCACCTGCGCGATTAACACTATCGCGCTAAGCCAAGGGCTTAGTAGTACAAAACATGCTAACATTATGCTTGTATGCTATGCAATGTCACACATTCCATTAATATCAACATCATAAGTGAAAAGCTAACATCAAACCTTTACCTTTCACAATTCATAATCATATAAGCATATCACATCTCAAAGTCCTTTCATGAATTTCATTATTTAATTATTTTGCCATCAATGAATCACATATAAACAAAGACAAGCATGGGCCCAAAACACACTAATATGCCATTCAATTTTCAGAGTTAATGCTTTGGTTTTATCACATTTATCATTATCACATATACCCAACTAGGCTTCAAGGATTAGGTTCAACCAAACTTCAAGGGGAACAAAGCATGCTAAGTCTCAACCCAACTTGGCTTCAAGAACCAAACCCAACCTAGCTTCAAGGGTTGTAACATCTCAATTAGGCTTCAAGGACTAGACCCAACCAAGATTCAAGGGGAGTAAAACATGTTAAACTTCAACCCAACTTGGCTTCAAGGATCAAGCCCAACCTAACTTCAAGAGATTGTTACTATCATTAGGCATGCCACCAACAACAAACTCTGAAAATGGAATAACACATTAGCCACACAACTCATTTATTAATTTGTTATCAATTTCATTCTCAAATGAATCAACATAGCCAATCACAATGGCTCTACATTTTATTTGAATTATCATAGCCAATCACAATGGCTTTATATTCCATTTCATCTCAATTCACATCATAGCATTTCAATCTTTCATATACACAATCATTTGCATCATCATGTCATTCACATTATTCATATATATATATATATCATCATTGATATAAACATAACAACACACATTGCTCATATAAATTAACAATGTAGTAATGCCACATTTGTACTTACATACAATCATATAGGTTTTATACTTACCTCAAAAGCAAATCACACCACTCTTAACAATTCCTTGTTCAAGATCCTTCTACCTCTTAAATCAATGATCAATCACTATCTTCAAGACCTAAATCAAAAGTAATAGCATATACTTACTTAGGGATACACAAGAGATAATCCAATTAGGAATTAATTAGGGCAAACCCTAACCCTGACACGCTCACCCACACGGGCGTGTCCATGACCGTGCCCTAACTCCACAACACAGAAGCATTTACACGCTCAACAACATGGGCGTGTTCCTGTGCGTGTAAATTCTCAAATCTTACAGTAGCTATGACACGCTCAATAACACGGGCGTGTTACTGGTCGTGTCAAATCTACTGCCTCCAACACAATTGACACGCCTAAAAACCCTGAACGTGCTCATGGGCGTGTCCGACCACAACCTCAGAATCCGGCCAAAACAACCAAAAACTCAACAACACACTTCTATACACCAACATCCTCTTCAAACAATTTTAGCAACACATACTCAAAACCCACCTTAAACTTACAAAAACACCAAATCAAACCAAAACACACATCAAACACAAATCACATAATCATCTCAAAACCCAAACCACATATACAACATCATCTCTTCCAACCACTTACTCTTTTCTTCAATCCATCCTCAAAATCCATCATCAAATCAACCAAACACTTCTAAACATCTCACAAACAAACAACACACTCTTAAAATCATCTATCAAATCCAAATATCATTTCAAATAAACAAAGATATCAAAAGAGAACTTACCAAAGTTATAAAACTTCTTGAATCAACAACTGGATCACTTGGATTTCCTTCAATTTGAGCTTAGCACATCAAATCCTCTCTTGCTCTCTCTTTCCCTTTGTTAGCCGACCAAACAATGCAAAGAAAAGAAGAAGAAGAAGATGATCCACGGCAAAGAGAAGGAAAGAAGAATGAGAAGCCCAAAGTCAAATTTCCCTTTTTCCTTAAAACTCTCTCATCCAAGTAATTAAAATATTAAACAATTCAAATAAACCTCCTCCATTCATTAATTCCTTATTAATTAATTATAAATTCAAACACAAACAAATATCTTCTTCCACTATCTCCATTCTTTGACTTTCCATTGACCTAGGTATATGTTATATATATTCTAATATACATCACATATACACTCTCTTTAAAGAACCTTTTTTTCTTTAAATAAAACATATACATTCAATCCAATATACAACAACAACATAATCAAAACTTTTAGGGCATGCATTGGGATATTACAGACACGGCCAAGCCACTGGCCGTGTCACCTGACACGGACAGGAGCTTGGCTGTGTCACCTCATGAAACAAAGAAAATAGAAAGAAAGGAAGAGGGGCAGAAGGTGACACGGCCAGCAAGCTTGGCCGTGTCCTAAAGAAAAACAAGAGACATGGCCAAGCCACTCTTGGCTTGGCCGTGTCACCCATAAAAAGGTGGATTCTTCAGCATGAGTTTGAGGAACAAGTGGGGGACAACCAATTACTTTTGCCAAAAGAAATACAAAACAAGGAGGGAGTGGGGAACAAGAGAGAGTGGTGTGAGCTGGTGTGAGTTGGGAAGCATGGCTTGAGCTTTGGAGGGAAATAAAAAGAGAAGAAGAGGGAGTTTTGGGAAGCTTCTGCAGAGAGGACTGGAGGTTTGTGCAGGAAACAGAGAACAGAGGCAGAGAAGAGAGGTTTGAGAGGAGGAGGCTGGGCATGCATGTTTTGGGCAAGGAGGGAGTGACACTTTCCTTAACTCTTCATCTTCATCCTCCATTTCCATCCTCTCCAGCATCTCCATCTTCCATTGGCAGCTCCTGGAGAATCAAGAAGCTACATTGAAAGGGGTTTTTTCTATTTTCTCCTTTTATGTATTTTAATGTTATTGTTGTTGTTGTTGTTGTTGTTGTATTAAGTGTATTGAACATGAACTAAATCATTCTCTATCTAGTTATTAATGAACCCTAGCTTATTTGTATGATTGGATACTTTTAATTGATTGAGTTGTTTTATTCTTATGATGCTTAATGATTATTGCTAATTGATGATAACATGCTTATTGATTGGTTGCCATTTTCATATTATTGACTTGAGAAAGCTTGATATGAATTGATTACTCATAAGGGTTGAGGATTGATTGGGGTGCTAGAGATAGACCTACAAGATCCTTTGGTTTATAGTTCCTTGTTCTTAATGCATGATCTATTTAATTGTGTTTTGAGAAGAGATTCCGGCACTCTACGTAATGATTAGGGATTAATTCGCTCGAGAGAGGTTTTAGTCTAAGTTAGAGGAATGCCAATTCAACTCTATCATGTAATGTAATTGAGGCTAGGGGGATTCAATATCTAGATAGTATCATTATCATCAATCCATTTTACACAACACACAATTTATCTTTATGTTCATTTATTTAAGTTAATTGTCTTTAACTACAAAACACCACAACAATATTGATTTGCTAAACAACAGTTAAGATTTGCACTAGTGCTTGGCCTTCTCCTCAGTGGAATGATAACTCACTCACAACTCTATTACTTGGTCGACCCGTGCACTTGCGGTATTGCTATAGCTCTAGGCGCGACGCACCAAGTACCAGCCAATGTTCCAACATGTTTAAAAGAATTTTTGAGGCAAAATTGAACCTTGCTAAGTAGAGGAAAATATGATTTAGGCATTGTTTGTGTAATCAAATTCTTATATTCATCATATTTAAGCATTGCCTTTAGTTGTCCCTTTTGAGCCAAAATTGAATATTTTTAAGCTTTTGGTTCTTTTCATACATGTAGCCCTAATAACTAACCTTTTGAGGTTGATTATCTTTTGATATATTTTCTTACTGTAAAAGTATTTAAGCTCAAGTTCATTTAGACAATATTATTGATCCTACAAATAGACCTCTTAATCAAAGCTCAAGGTTGGGGAAAAAATAAAATAAAAAATAATAAAGAAATATGTATATCCTCATAAGTGAAGTATGTTAAAATAAGGGAGGATAAATTAAATTAAGAAAAGGAACAAACCAAATGTTACTTATAATTGGAAGATATTCAAAAGATGAAAGACCAAATTATTAAACATCACTATAGCCTTAACCCTTTTAAACCACATTACAAGCTTAAAAAGACCTTTTGATTTTTTTAAGTTAGTGAGGCCTATTAGTGGAGAAAGTTTGATTAAACATGCATATGAGATGGGCAAGTTTCTATGAATTCTATAAAAATTTTTAATGAATGCAGAGAGTATATGCCTATCTGAAGTGTAATAATTGGTTGCAATTAGCTAAAACTTCTTGAATAAATAAGGGGAAAATGATGTAAGTACAGTTATGGACCTTGATTTAGAATTGAATTTTGAAACTTTATTTGTTTAAACTTATCAAAATCCTATGAATTCTTAACATAAAATGAGGCCTACTATGAATGAGATTGTTCTTGTCGCTTGAGGACAAGCAACGTTCTAAACTTGGGGGAGTTGATAAGACCATATTTTGCATATAATTTTATGATTATTCTAGTTATATTTTTTTATTATCAACTGAATTTGATAAATTTTTATTGTGAATGCTAGAATATTCATCATTTCAAGTATAAAGTTACAAGTATGAAGAAGTAGCTTATTTTGGCTAAAAATCATACAAAATGGAAGAAGAATAAAAAGGATGTCAAAACAAGCTCAAAAATGGAAGAAAATGAATTTACATGGTCTTATAAATCATGATACATGATTTTGAACGTGAAAATGGAATTAAAGATGAGAAATCAAGAGGTCCGAATTCATTTTGAATCCCAGGGCCATGGCTGTCAAAAAGCCATGGCCATGGGATTTGATTTGAAGCTGTCCAAATTTTTCAATGACAGAAATTGCAAGGGCAGAAGCATATTGAAATCCATGACCATGGGGCTCAAAATCCACAACCATGACATTGATTTTGGCTCTGTTTTGAAGAAATTTTGCATATTTCAGAAGCAAATCCAAAGCCACGACCGTGGGATTGATTTCTCTACTGTTTGAGCTAAGAAAGAGAAGAAAATTCAAAGTTGGTAGCCTCCACTTCAATGCCACGACCGTTTTACAGCTATAAAGTGCTCAAACCGTCCAATCCAACTCAGGCCATGACCGTGGCACTCAAAAGCCATGATCGTGGGGCCGAAATTCATGACCTTGAGTAGAAAATTGGGTAGGTGGTGAACCAAACAAGATGTGGCCTAACTTTTTCAGTTTTTCCCCACTAATGAAGCATCCAGACACTCCATTTAAACACACTTCCTCTAAGGTTTCAAGATATGAAAAGATTTACAAGAATTATATTAGATTCATTCAAGAAATAAATGTAGTTTAGAGTTTTCTCAAGAAGAAGAGTGAAATTCTGGTTCAAGAAGAAATTCAAGTTCCAAGTCAAGTTTTTCTTCAAAGAAATAGAGTTTGATATTTCTTGTTCTTTAAATTATGTTTTTAATGTCTTTCTTTAATATTTTCAATGTTTTTATTTCAGTAATGAATAACTAATCCTCTTTAGGGTTGGTCCCTTTCATTTAATTTATCATGGAGTTATAAATGCTTATTAGAATTAATTAGTTTATCCTTAAATTATTTTGTTATCTTTACTCTTAATGCTTTAATTATTTAGCCAATAATTAATTGAATTGATGTGTTGTGTGATGGAGTGAGAGTGGAAGCATAACATTAGTCCATAGAGATAACAATATTAATGAAGTTTTTCACTTAGAGATAAGGTTAAACACTTAAGAGGTTGATTCAAAATTCTCACAAAATCTAATGAATTGGTTTGATAACTTGTGATCACGAGAGTAGACACAAGGATTAAATCAATATGAGTTCTAGTACTTGAGAGAGACTTGAGCTTAATTTAGGAGAATTTAACCATTAATGAAAGGAAAACTAAATTAAGTCAATACTTCAGAAAACTCATGATAAATCAATAATGGTGACTAAACCCTAAGTTTCATATTATTAGATTTAATATAAAGTAATTTGTTTTGTTTAATCATAAATTGAATTTTATCATCCAAATAATACTTAGTTTTAATTGATAAGTACTTAGAAGAAAACTTCCTCGTGGGAATGATACTTTGCTCATCATTATATTACTTGTTAACGATCTGTGTACTTGCAGATAGTTAGGCCGAGTCCACAAAAAATAATAAAACAAATTGAATAAATTACTGTAAGCTGAAAATAAGTTAGATAAAGGATTACAAAACTTCTGTCATTGGTTCCACCAATATTTCAAATTGATTGAGCTATGTAAACTCTTGGTTGGACAAGATAAAGATAGCGTATAGCACTGTCTTTTGGTTTGATAGTTTGGTGTTTCTTCTCACTTCTCACTCAAGCTGCTAGCATTTTATTTGCTATTTTGGTTACTGCTTTTTAATTGCTGCTGTTTTGTTATCATTTCTTTGTTTGTTAATTCTTCCTGTATTTGTAAGAAGATTTTAGGTTAAACTTCATAAACCTGTATTAGTTTCCTAATGAAACACGATTGTCTGAGGCATATCAACTCAAAATAATTTGAATTCATGATAAAAATTGACCATGTCAAACTAAATTTGAAGCCAAAACAAAACCATATCAAACTACAGTTGCCAGGTCGATATGGATATATCCATATCAAACTGGGCAACCCCAGTTCGATAGTCCACATCGAACTGAGCTTACCAGTCCATATCGACCTGGGCAACTCCAGTTCAATATGGACAAGTCCATATCAAACTGGGCTTGTCCTATTCGACCAAAATGGCTTCTAGACTATTTGTTTTAGGTTTTAAAACCCAATTTTAGACCGTTTAAAGGTTTAGAAAACTAAATGAAACTCATTTAGGCTTTATAAAACTCAGATCGAACAAAATAAATGCTTAAAATATGTTTAAGCCATTAAGAAATGGACCAATAAGTATTTAGGCCATCTTTAATTAGAACCGGACTAGCTTAGGGCCAAAATCAAGAGTCTGCACAAACAAAATTAATATCTTGATAAAATCAACAAGTGATTGTAATATCTTTGTGAATGAAAATAGTCATCAAGCGACTATAATATCCTGATGAAATCTACCAAGCGCCTCTAATATCTTGGTAAATCAAAACAGTCATCGAACGGCTCTAATATCCGATGAAAACCACCAAGCGACTCTAATATCTTGGTAGGATAGTGAGAAACTCTAATATCTCACTAGAAATAAACCTAGATGCTTCAACATATCAAGAAAAACTCCACCGTCAGTATACTTCAACAAATCCAATATAGGGTGGGTAATGGATGCTTCAACAAATCCACTTGAAAATGTCTGCCTTTATAAACATGAATCTTTATCTTAATTCTCTATTCTTGGGGAAGGACCCTTATCTTGCCTTAACTTTAACTCTTCAAGCTGGACAAACATGATCTTCATCTTGATTCCTTACTCTTTAGGATGGACCTTTGTCTTGCCTTGACTTTAGTTATTCTAACTGGACTGATCTTCTATTCTTGGACCTTTATCCTGATCTTTTGTATTTTGTATCTTCATTCATTTGAGAATTCTAATTTTCTCATGAAGGCTCAAAGGAAAAAACTAGGGAGTGATATTTAATAGGGTGGATACTAGTTATTGGCTCACCAAATAATGCCTAGATCATCTCTCTCTTAAATAAGTAGAGTTCAATTTTACCTTGAAAGTTTGTCAAAGCATGTTCTAAGATCAACTAGGACCTAGATAAAGGTAATTATGTAGGAACCCTCTCTATGTATGCATACACAACTCGATACTATAGAATAACTCACTCACTTAGTAAAGTCGTTCAGATCATGATGCATAGATATACTAACTTATGAATATCAAAATAGATTCATCTTTGGTTGACCACCAAAATGAGCAAAGATCAATGAAAATTTAATGAAAGTAATTTATTCAAACAATCTTAATTTAGAAAACATAATTGTTCTAGAAAACATCAAGGAAAGAAATTGAAATAGAAACCAAAAAGGCTAAGGAAAGTTTGTTAAGTTAGATTTAAAAAAATGCTTAATCTACTTGGACATGTTAGGGGCAAGGACCAAAACTAGCAGCCCCTTCCTCAAGAGTTTCTCCATCTATATCTTGAAAAGGCAATAGGATAAAACTTTCCTTTAATCGTCCCTCTATCATGAAGGTTGTAGGAGGTGGCACTCTTTCAAAATTAGGCAATGGAGTGCTTTTAGTGTTGGGCTTATCGGGCTCAGGCAGCTTGTCACTATTGATCAAATCTTGGATCTTGTACTTTAAGTGAACACATCTATCTATCTCATGCCCTTGCACTTGATGGAATTGACAAAAGGCCTTAGCATCAAATCTTGATGAAAGGGGATTCAGCAAAGGTCAAGGAGTCAATGGCTATAATAGCCCATTTTTCTACAACTTGTTGAAAACTCAGGATAAAAGTTTTCCCAACTCTGAAAAATGTCTTCTATTTGCTTGACCAGTTGTTACATTGACATCCACTGACTTCTGTGTATTATGACTGCCAAACTGATAAGTTCCCCTATCATTCCTTCTTTTACAAAAATGATTCTTCTCTCTTTTCCATTCTTCTATTTGTAATCTAGCTTGGAGAAGATCTTTGAAGTCTCTAATAAGAGTGTGAGACATCCATTCAAGAAGATTAGGTAGGACAACTCTCACTATCATTCTAATATGATCAGATTCATCTGGCCTCTTCTTAAGAAGTGCAGCCTTACTCCTCTATCTTTTCATATAATCAATAAAGTTCTCATTCAGCTTTTGTGTGATTGATTCTACTTCCATCAGAGCGACTTCCAACTCTACATTATACCCATACTGCTGGATCAAGGCATTATACAATGAATCCCAATTCTTTTGAGTATTGTCTTCTGAGGTGTTTAACCAATTTTGCACAACAAGGTCCAATGAGAGCATGAAGCACCTTAGAGTTTGAGCCTTAGTAGCTCGGGTAGACTTCTGAGCGGGGATTTTTGCCCCCACTCCCGGTGGAATGGTTCTTGCGACTTCGGCACTGTTTAGGCTCGGGGCCTTAGAGAACACGGACCTAAGTCCAGAGAAAATGGAGTTGCCACCCGGATGGGCTGGGAAAAAGAAACAGGTGGATGACTCGATTCCTAAGGAATCCTCAACCCCCTAATGGGTTCGGAAAGTTGGGTACATGTGGGGAGGGTGAGAAATGGCCCAGCACCCCCACAACGCCCAGTTCATTGGAACCGGCCTCCTTTACAGGTCTTAATATTATAAAATTCTTCAATATAACAATATTATCCATATTACACACAATAATTAAAAGAAAGCATCAATATATTAAAATAAAAGCAAGGTCCAAGAAAAACAAATAAATGGACACCCATCCGAAGATGGAAACATGTCCTTACATCACATGCCTAAATAGAAACATGCCCTTTGCATAGGTTCTAAAATAGAAAAGCAAATTAAATTACATGATGTTTAACTAATGAGGTACCCACCAAGTGGAAACATACCTCTTACAACTTTTGGAAGTCTAAATAAATTGATAAAAGTAAATAACCATTCATAATAAGTAAATCATTCATCAAAGGTATTTAAATTTCAATAAAAAGTAAACATCCAGCCATGATAAATAAAATAAACTAAGTATTGAACTTAAATAAATTAAAGCATATAAAATAAATCAAAGCATAATCAAATATAGAATTGAATAAAGCAAATAAAAAAAGTCCAAATTATAGCTACTATTTCCATTTAGGGTTCTTTATCTCATGTGTTAAGGTTTTGGAAATTTCATGAATTTAAGCTACTGTGACTTTTATGGAATTAAAATAGATTAAAGATTTTATGTTTTTAAAAGGTTGGTAAGACACTTTGATTAAACAAATTAAGGTTTGAATGGTGAAATCATGAAACTAGGGTTTTAGACACTTCAAAATACTTTTGATTTGTGGTTTTAAATGGTGATTCATTGTGTTTTTAAGCTACTGTGTAAAGTTGTAAAATTTGTATTTTTATGGTTTTTAATGTTTTAAAAGATTAAAGTTTAGAAAAAGTTAGGGTTTAAGGTTTTAAAGGGTTTAGAGTTTATCATTTTAGGTTTAGAAGTTGGATTTGGATTTAGTGTTTTTAGAATTTATGGTTACGGGTGATGCATGGAATTTTGAGGATTAAAAATCAATTTGATACTTTTATGTGATTTTATGAAAATAAACCAAACAAATTAAAGTTTTTACAAATAGAAAAGATTTATATAATTGGAAAAAGTGTTTTTAGGATTTTTTTTTGTGAGAAACAGAACATGTTTTAAGATTTTATAAATTTAGAAAACAAATTTTGGTTTTGGGGTTTTGAAGAAATAAAACTAATAACTTTAAATTCTTTGAGAAATAATGCAACGGATTAATGTTTTTAACTTTAGAAAAACTAAATTAAAGTTCAAAGGTTTTTAATTTTGAATAACACAATTTCCTAATTTTAGCTACTGTGTAAAAACAATTAAAGAAAATCAATTAACACATGCCTTCTTTTGATGATTCCTCCAAAAACAATTCTTCTTGGATGAACTAGCTCCAAAGACAAACTTTTTTGCCTTTGAATTGCTTAAATTGTGATGCTGCTCCTTTAAAAATCAATTGAATTGAATTTATTACTTTTCCTTCACTGATTTGGTTTTCCAATTTCCAAGCTACTGCCAAAAATTTTCCGCCATTAATTTGGTTGCCTTTGATCCTTATTTATAGATGTTTTTCTATGTATAATCCTAATTAATCATGGCAAATAATCTAAATAAGAAAAGGAAACCAAAACCTAATTAAATTAGGTTTCGGAAATTTTGCGTCGAAAAAAATTACTCTACCGAAAAAAAACTGCCCAGAAAACTGCGGCGATGGGAGGGCTGGGGCGTCGCCCGCAGGAAATTCCTGTGGGCGAGCTATTTCGCTTGTCGGAAAATCCTGCAAGCGAAATAGAAAAGTTATTTCACTCGCAGGAATTTCCTGCAGGAGAAATAGCCCACGGGCCCGCGCGACTGTTTTTTTGTTTCCGATTTTTATTTTTATTTTTTGATTTCTATTTGTTTATTTTTATTTTTTATTAATAAAATTTAGATAATAAAGCAAAAATTATTTAATTAAAATTATTTTGGACCAATTGGACAACAAAAATTATTATGGACTAAATAAAACATATTGAACCAGATTGGGTCAAAAATTAAGGGTCTACAGTTTGCCTCATGCTTGAAAAATCTGAAACTTTAGTGAAAGAGAGTGAAAAGCATTAAGACTTAATTTTGGAGATTGAGGTTTTGGGTTCTGGACCCGGTTTGAGTTCTGGACTCAAGGATAAATTCTAGGTTCTCGATTTAAGGAAAAATTTAGATTCTGGACTCGGTTCGAGTTCTGGACTCAAGGATAATTCTAGGTTCTCGACTTAAGGAAAATTTTGAGTTATGGACCCGGTTCGAGTTCTGGACTCAAGGATGATTCTAGGTTCTAGACCTAAAGAAAAATTTGGGTTCTGGACCTGGTTCGAGTTCTGGACTCAAGGATAATTCTAGGTTCTGGACCTAAGGAAAATTTGGGTTTTGGACCCGGTTCGAGTTCTGGACTCAAGGATAATTCTAGGTTCTAGACCTAAGAAAAATTTGGGTTCTAGACCCGGTTCGAGTTCTGGACTCAAGGATAATTCTAGGTTCTGGACCTAAGGAAAAATTTGGGTTCTAGACCCGGTTCAAGTTCTGGACTCAAGGATGATCCGGTTCGAGTTCTGGACACAAGGATGATTCTAGGTTTTGGACCTAAAGAAAATTTTGGGTTCTGGACCCGGTTCGAGTTTTGGACTCAAGGATGATTCTAGGTTTTGGACCTAAAGAAAAATTTGGGTTCTAGGCCCGGTTCGAGTTCTGGACTCAAGGATAATTCTAGGTTCTGGACCTAAGAAAAATTTTGGTTCTGGATCCGGTTCGAGTTCTGGACTCAAGGATGATTCTAGGTTCTGGACCTAAGGAAAATTTGGGTTCTGGACCCGTTTCGAGTTTTGGACTCAGGGATAATTTTAGGTTCTAGACCTAAGGAAGAATTTGGATTCTGAACCCGGTTCGAGTTCTGGACTCAAGGATAATTATAGGTTCTGGACCCGAGCTAATAAAAAAGTTTGGCTAATTTTTAGACATGTGTCTTCTTATTGCCCCCTGGGTGAAAAAATATTTATATAACTGCAATTATTTGAATGATTAAAGTGAATAATTGAATTTACTGTTTATTACTGTGTAGTCACTGTTTATGCAATATTTACTATTCATAAACAGTAAAAATTCCTATTCGCAAACAGTATTTACTATTGGAAAATGTTATTTTACTATTCACCAATAGTAATACTATTCATAAATAGTAACTTTTACTATTCATAAATAGTAATACTATTTATAAATAGTGACATTTACTATTTATCAATAGTAATACTATTTATAAATAGTGACATTTACTATTCATCAATAGTAATACTATTCATGAATAGTAAATTTTACTATTCATGAACAGTTTTGAGTTTGTTTTCTTTTGCTTGCCGTTCCCCTATAAAAGGCTATCAATTCTTCATTTCATTTCACAATTTCAATTCTATAATTCTCTCAAATTTTTTTTCAATTTCAGCATATATTTTTCAAAAAAAATGCATGCTTCGAGGTCGTGGACTCATTCTAATGCCGAGCTATTTGAGTTTATTCGGCATCATGATGATGGAAATCTAGATATACTGGCCGGGTTGCCGCTCCATCGCAGTTCCAACCAAAAGAGCGAGGTAATTACTTTTTCCCTTTCTTTCTTCTCTCTTTTTTTTCCTATATATTATTATTTTATATTTTTTTGTTATTGTGAAAAATAAATTAATTTAAATAGATAGAATAACACGTACTTACCTGGTATTAACTTACCTGGGTCTGTGTTAGCATGATCGTTGTGTGGTCCGGGCAAGAGGGTGTATTTATAAAGCCCGACAATGGTATGATGTAGTGCCTTCTCGGGTAAGGCTGATTATCCAAGATTGCGGCTTTGAGCAGTTCATCTTACAATTGCCTTTCGAAGAATATCAGATAGATCGAAGCGTAGTCCATGCGCTTGCAGAGCGATGGCTGGATACTACTCACACTTTTCACTTGCCCATCGGGGAGATGACGATTGGTCCGGTCAATTTTACTGCCATAACCGGCCTTTGATATGATGGTGCTCCGGTTCCTTTGACCAATGAAATTTTAACATTTGAAGAAATTCAGGAATTAATTGGTATGGAACCGTCATATAAAGGGCCTTTCAAGATAAAAATTGAGCTGATTCGCAGTTATTGGATTAACTACGAAGGTCGAATTGGCAGAAACAAGGCCGAACAGTATGCTTGAGGATTTTTGTTATATCTGCTCGGGTTGACCATTTTAGGCAGTACTGAATCGTCCATTCACTTGTCAGTGTTGAGTGCCCTTTCTTATCTCAGAATGGTACCATCTTCTGGCTGGGGTAAAGCTGGCCTCGCATGTCTTTACCATGGCCTTGATAAGCTTTGCTGAAACAAGAATTCTTTCGTCGGCTTGATGGCGGTTATCGAGGCATTCTTTCTTCCATCAATGTCTTTTCCCCTTTTCTCTTGCATGAATGTGATCTTTATTGTTATTGTAGATATGGTCATATGAACACAACCTCGTGAGGGTACCCGGCATTTTTTAGAGAGAATCGGGTATCCTAGATTAAATTATTGGTTGTCCGATCGTGTGGAAGTTCCCGGCTCTCACCACGTGCATACCTAATGCTTCGTGTTGAGCCGTTTAACCTGGGATCGGGTAAAATAACATTAGTATGCTTTAAATTTTATGTGAAAGTTTTACATACTTTATGTTATTTTGCAGGTGAATTTGGCCTGGTGGAATCCAGAAGAACGAGCAAATAGGTCTCCTTCGATGAGGGCTGCACTATTTTTCCAACATTCTCGCCGAATTATTGCTGGCCCAGTGTCTAGTAGCTGGTTTCTCAGGGAGAGAGTTTATGAATGGTTTCTCAGTCCAGAACAGCGAAGGTTTCCGATGCAAATCCCGAAATACACTTTAAATATTATGTCGATGCCGGAGGATGCTTGGTGGTCGGCCCGGTATGGTTATAATGCCGAGTCATTTCTCCATTTACTGGGTGCATTTTATGCCCGTTTTATTCAAATGAGACTCTTGCACTTTGATGTATCTCCTATCGGTGTGCAGGAGATTTTTGATGGAAATGAGGGTAGAGATGAGGAGGAACATCACAGAGATGCAGGAGAGTCTATTCCACATCTCAGGGCCAGTACTTCTCAGGTAAAACTTTTACCACTTTTCCATTGCAACTGCTTTTTCTTTCTTTCATTCTTTAATGATTGTTGCAGGTTGTTGGTTCATTTGATCATGAAGCTGGACCTTCTTTCACTGGCCCTTCATTTGATCATTCTAGCCCGCTGGATACGCCATCTCATCCACAGGGTATTGATATGAACTACATGGTACGTTCCTCATTCCATAATAGTTTATGCTATATGTATGCATGATTATGTATGCTCTTACCTTTTTTCTTCTTGGCTCACAGCGGATGCTCGAAGAACAAAATAAGAAACTTCAAGAAGAATTGGCTACAAGTTGTCAGCAAGCTTCTCATTTTGAAAGTTTATATCATCAATCCAAACAAAATTTCCGTGACTTCTGATTTTAAGGAATGAGGAATCCCGGTGCTTCTTCATCGAGAGGCCCCCAGACTGATGATCATGAGATCATTTCATCTGCTTCTGATGAGGACCATGACAAATTAAAACTCCAAGGCAATAGGGATTTTAGTGCTTCTACTTCGGATGATCCCGGGATGAGTAATTTGCCCCCTCCTCCAACAGGCGACGATTTTTTCAAGTCTTTATTTGGTGACCTACCACCACCTTCTTAGTGACATGTAAACATTGTAGCAATTGTAAAACATTGTACAATAATAAAAACTATACAATTTTCCTCTTTACTCTAATCCTTCTTTTTTTTATTTTATTATTTGTCACAGTACATTAATTTACATGCACTTCTTTTGTTAAACAAAATCCAAAGTGGAAAAAGAAATTGTGACCACTTCCTTTCCTTAGACCATATGGTCTTATCCTTTCCCATCATCTTTTCCATTTCACTTTTGGAAAAGGTTTATTTTCTTCTATATAAATCACCTTGCATGCCATATTTTAATTCATAAACCAAAAAATCTCTCTCTTTCAACGTGAAGACTTCCTTTAGCAATTTTGGTTCTCCTTTATTCATCAATCATGACCGAGCACCATTTAAAGAAAATAAAAATTCTATTTAAGAATATGGATGCCATCCATTGGAAGCAAATTTTATGGTCAAAGCTTGATGTTTTAAAAATGTTTTCAAAATGTCAAATTGGACCACTCCTTCTTACATGCCATGGTTTCCTTTTGAGATACAAATTCTAGGGTATTTAGAATTAATGGCTTTGAAATTTGTCCCTTGATTGAAGAATTTGAGGCCATCCTTGGACATCCCAATAATCAACAAACGGTGTTACCCACATTGATTTCCAAGACTCAACAGAAGATGCAGATGTTATTTCAAATTCCAAAACCCGAAATTCTTCAGTTGATGAGAGGTGAAAAAATTCTACTTGCTCCTTTGATTGAATTTTTTTCCTCTCATTTGGCTCCTACTAAGGCATGGGGACGCATGCTTTGTCTTTGCTTGCTTGGCCAATTCTTGCTTGTTTCTTCTGACGGCGATATTGACCCACGAGTATTAGATATCATGGATCAAATGGAAGGAGCCTTGTCGCCGGTACCTGTGATCTTAGCCGAGACCTTAGTTGGATTAGACCGATTTAAATCGGGATTGTCAAAGAGACTGACTGGGAGTCCGTTGCTGCTTCAGGTAATTACCTAAACTGCCCTTTTGGGTTTTCAATTTAGGTTTTCTTTATTATTATTATTATTATTATTATTATTATTATTATTATTATTATTATTATTATTATTGCTCTAACTTTTGCCTAGTCCGCCCATACAGGTTTTCGAAAATAGCGAGCTGTCCTAATTTTTGCCTAAGTTGCCCTTACAGGTTTTCAACTTAGCAGACTCCTTTTTTTTAATTTAATTTTTTCTTCACAGATTTGGCTTCAGGAGCGTCTTTGTTTGCTTGATACTCCCTCCATGGATTTTGCCAGATACCTGCCACATCATCATTCTGCTAGGAAGCTACTCAATCATGTTTCTTCATATGCTAACTGGGTTGACTGGATCCACTCACGCTCTGAATATCTGTTGGTTGGTACCTTGGTGGAAGATTTCTCGTATCACCATGCGGACATACTTGATGTACCTTCCCCTTGCTGTTCTTCGTCAAGGTACATGCTATGATCCTCGCTGACTTTGGCGTCAGTATGGAGCTCAGCCTCGTGATTCTGATTTTGCTCCTGACCTAGACATGCCTTGCTTGATTGAAGCCTACTTGGATCGGCTAAGGCAAAGCTGGCCTGCACGTTACACTTATCGACTGCCATAGATTTTACATTTGTCAATTCAGAAAGTGTTTTGTTAGGATGAAAAATAACTAAAGTAATAAAAGATGCTTCTTTTCCATTTATAATTTGTCCTCACCTTTTGCAATTATGATTATTTATTTCATCCATATCTGGTCAAATACTTATAACAGTGCACATAGAACAAATTAAATCATTAATTCTGTTTTATTAAATTGGGGAACAACCAAACATAATGCCAGCATACACAAGATCACTCCTGTTGCCAATTAGCCCTTTCGGGTTTTCTAATTGACGATTTTCTCTCATTTAGCCCTAATTGTTGCCTAGCCTGCCCTTTTGGGTTTTCGAAACTAGCGGACTACTCTAACTTTTGCCTAAGCTACCCTTTTTGGGTTTTCAACCTAGCAAGCTCTTTTTTTTTCTTTTTTTTTTCTATCATACATAAAACCTCTTCAACCTGTCAATGTTTACTGGTTCACTAAATTCGTTCCCATCCATGTCTGACAATTTCACTGCACCTTTGTTCATGACTTGTTTCACGACATATGGCCCTTCCTAGCTAGGTCTGAACTTTCCTCTTGGATCAGACACATTAGGCTTACACTGCTTCAACATGAAATCTCCAACTCTGAATTTTTTGACCTTGACCCTTCTATTGTAGGCCCGAGCTATCTTCTTTTGATATAGTTGGTGATGATACAACGCCTTTAACCTTCTTTCTTCTAGTAGAGCTAACTGAGTGTATCTGCTTGCTACCCATTCCATTTCAGGCAGTTCAGCTTCCAAGACTACTCTCAGTGACTTGATCTTAATTTCAATAGGCAATACTACTTCCATCCCATAAACCAAAGAGAACGGTGTCATCCCAGTAGGTGTTCGCACACTTGTCCTATATCCCCATAAAGCAAAGGGAAGCATTTCCGACCAGTCCCTGTAAGTCTTAGTCATCTTGGACAAAATTTGCTTAATTGTCTTATTCGTTGCTTCTACTGCACCATTAGCCTTTGGTCTATAAGGAGAGGATCGATGATGGTGGATTTGGCACTTCGAGAATAAATCCTTAACTGCTCCTTGAAACAGTACCCCATTGTCTGATATTACACTGTGCATGACCCCATATATGCAGATGAGATTCTTTTCGATAAACCTAGCCATTTGACTTGCACCCAGCTTGTTGAAGGATTCGGCTTCGACCCATTTTAAAAAATAATCAACTGCTACTACAATGAAACGGTGACCGTTTGAGGCTGTCGGATGTATTTCTCCTATAATGTCGATACCCCAGGTGGCAAATGGCCAGGGTGAAGACATTGAATGCAGTTCTTCAGGAGGCATGTGATTCAAGTTACCATACATCTGACATTGTTGGCACTTCTTGACAAACTCAATACAGTCTCTCTCCATGGTTAACCAATAGTAACCTTGTCGAATAATCTTCTTAACAAGGGCCAAACCACTCATGTGCGGACCGCAACTCCCCGCATGTATTTCTGACATGATGTGCTCCACTTCAGGCTTTCTTAAACATCTCAAATGTACTCCATCAGGCCATCTTCGATATAACTCTCCATGGAAGGTGATGTATTGCAATGACCACCTCCTTATGGCTCTTCTCTTTTTCTTTGTTACCCCCAGTGGGTATTCTCTCTCCTCCAAAAATCTCCTTATATTATCATACCACGCATCATGGTCTGTATCAACTTCCATGATTGTCTCATATTCGTAGCAAGGAGTTGATGAACTGATCAAGATCAGAGGCTTAAGGAATAAGTTGGGAGGATTTTCCCATACCAAAGCCAATGTGGCTAGGGCATCAGCCATCTGATTTTCTTCTCTTGATAGGTGTATAAACCTACACTCCTTAAAATTCTTCTTCATCATGGTCAAGTAACGGTGATATGGTTTTAATTTTTCCTCTTTCAACTCCCACTCTCCATTTACTTGGGATACTACTAGCAATGAATCGCCATAAACTTTCACCTTATCCACCTTCATAATCATTAGGGTTTCCAAACTGAAAATACAAGCTTTGTACTCCACCATATTATTGGTTGCCCTAAATTTCAACTTCTTTGCTAAAGGGATAAGTTCCCCTTCGGGTAATTCTAGTATAACTCCCAAACCTGCTCCTTTCTTGTTTACTGCTCCATCAAAATACATTTTCCACCCTTGTACTTCAATTGCTTCTAAATGTTCATCTGGAAATTCCAAGATTACCTCTTCACTTTCTAGTAATGGTTGTTGAGCCAGGAATTCTGCCACCACTCTACCTTTGATTGTTTTCTTGGTTACATACTCAATCTCAAATTCTTCTAATATTATCAACCATCGACCATATTTCCCAATTAAAGAGGGTGTCTCCCTTAAGTACTTCATTGGAACCAGCCTGGAAATTGCTTGCACACTATATGATTGAAAGTAATGTCGCAACTTGTTAGAAGACCAAACCATGGCTATACATGTCTTTTCAATGATACTATACTTAATTTCATAAGGTAGGAGCTTTCTACTCAAATAGTAAACAGCATGCTCGATCCCCGACTCATTTGCTTGGGCCAGCATGGCTCCTATCGACTCTTCCTCTACTGCTAAGTATAGTAATAAAGGTTTGCCGGGTTAGGTGGTTTCAAAACAGGTGGATTCAACAAATACTATTTTATTCAATCAAAGGCCTTTTGACATTCTTCATTCCATACGACCGGCTGATTCTTTCTAAGCAACTTGAAGATAGGCTCACAGATTGTTGTGAGCTTTGCTATAAATCTGCTAATGTACTGCAGTTTACCAATGAATCCCCGAACTTCTCTCTCCGTCTTTGGGGCTGGCATTTCCCTAATTGCTTTGACTTTGTCAGGATCAATCTCAATGCCATTCAGACCAATTACATGTCCCAATAATTTGCCTGAAGTAACACCGAATACACACTTCTTCGGGTTTAATCTTAGCTTATACTTCAAAGCTCTATTGAAGAATAATTCTAAATTCTGGAAGTGTTATTCCCTTGTATCCGACTTCACCATCATATCATCAACATATACTTCAACTTCTTTGTGCATATCATGAAATAGTGTGGTGGCCATCCTTTGGTAGGTTGCTCCAGCATTCTTTAAGCCGAAAGGCATCACCCTATAACAAAATATACCCCATGTAGTAATGAAGGCAGTTTTGGCTTTATCCTCTTAGGCCATTAACACTTGATTGTATCCGAAAAATCCATCTACAAACGAGTGTAGCACGCTAGAGGCCACACTATCAATGAGAACATCTATATGAGGTAAAGGAAAATCATCCTTAGGGGAAGCCTTGTTTAAATCTCTATAGTCCAAGCAGACCCTTATCCTTCCATCTTTCTTTGGCATGGGTACTATGTTGGCTAACCAATCTGGGTATTCTATCACTTCAAGAAACTTCACTTGTATTTGCTTAGTGACCTCTTCTTTAACCAATTCAGCCCACTCATGTCTTAATCGCCTAAGCTTTTGTTTGACAGGTTTAATGTGAGTGTAAGTAGGAATATGATGCTCAGCTATGTCTCGATCTATCCCTGGCATATCTTCATAAGACCAAGCAAACACTTCTTCATATTTTTTGAATATTTTTTCAAATTTCTCTCTCTCATTAGGAGTAAGGTCTGATGCTATGCTAATGTTTTTAGGATTTTCAGTTGTTCCCAAATTTAATGATTATGTGTTAACAGAATTAATATTAAAGATGCTCATGTAACTTAAACCAAACATGTAACTTCACTATCTCACAATATACAGCTCAGCCAACTTCTCAAGTGAATAGTCCATCCGAACCGGAAGAAAATGAGCTGTCTTTGTCAATCTATCAACAATCACCCAAATAGCGTCATGCTTCCTCTGTGTCAAAGGTAAACCAGACACAAAATCCATTGTCACTCTCTCCCATTTCCATTCAGGCACTGATAAAGGTTGAAGCAATCCTGTTGGAACTTAATGCTCAGCTTTCACCCTCTGACAAGTGAGACACTTGGATACAAACTCCGCTATGTCTCTCTTCATACCAGACCACCAATAATGCTGTCTCAATTCATGGTACATCTTTGTACTTCCCGGATGCATAGCAAAAACCAATTGGTGTGCTTCCTCCAAAATAACCTTTTTCAAACTATCATTATCAGGAACACACAATCTATCCTTAAACCAAAGGCTACCATCACTTCTCACAAAAAAATCTCGGCTCTCCCCGTTTTGGCAATCTGAAACAATCTTCTGAATTTTCTCATCTATCAATTGAACCTCCTTAATCTGATCTAACAATACTGGTCTCAATTGCAACTGAGCCAATAATGCACCATCATCACATGCTTCAAAACTAGTATGTAACGCTCTCAACTCAACAAGCAACGAGAGCGAATAAATAGCCAAACCTGCCAGAGACTTCCAACTCAAGGCATCAGCAACTACATTTGCCTTACCAGGATGATAATCAATCAAATAGTCGTAGTCTTTGATTAGTTCTAACCATCGCCTTTGCCGAAGATTCAGCTCCCTCTGGACACCCAAATATTTCAAACTTTTATGATCCGTATAGATAAAACATTTCTCCCCATATAAGTAGTGTCGCCAAATCTTCAAAGCAAATACTATAGCTACCAATTCCAGATCATGTGTCGGATAATTAAGCTCATGCGGCTTCAACTGCCGAGAAGCATAAGCTATAACTTTACCCTCTTGCATTAAAACACATCCTAAACCATTATGTGAAGCATCACTGTAAATCACATATGATTTATCTTCCACAGGCAAAGTAAGAACAGGAGCTTGAGTCAACATTTCTTTCAACTGATCAAAACTAGCTTGACACTGATCTATCCACACAAATCTAACTCCCTTTCGAAGCAATCTGGTGAGTGGAGTAGCTATCAAAGAAAAACCTTTCACAAACCTTAGATAATAACCTGCCAAACCCAGAAAACTTCTAACTTCAGTCACTGACTGTGGTGGACTCCAATTCAAAATGGCCTCAACTTTACTCGGATCAACTCTTATACCATTTGCTGAAACTATATGACCGAGAAAAGTTACTTGGTCAAGCCAAAACTCACACTTTGATAGCTTAGCATACAACTGCTTCTCTCTTAATATCTGTAATACTATTCGCAGATGCTTGTCATGCTCCTCCTCATTACGCGAATACACCAAAATATCATCGATGAAAACCACCACAAACTGATCCAGATAGGGCCTAAACACCCTATTCATCAAATCCATGAAAGTTGCAGGTGCATTCGTCAATCCAAAAGGCATTATCAAGAACTCATAATGCCCATATCTTGTGCGGAAAGCTGTCTTAGAAACATCTTCAGCTCTAACTCTCAATTGATGGTATCCTGATCTCAAATCAATTTTGGAAAACACCGCTGCTCCCTTCAACTGATCAAAGAGATCTTCAATTCGGGGCAAAGGATATTTATTCTTAATAGTCACTTTGTTCAATTGCCTATAATCGATGTACAATCTCAAAGTACCATCCTTTTTCTTCACAAACAACACAGGAGCTCCCCACGGAGAAATACTAGGGCGAATAAACCCTTTATCCAACAACTCCTGCAACTGCACCTTCAACTCTCTCAATTCAGCAGGTGCCATTTGATATGGAGTGATAGAGATGGGAGTGGTACCAGGCAACAAATCGATACCAAACTCAAACTCTCTCTCAGGGGGTAACCCTGGCAACTCCTCAGGAAACACATCCGGAAAATCTACAACTGTGGTTATATTATTAAGTTGAGAACCCGCTACTCTAGTATCCACCACATGAGCAAGATAAGCATCACACCCTTTTCTAATCAACTTTCTAGCTGTTACAGCTGATACAAACAAGGATGCAAGTTGTCTCTGCTCACTAGATACCATCACACTCCTACCATTACTGGTTCTCGAGGTAACACACTTCTTTTGATAGTCTACCACAGCTCCATGCTTAGACAGCCAATCCATGCCTAAAATCAAATCATATTCTTTAAAAGGCATTTCAATCAGATCACCAAGAAACTTCTCACCTTGCACCCCAACTGCACTATCACGGTGCACCTTACTTACAACCACACTATGTCCTAAAGGATTTGTCACCAAGACATCAAATCCTAAGGACTCAGAATGCAATTCAGACACAGGCAAGATAGATGCACTAATATATGAATGAGTAGATCCTGGATCAATCAAAGCAAGTACTGAAATGTCAAATAAAGAAAATGTACCCGCTATAACTGCTGAAGCATCTGGCTGTCTCTGCATCACATACACCCTCTGAGAAGATCCGGCTTCATCTGGCCTACTACCTCCGGATGATGATCCTCCTCTCTGACTATACCCGGATCGACCACCCCTACTGAAACCTCTGCCTCCTCGACCACCTCTGCTGACACTGGGTCGAGAGGCTGCAGACTCAGCCTGCCTGTGCTCCTGCATCTCAGGACACTCCCTAATAAAATGATCAGGCGATCCACATCGAAAACACACGGCTGATCCACTATATTTCCAACAAACACCCCCATGTTTTCCACCACACTGAACACATATAGGGGGAATGGATCTCTGGACCATCGGAGTTGGAGCACTAGCTATAGAAGGTGTAGGTCTCGATCTCTGTCTCTGATACTGCACTGACCTACCCAGCTGTCTCTGACTTTTACTGATTCTTGGAACAAAACTTCCTCTCCCCCTCTTCACAGATGAAGACCCTGCCTCAAACTGGGGTCTCCTAACCCTGGTCTCCTCCTCAGAAGCAGCTGCTGCAATGCTCTGCGCTCTCTCAATGCTCCTAGCTGCTGTAACAAGCTGAGAGAAATCCTGGTACCAGGAACCAGCCACAATGCACATGATAGAGGGCCTCAATCCCTCCTCAAATCTTCGGCACCGGTCTATTTCATAGGAAATAATTCCCCCGGCATATCGACTCAACCGGATATACTCAATCTCATACTCTGTTACCGTCCGGTTGTCTTGCCTCAAATTTAGGAATTCCATCTTCTTTAAATCTTTATACTCCCTTGGAGTATATTTCTGTTCGAACTCCCTTAGAAAATCACTATAAGATAGTGTAGGTGGATCATCCATAGCATGAGGGACAGTCTTCCACCAATCATAGGCATCTTTCTGAAGGAGGGATCTGGCATAGTCAAACTTCTCATCCGAAGTGGCTTGCAACTGAATGAATATCCTCTGTGCCTTATCTAACCATTGCTCAGCCACTGCAGGGTCGGTAGTGCCTAAGAAATCTTCAGCCCCATATTTTCTCAACTTGTCATAATGTCTTACCGGCATCTGAGGCTGTGGTGGTGATTGCACTGGAACTTGTCTAAATAGTTCTACCACATGCCTCAACCAACCCGGCGGACCCTCCTCTGCAGCTGGTCTCTCCGGCATAGAATTAGGTGCCTCACTAACTCTGTCTACTCTAGCTCCTTCTCTAATCTCTCCTGGAGCTACACTCTTAGCACTTCCTTCTACAGTCTGACGTGAATGGGACTCCATTACTACCTATATCTGCAAACACAACAGAATATTCCTCATTAAAGATCAAAGACTGCCATACCAAAACATGTATTTTATTCAAAAACCAACTTTTAAAATCAAAATATTATTTTTCTTACAATTCACCTAGGTTGAGAATCTTAAACCTAGGCTCTGATACCAAAAATTGTAACACCCCTTCCCGACCTACGTGTGTAAGCTGAGTAGAGGCGCCACACTATCCTAATGTTGCTACCACTTTTACTTAGTCAAATTTTTGTTCCGATTTTTACATAAATTTTGCCATAGTTTCGCCTAAAAATTCAATCCCAAGTGTCGACAAAACTGGTTTTTTTCTGATTTTTGAAAATATTTTTACACAAACCAATGCAAACAAAATCATTCTCAATACACTTCCAATAAATCCCCCTTATAACCTCAACTACAACCTGCAAAAAGGATTTACACTTCTAGTACAAAATAAAGTAAAGGTTTATTATGAAATACAGTAGATAAAATATTTGTTCACTATGCAACGAAAAGTAATAATATTTACAAATTCATATACATCAAAACTCAAGTTTTACAACACATAAAATTTATACTTGTTTGGCAGTTAGTCTTCGATCTTAAAGCCCACTATTAACTCTTCAAAATCTAGGCTCGACTCGGCCTAGAGGAACTCTCTGGTTCTTCCCTGTCACCTGTGCAAAGAATCACATTCGCGCTAAGCCAACGGCTTAGTGGTACAAACTACAGTGCTATGATGCTTTAATGCCATGCTAATGTCACACAATCAAGATTCAAGATCAATTCAAGAGAATATTATATTTCACAATCTTACATTATTTAATAATTAATCAAAACATTCATGATTCACATTGAAAACAAAGACAAGCATGGGCCCACAAGACACTAATATGTTATTCAAAGTTCAGAGTTACTGCTTTGGTCTATAATCACAATCATTAAGCCCGTAGGCGATATATATATCTCTATCCATGGATAGGGTAACAGACCCAGTCTCTTGGACCTCAACTCGGCTAAACTCGAGGAAATCCTCAACCCGGCAAGACTGTTACCTGTAACAGACCCAGTCTCTTGGACCTCAACCCGGATAAACTAAGGAGATCCTCAACCCAGCAAGACTGTTACTATAATTCACATTTCACATTTATCAACTGGAATCGGCTTACGACCTGGTCTTTTCACCTATCCAGTACTTTATAGGCATGCCACCAAACCCAGAACTCTGAAGGTTGAATAACAAATTAAACATAAAATTCTTTTCATTTATATCTTTATACATTTCTTTCTCAATTCATTTCATTCTCATAAGCAAATTAGGCAACCATGCCTCAATCATCTCATTTGCATCATCAAATATTGCACATTTCACATTTCGTTATATTTCAAATCACATTAATCAATTCATTATTCAAATGTATATAATCAATGGCATTAACACATATTTTACATGCTCATCACAACATTCACATTATCCCAAACATAACATTATTAATATACATCCACAATGCATTAGATTCCTTATCACATTTATAATCAAATGTCTCAAGTCTCAATATCATATGAATGTATGCAATAATGTAGTTTGTACTTACCTTAAAACCAACTCACACCAATCTATACACTTACTCTTCCAATAATCCTCAACACTTAGGTTAGGGCAATTCAACCTCTTCACAACCTAATCCAAAAGGGATATTAGCAAAATGACCATATGAATAGTAAATTCTGGTTTTAGACTCAACTTTATCCTTATTTTGAAAAATTGTATAAAATAATCTACTTGACTAAAAACTCTAAAATTTTTACAGAACTTAATTTTACATCTTAAAATCATTCCTTTAAAATTTCAGATCAAACTGAACAAAAAATCTTGGTCAAATAGTTCACCCAACCTGACTGCCCCAATTGCCATGCATCCTGGCAGCAGTTCTGAACTTTGTGAATTCCATAAATTAAATTCAATAAAATTGGTTCCAAATTATTTTTCTCAAATACTAGACTCACTAAGAAACAACATATCCAAAATTCACTTCAAGAACATTTTTCTATATTTAATTAAAAATCATAAAAGTCACAGCCTTTACTAATTGTAAAACAGAAAAATTTCACTAAACACAACTCTTACTCTTCCATCACAACCACCAACCTAACTTCTTATCTTTAATTCCATTTCCATCACATACAAACACACCACAAGCAATCCTAACCATATTATCAACAACACTTCTTCAAACTCAAAAATAACTTCAAAAACAACAAGAGCAATCAAGAGAGAACTTACCAAAATAATGAAATTTCTTGAAATTCCAACTTGTTTATTTGAAATCTTCCTTCAATTAGTTATTAAAATTCAAAAACCCTCACTTTCTCTCTTGTTTCCTTGAGGTCCGGCCACACAAAGAGAAAAGAAGAGAAAATGGAAAAATAAAAGAGACAAAGTCAACTTCTCATCTCTTTAAATATCCACCAAGCAATTTAAAAAAAATTTGTTAAATACCCTTTACTATATATATTAACTCCCTTTCATTTACTTGCCCTTTAGTAATTTCACAAATAACAAATTAAATATCTTCTTCCTTTGACCATTCATTTGACTTATGTATATGTTATATATATTTCCATATATACAACATATACACTCTCTTTTAAATTCTTTCCTCTTCCAATTACACCTATACATTTTAATTCAAATAAAACAACAATTATACTAAAAATTCTAGGGAACATTTTGGGATATTACAATTCTCCCCCTCTAAAAGGAAATTTCGTCCTCGAAATTACCTGATATTAAGTCTGAAACAGTTGAGGATACTGATCTTGCATTGCTTGCTCGCTCTCCCAAGTTGCCTCTTCTCTCTCATGATTCTTCCATAGAACTTTCACCAATGGCACTTTCTTATTTCTCAATTCTTTCACTTCATGTGCCAAAATAGCAGCTGGTTCTTCTTCAAATGTCAGATCCGAACTCACTTCAATGGATTCAATTGGCAAGATATGAGATGGATCCGATCTATACCTCCGCAACATAGAAACATGGAATACATTATGGATTCTATCCAACTCAGGTGGCAAAGCAAGACGATAAGCAACTGGCCCAACTCTTTCTAGAATTTCATATGATCCAATAAAATGAGGACTCAGCTTCCCTCTACGACCAAATCTCAATATCTTTTTCCAAGGAGACACTTTCAAAAATACTTTATCTCCAACATCAAATTCTATGTCTCTTCTCTTCAAATCTGAATAAGATTTCTGTCGGTCTGAAGCTGCTTTCAACCTATCCCGAATCATCTTCACTTTTTCTTCAGTCTCTTTAATCAGATCAGGACCAACCAATTTGCTTTCCCCAATTTCATTCCAACATAGAGGCATTCTACATTTTCTTCCATACAATGCCTCAAATGGTGCCATTCCAATACTGGATTGATGACTGTTGTTGTAAGCAAATTCTACAAGTGGCAAAAATGTAATATCCCAATGTATGCCCTAGAAGTTTGGATATAATTGTTGTTTGTTTGAATTATGTGTATATGTTATGTTGATAAGAAAAGAAATTAAAAAGAGAATGTTTATGTATTGTTTAAAAAGGAAAGGCATGTGTAGAGAGAAAGTGTATATGTTGGGTATATGGTAATATATATATAACATATACATAAGTCAAAATGGATGGTCAATGCAAGAGGATATTTATTTGTGGCATGTGAAATTACTATTAAGGGCATATAAGAAAAAGAAGTTAAGTTAAATGGGAAGAGGGCATGTTAGTAATTGCTCATGAAGAATTGCTTGGTGGAGATTAAAAGAAGAAGAGGAGTTTGACTTGATTTTATTTTCTTCTCTTCCCATTTGGTGTGGCCGGCTACCATAAGGAAAGGGAGAGCAAGAGAAGTGTTTTCATTTCTAACATCAAATTGAAGGGAGAATCAAAGGATTAAGTTGGAGAGTTGTGAAATTTCTTCAATTAGGTAAGTACTCTCTTGTTTTCCTTTGTTATTTTTGAAGTTGTATTTGAAGTGAGTTTTGATTTGTTGAGATTATGATTTGGTGGGGTTGAGATGTGATTATAAGTGTTTAAATTGGTTGTAAGTTAAATTGGTGTTGGTTTTGGTTTGAAAATGGTAAGTTGAGTGGATATTGAAATTGAAAGAATAAGAATAATGTTGGTTTAGAGTTTTGAAGTGGTATGCGTTTAAATGTGTTGTTCATGATTTGTTAATGAGAATATTGTGATGAATATGTAAAATAAGTGTTAATGACATTGTTTATATCCAATTGAATGAGGCTATGTTGTGCACAATGAGTTTAAATGCAATTAAAAGAGTTTTGGCCACATTTAGGGTTTTATTCATGTGAGACACGGCCAAACCAAAGAAGGAACACGGCCAAGACTTAAGATTTTTGGGAGACACGGCCAAGTTCAAGGAAATTTGGCCGTGTTGGATCAATTTTGGAGAGACACGGCCACTGGCTTGGCCGTGTCCCTTGCTCATGTTTGCCACTGCCTAAATTTTGTTGAGAGACACGGCCGTGTCCCCTTGCCCGTGTCTGCCTCGATTTGAATTGGTGTTGAGAGACACGGCCACAAGCTTGGCCGTGTCCCTTGAGTGTGTTGGTTACTGTGTTTGGTTTTTGCTCTTCTTACATGATTGGGATTGAACCTACATTTGATGATGCATATGATACTATATGAACAATGCTATGTTTTATGCATTGTGAATCTTGTGAATGGTAATGTGTTATATGAATAATGTACTTTGTAATGTTACATCAATAATGCTATAGGTAAAATGTGAAGGATATGATGAGGTAATTGATTATGTATAGCTTGATGGGAGTAGTTCTTGAGGTAAGTACAAATTTACCTAGACTCATTCTTTTATATTATTTTGAAACTTAAAACAATGTTAAGTAGATTATTATATTGTTAATACAATGTGACTAATGTTGTTATTTGTATAGTGTGAAAGCTATAATGATTATCCAAAAAGGTATGTGCAAATGCAATTTGTTATGATAAATGTTTTAATAATGAATCGTGTAAATGTGTCTTGAGAAATGATGAAATGTGATGTTATCATAGTTGATAATAATGATCAAAATGAAATAAATGGACATATGGTTTATATGACAATGAATTTAAGATACATGTGCAATGTAATTGATTATGTATGCTTGGATGATAAAGTGTATAATATGAATTGAGATAAAATGTGATGTGAAGCCATTGTGTTTGGCTATGATGATTCAAATGTGATGTGAAGCCATTGTGTTTGGCTATGATGTTTCAATTGAGATAAATGAGGCATGTTTGCCTAGATGATGATGAGAATTGAGAATGAAAGTGCTAATGAAATAATGAATGAATTGTGTGGCTAATGTGTTATTCCATTTTCAGAGTTTGTTGTTGGTGGCATGCCTAATATTAGTAACAATCTCTTGAAGTTAGGTTGGACTTGATCCTTGAAGCCAAGTTGGGTTGAAGTTTAACATGTTTTACTCCCCTTGAAGCTTGGTTGGGTCTAATCCTTGAAGCCTAATTGAGATGTTACAACCCTTGAAGCTAGGTTGGATTGGTTCTTGAAGCCAAGTTGGGTTGAGACTTAGCATGCTTTGTTCCCCTTAAAGCTTGGTTGAACCTAAATCCTTGAAGCCTAGTTGGGTCTATGATAATGATAAATGTGATAGCAAAACCAAAGCATTAACTCTGAAAATTGAATGGCATATTAGTGTCTTTTGGGCCCGAGTCTGTCTTTGTTGTCAATATGATATACAAATGTTGAAATAAATGAGTAATGAGATCTATGGTTGACTTTGTTGGCAATGTGACTCATGATTGGTGAATTGTGAATTAAACAATGTTAGGAAGTATGATGTGAAATGTGTATATTGATATACTAATTGTGAGTATTAATGATGGATTGCGAATAATGATTCAATTGAATGATATAATGATTGCCTTTGTTGAAAATGTGATTCATGAATATTAAATTGTGGATAATGATTTAATTGAATGGTGTAATGAGATGTAAGGTTATGAAGTATGGCATGATAATATTGTATAAATGAGTTATTGAAAAGAGATTTGATTTTGAGAAGTTATGTTGAGATATATGATTCTAGAAGTATAATATGACATGTAATATGTATATGAGGTAGCAATGGTAAGTATCGTTTTGTGAATGTTTTATGTAAATATATATATAATCTATGAGATTAGTGGGAGTATATGAAGAATGCACTAAGGAAGGAAAAACATGATGCTAAAAATATGAGATACGATTCTTTTGTAAAGTATATTTTAATATTTATTTGTACTACTAAGCTCTCGGGCTTAGCGTGGATGTGTAATCGCGCAGGTGTCTAGGAGGAAGATATGAAGTCTTTCGTTATGCCACGAGAAGAGTAAGAGTTTGTCGAGACCAACTAGAGGGTGATGCATACATGTATAATTTTTAATTATGATGTATTTCTGACAAAAGTGTGTGTATATGTATAAATGCAGTTTTGATAAGAATAAGATTATGATATATATGTAAGATCATTAAAAATATAATGATTTGTAAATGTTCTTTAAATTAATGTATTATGGTTTGAATTCTGTTAAAGGTTTTTTAAAATGTAACGAAAAGTGACATCCTTATACTTTATATATTTACTGTATGTATACCAGGTGTATGTATAGTACTTATATGGAGTATCAGGGTGTTACAATTATTTTGGTATCAGAGCTTAGGTTCGAGATTCTCGGCCTAAGTGAAATTAAAAAGAAAAAGTTTTGCAACGCTTAAAATGAATTAAAAAGAAGAGTTTTGAAATGCAATTGGTAATACATGCATATGCATTGACACCTAGGTTGGTCTCGGATGTGGCATTATATTATTTGTAGTATATCTGTGTTATATGAAATGGATGCTAGTGTGTGAAAGATGTTTTACATGAAAGTAAAGCTAGAAAAAGAAATTTACGCAAGTAAAGTGAATTATTAAATGTGTTGAAGTATAAAGAAATGAAAAGAAGAATAAAGTTGAAAATGAGTTGAAATCAAATCAAGATAAGAGTATGTACTTTTTCCTCTACATTTTGAACCTCTTTGTAATAAAGTTTATGTTGGGTTTGCTAGACAGAGGAAATATTGTTGAATTGTTAATATTGAAAGATATGTTATTAAAATGAGGAGAGTATGGTGGAATATTGAATGAGTTGATTAGTATAGACAAAGTGTGACTATTTAAAGTTTGAGGTATATATATAAAGTTAAGGCTTTGTTTAAAGGAAAAAGAGATGATATTGGTTAAGTAAGAATATAAATTGGTATTGTTATTTTAATGCAAACATTGTGAGTTCAATGTTAGAAATGTGAGATGCTTGAATATTGTGAAAGCTCATGGTAATGGTGATAATATGTGATATTTGAGATTTTTGGAAATGAGCTTGATAATTGTGAAAATTATATATTTTGATATTGCTTTGTGATGTATATATATAAGATGTTTTTAAAGTTGATATTAAGAAAAGATGAGTTTGGCAAATTGAAGCTTAAACGAAGCAGTAAGTTGAAAAGTTAAAGTTCTAGTGGAATTTGATAAAGATCATTTGAATATTGATGGTTTAATGTATATTCAATACAGGAGCTAGGTGAAATGACTAATATTGCACATGAAAGTATTATGAATTGAGTAATGTGATTGATAGTATGAGAATTTGTTTTGAAGTAAAAAGGGAAGTGGATAAGCAAATGAAAAGGAGCTATTTTAAGTCATTTTACTGCAAATGGGTAAAAGTGGATATGGAAGTATATTAAATGTTTTTAAAGATGAAAGTGAAAGAGATGTCACATTGGGAATGTGACTAAGATAGATGTGAAGTGCTATTATAGTTAGAATATATATATATATGTGTGTGTGTTGTGTGAATAAATACTTTACATCATATTAGAAGAATGCAAATGATAGTGTTTAAAAGAAAGTGATAAACATTAAATGTGTATTGAATGTATATATATAAAAAAGCATATAATTAAGTGTATACATGTAAATGATATGTGAATTGAGTTTTTCAATATTAATGAAATGTGTGTGAATCACATTATGAAGTTGACCTATGAGTATGTATGTGGTATAATTATAGAATTAGTGATATGGAAACGATGTTGTATGTATTAGTGGACCTAAGAGGGATTAGGTCTTGAACTGTGAAAAGCTAAATGGATTATGTGATGGAAGTGAGTATAGAATGGACTTGAGTAATATTGGACAGTGGAAATTGTTATGGTGAGCATTGAACATGATAATCATATGATATTTAGAGTCTCAAAGTATTCACATATGGAAAGTTCTATGTAATTATATATTATAAGAGATTGTAAATGGATTAGAAAAGAAGTGATGAATAGAAATTGTATAGGAATTGCATATGATTGAATATGTATATAGTAATCTTGTTGAAACATGAATTAAGTTGATAAAGATCATATAATCGAGTGCAAATTGGTTTGAAACGGAGTTGGAATGTGTTAACTTTTGATATAGCAATAATGTAAAGAAGGAATATGTAATTTTTGAGATACACCTTAGCCTTGTAAAGAAGGAATATGTATTTTTGAGGCTATGAGTGGTTATGCCATGCTCGATCTCCATACCTTGAGTGAAAGTATGGTATCCCTTACATAACATAACACGGGTAACATGGGCATCCTAACTCATGCACACGATGCAATATAAGATGATGCAATGGATAATATCATTATAAGAAAGAATAGAATAATATAAAGACCAACAGAATCAACTTCTCTTATCCCCAGTGGAGTCGCCACTGTGAGCAGGGATTTTCGCCCCCACTCCTGGTGGAATGGTTCTTGTGACTTCGGCACTGTTTAGGGTCGGGGGCTTAGAGAACATGGACCTAAGTCCGGAGAAAATGGAGTTGCCGCCCAAATGGGCCGGGAAAAAAAAGGGGTGGATGACTCGATTCCTAAGGAATCCCCAACCCCCTAATGGGTTCGAAAAGTTTGGTACGTGTGGGGAAGGTGAGAAATGGCCCAGCACCCCCATAACGCCCAGTTCATTGGAACCGGCCTCCTTTACAGGTCTTAATATTATAAAATTCTTAAATATAACAATATTATCCATATTACACACAATAATTAAAAGAAAGCATCAATATATTAAAATCAAATCAAGGTCCAAGCAAAACAAATAAATGGACACCCATCCGAAGATGGAAACATGTCCTTACATCACATGCCTAAATAGGACACCCACCAAAACGTAGAAACATGCCCTTTACATAGGTTCTAAAATAGAAAAGCAAATTAAATTACATGATGTTTAACTAATGAGGTACCCACCAAGTGGAAACATACCTCTTAAAACTTTTGGAAGTCTAAATAAATTGATAAAAGTAAATAACCATTCATAATAAGTAAATCATTCATCAAAGGTATTTAAATATCAATAAAAAGTAAAATCCAGCCATGATAAATAAAATAAACTAAGTATTGAACTTAAATAAATTAAAGCATATAAAATAAATCAAAGCATAATCAAATATAAAATTGAATAAAGCAAATAAAAAAGTCCAAATTATAGCTACTATTTCCATTTAGGGTTCTTTATCTCATGTGTTAAGGTTTTGGAAATTTCAGGAATTTAAATTTCAGGACTTTTATGGAATTAAAATAGATTAAAGATTTTATGTTTTTAAAAGGTTGGTAAGACACTTTGATTAAACAAATTAAGGTTTGAATGGTGAAATCATGAAACTAGGGTTTTAGACACTTCAAAATACTTTTGATTTGTGGTTTTAAATGGTGATTCATTGTGTTTTTAAGCTACTGTGTAAAGTTGTAAAATTTGTATTTTTATGGTTTTTAATGTTTTAAAAGATTAAAGTTTAGAAAAAGTTAGGGTTTAAGGTTTTAAAGGGTTTAGAGTTTATTATTTTAGGTTTAGAAGTTGGATTTGGATTTAGTGTTTTTAGAATTTATGGTTACGGGTGATGCATGGAACTTTTAGGATTATAAATCAATTTGATACTTTTATGTGATTTTATGAAAATAAATCAAACAAATTAAAGTTTTTACAAATAGAAAAGATTTATATAATTGGAAAAAGTGTTTTTAGGATTTTTTTTTGTGAGAAACAGAACATGTTCTAAGATTTTATAAATTTAGAAAATAAATTTTGGTTTTGGGGTTTTGAAGAAATAAAACTAATAACTTTAAATTCTTTGAGAAATAATGCAACAGATTAATGTTTTTAACTTTAGAAAAACTAAATTAAAGTTCATAGGTTTTTAATTTTGAATAACACAATTTCCTAATTTTAGCTACTGTGTAAAAACAATTAAAGAAAATCAATTAACACATACTTTCTTTTGATGATTCCTCCAAAAACAATTCTTCTTGGATGAACTAGCTCCAAAGACAAACCTTTTTTGCCTTTGAATTGCTTAAATCGTGATGCTGCTCCTTTAAAAATCAATTGAATTGAATTTATTACTTTTCCTTCACTGATTTGGTTTTCCAATTTCCAAGCTACTGCCAAAAATTTTCCTCCCTTAATTTGGTTGCCTTTGATCCTTATTTATAGAGGTCTTTCTATGTATAATCCTAATTAATCACGGCAAATAATCTAAATAAGAAAAAGAAACCAAAACCTAATTAAATTAGGTTTCAGAAATTTTGCGTCGGAAAAAATTGCGCTGCCGAAAAAATTGCCATAGGAAAAAATGAGCTGGCGAAAATAAACTGCCGCAGAAAACTGCGGCAGTGGGCGGGCTGGGGCGTCGCCCACAGGAAATTCTGATTTTTTTTCATCGCCGATTTTTTTTACTCTGATTTTGATTTTTATTTGTTTATTTTTATTTTTTATTAATAAAATTAGATAATAAAGCAAAAATTATTTAATTAAAATTATTTTGGACCAATTGGGCAACAAAAATCATTATGGACTAAAGAAAACATATTGAACCGGATTGGGTCAAAAATTAAGGGTCTACAAGACTGCATGGCAGTGATGTACTGCTAAACATGTAAATGAGGATTTCCTATACCATTGTACATAGCAAAGGAAGCATCTTGAACTTGTAAGGGACTTATTAATCAGGTTCAAATAGTTTATCCAATTCTGACACCTCCTCGGCCTTTAGCTTCTTTTCAAACTTCTTTTCTTAATCAGTAATCATTTTTTTCTACATCTAAAGTTTCAGTCTTTTCTATAGTTGCTTTCTCTATAGCCTTTTTTTTTCTTTCTTCTTATCTTGAGGCTCTTGGAAATTTTGAGCCCAATCATCATCATCATCAATTGTCACTTTGTCATCATTAAATGCTACCTTACCAACCTTAGCCTTGCCTTTGTCCTTCTGCTTCTTAGTACTAGTAGATGCTTCAACAATACTTTCAAATAGTTTAGCTAGATGGCTTTTCATGGTCTCAGCTAGAGGCCCCTTCAATTCTTCCATCTTAGAGTTAAGGGCATCATTGTAACACCCCGATACCCTATATAAGTACTGTACAAATACCTAGTATTCATACAGTAAGTATATAAAGTATAAGGATGCCACTTGTTAATACCTTTTAAAAACCTGCAACAAAGTTCAAACCATATTACGTTAATTTAAATATCATTTTTATAAAATTATTGTCTTAATTAAAACTTCATTTATACATATAAATACTCTCTCATCAGAAATACATCATAATTAAAGTTAAACATGTATGCATTACCCTCTAGTTGGTCTCGACAAACTCTTACTCTTCTTGTGGCATAACGAAACACTTGTATCTTCCACCAAGCTACCTGCGCGATTATACATCCGCGCTAAGCCCGAAAGCTTAGTAGTACAAATATAAAATATAAACATACATTATAGATATGCTAATAGATAATAATATATCAATTCAATGTACAATTAGTTCTTATCATGTTTTTCCTTCTTGATTGCACCTTTCATACATATTGACAAATTTCATATATTATATACATTTAAACAAAACAATATCACCAACCACAATCCATTACTAATACTCATATTCAATATATCAATATACATACATTATATATCATACCAATCAAGAGTCACATTTCCAAAGAAGACAATTCTTATCACCAAACACAATTCATCATTACCACTCACAATCAATACACACACCACATATCATACTTCAAAACATTAGTTTGTTCACAATTCACTAATCATAAATCATATTTCCCACAAAGGCAATTATTACCATCAACCATCATCCATCATCCATCACTAATATCCACAATTCATATATCTCATTTACAACAAATGACAGACTCGGGCCCAAAAGACACTAATATGCTATTCGACTTTCAGAGTTAATGCTTTGGTTTAATTATCACATTCATCAATATCCCAACTAGGCTTCAAGGATTAAGTTCAACCAAGCTTCAAGGGGAACAAAGCATGCTAAGTATCAACCCAACTTGGCTTCAAGAACTAATCCAACCTAGCTTCAAGGGTTGTAACATCTCAATTAGGCTTCAAGGACTAGACCCAACCAAGCTTCAAGGGGAGTAAAACATGTTAAACTTCAACCCAACTTGGCTTCAAGGATCAAGCCCAACCTAACTTCAAGAGATTGTTACCATTAGGCATGCCACCAACAACAAGACTCTGAAAATGAATAACACATTAGATACACAATTCATTGATTATTTCATCATCAATATCATTTTCAGTTCTCATCATTATTTAGGCAAACATGCCTCATTTATCACAATTGATTCATCCTCTAGGCAAACATGCCTCATTTATCACAATTGTATCATCATAGCCAATCACAATGGCTTCATATTCCATTTAAGTTATCATTGCCAATAACAATGGCTTCATATCACAATATATCTCAAATCACATTTCATGTTTCATCATTGATATATGCAACATTAATTACATTGCTAAACAAACATGTCATTAATCAATCATACCATATAGGCATACTTCAATCATGTCACTCAATCATACATAATCCATTTCATTACACATGTATCTTAAATTCATTGTCATATAATCCATGTGTCTATTTATTTCATTTTGACCATCATTATCAATCATGATAACATCACATTTCATCATTTCTCAAACACATTAACACCATTCATTATTCAAACATTTATCATAACAAATTGCATTGCACGTACCTTTCTTTTTGGATGATCATTATAGCTTTCACACTATACCAATGACAACATTAGTAACATTGAATTAATCAATATAATAATCTACTTAACACATTTATACTAAGGGTGTTAAGTCTCAAAATCATATAAAAGATTACATCTATGTAAGTTTGTACTTACCTCAAGAACTACTCCCATCACCTATACCTTTCCTTTCCCAAGAATTCTTCACATTAGGTTAATGTAACACAATTTCTTCAAAACCTAATCCAAAGATAGTTATTTCCATAAGAACATAAGAATGATAATCAATTAGAGCAACCTCAACACAAGACACGCCCACCAACATGGGCACCAACACGGCCGTGTCCATCAATTACCTTTCACACAGTAGCTAACACACTCAAGGGACACGGCCAAGCTTGTGGCCATGTCACCCAACACATGCTCCAACACAGCCAAGACTCCCTTAGCTTGGCCGTGTCTCTCAACACAAAAATTCCAGTAGCAGACACGGGCAAGTGACACGGCCGAGACAGTGGCCGTGTCTCTCCAAATCAATCCAACACGGCAGTGTCTACCCTAATCCTGGCCGTGTCTCACAAAGAATGAAAATTTCCAACGAGGCCAAAATCATATATTCAATGTATTTCAACTTCAATAAACATAAACATACATCATTCAATCAACTCTCCATCTCATATATATTAAACCTTACTAACCAATTTCAATAATCCATCATCAACCTCACAATTAACCTTATTAATATCATCTAACTATCAATTCAACATATCAATACTCTTAATCTTCCATTAACATCACCATCACACCAACCATATCAAATCCAACTCAAACAATAGAAATCAAGACAGAGAATTGAATACTTACTTGAATATCTTGTCAATTCTTCAATCTCTACCTTCAATTTTCTTAAAACCCCAAGATTTTGATGAAGATCATCACCTCTCTTTAACTCTCTCTCTCTCTCTCGTGCAAGAACCAAAAGGAGAAGAAGAAGAAGAAAGACAAATCTCTTTTCTCTTCTCACGATAGCCACACAAATATAATAATAATAATAATAATAATAATAATTTCCAAAAGAAAATTACCTCAATGCCCCTTAACCATTTATTCTAACTCTCTTATTACTCAAATGCCCATTTAAGTACTTTCACACTCAATAAGTTAAATATCGTTTCCCCTTGACTCTCCATTTGACCAACTTATATGTTTTATATACTAACATATATACAATATATACATTCCAATTACACAATCATTTTCTTTGCACAACATATATATACCTTTAATTCAAATCACACAACAATTGTATTAAAACTTCTAGGTCATATATTGGGATATTACAATTCTATCCCCCTTAAATAATTTCGTCCTCGAAATTATCTAATACAATTGTAATCCATTTATAATACACTGCCATTTTAACTCCCATATGAAGTTAAATAAATTCTTAAGTCATTAGATAATCAAATCATATCATTTATACTCTCCCTCTTAGAGTTAATCAACTTCTTTAAATTCCACAACTCATCATTCTATATGTTTATATATATCTTATTACTTCCTTGATCAAACATTCAAAAGAACTCATTACATTTCCTATTAGTATCTTTATACAAGATTCAGATCATCATATAGCACAATAATACTTTGTCAAATCTTTATATTTAATAAATATATTGTTTCTTCATCTCTTTAATATTACTTTTATAGCTTTAACCTTAGAACCCATTGGTTTATATCTGAGCATTAATTATCCCATCATCACAATCACTGTCCAAAATAGACATTTATCAATCCTCAATTGATAACAAGTTCCTTCTTTCTCACAAATTGAATCACTTCTTTAGCATACCTTTTTATTTAACTTGCATTTTAATACATTATCTTTCCACTTATATTATAAATAACCAATCTTTTCCCTTTTTATCATGATTATAATTACTATAACCCCATTTATTCATGTCCAATCACACTTTAAAATTTACATCATATACATTATCATGTAAATAATTACACTCTTGGTACAACTATACACATTAAATCTCAATTACGATTCATAATCTTAGCCAAAACCAGATCAATTGATCTATTTATTACAATATACTCACATTCCAATCTTGTTCAATTCCAACCAACCATTAGTTTATCCAAATTCATCATGAAAGTTCACAATATTCATATATGTGTATATATAACCTAATTCCATTAGGGCATACTTATATAAAACTTCTGATTTCTTTCGATCCATATTCAATCAAATTATCATGATAACAAATCATTTCAATTTATCTTAATAATTCTCACCAATACTCATAATAAATTTTATACCATATTTACTATCAATAGTTCTTTCACTTAAATTTCAAGTCCATTCATTTATTCATTACATACCATAAACATATTCAATATAACTTTCAGTCAAATTACCCATAACTCAATACATTTCCATTATTTCCTTTTTCTCTTTTTACCTTCATAATTATAACCAAATTCTTAACATAAAATGATAAGGTACAACTTTATCCATCAAAACTTTTAACTATACTTTTCCAACATAATTTCCAATCTCACCAAATTTGTATTACAAGCATTTTATCCAAAACCCACATCCATGGATAACAAATTAACCAATCAAATATACTAAACAAAACACATGGCTTTAAGAGATTAATATTCAAGCCTGAAACCTTCAAACCAATACTGTTCTTATATAATTTTATTCTTAGTCTTAACAAATACTATACTAAAGTGTATCTCAAGAATTACATATTCATTTCTTCACATTTTTGCTATATCAGAAGTTAACACATTCCAACTTCGTTTCAAACCAATTTGCATTCAATTATATGATCCTTATCAACTTAATTCATGTTCCAACAATATTTCTATATACATATTCATTCATATGCAGTTCCCATACAATTTCCATTCGTCACTTCATTTCTAATCCATTTACAATCTCTTATAATATATATATGCACATAGAACTTTTCATATGTGAATACTTTGGAACTCTAAATATCACATAATCATCAAGTTCAATGCTCACCATAACAATTTCCACTGTTCACTATTATTTAAGTCTATGCCACTCTCACTTTCATCACATAATTCATTTAGCTTTACACAATTCAAGACCTAATCTCTCTTAGGTCTAATACTACATATAATATTCATAAGTCACCTTTATAATGCGATTCACACATTTGTTGATATATATATAATTTCATTCACAGTGAAAACTCAATTCACATATCACATACATATGTACACTTAATTAAATACTCTTATTTATCATACATTCAATACAAATTTTCCTTTATAACTGTAACAACCGTCCCAGTCCACCTGCTAAACCATTCCTATCCGGAGAAACCATCAGAGCCTCTGAGCTGGGCTGCTACAGTACCAAACTGCCCTCACGGCCTTCCAACAGGATTCACTTATTCAAATTACACCCAAGACACATGAGTGCAAGTCGCCACTCTGGATCGAGTACCTAACCTCCCCCTTAAGAGAGTCAGCGAGAATCATCCAGTACCATCTCTTCCAATATGATGCAAAGTATTTATTCATACAACACACATATATATATACTGACTATAATAGCACTTTACATCCATCTTAACCACATTCCCAATGTAACATCTCTTTCACTTTCATCTTTAAAAGCATTTAATATATTTCCATATCTATTTTTACCCTTTTCAATATAATGCCTTAAAATAGTTCATCTTCATTTGCTTATCCACTTCCCTTTTATACTTCAAGATAAATTCTTATACTATCAATCACCTTACTCAATTCATAATACTTTCATATGCCATATTAGTCATTTCATTTAGCTCATGTATTGCATACACATTAAACCATCAATATCCAAATAATCTTTATCAAATGCCACTAAAACTTTAACTTCTCAACTTACTACTTCACTTAAACTTCAATTTGCCAAACTCATCTTATATATTTATATATCACAAAGCAATATTAAAACATATACTTTTCACAATTATCAAGCTCACTTCAACAATTCAAATATCACATATTATCATCATTACCATAAGTTTTCACAATATCCAAACATCTCACATTTCAAACATTGAATTCACAATGTTTATATTAAAATAACAAAACCAATTTACATTCTTACTCAACCAATATTATCTCTTTCCTTTAAACAAAACCTTAATTGTATACATATCCCAACTTTAAATAATCCCACTTTATCTATACTAATCATCCCAATCAATATTTCACCATACTCTCTTCATTTAGTAACATCTCTTTCAATATTAACAATTTGACATTATTTCCTCTGTCTAGTAAACTCAACATTAGCAAACCCAACATAAACTTTATTATAAAGAGGTTCAAAGTGCAGAAGAAAGAGTACATACTCTTATCTTAATTTGATTTCTACTCATTTTCAACTTTATTCTCCTTTTCATTTCTTTATGTTTCAATTCACATTATGTCCTACATAATATTGCTTATAAACATCAACATTACATTCTATGTTGCACACAACATGACATTTTTTTTTTCATACGCATCATCAATATACATATATCACATTACCTTTCACAATTCTTTTCTCATAATCAATTAGGCACTATGCCTCAATTATAATTCATTTTCAACATCATTACCAACAATCATAATTTCTCATCACATCAAAATAATATACACATATATCATTAACTATATTGAACATCTCATATAACACAAATATTCTACAATTCATATAATGCCACATCCGAGACCAACCTAGGTGTCAATGCATATGCACGTATTACAAATTTCATTTCAAAACTTTTCCTTTTTACTTCTATTTAAACTTTTCAAAACTTTTTTTTTATTTTATTTATACTCTTCAAAAATTCTCTTTTTAATTTCACTTAGGCCGAGAATCTCGAACCTAAGCTCTGATACACAAATAATTGTAACACCCCGATACCCTATATAAGTACTGTACAAATACCTAGTATTCATACAGTAAGTATATAAAGTATAAGGATGCCACTTGTTGTTACCTTTTAAAAACCTGCAACAAAGTTCAAACCATATTACGTTAATTTAAATATCATTTTTATAAAATTATTGTCTTAATTAAAACTTCATTTATACATATAAATACTCTCTCATCAGAAATACATCATAATTAAAGTTAAACATGTATGCATTACCCTCTAGTTGGTCTCGACAAACTCTTACTCTTCTCGTGGCATAACGAAACACTTGTATCTTCCACCAAGCTACCTGCGCGATTATACATCCGTGCTAAGCCCGAAAGCTTAGTAGTACAAATATAAAATATAAACATACATTATAGATATGCTAATAGATAATAATATATCAATTCAATGTACAATTAGTTCTTATCATGTTTTTCCTTCTTGATTGCACCTTTCATACATATTGACAAATTTCATATATTATATACATTTAAACAAAACAATATCACCAACCACAATCCATTACTAATACTCATATTCAATATATCAATATACATACATTATATATCATACCAATCAAGAGTCACATTTCCAAAGAAGACAATTCTTATCACATAACACAATTCATCATTACCACTCACAATCAATACACACACCACATATCATACTTCAAAACATTAGTTTGTTCACAATTCACTAATCATAAATCATATTTCCCACAAAGGAAATTATTACCATCAACCATCATCCATCATCCATCACTAATATCCACAATTCATATATCTCATTTACAACAAATGACAGACTCGGGCCAAAAAGACACTAATATGCTATTCGACGTTCAGAGTTAATGCTTTGGTTTAATTATCACATTCATCAATATCCCAACTAGGCTTCAAGAATTAAGTTCAACCAAGCTTCAAGGGGAACAAAGCATGCTAAGTATCAACCCAACTTGGCTTCAAGAACTAATCCAACCTAGCTTCAAGGGTTGTAACATCTCAATTAGGCTTCAAGGACTAGACCCAACCAAGCTTCAAGGGGAGTAAAACATGTTAAACTTCAACCCAACTTGGCTTCAAGGATCAAGCCCAACCTAACTTCAAGAGATTGTTACCATTAGGCATGCCACCAACAACAAGACTCTGAAAATGAATAACACATTAGATACACAATTCATTGATTATTTCATCATCAATATCATTTTCAGTTCTCATCATTATTTAGGCAAACATGCCTCATTTATCACAATTGATTCATCCTCTAGGCAAACATGCCTCATTTATCACAATTGTATCATCATAGCCAATCACAATGGCTTTATATTCCATTTAAGTTATCATTGCCAATAACAATGGCTTCATATCACAATATATCTCAAATCACATTTCATGTTTCATCATTGATATATGCAACATTAATTACATTGCTAAACAAACATGTCATTAATCAATCATACCATATAGGCATACTTCAATCATGTCACTCAATCATACATAATCCATTTCATTACACATGTATCTTAAATTCATTGTCATATAATCCATGTGTCTATTTATTTCATTTTGACCATCATTATCAATCATGATAACATCACATTTCATCATTTCTCAAACACATTAACACCATTCATTATTCAAACATTTATCATAACAAATTGCATTGCACGTACCTTTCTTTTTGGATGATCATTATAGCTTTCACACTATACTAATGACAACATTAGTAACATTGAATTAATCAATATAATAATCTACTTAACACATTTATAATAAGGGTGTTAAGTCTCAAAATCATATAAAAGATTACATCTATGTAAGTTTGTACTTACCTCAAGAACTACTCCCATCACCTATACCTTTCCTTTCCCAAGAATTCTTCACATTAGGTTAATGTAACACAATTTCTTCAAAACCTAATCCAAAGATAGTTATTTCCATAAGAACATAAGAATGATAATCAATTAGAGCAACCTCAACACAAGACACGCCCACCAACACGGGCACCAACACGGCCGTGTCCATCAATTACCTTTCACACAGTAGCTAACACACTCAAGGGACACGGCCAAGCTTGTGGCCGTGTCACCCAACACATGCTCCAACACGGCCAAGACTCCCTTAGCTTGGCCGTGTCTCTCAACACCAAAATTCCAGTAGCAGACACGGGCAAGTGACACGGCCGAGACAGTGGCCGTGTCTCTCCAAATCAATCCAACACGGTCGTGTCTACCCTAATCCTGGCCGTGTCTCACAAAGAATGAAGATTTCCAACGAGGCCAAAATCATATATTCAATGTATTTCAACTTCAATAAACATAAACATACATCATTCAATCAACTCTCCATCTCATATATATTAAACCTTACTAACCAATTTCAATAATCCATCATCAACCTCACAATTAACCTTATTAATATCATCTAACTATCAATTCAACATATCAATACTCTTAATCTTCCATTAACATCACCATCACACCAACCATATCAAATCCAACTCAAACAATAGAAATCAAGACAGAGAATTGAATACTTACTTGAATATCTTGTCAATTCTTCAATCTCTACCTTCAATTTTCTTAAAACCCCAAGATTTTGATGAAGATCATCACCTCTCTTTAACTCTCTCTCTCTATCTCATGCAAGAACCAAAAGGAGAAGAAGAAGAAGAAAGACAAATCTCTTTTCTCTTCTCACGATAGCCACACAAATATAATAATAATAATAATAATAATTTCCAAAAGAAAATTACCTCAATTCCCTTTAACCATTTATTCTAACTCTCTTATTACTCAAATGCCCATTTAAGTACTTTCACACTCAATAAGATAAATATCTTTTCCCCTTGACTCTCCATTTGACCAACTTATATGTTTTATATACTAACATATATACAATATATACATTCCAATTACACAATCATTTTCTTTGCACAACATATATATACCTTTAATTCAAATCACACAACAATTGTATTAAAACTTCTAGGTCATATATTGGGATATTACAATCATTCACCATCTTCTAAATTTGTTTAGGTTCCATTGATGTTAGTGTGAAATTGACTAAATTCTCACTGGATTCTACATCACCGGCATAAGTCAGATTGTCATAAGCTCTTAAACTGATATGCTCCAGGTATGTGAGCCAGAAAGAATTAATGCTGTGTAATGCAATGCATGAATACATGTATGCATGTATGCACAAGTATCAAACAAATAAGCAAAAAGAGTAGGAACGACCCTTCCAACCTTATATCACCTGCCCACGAATGGCGAGTCTCTTTTCCTAGGTATATGGTTACCAAAACATCAACATGGGACATTTTATTTTTGAGAGATCCACTAGGACGAATTAACCAATAGTTATATTTTCAAATTTAGAAGTCAGTCCATGATAATTCTCTTCAATTAAGCCTTAATCCATTGGATCTACTGAAAATAGCTTTTATGCCATATTATGGATTAAAACTAAATTGAACGGTATATCATTTTCTAATTTGAAATAAAACTAATGATCTATGCCACAAACAAGCCTATGATTAACAAATCTTGGTACAAATTAGGCCCACAATTGATTTTAATATTCCATAATTGACCAAGCTAGTTGCAAGCCCATTTAAGAAAAAGGTTTTGGTAACAAAAACTCGATTTGGGTCATGGAATTAAAAAATAGTTTTGAGCCCATTTAAAAAGTATTTAAAAGTCCATAAGAAAAGGGTTGTTTAAACATGAATCTTGGGCTTTATACTTGGCCCATGAGTTAGTGTGAGCGGGGATTTAGGCTCAGGATCTTAGAGAGCACGGGCCTAAACCCAAAGAAAATGGAGTTGCTTCAGCACTCCTATATGGAATGGTTCTTTCCACTTTGGCATAGTTAGGCTCATGACCTTAGAGAACACGAGCCTAAACCCAGAGAAAATGGAGTTGCCACCCGGACAGGCCATAATAAAGAAAGGGGTGGATGACTTGATTCCTAAGGAATTTCTAACCCCCTAATGGGTTTAGAAAGTTGGCGAGAATAACTCAGCACCCCCATAGCGCCCAGGTCATTGGAACCGGCCTCCTATTTAGGTCTAAATATTATTAAATTCTTAAATATTATAAAATTATTCATACTACATGCAAACATTAAAATAAAGAATTATTGTATTAAAATCAAAACAAGTCCGAACAAAATAAATAGGCACCCATCTATGGATGGAAACATGCCTCTATAAATGTCTAATGTTCAAAAGGAAAACAAGATAAAAAATAAAATGAGACACCCACAATAGGTGGAAATGTGTCCCTTACAATAGTCCCAAAACATAAAATAAATTACATTTAATCTAATTAATTGAGGTACCCATAAAGTGGAAACATACCTCTTACAATTCTTGAAACTAAAATAAATCAATAGATAAACACTCAACCATTCATGATAAAATTAAACCATCCATCATAAATCAAAAATAAATCATTCATGCATCAATTCTACATTTAAATATCATATTAAATAATAGATGTGCGAGCGGGGGTTTTCACCTTAGAGAACACGGATCTAAGTCCAGAGAAAATGGAGTCACCACCCGGACGGGCCGGGAAAAAGAAAGGGGTGGATGACTCGATTCCTAAGGAATCCCCAACCCCCTAATGGGTTTAGAAAGTTGGGTACGTGTGGGGAAGGTGAGATTGGCCCAGCACCCCCACAACACCCGGTTCATTGGAATCGGCCTCCTTTACAGGTCTTAATATTATAAAATTCTTAAATATAACAACATTATCCATATTACACACAATAATTAAAAGAAAGCATCAATATATTAAAATTAAAGCAAGGTCTAAGTAAAAAAAATAAATGGACACCCATCCGAAGATGGAAACATGTCCTTACATCATATGCCTAAATAGGACACCCACCGAAAGGTAGAAACATGCCCTTTACATTAGTTCTAAAATAGAAAAGCAATTTAAATTACATGATATTCAACTAATGAGGTACCCACCAAGTGGAAACATACCTCTTACAACATTTGGAAATCTAAATAAATTGATAAAAGTAAATAACCATTCATAATAAATAAATCATTCATCAAAGATATTAAATATCAATAGAAAGTAAACATGATAAGTGCACAATTGATGATATTTTATTCCTATTTCTTAATATGATTATTATCCAATTGAGTTTAATTTGTTTGTTCAAAGTGTATTTTAGGGTTAATTTCAGGAATTCTCTGTATTTTGAGGCTTATGGACATTTCGGAGGAATTACGGATGAAAGTAGAAGAAAAGAGCAAAATTCATCAATGGACACGCCCATGGTCATGGGCATGTCAATGGACGTGCCCTTGATGTTGCATACAGAAATAAATTTGGGCATGTCAATGGATGTTGCCCTTGATGTTCCTTGTTCTTAATGCAAGATCTAATTAATTGTGTTTGAGAAGAGATTCTGGCACTCTACTTAGTGATTAGGGATTAATTCACTCGAGAGAGGTTTTAGTCTAAGTTAGAGGAATGCCAACTCAACTAAATTGATGTTCATAAATATCATTGAGGCTAGGGGGATTCAATATTTGGATAGTTTTATTACCATTAATCCTTTTTGTTCAACATTTAATTTCCCTTTACTTTCAGTCATTAGATTAATTGTTTTTAATTACTCCACTTCACAAACCTATTGATTTGCTAAACAACAGTTAAGATTTGCACTAGTACTTGACCTTATCCTCAGTGGAATAATAACTCACTCACTACTTTATTACTTGGTCGACCCGTGCACTTGCGGTATTGCTATAGCGTAGCTTGCGTGCATCAAGTTTTTGGCACCACTGCCGGGGACAACGGTTTCAATTTTAGTAATATAATTAAGACTGTTGATTTAGTTTTAGTTTTATTTGTTTTTAACATTGGTTCATGCTCATTTTTAGGTATTTCCTCCTGTTTATGACCAAAGGTAACTTATCCCAACTGTTTGAATTAGATCCAGAGTTAGAAAGAACATTATGGAGAAAGCGAAAGGAAGAAGAGGAGGCAGTTTTGGAAGACGTAGAAACAGAAATAAATTTGGAAATAGCAGAAGAAGAAGAAGAGTTTGTAGTGATGGAAGGAGCTGAGCCAAGAACAGTGCAGGAGTTTGCTAAGCCCAATCTCAACGGAGCTGAATCTAGTATCCGGAGGCTGATAGTTGCTGCAAACAACTTCGAAATAAAAGCAAATGTAATTCAAATAGTGTAGCAGACTTGTCAGTTCGATGGGTTTCCTGATGAAGATCCTAATGCACATATTGAGAATTTTCTGGAGATATGTGACACATTCAAGATAAATAATGTCTCAGAGGATGCAATTAGGCTAAGGTTATTCCCATTTTCCCTTAGACATAGACCAAAGAAGTGGCTGAAATCTTTTCCTCTAGGAACCTTCACCACATGGGGTCAGTTAGCAGAGAAATTCTTAGAAAAATACTTCCCACCATCCAAAACTGCTAAGTTGAGGAATGATATCTTGTTTTTTCTGCAGCAAGATGGTGAGACCCTTTATGATGCCTGGGAAAGATTTAAAGATTTGTTGAGAAGGTGTCCTCATCATAGACTTCCACTTGGCTTCAAATTCAAACATTTTACAATGGGTTGAATTATGTAAGTAAGCAATCCATTAATGCAGCAGCTGGTGGTACCATAAACAACAAGACACCTGAACAAGTAAGGGATTTAATTGAAGACATGGCTATCACCAATTATCAGTGGCAAACCCCAAGGGAGCAAGGAAAGCTGAAAGTCATGGGTTCACATCAATTAGATCCTGTGGTGGCTTTGACAGCCCAATTAGAAGCATTTAATAAAAAATTTGATTCTTTGGCTTCTTCTTCTGGGAAAGTAATGGAAGTGATGTCTTGTGAATGGTGTGGGGGTGGACATCAAAGTCAAGAGTGCCAAAATGGCAACATGTTTGCTAGGCAAGAGAAAGTAGATTATGCGGGAAATATGCCAAGGCAACAATAGAATAACCCCTACAGCAACACATACAATCTGGGGTGGAGAAATCATCCAAATTTCTCATGGACTAATCAAAATAATCCAAGACCTCCCCCTGGATTCCAGCAGCCCAACATCAACAAGCTGCCCCTCCAAGAAAGAGTAATTTGAAGGACATGATGGAGAAATTTATAGCAGCTTTTGAAACTAGGCTCCAATTAACTGAAACCAACATAAGAAATCAGCAAGCCTCCATTCATAATTTGGAGAATCAGGTGGGGCAAATTGCCAAGTTGCTCAGTGAGAGACCACAAGGAAGTCTGCCTAGCAACACTGAGGCAAATCCTAAAGAGCAGCTCAAGGCAATTACATTAAGGAGTGGAAAAGAAATCAAAGATAATGTGGATGAGAAAAGAGGAGAAGTGGCACAGAAAAGGGCTGAAGTACAAGAAAAAGAAAAAGAAGATAACCTCCTGTCACTTCGGGAGAGAAAACTGCATTGGAAAGTGAGAAAGAGAAGTAGCAGTCGCAAGAAAGCAGCCCCATATTGAAAGATTACCGACCTAGAGTACCCTATCTGACAAGGTTGAACAAGGACAAGATTGATGCTCAGTTTGGTAAGTTTCTTAAACTTTTTAAACAATTGCACATTAATATTCCATTTGTTGAAGCTTTGTCACAGATGCCTAAATATGCTAAATTTTTAAAAGACATCCTTTCTAACAAAAGGAAACTTGAAGAAGTGTCTTTAGTGCAGTTGTCTGAAAAGAGTTCAGCAATTTTGCAAATGAGGTTACCTAAGAAGTTAAAAGATCCAGGTAGTTTTACCATTCCATGTTTAATAGGTAACCCTGAGGTCAAGAGTGCATTAGCTGATTTGGGGGCTAGCATAAGTGTTATGCCCTATAAAATTTTCAAAGATTTAGGCATTGGTAAACCTAAACCAACACTTATGAACATCCAACTTGCTGATAAGTTAGTAGTCCACCCTCATGGCATTATAGAAGATGTGTTGGTAAAAGTTGGGGATTTCATTTTCCCCAATGATTTTGTTGTCATTGATATTGATGAAGATGCAGATGTTTCACTTATTCTTGGTAGGCCATTTTTAAATACAGCTCGTGCCCTTATCGATGTTCATGATGGCACATTAACTTTGAGAGTGGGTGATGATAAAGTTATTTTTAGGATATATGATGCTATGAAACATTCACTTTCACTTGATGAGACGGAATCATGCAATGATGTTATTGAGCATGAGACCATGAATTGTGTTACTAACATTGTTTCCAAGGATCCCCTTGAGTTGTGTTTATTGCAGGAAAATGTTGAGGATCAAGAAGCAATGGAGTAGCTTGCTTTTCTTGAAGCAAACAAATCGTTAAAATGCAGGGCATATGTGAATATTGAGATGCTAAAGGAAGAGAAGCCAAAACCATCAGTGATTGATCCACCCAACTTGGAACTAAAACCCCTTCCAGATCACCTTGAGTATGGATTTCTGGCGGAAAAGAAGAAATTACTAATAATTCTGAGTTCCCACCTATCTTTTAAGCAGAAAGAAAAGCTTATTCAGTTTTTGCAAAAACATAAGAAAGTAATAGCTTGGAAGATAGCAGACATCAAGGGTATCAGTCCATCCTATTGCACTCACAAGATACTGATGGAGGATGAATTCAAGCTAGTAATGCAACCACAATGGAGACTAAACCCGAAGATGAAAGATGTAGTGAAGGCTGAAGTGATAAAACTACTTGACATAGGGATTATATATCCAATCTTGGATAGTTCTTTGGTGAGCCCAGTCCAGGTAGTACCAAAGAAAGGAGGGATGATGGTGGTCCCTAATGAAAATGATGAGCTGATTCTAACAAGAATAGTTACCGGTTGGAGGGTGTTCATAGATTACAGGAAATTAAATGATGCAACTAGGAAGGACCATTTTCCTTTACCCTTCATTGATCAGATGTTGGAAAGGTTATCCGAGTATGAGTATTACTGTTTTTTGGATGGTCTTTCAGGCTATTCCCAAATCCCTATAGCCCCGGAGGACCAAGAGAAGACTACATTCACCTGCCCATATGGGACATTCGCATATCGAAGAATGCCATTCGGGTTGTGTAATGCACCTGCGACTTTTCAAAGGTGCATGGTGGCAATCTTTGACGAACTTGTTGAGGATATTATAGAGGTGTTTATGGATGATTTCTCGGTCTACGGCAGCTCATTTGAAAGATGTTTGGAAAACCTTGAAAGAGTATTGATGAGATGTGAGGAAACCAATTTAGTACTTAATTGGGAAAAGTGTCATTTCATGGTTCAAGAGGGAATTGTGTTGGGACACAAAATTTCAAACAAGGGCATTGAGGTGGATCGGGCTAAGGTAGACACCATTGAGAAGTTACCACCACCCACATCTGTGAAGGCCATCAGATGTTTTCTAGGACATGCGGGTTTTTATCGGAGTTTCATTCGAGATTTTTCTAAGATAGCCCGTCCATTGACAAGACTCCTTGAGAAGGATGTAGATTTTGTTTTTTATGATGAATGTCTGAAAGCATTCACAACCCTTAAGGAGAAATTGACCCATGCTCCAATCATGGTATCTCCCAATTGAAATCTACCATTTGAACTAATGTGCGATGCAAGTGACTTTGTAGTGGGAGCAGTCTTGGGTCAACACAAGGAGAAATACTTTCAGCCTATCTACTATGCAAGCAAGACCTTGAAAATAGCTCAAGCTAATTACACAACTACAGAGAAAGAGCTGCTAGCTGTGGTTTTTGCTTTTGACAAGTTTAGATCATATCTAATCTTGTCAAAAGTGATTGTTTATACGGATCATTCGACTTTGAGGTACTTATTTGCGAAGATTGATGCTAAGCCTAGGCTAATCCGTTGGGTTTTGTTGTTGCAGGAATTTGACTTGACGATTCAAGACAAGAAGGGAGCTGAAAATCTGGCAGCAGATCATCTTTCTCGCTTGGAAAATCTAACTTTGGAGAGGTTTGAAGAAGGGGACATTAATGATCACTTCCCCGATGAGAAGCTATATGCCATGGTAAGTGAGATTTTTGTTTTGAGGCAAATCCTCCTTCACCATACTCTTGGCACCGTACTCATATTTTTCCATTCATGGACATGAAAAGGGCAGTTTTTCTTTCTCTTCATTATTTCTTGTTTTGCACACACATTGGGGACAATGTGCGTCTTAAATGTGGGGGAGAGGTTTACTTTCTTGATTGAATTTTTATTATTTCATTCTTTCTATTTGATTCATTTGTCTCAAATAATTTCTGCAAATTGTTTTTCTTTTTGGATTTAAGTAAGCTAGATTGTTGTAATAAGTGTGAATTGATGTGGTTTCCCTTTATATGTTGAACTAATTTGATATTTTCTAAATGATAATTTCTTGTTGAGGTTAACTTAGTGATCTTGATCAATTACTGAGGATCGATTGTAATAGCTATAGTTGGGTTGTGGATTGATGGAAATTGGACACATCTAAAGTTTAAAACCTTAATTACATTTTTGAGCATGTTATAATTCCTTAGATTCTTGAGTCGGACTTAGTATGACCCTTAAGTTTCAGACCCTTGAGTTGTTAAGAAAAAATATATATATATATAATAAATAAATAAATAATTCTAATTAAAGGAGCTTTGAAAATTTATCCCTTTTTCGCTGATTTTTACTCTTGAATTAAAACAAATGAGTTGGAATATTGAATAGTGCTAGTAGCCATTTGAACGGTGATTCTGGCTGAGTAACCGGGGGTCGGCATCACAAATGTTTATCTTCGCGTCAAAAGGTTAGTATCAGTTAAAACAGGTCGGGCTCCTTAAAATGTATATACGTGTGTATATGCATTTGAAAAATAAAATAAAATAAAATAAAATAAAAATTTGAGGGTTAAGGAACTTAAGAGAAAATTACATTTTTCGTACTTTGCTCATGGCTTTCTGATTTTCTGGAATTTTATGCTCAATCTTTTAACTCTGGATTTTTAGGTTTTAGGTTTGTGAAATTTTTGTTTTGAAACTTCCTGATTCAGCTGTTATGATTGTGAATTAGTTTTTGGTTGAGAAAGCGAGGTTTTCTGATTCGAGTATTGTCAAAACTTTACTTTTCTTTTTGAATATAGGGGGTTACGTCATTTCTGCTTATTACAGTGATTTAGTTTACTTGAGGACAAGCAAAAACTCAAGTGTGGGGAAATTTGATAAGTGCACAATTGATGATATTTTATTCCTATTTCTTAATACGATTATTATCCAATTGAGTTTAATTTGTTTGTTCAAAGTGTATTTTAGGGTTAATTTCAGGAATTCTCTGTATTTTGAGGCTTATGGACATTTTGGAGGAATTACGGATGAAAGTAGAAGAAAAGAGCAAAATTCATCAATGGACACGCCCATGGTCATGGGCGTGTCAATGGACGTGCCCTTGATGCTGCATACAGAATCATTGAGACGCCCAGGGACATGGGCGTGTCACCAAGCATGCCTTTTGTAATGTTTCACAATAGCTGTGACACACCCAGTGACATGGGCGTGTCACTGGACGTGCCTTAAGTTCAAAATCTCAGTGGCAATGACACGCCCAGTGACATGGGCGTCAATGGGCGTGTAAGGTAAAATTATCTACACTATAAAAGCTGCGCTGAAGTACGAACTAAGGATTGGAATTTCATATCTTATAACCTAGAGCCGACTTCTAAAGCAAAGAGGAGAGTTTTGGAGCTGAGATTGAGGGTGAAGACATACTCTAAACAAGATCTAAATCAAGAATCAAGGATTGAAGTGAAAAAATACAAATTATTCGCTATGGATTGTTTGGTTTCTTTTATTCAATTCTCTTGCTCTGTTTTTCTGGTTTTGAATATGAACTAATTCATTCTCTATCTAGATATTGATGAACCCTAGCATATTTGTATGGATTGAATAATTATATTTAGTTGAATCATTTGATTGAGTTGTTTTATTCTTATGATACTTAATGATCTATTTCCAATTGATAATAGCATGCTTATTGATTGGTTGCAATTTTCATATTATTGACTTGAGAAAGCTTGATATGAATTGAATACTCATAAGGGTTGAGGATTGATTGGAGTACTAGAGATAGACTTACAAGATCCTTTGGTTTATAGTTCCTTGTTCTTAATGCAAGATCTAATTAATTGTGTTTGAGAAGAGATTTTGGCACTCTACTTAGTGATTAGGGATTAATTCACTCGAGAGAGGTTTTAGTCTAAGTTAGAGGAATGCCAACTCAACTATATTAAATGATTTAACTAAATTGATGTTCATAAATATCATTGAGGCTAGGGGGATTCATTATCTGGATAGTTTTATTACCATTAATCCTTTTTCTCAACATTTAATTTTCCTTCACTTTCAGTCATTAGATTAATTGTTTTTAATTACTCCACATCACAAACCTATTGATTTGCTAAACAACAGTTAAGATTTGCACTAGTACTTGACATTGTCCTCAGTGGAACGATAACTCACTCACTTCTTTAGTACTTGGTCGATCCGTGCACTTTCAGTATTGCTATAGCGTAGCTCGCGCGCACCAAAACGTCCACCCATGATAAATTAAATAAACCAAGCATTGAACTTAAATAAATTAAAGCATATAAAATAAATCAAAGCATAATCAAATATAAAATTGAATAAAGCAAATAAAAGTCTAATTTATAGCTACTGTAAGTTTTTTAAGAAATTAAAGTAGATTAAGGTTTTATGTTTTAAAAGGTTGATAAAGCTCTTTGATTAAATAAATTAATATTTGAATAGTGAAATCATGAAACTAGGGTTTGGACACTTTAAAACATTTTTGATTTGTGCTTTATGGCTATTCGTTGAATTATGGTTTCAAGCTTACTGTGTAAAATTAAATATTTGTGTTTATATGGTTTTTTAAAGTTTTAAAGGATTAGGGTTTAGAAAAAAAATTAAGGTTTAAGGTTTTAAGGAGGTTAGGGTTCACTATTTTAGGTTTTGGAGTTGAATTAGGGTTTTAGGATTTTTGAATTTAGGGTTTCGATAATGAGTTATTTTTAGGAATTGGAAAACAATTGATAATTTTATGAAGTTTATGAAAGTAAACCAAATGAATTAAAGTTTTTATAAATAGAAAAGATGTTTTTAGGACTTTTTAAAAAGAAACAGAACATAATTTAAGGGTTTTGATAATTTGGAAAGTAAATTAGAGTTTTGGGGTTTTGAAGAAATAAAACTAATAGCTTTAAACTTTTGGAAAATAAAGCCACGATTTAAGATTTTTAAACTTTGAGCAAAGGGAATTAGGTTCTAGGATTTTTGAATTAAAAGAACACAATTTCGTGAATTGAGCTACTATGAAAAAAAAACAAAAAGAATTTAAGAGCTCAAACCTTGATTCATGAATTACACCCAAAAATTGCTTCTTGGATGAATAAAAAACAAAGGCAGTTGCTGCCTTTGATGATTTGTTCTTGGCTTGGCTTCTTCGTCTCTCAAAAAGTCAGATTTGATTTCACTACTTTCCTTCTTAGTTTTGGTTTCAAAGTTTATGTCCCAATTTCTCCTTAATTTCTCCTCCCTTTTTTTGTGTTGTTTAGTCCATATTTATAGAAAAATTCTATGGGTAATTCTAATTATACACGGCATACAATATTCAATAAGAAAAGGAAACTGAAACCTAATTGCATTAGGTTTCGGAAAATTTGCGTAGGAAAAATTTCGCTGGCAAAAAAAACTACGCTGGTGAAAAAAATTGCCTCAGCTGGCTGCGGCAGCTTGAGCGGAACGAGCCCGTAGGCCATTTCTCCCTCAGGAGTTTCCTGCTGGCGAAATGCCCACGGGCCTGCGCTGACTTTCGACGACGATTTTTTCATCGCTGATTTTTCCGTCGCCGATTTTTTTTGTTATTTTTATTTTTTATTATTTTTGAATTTTTATTCATTGCACCATTTTTTACTAAAATGAATATTAAAATTAATCAAGATACATAAAATTTATTTTGGACTAACTAAAATATGTTGGATAACACTAAAATTATTTTGGACTAATTAAAATATATTGGATCGGACTAGGTCAAAAATTAAGGGTCTACAGTTTGCCCCCTGCTTGAACGATCTGAGACTTAAGTGAAAGGGAGTGAAAAGCAATAAGACTTAATTTTTGAGATGGTTATTTAAATTTGTTTTGGGTACTTAGACTTGAGATTGAACTTGATTTGGGTACTTGGACCCGGGATTGGATTTGAATTGGGTACTTGGACTCGAGAATGGATTGAATTTGGGTACTTGGACCTAGGATTGGGTACTTGGACCCCATATTGAATTTGATTTGGGTACTTGGACCTGAGATTAGATTTGATTTGGGTTCTTGGACCTGAAATTGATTTGATTTGGGTACTTGGACCCGAGATTGATTGAATTTGGGTGCTTGGACCCAAGATTGGATTTGATTTGGGTACTTGGACCCGAGATTGGGTACTTGAACCCGAGTTTGAATTGATTTGGGTACTTAGACCCGAGAATGGGTGCTTGGACCCTAGATTGGGTACTTGGACCTGAGCTTGAATTGATTTGGGTACTTAGACCCGAGATTGATTTGATTTGGGTACTTGGACCCGAGAATGGGTGCTTGGACCCGAGATTAATTTGATTTGGGTACTTGGACCCAAAATTTATTTCATTTGGGTACTTGGACCCGAGAATGGGTGTTTGGACCCGAGACTGAATTGAATTTGGGTGCTTAGACCCGATATCAAATTGGAATTGGGTACTTGGACCCGAGATTGAATTGAATTTGGGTGCTTGGACCCAAGATTGAATTAAATTTGGGTGCTTGGACCCAAGATTGAGTTTGACTAACCTTTTATCATTTGAGAAATCTGACTGCTCCGGTTATTCTATGCATTGTGGTTTTTCACCCTCAAAACAGATCTTCATCCTTTGAGATCGGGTCTTTATCCTTAAAAATGAATCTTCATCTTTTGACATCAGGTCTTTACCCTTGAAAAATGGATCTTCATCCTTTGAGATCGGGTCTTCACCTTGCAAATGGATCTTCATCCTTTGAGATCGGGTCTTCACCCTTGCAAATGGATCTTAATCCTTGGAGATCGGGTCATCACCCTTTGTAAATGGATCTTCATCCTTTGAGATCAGGTCTTCACCCTTGAAAATATGGATCTTCATCCTTTGAGATCGGGTCTTCACCCTTGTAAGTGGATCTTCATCCTTTGAGATTTGGTCTTTACCCTTGTAAGTGGATCTTCATCCTTTGAGATCGGGTCTTTTCCCTGGCTTCAGCTCTTTTAGTTGGATTGATCTTTTGTCTTTTGCATCTTCAATCTTTTGAGAATTCTAATTTTCTTTTTTTATTCTATTCTTTTTTGTTCTTCCTTTGCACTTTTGAAAAAAATTTAGCCCTTTTTAGCTAGCCTTCATATCCTCTCCTTTTCCCCCTGCATGGCGAGATATTTGCAAGTGAATTTGAAAATGTTTTATATATAAACTCAAAAAATTGAAAAGGAGAAACTTTGCCCCCTGTGTAGGCTCAAACCCATGATTTTTCTATGCGGGCTCTGATTGATGTTTTTGTTGTCTAGTTCTTCGTACAAGCACACATTTCTTCTCTTTGCAAAATTACTGAAACTTTCTCAAGCAATGGGCTTTCCATGCCCCCTGATTTGACATCTTCTTTTGATTCTTTACTTCATAGAGTGCTTTGCTGTTCACTTTGCCAAGGAATAGACAACACAAGATAAGAAAGTGCGATGTGATATGCACATGTATGCATGATATGCATGAATAATACTTACAGTTGTTCCATCGACTCACAAACCGAGGTGATCGGCAGAAGTATTCTCATTTACTCCTTTTCTACGCTCGTTCAAGTCTTGCATTGGAATGATCAAAAGCTTTGTATTTGTGGCTTTTATCTTCAAGATGCTAAAAACATGAATAATGGGGACCCCAAGTAGTAGAGTCAGGGATACATCCTGTTCAAACTATGTCTCAGCATGTCAATTGATAGCTTCTTCATGACCTTGCCAATAATCAATTCAACATACTTCCCTTAGCTCGAAGGCTTTGTATGACAAAACACTTTTTTTCCTTTCCCTTTTTTTTTTTGAATTTTGATTTTGAAATCAAATGTTGGCTTTGCCAAATTAATGTCAATATACCTCAGGACTTGATTTTTCCAAATATGACAACCCTAGTTACCGTACTAAACTCGGGAATCAATTCTATTTAAGCAAGAATTGTTGCACTTCAGATAGGCACATACACATTACTTGGCCAAAGGTCTCATTTGAGTTTAAATATTGTCTATCTCATATGCATGCTCATCCAAACTATCTCCACTAATAGACTCTACCTACCAAGAGAGATCAACAGGTCTTTGATAGGCTTGAAACGGGGTCTATGAGGGACATGGGTTAAAGTGAAGGCCATTTTGAGATTGGAGCTGGTGTGACACAATGGACAAACCCTCACACTACAAATTTCTTGTTTGAATTTGTAACACCCCTTCCCAGCCTACATGTGTAAGCCGAGTAGAGGTGCCACACTATCCTAATGTTGCTACCAATTTTACTTAGTCAAATTTTAGTTCCGATTTTACAAAAATTTTGCCAGAGGTTCGCCTAGAAATTTGGGTCCCAAGTGTCGACAAAACTGATTTTTCTTATTTTTGAAAAAAATATTTTATTTCACAATTCAACTCAAGCACACTCCCAATAATCCACCCTTATAACCTCAACTACAATCCTGCAAGAAAAGTTCACACTTCTATATCATTTCTCAAGATTACATATCATTTGCTAAGTTTCATTACCATACCACTGTTTATTCTCTTGTTACATACACCATAATACTTAATATGTTAACAAACTTTTACAATAGATATAACGTACATGCCATACTACTATTTTATGTCAAAAGTCCTATCCTAATCACCGTCGAGCTGATGCGAGCCGCTGCAGAAATGCTGATCTTTTATACACTACCTGCGAGTTAGACATATAACTCGCTGAGCAACTTATTGCCCAGTGGGTACTTTAACCATTGCCATACAATGTCTACTCGATATCACATATAAAAGTAGAATACTGCATAATTAAACTATTTTCATGCAATCATCATATTTATATTTTCTAATTAAGTTAAGATTCACATTCTGTATGTAAACAACATGTAATATAACTTCATTATAAGTACGAGTTAATCTGCTCCACTCGGTAATTATGAATACACCGATCTCGAAATGAGGCCTCATATAGAGTTACGCGTGGTCTTGACCTCACACGAATAATTGTCATGGTCTTGGTCTCACACGATATAGAATAACTGCGTGGTCTTGGTCTCACACGACTAGTTGCCATGATCTTGACCTCACACGATATAACCGCGCGCGCGTAAGTATTATTCCGATCGAAGCCGTTAAGACAGTACTGCTGGTAGGATGGCATGCCAAACCCCCATTCTAGACTGTTTTACCCATTTACCGAGTAGAGCATATATAACATTTCATATATACCCATTCACTTCGTATATATACCACATATTCTCCATGTATATACAATATATATTTACCCAAATATCACATATACTCACATATGTATCATATGTATTCACATATTTTCCATCTTAATTTATTCTTCATATCATAATTAAACTCAATACTAAAAATAAAATGATAAAACACCCACACCAAGTTTTTGACCAAGTTAATAATGAAAATTTTCCATATGAACAATAAACTCTGGTTCTTGACCCAACTTGATCCTTGTTTTAGAAAATTTGTAGAAAATAATCCACTTGGCTAAAAACTCTAAAATTTTTACAGAATTTAGTTTTGCATCTTAAAATCATTCCTTTAAAATTTCAGATCAAACTGGACACAAAATCTTGGTCAAGTAGTTCACCCAACCAGACTGCTCCAGTTGCCCCGCATCCTGGCAGCAGTTCTGAATTTTATAAATTCCGTAAATTAAATTCAATCAATGTGGTTCCAAATTATTTTTCTCAAATACTAGACTTATTACAAAACAACATATCCAAAATTCAAATCAAGATAATTTTTCTATATTTAATTAAAAATCATACAAGTCACAGCATTTTACTAATTGTAAAACAGAAAAATTTCAAAAGGAGTTCAATGGTTAAAGTACCAAACCTTGCTCTTTTAATTCCCTTTTACTTTTCCTTCTTCTCCTTCCTTAATCTTTGTTTTTCCTTCAAGATATTCAAAAGCACAATCTTAAATATAATCCTTAGAAATTTAAAATAATAAGTTATCCTCCATTTCTTTTCAACCGAAACCCTAATCCAACCTTATTAAACTTTATACATCTTGATTCTTCCATTTAATCAATTAATCTCATCACTTACTTAAATTTTTTCCAATTCCACATAAAGACTCTAATCTCCAATCTCCCAATAAATATATAAATACCTAAAATTGATACTAAAATTAAAGTCTACATACTTGAAAACCTTAAAACTTACCTTGAAAAATCAAACTTGGAAAAAACTTGGAAGTCCTTTGGTATTTTCTTATTGTGGCCGAAATTTGCAAGTGGAAAAGAGAGAGTTTGTTCTTCATTTTATGATATATATATATATATAAGGAAAATGATGATCACCATATGTGTTGGATAAATCCTTTAAGACCACTTGTCCACCTTTCTCTTTCTTCTTTTAATACTCATGCTAAATGGTTACTTTTGATTGGCCAACAAGAGATTTTTATAGTTTTCTTTCCCATTACTTCTTCCCACTTGTCTCTCTTCCCATTGGATACCCTAAAGTTTTCCCGTGTTACCCATACGGTCCCGACACGAAACCGGGCCCACTTTATGTTCCGGCGATTAATTGATCATATCTCTTAAACCGTACAGTTCCACGAGTCAAACTACATATAGTTTTGATCCTCTCGACCTCTACTTTCTATTTGTAAGGTCCATTTTAGGTTTCCAAGTCATTTTAAAAAATTACCAATAAGCCCTCAACTTTTTACAAAATTCCCTTTAGGTCCTTTCTTTGCTCGGGTTTTGCCCGGGTTCCGTTTCTACTGACGATCGTTTCATATTCAACCCCTCGACGTCCTCTACTTACTCTTATGTTTATTTTCTACTTTGGATTCATGTATAAATCTTAATAAAAATGACCAAAATGCCCCTAGTCTACATGTCTTCATTTCTCTTTAACGGGGCATTTTCTGGAAAAACCGTTACGCGTAGTTGTGACCCGATTTTTCTCTACTTTCCATTTTTAGAATCTGTTATGTGCACTATTAAGAACCTCCGATACAACTTTTGGAAATTACTCTTAGGTCCTTAGCCTTTAAAAAATTACCTTTAGGTCCCGTCGACTTCACGGGCCTCCTTCGCACACCAATTTTGTTTTTGACTATCTCGAGCCTCTATTTGACCACTTATTTATATCCTTCTTGCCTAATACTCGACTATCTAAATTTTGGGATGTGACAGTTCTACCTCCCTTAATTTAAGTTTCGCCCCGAAACTTGCTTGTTCATACATGTAAATACATTGCTAATAATAGTCATACATATATATATATACTTAAAACACAAATTTTAAATTTAAATACCTTCCTTTTCTTCTCTTGTTTTATTCTCCTCTGCCCTCATGCAATATACTCTAGCTGGTGCTCTTAGTTCGGGGCGATCTACTGATTTCGAGTACGTTCCTGCTTGGTTGTTACAACTTGCTCTACCTCTGCCTCTGCCTGTAACTCTACTTCCAATTACAGATGGTTGTTCATGTGCACTAGGTACTGTTATAACTTTCTTTGGGCAATCCTTTCTCAAATGACCCCTTTCACCACAGCCCCAACATACTCCATCTATTGCAAACCAACAATTTCCAAGATGTTTCTTTCCACAAATTTCACAGGTTGGATATTCCACTCTATTAGTTCCTGCCGAACTCACCATTGGTGAAGTTGAATAAGCTGACCTCTGTACTGTTCCCTGGCTTTGTATTTGTCTTAGGGGTCTAGAAAATCCACTCCTAGATTTCTTACTAGCAGGCTGATAACTACTTGGGGTGCTCTGAACCTGTTCCCTTTTTTGCTGGATTTTCTGTTGACTACTCTTCAGATTCACTTGTACCTTCTCAACATCTAGTGCTTTTGCTACTAATCTTGAAAATTCAGTATTCTCCAGCACTACTAATTGGATCTTAATTTCATCTTCTTCCAATCCTTTTCCCACCTTGAAGGTTGCCGGTGGTGGCACCCTGTTGAACCTTGGAAATGGATTACCTTTGGTATTGGGCTTATCTGGATCAGGCAACTTGCCATTATCAATTAAATTCTAGATCTCATGCCTCAACTTCATACAATTGTCCGTTTCATGTCCAGGCCTTTGATGGAATTGGTAAAATGCACTAGTACCAAAGTTAAGTGGAAGAGGATTAGGCAAAGGACGAAGAGTCAAGGGTTGTAACAATCCCTTCTTTTGTAGCTTATTGAGAACCCAAGACAGTGGCTTCCCTAATTTTGAAAACTGTCTCATTCCTCCTTGACTTGTGGCATTAACATCAACTTCTTTTTATGTGCTTTGATTGCCCGACTGGTAGTTCCCTTTCTCATTCCTTTTTATTGAAAAGTGATTCTTCTCCCTTTCCCACTCTTCAATTTGTAGACCAGCTTGGAGAAGATCTTTTAAATCCCTTATAAGGGTGTGAGACATCCTTTCACGGAGATTGGGCAGGACACCTCTCACGATCATCCTTATTTGATCGGATTCATCGGGCCTTTTCTTGAGCAAAGCTGCCTTATTTCTCCATCGTTTCACATAGTCCACAAAATTTTCATTTGGCCTTTGTCTAATAGACTCCACTTTCATTAAGGTAACTTCCATCTCGACATTACATCCATATTGTTGGATGAAGGCTTTATAAAACAGATCTCAACTCTTTTGTATTCCATCATCTAAGGTATTGAACCAATTTTGGACAACAGGGTCCAATGAGAGCATGAAGTACCTTAGAGTTTGAGCCTTAGTAGCTTGGGCAGACTGCATAGCAGTGATATACTGCTTCACATGGAGATGAGGATTTCCGGTTCCATCAAACTTTGCGAAAGATGGCATCTTGAACTTGTATGGGACTTCTTCATCTAGCTCAAATAATTTATCAACTTTGGACATTTCTTCAATTTTCAGCTTCTTCTCAAATTTCTTTTCCAAATCAGCAATCATCTTCTCAACATCTGATGTCTCAGTCTTTTCAATAGTTTCCTTCTCAACGACCTTTGGCTCCTTTTTGTCTTGAACATCTTGGTAGTATTGAGCCCAATCATCATCATCAATGATCACCTTATCATCATCAAATGCTACTTCATCAGCTTTAGCCTTCCCCTTGACTTTCTTGGTGCTAGCAGATGCTTCGACATGGTTTCCTAAAATTGCAGCTATTTAATTCTTTATGGTCTCGACCATGGCCTCTTTTATTTTTTCCATTTTGGCATTGAGGGCATCATCCACCATTATTTGAATTTGTTCGGGATCCATTATTTTTGGTGAGCAAGTGATTGAGTCATTGCTAGATACTTCATCTCCGGGGATTGTTGTAAGCTTTTAAACTCTCGTAATCTAGGGCTGTGAGCCAGAGAGGATCAATGATATGAGATGTAAATGTATGCATGTATGCACAAACAATCAACGAAGAAAGATAATTAGGGCGTTCCTTCCAACCTTATAACATCCACACACGAATGGCGAGTCTCTTTTCCTAGGTATATGGTTAACAAAATACCAACATGGGGCATCTTGTTTTTGAATAATTCCCTTGGACGTTTCAACCAATTTTCAAAAATGGACATCAGTTCATAATAATTCCCATTAATTAGGTTTTAATCCATTTATCCAACTAAAGTAGCCTTTATGCTATATTGGATTAAAACTAAATTAAGAGGTTTATTATAGATAGATTTCTCACTTGAAAATGATTCATGCAAAAAACAAGCCCATGGTTGATTTATTCTTAGTATAAACTAGGCCCACAATTGATTTTTGGTATTTCATAATTTACCTCAATTTTTTGCAAGCTCTTTGCGAGAAAAGATAGGGTGAAAATAATCTTGTTTCTAAGCCCATAAAAAGATTTTAGAAAAATAGATTTCGGGCTTAGTATTTGGGCCATGAGCCAAAGATATGTTTTTAGAAAAATTTTATGTCCAAAAACCATCTTGAAAAATTTTGGAAATAGCTTTAGTCTTTTGGATTTTCTAAAGAAAAATTTATTTTGAGCTTACAATGTACTTAGGTCATATTAGAAAGAGAACAAACCAAATAAGCCATGATTTAAGCCAAGATAAATCAACCATAGTCAAACAACATGCATTTGGGGTAAAACCTAAGGAAAGTAACTAGGCCAATTACATGAGCTTTAGTCTTTGGGTTAAAAGGCTTAGGTTCCCATAGCAAGTATATACAAAATGGTACGAGGCTATGAGTAGTTATGCCATGCTTGATCTCCATACCTTGAGTGAAAGTATGGTATCCCTTACATAACATAACACGGGCAACACAGGCATCCTAACTCACACACACAATGCAATATAATATGATGCAATGGATAATATCATTATAAGAAAGAATAGAATAATAAAAAGACCAACGGAATCAACTTCTCTTATCCCCAGTGGAGTCGCCACTGTGAGCGGGAATTTTCGCCCCCATAAAGTGGAAACATACCTCTTACAATTCTTGAAACTAAAATAAATCAATAGATAAACACTCAACCATTCATGATAAAATTAAACCATCCATCATAAATCAAAAATAAATCATTCATCAAGGCATATAATAAGTAAACATGCATTAATAATCAATTCTACATGTAAATATCATATTAAATAATAGATGTGTGAGCGGGGATTTTCGCCCCCACTCCCAGTGGAATAGTTCTTGCGACTTCGGCACTGCTTAGGCTCGGGGCCTTAGAGAACACGGACCTAAGTCCGGAGAAAATAGAGTCACCACCCGGACGGGCTGAGAAAAAGAAAGGGGTGGATGACTCGATTCCTAAGGAATCCCCAACCCCCTAATGGGTTCGGAAAGTTAGGTATGTGTGGGGAAGGTGAGAAATGGCCCAGCACCCCCACAACGCCCAGTTCATTGGAACCGGCCTCCTTTACAGGTCTTAATATTATAAAATTCTTAAATATAACAACATTATCCGTATTACACACAATAATTAAAAGAAAGCATCAATATATTAAAATTAAAGCAAGGTCCAAGCAAAACAAATAAATTGACACCCATCCGAAGATGGAAACATGTCCTTACATCACATGCCTAAATAGGACACCCACCGAAATGTAGAAACATGCCCTTTACATTAGTTTTAAAATAGAAAAGAAATTTAAATTACATGATATTCAACTAATGAGGTACCCACCAAGTGGAAACATACCTCTTACAACATTTGAAAATCTGAATAAATTGATAAAAGTAAATAACCACTCATAATAAATAAATCATTCATCAAAGATATTAAATATCAATAGAAAGTACACATCCACCCATGATAAATTAAATAAACCAAGCATTGAACTTAAATAAATTAAAACATATAAAATAAATCAAAGCATAATCAAATATAGAATTGAATAAAGCAAATAAAAGTCTAAATTATAGCTATTGTAAGTTTTTAAAGAAATTAAAATAGATTAAGTTTTATGTTTTAAAAGGTTGATAAAGCTCTTTGATTAACTAAATTAATATTTGAATGGTGAAATCATGAAACTAGGGTTTGGACACTTTAAAACATTTTGATTTGTGGTTTATGGCTATTGTAATATCCCAAAGTATACTCTAAAAATTTTGGAATATTTATTATTGTATTTGGATTAAGTGTATTTGTTTTAGTGGGAAGAGAAAAGAGGTAATGAGGAGAGTGTATATGTTGTATATATTGAGATATATACAACATATACAAGTCAAAAGAAGTGAAAAGTCAAAGAAAGAGTTAATTTTTATTAAATGATTATAAGGAAATTAATTAAGTGGAATTTGAGTGAGTGGAAGTGAATGGAGATATTTTGATTTTTTTATTGTTTATTGCTTGGTGGAGAGGATTTTGAGGAGATGAGTGGTTGGGAGAGTTTGACTTTGTTTTCTTTGTTTTCTTCTTTCTTTCTTTCTTCTTCGTGGCTCATCTCCTTTCCTTTTCTTTTCTTTTGGACGGCATTCCATAGCAAGAGAGCAAGAGAGAGATTTGTTCTTCCAAACTCAAGATTGAAGGAAGTTTTCAAGTGATCAAGTTGGAAATTTAAGAGTTTCTTCATCTTTGGTAAGTTTTCCACTTGATTCTTTAATTTTCTTTGAGTTTGTGAGTTGAAGTTGTAGTTGATATGTGTTTGTTTGATTGTGGTGTGTTTAAGAGTGTTTGGTTCAATTGATTTTGGATTTTGGGGTTGGATTGAAGGAAAGATTAAGTTTGCTGGAAAAGAAAGTGTTGTGGTTGTGTTTTGGATTTGTGGTGATGATTATGATTTGTGTTTGATGTATGTTTTGAGTTGTTTTGGTGTTTTTGCAAGTTTGTTATGGTTTTTAGGTGTGTTTAGTTAAGTTTGTTTGAAGTGGAAAATGGTGGAAGTAAGAGGTTTGTTGGATGTGTTGTTGTTGTTGCAGGAATCTGGATTTTTGGCCTGACACGCCCATGAGTACGGCCAGGTCTTTAGGCATGTCAATGGTTCTGTGTTCTTGGATGGATGACACGAGCAGTGAAACGCCCATGTCATTGAGCATGTCATTGCTACTGTGTTGGGGAAGAATTGACATGACCGTGAGCATACCCGTGTTGTTGGACGTGTCAATGTTTCTGTGAGACAAAATGTATTACACGTTGAGTGACACACCCGTGGTTCTGAGCGTGTCAAAGCTTCTGTGTTGTGGAGTTAGGGCACGGTCAGGGACACGCCCGTGTTGTTGAACGTGTCATGTGTAGAGTTTTCCCTAGTTAGTTCTTAGTCTTATTATCTCATGTGTATCTCTAAGTGAGTGTGTATGATTACCTTTGGTTTAGATTTTGAAGAGAGTTGAGTTGCCCTAATCCAAGTGTTGGAGGATTCTTGAAAAGGAAGTGTTTAGATTGGTGAGTTGCTTTTGAGGTAAGTACAAACCATACATTATGGCATGCATTTACATGACATTGAGATTTAAAATATTTGATGGCAAATGTGTTAAACAATGTATTACGTAATTGATGAATTGCTTTAATATGAATTGAGATATGATGAGATATAAAGCCATTGTTATTGGCTATGATAATGCAAATGAAATAATTGGGGCATGGTTGCCTATTTGATTATGGAATATGAAATGAGAAATGAATTGAGAAAGAGATTGATAAAGAGATAAATGAAATAATTGTGTGCTTAATATGTTATTCAATTTTCAGAGTTCTGAGTTTGGCGGAATGCCTATGAATCACTGGATAGGTGAAAAGACCGGGTCGTAAGCCGAGTCCAGCTAAAAAAATGTGAAATATGATGTTTTTGGGGTGAAAAGACTGGGTCGTAAGCCTCAAAAACAGTAACAGTCTAGCCGGGTTGAGGACCAAGATACTGGGGCCCTAGGGTCTAGCCGGGTTGAGGTCTAAGAGACTGGGTCTGTTACACTATCCATGGATAGAGATATATATGTATTACCTATGGGCTTGATGATTGTGATTATGGACCAAAGCAGTAACTCTGAACTTTGAATAACATATTAGAGTCTTTTAGGCCCATGCTTGTCTTTGTTGCAATGTGATTCATGAATGATGAAACAATTGAATAAGATAATGAAATGTAATGTTATGAAATTTAGTATTGTTGAATATGATTTCTATTATTTGAAAGTATGACATTAACATTGCATTAAAGCATGTTGTTATCATGGTTTGTACCACTAAGCCGTTGGCTTAGCGCGATTGTGGTTAATCGCGTAGGTGACAGAGTAGAACCAGAGAGTTCAGCTAGACCGAGTTGAGTCTAGACTTTGAAGTGTAGATTGTGGGCTTAAAGATCAGAGACAAACTGCCAAACATGTATAACTTTTATGTTTTGTAAACCATGGATTTTGATGTATATGTATTTGTAAATATCGCTATATTTTCCGCTGCGTGTCAAATAAATGTTTTATCTATTGAACATTATAATATGATTTGAATGTTTTAAGTTTTCTTATAATGTTGTTAAATTGAAAGATTGGTTTGCTTATTATAAACTGTAGCACACCTATATTCAGTATACGTATATTACAGGTGTATGTAGTGTGCGTATACGGGGTATAGGAGTGTTACAATTGTTTTGGTATCAGAGCCTAGGTTTGAGATTCTCAACCTAGGTCAATTGTAAGAAAAAAGAATATTTTGATTTTAAAAGTTGGTTTTAAATAAGATACATGTTTTGGTATTGGCAGTCTTTGATCTTTAATGAGGTATATTCTGCTGTGTTTGCAGACATAGGTAGTGATGGCGTCACAGTCACGTCAGTCTATAGAAGGTAGTGCTGAGAGTGTAGCTCCTGAAGATGGTAGAGATGGAGCTAGGGTTGAGAGAGCTGGAGAGGCACCTGTTCCTGTGCCAGAGAGATCAGCTACTGATGAGGTTCCACCGGTTTGGTTACAGCAGGTAGTAGAATTATTGAGGCAAGCTCCAGTACAACCGCCACCGCCACCGCCACCACAGCCACATGTACCGGTGAGGCATTATGATAAATTGAGGAAGTATGGGGCAAAGGATTTTTTTGGTACTACAGATCCTGCAGTAGCTGAGCAGTGGTTGGATAGAGTTCAGAGGGTATTCCTCCAGTTGCAAGCTACTCCTGAAGAGAAATTTGATTATGCTAGATCTCTTCTGCAGAAAGATGCTTATGATTGGTGGAAGACAGTTCCTCATGCCATGGATGACCCACCGACTTTGTTTTATAGTGATTTTCTGCGGGAATTTGAGCAGAAATATACTCCGAGGGAGTATAAGGATGCTAAGAAGATGGAATATTTGAATCTGAGACAAGATAACCGAACAATGATAGAATATGAGATAGAGTATATCCGGTTGAGTCACTATGTAGGTGGAATTATTGCAGATGAGATTGACCGGTGTAGGAGATTTGAGGAGGGGTTGAGGCCCTCTATTATGTGTATTGTTGTTGGTTCTCGGTACCAAGACTTTTCTCAATTGGTTGCAGCTGCTAGAAGTGTGGAGAGAGCACAGGGTATTGCGGCAGCTGCTATCGAGGAGGAGACCAGAGTTAGGATATCCCAGTTTGAGGCAGGGTCTTCGTCTATGAAGAGAGGTCGAGGAAGTTTTATTTCGAGAGTTAGTAGGAGCCTGAGGCAGTCGGGTAGGTCAGTTCAGTATCAGAGGCCGAGACTGAGACCTACAGTTTCTGTAGCTAGTGCTCCGACTCCAGTGGTTCAGAGGTCTACTCCACCTACATGTGTTCATTGTGGTAGGATACATGGGGGTGTTTGTTGGAAGATTGGTGGATCAGCTGTGTGTTTCAGATGTGGATCGCCTGACCATTTCATTAGAGAATGTCCTGAGATGCAAGAGCATAGGCAGGCAGATTCTGCAGTTTCTCGACCTAGTGTGAGAGGAGTTTGAAGTGGCAGAGGTGTTAGTAGAGGTGGTCGACCTGGGATCAGTCAGAGAGGAGGCTCTACATTCGGAGGCAGTAGGCCAAATGAGGCTGGATCTTTTCAAAGAGTGTATGTGATGCAGAGCCAGCCTGATGCTTCAGTAGTCATTGCGGGTACATTTTCTTTATTTGGCATTTCAGTTCTTGCTTTAATTGATCCAGGATCTACTCATTCATACATTAGTGCATCTATCTTGCCTGTGTCTGAATTGCATTCTGAGTTCTTAGGATTTGATGTCTTGGTGACAAATCCTTTAGGGCATAGTATGGTTGTTAGAAAGGTGCACCGAGATAGTTCAGTTGTGGTGCAAGGTGAGGAATTTTTGGGGGATTTGATTGAAATGCCTTTTAAGGAATATGATTTGATCTTAGGCATGGATTGGTTGTCTAAGCATGGAGCTATGGTAGACTGTCAAAAGAAGCGTGTTACCCTGAGAACCGGTGATGGTAGGAGTGTGATGGTATCTGGTGAGCAGAGACAACTTGCATCCTTGTTTGTTTCAGCTGTTGCAGCTAGGAAGTTGATTAGAAAAGGGTGTGATTCTTATCTTGCTCATGTTGTGGATACCAGAGTAGTGGGTTCTCAACTTGATAGTATACCCACAATTGCGGAATTTCCATATGTGTTTCCGAAGGAGTTGCCAGGGTTACCCCCTGAGAGAGAGGTTGAGTTTGGTATCGATTTGTTGCCTGGTACCACTCCCATCTCTATTACTCCTTATCGAATGGCACCTGCTGAGTTGAGAGAGTTGAAGGTGCAGTTGCAGGAATTGTTGGATAAAGAGTTTGTTCGCCCTAGTGTTTCTCCGTGGGGAGCTCCTGTTTTGTTTGTGAAGAAGAAGGATGGTACTTTCAGGTTGTGCATCGATTATAGGCAATTGAACAAGATGACTATCAAGAATAAGTATCCTTTGCCTAGGATTGATGATCTCTTCGATCAGTTAAAGGAAGCAGCAGTTTTCTCCAAGATTGATTTGAGATCAGGGTACCATCAGTTGAGGGTTAGAGCTGAAGATGTTCCTAAGACAACTTTCCACATAAGGTATGGGCATTATGAGTTTTTAGTGATGCCTTTTGGGTTGACGAATGCACCTGCAGCATTTATAGATTTGATGAATAGGGTGTTTAGGCCCTATCTAGATCAGTTTGTGGTGGTCTTCATTGATGATATTTTGGTGTATTCGCGTAATGAAGACGATCATGACAAGCATCTGCGGATTGTGTTGCAGACCTTGAAGGAGAAGCAATTGTATGCTAAGCTATCAAAGTGTGAGTTTTGGCTTGATCAAGTAACTTTTCTCGGTCATATAGTTTCAACAGATGGTATAAGAGTTGATCCGAGTAAAGTTGAGGCTATTTTGAATTAGAGTCCACCAAAGTCTGTGACTGAAGTTAGAAGTTTTTTGGGTTTGGCAGGCTATTATCGACGATTTGTGAAAGGTTTTTCTTTGATAGCTACTCCACTCACCAGATTACATAGAAAGGGAGTTAGATTTGTGTGGACAGATCAGTGTCAAGCTAGCTTTGAGCAGTTGAAGGAGATATTGACTCAAGCTCCTATTCTTACTTTGCCTGTGGAAGATAAACTATATGTGATTTACAGTGATGCTTCACATAATGGTTTAGGATGTGTTTTGATGCAAGAGGGTAAAGTCATAGCTTATGCTTCTCGGCAGTTGAAGCCGCATGAGCTTAATTACCCGACGCATGATTTGGAGTTAGCAGCCATAGTTTTTGCTTTGAAGATTTGGCGACACTATTTGTATGGAGAGAAGTGTTTCATTTATACGGATCATAAGAGTTTGAAATATTTGGGTGTTCAGAGAGAGCTGAATCTTCGGCAGAGACGGTGGTTGGAGTTGATTAAAGACTATGACTGTTTGATTGATTATCATCCTGGTAAGGCAAATGTTGTTGCAGATGCCTTGAGTCGGAATTCTTTGGCAGGTTTGACTGCTTATTCGCTCTTGTTGCTTGTTGAGTTGAGAGCATTGCATGCTAGTTTTGAATCATGTGATGATGGTTGATTGTTAGCTCAATTGCAGTTGAGACCGGTGTTGTTGGATCAGATAAGAGAGGCTCAATTGGTAGATGAGAATATTCAGAAATTTGTGTCAGATTGCCAAAATGGGGAGAGCCGAGATTTTCATGTGAGAAATGATGGTAGCCTTTGGTTTAAGGATAGATTGTGTGTTCCTGATGATGCTAGTTTAAGAAAGAGTATTTTAGAGGAAGCACACCAGTCGATTTTTGCTATGCATCCTGGGAGTACTAAAATGTATCATGATTTGAAGCAGCATTATTGGTGGTCAGGTATGAAGAGAGATATAGCAGAATTTGTATCTAAGTGTCTCACTTGTCAGAGGGTGAAAGCCGAGCATCAAGTTCCAATAGGGTTGCTTCAACCTTTATCAGTGCCTGAATGGAAATGGGAACGTGTGACAATGGATTTTGTGTCTAGTTTGCCATTGACTCAGAAGAAGCATGATGCTATTTGGGTGATTGTTGATCGGTTAACAAAGACAGCTCATTTTCTTTCAGTTAGAATGGACTATTCTCTTGAGAAGTTGGCTGAGCTATATATCAATGAGATAGTGAAGTTGCATGGAGTCCCAATTTCTTTAGTGTCTGGTCGAGATCCTCGGTTTACTTCAAGGTTTTGGAAGAGTTTACATGGTGCTATGGGTTCTCAATTGCACTTTAGCACTGCTTTTCATCCGCAGACAGATGGGCAGTCAGAGAGAGTGATACAGATTATAGAGGATATGTTGAGAAGTTGTGTCATTAAATTCTCTGGAAGTTGGGACAGATTTTTGCCATTAATGAAATTTGCTTACAATAACAGTCTTCAATCCAGTATTGGAATGGTACCGTTTGAGGCATTGTATGGTAGAAGATGCAAAATGCCTCTATGTTGGAATGGGAAGGCAAGTTGGTTGGTCCTGATTTGATTAAAGAAACGGAAGAGAAAGTGAAAATAATTCGGGATCGGTTGAAAGTAGCTTCAGATCGGCAGAAATCTTATTCAGATTTGAAGAGAAGAGACGTAGAGTTTAATGTTGGAGATAAAGTATTTCTGAAAGTGTCTCATTGGAAAAAGATTTTGAGATTTGGTAGGAAAGGGAAATTAAGTCCTCATTTTATTGGACCTTATGAGGTATTGGAAAGAGTTAGACCAGTTGCTTATCGACTTGCTTTGCCACCTAAATTGGATAGAATCCATAATGTCTTCCATGTTTCTATGCTGAGGAGGTATAGATTTGACCCATCTCATGTTCTGTCCGTTGAATCTATTGAGGTGAGTCCGGATCTTACTTTTGAAGAAGAACCAGTTGCTATTTTGGCATATGGAGTGAAAGAGTTAAGACATAAGAAAGTGCCAATTGTGAAGGCTCTTTGGAAGAATCATGGTAGAGAAGAAGCAACTTGGGAGAATGAGCAAGCGATGCGAGATCAGTATCCTCAATTGTTTCAGACATGAGATCAGGTAATTTCGAGGACGAAATTTCTTTTTAGAGGGGGAGAATTGTAATATCCCAAAGTATACCCTAAAAATTTTGGAATATTTATTGTTGTATTTGGATTAAGTGTATTTGTTTTAGTGGGAAGAGAAAAGAGGTAATGAGGAGAGTTTATATGTTGTATATATTGAGATATATACAACATATGCAAGTCAAAAGAAGTGAAAAGTCAAAGAAAGAGTTAATTTTTATTAAATGATTATAAGGAAATTAATTAAGTGGAATTTGAGTGAGTGGAAGTGAATGGAGATATTTTGAATATTTTATTGTTTATTGCTTGGTGGAGAGGATTTTGAGGAGATGAGTGGTTGGGAGAGTTTGACTTTGTTTTCTTTGTTTTTTTCTTTCTTTCTTTCTTCTTCGTGGCTCATCTCCTTTCCTTTCCTTTTCTTTTCTTTTCTTTTGGCCGGCATTCCATAGCAAGAGAGCAAGAGAGAGATTGATCTTCCAAACTCAAGATTGAAGGAAGTTTTCAAGTGATCAAGTTGGAAATTTAAGAATTTCTTCATCTTTGGTAAGTTTTCCACTTGATTCTTTGATTTTCTTTGAGTTTGTGAGTTGAGGTTGTGGTTGATATGTGTTTGTTTGATTGTGGTGTGTTTAAGAGTGTTTGGTTCAATTGATTTTGGATTTTGGGGTTGGATTGAAGGAAAGAGTAAGTTTGCTGGAAGAGAAATTGTTGTGGTTGTGTTTTGGGTTTGTGGTGATGATTATGATTTGTGTTTGATGTATGTTATGAGTTGTTTTGGTGTTTTTGCAAGTTTGTTATGGTTTTTGGGTGTGTTTAGTTAAGTTTGTTTGAAATGGAAAATGGTGGAAGTAAGAGGTTTGTTGGATGTGTTGTTGTTGCCGGAATCTGGATTTTTGGCCTGACACACCCATGAGCACGGCCAGGTCTTTAGGTGTGTCAATGTTTCTGTGTTCTTGGATGGGTGACACGAGCAGTGACACGCCCATGTCACTGAGCGTGTCATTGCTACTGTGTTGCGGAAGAATTGTCACAACCATGAGCACGCCCATGTTGTTGGACGTGTCAATGTTTCTGTGAGACAGAATGTATTACACATTTAGTGACACGCCCGTGGTTCTGAGCATGTCAAAGCTTCTGTGTTGTGGAGTTAGGGCACGGTCAGGGACACACCCGTGTTGTTGAGCGTGTCATGTGTAGAATTTGCCCTAGTTAGTTCTTAGTCTTATTATCTCATGTGTATCTCTAATTGAGTGTGTATGATTACCTTTGGTTTAGATTTTGAAGAGAGTTAAGTTCCCCTAATCCAAGTCTTGGAGGATTCTTGAAAAAGAAGTGTTTAGATTGGTGAGTTGCTTTTGAGGTAAGTACAAACCATACATTATGGCATGCATTTACATGACATTGAGATTTAAAATATTTGATGGCAAATGTGTTAAACAATGTATTACGTAATTGATGAATTGCTTTAATATGAATTGAGATATGATGAGATATAAAGCCATTGTTGTTGGCTATGATAATGCAAATGAAATAATTGGGGCATGGTTGCCTATTTGATTATGGAATATGAAATCAGAAATGAATTGAGAAAGAGATTGATAAAGAGATAAATGAAATAATTGTGTGCTTAATATGTTATTCAATTTTTAGAGTTCTGAGTTTGGCGGCATGCCTATGAATCGCTGGATAGGTGAAAAGACCGGGTCGTAAGCCGAGTCCAGCTGAAAAATGTGAAATATGATGTTTTTAGGGTGAAAAGACTGGGTCGTAAGCCTCAAAAACAGTAACAGTTTAGTCGGGTTGAGGACCAAGATACTGGGGCCCTAGGTTGTAGCCGAGTTGAGGTCCAAGAGACTGGGTCTGTTACACTATCCATGGATAGAGATATATATGTATCGCCTACGGGCTTGATGATTGTGATTATGGACCAAAGTAGTAACTCTGAACTTTGAATAACATATTAGAGTCTTTTGGGCCCATGCTTGTCTTTGTTTCAATGTGATTCATGAATGATGAAACAATTGAATAAGATAATGAAATGTAATGTTATGAAATTTAGTATTGTTGAATATGATTTCTATTATTTGAAAGTATGACATTAACATTGCATTAAAGCATGTTGTTATCATGGTTTGTACCACTAAGCCGTTGGCTTAGCGCGATTGTGGTTCATCTCACAAGTGATAGAGTAGAACCAGAGAGTTCAGCTAGACCGAGTTGAGTCTAGACTTTGAAGTGTAGATTGTGGGCTTAAAGATCAGAGACAAACTGCCAAACATGTATAACTTTTATGTTTTGTAAAACATGGATTTTGATGTATATGTATTTGTAAATACCGCTATATTTTCCGCTGTGTATCAAATAAATGTTTTATCTATTGAATGTTATAATATGATTTGAATGTTTTAAGTTTTCTTATAATGTTGTTAAATTGAAAGATTGGTTTGCTTATTATAAACTGTAGCACACCTATATTCAGTATACGTATATTACAGGTGTATGTAGTGTGCGTATACGGGGTATAGGGGTGTTACAGCTATTCATTGAATTATGGTTTCAAGTTTACTGTGTAAAATTAAATATTTGTGTTTATATGGCTTTTTAAAATTTTAAAGGATTAGGGTTTAGAAAAAATTAAGGTTTAAGGTTTTAAGGAGGTTAGGGTTCACTATTTTAGGTTTTGGAGTTGAATTAGGGTTTTAGGATTTTTGAATTTAGGGTTTCGGTAATGAGTTATTTTTAGGATTTGGAAAAACAATTGATAATTTTATGAAGTTTATGAAAGTAAACCAAATGAATTAAAGTTTTTATAAAAGAAAAGATGTTTTTAGGACTTTTTGAAAAGAAACAGAACATAAATTAAAGGTTTTAATAATTTGGAAAGTAAATTAGAGTTTTGGGATTTTGAAGAAATAAAACTAATAGCTTTAAACTTTTGGAAAATAAAGCCACGATTTAAGATTTTTAAACTTTGAGCAAAGGGAATTAGGTTCTGGGATTTTTGAATTAAAAGAACACAATTTCGTGAATTGAGCTACTGTGAAAAAAAAACAAAAAGAATTTAAGAGCTCAAACCTTGATTCGTGAATTACACCCAAAAATTGCTTCTTGGATGAATAAAAAACAAAGGCAGTTGCTGCCTTTGATGATTTGTTTTTGGCTTGGCTTCTTCGTCTCTCAAAAAGTCAGATTTGATTTCACTGCTTTCCTCCTTAGTTTCGGTTTCAAAGTTTATGTCCCAATTTCTCCTCCCTTTTTTGTGTTGTTTAGTCCATATTTATAGAAGAATTCTGTGGGTAATTATAAATATACACGGCATACAATATTCAATAAGAAAAGGAAACCGAAGCCTAATTGCATTAGGTTTCGGAAAATTTGCGTCCAAAAATTTCGCTGGCAAAAAAAAACTGCTGCGAAAAAACTGCGCTTACAAAAAAAACTGTTGCAGCTGGCTGTGGCAGCATGCGTGGAACGGATCCGTAGGCCATTTCGCCCGCAGGAAAATTCTACGGGCCTGCACTGACTTTCGGTGACCATTTTTTCGTCGCCATTTTTTCCGTCGCCAATTTTTTTTGTTATTTTTTATTTTTTATTATTTTTGAATTTTTATTCATTTCACCATTTTTTTACTAAAATAAATATTAAAATTAATCAAGATATCATAAAAATTATTTTGGACTAACTAAAATATGTTGGACGACATAAATTATTTTGGACTAATTAAAATATATTGGACCGGACTAGGTCAAAAATTAAGGATCTACAGGATGTATAAACTAGGGTTACATTTATATGAATTAGGGTTTAAGAATATAAGATTAATGTTTAGGGTTTCATATAAAAATACAATTAGAGTTTTTACAAAATTAGGGTTTTGGAAAAACATAACTAGGGTTTAGGATTTTAGAAGGATTTAGGGTTTTACAAAAAAATCGGATTAGAGTTTCAAAGTTTTGAAAACTATTTTTTAGGGTTTTAGGATTGAAAATTTGATTTAGGGTTTTAATATTTAAAACTGGTTTTAGGGTTTTGAGATTTTAAGAAATAAATTACTGTCTAGGGTTTAAAGAATTATTTAACTACTGGGATATTTAACTTTGATTTAAACAAGCTATTTTAAAGTTCAATTAAATAGTTCAATGGACATCTAAGCAAATCATCACAGAAATCAATTAAAACCAATATGAATCATGAATTAAAATAAACTAATGCTTATATGAATCATCATTAAATAAGTAGGTTATTGAGTCATGCTTCAAGTAAGACTACTAAATGTTGTTATGAAGGGGGAAAATAAAACAATGAAATAAGAATGGATGAATTGTTGCAAACCTAAAATAAACTGAATAAGGGATTACAAACCTTCGTTGTTGGTTCCACTGATATTTTATGTTGATCCAAGCTTTATATATTCACCAGTAGTAAAATCTTGGCTGAACAAAGTGAAGGCAGTGTGTTACTGGCTTCTGGTTTGTTGATGGTTTGATGTTTCTGTGTCTCTGCTCGCTCAATGCTTAGTATTGCTAGAGTTTTTGATTCCATCCCTGTAATATCCCCATATATGCCCTAGAAGTTTTGAATGTTGTTGTTGTTGTTTTAAAAATTGGATTTAATGTAGGTGTCAATTTGCAAGAGAAAAGAATTAAAGGAAAGTGTATATGTTGATTATATTGTAATATATATAACATATAAGTTGGTCAAATGAAGAGTCAAGGGGGAAGAGATATTTATCTTGTTGAATATGAAATTACCTAAATGGGCTTATAAGTTAAAAGAGAGTTAGAGCAAATGGTTAAGGGCATTGAGGAAATTTTCTTTTGGAAATCTCTTGGTGGAGATTTAAAGAAGAAGAGGAAGTTGACTTTATTTATTTTCATTTCTTCTCTTTTCCTTAGTGGTGGCCGGCTCTCCAAAACCAAAGAACAAGAGTTGATTTTTGTTGTTCCAAAATCAAGATTGAAGAGAGAATCAAGGAATCAAGTTGGAGATTTGTGGAATTCAACAACTTTGGTAAGTTCTTTTCTTTGATTTCTTTTATTCTTTTGTAGTGGTATTTGAAGTGAATTAGGGTTTGTTGATTTGATGATGAGAGGTGTTTGTGATGTGTTTTCAAGTGTTAAATTTGGTTTTAAGTTAAGAGGTTAAATAGGTATTGTTATTGGAAGTGGTGGATGTTGATTTTGAAAGATTATGAATGATGTTGGATTTAGGGTTTTGAAGTAGTTGTGTTTAAATGTAATGTTAATGTGTTGTTAAAGTGATTATTGTGATGATTGTGTAAGATATGTGTTTATGTTATTGATTGTATCCATTTGAATGAGATTAAAGTTGTGCAAAAAGTGTGTGAATGCAATTGAAAGAGTGTTGGCTTTGGTTAGGGTGTTGTTCATGAGTGACACGGCCAAAAGCAAGGAGAGACACGGCCAATTCATGAGAGACACGGCCAAGTCAAGGAAATTTAGCCCGTGTTGGATTGATTTTGGAGAGACACGGCCGTGTCTTATGCATGTGTTTGTTACTGCCAAAATTGTGTTGAGAGACACGGCCACAAGCTTGGCCGTGTCCCTCAAGTGTGCTGCCCGTGTCCCTCAAATGTGTTAGTTAAGGTTTTTATTATTTGTTTTTCTTGCATTGGTTTGATTCTCCAAAGGTATTTTTGTACCTAAACCTAAACATAAACACATTTAAAACAATAATGATCCAAACAAATGTATGTGGAACATACATTCATATGATGTTGAGATGTTAGCACACATTTGATAATAATGATGAAGCATATGAACAATGTTAGGCTACATGCATTGTGAATGGTAATATGATATGTACTTTGAAATGTGGTATCAATAATGCATATGATATTACATGATTAAGGTTAGGTATTATGCATTGTAAACTTGTGAATGGCAATGTGTTATAGGAATAATGTATCTTGAAATGTTATACCAATGATGATGCTATGTGAATAACATGAATTGTGATTTGAGATATAGTGAGATGTAAGATCAATGTGGTTGGTGATAATGATGCAAATGTAATTGAAGCCATTGTGATTGGCTATGTTGATGCAATTGAAAGAAATAAGGCATGTTGCCTAAATGATTATGAGAATTGAGAATGGAAATGATAATTAAATAATAATTGAATTGTGTGGCTAATGTGTTATTCCATTTTCAGAGTATGTTGTTGGTGGCATGCCTAATAATGGTAACAATCTCTTGAAGTTAGGTTGGATTTGATCCTTGAAGCCTAATTGAGATGTTGCAACCCTTGAAGCTAGGTTGGATTGGTTCTTGAAGCCAAGTTGGGTTGATGCTTAGCATGCTTTGCTCCCCTTGAAGCTTGGTTGAACCTAAATCCTTGAAGCCTAGTTGGGATTATGATAATGAGAAATGTGATAACAAAACCAAAGCATTAACTCTGAAAATTGAATAGCATATTAGTGTGTTTTGGGCCCATGCTTGTCTTTGTTTAATGTGAGTCATGAATGATAACTTGATTGATTAATGAAGGAGATGGAAAGATGTTGAAATGTGGTATGTTTATATGGTTGTGATTTGTGATGTGCAAAGGTGTGATGTTAGCTTTTCACCTATGTTGTTGCCTTTATTGATAACATGTGTGACATTGCATTGCACTAGAGCATAATATTAGCATGATTTGTCTTACTAAGCCGTTGGCTTAGCGCGATAGTGTTGATCGCGCAGGTAATAGAGTTGAACCCGAGAGCTCCTCGAGACCGAGTGAGAGTAGAAATTGAAGAGTTTATTTTGGGACTTAAAGATCAGAGAAAGCTGCCAATCATGTATAACTTCTTTATATTTTGTAAATAATGTTTATAATGTGAATATATATATATATATATATTTAAATATGGATTTAAAGGCTTTCATATATGTAACTATTTTATAAATTCCGCTGCGTACTAAATAAACATATTTATATCTACTTTGTTTTATTTTACAAGTTAATTACTTATTATCTATATTGTATACTGAAAAAGATTATGATATCATTTAAAAAGGTGTTCTTGAATGTTAAGAAAAATACGTAGCATTCCTATATTCGATACATGTATACTACATTGTGGTGTATGTAGTGTGTATGTATTGGGTGTGGGGGTGTTACAATCCCCCCCTTTTGTTTCCTTTTTCTTCCTATATTTATAAGAAAATATTAGGTTAAATTCTGCTAAATGAGTATTAATTTCCTATTTTAGCATGGTTTCTTTAAGGCATATCGAATTAAAACTATTTGAATTTGAGATAAACTGTGACCATGTCGAACTAAAAACCTTTTAATCTGACATGTACCAAGGTCCATATTGAATTGGGAGTGCCTAATTCGTTATGGACAAGGTCCATATCAAATTAGGACTCCCCTAATTCGATATGGACCCACATTGGACTTATTTTGGGCCTTTATAAAATTGAACCATTAACCAAAAGCTTAAAATAAGTTTAAGTTTATTAAGAATAGACTGATCATAACTTAAGCCTTCTTTAATTAGGACTGAACTGGCATAGGGCCAAAATAAAGGGTCTATAGTTTTTTCTCTGCTTGAATGATCTTAAATTTATTCATAGAGTGAAAAGTAATGTGACTTTGAGTCGATTTTTGACATGAATGGGTTCTGGACCCGAGGTTGGTTTGACTTTGGTTCTAGCCCTGAGACTGTATTAGTTTGGGTGCTCAAACCCAAGATTGAGTTTTGGATTAAAAAATAATTTGGTTTCTAGACCCGAGTTGGTTTAGGTTCAAGACCTATATTGGTTTGGGTTCTAGACCCAAGTTGGTTTAGGTTCTGGACCCGGATTGAGTTCTGGACTTGAAAATAATTTGGGTTCTAGATCCGAGTTGGTTTGGGTTCTGGACTCGGATTGAGTTTTAGACTCAAAAATAAGTTGGTTTTGGACCTGAGCTGGTTTGGGTTCTGGACCAAAATTAATTTGGGTTCTAGACCCAAGTTGTTCAGGTTCTGGACCCGGATTGAGTTTTGGACTAAAAAATAATTTAGGTTTTGGATCCGAGATATTTTGGGTTCTAGACACGAATTTGTTTGGGTTCTGGACCTGAGCTTGTTTGGGTTCTGGACCCATATTTGTTTAGGTTCTAGACCATAGTTGGTTTGGGTTTTGGACTCGGATTGAGTTCTGGACTCTAAGATAATTTGGGTTCTGGACCCAAGCTAGTTTGAATCCTAGACCCGGATTGGTTTGGGTTTTGAACCCGAGTTAGTTTAGGTTCTGGACCTAGATTGAGTTCTAACTCAAAAATAATTTGGGTTCTGGATCCAAGCTGGATTGGGTTCTGGATCCAAGCTGGATTGGGTTCTAGACCCAGATTGGTTTGAGTTTTGGATCCAAGTTGGTTTGGGTTCTGGACCCAAGTTGCAGTCAATAAAGAATTTTGCAAAAAATTTGGTTATTTTTTACTCTATATAGGCACTTATTTACTCTCTTGCCCCCTGCGTGGAAAAAATATTTTATGAGTATATAAAAAATATTTTTTAGACATGCAAAAAATATAAACACACAATAAGTATCTATTACTATGTGCTCCTGTGTTGTGTCTAAAAATAGAAATTATTGAAAAGTAAATTATTAAAAGAATGCAGAACATGAATTATTGATAGAAAAGATGAGACATAAATAATTTAAAAGAGACAAGAGACATATTGCTTTCTTTGACTTGAAATCACGTAATCATGTTTTTAACCTTTCTTTATTAAAAAAAGTGAGACTTATCCTACAGAAATCATTTATCTATAAATAAGATGTATCATGCACTTATTTCATCCAGACCTTCAAAATTTGCCAAGTCTCAAAAGCTCTTTACAAGCTGCTCATTTTTGTTTTCAGCATTTTTCAATCTTTCGAAAGAACTAGGAAATAGTAGTAAACATGCATCTAGGGCTGGATCGCACATGGATCCTGAATTGCAGTCTTACCTCAGAGATAGCGGGTTAGACCAAATGTCAAATTTAGCTGGTTAGAATTTTTAGAATAAGTAATAGGATTGGTATACTTACTTGATTGGACTTAGATTTATTGTGGCAGTTTGATAGCTATGTAAATCACGGTGGCAAAAATGTCCATAAGGCCCATTAGTGGTATGAGCGACTACCGCTTACAGTCCGGTGGATTATCTATGAATGCGGCTTTGAAGAGTTTGTGCTACAACTGCCAAACAAGGGATACCAAATTGACAGATGTGTAATTCATGAGCTTGCTTAGTGGTGGATGGACACCACCAACACCTTTCACTTGCCCGTTGGGGAAATGACCATTAGCCCAGTGGATTTTACTGCAATAATAGGCTTGAAATGTGATGGGATCCCTGTCCCTTTGACCGATAATATACTGACTGAGGATGAAATTTGCAAATTAATTGGTCTACGTCCTAGAAATAAGGAAGCATTCAAAATAAAGTGCATATACATCCGAGAGTATTGGATGTGGCAGACCCAATCAGTGCTTGGTAGACGGGTGGAAAGATACACCCATGGATTTTTGTTATACTTATTAGCTATAAAAATCTTATTCAGCACTGAGGTGGCAATTACCTATCAATTTTGTGTGCTCTGGAAACTTTTGATATGGTCCCTTTTTATGCTTGGGGAGAGGCTGGCCTTGCCTATCTCTACCATGGTTTTGATAAAATTAGCAGGAACAAGATATCATTTACAGGCTTGATGATCATTGCAGAGGTATGAGATCTTCCTTTTTGTTAATTCAAATAATGGTTTATGATCGAACTTAACCCTTTTTTACCATGACGAGTGTGGGCCTACAAACATAATCTCATAGGAGCACCTAGTATTTTTGGGAGATGGGTGGGATACCCGCGACTGAGCTTTTGGTTGTTAGGTCACAGAGAAATGCCCAGTGGTCACCATGTACATTCTCGACGTTACCAGTTGAGCCTGCTGACTTGAGATTAGGTAAAAGACAGAATTAGTAGTACTGTTAAAGTTAATGAGAAAAATAGCTTACCAATATTATTGTGTTATAGGTGAACGTCACTTGGTGGAAAGCAAGCGACAAGGCAAATTGGGCCATTGATATGAACAGTGCAATGCCCCTTCAGAACTCTAGTGGAATCATTGCTGGGCTAGTTTCAAGCGGCTAGTGTCTAGGCGAGAGGGTACATAACTGGTTCCTTATCCCTGAGCAAAGGTGAGTGCTAGCCAATATCCCAACATCTATATTGACCTGCATAATTATGCGTGAGAACACCTGGAGGTGCGCCCGAAATGGATTCAATGTTGATTTATTCTTACTTCGACTGGCTTGTCATAATGTGAGTTTGTGCGGGACCAGATTTTGCACTTTGAAATCTCCCTTGATGGTGTTAAAGGTTTGAAGGAACAAGGGTAAGAAGAGGAAGAAGGAGAAGAGGATGATGATGAAGACATGGATGAAGAAGGTGATGAGAATGAAGATGAGGATGAGGGGGATGAGGGGAATGATGATGGTGGCAGAGATAATGAGGATTAAAAAGTAGAATATGAGGATAATTATAACACCCCCATATCCAATGCCCACACACTACAACTACAACAATGTAGCATAAGTGCATCAAACATAGGGATGCTACGGTTTTCTTAACATTCAAAACACTTTAAACTTGATACAATACCCTTATCATTATACATTATAGAAAAGTAGATCATTTACTTATAAGACAAAACATATTAGTTATATATATATATATACATTTAAATATTACACAGCGGAAGTTATAAAATATGTACATATTTACATATTAAACATTTCTTTACAAAATATAAAGAAATATACATGATTGGCAAGTCTGCTCTGATCTTTAAGCTCCCAAAATGGATTCTTCAAGGTCTACTCTCACTTGGTCTTGATGAACTCTCGGGTTCAACTCTATCCACTCTATTACCTGCGCGATTAAACACTATCGCGCTAAGCCAACGGCTTAGTAAGATAAAACATACTAATGGTATGCTTTAATGTAATGCAATGTCACATATGTTATTGATAAGATCAACATCATAAATATAAAGTTAACCACATAATTATGCATTTCACAAATCATAGTCATATGAGCATACCACATTTCAACATCTTTCCACATTCAACATTAATCAATCATACTCAATAAACAACATCTCATTTCATTAACTCATAACATTATTTAAGACATTCATATAACCTTGACACCTATGGGCCCAACAAGTATTTAATACGATATTCAGAGTTCAGAGTTACTGCTTTGGTTCATAGTCACAATAATCACGCCCGTAGGCAATGTATATACATGTATCTCTATCCATGGATAGTGTAACAGACCCAGTCTCTTGGACCATCAACTCAACACATATGAGGAGATCCTCAACCCGGCAAGACTGTTACAAATCATATATCTCATATTCACAATTCTCATAGTGTAACAGACCCAGTCTCTTGGACCATCAACTCAACACATATGAGGAGATCCTCAACCCGGCAAGACTGTTACCTTTCATCATTTCTTAGGCATGCCACCCAAATCCAGAACTCTGAAACTGAATAACATATTAAACAAACAATTCATTTATTATATAGTTACCATTTCCATTCTCAAATTCTCATCACATTTAGGCAAACATGCCTTCTTTCTTTCAATATCATCATCATAGCCAATCACAATGGCATTGTCTCATATCATGTCTTATTTAAATTATCATTGCATCTTTGATATACATTTCAATTTCAATGTATATTACTCATGAAACACATTACCATTCACAATACATAACATAACATTGTTCAATCTCAACAATGCAATTAGGGCAAAGAACAATTGATATGATTCATAGTTTTAGGACCTTACACATGCATTTGATTATATCATTCATTGATTCAAGTGTGTTTAAAGTGTTTAGGGTTAGGTTTAAGGACCAACCTACCTTTGGAGAACCAAAGCAATGCAAGAAGAACAAAGAATTAAAACCCTAACCCACACAATTGAGGGACACGGGCAGCCACTTGAGGGACACGGTTAGGGCAATTCAACCTCTTCACAATCTAATCCAAAAGGAATATTAGCAAAATGACCATATGAATAGTACATTCTGGTTTTAGACTCCATTTTATCCTTATTTTGAAAAATTGTATAAAATAATCTACTTGACTAAAAATTCTAAAATTTTTACAGAATTTAGTTTTGTATCTTAAAATCATTCCTTTAAAATTTCAGATCAAACTGAACACAAAATCTTGGTCAAATAGTTCACCTAACCAGACTGCCCCAATTGCCCTGCATCCTGGCAGCAGTTCTGAACTTTGTGAATTCCATAAATCAAATTCAATCAACGTGGTTCCAAATTATTTTTCTCAAATACTAGACTCACAATAGTTGTCTGAACATATATTACACAACGGTCCCTAAAAAACCATTGTCTGGTGTAACCAAAATGACACCCAATAAACAACGGTTAAAAAAATCCAAAAACAGTTGTCTGAAAATTAATCAGACAACGCTTTTTTGGAAAAAAAAAATCGTTGTCTGTTTTTTTTAGACAATGGTTTTTTCCTTAACCGTTGTTTGATTCAGTTTTTCTTGTAGTGAAGTAGCGTTTGTTGGCTAATCAAATTTTAAGAACTAATAAAGTAAACAAAGTTCTGATTTAACACAAAACAAACAGGTCCCTTACTTTTTAAATAAGCATAACTAGTGGGCCTTAATACATATTAAATAATAGGCCCATATACTTGGATTAAATTTATGGGTTGCTTCTCCTCTATATCCTTAGCGTCAAAGGCCTATCCACTAACCTTTCTTCCATGAATCACCTTACAAATCCTTGGAAGGTATAGTTGAGTTTCTTGGCCTGCAATCTTGTAATTAGCTCACTTGGTAAAATGAGCTCCATGCCATGTTGGACTCCTATACTTGTTTTGCTAGCCTTGCTCATACTGTCATCTTTGTTCGCATCAATCCTAAATAGCTAATCCCTAAATGAGATATAAATAGATAAACCCTAATTAAGGTTATTAAGTAGCATTTGGTTAGCTAATCAAATTTTAAGAACTAATAAAGTAAACAACGTTCTGATTTAACACAAAATAAATAGGTCGCTTACTTTTTAAATAAGCATAACTAGTGGGCCTTAATACATATTAAATAATAGGCCCATATATTTGGATTAAATTTATGGGTTGCTTCTCCTCTATATCCTAGCGTCAAAGTCCTGTCCACCAAACCTTTCTTCCATGAATCGCCTTACAAAGCCTTAGAAGCTAGATTTGAGCTTCTTGGCCCACAATCTTGTAATTGGCCCACTTGGTAAAATGAGCTCCATGCCATGTTGGCCTCCTATGCTTGCTCCGCTAGCCTTGCTCATACTGTCATCTTTGTTCACATCAATCCCTCCCTCCTCAAAAAGATTCATCCTTGAATCTGCAACCATATCAAAAGGAGAAAGATCAGAAACATTAAAGGTTGCAGAAACTTGATACTCACCAGGCAAGTCAATTTTATAAGCATTGTCATTAATCTTTTCTAGCACTTGGAAAGGACCTTGGTAAAACGAGCTCCATGCCATGTTGGCCTCCTATGCTTGCTCTGCTAGCCTTGCTCATACCGTCATCTTTGTTCACATCAATCCCTCCCTCCTCAAAAAGATTCATCCTCAAATCTGCATCCATATCGAAAGGAGAAAGATCATAAACATTAAATGTTGCAGAAACTTGATACTTACCAGGCAAGTCAATTTTATAAGCATTATCATTAATCTTTTCTAGCACTTTGAAAGGACCATCGCCTCTTGGATCCAACTTTGATTTTCTCATATTAGGAAACCTTTCCTTCCTTAAATGCACCAATACCCAATCACCAGGTTCAAAAGTAACAACTTTGCGCCCTCAATTGGCCTGACGTGCATAATGTTCATTCTTCTTCTCAATGTGTTGTCTAGCCTGCTCATGTATAGTCTTGACCAAATCAGCTGTGAGCGGAAATTTTTGCCTCCACTCTCGATGGAATGGTTCTTGCGACTTCAACACTATTTAGGCTCAGGGCCTTAGAGAACACGAGCCTACGCCCAGAGAAAATGGAGTCGCCACCTAGACGGGCCGGGAAAAAGAAAGGGTGGATGACTCGATTCCTAAGGAATCTCCAACCACCTAATGGGTTAGAAAAGTTGGGTACGTATGGGGAAGGTGAGAAATGGCCCAGCACCCCCACAATGCCCGGTTCATTGGAACCAGCCTCCTTTGCAGGTCTTAATATTATAAAATTCTTAAGTATAACAATATTATCCATATTACATGCAACAATTAAAATAAAATATCATTATATTAAAATCAAAGTAATGTCCAAACAAAATAAATAAATGGATACCCATCCGAGGATGGAAATATGTCCTTATATCGCCCATGTCTAAAACTAAATGGGACACCCACCGAAAGGTGGAAACGTGTTGTAACACCCCCATACTCTATATAAGTACTATACATATACCTTGTATACATACAGTACGTATATAAAGTATAAGAATGTCAATTTTCATTGAACATTAAAAACCTTTACTCTAGTTCCAAACAATAATACATTTTATTTAAATAACATTTACAAAATCTTGGTACTTTCGATGATCTTACATATATATAATGATATTGTCTCTACCAAAAATTCATTTATACATATGAATACATTTTTATCAAAATACAATATAATTAAATTGTACATGTATGCACCACCTTCTAGTTGGTCTCGAAATACTCTTACCTTTCTCGTGGCATAACGATTTGACTTCAGATCAACCACCTACTCACCTGCGCGATTTACACAACCGCGCTAAGCTCGAAAGCTTAGTAGTACAAATAAATATTATAAACATACATTACAGAAAATCATACTCATATGTTAAATTCATTTATCATTATTTTCTTATCATGTTTTCCCATTTCAATTACACTTTTCATATATTTTTACTAATCTCATAATTATATACATATACACATATATTATTAACACAACCCACAATTCCATAACTTATTACAATTCCATACATTAAATCCAAATACAACAATATTTCCCAAAACTTTTAGGGTATATTTTGGGATATTACAATTCTCTCCCCCTTAAATAATTTCGTCCTCAAAATTATCCAGTACAGTAACAATCCATTCTTAACAAAATACCATCTTAACTTTCATATAAAGTTAATCATATTATTAAGTTATTATGTCATCAAATCACATAACTTTTAGTCTCCCCCTTAGAGTCAAACATCTTCTCTAAATTTCATAACTCATCATTATAAATATTTATATATCTTGTTACTTCTTAACCAAACATTCAAAATAACTCATTACATTCCCAATTAATTTATCTTTATACAAGAATCAAATCATCTTATAATATCCATATACTTCGTCCATCTATTACATTCAAGATATTTTATCACTTCATCTCTTTATAAATACTCTCTTAACTTTAACCTTAAAATCATTGATTTATACCTTAATATTGATTATCTTGTCATTACAATCACTTTCAGAATAGACATTTATGAAACCTTAATTGATAACAATATCCTTAGTCTTCATACACTTAATTCCTTCTTTAGCATGCTTCTCACTTAACATAAATATTAATACAATGCCTTTAAACTTACTTTACAGGTAATCAACCTTTTCCCCTTTTTATCACCATTTACAACTGATATAGCTCAATTCATTCATGTCCATTCATGTATCAGAATATTACATCATATACATTATCACTTATATCTGATACTCTTAATACAACTATACATATTAAATCTCAACAATAATTCACAATCTTAGCGAAATCTAGATCAATTAATCTATCTGTCACAATATACCCACGTTTCAATCTTGTTCGATTCAAACCAACAATTAACTTATTTAAACTTATCATTAGATTTCACAATATATATGACCTAATTCCATTAAGTCAAACTTATATTCAAATTCTAATCTCTTCGGATCCATTTTTCAGCTTTTTGAAATTATGATTATTAATAACAAATCACCTCAAATTATCTTTCAATATACACATAGTTTATTTTCTATTATCTTAGTACAATTTCCACAAAATTCTCATGATTATCTCATACCATATTTATTACTCATAATTCACTCACTTAAACCTTAAGTCCATCCACTTATTCATTTTATACCATAAACATATTCAGTATCACTTTCAATCACATTTAGTAATTTCTCCCATTTAACATCTCCTCACATTTCATACCATTACTATTTTTACAATAATTACCTTTCTATCATATTATCCATAACTCAAAACATTTTCACAGTTCTCTTTTCTTCCATACTTTCTATAATTACAAACAAATTTCTAACATAAAATGATAAAGTACAACTTTACCCATCATAACTCTTGACCATGTTTCTAGAAACATAATTATCAATATCACCAAAACTGTACTACAGTCATGTTATCTCAGTCCCAAATCTGTGGATAACAAAACTAACCGGCCAGATATACTAAACAAATCATATGGCCATAGGAGATTAATGATCACGCCTGTGGCTTATAAATCAATATTGTCCCTTTATTATTCTGCTTCCAACCCTTCCAATTACAATGCTAAGTTTGTATCGCAAGGATTACATATTCATTCTCTAAACTTTTGCTACACCAAGAGTTAGCACATTTCAACTCCGTTTCAAGCCAATTTGCACTCGATTATATGATCATCATTAGCCTAATTCATGTTTCAACAATATTACTATTAACATCTCTTACATATACATATTCGATTATATGCAAATCTTACACAATTTCCATTTGTTACTCCATTTCTAATCTATTTCTTCTAAAAAAATTTTATACATTATACTTCCCCTTTTTCCTTACAATCTCTTATTATACACATATACATAGAACCTTTCCACATGTAAATACTTTGGGACTTAAAATAGTATATGATCATCAAGTTCAGTGATTACCATAACAATTTCACTGTCCAGTATTACTCGAGTCCATTCCCACTCTCAATTTCATCACATAGTCTAGCTCTGCGCAGGTCAAAACCTAATCTCTCTTAGGTTTATTAACACATGCAATATCATTCTCAATACCACTAGACCAGTAGTTATACCACATACACATTCATAGGTCACATTCATAATGTGACTTACTTTCCATATTTCTTACATAATACAATTACATTCATATCGAAAAACTCATCTCACATATCCTATAAATGTATACACATAATCATGCAATTTTATTTAATTTCTCTTTTGCATAAAATTTATACAAATTTAATGTCTATTATTTTTCTTTGATCATTATCATTCTCATTCTTTTAACATAACTTAAATTATTCGTCAACACAACAAATATATACATTCTAACCGTAATAACACTTCACATACATCCTAGTCACATTTCTAATGTGACATCTCTCTCACATTTATTTTTAAAAGCATTTAGTATACCCTTCATATCCATTTTCATCATTTCCAGTCAAATTACTTAAAGTAACTCATTTTCACTTGCTTATTCGTTTTCCCTTTATTATAAAACAAATTTTCATATTATCAATCACATTACCCAATTCATAGTACTTTCATATGCAATAATATTTATTGCAAATAGCTCATATGTTTAACATACATTAAACTATCGATATCTAAATAATCTTTATCAACATTCCATTAAAACTCTAAATTCTCAAATTACTACTTTACCTAAACTTCAATTTACAAATCTCGTTTTCTTAATATCAACTTTAAAACAATATATATATATATATCATCATATAATATCAAAACATCTCATTTTCACAATTATTAAAGCTCATTTCAAAAATCCAAATGTCACATATTACCACCATTAATATGAGCTTTATTAACACTTAAACCTTTTACATTTCTAATATTAAAGTCACAATGTTTGTATCAAAACAACAATGCAAACAACACCATTATATCTCCTTACTTTAACCAACTCCAACCCTTTTTAAAAACCTGAACTTTACGTACCCAAAACCTTAAATTGTCACACTTTGTCTATACCAATCAAATCACTCAATATTCCACCATACTTTCTTCAATTTAATAACATATCTATCCATTTTAACATTCAAACAATATTTCCTTTCTCTAGCAATCCAAACATAAGCTTTATTAGAAAGATATCCAAACTTTAGAGAAAAGAGTAATTACTTTAATCTTGATAAATTTTTTTTTAACTCATTTCCAACATTATTCTCCTATTCATTTCTTTATGACCTTTTTCACAAGCACACTTCCATAATTAAAATTTTCAAAATTTACTTTACTTAAGTAAACTTCAATTCCTTCATTTATCAATTAAACTTATATAAAATTTTCCATATCATTTATTTCTCTAGCTTTACTTTCATGTAAAACCTCATTCACACACTATCATCCATCTCATATAATTCAGATATACTACAAATCACATAATGCCACATCCGAGACCAACCTAGGTGTTAATGCATATGCATGTATCACAATTTCACTCTTTTTTTTTTAAATTTTCCTCTTTTCGTTTTAAATCTACTTAGGCCGAGAATCTCAAATCTAAGCTCTGATACCAAAATAATTGTAACACCCCCATACTCTATATAAGTACTATACATATACCTTGTATACATACAGTACGTATATAAAGTATAAGAATGTCACTTTTCATTGAACATTAAAAACCTTTGCTCTAGTTCCAAACAATAATACATTTTATTTAAAGAACATTTACAAAATCTTGGTACTTTCGATGATCTTACATATATATAATGATCTTGTCTCTACCAAAAATTCATTTATACATATGAATACATTTTTATCAAAATACAATATAATTAAATTGTACATGTGTGCACCACCTTCTAGTTGGTCTCGAAATACTCTTACCTTTCTCGTGGCATAATGATTTGACTTCAGATCAACCACCTACTCACCTGCGCGATTTACACAACCGCGCTAAGCTCGAAAGCTTTGTAGTACAAATAAATATTATAAACATACATTACAGAAAATTATACTCATATGTTAACTTCATGTATCATTATTTTCTTATCATGTTTTCCCATTTCAATTACACTTTTCATATATTTTTACTAATCTCATAATTATATACATATACACATATATTATTAACACAACCCACAATTCCATAACTTATTAGAACATTCATAAAATAATACTCACAATGTCCACATCCATATACATATTACGTGTCATATTATACTTTCAGAATCTCATCTTTCAACATAGCTTCTCAGGCCATATTTCTTTTCAATAATTTACTTATGTATTGTAAACATAACATACTTCAAAAAATTACATTCCATTACTTTATTCAATTATTTCACCATTCATAAATCACATTGAAACAAAGACAAGCATGGGTGTTACGCTCAAATTAACTCTACCACAAAGCGTCACTCGCAAGTATACGAGGTAGCTGTAGCAAAGGTGATCGCCCCAAGGTCGTTCTCTCAAGGAAGCTAAAGTGGTTAATTGCTTATCAGATTATGTTTAACAAGTAATAAAGAGATTTATAAATTGCTAAATAATGAAGAAGATTGATTAAAGTTTAAAACAATAAAAGTAAATTGAGCTGTGTTGTGATTCACTTGATAGAATGGTCTAGGGTTTCCACTTCTCTACTACTTATATGTATGAACGGTTATTCCTCTTAACTAATTCAATTTCAAAGATTAAATCTCAAACAACTCAACTAATCGAGTCAAGGAAATAAGCTCTCGCATTCAAACCTCTTTCAACTAATCTTGTTATAAGTGAAATAATCTTTTTAATAGGTTATATTTCTAATTCACCTAAGTCCCTAATTGAATTGTTCAAGTATTAAACTTCATCTCTCGATCCATCATCTAATACCTTAAAACACATAATTGGGTGTCAATCAATTATATATTAACAATGTTTCATTCAATCAAGGCTAAAGAAATTATTAGCTAAGAGAATAACCAAATCATACAATCATAGCCGATCCATACAAACCCTAGACTAGATCAAATTAGTTCATAATGATTTCAAGCATACTCATCTCATTAATATTCAAAGAAATCAACTTAGACATGCTAATGTTCATAAATACAATTTCAATGAAAATAAGAGATAAAGTTCAAGAACAAAACCAAATTACAAACTCCTTGAAGCTTCTGAAGAATCTCTTGTTCAAATCTTGCAAGAAGGATGTCTCAATGGCTAGAACAATCTAATCTAAGCTAGTTTTAATCCAAAGTGAAATCAAAATCAAGAAAACAAATGTTTAAAACCCTCAGTTCACTCTCTTGACGGCTCCAGATCTGTTCTAAATCGTCCACCCCCCAAAACCCTAACTTTCTTTTCCCTTTTATACGAAACGTCGGCTTTAAAATTCGTTGCGCGTTTATTTCATGAGGGACACGGCCAAGTCAGAAGTGACTTGGCCGTGTGAGTGCCTTTTGGAGGGACACGGCCAGGTGACTTGGCCGTGTCCCTTACCTGTGTCCACCACTGCTTGCCTCTCTTCTTTCTCTTCTTTGTTGAGTGACACGGCCAAGTCAGAAGTGACTTGGTCGTGTTGCACCATTTTGGAGGGACACGGCCAGGTGACTTGGCCGTGTCCCTTGCCTGTGTCTTCCACTGTGAGTTTTTAGTCTTCTTTGCCTTTGGAATTGGTGAGACACGGCCAAGTCAGAAGTGACTTGGCCGTGTTGCTTCATTTTGGAGAGACATGGCCAGTGACATGGCCATGTCGCTTGCATGTGTCACCTACTGTGATGACTTGGCCGTGTTTGAGCATATTTGGAGGGACATGGCCATGTTTGAGGTGACTTGGCCATGTTTTAGCATATTTGGAGGGACATGGCCATGTTTGAGGTGTCTTGGCCGTGTTGCTTCATTTTGGAGAGACATGGCCAGTGACATGGCCATGTCGCTTGCATGTGTCGCCTATTGTGATGGCTTGGCCGTGTTTGAGCATATTTGGAGGGACATGGCCATGTTTGAGGTGACTTGGCCGTGTTTGAGCATATTTGGAGGGACATGGCCATGTTTGAGGTGACTTGGCCGTGTTGCTTCATTTTGGAGAGACATGGCCAGTGACATGGCCATGTCGCTTGCATGTGTCGCCTACTGTGATGATTTCTTCTTCTTCAGTCTTGGTTCCTTGGCTTTTTTAACCTAAAACAAAACTCAAACAAACTTTAAACAAAAAGTAAATAAACAATAACCAACAAAACATAAACACCATACTAAAAACTAGATCAAAAACGACATAAACACTGAAATAAACTAAAACTACAAAATTAACAAAAACACTAAATAAACCGATTTAAACTAATAAAATACCTAAATAAAACAATAATTATCATAATAAACAAACTACAAATCTATGACAAAAACTAACAAAACAACTACCCCACACTTACAACTTTGCTTGTCCTCAAGCAAATTCACATGGCATAAATTAAAAACTCACACAACCTTAACTATAATTCCAGTACATAGATGAAATACTTTAAGACATAGCATAAATAATCGCACTTTCCTTCAATCAAGATTTTCTTAACTCATTCATCAATCCAGACATACAAATCTTATCTCTCATCTAAGTGTTTCACTCGATTTCAAAAGTTAATCACTCAAACCACTCATGACTGCATACTACCATAAACTTGCTTAATTATCCAATCTCCCTCACTGATTTTCTCAAGAAATAATCAGAAGGTCTTTCATTTGGATGTAATGGGGCTAAGGTAAGGGTGTGAGAAAAGACATTTAAGCTGGAGCATCAAGAAATGGAGTATCTAAATTCGACACTACTCTTGCTAAGAAACTCATAACTCCTTCAAATGGCATACTCACCATCCCTTATTAATCTTACATACTTGCATAAAAATACATGAGTCAACATTCCTCTTTTGATAACCAATGCTAGAACATATATGAATTTTGTATATATATATATATATATAACTTTTATTTTATTTTCTCTCTCTTTTTTTTAACTTTTATCATTTTTTTTAATATATATATATACAAAATTAAGAATTGCATGGAACATCTAGCTTAAAATTTAGAGGAAAAGAATAATGACTCTTAATCAAATACAATGTGCAAAGTATGCATTTCAACCCCCAATTAGCAATTCCATTTTTTTTATTTTTATTTTTTTTTACTTGCTTACCCCACACTTTGAAATAAACCACCCTATTGTCATATCATAAAACTCCATTCCTTAATGCAAGTATGATGATAATAAGAACATGTTAAGTTGAGAATTGTGTTGATCAAACAATAAAAAGGTCAAAGGCTCAACTTGGCTCACTAAGGAATTCATAATTAAGGGAGGTCTTTTTAAGCTAAAGGGCTAACCTAATTTGCCTTCATCATTTTAAAACTTGAGATTAAATCATAATGTGAGTTCAATTAGTATGCAAAAGCAAACTCTAGAGATGCAAAATCATGAAGGTGCACACTTAAGAAAAGAAAATCAACTGATAATAATATCAAATTATGAGGCTCAAAACTCACACAAGTGGGTTCTCAAAGATTTATATGTCATAAATTGCAGAATGTGAAAATTGATCCTGAATGAATTCAAATGCTAATCTCTATGCTGATACTAAAGTCTCAACTATAATGCTAAAATCACAGAAAAGATCAATAAGATTTCAACAATTATGCCATGCACAACAAACACAATAAACAAAACAAGACAAACAAAACAAAAATTAAAGAAAAGCCAAAAGATTACCCCACACTTTAGAATTTACATTGTCCTCAATGGAAAACAAGAATAATAAAGAAAAAGAGTTTAAGGACAACCTGTCTTCCATCGTACCCTGGTGAGGCAAAACCTATCTTTCAAACACAGATGTTCAAAAACAAGATGCAAGAGAGCTTTAGGGTTTCTATTTATTTAAACTAAACATAAAATCAAAATTGCAAAATATAAAATTATAACAATGAAAAAGAAATTCAAACTAATGGGTTGCCTCCCATTTAGCGCTTCTTTAATGTCATAAAGCTGGACATCATGCAAGACTAGGAATCATGGATCAAAGTGCTGTCACTGATCCTCACTTCATGAAATCCTTCTTTGTATGGTTTAACTCTATGTCTATTTACTTTAAAAATCTTTTTGGTTCTAGAGTTTAGCAATTCAATGGCACCAGAAGGACATACCTTAGTTACCTCAAAAGGAACCACTCCATCTAGATTTGGGTTTACCTGGAAACAGACGGAATCGAGAATTAAAAAGTAAAACTTTCATACCTGGATTCAATGTCTGATGCCCAATAAATCTGTCTTGAAGTGCTTTATTGTGATCCTTATAATTCCTCGAGCTCTCATATTCCTTTGGGTTAAGGCATCTTTGGGTCTTCCCTACTGGTTTAGCCTCCTCTTCTAAAATCAGTGTCGGCTCCAATTTATCTGGGGAACATGTCTGCAAGAAATCACCTGAAACAACTGCATCCACACATTCAATGAAAGAACATTCCTCATATAAAGCAGTTGTAGGAATGGGAGAAGTGTTAAAAATAGAAAAATCCACAGTTTGTCCTAAGACATTCATTGACAACTTACCATTTTTAACATCTATTAAGGTGTTGGTAGTAGCCATAAAAGGCCTACCCAGCAAAATAGTGTGTGCAGATGGTGAAGGGTTACTTCCTTCCATGTCAAGTACTATGAAATCCACAGGTACTATCAACCCTCCAACCTTAACTAACACATCTTCTATAACCCCTTTTGGGAATCTAAAAGACCTATCAGCTAATTGCAACACCATTTTTGTCGGTTTTAGCTCCCCTGGTTCTAATTCTTTAAACACAGAATAAGGCATTAAATTCACACTAGCTCCTAGATCACACATGCCTTCAGTTCCCTTTCCATTCCCCACAGTAATTTGAATTAGAAAGCTACCAGGATCCTTTAGCTTGGGAGGTAGTTTATGCTGCAGAACAGCACTAGCTACCTCTGAAACTATCACCTTTTCATTCATCTCATACCTCTTTTTCTTGGTGATTAGGTCTTTGAAGAACTTGGCATAAGCAGGTATGTTCTTTATTGCATCCAGTAAGGGTAAGTTAATACTTACCTTAGACAGCATGTTGAAGATGTTAGAAAATTGCTTATCTGTTTTATCATCCTTCAACCTGCTGGGGAATGGTACAAGTGGCCGGTATGGATTGCTTGCCTTATGTAGATCTGCTGTAGGGGACTTCTCCACTGATCTTTCTCCAACACCTTTGTTTTCTGGATCTCCTTCCTTCTTGTTCCCTTGGTCACCTGCATTCACAGAGTCATTTTCAACATTTTTGTTAATTTCCTTACCACTTCTAAGAACAATCACTGATTGTGCCTTCTCAGTTTGACTTGGGAATTTCCCTTTTTGTTGAATCTTCATCTGTTGTGCAAGTTGTCCTACTTGAGTTTCCACCTTCTTAAAAGATGCTTCTAGGGAATCCAGCCTCTTGTTGGTCACCTCTTGATTTTTAGCACTGACCTGGATAAAAGCTTGTAAACTTTCCTCCAAACTCTCTATCCCTTGATTTGAGGATTGGCCCAACTCTTGATTCTATCCTTGAAGCAAATGGAAAGGCTGCTGAGAATTATTCGTTGCCCAAGAAAAATTTGGGTGATTCCTCCAACCAGGGTTATAAGTGTTGGAGTAAGGATCATTTCTGGCCCTTGGTTGGAATCCTCCCATAGCATTGACTTGCTCAGCATTACCAAAAGACTCATATGCAGAGGGGCAAATATTTGCTCCATGCCCGATAGTTCCACAAATTTCTTGAGTGGATGAAGAAATATTGTTCTTCATATTCAGCATCTGCACTTGCTTTGTCAACTCAGCTATCTGACTGACCATCTCACTATTTGCTTCTAGTTGATTCACCCCTTTACTTCTTCCCCTGACACTTTTCTGTTGAGAATTAGCTCCCAACATCTCAAAAATATCATAAGTTTCAGCTGCTGTCTTTTCTCCCATGGCTCCCCCAGCTGCATTATCAACAGTGTTCTGAAATTGCTGGGTTAGACCATCATAGAAAAACTGGTTCAGAAGTTGAAGTGGATAATGATGATGTGGACACTGGATCAATAACATTTTAAATCTGTCCCAAGCCTCATGAAATGGCTCTCCTTCAAATTGAGAGAATGTAGCAATCTTCCCTCTCAACTCAGCTGTCTTTTGATGTGAATAGAACTTGCCCATGAACTTGTTATAAACTTGCTCCCAAGTTGTCAGTGAATTTTCAGGCAACATCATGAGCCAGCTCTTTGCCCTATCCTTCAAAGTATAAGGGAAACATCTCATCCTCAACTGATCTTCTGTTAGTCCTCCCAAAGGAAAGGTGTTGAGGGTGGAGTAAAAATCCCGAATAAAATTCAAAGGATCTTCATTTGGAACTCCATAAAATGATGGCAGCATATTGTAGTGAATGTTCTTCAACTCATAGTTTCTTGCGGCATCTGTCAGTCTTATGCAAGAAGTGGAGGTTCCAATGACAGGTCTAGCAAAGTCTCTCATTGTTCTTTGTCTTTCTTCAGCCATTTTAACAGATTGTGCAGATTCTGACTCACAATCAGAAGTGTCCTCCTCTGAAGTATCAAATCCTGCGTAAAGCTCAAACTCTTCCCTGCTCCTTTTCACCCTCTGAATTTCTGGAATGAATGGATGTAGCTCTCCTTCGAATGATCTCCTGCCTTGCATAAACAAAATTGTCTAGAAAAAGAAACAATTAAAAGCAAAAGACAAAATAAAATAAAATGTAAACACTGAAAAATAATCTAAAATATTTTTTTTTATTTTTTTTAAATAAACAATTACGCCAACTAGCTTCCCCGGCAACGGCGCCAAAAACTTGTTACGCTCAAATTAACTCTACCACAAAGCGTCACTTGCAAGTATACGAGGTAGCTGTAGCAAAGGTGATCGCCCCAAGGTCGTTCTCTCAAGGAAGCTAAAGTGGTTAATTGCTTATCAGATTATGTTTAACAAGTAATAAAGAGATTTATAAATTGCTAAATAATGAAGAAGATTGATTAAAGTTTAAAACAATAAAAGTAAATTGAGCTGTGTTTTGATTCACTTGATAGAATGGTCTAGGGTTTGCACTTCTCTACTACTTATATGTATGAACGGTTATTCCTCTTAACTAATTCAATTTCAAAGATTAAATCTCAAACAACTCAACTAATCGAGTCAAGGAAATAAGCTCTCGCATTCAAACCTCTTTCAACTAATCTTGTTATAAGTGAAATAATCTTTTTAATAGGTTATATTTCTAATTCACCTAAGTCCCTAATTGAATTGTTCAAGTATTAAACTTCATCTCTCGATCCATCATCTAATACCTTAAAACACATAATTGGGTGTCAATCAATTATATATTAACAATGTTTCATTCAATCAAGGCTAAAGAAATTATTAGCTAAGAGAATAACCAAATCATACAATCATAGCCGATCCATACAAACCCTAGACTAGATCAAATTAGTTCATAATGATTTCAAGCATACTCATCTCATTAATATTCAAAGAAATCAACTTAGACATGCTAATGTTCATAAATACAATTTCAATGAAAATAAGAGATAAAGTTCAAGAACAAAACCAAATTACAAACTCCTTGAAGCTTCTGAAGAATCTCTTGTTCAAATCTTGCAAGAAGGATGTTTCAATGGCTAGAACAATCTAATCTAAGCTAGTTTTAATCCAAAGTGAAATCAAAATCAAGAAAACAAATGTTTAAAATCCTCAGTTCACTCTCTTGACGGCTCCAAATCTATTCTAAATCGTCCACCCCCCAAAACCCTAACTTTCTTTTCCCTTTTATACGAAACGTCGGCTTTAAAATTCGTTGCGCGTTTGTTTCATGAGGGACACGGCCAAGTCAGAAGTGACTTGGCCGTGTGAGTGCCTTTTGGAGGGACACGGCCAGGTGACTTGGCCGTGTCCCTTGCCTGTGTCCACCACTGCTTGCCTCTCTTCTTTCTCTTCTTTGTTGAGTGACACGGCCAAGTCAGAAGTGACTTGGCCGTGTTGCACCATTTTGGAGGGACACGGCCAGGTGACTTGGCCGTGTCCCTTGCCTGTGTCTTCCACTGTGAGTTTTTAGTCTTCTTTGCCTTTGGAATTGGTGAGACACGGCCAAGTCAGAAGTGACATGGCCGTGTTGCTTCATTTTGGAGAGACATGGCCAGTGACATGGCCATGTCGCTTGCATGTGTCTCCTACTGTGATGATTTCTTCTTCTTCAGTCTTGGTTCCTTGGCTTTTTTAACCTAAAACAAAACTCAAACAAACTTTAAACAAAAAGTAAATAAACAATAACCAACAAAACATAAACACCATACTAAAAACTAGATCAAAAACGACATAAACACTGAAATAAACTAAAACTACAAAATTAACAAAAAACACTAAATAAACCGATTTAAACTAATAAAATACCTAAATAAAACAATAATTATCATAATAAACAAACTACAAATCTATGACAAAAACTAACAAAACAATGGGCCCAAAAGACACTAATATGCCATTCAACTTTCAGAGTTAATGTTTTGGTTCAATTATCACATTTATCATTATCATTATCCCAACTAGGCTTCAAGGATTAGGTTCAACCAAGCTTCAAGGGGAATAAAGCATGCTAAATATCATCCCAACTTGGCTTCAAGAACCAAACCCAACCTAGCTTCAAGGGTTGTAACATCTCAACTAGGCTTTAAGGACTAGACCCAACCAAACTTCAAGGGGAGTAAAGCATGCTCAACTTCAACCCAATTTGGCTTCAAGGATCAAGCCCAACCTAGCTTCAAGAGATTGTTACTATTAGGCATGCCACCAACAATAAAACTCTGAAAATGGAATAACATATTAGACACACAATTCATTCATTATTTCATTATCAATTTCATTCTCATTTTCTCATCATCATTTAGGCATCCATGCCTCAATCATCTCATTTGCATCATTATAGCCAACAACAATGGCTTCACATCTCATCAATAGAGTATACATAATCAATTGCATTGGACATATATTTTGAATTCATCATCATCTAGGCAAACATGCCCCATTTATTTCATTTGAATCATTATAGCCAATCACAATGGCATCACATCTCATCATATCACAATTCACATTTAAGCAATTCATCATTAAAGTAGTCATCATAACCAATTGCATTGCACATACCTTTTGAATGATCATCATATCTTTCACATTATACAAATCATAACATTAATCAAATAGTAATAACAATATAGTAGATTACTTAACACATTTATAACCAAATGTGTTAAGTCTAAAAATCATGTAAAAGAATGCATCCATGTAAGTTTGTACTTACCTCAAGAGCAACTCACATCAACCTATACACTTCCTCTTCCAAGAATTCTTCACACCTAGGTTAAGGTAACTCAACCTCTTCACAACCTAATCCAAAAAGGAATAATACACACTTACTTACAAATACGCATGAATTCCAATACACTTATTCACCTATTAGTCTCATACTAGACCCATATATCACAAATTACAAACCAAAACCATTATCTAAGTCCCCACGGTCGTGGCCTTACAACCCCACGGCCGTGGGTTAGCAACCGAATCTGCCCACTTTTCTCTAAACCCCCATGGTCGTGTCCCTCACTTACCACGACCGTGGCACTCATTTGCCACGACCGTGGCATCCATTTTGCCTCTGTTTCGGACCAAACTCATGTATTCTGTGTTTTTAACTTCAATAAACACAAACATATAGAAAATCCAAGATAATAATTGATCAAACTCATAACATACATCAATTACCAATTAATCTAACACTTATATAACTTCAACATATCATAATAATAATCATTATATACATCATCCATATATCAATTATTCAATTCCCCAACTCATTTATATTAAACCTTTACTAAACAATTTCAACAATCCATCATCATCCTCACAAATAACCATATTATCATCATCTAAATACCAATTCAACATATCTATATACTTCAATCTTTCATTATCATCATCTTCACACACTAACCATATCAAATATAAGCTCAATCAATAGGAATCAATACAAGGAAATGAATACTTACTTGAATATTTTGCCAAATCTTCAATATCCACCTTCAATTCTCTTAAAGCCCTTAAGAATTTGATGTGTATGTAAATAAAATCACATCTCTCTCTCTCTCTCTCTCTCTCTCTCTCTCTCTCTCTCTCTCTCTCTCTCTCTCTCTCTCTCTTTCCATGTTCAAGAACAAGAAGAAGAAGAAGAAGAAGAAGAAAGAAAATCTTCTTTATTTTATCAAACTTATCTTATATATATATAATAATAAAAAAATATCATAAAAATCCTCCACCACAATTTATTCTTCCCTTTTGACTTTCTTTTCTTCTTTTTCTCTTGTCATTATTTTTATTATTATTATTATTATTATTATTATTATTATTATTATTATTATTATTATTATTATTATATACACTTACTTTTCCTACACCAATATATACATCATGTATATGTGATGCATATGTTGATATATGTATATGTCTTATATATTGCTTTTATATTTCCCATATTTTTCAAATACCATATATACATATCATCCTTCATATACATCTATCTCTTATAATATTTCATTTTTAATTAACTTATCTTCTTTTGACTTCCATTTCTTTGACTTGTATATATTACATATATATCTATATATACAACATCTACACTCTCTCTTTACTTCTTTTCTCTTACCATTAAACATATACATTAAATCCAAATACAACAATAATTCCCAAAACTTTTAGGGTATACTTTGGGATATTACACGTGTCCTTTACATTAGTCCAAAAACTTTAAAATAAAATAACTTATATGATGCTCACGACATGAGGTATCCAAAATATGGAAACATACCTCTTACAATGTTTTGATACCAAAATAAATAATAATAATCATAATAATAATAAAGAAAATATCCATCCATGATAAATTAAATAAATCAAGCATTGAAATTAAATAAATCAACCATTAAAACATATAATAAACTACATAATCAAATCTAAAATTAAATAAAGCAATAAATATATAAATTTAGGGTTAGCATATTAAAATAGGGTTTTAGAATTTTAATTGCTAAATTAGGGCTTTGGAAAAAGAAAAGTTAAATACACGAACTCATAATACACAAATGAATATTGACCCCTTCGATGAGCCCATATTAGCGCTCCTTGCGGAGTCGGGGGCAGCGCCCCATAAAATTTTAGAAACTAGCTTTTAGGGTTGTAGGTTTTGGTGTTGAAAATTAAGATTTTAGGGTTTAGGATTTTAAAAATAGGGTTTTGGGATTAAAATAGGTTTTGATTTTGTGATTTTTAAAATTGTACCGACTTATTAGAAGTTGTAAATCAGATCAAATTTATTTTGCATTCTTTAATTAAGACCGTATTAACGTAGGGCCAAAATTAAGGGTCTACATCAGCCTTCCTCTGTCCATCTATGTTAGTAATCTCATGTAATGGCAAAGGCATTAAATCCATAGGAGTAAGAGCCCATACATAATTTCAAAAGGTGAGAATCCAGTGGAAGAATGCAAACTACGATTATAAGTGAACTCAACTAATGGAAGACACTATTCCCATGTTCTCAAATTCTTACCTACCACAGTACGCAATAAAGTCCCTAAAGTCCTATTTACCACTTCAGTTTATCCATCAGTTTGTGGATGACAAGCAGTAGAAAATAATAACTTAGTACCCATTTTTTCCCACAAAACTCTCCAAAAGTGGCTCAAAATTTTAACATCAAGATCAGAGACAATTGTCCTAGGTATACCATTCAAACACACAACATCTCTAAAGAATAAATTAGCTATATTTGTTACATCATCAGTTTTATAACAAGCTATGAATTGTGCCATTTTGCTAAATCTATCCACAACAAAAAATATGTTGTCTCTACCTTTCTTTGTCCTAGGTAAACCTATCACAAAATCCATAGAAATGTCAACCCAAGGCTCATTAGGAGCAGGTAGAGGTGTATACAATCCATGATGCATAGATTGGGACTTAGCTTGCCTACATGCAATACATTTAGAATAAATTCTTTCAACATCCCTATACATGTGTGGCCAATAAAAATGCTCATAAAGTATATCCAAAGTCTTATGCACACCAAAATGACCCATCAATCCACCACTATTTGATTCACGCACAAGTATTTCCCTTAATGAACATGCAGATACACATAATCGATTCCCACCAATTAAAAATCCATCATGCTTATAAAATCTTTTAAAAGCAGCATGTTCATAAGCAACATAGACATTACCAAAATCAAAATCTATTGCATACATATCTTTAAGTTGCTCAAATCCTAACATCTTAGAACTAAGTGTAGTGATTAAAGCATACCTCCTTGATAATGCAGTGGATCACATAAGGAAATGTCTCAATGAATTCAACCCATTTTGCATGCCTCTTATTCAGCTTCCCTTTACCTTTCAGGTGCTTAAGTGACTCATGGTCTATATGGATCACAAATTCTTTTGGAAGCAAGTAATGTTGCCACACATCTAGTGCTCTCACTAGGGCATATAACTCCTTGTCATAGGTGGAGTACTTCAATTGAGCTCTATTCAACTTCTCACTAAAATATGCTATGGGACATTTTTCCTGCATCAACACAACACCTATAACAATCCCAGAAGCATCAAATTCAAGTTCAAAAGTTTTATCAAAGTTAGGTAAACATAAAATAGGAGCAGAACACAACCTATCTTTTAAAGTATTAAAAGCCCTATTTTGTTCATCCCCCAACTTAAAACCAACATTTTTTTAATTATTTAGGTCAAAGAAGCTGCAATGGATGAGAAATCTTTCACAAATCTTCTATAAAAACTAGCTAACCCATGAAAACTCCTTACCTTAGATATACTCTTAGGCATAGGCCATTCTTGAATAGCTTTTACCTTCTTAGTATCTACCCTAACCCCTTTAGCACTCACAACAAAACCCAAGAAAACAAGCGTATCAATATAAAAAGTACACTTCTTCAAATTAGCATACAACTTCTCTTTCCTTAGAACCTATAGAACTAACCTAACATGCATGATATGCTCATCTAGAGACTTGTTGTATATGAGAATGTCATCAAAATACATAACAACAAATTTTCTAAGGAAATTAAGGAAAACATGGTTCATTAGCCTCATAAATGTGCTAGGTGCATTAGTCAAACCAAAATGCATAACCATCCATTCATATAAACCATATTTTGTTTTAAATGCAGTTTTCCACTCATCACCTGGCTTCATCCTAATTTGATGATATCCACTTTTTAAATCTATTTTAGTGAAAATACATGCACCATATAACTCATCTAACATGTCATCTAATATAGGAATGGGATGGCGATAATTTACAGTGATTTTATTAACTGCACGACAATCCACACACATCCTCCATGTTCCATCTTTCTTGGGTACCAACAACACGGGTACAGCACATGGGCTAAGGCTCTCTCTCACATGCCCCTTCTCCAATAATTCATCTACTTGTCTTTGAAGTTCCTTTGTCTCCTCTGGGTTTTTCTATAGGCTAGTCTATTTGGGATTACTGCTCCAGGTATAAAATCAATTTGATGCTCAATACCCCTCAAGGGAGGGAGTCCCTTTGGCATCTCTTCAGGAAAGACTTCATCAAATTCCTATAACATAAAAATAAAACCACTAGGCAAATTTGGGTTAAGGTCAGTCATAATCAATAAACTCTCCTTAAACTTTATTGCTATGAGTGATCTTCTGCCTATATAAGCACTCTTAAGATCTCTCTCTTTTGCAAAGAAACTCTGCTTCTTTTCACTCTTATTTTCTCTCCTCTTACTATTCTCTCCTACACATCTCTCTTTCTTTACCTCACTTGTGCAGTTACTCCTTATTGGGACACATAATTGTTTCTTTTCTCTCTTAGCCTCATGTCCCTCCATTCTTTTAGTTAACTCACTACTCTAATCCCTATTTAAAGTATTCATTATCTTAATCTGTTCTTGATACACTTCCTTTGGAGATAAAGGAGCTAAAGTGAACATATTTTCCAATAGAAAATGGCACCGCAACTTATTTTGTTACCTTTACTTCACCACTATCATTTAGCCACTGTAGACAATAGATTTAGGGTGTTTTTCACACTTCAACCCTAACTTATCAATTAAGGTTGTACTAGCCACATTTGCACAGCTGCCTCCATCTATAATCATGCTATAAACTTTCCCTCCTACCAAACACCTAGTGTGAAAGATGTTTTCCCTCTATTCTATGCTCTCTTCCTTAACCTGAACATTAAGTGCACACCTAACTACCAAAGATTCACCACAAATAGCATACTCAACCTCAACATCACTATAATCCTCCAAACTAGGCATAGAAAAACAGTCAGATTCAGATTCAATTTCTCCATTATCGCTCATAAGTATACTCTTTTTATTGGGACATTGTGAAGCAATATGTCCATTACCCAAACATTAAAAATACTTAATATTTCTTTACCTATTAGAAGAATTAGGAAAATCAATAGTACCTTTATTTTTGGAAGAGGCTCCTTTGCTCTTTTCAAAGCTTGCACCTTTCACCCTTCACCTTTTAAATATGTAGCTCTACCATATTGCAATATCTCTGTTTAGACCTCCCAAGAATCGAGCCATGGTAGCTTCTCTATCCTCTTCAATATTTACTCAAATCATTGCCATCTCCATCTCTTTCTGATAATCTTCTACTGATATAGACCCCTTAAGTGAGTCTCTGCAATTTTTGACGTAGCTCATGATAGTAGTAGGATGGCACAAATCTCCTCCTCATTATAGCCTTCATTTCTGTCCATGTCTCAATAGGCCTCTCTCCATTTCTTCTTCTTGTAAGTTTCAGTTGCCCCCACTATATCGATGCATAATCTGTAAACTCAACTGCTACTAACTTCACCTTCTTTCCCTCTGAGTAGTTATGACAATCAAATATAAGCTCCACCTTTCTTTCCCACTCTAGGTATGTTTCAGTATCATTCCTTCCTATAAATGTTGGAATCTTCATCTTTATGGAATTGATGTTGCTATCTCTCCTTCCTGGCCCCCTATCTTCTCCTAGCCTTCTATCTCTTCTAGGCCTAGCCGTTGAAGATTGGTTGTCATCTTCATCTTCATCTTCATCAAGTTCATCATAGGACTCTATATCTTCTTCATCATAAGTTTGTTGCCTAGTGTCCCTCTGCCTTGTTGATGCAGCTCCTGATTGTTGGGATTACTTAACCACCTCAACTTCATCCCTCAAATTCATAACATCTAAACTAAACTTCTCAAATTGATTTTGCATAGCCTTTAACATGAAAACTACATCTTTCATGCTCATTTTGCCACCCCTGCCTGCCTCCTCAGATGTGATGTAAAACTATAAGAAAATTTTAGAGAAAAAAAATCCTCACACTCTCCCTCACGTGTTTACACTCAATAATATACCACTTCACTCGTGTTTCGTTCAAATCAGGCTTTTGCCCTCTTATTTGCTCACACTCTCTTGCTTTTTCCCACTCTTGTTCCCTTCTTAAAGTTGCACTTCAGAATTTAAAACAACTAATCAGGTTGGACACAAGTAACAATCTATAAAAATTACAATGAAAAGCCTAAAAAGAAATAAAAAAACACTCAAGTTTTAGATACAATTTGATAATCGTTGTAATTAAAGAAAGTAAAAAAAAAGAAGAAGAAAACACACAGATGAAGAATTGTATGTTCGTGAATACAAGTCATAAGAGTAACCAGAGTGCAAAAGTTACTCTTATATGCGTGGCAAAAGCACAAGAAATTGAAAACAAGAAAATTAAACTATGAATGCAATAAAATTGACAAAACAGGAAGCTAAATTAAAGAATTTTGATTTTCCCTAAGTGGGAGCCGAAATAAACCCTAGACCTAGTGATTCAACTAACTTACACTAATTAGGAAGGTAAGATATGGTGTAGATATGAAAGAAAATTAATTGAAACAAGGAAAACCCTAAATAATTTTGGAAAACAAAATAAAAAATCCCAAAAATTGTGCAAGAATTTTCAGATGGCCCGTTCGCCCTAAAATTGAATGATTTGGGGGTCGTGATAGGTATTGTACATTCCGTAACTCTTCCATAGCGAAAAGTTATGGCCTTTCAAAGTTGACCCTTCCACCACCAAAATTGACCCTATATTTTTCAACCCTAATTTCAAACCAAAAAGATCTCCTTCAACCCTAGCTTTGTTCTAGCAGCCACCAAGCTATTTTTTCTCTTTATTTTTTTAAAGTATTTTTTTCCCTTTTTTTCATTTCCTTCTTTCCTTTTTTTTAAGCTAACGAACTAATAGGCCAAAATTGAAATTTCAAATGGATTAAAATAAAAAAAAAACAAAATTACATAATTGATTGAAGTAAAGAAAAGCATATCATAGAAAGCATAAAAACAAAGATAGAGCCAAAGCTCTAATACCAAATGATGCGAAACCCTAAGATTATAAAGAATCCAAAACCCCAACACACAAATTCAGTATACCAAGAACCCTAGCTTGTTGTTTGTCCTACTAAACCCCTAATTGATATTCAACTAGAAACTTAGATAATTGGACAGAATTAAAGAAGGACTAGAAAGAACACCACAAGTGTTACCTTGATAAGTTGATTCCAATTCTTGATGCAACAAGAAGAAGAAAACCCTCTCTTGATGAAATTCAACCAAGCCAAAATAATTGAATAATATGATCACCAAAAAAAACTTTTGTCTTACAACCCTAAATGAGATATAAATAGCTAAACCCTAATTAGGATTTTTAAGTAGCTTTTGTTAGCTAATCAAATTTTAAGAACTAATAAAGTAAGCAAAGTTCTGATTTAACACAAAATAAATAAGCATAACTAGTGGGCCTTAATACATGTTAAATAATAGGCTCATATACTTGGATTAAATTTATGGGCTGCTTCTCCTCTATATCCTTAGCGTCAAAGTCCTGTCCACCAAACCTTTCTTCCATGAATAGCCTTACAAATCCTTGGAAGGTAGATTTGAGCTTCTTGGCCCGCAATCTTGTAATTGGCCTACTTGGTAAATGAGCTCCATGCCATGTTGGCCTCCTATGCTTGCTCCACTAACCTTGCTCATACTGTCATCTTTGTTCGCATTAATAAAACTTTATTTCTATGATAGTAAAGTTATTCTTATAATATGTAAATGTGTATTTATTGATTATTAACTAAGACAATGATTAAATTCATCATTAAATCATTTATGAGTTGATATAAGGTTATGGAAGAAAATAAGGTTTTGAAAGATTTTAGGGTTATGGACGTTTGGATTTGAATTTGATTGTGCTTTGAAGGGTTGGATCATGTTTCCTTAATTTGTTTGAGTTGAATTATTGATAACTTCTTGATTAAATCATGAAAAGAAATTCTAGCAGAGATACGCATGATCATTTATATAGTCATGTGTATGCTTGTGCAAATTTTTATTCTTTAAACTTTGAGAAGAAATCCCAACAGTGAGGCGCATGATCATTCATATGGACATGCATATATTTGTGCCCTTAAAACTTTGAAAGGGGATTTCAGTAGAGATGTGTATGACTATTCGCATGGTTATGCATCTGGCTATGCATAATTTTGTTCTTCAAAATTTTAAAAATAATTTAAGCAGTGATGTGCATGATCACTTGTACGGTCATGCATTTTTCCCATGCATATTTCTACCTTCTTATACCTTCACAAAGTAGAATTTATGAGTGGAATTAGTAGTGAATTATTGAATACATCTTAGAAATAGTTATAATTGACAAAAGATTACTTATAAGATTGAAATGAAATCAATCCATTAAATGATGAAACTTAGATGTGAAGAAAACTTGAGGAAAGTATGGATAAATGTAATTGGATATTTGAAATAAGTGTAAGGTTATAGAAAAGATAAAAGATGATTACAAGTGATTACTGGATTTCACATTATTCATGAAGAAATAAGATAATTTACGAAGCAAGGTGAGAGGAATGATATATTGATGAATCATTAATGATTTTAAATAGTTTGAAGAGCAAGATAAAGAAAATAAAGAAGTGTATATACGAATTGATTGAGTAATGAAAGTAAGAATGTGAGATTTGCATATTGTGTACTTATGGAATACATGATAGTAACATTATTTGGTGATTAAAGACAAGTTATAGGTTATATATAGAAGTGTTAAAGAGTTAACTGATACTAATTGATGACAATAGAAAGAAAGAAATTGATAATGTGAAAAGGAAAGAATGTGGTGAGATTTGAAGGTAATTTAACCCTTCTAGTGAAATGATGTATTGCGGATCAAGTTAGAAATATATATATATGTGTGTGTGTGAATGTGTGTATTAAACATAGTGGATACATTATATATGTACATATACTCTTAAAGTGAAAGAATAGTTGTGAATTCTTAATATGTTAAGAAAAGAATTAAACAAGTAAGAGTGGAAATCTATTTAGATTTCATTATTACAGTGGAAACATGGAAGTGATTTGAAAGATAAAGATTGAAGAATAAGTAAAATTAGTTAAACTAACTGGAAATAAATATAATGTATATATGTTCATATGATAAATATATTTGAAATAATTGCTCATATCTTATAAATTCACATTGATAAGCAAACAATTTTAAAAGAAAATTTTCTATATCAGAAGATATTATGATTAAAAATAAATTGAAAAAGTGAAATAAATGTATTACCCGATTATACTGATGTTCAATCTAGTTTTCAAATTAGCCAAAGGGTGAAATCCAAAGTGATAGTGGGCATTTTATGTCATAGTGATAGTGGGCATTCTATGCCATAGAGGACACATTTTATGTTCCAGTGCCATACATATAATTGATAGTGAATTGTGATATAAGTAGTATGGATAAGTGATGTAAATAGTGGATCTTAAAAATTTACTGAAGAAATTATATATTTTTATGGTTTTATAAGATTAAAAATCAAATTAGAATCAAAGGATAAGAAAGAGGGTGCACCATAACTAAGATGAGATTGGTCACACTAGATTAAGATGTATATATAAGTGTATGGACGGGTGTATTTATGTAGAAGTTTCTTTTTTCTTCTTCCTTCTTCCTCCTTCATCCACGTTCATCATCATCAACACAACCAAAACTAGTCCTTTCTTCCTTCTTTTCAAAACTTTAGCCAAAACTTGAGAGGAAATCACATCTAGTTATGGATTTTTAAAAGAATAAGCTAGAAAAGGTGAGATTATCAGCAAGTGATCAAAGAAAAAGAGGAAAAAGAGAGAAGAAGAGAGATTTTGAAAGAGGTATGTGCTTATGTATTTTTTATTTGCAACTATTTGAATTTCTATGAATTTTATTGATTAAAGTGATTGATTGAGTTATCTTTGAAGAGTTTTTACTAAAACTATTTGATGTAAGATTTTCTATGTTAAAGAAACTAATTTTGATCCATTGTTATCATATATTTGGATATATGGAGTTTAAGTTGATAAGTGTTTGAAATACATAACTTTGCTTGACACAACTGGTGACACAGCCATGTCACTAGGCGTCTCAACATTGTTGTATTTCAGTGTTGATGACATGACCAGGAACACGCCTGTGTCATTGGGCCTGTCATAGCTACTGTGATGAAAATAAATGACACGGCTAGTGACATGCCCATGTCACTGGGCGTGTCATAGCTACTGTATTGCAAAATTAATGGCATGCCTATATTGTTGGGCGTGTCAAAGCTTCTGTAAAATGGGTAAATGGCACGTTCATTGATAGGCCCATTGTGAGCAGGGATTTTGGCCCCCACTCCCGGTGGAATGGTTCTTGAGACTTCGACACTGTTTAGGCTCGGGGACTTAGAGAACACGAGCCTAAGTCTGAAGAAAATGGAGCCGCCACCCGGACGGGCTGAAAAAAAAAAGAAAGGGGTGGATGACTCGATTCCTAAGGAATTCCCAACCCTCTAATGGTTTGGAAAGTTGGATGCGTGTAGGGAAGGTGAGAAATGGCCCAGCACCCCCACAATGCCCGGTTCATTGGAACCGGCCTCCTTTGCAGGTCTTAATATTATAAAATTCTTAAGTATAATAATATTATCCATATTACATGCAACAATTAAAATAAAGCATCATTATATTAAAATTAAAGCAATGTCTAAACAAAGCAAATAAATGGACACCCATCCGAGGATGGAAACATGTCCTTACATTGTCCATGTCTAAAACTAAATAGGACACCCACCAAAAGGTGGAAACGTGTCCTTTACATTGGTCCAAAAACTTTAAAATAAAATAAATTACATGATGCTCAGGACATAAGGTACCTAAAAATATCAAAACATACCTCTTACAATATTTTGAAATCAAAATAAATCAACAAAAGTAAACCATTCATCATAAATAAATCATTCATCAAAGACATCAAATATCAATCAAAATATATAATAAACATTCATCCAATTTAAATAAAATAGTAAATATATTAACTTTAGGGGTTCATGCATCAATTAGGGTTTCTAGGGTTTTATGTTTAATAACTAGGGTTTTGCATATACTAGTTTAATTAATTGAGAAATATTTTAAGGTAATAACATAGCTACTGGATATTTTAAAGATTTATGGTTTTGGATGTTTTTATGAAAATAATGCTACTGTGATTTTAAAAAATAGGTTTAGTTAGGGTATTAAGCAAACAGATTGTTGTTTTGATTTTTAGAAAGGTGTAATTAGGATTTTAGATTTGAAAAACATGTTTTAAGGCTATTAAAGTTTTAGGGTTTTACGATTAAGATATTAGGGTTTTATGGTTTGAAATCTTGATTCTATGGATTATGATTTTGAGTTTAGAATTTGATGCTTTTCTGTGATCAAAGTTAAGTGTGCTTTTAATATTGACTATATCAACTACTTAAGTATTTTTGGGTGAAACAAATATAAAAAGCTAAATTTATTGTTGAAAGATTAAAATAAATCACTGAATAAAATTATAGCAAAATAGCTACTGCGAAAGTTTGGAAATGAAATTAATTAAGAAATAGGGTTTGAATAACTTAGGGTTTATGAAATTAGATTTGTGTTTAATAGTTATATTATTTACTTTAATTAAGATCTTAAGTATTGTATGAATTAATTCATGCTACTGCCTAAACTAAATTGAAGGAAGAATTAAATAACTAAGGCAGTGTGATGATGGCTTAAAAGATGAAGATGATTAATGATTTAATAAAATGAAGTTAGAGTAATTTACCTATGTTTGAAGGCTCCACCAAATTTGAGGAAATTTAACCAAGTTGTTGCCTGCTTCAGATTTGATTTTTGTTTAGCAAAGCAATCTGGAGATGATTGCTTGTTGCCTCCTTTGGTTGCTGTGTCTTGAATTTCTCCTTGCTTGCTAGGGTTTTCTTTTGGCCGAAAGAATTCAGGGGTCTCAAGTTTGGTTCCAAATTTCTTTTTTTTTTGTTGAAAGATCTAAGTTTTGTCTCCAAAAGTCCCTTCTGAAGTATTTTAATGTGGTATTTATAGGAAAAAATCCAAACCTAATTATAATTGTCTAAGGAAATAAAAACAATTTAGGAAAAGAAATCAAAACCAAATAGAATTCGATTTCAGAAAAAATAGCGCTGGAAAAAATTACACTGGCAAAAAATTGTTGCGGGCTATGGGCGGGCTAGCACGAAAATTGCTAGCAAACTGGGGCAGGGGCTAGCCAATTCGCCGCAGGAAATTCCTACAGTGAATTGGCCTAAGGCCATTTCACCGTAGGAATTTCCTACGGTGAATTGGCTTGTGCCCAATTCGCCGCAGGAAATTCCTGAGGCGAATTGGCCTAAGCCAATTCACTTTCGGCGATGAAAAATTTTCATCGCCGATTCTTCTATCGTCGATTATTTATTTATTTATTTATTTTTACTCCACTAATATTATCTTTTTTATTTTTATTAAAAATTATGAATAATGAATATTAAAATAAATATTGTTTAATTAAAATACCACAAAAATTATTTTGGACTATAAAAAATATTGGACCAGACTGGGTCAAAAATTAAGGGTCTACAGTTTGCCCCCTGCTTGGGTGATCTGAGACTATGGCAAAAGAGAGTGAAAAGCAATGTGATTTTTGACTGGGTTTGGAGCCATACTGGACTTCCAAGGTTGGTTTGAGCTTTGGACTTAAAAATATTTTTGGTTCTAGACCCGAGCCAGATTTAGAATTTGGGTTCTGGACTCGGGGTAAGTTCTGGACTTAATAGAGATTTTAGGTTATGGACTTAAGCTAAGTCATGGACTTAAAAATAATTTAGGTTCTAGACCCGAGCTAAGCTCTGGACTTAAGAGAGAATTTAGAATCTGGACCTAAACTAAGTTTTGGACTTAAAAATAATTTGGGTTCTAGACCCGAGCTATGTTCTGGACTTAAAAATAATTTGGGTTCTGGACCCGAGCTAAGTTCTAGACTTAAGAGAGAATTTAGGTTCTGGACCTAAGCTAAAAGAGATTTGATTATCTGCAAAAAATAATTGTAGTCAGTAGGATACTAAAGGAATTTGCAAAAAAATATAGTTAATTTTTACCATGCCCATATCTTCTTGCCCCCTGCGGGTAAAAATATTTTAAAAGTACAAAAATATTTATATACTCTCAAATTTTTGAATAATTGAATTGAATAATTGAGTTTTCTATTTATTCACTATGTAGTTACTATTTATGTACTATTCACCAAATATTCATTTACTATTTGTAAATAGTAACATTTACTTTTTCTTTTCTTTTCTTTTCTTTTCCTTCACGAGAATACTATTTTTCTCTTTTTTGTTTTTGTCTTTTTCCTTTGCAATTTTTCTATATAAACCTCAGCTCATTTCTTCATTTCATCCATAATTATACAAATTTTGATATCAGAGAGTTTAGAGAGTTTATCATAGAGTTGAGGAGAAAATGTATGCTTCAAGATCAGAAACTCGATCTAATGCTGAGTTATTAGAGTTTATTCGACTGTATGAAAATGGAACTACAAGTCTACTAGCTGGGATACAGCTTCATCGCAGTTCAAATCAAAAAACCAATGTAATAATTCAATTATTTATTTTATTTTTTCTTTTTTGTGTTTTTGTTTTCTTATTTTTTTTATTGTTGTTTTTTTTATTTTTTTTAAGATTTAGGAAAAATAAATTAATTAGATGAATATATTTAAGAATTTAACAAACAAGTAAATAGATAGTCTAAAAATAGAACGTAAATAAATTTAGACTAAAAATCAGTGGTATTGATATGATGATATACTTACCTTGTGTTAACTTATCTGGCTCCGTGTTAGTGTGATCGTTGCATTATTCGGGTGGAAGGTGTGTCTATAAAGCTTGACAATGGTATGATGTAGCACCTTCTCGGGTAAAACGGATTATCCGAGATTGCGGTTTTGAAAGCTTTATCTTGCAATTACCATCCGAGGAGTGTCCGATAGACAGGAGTGTAGTTCAAGCATTGTCAGAGCAGTGGATGGGCACGACTCATACTTTTCACCTACATATAGGAGAGATGACTATTGGTCTAGTCGATTATACAACCATAACTGGTATCCGGTACTATGGCCTTCTGATCCCTCTTACCAATGATATTCTAACATCCGAAGAAGTCCAACAGTTAATCGGTATGGAACCATCATTTAAAGGGCCTTTCAAGATAAAAATTGAGCCGATTCGGAGTTTTTGGATGAACTACGAAGGATGGGTTTGTAGAGAAACAGCCAAACAATAAGCTCGAGAATTTGTATTGTATTTGCTCGGGTCAACCATTTTATGCGGCACTGAATCTAGCCATCCATTTATCGGTGTTAAGGGCCCGTACTGATATGAGTATGGTACAGCTTTACAGCTAGGGTGAAGCTAGCCTTGCCTGTCTTTACCATGGACTAGATAAGATTTGCAGAAATAAGAAGTCTTTTGTTGGCTGTATGGTGGTTGTCGAGGTATTCTTCTTCTACCAATGTCAATTCCATTCTTATTCTTGCATGAATTTGATTTTTATTATTGTTGTAGGCATGGGCATATGAGCATAATCTTATGAGGGTGTCTGGCATTTCCCGAGAGAGAGTCGGGTATCTGAGATTAAATTTTTGGTTGTCAGATCGTGTAGAAGTTCCCGGGTCTCACCATGTGCACACCCAGCGCTATCTCTTAAGTTGCTTAACCTAGGGCTAGGTAAAATAACATTAGTATACCTTAAAATTTATATAAAAGTTCACTTATCTTATGTCATTTTGTAGATCAATTTGCCATGGTGGAACACAAAAGAATGGACAAACTAGACTTCTTCCATGAATGTTGCACTGCCTTTTCAACATACCTACAGAGTCATTGCCGGCCATGTGTCTAGTGGCTGGTTTCTCAGAAAGAGACTGTATGAGTGGTTTATTGGTCTCGAGCAGCGGAGGATCCTGATGAGTTGCCCGAAGTATACTTTAAATATCACATCAATGCTGGAGAATGCATGGTGGTTGGCTCGGCATGGTTATGATGTTGAAACCTTTCTCTATCCACCAGGTGCATCTTATACTAGTTTATTTGAATAGGGCTCTTGAACTTTAATGTATCTCTTGTTGGTATACGGGAGATTCCCGAGGAAAATGAGGATAGAGATGAAGAGAAGTATCACGGAGAGGGAAGAGAGTCTGTCTCACATCTCGGGGCTAACACTTCTCAGGTAAACTGTTACCATTTTTCCATTGCAATTTCTTCTTTCTTAACTTGTTTTGACTTTTTTAATGATTGTTGCAGGCTGCTGGCTCATTTGGTCATGAGGCTGGACCTTCTTTTACTACTCTTCCATTTGCTCATTCTAATCAATTGGAGATCCCATGTCATCCACAGGGCATTGATATGAATTACCTCGTAGGTTTTCTTGTTCCATGATAATTTATGCTATATGTATGCTCTTACTCTTTCTGGCTCACAGCGGATGCTTGAAGAACAAAACAAGAAACTTCAAGAAGAGTTGGCTGCTAGTCTTCAACAGGTTTCCCATTTTGAAAAATTGTATCACTAGTCAGAGCAAGATTTTCGAGACTTTTGGATTCAGGGGATGAGAGATCCTGGTGCTTCATCATGTAGAGGCCCCCAAGTTGATGACCATGAGATCCTTTCATCTACTTCGGATGAGGACCGTTACAAATCTAAATTCTAGGGTAATAGAGATTCAGGTGCTCCTACTTCGAAAGGACTAGGGATGGGTGATATGCCTCCTTCTTCAATAGGCGATGACTTTTTTAAGGCTTTGTTTGATCATGACCCACCACCTCATTCTTAGTGATCTATCAGTATTGTATCAATTGAGGAAATATTGCATAATAAGCATAATGATAAAAATAATAATGATGATATATGATTTGCATCTTTATTGCAACCTTTTTTTCTTTTTACTTTCTTTTTTCTTTTTTTTTTGTTTTTATCATCATTATTACTACGATATAATTATTGGCCTTTCCTCTTCACATTTAATATTTCCATAGTATCACTAACCTTCAAAACCAAAGGCAACGAGGCAATTCAAGATCCTTTCATCGCCAATTCCCTATCCTCGAGCATCTCGGTCTCACACTTTTCCTTGTAAATTTTGAAATAGGACAATCATCCCATATAAATCTCTTTTCATGCCATGATTTCATACAGAAGCCAAGAGATTTTCTACTTCAAAGTAAAAATTCCTTTTAACAATTCCAATTTTCCTTCAGTCGTCAATAATGACCAAATTCAATTTAAAGAAAATAAAAGGTCTATTTAAAAATATGAATGCCATTCATTGGAAACAAATATCTTGGTCAAAAATTGATACTTTGAAGTGTTTTCAAAATGTTAAATTGGACCATTCTTTTTTACATGCCATGGCTTCTTTTTGGAATGTGAATTTTAGAACATTTAAAATTAATGGCTTTGAAATATGTCCCTTGATTGAAGAATTTGAGGCCATCCTTGGATATCCAAGCAATCAACAAATGGTGTTACCTATATTAATTTCCAAGACTCAACAAAAGATGCAAATGTTATTTCAACTTTCAAAGCCCGAAGTTCTACAGTTGATGAGAGGTGAGAAAATTATCTTTGGTCCCTTAATTGAATTTTGCCTTTCTCATTTGACTCCTACTAAGGCATGGAGATGTATGCTTTGTCTATGCTTGCTTGGCCAATTCTTGCTTGTTTCTTCTGATGGTGATATTGATCCATAAGTATTGGATATCATGGATCAAATGGAAGGAGGCTTATCGCCGATACCCGTGATCTTAGCTGAGACTTTAGTTGGATTAGACCAACTTAAATCAGGATTGTCAAAGAGACTGACCGGGAGTCCATTGTTGCTTTAAGTAATTACCTAAACTGCCCTTTTGGGTTTTCAATTTAGGTTTTTCTTCTCTTTTTTTTATTGCTGTAATTTTTGCCTAGTCCGCCCATGCGGGTTTTCAGAACTAGCGAGCTGTCCTAATTTTTGCCTAAGCTGCCCTTGTGGGTTTTCAACTTAGCGGACCCCTTCATTTTTATATTTTATATTGGTCTAATTTTTGCCTAGTCTGCCCATGTAGGTTTTCGGAATTAGTGAGCTGTCCTAATTTTTGCCTAAGCTGCCCTTGCAAGTTTTCAACTTAGCGGTCCCCCTTTTATTTAAATTTTTAATTTTTAATTTTTCCTCTCAGATTTAGCTTCAGGAGCGTCTGTGAGTGAAGATTTTTGCCCCACTCCTGGTGAAATGGTTCTTACGTCTTCGGCACTGTTTAGGATCGAAGCCTTAGAGAAACGGGCCTAAGCCCGAAGAAAATGGAGTCGCCACCCGGACGGGCCGGGAAAAAGAAAGGGGTAGATGACTCGATTCCTAAGAAATTCCCAACCCCCTAATGGGTTCAGAAAGTTGTGTACGTATGGGGAAGGTGAGAAATGGCCCAGCACCTCTACAACGCCCAGTTCATTGGAACCGGGCTCCTTTGCAGATCATAATATTATATAATTCTTAAATATGACCATATTATCCATACTACATGCAATAATTAAAATAAAACATCATTATATTAAAATCAAAGCAATGCTCAAACAAAGCAAACAAATGGAAACCCATCTGAGGATGGAAACATATCCTTAAATCATTTATGTCTAAACTAAATAGGACACCCACCAAAAGGTGGAAACATGCCCTTTACATTAGTCCAAAAACTTTAAAATAAAATAAATTACATTATACTCATGACATGAGGTACCCAAAAATATGAAAACATACCTCATACAATATTTAGAAATCAAAATAAATTAATAAAAGTAAATAACCATTCATAATAAATAAATCATTCATCAAAGATATCAAACATCAATCAAACTATATAATAAACATTCATCCAATTTAAATAAAATAGTAAATATATTAACTGTAGGGATTCATTCATTAATTAGAGTTTCTAGGGTTTTATGTTCAATAACTATGGCTTTGCATATACTAGTTTAATTTGTTGAGAAATATTTTAAAGTAATAACATAGCTACAATGGATTAGGGTTTTATAAATTTAAGAAAGTAGTAAGGTTTTTGGTTAATCAAATTAGGTTTTAGGACTAACATCATGAAATTAGGGTTTTTTAAGACATTAGGGTTTATAATTTTAAAAGATTGGGTTTTAGGTTCACTAGATTATGGTTTTAGGTGTTGATGAACTTGTCATAAAATTTTGATGTTTTAAGAATTAGGGTTTAGGAAAACTAGGGTTTACTGGATTAGGGTTTTTGATATTTTGGAAAACATATTTGATCTTAGAATTTAAGAAAATAGTTTAGAGTTTTATAAAAAAAAATTATGATTAAAGTTTTTTAGAAACTGTAAAGAAGATTAGGGTTTTGGAGAATTAAGAAGACATTTTGAAGTTTCAGACAAATAAGTTAGGGTTTAGATGATTAAGAAAATAGTTCGGGGAAAAATAATTTGGGGTTTTAAAGTTTTGGATATAGGAGGATAGTTTTAGGGTTTTTGAAGTTTTGGAAATAAAAGAACAGTTTTAGGGTTTTTGAAGTTTTGGAAATAGAAGGATGATTTAGGGTTTTCAAAATTTTGGAAATAGAAGGATGATTTAATCTGTAAAACATATTAGTAAGTTTAATAATTTAGGTTACTAACTCGATATCAAAACAAATGATAGAAACATTTAAAAGAAAATATGGCAATAACATCGTATGCTTAAATAATTCATGAATATAAACATAAGAATATTGTAAATATAATCAAATCAAAGATTTATAATCAAACCTCTGTTCATTGGTTCCTCCACAATTGGCTTCTGAATGAACAATGACAAAGGCAATGTTGTTGCCTTCGATGTATTGATGAATGCTTCTTGTTGCTAACTTTTTGCCGTTTCTTGCACCTAGGGTTTCTGTCTTCTTTTTCCTCCCAAGTCAAAAGTCCCAAGTCTCCCCCAAGTAAAATAATTTTTCAATACTTAATTCTGTGTTTTAATGTGGTATTTATAGGAAAAATCAAAATCCTACTTCTAATTGTCTAAGGAAATTAAAATTATTTAGGAAAAGAAATCAAAGCCGAATAGAATTCAATTTCGAAAAATTGCGCTGAAAATTACGCTAGCAAAAAATTACTGCTGGCTAAAATTGCGAGCAAGCAAAAATTGCTGCGGGCCAGCCAATTCGCCGCAGGAATTGGCCCAAGCCAATTCACTTTTTCGTCTGTAATTTTTTCATCGCCTATTTTTATTTATTTAATTATTTAATTTTTTATTTTTTTTATTTTTTTAACTTTACTAATATTACTTTTTTATTTTTATTAAAAATTATAAATATTAAATATTAAATATTAAAATAGATATTATTTAATTAAAATACCACAAAAATTATGTTGGACTATATAAAAAAAATATCGGACCAGACTGGGTCAAAAATTAAGAGTCTACAGCGTCTCTGCTTGCTTGATACTTCATCTATGGATTTTGCCAAATATATGCCACGACATCATTCTGCTAGGAAACTACTTCATCCTGCTTCTTTGTATGTTGACTGGGTTGACTGGATCCGCTCACGCGCTGAATTCGGACATACTTGATGTATGTTCCTCTTGCTGCTCTTCATCGAGGTAATTGCTATGATCCTCGACGGCTTGACCGTCAATATGGAGCTGAGCCTCAAGATTCTGAATTCACTCCCGATTTAGACATGCCTTGTCTGACTGAAGCCTACTTGGATCGGCTGAAGCAAAGCTAGCCCGCACGTTACACTTATCGTCTACCATAGGTTTTATATTTGTCAATTTCTTTAGAAAGTGTTTTGTTAGGATGAAAAAATAATAAAAGTAATAATAAGAGATGCTTCTTTTCCTTTTATAATTTGTCATCACCTTTTGCTATTGTGCTTATTTATTTCATCCATATCTGGTCAAATAGTTATAACAGTGCATATAGAACAATTTTAATATTAATTTTATTTTATTAAATTTCAATTGGCAACACTACTTCCATCCCGTAAACTAAAGAGAACGGTGTCATTCCAGTCGGTATTCACACACTTATTCTATATCCCCATATAGCAAAAGGAAGCATCTCCGACCAATCCCTGTATGTCTTGGTCATCTTGGATAGGATTTGCTTAATTATCTTATTTATTTCTTCTACTGTACCATTAGCCTTTGGTCTATAAGGAGAGGATCGGTGGTGATGGATTTGGTACTTTGAGAATAAGTCCTTAACTGCTCCTTGAAACTATACCCCATTATCTGATATCACACTGTGTGGGACCCCATACCTGCAGATGAGGTTCTTTTCAATAAATCTAGCCATTTGACTTGCCCCCAGTTTGTTGAAGGATTTGGCTTTGACCCATTTTGAAAAATAATCTACCGCTACTATAATGAAACGGTGACCTTTTGAGGCTATCTGATGTATCTCTCCTATAATGTCGATACCCCAAGTGGCAAAGGGCCAGGATGAAGACATAGAATGCAATTCTTCAGGAGGCATATGATTCAAATTACCATACATCTGACATTGTTGGCACTTCTTTACAAACTTAATACAATCCCTCTCCATGGTTATCCAATAGTAACCTTGTCGAATTATCTTCTTAACTAAGGCTAAACCACTTATGTGTCAATCACAACTTTCTGAATGTATTTCTAACATGATATGCTCCACTTCAAGCTTCCTTAAACATCTCAAATGCACCCCCATCAGGCCATCTTCAATATAACTCTCCATGGAAGGTGATGTAATGCAAGGACCACCGCCTTATGGCTCTTCTTTCTTTCTTTGTTGCCCCCAAAGGGTATTCTCTTTCCTCTAAAAATCATCTTATAGTATCATACCATGCATCATGGTCTATATCAGTTTCCATGATTGTCTCATATTCAAAGCAAGGAGTTGATGAACTAGTCAAAATCAGAGGCTTAAGGAATAAGTTGACAGGATTTTTCCATACCGAAGCCAATGTGGCTAGGGCATCAACCATCTGGTTTTCTTCTCTTGGTAGGTGTATAAACCTGCACTCCTTAAAGTTCTTCTTCATCATGGTTAAGTAATGGTGGTATGGTTTTAATTTCTCTTCTTTAAACTCCCACTCTCCATTTACTTGGGATACTACTAGTAATGAATCGCCAAAAACTTCCACCTTATCCACCTTCATAATCAGTAGGGTTTCCAAACCAAAGATACATGCTTCATATTCCACCATATTATTGGTTGCCCTGAATTTTAATTTTTTGGCTAAAGGGATAAGTTCTCCTTTGGGCGATTCTAGTATGACTCCCAAACCTGCTCCTTTCCTATTCACTACTCCATCAAAATACATTTTCCATCCTTGTACTTCAATGGCCTCTAAATGTTCATCCGAAAATTCCAGGACTACCTCTTCCCTATCCGGTAATGGTTGTTGGGCCAGGAATTCTGCCACTGCTCTATCTTTGATTGTTTTCCTGGTTACATACTCAATCTCAAATTCTTCCAATATTATCAACCATCACCCATACTTCCCAATCAAAGAGGGTGTCTCCTTTAAGTACTTCATTGGATCCAACCTGGAAATTATTTTAGCACTATAAATTAAAAATAATGCCGCAACTTCTTAGAAGATCAAACCATAACTATACAGGTCTTTTCAATGATACTATACTTAATTTCGTAAGGTAGGAGCTTTCTACTCAAATAGTAAACTGCATGCTCAATCCCTGACTCATCTGCTTGGGCTAGCATGGCTCCTATTGACTCTTCTTCTACTGCTAAGTATAGTAACAAGGGTTTACCAGGTTTAGGTGGTTTCAAAATAGGTGGATTTAGTATATACTCCTTTATTCACTCAAAGGCCTTTTGACACTCTTCATTCCACAGGACTGGCTGATTCTTTTTAAGCAATTTGAAGATAGGTTCACAGATTGTGGTGAGCTTTGCTATAAACCAGCTAATGCACTGTAATTTACCAATAAATCCCTAAACTTCTCTCTCCATCTTAGGGGCTGGCATATCTTTGATTGCTTTAACTTTGTAAGGGTCAATCTCAATGCCATTTGGACCAATCACATGTCCCAACAATTTGCCTGAGGTAACCCCAAACACACACTTCTTCGGGTTTAATGTAAGCTTATATTTCAATGCTCTATTGAAGAACAATTCTAAGTTTTGGAAGTGTTGTTCCCTTGTATCTGATTTCACCATCATATCATCAACATATACTTCGACCTCCTTATACATCATGTCATGAAATAGTGTGGTGGCCATCCTTTGGTAGGTTACTCCAGCATTCTTTAATCCGAGTGGCATCACCCTATAACAAAATATACCACATGTAGTAATGAAAGCAGTTTTGGCCATTAACACTTGGTTGTATCCAGAAAATCCATCTACAAACGAATGTAGCACGTTAGAGGTTGCACTATCAATGAGGACATTTATATGGGATAAAGGAAAATCATCTTTAGGGGAAGCCTTGTTTAAATCTCTATAGTCGACACATACCCTAATTCTTCCATCTTTCTTCAGCACGGGTACTATGTTGGCTAGCCAATCTGGATATTCTATCACTTCAAGGAACTTAACTTGTATTTGTTTAGTGACCTTTTCTTTAACCAGTTCAGCCCACTCAGGTCTTAATCTCCTAAGCTTTTGCTTGATAGGTTTCATGTGAGTGTAAGTAGGAATAAGATGTTCAGCTATATCTCGATCTATTCCAGGCATATCCTCATAAGACCAAGCAAATACTTCCTCATATTTTTTGAATATTTTTTCAAATCTCTCTCTCTCATCAGGAGTAAGGTAAGATGCTATGCTAATATTTTTAGGATTTTTGGTTATTCCCAAATTTAATGATTGTGTATCAACAGAGTTAATAGTAAAGATGCTCATGTAACTGCTATTTGAATGTATGCAACCATCAGGAGAAACATCACACAAGTTAGCAAAGTCAGACTTTATTGCATTCATCTTGGAAAAGAAAACATCATCATCCTAATACAAAGCAGACAAATTAAAATCAACATCAAAATCATAAAGTAGAATATCTTCAAACTTCTCTTCAACCAGGGCAGCAATCTCCTCTGGAGTCTTCTCGACTTTCAAGACAGCTTCCTTCTTTTCTTCTGGATTGGGCTCCTTATTGGCTAGCAAGGTGAGCTCTTTCTTCACTTGCTCCACTAGCTCAGCAACATCAGCAAAAATTTCAAAACACGGGATCAACTTTCCCATGAACATGATTTGCTCGGGCTTTCTTTGGAGTGGTCCCATGTCTGGAGCTTTGACAAAAAAAATTTTGAGTGGCAGGAAGCTCATCTTCTCATTCTTCTTTGGCTGGACATCTTTGTTGGCCTCTTCATACCCTAAGCCTTTCTTGGAAGTTTGAGTTTTAAAATTTGGAAGCTTTGTCAAACCGGCCTTGCCCTTTCCAAGACCAGCTCTGGGAAGGTAGCTCATGTTCTTCATCATGTTTAAGACCTTAGAGTCCACTACTTCATCATTAGAAATTGCAGCTACTTGGAAACCATTGAGAGGCCTCCCAATCATTAGAGCATTAACAACCTCATTATCTTCTGCCTCAATGACCACCGTCTCAACTTTTTTAGGGAATTTGATCTTTTGATGGAGGGTGGAAGGAACTCCACCAAGAAGATGAAACCATGGTCATCCCAAGAGTAAGGTAAAGGTAACAGGTATGTCCAAAACAACAAATTCAATAATAGATTCAATTGGACCAACCTTGACAACAGCTTTGAAAGTTCCTTCAGCATGTCTCTTGGTGTTGTCATAAGCCCGAATGGTTACCTCGGTTGGGTTTAGATCCCTTGTTGACATGGCTAGTTTTGGCATATTTTAAGTGTACAAACATTTATGACGGACCCATCATCAACCATTACACATGGAGTTCTTTTTCCTTTGATTTCCACTTTGATAAAGAGAGGACGGATGTGATCTCTCACCTCTTCCGGTGAATCCACATTTGAAAAAGATACCGCTCCCATATTTACTATGCTCTTCTCTTGAATATCTTCACATTTCATTGCTCCTTCAATTTTTATAAAGTTGATCAGCTCCTCAGTGTCATGGAGGTGGAAATTGGCATTTTGGCCAAGGCCTTGGCCATAGTTTCTCAGTGCTTTTTAGAAGTAGCCAATAAGTCCCAAATGCTAACACTTGCTTGGGTTCTTTTCAATTGCTTGAGCACAGTATCATCTTCTTCTTCTTTGTTCCCTACTTCAGCTTCCTTTCCTTTATTAACTTCTACTTCCTTAGGTGGTGGCCTTGCATAAGACTTACCTGATCTAGTATTCATTACGTCATCTTCTTCGGGCTCGGACCAGGTCCATTCCTCCTTCTTGGGTACAAGATCATCATCACTATCGCTTGAATCCCAAAACCCATTCACAACACAAATTGCTACTTCTTTACCCGCCATAGCTTGTTCAATTTTGCTAAATACCTCTTCTTCTTTGGTTGCTTCTCCACCCATATCTTGGAAAGAAGACATGACAAAACTTTAATGCAAACCTCCTCCAATCATGAAGTTTTCCGGTGGTAGTACTCTATTGAACCTTGGTAATGGATTGTCTTTGGTGTTTGGCTTGTTGGGCTTGGGCAGCTTTCCACTATCAATCGAATTTTGGATCTCATGCCTCAACCTCACACATCTATCCGTGTCAAGTCCTTGCATTTGATGAAATTGACAAAATGCCTTAGTGTCGAAATTAGGTGGGAGAGGGTTAGGCAAAGGACAAGGATTTAAGAGTTGTAACAATCCCTTCCTTTGAAGCTTATTGAGAACCCAAGACAGCGGTTTTCCCGATTCTAAAATCTGCCTTCTTGCTCCTTGGCTAGTAGCATTAACACCAACTACCTTTTGCATGCCTTGGTTACCAGACTGGTAGTTTCCTTTCTCGTTCCTTCTTGTTGAAAAATGGTTCTTCTCTCTTTCCCATTCTCCAATTTGCAGACCAGCTTGGAGAAGATCCTTGAAATCACGGATTAGTGTATGAGACATCCTTTCATGAAGACTAGGCAACACCCCTCTCATAATCATCCTTATTTGATCAGATTCATCGAGCCTCTTCTTGAGCAAAGCAGCCTTATTCCTCCATCTCTTCACATAGTCCACAAAATTCTCATTTGGCCTTTTTCTAATGGACTCCACTTCCATTAAGGTAACTTCCATCTCGACATTGTATCCATATTGTTGGATGAAGGCATTGTATAGCAGATCCCAACTCTTTTGTGTGCCGTCATCTAAGGTATTGAACCAGTTTTGGATGACAGGATCCAATGAGAGCATAAAGTATCTTAAAGTTTGAGCCTTAGTAGCTCAAGCAGACTGCATAGCAGTGATATACTACTTCACATGGAGGTGAGGATTTTCGGTTCCATCAAACATTGCGAAAGATGGCATCTTGAATTTGTACGAAACTTCTTCGTCTAGCTCAAATAATTTGTCAACTTCGGACATTTCTTCGGTTTTCAGCTTCTTCTCAAATTTCTTTTCCAAATCCGCAATCATCTTTTCAAATTCAGAAGTTTTAGTTTTCTCCATAACTGATCTTTCAATAATCTTTGGTTCTTTCTTCTTGTCTTGAGGATCTTGGAAGTATTTCATCATCATCAAAAACCACTTCGCCAACTTTAGCCTTCCCCTTTCCTTTGGCTTCTTAGTGCTAGCAGATGCTTTGGTATTGTTTCCTAAAATTGTAGCCAATTGGTTCTTCATGGTCTCAGCTAGGGCCTCTTTTATTTCTTCCATCTTGGCATTGAGGGCGTCATCCACTATTCTTTGAATTTGTTCAGGCTTCATTGCTTTTGGTGAGCAAGTGATTGAGTCATTACTAGATTCTTCATTTTCGGTGTAGGTCAGATTGTCGTAAGCTTTCGAACTATCATAATCCAGGGCTGTGAGCCAAAGAGGATTAATGATATGAGATGTAAATGTATGTATGCATGTATTCACAAACAATAAACAAAGGTAAGTAGAACGTCCCTTCCAACCTTATAACATCCATACATGAATGGAGAATCTCTTTTCCTAGGTAATATGGTTAATAAAATACCAATATGAGGTTTCTTATTTTTCGAATAATTACCTCGGGCGTTTCAACCAATAGTTATATTTTCGAAAATGGAAATCAGTTCATGATAATTCCCATTAATTAGGTTTTAATCCATTCAACCAACTAAAGTAGCTTTTATGCTATATTAGATTAAAAATAAATTAAAAGGTTTATTATAAATAGATTTCTCACTTGAAAAAGTAACTAATGATTCATGCCAAAAATAAGCTCATGATTAATTATTCTTAGTATAAACAAGGCTCACAATTGATTTTTTGGTATTTCGTAATTGACCTAAATAATTTGCAAGCTCTTTGTAAGAAAAGGTTGGATGAAAATAATTTTGTCTCTAAGCCCATTGTAAAAAGAATTTAGAAAAAATGGATTTTGGGCTTTGTATTTAAGTCATGAGAAAAGATATTTTTTTTATTTGTTTTTTAGAAAAGTTTTACGTCCAAAGATCATCTTGAAAAGTTTTGAAAATAGCTTTGGTCTTTTGGACTTTGAAAATTTTATTTTGAGTTTACAAATGTACTTGGGTCATATTAGAAAAAGAACAAACCAAATAAGCTATGATTTAAGCCAAGACAAATTAACCATAGTCAAACAACAAGCATTTGGGGTAAAACCTAAGGAAAGTAACTAGGCCAATTACATGAGCTTTAGTCTCTGGGTTAAAAGGCTTAGGTTCTCATAGCAAGTATATACCAAATGGTATAAGGCTATGAGTGATTATGCCATGCTCGATCTACATACCTTGAGTGAAAGTATGGTATCCCTTACATAACATAACATGGGTAACACGGGCGTCCTAACTCACGCACGCGGTCCAATCTAATGATGCAATGGATAATATCACGATAAGAAAGAATAGAATAATATAAAGACCAACGGAATCAACTTCTCTTATCCCCACTGGAGTCACCACTGTGAGCGGGGATTTTTTCCCCCACTCCCAGTGGAATGGATTTTGAGACTTCGACACTGTTTAGGCTCGAGGCCTTAGAGAACACAGGCCTAAGCCTGGAGAAAATGGAGTCACTATCCGGAGGGGTCAAAAAAAAGAAAGGAGTAGATGACTCGATTCCTAAGGAATTCCCAACCCCTCTAATGGTTTCAAAAAGTTGGGTACATGTGGGGAAGGTGAGAAATGGCCCAGCACCCCTACAATGCCCGATTCATTGGCATCGGCCTCCTTTGCACGTCTTAATATTATAAAATTCTTAAGTATAATAATATTATCCATATTACATGCAACAATTAAAATAAAGCATCATTATATTAAAATCAAAGTAATGTCTAAACAAAGCAAATAAATGGACACCCATTCGAGGATGGAAACATGTCCTTACATTGTCCATTTCTAAAACTAAATAGGACACCCACCAAAAGGTGGAAACGTGTCCTTTACATTGGTCCAAAAATTTTAAAATAAAATAAATTACATGATGCTCACGGCATGAGGTACCCAAAAATATGGAAACATACCTCTTACAATATTTTGAAATCAAAATAAATCAATAAAAATAAATAACCATTCATCATAAATAAATCATTCATCAAAGACATCAAACATCAATAAAAATATATAATAAACATTCATCCAATTTAAATAAAATAATAAATATATTAACTTTAGGGGTTCATGCATTAATTAGAGTTTTTAGGGTTTTATGTTTAATAACTAGGGTTTTGCATATACCAGTTTAATTAATTGAGAAATATTTTAAGGTAATAACATAGCTACTTGATATTTTAAAGATTTATGGTTTTGGATGTTTTTATGAAAATAATGCTAGTGTGATTTAAAAAATAGGTTTAGTTAGAGTTTTAAGCAAATAGATTATTGTGATGATGAGAAGGTGATCATTGATGATGATAATTGGGCTCAATACTACTAAGATCTTCAAGATAAAAAGGAGCCAAAGGTTGTTGAGAAGGCAACTATTGAAAAGACCGAGACATTTGATATTGAAAAGATGATTGCTGATTTAGAAAAGAAATTTGAGAAAAAGCTGAAAACTGAAGAAATGTCTAAAGTTGACAAATTATTTGAGCTAGATGAAGAGGTCCCATACAAGTTCAAGATGCCATCTTTTGTAAAGTATAATGGCACTGAAAATTCTCATCTCCATGTAAAGCAGTATATCACTGCCATGCAATCTGCCCGAGCTAGTAAGGCTCAAACTCTAAGGTACTTCATGCTCTCATTGGATCCTGCTATCCAAAATTGGTTCAATACCTTAGATGATGGAACACAAAAGAGTTGGGATCTACTTTACAAAGCCTTCATCCAACAATATGGATACAATGTTGAAATGGAAGTTACCTTAATGGAAGTTGAGTCCATTAGGCAACGACCAAATGAAAATTTTGTAGATTATGTCAAGAGATGGAGAAACAAGGCTGCTTTACTCAATAAGAGGCCCGATGAATCCAATCAAATAAGGATGATTGTGAGAGGGGTGTTGCCTAATCTTCGTGAGAGAATGTCTCATACACTCATACGTGATTTCAAAGATCTTCTCCAAGCTGGTCTACAAATTGAAGAGTGGGAAATGGAGAAGAATCATTTTTCAATAAAAAGGAATGAGAAAGGGAATTACCAGTCGGGCAATCAAAGCACACAAAAAGAAGTTGATGTTAATGCCGCTGGTGAAAGAGGAATGAGGCAGTTTTCAGATCTGGGGAAGCCACTGTCTTGGGTTCTCAATAAGCTACAAAGGAAGGGATTGTTACAACCCTTGACTCCTCGTCCTTCGCCTAATCCTCTTCCACCTAACTTTGATACTAACGCATTTTGCCAATTCCATCAAAGGCCTAGACACGAAATGGGCAATTGCAAGAAGTTGAGGCATGAGATCCAGAATTTAATTGATAATGGCAAGTTACCCGAGCCGGACAAGCCCAACACCAAAGATAATCCATTTCCAAGGTTCAACAGAGTGCCACCACCAGTAACCTTTATGGTGGGAAAAGGATTGGAAGAAGATTTTGTTTTATCCTCTTTTCAAGATGGGAATGTTGAAGATGTGAAAGGAAAAGAAGCCTAACTCAATGAACTTTCCTTAGCTTGAATGTTGCTTTTCAATCTTACTTTATTTAATATTTTGGAACTATCGTGTTTTTCAAATTTAAATTTGTTTGAATAAATTACTTTCATCATAAATTTTTGTTGGTCTTTGTTCATTTTAGTGCTCAACCAATGAGGAATCTATCTTGATAATTCATAAATTTATCTATGCATCATGACTCTAATGACTTTACTAGATGAGGGAATTACTCTATAACATTGAGTTGTGTATGCTTACTTAGAGAGGGCTCCTGCATAATTATCTTTGTCTAGGTCTTAGTCAGTCTTAAAACATGCTTTGACAAACTTTCGAGGCGAAATTGAACTCTGCTTATTTAAGGGAGAGATGATCTAGGCATTGTTTGGTTAGCCAATGACTAGTATCCACCCAATTGAATATTAATCCCTAGTTGTCCCTTTGAGCCTTCATAAAATTTTAGCTTTCTTTTCATTGGCATATAACCCCAATAACCTACCCTGAGCTGTTGTGATACTTTTAACAAGTCTTATGATTATGAAGATGAATAGGCAAGAAGATCAAAGAAAGCAATGATTAGTCAAGATCATGAGGAAGTTGAAGTTTCAAGATCATGAAGATAGTTGAAGTTCTCAAGACCATGAAGATAGTTGATTTTTCAAGACCATAAGGATAGTTGATGTTCTCAAAACCTTAAGGGTAGTTGAAGTTCCCTTAATGTCTCCAATATATCAAGACAACATCAACATTAGAGTAACAAATGATTTATCCCTGTTAAGGAAGATTTATGTTACCCCACTCATCCATTATTGGAAGCCCAAGTTGGTACAAACAAGACAACTATGTTTGAGCTAGAACCAAAAAAGAAAAAAAAAGAAAAAAGAGAATAGAAAAAGAAAAGAAAAGAAAGAAAAAAAGAGAATAGAAAAAGAAAAGAAAGAAAAAAGAGAATAGAAAAAGAAAAAAGAAGATAAAACTTGAAAAGGCTGTTCAGAAAGCCAACTGAGTTCTCTTTTACCTAAAGCATCAAAAGGCTTCCATAAGGATGGTTTGACTTGAATTGGTCCAACCCAACCAAAGATTCAATCAAAATTGGAGAAAAAGGAGAAAGACCATTCAATGCTTAAAAGCTCTATACTTGATAGTTCTACAAGAAAGAAGGACAAAATGATAAATGCTCAAAGAAAGGGAAGAGTAAGGAAAAAAAAAAGAGAAAGAAAAGGGAAGAGTAAGAGAAATAAAGAAAAGGGAGAAGAAGAAAAGAAATGAATTTGGGAACCAAACTTTTTGCAAGGGTAAAAACTGTCCTAATCAAGATCCAGATTAATGCCAAGAAGATAGAAGGAATTTGGAGTCTAGAAAGATTGCTCCCAACTGTCTAAAGTTCAAACAAGAAATTTATAATTTGAGGGTTTGTCCATTGTGTCACACCAGCTCCTATCTCAAAATGGCCTTCGTTTAAACCCGTGTCCCTTATAGACCCCATTTCAAGCCTATCAAAGACCTGTTGATCTCTCTTGGTAGATAGAGTCTATTAGTGGAGATAGTTTGGATAAGCATGCATATGAGATAGAAAATATTTAAACTCAAATGAGACCTTTGGCCAAGTAATGTGTATGTGCCTATCTGAAGTACAATAATTCTTGCTTAAATAGAAATGATTCCCGAGTTTAGTACGGTAACTAGGGTTGTCATGTTATAGATATGTTAATTTGGAAAATCAAGTCCTGAGGTACATTGACATTAATTTGGCAAAGCCAACCTTTGATTTCAAAATCAAAATTCAAAAAAAAAATGTGTTTTGTCATACAAAGCCTTCAAGTTAAGGGAAGTATGTTGAACCTCCAAAGGTCATATTGGGCAAAGGAAATGATTATTGGCAAGCTGAAAGATAATTCGAAATGGATGTGTAATATCCCAAAGAATACCCTAAAAGTTTTGAAGTAATTATTGTTGAATTTGGATTTAAGGTATATGATAAATTGGAAAGAGAAAAGAATTAAAGAGAGAGTGTATATGTTGTATATATGAAAATATATACAACATATACAAGTCAATATGAGATGGTCAAAGAAAGATATTTATTGATTTTATTTAATGAATGGAAAAATGGGAAAAGTAAAATGAGTGGAAGAGAATTATTTGAATATTTTATTGATATTGCTTGGTGGAGATTTGAGTGGAGATTAGATATTTGACTTTGCTTCTCCTTCTTTTTCATCTTTCTTCTTCTTTCTTTGTGGTTTGGCCGGCACTCACCAAAGACAAGAGAGAAAGAGAGGGTTTTTGATTTCTAAGAGTAGATTGAAGGAAGATTCAAGTGATCAAGTTGGAAATTTAAGAGTTTCATCAACTTTGGTAAGTTCCCTCTTGATTTCTTTTGTTTTGATTGAAGTTGTGTTTGAGTTTGATTGTGGATAGTATGTGTTTGTTTGATTTTGGTGTGTTTAAGAGTGTTTGGTTCAATTGATTTTGGATTTTTGGGGTTGGATTGAAGGAAAGAGTAAGTCTGTTGGAAGAGAAAGTGTTGTGGTTGTGTTTTGAGTTTGTGATGATGGTTATGAAGTGTCTTTGATGTATGTTTGAGTTGTTTTGAGTGTTTTTGTAAGTTATTATGGTTTTTGGGTGTGTTTAGTTAAGTTTGTTTGAAGTGGGTAATGGTGGAAGTAAGAGATTTGTTGGTTATGTTGTTGTTGTTGCCGGAATCTGGATTTTTGGCCTGACATGCCCATTAGCACGTCCAAGTCTTTGAGCGTGTCAATGGTTCTGTGTTGCAGTAGCATTTACACGTCCAGTGACACGTCCATGTCACTGAGTGTGTCATAGCTACTGTGTTGGTAAAGGTTTGACACGGCCATAAACACGCCCGTGTTGTTGGACGTGTCAATGTTTTTGTGAGACAGAATGTATTACACGTTCAGTGACACGCCCGTGGTTCTGAGCGTGTCAAAGCTTCTGTGTTGTGGAGTTAGGGCACGATCATGGACACGCCCGTGTTGTTGAGCGTGTCATGTTTAGAGTTTGCCCTAGTTGGTTCTTAGCTTTATTATCTTATATGTATTTCTAAGTGAGTGTGTATGATTACCTTTGGTTTAGGTTGTGAAGAAGTTGAATTGCTCTAACCTAAGTGTTGAGGATTCTTGGAGGAGGAAGTGTATAGATTGGTGTGAGTTGGTTTTGAGGTAAGTACAAACTACATGGTTGCATACATTTACATGATTTTGATACTTAACATTTGGTTGTACCTATGTTAAGTAATTGATTACATTATTAATACATTTGATGAATGTTATGATTTGTATAATGAGAATGATTGATGAGCATTTAATTATGTATACTCTATTGATGAGATGAGGAGCCATGGTTGTTGGCTATAATGATAATGATGCAAATGAGATGATTGAGGCATGGTTGCCTAAGTGATGATGAGAAAATGAGAATGAAATTGATAATGAAATCATGAATGAATTATGTGTCTAATGTTTTATTCTATTTTTAGAGTTTTGTTGTTGGTGGCATGCCTATAGTAACAATCTCTTGAAGTTAGGTTGGGCTTGATCCTTGAAGCCAAGTTGGGTTGAAGTTTAGCATGCTTAACTCCCCTTGAAGCTTGGTTGGGTCTAGTCCTTGAAGCCTAATTGAGATGTTACAACCCTTGAAGCTAGGTTGGGTTTGGTTCTTGAAGCCAAGTTGGGTTGATACTTAGCATGTTTTGTTCCCCTTGAAGCTTGGTTGAACCTAAATCCTTGAAGCCTAGTTGGGATAATGATAATGATGAATGTGATAATTAAACCAAAATATTAACTCTGAAAGTTGAATGGCATATTAGTGTCTTTTGGGCCCATGCATGTCTTTGTTTTTAATGTGATTCTTGCATTGTGAAATCAATGAATAATGAGATACATGATGTGTAACATGTTTATGAATGTGGCATGGGAAGCTATGTTGAGTAATGAAACTATGAAGATACAACATGAATGTTTTGATATGATATTGAACAATGTAAGGTTTTAAAATATAATATCCTTTTTAATGGTGTATGAAAATTGATTGTGTGACAATGGCATTGCACTGAAGCATAGTATTATTGTAGTTTGTACCACTAAGCCGTTGGTTTAGCGCGAGTGTGATTCGTCGCACAGGTGACAGGGAAGAACCGGAGAGTTCCTCTAGGCCGAGTAGAGTCTAGATTTTGAGGTGTTGATAGTGGAGCTTAAAGATCAAAGACATACTGCCAAACATGTATATATTTTATGTTTTGTAAAACTTGAGTTTTGATGTATATGTATTTGTAAATATTTGTTATATTTTCCACTGCGTTTTGAATAAACATTTTATCTTTTATGTTTTATAATATAACTTAAATGTTTTAAATTTGTTCATATTATTGTAAAAGAAGTGAGTCATTTGTTAGTAAACTATGGCATTCCTATATTCAGTATACGTAGATTACGATCGTAATAGCATGCTGTGTACGTATATAGGGTATAGGAGTGTTACAGGATACATCCCTGACTCTACCATTAGGGGTCTCTACCACTCATGTTCTCAACATATAGAAGATAAAAGCCACAAATGCAAAGCTTTCGATCATTCCAATGCATGACTTGAACGAGCGTCAAAATGGAACCAATGAGAACACTTCTACTGATCACCTTGGTCTGTGAGTCAATGGAACAACTGTAAGTATTATTCATGCATATCATGCATACATGAGCATATCACATCGTACTTTCTTGTCTTGTATTGTCTATTCTTTATCAAAGTGAACAGCAAACACTCTGTGAAGGGAAGAATCAAAAGAAGATATCAAATCAGGGGGGCATAGAAAGCCCATTGCTTGAGAAAGCTCCAGCAATCTTGCAAAGAGAAGAAATGCATGCTTATGCGAAGAACAAGATGGCAAAAACATCAATCAAAGCTTGCATGGATAAAATCTTTGGTTTGAGCCTACACAGGGGGCAAAGTATCTCCTTTTCAATTTTTGGAGTTTATATACCAAATATTTTTGAACTCACTTACAAATATTTTGCCACACAGGGGGGGGGCAAGGAGAGGATATAAGGTCCAATTAAAATAGCTAAATCTTTGCAAAAAGGAAGAACAAAAGAATGGAACTTTAGAACTCTCAAAAGAATGAAGATGCAAAAGACAAAAGACCAATCCAGCTAAAAGAGCTGAAGCCAGGGTAAAGACCCGACCTCCAATGGATAGAGACCCATGTTTTAAGAGTAAAGACCCAATCTCAAAGGATGAAGATCCATTTGCAATGGTGAAGACCCGATGTCAAAAGATGAAGATTTATTTTCAAGGATGAAAACCCGATCTCAAAGGATGAAGATCCATTTTGAGGGTGGAAAACCACAATGCATGGAATAACCGGAGCAGTCAGATTTCTCAAATTATAAAAGGTCAGTCAAACTCAATCTCAAGTCCAAGAACACAAATTCAAATCAATCTCGGGTCCAAGCACCCAAATCTATTCAAGCTCGGGTCCAAGAACCCAATCTTGGGTCCAAGCACCCATTCTCGGGTCCAAGTACCCAAATCAAATCAATCTCGAGTCCAAGCACCTATTCTCGGGTCCAAGTACCCAAATCAAATCAATCTCGGGTCCAAGCACCCAAATTCAAATCAGCCTCGAGTCCAAGTACTCAATCTTGGGTCTAAGTACCCAAATCAAATCAATCTCGGGTCCAAGTACCCAATTTCGGGTCCAAGTACCCAATCCCGGGTCCAAGTACCCAATCTCGGGTCTAAGTACCCAAAATCAATTCAAGCTCGGGTCCAAGTACCTAAGCTTGGGTCCAAGTACCCAATCTCGGGTTCAAGTACCTAAATCAAATTAATCTCGGGTCCAAAATTATCTTTTACCCGAGAACCCTAATTTTAAAGCCTAAAATCCAAAATTCAACTTTTAAACCTAAAATAATAAACCCTGATCCTTTTAAAATATTAAACCCTAATTTTTATGAACCCTAATCCCTTTAAAACATTAAAAAATATAAAAACATGAAAACCCAAAAAATTGCACAATAGCTTGAAATTCAATAATCAAAAATCACAAATTTAAGTATTTTAAGGTATTCAAAACCCTAGTTTCATGATTTCATTATTCAAACCTTAATTTGGTTAATCAAAGAGTCTTACCAACCTTTTAAAACATAAAACCCTAATCTATTTTAATTCCATAAAAAGTCACAGTAGCTATAATTGAACTTTTATTTACTTTATTTAATTCCATATTTATTTATACCTTGATTTATTTCTTATGCTTTAATCTATTTAATTTCAATACTTGATTTATTTAATTTATCATGGATGGATGTTTATTTTCTTTAAATACTTTCGATGAATGATTTATTTATGATGAATGATTATTTACTTTTATCAATCAATTTAGATTTCCAAAAGTTGTAAGAGGTATGTTTCCACTTGGTGGATACCTCATTATTTAAACATCATGTAATTTAATTTGCTTTTCTATTTTAGAACTTATGTAAAGGGCATGTTTCTACCTTTTGGTGGGTGTCCTATCTAGGCATGTGATGTAAGGACATGTTTCCATCCTTGGATGGGTGTCCATTTATTTGTTTTCTTTTATTTGGACATTGCTTTGATTTTAATATAATGATGCTTTCTTTTTATTGTGTGTAATATGGATAATGTTATTATACTTAAGAATTTTATAATATTAAGACCTGTAAAGGAGGCCGGTTCCAATGAACCGGGCATTGTGGGGGTGCTGGGCCATTTCTCACCTTCCCCACACGTACCCAACTTTCCGAACCCATTAGGGGATTGGGGATTCCTTAGGAATCGAGTCATCCACCCCTTTCTTTTTTCCCGGCCCGTCCAGGTGGCGACTCCATTTTCTCCGGACTTAGGTCCATGTTCTCTAAGGCCCCGAGCCTAAACAGTGCCGAAGTCGCAAGAACCATTCCACCGGGAGTGGGGGCGAAAATCCCCGCTCACACTTTGGTCTTTTGGATTTTAAAGAAAATATTTATTTTGAGCTCACAAGATATTTAGGTCATATTAGAAAAAGAACAAACCAAATAAGCCATGATTTAAGCCAAGATAAATTAACCATAGTCAAACAACATGCATTTAGGGTAAAACCTAAGGAAAGTAACTAGGCCAATTACATGAGCTTTAGTCTTTGGGTAAAAAGGCTTAGGTTCCCATAGCAAGTATATACCAAATGGTATGAGGTTATGAGTAGTTATACCATGCTCGATCTCCATGCCTTGAGTGAAAGTATAGTATCCCTTACATAACATAACACGGGCAACACGGGCATCCTAACTCACGCACACGATGCAATATAATATGATGCAATGGATAATATTATTATAAGAAAGAATAGAATAATATAAAGACCAATGGAATCAACTTCTCTTATCCCCAGTGGAGTCACCACTGTGAGCGGGGATTTTCGCCCCCACTCCCGGTGTAGTGGTTCTTGTGACTTCAGTACTGTTTAGGCTCGGGGCCTTAGAGAACACAGACCTAAGTCTGAAGAAAATGGAGTCCCCACCCTGACGGGCCAGGAAAAAGGGGTGGATGACTCAATTCCTAAGGAATTTCCAACCCCCTAATGGGTTCAAAAAGTTGGGTACGTGTGGGGAAGGTGAGATATGGCACAGCACCCCCACAACGCCTGGTTCATTAGAACCAGCCTCCTTTACAGGTCTTAATATTATAAAATTCTTAAATATAACAATATTATCCATATTACACACAATAATTAAAATAAAGCATCGATACATTGAAAATCAAAACAATGTCCAAGCAAAATAAATAAATGGGCACCCATCCGAAGATGGAAACATGCCCTTACATAATCCATGCCTAAATAGGACACCCACCGAAAGGTAGAAACATGTCCTTTACATTGGTTCTAAAATAGAAAAGCAATTTAAATTACATGATATTTAACTAATGAGGTACCCACCAAGTGGAAACATACCTCTTACAATATTTGAAAATGAAAATAAATCGATAAAGTAAATAACCATTCATCAAAGATATTAAACATCAATAGAACGTAAACATCCATCCATGATAAACTAAATAAACCAAGCATTGAACTTAAATAAATTAAAGCATATAAGATAAATCAAAGCATAATCAAATATAAAATTGAATAAAGCAAATAAAGATTCAAATTAGGGCCATTGTTTCTATTTAAGATTCTTTATTTAATGTGTTTAGGGTTTTGAAATTTATGGGCTTAAGCTACTGTGAGTTTTAAAGGAATTGAAATGAATTAAAGTTTTATAATTTAAGAGGCTGATAAAGTTCTTTGATTAACCAAATTAGTGTTTGAGAAGTTAAATCATGAAATTAGGTTTTGGACACTTTAAAACATTAGATTATATGATTATTAGCTATTGACTGTGTTGAATTTTAATATTTATGTTTATAAGGTTTTAAGGTTTAAAGGATTAGGGTTTAGAAAAATTAGGGTTTAAGGTTTTAAGGGAGTTAGGGTTTAAGAAAACTTTAGGGTTTAGGTTAGCTAGTTTAGGGTTTACTGTTTTGGGTTTTGGAGTTGAATTAGGGTTTTAGAATTTTAGAATTAGGGTTTCGAAGAATACATTAGATTTTAGAATTTGAAAAACAATTGATAATTTTATGAAACTTTATGAAAATAAACAAAACGATTTAAGGTTTATAGAAACAGAAAATATATTTTTTAGGATTTTTGGAAAGAAAAGGATTCAATTTAGGGTTTTGAAAATTTGGAAAGCAAATTAGGGTTTTGGTAAATTTTGAAACGATTTAAGGTTTTGAAAAGTTAGAAATTAGATTAGGGTTTTAAGATTTTGAAGAAACAAAAACAACAATTTTAAGATTTTTGAAAAACAAAGAGACGAATTAAGGTTTTCAAGCTTTAAAAAAGGTAAATTAAGGTTCTAGGTTTTTTTTTTAATCAAAAGAGACAATTCGATGATTCATGCTACTGTGAAGAAATTAGACATTCATACCTTCGTTTGTTGGTTCCACCAAAAATTACTTCTTGGATGAACAAGAACAAAGACAAGCTTTGCCGCCTTTGATAGATTGGATTGCTTGTTTGCTCTCTCAAAAGTCCAATCGATTTCACTGCCAAAGGTTTCTCCTAAATCTCCATTTTTTTTTCCAAATTTCGATCCCCTTTCTGTGTTGTTTTAGTCCTTATTTATAGAAGATTTTTATGATTAATCTTAGTTGCTCACGAAATCTAATATTAATTAAGAAAATCAAACCGAAACCGAATTGAATTTGGTTTCAAAAAAATTTGCGAAAAAAAACTGCTGCAGAAAAATTGCGCTAGCGAAAAAGCTGCCGCAGGGGGTAGCGGGCTGCGGCGGGAGAAATTGCCTGCAGGCCATTTCGCCTCCCCCTTTTTTGGATTTTTATTTTTATTTTTATTTTTATTTTTATTTTTATTTATTTGTTTATTTTTATTTTTTATTTTTTATTTTTTATTAATAAAAATTAATTACTAAAGCAAATATTATTTAATTAAGATAACAAAAATTATTTTGGACTAATTAAAATATATTGGACAACACTAGGTCAAAAATTAAGGTTCTACAGTTTGCCCCCTGCTTGAATGATCTGAGACTTTAGTGAAAGAGAGTGAAAAGTAATAAGACTTAATTTTTGAGATGGTTGAGATTTTGGGTTCTGGACCCGGTTTGAGTTCTGGACTCAAGGATAATTTTAGGTTCTGAACCTAAGTGTAATTTTAGGTTCTGAACCTAAGTGTAATTTTAGGTTCTGGACCTAAGGGTAATTTTAGGTTCTGGGCTTAAGGAAAATTTGGGTTCTGGACCCAAGCTATGTTCTGGATTTAGGAAAGATTCTAGGTTCTGGACCCGAGCTAAGTTCTAGACTTAAAAGAGATTCTAGGTTTTGGACCTAAGGAAAATTTGGGTTCTGGACCCGAGCTAAGTTCTGGACTTTGAAAAGATTCTAGGTTCTGGACCTAAGGATAATTTGGGTTCTGGACCCAAGCTAAGTTCTGGACTTATGAAAGATTCTAGGTTTTGGACCTAAGGATAATTTGGGTTCTGGACCCGAGCTAAGTTCTGGACTTAGGAACTATTCTAGGTTCTGGACCTAAAGAAAATTTGGGTTCTGGACCAGAGCTAAGTTCTGGACTTAGAAAATATTTTAGGTTCTGGACCTAAGGATAATTTGGGTTCTGAACCCAAGTTAAGTTATGGACTTAGAAAAGATTCTAGGTTCTGGACCTAAGGATAATTTAGATTCTGGACCCGAGCTAAGTTATGGACTTAGGAATGATTGTAGGTTATGGACCTAATGATAATTTGGGTTCTGGATCCGAGCTAATAATTTTTTTATTTTAAAAAGTTTGGCTAATTTTTATGCACATGTCTTCTTCTTGCCCCTACGTGTAAAAATATTTATATACACGCAAGTATTTGAATGATTAAATTGAATAATTGAATTTACTGTTTATTTACTGTGTAGTCACTGTTTATGCACTATTTACTATTTATAAATAGTAACTTATTATTTATAAATAGTAATAAATAGTATTTTACTATTGGAAATAGTAATTACTATTCATTAATAGTAATTTACTATTCATAATATATATAATATATTTGCAAAAAATGATATTATTAATCTTCTCTTTTGGGAAATTTTTACAAAAATGATGTTATTTTCTCTTAAAATTATTATTTTACAAAATAAAAATTGAAATAAACTCAATTTTTGTTGTTTTTGAAAAATTTACAATATATGTATAACATATCTACAATATATATGCAACAAACTTAATATTTTTTAAACAAACTTAATGTTTTTTAATTTTAATTTTTATGTGTATAATATGTAAAATTTATTTAAAATTAAATTTAATAATTTTTATTAAAATATTTTTATATATTTTACTGTTTTATATAAATTTTATTAGTTTTATTTCTTATTTGAAAATCAAAACTAAAATATTTTCTTTCTAAAAAAATAATATATTTTATATGTTGAACATGTAATTTAAAATATTAATTTTTATTATTTTATTAAAATATATATTTTTTAATAATACAATTTGAAAATTAAAGCAAATATTGTTTGAAGTAAGAGATGAAATATTTTTATAAAAAATATATATTATCTAAAGTGATGAATGATATATTTTTGTAAAAAGAATATTGTTTGAAGTATTTTTTAAATTTTTTTTGAAAGTGTTTTTTTGAAATTGAACTTTTTTAAAGGGGAAACTTACAAAAATAACCTAAAAATTAAACTAATTTTCAATTGTACATCTCTTTGAAAATTATTTTAATTTTACGACAGTGACTCTTTTTCTATACAAAAATATGAAACAAAAATTTTCAAACCTCTCTTAATGTCTCGCTCTTTTGAAATTTAAATCGACTTTCACCGTGGGATCCATATGGGACAAAGTGAAATATGAACAAATTTTTACATTGTAATAAGAGCAAATACTTTGAATGCATTCTACTAAAAAAGAAAAATATTATAAGTTTAATATTTTTTAATATATAAGTGTTTTTTTAATTTAATTATGTGATTATAATATTTTTTATTTTTTATACTTTTAGTTATGTGGTAATTATTTTTATGCATTTATTTTTTGTAATTTTTATCTTTTTTTTATTTTTCTGCATTTATTTTTTATGATTTTTTTTCATATTTTTTAATCTTTTTTATATTATTTCTTTTATTCATACCATTTTTTTAATTTTTAAATAAGTTTGAAATTAAATTTTTTAAAATATTAAATTAAAAATATTTTTATTAAATCTCTACTTATATATAATATATTAATATGTGTAACATATATCATTTTTACACTATTATTCTTTTAAAGTTGAATATGTATATGTTGTTATATGTAATATATACTAACATATAACAAAACATATATTATTTTTATGCTTTTATTCTTTTAAATTTTAATAAACATATGTTATTATATGTAATATATACTGACATATAATTAAATGTATATTAATTTTATACTTTTATTCTTTTAAAATTTAACAAGTATATGTTATTATATGTAACATATATTGACATATAACTAAACATATATTACTTTTATATTTTTATTATTTTAAATTTTTATAAGTATATATTGTTATATGTATACTGACATATAACTAAATATATAATAGTTTTATACTTTTATTTATTTAAAATTTAACATATACATATTATTATACATACCATATATTGACATATAATTAAACATATATCCACTTATACCGATATATACATACATATATTGTTATTATTTAGTTAAAGTATATGTAACATATACTAATATATATCAACATATTTATAATATATACATATTTACTTATATATACAAAAATATATCATTATTCTTTAATTAAAATATATGTAACATATACTTATATATACCAACATATATCGATATTTATTTACTATTATGTAACATATATATTTCTAGTTATATGTAACATATACCAACATATATCTATATATATTAACATATATTATTAGTATTTAGTTGAAATATATGTAATATATACCGACATAAACTAATATATATCGACATAAATGCAACATATATATATATCTAGTTATATATAGCATCTACCTACATATATCAACATATATTATTATTTTTTAGTTCAAATATATGTAACATATACCGACATATATTCATATATGTGTAACTTATATTGTTATTTTTTTTGCAACATATATCTATATATATCAATTATATATAGCATATACCGACATATATTGACATATACTGACATTTATCAATATTTACTAACATATATCGATATATATCTATATGTATCTACATATAACGACATATACTCATATATATTGTTATTTTTTAGTTAAAATATATATAATATTTACCAACATATATCAACATATACCGACATAATATTTTAGTATATAAAGGTATATGTAGCATATACCTATATATACTTATTGTCTTGAAGAAAGAATATCAATTTGCAACTCTTATATTTTAGTATTTATAGGTATATAAGAACCATTACTACATATATCTATTATATTTTAAAAAAGAATGTCAGAATGTAGTTGTAGTACATTAGTATATGAAAGTATATGTAGCATATACCTACATAAACCTATTATCTTGGAGAAAGAATATCAATATGTAACTTTTATATTTTAGTATTTATATGTATATGATAACTATAACTACATATATATATTATCTTTTAAAAAGAATGTCAAAATATAGTTGTATTTTAGTATATGAAGGTATACGATAACTATACCTACATATACCTATTATCTTTAAGAAATGATATCAATATGCAACTCTTATATTTTAGTATTTACATGTATACGATAACTATAACTATAACTATATATATATCTATTATCTTTTAAAAAGAAATGTCAGAATGCAGCTGTAATATCTTAGTATATTAAGATATACGTAGCATATTCCTACATATTCCTATTGCTTTGGAGAAAGAATATCATTATGCAGTTGTTATATCTTATTATATTTAGGTATATATTAACTATAACTACATATATTTATTATTTTTTTTAAAAATGTCAAAATGTTGTTGTAGTATCTTAGTATATAAAGATATATGTAACATATACCTATATATACCTATTGCCTTAGAGAAAGAATATTAGTATGCAACTCTTATATTTTTGTATTTGTAGGTGTATGATAACTATAATTACATATATCTATTATCTTTTTAAAAAGAATGTTAGAATATAGTTATAGTATTTTAGTTTATGAAGGTGTATGCAGCATATACCTACATATACCTATTGTTTTAAAGAAAGAATATCAATATGCAACTCTTATATTTTAGTATTTGTAAGTATATAATAATTATAACTACATATATATTATCTTTTATAAAAAACAATGTTAGAAAGTAGTTGTATTATCTTAGTATATGAAGATATATGTAGCATATACCTACACATACCTATTATTTTGAAAAAAAGAATATCAGCATGCTACTCTTATATTTTAGTATTTATAGGTTTATGATAACTATAACTACATATATCTATTATCTTTTAAAAAAAAAGAATGTCATAATGTAATTGTAGTATCTTAGTATACGAAGGTATATACAGCATATACCTATTATCTTAGAGAAAGAATATCAGTATGTGACAGAATATCAGTATGCAACTCTTATATTTTAGTATTTGTAGGTATATAATAACTATAACTATATATATCTATTATATTTTAAAAAAAGAATCTCAAAATGCAGTTGCAATATCTTAATATATGAAGGTATATGGAACATATACCTATATATAATTATTGTCTTAGAGAAAGAATATCATTATGCAACTATTATCTTATTATATTTAGGTCTATACTAACATATATCTATTATCTTAAAAAAATTGTCAATATGCAACTATAATATTTTAGTATATGAAAGTATATATAACATATGCATATATATATCTATTATTTGGGAAAAAATATCACTATACAACATTAGTATATATATGTATATGCTAACTATAATTACATATATCTATTTTCTTTCAAAAAATAATATCAGTATGCAATTGTAATGTCTTAGTATATGAAGATATATATAGTATATACATATTTATATTTATTATCAGAAAAAAATAATATACTTATTATCTGAGAGAAAGAATATTAGTATGCAAATGTTATGTATGCAAATATATTTGCTTCGAAAGTAAACAAATGAAATGAAATATATAACTTTTATTAAAATAAAAATATTTACATACGCAAAACAATAATATTAAGAAAAAAAATACACAACTAAATAATTTTATGATAAACTCTAATCTCCAAATATTGGGCATGAATTGTCCGGGCTGAAGCAACAATTCAAACAAATTCATCATGCAGCAACCTGACCAAAGAGCCTCTTGCAGATCTACAATAAGAAGCAATTCATATTTTTTGTCAAAACAAATGCTAATATAATGCTAGAGAAATAATATAGTTATTGTTTTATACAATATATTATTAAATATTATTAATCAATTAATATCATGTATGCTGGTAAGAAACCATTAATTTATCCAAAATTTTCTAGCTAGGATAAGAGCATAGATATTTTATTAATTTAATTTGTTCCTTTTATTCTGCCATGTTAATTAGTCAAACTAAACTCAAAATAGAAAATGCAAAGTATTAATATGAGTTAAAATCTGGAAATTTTTAAACTTCTCCATTTAGTATTAGTAAAAATAAGCACTCTAGGATTATAAATTAATAAGCCTTAATTATGAATGCAGGGATTCAAGAAAACATCATTTGAACTACTGATTATAATCATAGTTAACAGTCAGTAATTATGTCAATAAACAAGGAGAAACATCATTTTTCTTTTAAAATGCTCAAACACAAAACGCAGATAAGTTTAAAAGAACTCTTAAATTTCTAATCATAAAGCTACAGATTATAATCATAAAAATGAAATCTTAGTATGATATGTTTAACATTATTAAAATGCAAACATAAAAATCATTACTTGAAGGAATCAATCACAAACAAAGAAAGAAAACAAAGAAAAATATATTTAAAATCTAACTCTATTCTCTCTCAGCATTCATCAACCTAGTTCTCTCTCCTCTTGTACCATCCACTAAAAAACGAATTCAAAACTACAAAAACAAGAGAAAAAAAAAACACCAACATAAGAAAATTGTTTTTCATTCTATTCTGAACAATCTAAAAGCAACAATGTATAATCAAAGACTTGTTTTTCGAAAGCTTAACAAAATTATTCTCACTTGCAAATAAGCTATCAAAACTCATATCTCAAATAGATAGAAGCTAAAACTCAGAATTAAACAAATTCAAAAACGGCCTTCAATTGTTTGTTATTCTCATCAAAACCAAACTCATTGTCAAAAACGTGCAGATGAATTTGATCCTTAGATCCCCATTGAGAAAGCCTTGACGCCACTAAGCTATTGGCGCACCGATCCTTCATTTTTTGATTATGTACTCCATCACATCTTCTATGGAGGCTGGCAGGCTGTTGGTTAGTATTTATCGCGTCTTGTGGATGGAAGGTTCATGCATTGCTTTGGAATGGAAAAAGAAGAAAGAAGAAGAAAGAAGTGGAGCGAGAAGAGTTAGGAATGAAAAATATGTTGTAAAAGAGGATGCCGTATTTTTTAAAGAAAACCTAAAAAATAACCTAAAATTGAAAAAAAGAAAATATTAAAATTGAAAGAAAAAAAATAAGTGTAGTAAAAATGAAAATGAAATTTAAAAATTAGTATATGGTGTAATTTCCTCTTTTTAAAGGTCATTATGTAAAAATCCATTTGTTCTCTAGGTTCATTGTTTTAATGGGTTCCTACTTGATTTTATGAGTTTATGTTCTTCATGTTTAAAGAAAGAGAATAAAAGAGAGTTTTTGAGAAAATGAATTTTTGTCATGCCAGAAAAATTTAAACGATTATTTCAGCATAAAATGATTCCTTTTTTTTTTTTTTTGAGAAAATGAAAGAAAGTAAAGAATTTTTTTTTTTGAATTAGATTAGTTTAGGTTGATGAGATAAGAATGTTTAATTGCTGAGAAAATGAGAACAAAGAATCTCTATTTTTAAAAAAATTTCAATTTTCTTTTTCAATTTTAAGCTTAATTTTATATATTTTTTAACTTTTTGAAGAATAAGGTTTTTCAACAGGGTAAATTGTCATTGTTGATGTGTTATTAGAGGGTTAAAATACTTCATTTTCATAAAAACTGTATATAATTGTGCCCAAGATTTCTTTTATGGGTCCATGTATACTTGGAAAATTTGAAGGCAAATTTACACCTTTTCCTTTTTAAATTTTTATAGAATTGACAAAAATTATAAAAATAATTGTAAAATTTTGAATCATTTTATCTATGTTAAGCCCTTTTCAAAATGTTTTTTATTTGAGAAAATTATATAGAGCAAGGAAAATGAAGATGCTGTGTGACTAAAATCAGGGACCTTTTCTCTGAAGAGATTAAAAATTCTCCGTAGAGTGAAGAAAAAGGGAACAAAGTCTATTCAGCCACCACCACTTCCATAAGCATAATTCTGACCTAAAACATCACCAAGATGCTGATCTCTTGCAATGCTATCTCAGAACCAAAGGCCACAATTAATGTCCTGAAAGAAAAGGCTTGAGCTTTCTGAACTTGTTTTTTTAGTTCAAACTTTTGTCATGTTGAAGAACTTCGTATCTGCAGGAGTTATGCAGATGATCAACTTGCATATCAGGCCTCCGTAGACAATGAATCCGATCTGCAAACATCCCCACGACAAAGTGGACATACCCTGTAGCCACAAGTTACCAAAATGCTTTCATATCAGGAACACCGAAATTAAATTTGCACCATTTTAGAAACTTCCCATCATAATTCTCTTTAGTTTACTTTTAAGTAAACAATTACCATGTATGTGTAATGATTGCTGTCGCAACAATTACAATGTGTGCTTCTTTGAGAGAAAAGTATGCTCTACCATTTCATACCACATGCACACAATGGTCACATTTTTTCATAATTAAATCAATCAAGCATGCATCAACATGTATTTTATATTTTCAATGTATTTGCTCAATGAGGGGGAAAAATAAACATCGGATATAAAGTCAGAGGATTCAGAGAGAAAAATAATACAATGACAAATGACTGTCATACCTGTGAATCTCCTTGAGCCACTTGTCTATACATGTTTGATGAAATTGTAACACCTCTATACCCTGTATACGTACCAAGCATGCTTAAACGATCGTAATATACGTATACTGAATATAGAAAATGCCACGGTTTAAAAAGACACAACAAATATCTTTGTAAACAAGTGAAACCAATCTCAAACAAATAAAAGAAATCCAAAAGACACTATATATAAAATGTTTAATAATTCACAGCGGAAGGTATTACAAATATGTTATAAATCAAAGTTTACAAAACATAGAATATATACATGATTGGCAGCTCTTCTCTGATCTTTAAGTCCCAAAATGAACTCTTCAATGTCTACTCTCACTCGGTCTTGAAGAACTCTCAGGTTCAACTCTGTCACCTGCGCGATCAAACACTATCGCGCTAAGCCAACGGCTTAGTAGTACAAAGTATGCTAGTATTATGCTTTAGTGCAATATAATGTCACACATTTTAATAACAAATCAACATCATAGATGGAAGGCTAACAACAGTGGCGTAGCCAGGATTTTAGATAAGGGGGGTCCAATTCAACTTAAATACTAAACATTAAAAATATCAAATTATAAAAGAAATAAAAAAATTCCAGATTATAAACTACAAAAAAATAATAATTTCAATTTAACTTCATACTACTTTTCTCAAAAAAAAAAACTTCATACTACAAAATCAAATTAAACATTTCAAATTTATAATGTCCTCAAGTATTCAAGACAATTTCTTAATTCATTATTTTTCAAATTTCAATTCATTTTAGCAAGATAAAAAAATTGCAACAAAATAAATATGAGATTAAAAGTAAGTGGTGTACCTATTCTTAACTTGTTGCCGCTGCCTTGCTGGTGCCAATCGGTGAAAGAATGAAATTGAAAAAGGAAGAAACTGTTATCTGAAAAAAAGAAAGAAAGAAAAAGGAATTAACGAAGAAGAAACGTGAGAAAGAAGAGAAAGAGTCACAATTAAGTTATTCTTGTTTGTTTGTAATGGGCAGAGTCATTGACAAATCTTGTTTGTTTGTAATGGGCTTGATTAAAAGGCCCAGTTTTAAAGATTGGAAAAAAAAGGATGAAAAATGTTGGGAGCGTGGATCGAAGTTGCGTGCTCTCACATAGTAAGGCCAAGCTGTTCCATCTCAACCAATGTAATATTCATTCTCAAATATACCTAAAAATTTTTTATTTTTAACTGAGGGGGGAACAGGGCCCCATGGGACCCCCTTTATCTCCGCCTCTGGCTAACAACATACCTTTATATTTCATAAACCACACACATAGAAGCACATCACATTACCACATCATACTACATTCAATGTCATAACAATATTCATATTACATCTTCACAGTTCCATTGATTTTACCATTCAAGAATCACATTATATACAAAGACAAGCATGGGCCCAAAACACTCTAATATGCCATTCAATTTTCAGAGTAAATGTTTTGATTTAATCATCACATTTATCATTATCATAAACCCAACTAGGCTTCAAGGATTAGGTTCAACCAAGCTTCAAGGGGAACAAAGCATGCTAAGTCTCAACCCAACTTGGCTTCAAGAACCAACCCAACCTAGCTTCAAGGGTTGTAACATCTCAATTAGGCTTCAAGGACTAGACCCAACCAAGCTTCAAGGGGAGTAAAACATGTTAAACTTCTACCCAACTTGGCTTCAAGGATCAAGCCCAACCTAACTTTAAGAGAGTGTTACTATCATTAGGCATGCCACCAACAACAAACTCTGAAAATTGAATAACACATTAGCCACACAATTCATTTATTATTTCATTCTCAATTCTCATCATCAATTAGGCAAACATGCCTTATATCTTTCAATTGAATCATCATAGCCAAACACAATGGCTTCACATCACATTTGAGTTATCATAGCCAATCACAATGGCCTCATATCATAGCATATCTCAATACCCATCTTAGCAATTCCTCTTTCAAATGTACAATCATTTGTATCATCATATCATTCATATAATACATATATCTATCATCATTAATATAAGCATAGCAAAGTACATTCTTCACAAGAATCAACAATGCAATAATGCAGGATGTGTACTTACCTCAAAAGCAATTTACACAACTCAAAACACTCCCTTTCCCAAGGTTCTTATGCTTCTTAAATCAATGACAAATCACCTTCTTCAAGACCTAATCCAACAAATATAACACACACTTACTTAAGGATACACAAGAAGTAATCAAGTTAAGAGTTAACTAGGGCAATCTCTACATATGACACGCTCAACCACACGGGCGTGTTCCTGACCGTGCCCTAACTCCACAACACAGAAGCTATTACACGCTCATGACCACGGGCGTGTCACTGGGCGTGTAATACATACTGCCTCACACAAATACATCAACACGTCCAACAACCTGAACGTGCTCCTGGCCGTGTAAATTCTCCATTCTCACAGTAGCTATGACACGCTCAATAACACGGGCGTGTTACTGGCCATGTCAAACCTACTGCCACACAGAACAATTGACACGCCTAAGAACCCTGGACGTGCTCATGGGCGTGTCAGGCCAAAAACCCAGATTCCGGCCAAAACAACACCACAACTAACAAATCACTTCTATCCACCAACATCCACTTCCACCAAACTTAATAAAACATACCCAAACATCATCTCAAACTTGCAACAACACCAAAACAAGCCAAAACACGCATCAAACACAAATCACAAACATCATCAAAACTCTAAACATAACCACAACTCAATCTATACCAACCAACTTATTCTTTTCTTCAATCCAACCCCAAAATCCAAAACCACTTAAACCAAACACTCTTAAACACCACACAATCTAACCAAACACATATCCATCACAACTCCAACTCACAAACCCAAATAAATCAAAGAATCAAGTGGAAAAGACTTACCAATGATGAAGAACTCTCAAACCTCCAACTTGATCTCTTAAAAACTCTCTTCAATCTTGAACTTGGAAAAGCAAATCTCCCTCTTGCTCTCTTGCTTCTTGATGGCCAGACAACAACAGAAAAGAAAAGAGAAGGAAAGAAAAAATAGGGAGCCACGAAGGAAGAAGAAAAGAAAACAAACCAAATAAACAAAGTCAAATCCTCTTTTCCTTAAAATCCTCTCCTCCAAGCATTTAATATAAAATAATACAAATATCTTCTTCCACTCCACTAACTCTAATCCCACTTAATATAAACTATCCCTTAAACGCAATTTATCAATAATTAATCTCTTCCTTTGACTTTCCCATTGACTTGTGTATATGTTATATATATTTTCATATATACAACATATAAACTCTCTCTTCACTTATTTTCTCTTTTCCAATTAAACACAAATACACTTACTTCAATTACAACAATTATTACACCAAACTTCTAAGGTATATTTTGGGATATTACAATTCTCCTCCTCTAAAAAGAAATTTCGTCCTTGAAATTACCTGATATCAAATCTGAAACAGTTGAGGATATTGGTCTAGCATCGCTTGCTCATTCTCCCAAGTTGATTCTTCTCTACCATGATTCTTCCAAAGAATCTTCACAATTGGCACTTTCTTATGTCTCAACTCTTTCATTCCATAAGCCAAAATAGCAACTGGTTCTTCTTCAAAAGTCAGATCTGGACTCACTTCAATAGATTCAACTGATAACACGAGATGGATCTGATCTGTACCTCCTCAACATAGAAACATGGAATACATTATGGATCCTATCCAACTCAGGTGGCAAAGCAAGCCTATAAGCAACTGGCCCAACTCTTTCCAATACTTCATAAGGTCCAATGAAACGAGGACTCAATTTCCCTTTCCGACCAAACCTCAAGATCTTTTTCCAAGGAGACACCTTCAAAAATACTTTATCTCCCACATTATATTCAATGTCTCTCCTCTTCAAATCTAAATAAGATTTCTGTCGGTCCGAAGCTGTTTTCAACCTATCTCGAATCATTTTCACTTTCTTTTCAGTTTCTTTAACCAAATCAGGACCAATTAACTTACTTTCACCAAGTTCATTCCAACATAGAGGTGTTCTGCACCGTATACCATACAATGCTTCAAATGGGGCCATACCAATGCTGGATTGATGACTATTATTGTATGCAAATTCCACAAGTGGTAAGAATCTATCCCAACCTCCAGAGAAATCAATGACACAACTTCTCAACATGTCCTCAATAATCTGTATCACTCTCTCTGACTGTCCATCTGTCTGCGGATGGAAAGCAGTACTGAAGTGTAATCGAGAACCCAAAGCACCATGTAAACTCTTCCAAAACCTTGAAGTAAATCGGGGATCTCGATCAGACACTATAGAAGTTGGAACACCATGCAACTTCACAATCTCATGGATATACAACTCAGCTAACCTTTCCAAAGAGTAATCCATCCGAACCGGAAGAAAATGAGCTGTCTTCGTCAACTTGTCAACAATCACCCAAATAGCATCATGCTTTCTTTGTGTCAATGGCAGACCAGACACGAAATCCATGGTTACTCTATCCCATTTCCATTCAGGCACTGCTAAAGGTTGAAGTAACCCTGTTGGAACTTGATGCTCAGCTTTTACCCTCTGACATGTGAGACATTTAGACACAAAATCTGCAATGTCTCTCTTCAAACCAGACCACCAGTAATGTTGTCTCAAATCATGATACATCTTGGTATTGCCCGGATGCATAGCAAATACTGACTGATGTGCTTCTTCTAGAATAATCCTTTTCAAATTAGTATCATCAGGTACACACAATCTGTTCTTAAACCAAAGACTTCCATCACTTCTCACAATGAAATCTCAACTCTTTCCATTCTGACAATCTGAAACAATCTTCTGAATCTTATCATCAGCCAATTGAGCTTCCTTTATCTGATCTAACAGTACTGGTCTCAACTGCAACTGTGCTAACAATGCACCATCATCACAAGATACAAAACTAGCACACAATGCTCTCAACTCAATAAGCAACGAGAGCGAATAAACAGTCAACCCTGCTAAAGACTTCCGACTCAAGGCATCAGCAATAACATTTGCTTTACCCAGATGATAATCAATCAAACAGTCGTAGTCTTTAATCAATTCCAACCATCTTCTCTGTCGAAGATTGAGTTCTCTTTGGACACCCAAGTATTTTAAACTTTTATGATCAGTATAGATAAAACACTTCTCCCCATATAGATAATGTCGCCAAATCTTCAATGCAAACACAATGGCTGCTAATTCCAAATCACGGGTCGGATAATTGAGCTCATGCGGTTTCAACTGTCGAGAAGCATAAGCTATCACCTTACCTTCTTGCATTAGAACACAACCCAAACCACTATGTGAAGCATCACTGTAAATCACATATGGTTTATCTTCCACAGGTAAAGTAAGAACAGGCGCTTGAGTCAACATTTCTCTCAACTGATCGAAGCTAGCCTGACACTGATCTGTCCACACAAATCTAACTCCCTTTCGAAGCAATCTGGTAAGTGGAGTAGCTATCAAAGAAAATCCCTTCACAAAACGTCGGTAATAGCCTGCAAAACCCAGAAAACTTCTAACTTCAATCACAGACTTTGGTGGACTCCAATTCAAAATAGCTTCAACTTTACTCGGATCAACTCTAATACCCTCTGCTGAAACTATATGACCGAGAAAAGTAACCTGGTCAAGCCAAAACTCACATTTCGACAGTTTAGCAAACAATTGCTTCTCTCTCAAAATTTGCAACACAATCCGCAGAAGCTTGTCATGCTCTTCCTCATTACGCGAATACACCAAAATATCATCTATAAAGACCATTACAAACTGATCCAAATAAGGCCTAAACACCCTATTCATCAAGTCCATAAAAACTGCAGGTGCATTCGTCAAACCAAAAGGCATAACTAGAAACTCATAATGCCCATACCTGGTCCGAAAGGCGGTCTTAGGAACATCTTCAGCTCTGACCCTCAACTGATGGTACCCTGATCTCAAATCAATTTTAGAAAACATTGCTGCTCCCTTTAATTGATCAAAGAGATCATCAATTCTAGGCAAAGGATATTTATTCTTGATAGTCACTTTGTTCAATTGCCTATAATCGATACACAATCTCATAGTACCATCCTTCTTCTTTACAAACAAAACAGGAGCTCCCCACGGTGAAACACTAGGGCGAACAAACCCTTTATCCAGCAACTCCTGCAACTGCACCTTCAATTCTCTCAGTTCAGCAGGTGCCATTCTGTAAGGAGTAATAGAGATAGGAGTGATACCAGGCAATAATTCAATACCGAACTCCACCTCTCTCTCAGGAGGCAACCCTGGCAATTCCTCTGGAAACACATCTGGAAACTCTGCAACTGTGGGTATATCATCAAGTTGAGAACCTTTTACTCTAGTATCCACAACATAAGCAAGGTAAGCATCACACCCTTTTCTAATCAATCTCCTAGCTGCAACAGCTGAAACAAACAAGGATGCTAGCTGTCCCTGCTCACTAGATACTAACACCTCTCTACCATCGCTGGTTCTCAAGGTAACAAATTTCTTTTGGCAGTCAACCATAGCTCTATGTCTAGATAACCAGTCCATGCCTAGGATCACATCATATTCCTTAAAAGGCATCTCAATCAAATCTCCAAGAAACTCCTCACCTTGCACCATCACTGCACTATCTCGGTGCACTTTGCTAACAATCACACTATGCCCTAAAGGATTTGTCACCAATACATCAAATCCTAGGGATTCAGCATGCACATCAGACACAGGCAAAACAGATGCACTAATATATGAATGCGTGGATCCGGGATCAATCAAAGCAAGTACTGAAATACCAAATAAAGAAAAAGTACCAGCTATGACTGCCGAAGCATCTGGCTGCCTCTGCATAACATATATCCTTTGGGAAGATCCAACCTCCTCTGGTCTACTCTCTCTGGATGTAGAACCTCCTCTAGAACTGAACCCAGATCTGCCTCCTCTGCTGAAACCTCTGCCTCCTCGACCTCCCCTCACACTAGGTCGGGAAGCTGCAGTATCCACTGACATCCGCTCCTGTCTCTCAGGACAATCTCTCACAAAATGATCGGGAGATCCACATCTGAAACATACCCCTGCCACACCAGTCTTCCAACAAGGACCACCATGTGGCCTACCACAATGAATGCATATGGGTAAGGTGGATCTCTGAATCATTGGGGTCGGAGCACTCGCCACTGAAACTGTAGGTCTAAATCTCTGTCTCTGAAGCTGTACTGACCTACCAACTAGCCTCTGACTCCTACTAACCCAAGGAACAAAACTTCCTTTACCCCTCTTAGCAGATGAAGACCCTGCCTCAAACTGGGGCCTTCTAACCCTGATCTCTTCCTCTGAAGCAGCTGCAATAACTTGAGCTCTCTCCACACTCTGAGCTGCTGCCACAAGCTGGGAAAAATCATGATATCTAGATCCAGCCACCAAACACATGATAGAGGGCCTCAATCCCTCCTCAAATCTCCGGCATCTATCTATCTCATCAGATATAATACCCCCAGCATACTGGCTCAACCGGATAAACTCTAACTCATATTCCGTCACCGTCCGGTGATCTTGCTTCAAGCTTAAAAACTCCATCTTCTTCATGTCTTTATACTCCCTTGGAGTATACTTCAATTCAAACTCTCTCAGAAAAATCAGCATAGGACAAGGTTGGTGGATCATCCATAGCATGAGGCACTGTCTTCCACCAATCATAAGCGTCCTTCTGCAGCAATGATCTTGCATAATTAAATTTTTCCTCTGAAGTGGCTTGTAATTGAATAAATATTCTTTGTACTTTATCTAGCCACTGTTCCGCTACAGCTGGATCAACAGTACCAAGGAAATCTTCTGCTCCATACTTCCTTAGTTTATCATAATGCCTCACTGATACCAAAGGCTGCGGGGGTGGTAGCGGTGGTTGCACAGGTGCTTGCCTCAAAGCCTCAACCACATGCCTAAGATTAGAGAGGGAGCTAGAGTGGATAGTGCAGGAGAGTTCAGCTAGACCTAGTTGAGTCTAGACTCTGAAGTGTTGATTGTGGGCTTAAAGATCAGAGACAAACTGCCAAACATGTATAAATTTTATGTTTTGTAAACATGGATTTTGATGTATTTATATATGTAAATACCATTACATTTTCCGCTGCATAATGAATAAATGTTTTATCTAGTATAGTTTATAATATAATTTGAATGTTTTAAGTTTTCTTATAATGTTGTTAAATTGAAAGATTGGTTTGCTTATTATAAACCGTGACACTCCTGTATTCGGTATACGTATATTACAGGTGTAGTAGTATTTAGTGTGCGTATACGGGGTATAGGGGTGTTACCAATGTTTTGGTATCAGAGCCTAGGTTTGAGATTCTCAACCTAGGTAAATTGTAAGAAAAAGAACATTTTGATTCTAAAAGTTGGTTTTTAAATAAGATACATGTTTTGGTATTGGCAGTCTTTGATCTTTGATGAGGTATTTTATGCTGTGTTTGCAGATATAGGTAGTGATAGTGTCTCAGTCACGTCAGTCCATAGAAGGTGGTGTTGAGAGTGTAGCTTATGTTGAGGGTAGAGATGGAACTAGGATTGAGATAGCTGGAGAGGCACCTGCTCCAGTGCCAGAGAGACCAGCTGCTGATGAGGTTCCACCAGCTTGGCTAAGACATGTGGTAGAATTGCTGAGGCAGGCTCCAGTGCAGCAGCCGCCACCGCCACCGCCAGCACAGCCGCAAGTACCGGTGAGGCATTATGATAAATTGAGGAAATTTGGGGCTGAAGATTTCTTTGGTACTACAGATCCTGCAGTAGCTGAGCAGTGGTTGGATAGAGTGCAGAGAGTATTTATTCAGTTGCAAGCTACTCTTGAAGAGAAATTTGATTATGCTAGATCCTTTTTGCAGAAAGATGCTTATGATTGGTGGAAGACGGTTCCACATGCTATGGATGATCCACCGACTTTGTTTTATAGTGATTTTCTGCGGGAGTTTGAGCAGAAATATACTCCAAGGGAGTATAAGGATGCCAAGAAGATGGAATTTCTGAATCTGAGGCAAGATAACCGGACAGTGACAGAGTATGAGATTGAGTATATCCGGTTGAGTCACTATGCCGGTGGGATTATTTCTAATGAGATTGACCGCTGTAGGAGATTTGAGGAAGGGTTGAGGCCCTCTATTATGTGCATTGTTGCTGGTTCTCGGTACCAGGACTTTTCTCAGTTAGTTGCTGCAGCTAGAAGTGTTGAGAGAGCACAGGGTATTGCAGCAGCTGCTACCGAGGAGGAGACTAGAGTTAGGAGATCCCAGTTTGAGGCAGGATCTTCGTCTATGAAGAGAGGCCGAGAAAGTTTTATTCCGAGAGTCAGTAGGTGCCTAAGGCAGTCGGGTAGGTCAGTTCAGTATTAGAGGCAGAGGCCGAGATCTACAGTTTCTGTAGCTAGTGCTCCGACTCCAGTGGTTCAGAGGTCTACTCCACCTACATGTGTCCATTGTGGTAGGATACATGGGGGTGTTTGTTGGAAGATTGGTGGATCAGCTGTGTGTTTAAGATGTGGATCGCCTGACCATTTCATTAGAGATTGTCCTGAGATGCAGGAGCATAGGCAGGCAAATTCTGCAGTTTCTCGACCTAGTGTGAGAGGAGGTCAAAGTGGCAGAGGTGTTAGTAGAGGGGGTCGACCTGGGATCAGTCAGAGAGGAGGTTCTACATCCGGAGGCAGTAGGCCAGATGAGGCTGGGTCTTCTCAGCGAGTGTATGTTATGCAGAGGCAACCGGATGCTTCAGCAGTCATTGGGGGTACATTTTCTTTATTTGGCATTTTAGTTCTTGCTTTGATTGATCTAGGATCTACTCATTCATACATAAGTGCATCTATCTTGCTTGTGTCTGAATTGCATTCTGAGTCCTTAGGATTTGATGTCTTGGTGACAAATCCTTTAGGACATAGTGTTGTGGTGAGTAAGGTGCATCATGATAGTTCAATTGTGGTGCAAGGTGAGGAGTTTTTGGTGAATTTGATTGAAATGCCTTTTAAGGAGTATGATTTGATCTTAGGCATGGATTGGTTGTCTAAGCATAGAGCTATAGTAGACTGTCAAAAGAAGTATGTTACCTTGAGAACAGGTGACGGTAGAAGTGTGATGGTATCTGGTGAGCAGAGACAACTTGCATCCTTGTTTGTTTCAGCTGTGGTAGCTAAGAAGTTGATTAGAAAAGGGTGTGATGCTTATCTTGCTCATGTTGTGGATACCAGAATAGTGGATTCTCAACTTGATAGTATACCCACAGTTGCGAAATTTCCAGATATTTTTCCGGAGGAGTTACCAGGGTTACCCCCTGAGAGAGAGGTTGAGTTTGGTATCGATTTGTTGCCTGGTACCACTCCCATCTCTATTACTCCATATCGAATGGCACATGCTGAGTTGAGAGAGTTGAAGATGCAGTTGCAGGAGTTGTTGGATAAAGGGTTTGTTCGCCCTATTGTTTCTCCGTGGGGAGCTCCTATTTTATTTGTAAAGAAGAAGGATGGTACTTTGAGGTTGTGCATCGATTATAGGCAATTGAATAAGGTGACCATCAAGAATAAGTATCCTTTACCTCGGATTGATGATCTCTTTGATCAGTTGAAGGGAGCAACAGTGTTTTCCAGGATTGATTTGAGATCAGGGTACCATCAGTTGAGAGTCAGAGCTGAAAATGTTCCTAAGACAGCTTTCCGCACAAGATATGGGCATTATGAGTTTTTAGTGATGCCTTTTGGATTGACGAATGCACCTGCAGCTTTCATGGATTTGATGAATAGGGTGTTTAGACCCTATCTGGATCAGTTTGTGGTGGTCTTTATTGATGATATTTTGGTGTATTCGCATAATGAAGAAGATCATGACAAGCATCTGCGGATTGTATTGCAGACCTTGAGAGAGAAGCAATTATATGCTAAGCTGTCGAAGTGTAAGTTTTGGCTTGATCAAGTGACTTTTCTCGGTCATATAGTGTCAGCAGATGGTATAAGAGTTGATCCGAGTAAAGTTGAGGCTATTTTGAATTGGAGTCCACCGAAGTCTGTGACTGAAGTTAGAAGTTTTCTGGGTTTGGCAGGCTATTATCGACGCTTTGTGAAAGGTTTTTCTTTGATAGCTACTCCACTCACCAGATTACTTTGAAAGGGAGTTAGATTTGTGTGGACAGATCAATGTCAAGCTAGTTTTGAGCAGTTGAAGGAGATGTTAACTCAAGCTCCTATTCTTACTTTGCCTGTGGAAGATAAACCATATGTGATTTACAGTGATGCTTCACATAATGGTTTAGGTTGTGTTTTGATGCAAGAGGGTAAAGTCATAGCTTATTCTTCTCGGCAGTTGAAGCCGCATGAGCTTAATTATCCGACACATGATTTGGAATTGACAGCTATAGTTTTTGCTTTGAAGATTTGGCGACATTACTTGTATGGGGAGAAGTGTTTCATTTACACGGATCATATTTGAAATATTTGGGGGTTCAGAGAGAGCTTAATCTTCGGCAAAGACGATGGTTGGAGCTGATCAAAGATTATGACTATTTGATTGATTATCATCCTGGTAAGGCAAATGTTGTTGTTGATGCCTTGAGTCGGAAATCTTTAGCAGGTTTGACTATTTATTCGCTCTCGTTGCTTGTTGAGTTGAGAGCGTTGCATGCTAGTTTTGAATCATGTGATGATGGAGCCTTGTTAGCTCAGTTGCATTTGAGACCGATGTTGTTGGATCATATTAAAGAGACTTAATTGGCTGATGAGAAAATTCATAAGATTGTTTCGGATTGCCAAAATGGGGAGAGCCAAGATTTCCAGGTAAGAAGTGATGGTAGCCTTTGGTTCAAGGATAGATTGTGTGTTCCTGATGATGCAAGTTTGAGAAAGATTATTTTGGAAGAAGCACATCAATCGATTTTTGCTATGCACCCTGGGAGTACTAAGATGTATTATGATTTGAAGCAACATTACTGGTGGTCAGGTATGAAGAGGGACATAGCAGAGTTTGTATCTAAATGTCTCACTTGTCAGAGGGTGAAAGCTGAGTATCAAGTTCCAACAGGGTTGCTTCAACCTTTATCAGTGCCTGAATGGAAATGGGAACGTGTGACAATGGATTTTGTGTCTGGTTTGCCGTTGACTCAGAAGAAGCATGATGCTATCTGGGTGATTGTTGATCGGTTGACAAAGACAGCTCATTTTCTTCCGGTTCGGATGGACTATTCTCTGGAGAAGTTGGCTGAGCTGTATATCAGTGAGATAGTGAAATTGCATGGAGTTCCAATTTCTTTGGTGTCTGATCGAGATCCTCGGTTTACTTCAAGGTTTTGGAAGAGTTTGCATGCTACTTTGGGTTCTCGATTGCACTTTAGCACTGCTTTTCATCTGCAGACAGATGGGCAGTCAGAAAGAGTGATACAGATTTTAGAGGACATGTTAAGAAGCTGTGTCATTGAATTCTTTGGAAGTTGGGACAGATTTTTGCCATTAATGGAATTTGCTTATAACAACAGTCATCAATCTAGTATTAAAATGGCACCTTATGAGGCATTGTATGATAGAAGATGCAGAACGCCTCTATGTTGGAATGAAGTTGGAGAAGGCAAATTGGTTGGTCCTGATTTGATTAAAGAAACGGAAGAGAAAGTGAAAATAATTCGGGATCGGTTGAAAGCAGCTTCAGATCGGCAAAAATCTTATTCAGATTTAAAGAGGAGAGACATAGAGTTTGATGTTGGAGATAAAATATTTCTAAAAGTTTCTCCTTGGAAGAAGATTTTGAGATTTGGCCGCAAAGGGAAGCTAAGTCCTCGTTTTATTGGACCTTACGAGGTATTGGAGAGAGTGGGACCAGTTGCCTATCGAATTGCTTTGCCACCTGAGTTGGATAGAATTCACAATGTCTTCCATGTTTCTATGCTGTGGAGGTACAGATCAGACCCATCTCATGTTTTGTCGATTGAATCTATTGAGGTGAGTCCGGATCTGACTTTTGAAGAAGAACCAGTTGTTATTTTGGCACATGAAGTGAAAGAGTTGAGAAATAAGAAAGTACCACTTGTTAAGGCTCTTTGGAAGAATCATACAAAGGAAGAGTCAACTTGGGAGAGTGAGCAAGCGATGCGAGATCAGTATCCTCAACTGTTTCAGACTTGAGATCAGGTAATTTCGAGGATGAAATTTCTTTTTAGAGGGGGAGAATTGTAATATCCCAAAGTTTACCCTAAAAGTTTTGGAATATTTATTGTTGTATTTGGATTAAATGTATATGTTTAAATGGAAAGAGAAATGAGGTAAGGGAAGAGTGTATATGTTGTATATATAGTGATATATATAACATATACAAGTCAAAGAAATGGAAGTCAAAGAAGATTAATTAATTATTTTAAATTAATTAAATTAATTAAATGGAAAATTGATTTAGTGAGTGGATGAAGATATTTGATTATTTTAATATTTAATTGCTTGGTTGAGAACAAAAGAGAGATTGAGTGGTTAAGTGAAGAGGGAGAGTTGACTTTGCCATTCATTCATTCTTCTTCTTCTTCTTTCTTTCTTTGTTGTTGGCCGACCCTCACCATAGCAAGAAGGGAAAGATAGATTTTGCTCATCCAAACTCAAGATTGAAGGATGTTTCAAGTGATCAAGTTGGAAATCTAAGAGTTTTCATCACTTTTGGTAAGTTTTCCACTTGATTCCCTTGTTTTCTTTTAAGTTTGTGTTGTGAGTTTGGTGATTAATTGTTGATGGTATGAGTATGTTTGATTGTGGTGTGTTTGAGAGTGTTGGGTTTAATTGATTTTGATTTTTGGGGTTGGATTGAAGAGAAGGAGTTAGGTTTGATGTTGGAAGAGTAAGAGTTGTGTATATGTGATGGTTGTGAATTGGGGTTTGATGTATGTAACATCCCAAAATGTGCCATAGAAGTTTTGGTATTATTGTTATAATTGGATTTAATGTATATGTTTCTTTGGAAAGAGAAAAGAATTATAGAGAGAGTGTATACGTTGTGTATATGAAAATATATACAACATATACCCAAGTCAAAGTCAAAGAAAGTTAATGGAAGGAGATATTTATGTTATGATTTATGGAATTAATTAATAAGGAAATTATGAATGGATGAGATTAATTTGGATTATTTTAATATTAAAATGACTTGGTGGAGGTTTAAAGAGATAAGTGTTTGACTTGTTGTCTTCATTTCTTCTCCATTTCCTTTTCTTTTCCTTTGTTGGTCGGGCATCATCAAGACAAGAGAGCAAGAGAGAGTCTTGTGTTCCAAGCTCAAAGTTGAAAGGTGATTCAAGTAACCAAGTTGGAAATTCAAGAAGTTTCATCATTGTTGGTAAGTTCTCTCTTGATTTCCTTTTTTTTATTTGGAGTTGTGTTTGAGTTTGATGGATTATTGTTGATAGTAGGAGTGTGTTTGATTGTGGTGTGTTTATGAGTGTTTGGATTATATTGATTTTGGATTTTGGGGTTGGTTTGAAGGAAAGAGTAAGTTTGTTGGAAGAGAAAGTGTTGTGGGTGTGTTTTGGGTTTGTGGTGATGATTTTGATTTGTGTTGGATGTATGTTTTTAGTTGTTTTGGTGTTTTTGCAAGTTTGTTATGGTTCTTGGGTAAATTGGGCTAAGTTTGTTTGAAGTGGATTTTGGTGAAAGGAAGTGATTTGTTGGATAAAGTGTTGTTGTGGCCGGAATATGGATTTTTGGCCTGACACGCCCTTGAGCACGGCCAGATCTTTGGACGTGTCGATGGTTCTATGTTTTGGATGGGTGACACGATCATTAACACGCCCGTGTTATTGGACGTGTCATAGCTACTGTGATGTTGGAGAATTGACACGGCCATGAGCATGCTCATGTTGTTGGACGTGTCAATGTTTCTGTGAGGCAGAATGTATTACACGTTCAGTGACACGCCCGTGGTTCTGAGCATGTCAAAGCTTCTGTGTTGTGGAGTTAGGGCACGGTCAGGGACACGCCTGTGTTGTTGAGCGTGTCATGGTTAGAGTTTGCCCTAATTAGATTGTAGTCTTATTATCTCTTGTGTATCTTTGAGTAAGTGTGTTATTCTTTTGGATTAGGTTGTGAAGAAGTTAAATTGCCCTAATTCAAGTGGTGGAGAATTCTTGGAGAAGGGAAGTGTATAGATTTGTGTGAGTGGTGCTTAAGGTAAGTACAAACTACATGATTGCATGCATTTACTTGATTTTGATACTTAACATATTTGATTGTACATATGTTAAGTAATTGATTATATTGTTAATTTATGTGACAAATGTTATGAATGGTATAATGAAATGTAAAACCAATGTGGTTGGTTATAAGGATGTAAATGAGATAGTTGAAGCATGTTTGCTTATATGATGATGAAATGAAATATGAAATATGAAATGTGAAAGATATGATGATATGATAAATTGTTTTAATGTGATTTGAGATAATATGAGATATGAGGCCATGATTGATGGCTATAGTAATGCAAATGAAATATACTTGGGGCATGGTTGCCTATCCAATTATGAGAAATGAAATGAAAAGAGATTTATAAAGAGATAAATGAAATGATTGTGTGCCTAATATGTTAATTCAATTTTCAGAGTGCTGGGTTTAGCGGCATGCCTATGAATCACTGGATAGGTGAAAAGACCGGGTCGTAAGCCGATTCCAGTTGAAAAATGTGAAATGATAAATGTGAAATGTGATGTTTTTGGGGTGAAAAGACGGGGTCGTAAGCCTCAAAAACAGTAACAGTCTAGCTGGGTTGAGGATTTTCTTGGTTTTAACCGGGTTGAGATCCAAGAGACTGGGTCTGTTACGCTATCCATGGATAGAGATATATATATATATCGCCTTCGGGCTTGATGATTGTGATTATGGACCAAAGCAGTAACTCTGAACTTTGAATAACATATTAGATTCTTTTTGGGCCCATGCTTGTGTATGTTTAAATGTGATTCTTGAATAATGAAACTATGAAAATATATCATGATGTGTAATTTATGTATGGATGTGGAATTGTGAATATTACTTCATGAAACTTGATAGAGTGACATTGCATTGAAGCATAATATTTTTGTAGTTTGTACCACTAAGCCGTTGGCTTAGCGCGGTTGTGGTTCATTGTGCAGGTAACAGGGAAGAACCGGAGAGTTCCTCTAGGCCGAGTCGAGTCTAGATTTTGAGGTGTTGATAGTGGAGCTTAAAGATCAAAGACATACTGCCAAACATGTATATATTTTTATGTTTTGTAAAACTTGAGTTTTGATGTATATGTATTTGAAAATATTTGTTATATTTTCCGCTGTGTTTTGAATAAACATTTTGTCTATTGTGTTTTCTAAATTTTCTTAAATGTTTTAAAATTGTTCATATTATATTAAAGGGATGGTTTGTGTGTTTTGTAAACAGTGGCATTTCTATATTCAGTAGACATATATTACAATCGTATTAGCATGCTGTGTATGTATACGGGGTATAGGGGTGTTACAATGTATGTATTGAATTGTTTTAGTGTTTTTGCAAGTTATTTTGGTTTATGTGTGTATTTAGTTAAGTTTGTTTGAAGTGATAATGGTGGAAGAAAGTGGATTGTTGGATGTAGTGTTGATGTTGCCGGAATCTACATTTTTGGCCTGACACGCCCATGAGCACGGCCAGGTCTTTAGGCGTGTCAATTGTTCTGTGTTCTTGGATGGGTGACATGATCAGTGACACACTCGTGTTATTGAACGTGTCACAGCTTCTGTGTTGTAGTAGCATTTACACGTCTAGTGACACGCCCATGTCACTGAGCGTGTCATAGCTACTGTGATGTTGGTGGATTGACATGGCCAGTGACACGCCCATGTCACTGAGCGTGTCAAAGCTTCTGTGTTGTGGTTTTAGGGCACGGTCAGGGACACGCCCGTGTTGTTGAGCGTGTCATGTGTAGAGTTTGCCCTAGATGGTTCTTAGCTAAGGCTCGGTCCATGCTATAGGAGCTTGGCTGTCTGATGTTTAGTTCTATTGGTTAAGAGCTCAAGCTTGCTTCAATGCTTGGTTCTGAGTGCTTCGGTGCTCGATTCCTAGCTCTTCTCATTCAGCTAGTGCTAGTGCTTCAACTCATGTTTACTTTAGTTTAGGCTAGTCTGGTCGTGCTTAATAGTGGTTCGAGAGGACTACAGGTAAATTTTATTTCTTGCACACATGTAGCTTGGTACAAATAATAGTCCTATTTAATTTGATTGCCTAAATTCAAAATAGAGTAAATTTGGCCAAGGGTTTGGCTAACAACTAGATTATGGCAAAACATTTGATCTCATTCCTATTAAGTGTGACAATACAAGTGCAATTAATCTATCCAAAGATCTCATTCAATATTCTAGCTCAAAACATATAGATATTATACATTATTTTTTAAGAGACAATGTTCAAAATTAAAATGTGATTTTAGAATTTATTAATACTCAAAATCAACTTGCTGATATTTTTACAAATCCCTTCAATGAAGAAAAGTTATATTTCATCAAACAATACATAGGCATGATAGATAGAAGTACTTTGAATTAATGCATATGCACAAATATGATGGAATTAAATTTAATCATAAATGCATACATTTTATATGATCAAATTTATCATTCACATCTACTTTGAACATTCAGCAAAACCACAAATTGAGATTTATACAAATTCTTTTTTATCAGTCCAAACCGAACTATAGCTCGATTTACTCAGTATTCTCACTTTCTATCTTTTCTGCTAGGACAAAACAATGAGTCCGACCAAACTATCTCAAACTGAGCATTCAACTTGCACCTTCTTACATTTTTAACCATCAACTCAGATCCTTGTAAGGTTGGTCAATCCAAATTTTGAATTAGTCCGATCGTGTTAATTGAGGTCCGACCGAGCAAAGATAAATTTTATATTCGTTGGACATTTTTCAAATAATCCATTTTTGCCCTCTAACAGCTATAAAATGAAGTTTTTGGACCAAAACACTATAAATACTCCTAAAATCAAATTTTTGCAAATTGACCAATTTCTAAACTATCCAAATACTTGCATTTCGTCAAATTACTCACCATCTTTTCTATTTAAAATATTTCTCATTAATGGCTCCTAAAGAATATATGAAGAAAGCCTCTATAAAAGAGAAAAGAAAAGGCTTAGTATCATCCTCCACTCCTATGGAAGAAGCAAGAACAATAACTCATAGACTAAAGCACCTAAATGAAAAATAGAAGAAATGATACAATCTTATCTTAAATAAGAAAACTGAACCAAATAGATTTCCCTCCCTTTTCACTTTAGAATTTATTTCCATAGAACATGAGATTAGAGCTTATCTCTCTAATCTTGGGTGGGAAACCTTTGTTTTTCTTGAACAAAATTGTTTGGGATGGGAATCATTAACTAAGGAATTTCTTGCAAAAATTATTTGTTGAAAATAAGGATGTTGAACCATTACATTATTATAGACTAACATTCAAACTTTTCAATTAACAATACCAAATGACCTTAGAAGATTTTGCTTCTATTTGGGGATTTAACACTGAAGGCATTCTTCATTCCTCCGACCCAAAAATTTCCACTGAAATTCTTTTAAATTTTTGGAAAGAAATATCTATTAAAACCGATTTTCATAAACTTTCCAATGCTAAATATCTTAGAACCCTTACCTCTTGGATATTACATAGAATCATCATCTAGACCATTAATGTTATGGGCAAAAGCAATGAGAAAGTTACTTATAAGGATGCTGTCTTCCTTTATTATTTAATTAAAGGAGAACAAATTCAAACCGTAATGTTCTTGATTGACTCATTTCTTATACTTAGAAATAAATCATCCGGAACCATTATGATCATCTCATACATTACTCAAATTGCTAAACATGTAGGTGTACATGTAGGTGTACTCACTCCTCCAAATAGAGCTACTCTTTACAAACCACTGGATCCATCCAAAAAATCCAATCAACATTCAATAATTGAAACACTCAAATGTATAATTGAAGTTGATGGAACATATCATTATGCCTTTGGAGCACAAGGTATTAGAGCTCAACAAAGAAAAAAGACCAAGAGTTTATGAAAGCCAAGAGTATTTCCAAATGGAAATTCCTAGACTTCAAACTCCTAAAGGCCAAAGCTCTATCCTTTCCATTCTTCAAGAAATTTAAGGACAAATCTCTTCTCAAACCACTAAGGTTGATACCATCTTAAGAAGACTCTCCCATCTTCACATAGACATTAGGGATATGCAAGGTGCCATGGGATTTTCTCAATGTATTATTTGGGATGAAAATGAAGATGGAGATGAAGAAGCCATCCTTGGAGAAGAGCAAGTTCAAAATTGAGAAGAAGAAGAAGAAGAAGAAGAAGCCATCCTTGGAGAAGAACAAGTTCAAGATTGAGAAGAAGAAGAAGAAGAAGAAGAAGAAGAAGAAGAAGAAGAAGAAGGGGACAAAGATGAGGAAGATAAAAATAGCAATAGAAATAATGATGATGACTTTGACACCCCTCCTTACTGTAACACCCATATACTCTATATAAGTACTATACTTATACCTTGTATACATACAGTACGTATATAAAATATAAGAATGTCACTCTTCATTACTGTTTAAAACCTTTACCTTAGTTCTAAACAATAATACATTTTATTTAAAGAACATTTATAAAATTATTATACTTTTGATGATATTACATATATATAAATTACCTTGTCTTTTCCAAAATTCACTTATGTATATATACATTTTTATCAAAATACAACATAATAAAATTGTACATGTATGCACCACCTTCTAGTTGGTCTCAAAAAACAATTATCCTTCTCGTGGCATAACGGTTTGACTCCCAGATCAACCATCTATTCACCTGCGTGATTTACACAACCGCGCTAAGCTCGAAAGCTTAGTAGTACAAATAAATAATATAAACATACATTACAGAAAATCATACTCATATATTAACATCATGTATCATTATTTTCTTATCATGTTTTGCATTTTCAATGCACTTTTCATATCTTTCCACTAATTTCATAATTTATATATATACACACATATATCATTAACACAAACCGCAATTCAATGGCTTATCACAACATTCATGAAATGATACACAAAATTTCTCACATCCATATACATATTACACATCACATTGTATTCTCATAATCTCATTTCCAATATCAAGACTTAGCTCTGCTCAAGTCTTTCAACAATTCATTTCTCATCACTTAGCATAGTTTCTAAAGCCATATTCATTTTTAGTAATTTGTTTATGTATTGCGGTCATACTATTCCATGATCACCATCATATATCTCACAAAATTATATCTTATTATATCATATATCTCATAACATTATATCTTATTTCATAATTCACATTAAAACAAAGACAAACATGGGCCAAAAGAAACTAATATGCCATTCAAATTCTAGAGTTACTGTTTTGGTCTAATAATCACATTTATCAAGCCCATAGGCGAATCATTATCACAATGAGAAACATCTCATATGTAACATCCCAACTAGGCTTCAAGGACTAGGCCCAACCAAGCTTCAATGGGAGCTCAGCATCAACCCAACTTGGCTTCAAGGACTAAGACCCAACCCAGCTTCAAGGGATTGTTACTTTTAGGCATGCCACCAATAACAAAACTCTGAAAATTGAATAACATATTAGGCACACAATCCTTTTATTATTTCATTATCAAATCATTTCTCAATATCTCATGATCATCTAGGCACAATGCCCCAATTATTTCATTTGTATCATTATAGCCAACAACAATGGCTTCACATCTCATCATTAGGGTATACATAACCAATTGCATTATACATACATTTTTAGTGATCATTATATCTTTCACATTATGCAAATCATAGCATTAATCAAATGTATCAACAATGTAATAAATGTGTTAAGTTCCAAAGTCATGTAAATGTATGCAACCATGTAAGGTTTGTACTTACCTTATGGAACACTCAAAAATAAGCTTTAAAACTTCCTCTAATCTTCTCTTCCAAGTTGTCCTTCAACACTAAGGTTGGGCAAACTACTCTCTCTCAATGCCTATATCAAATGTGATCACAAACAACCATTCAGTATCACATTCTAAGGCATTCTTAACATTCAAATCATTTAAATAAGAATTACAAATGAAAAACAACAAAAGGAGTTATTCTCAAGTGACATGCCCACCAAAACGGGAGTGTTAATGACCATGCCATTAACTTATTCATACAGAAATATTGACACGTCCAATGACATGGTGTGTCACTGCCCGTGTCATTCATTTTGCCTCACAGAAATATTGACACGCCCAACAACACGGGCGTGTTCATGGCCGTGTCAATTATTTTATCTCTCAGTAGCTATGACACGTCCAATGACATGGCCGTGTTAATGGTCGTGTGACAAACATTAAACTCAGCACCGTTGACACGCCCAACGACATGGCCATGTCAGGCAAAAGTTATGCATTTCAAACTCTCATCCATATTAACATAATCACTCCAAAATCCATACTGCAACACCCTTAATCAACATCTTAGTTTATATTCATAATTCACCTATCAATTCAACACTTATATAACTTCAACATATCATAATAATAATCATTATATACATCATCCATGTATCAATTTACTCAATTTCCCAACTCATTTATACAAAACCCTTACTAAACAATTTCAACAACTCATTATCATCCTCACAAATAACCATATTTTCATCATCTAAACACCAATTCAACATATATATATATACTTCAATATTTCATCATCATCATATTATTCAATTAATCATCACTTTCACTCACTAACCATATCAAATATAAACTCAATATATAGAAATCAACACAAGAAAAAGAACACTTACTTGAATTCTTTGTCAAATCTTCAATATCCACCTTCAATTCTCTTAAAGCCCTTATGAATTTGATGTGTATGTGAACAAAATCATACTCTTCTCTCTCTCTCTCTCTCTTAAATTCAAGAAGAAGAAGAAGAAGAAGAAGAAAGAAAGAAAGAAAGAAAGAAAGAAAGAGAAAGCTCTCTTGTCAAACTCTCATCCTTATCTTATATATATATATATAATAATAATATAATTATTTCCACCTAAAAATTCTCCACCACAAATATTGGTCCTTCTTTTGACTTTCTTTTCTTCTTTTTCTCTTGTCATTATTATCATTATTATTATTAATTAATTATTTACAATTTACTTTTCCTACACCAATATATATATATATCTTGTATATATGGTGTATATATTGATATATGGATATGTCTTATATATTGTATTTATATTTCCCATATCTTTCAAATACAATATATACATAACATCCTTCATACACATCTATCTCTTATTATATCTTCTTTACATATTTCACCAACATACTCTCTCACAACTATTATTCCAAAGTGTATCAAAAATCAGGGTATTACAATTTTTTTCCCCTTAAATAATTTCGTCCTCGAAATTTTCCAGTACAGTAACAATCCATTCTTAACAAAATACCATCTTAATTTTTCATATGAAGTTAATCATATTATTAAGTTATTATTTCATCAAATCACATAACCTCTACTCTCCCCCTTAGGGTCAATCATCTTCTCCCAATTTCATAACTCATCACTATATATCTATATATATTATTACTTTCTCAACAAAGCAATCAAAATAACTCATTACATTCCCAATTAATTTATCTTTATACAAGAATCATATCATCTTATAATATACATATACCTCGCCCATCTATTACCTTCAAGATATTTTATCACTTCATCTCTTTATAGATATACTCTCTTAATCTTAAATTTAGAGGTTATTGAATTATATATTAATATTGATTATCCCGTCACTACAGTCATTTTCAAAATAAACACTTATCAAACCTTAATTGATAACAATATTCTTATTTTTCATACACTTAATTCCTTCTTTATCATGTTTTTCACTTAACATTAATATTAATATAATGCCTTTAAACTTACTTTACATATAATCAACCTTTTTCCTTTTATTATCATTTATAACTGATATATCTTAACTCATTTATGTCCATACACATATCAGAATATTACATCATATACATTATCACATATCTCTTACAATCTTAGTACAACTATACATATTAAATCTCAATAATAATTCGCAATCTTATTCGATTCAAGCCAACAATTAACTTATTTAAACTTATCATTAGATTTCAATATATGACCCAACTCTATTAGGTCAAACTTATATTCAAATTCTGATCTCTTCGGATCCATCTTTTCAACTTTCTGAAATTAATGATTATTTATAACAAATCACTTCATATTATTTTTCAATATTCATATATTTTGTTTTCTATTATCTCAGTACAATTTCCACATAATTCTCATGATTATCTCATACCATATTTATTACCCATAGTTCATTCACTTAAACATTATTTCCATCAACTTATTCACATTATACCATTGTGAACATATTCAATATAACTCTCAATCACATTTTGTAATTTCTCCCACTTATCATCTCCTCACATTTTCATACCATTACTATATTTACATAATCACCTTTCTATCACATTATCCATAACTCAATACATTTTCACAATTCTCTTCTCTTTCCATACTTTCTATAATTATAAACAAAGTTCTAACAAAAAATTATAAGGTACAACTATACCAACCATAACTCTTGACCATGTTTCTTGAAGCATAACTATGAATCTTACCAAAACTATCCTACGGTCATGTCATCTCAGGCCCATGTCCGTGGATAAAAAAACTAAATGGCCAAATATACTAAACAAATCATATGGCCATAGTATTTTAATGGTCACGCCTGTGGCTTATAAATCAATACTGCCCCTCTATTATTCTTCTTCAAACATTTCCAATTACAATGCTAAGTTTGTATTGCAAAGATTACATATTCATTCTCTAAACTTTTGCTACACAAAGAGTTAACACATTTCAACTCCATTTGAAAACAATTTACTCTTGATCACTTGATCATCATTAGCCTAACTCATGTTTCAATAATATTATCATTAACATCTCTTACGTATACACATTCGATCATATGCAAATTTTACACAATTTCCATTTATTACTCCATTTCTAATCTATCTCTTATAAAAATTTTCATGCATCATACTTCCCTTTTTTCCTTACAATCTCTTATTATACACATATACACAGAACATTTCCACACGCATATACTTTGGGCCCAAAACATTATATGATCATCAAGTTCAGTTATTACAATAACAATTTCACTGTCCAGTATTACTCGAGTCCATTCTCACTCTCAATTTCATCACATAGCCTAGCACTGCGCAGGTCGAGACCTAATCTCTCTTAGGTCCACTAATACATGCAATATCATTCTCAATACCACTAGACAAGTAATTGTATAAGATAACAAATACACAATAACATTTTTTTTTCCACATACACATTCATAAGTCACATTCATAATGTGACTTACTTTCCACATTTTCTTACAGATTACAATTGCATTCATATCGAAAAACTCATCTCACTTATCATATACATGTATACACATAATCATGCAATTATATTTAATTCCTCTTTTACATACAATCTATACAAATTTAACATTTATTACTTTTCATTGAACATTATCATTCTCATTCTTTTGACATGACTTAGGTTATTCATCAACTCAACATATATATACACTCTAACCATAATGTAATTAACATCCTTTTTTTTAACACTTCACATAAATCTTAGTCACATTTTCAAATGTGATATCTCTCTCACATTTTTTTATGCATTTATCATACCCTTCATATCCATTTTCATCACTTCCAGTCCAATTACCTAAAGTAACTCATTTTCACTTGCTTAGTCATTTTCCCTTTATTTCAAAATAAATTTTTGTATTATCAATCACATTACACAATACATTGTACTTTCATAAGCAATAATATTCATTCAAAATAGCTTATATGCTTAATATACATTAAACTATCGATATCTAAATAATCATCATTAAAATTCCAATAAAACTCTAAACTCTTAACTTACTACTTTACTTAAACTTCAATCTACTAATCTCATTTCAAAAATCCAAATTTCACATATTACCCCCATTAACATGAGCTTTAATAACACTTAAGCATATCACATTTCTAACATTAAAATCACAATATTTGCATTAAAACAACACTATTATATCTCCTTACTTTAACCAACATTATCCCCTTTTAAAAACCTTAACTTTACATAACCAAACCTTAAATTTTCACACTTTGTCTATACCAATAAACCCAATCAATATTCCACCATACTCTCTTCATTTTAATATCATATCTATCCATTTTAAAAATCGAACAAAATTTTCTCTCTCTAGTAATCCAAACATAATCTTTATTAGAAAGAGATCCAAATTTTAGAGAAAAGAGTACTTACTTAAATCTTGATTTTTTAAAACACATTTCCAACATTATTCTCATATTCATTTCTTTATAACCTATTTCACAATCACACTTCAATAATAAAAAATTTCAAAATTTGCTTTACTTAAAACAACTCCGATTCTTTAATTTATCAATTAAACTTATACAAAATTTTCCATATCATTTCTTTCTCTAGCTTTACTTTCATGTAAAGCCACATTCACACACTATCATCCATCTCATGTAATTCAAATACATCACAAATCACATAATCTCACATCCGAGACCAACCTAGGTGTTAATGCATATGCATGTATCATGATAAGAGTGTTTTTATACTAGTTTTTAGTATGATTTTAATGTGTTTTTAGTTAATGTTTCATTTGATTTTTGTTTAAAGTTTGTTTTAAGTGTTTGTTTTAGGTTAAAGTGAAAAAATTCCCTTGGATGATCAAAACAATCAAGAAAGAGCATGAATCAAGCAAGACATGGCCAAGCCAAAGCAAGCTTGGCCGTGTCCCTCAAAATTTCTTCAAGGCAGTTGTAACACCCCTATACCCCGTATATGTACACAGCATGCTTATACGATCGTAATATACGTATACTGAACATAGAAAATGCCACAGTTTATAAAATACACAAGTCATAACTCGAAAAGAAATAAAACAAATATCAAAGGTTTAGAAGAAATTCATAAAACATAATAGATAAAAACGTTTATTAATACACAGCGGAAATTATAACAAATACTTACAAGTACACATACATTAAAAATCAAAGTTTACAGAACATGAAATATATACATGATTGGCAGCTTGACTCTCTGATCTTTAAGCTCTAGGCCAACTCTTCAAGCATAAACTCAACTAAGTCTAGAGGAATCTTCCGTCTCAACCCTATCACCTGCGCGATAAATCACAATCGCGCTAAGCCAACGGCTTAGTGGTACAAACCATAATGATATTATGCAATGTCAATATCAATGTCATACATTCAATAATAATAACATAGACACACATGGGCCCAACAAGTATTTAATATGATATTCAAAGTCCAGAGTTACTGCTTTGGTCTATAATCACAATGATCAAGCTCGTAGGCAATATATCTCATATCTCTATCCATGGATAGTGTAATAAACCCAGTCTCTTGGACCATCAACCCAATAAACTTGAGGAGATCCTCAACCCGGCAAGACTGTTACTAGTAACAGACCCAGTCTCTTGGACCATCAACCCGATTGAAATCGAGGAGATTCTCAACCCGGCAAGACTGTTACTTTTCATATATTTCATATTCATAATTCATATAGTGTAACAGACCCAGTCTCTTGGACCTCAATTCAACTCAAAGTGAAGAGATCCTCAACCCGGCAAGACTGTTACCTTTCATAGGCATGCCACAAACCCAGTACTCTGAAAATTGAATAACATATTAGGCATACAATCAATTCATTTACCTCTTTACTATTCTCTTTCTCAATTCATGTCTTATAAACAATTAGGCAATCATGCCTCCAACATCATTTACAATATCATAGCCAACCACAATGGCTTCACATTTCATTCTATTTCAATTCATATTCAAATACTCATAATCAATATACATATATCATATTGCATTTCACAAAGTTCACATTGTATAAAACATAACATTATTTATATATATCAACAATGCAATAAGATTCCTTAGTACATTCATACTCAAATGTATAAGTTCCAAAATCACATGAATGTATGCAATAATGCAAGGTTTGTACTTACCTCAAAACAACTCACACAACTCTATTGACTTCCTCTTCCAAAATCCTTTACTTCTTAAATTATGGCAAATCACCTTCTTCACAACCTATTCCAAAAGAATGATGAAACCCACATGAGATCATAAGGCTAAGAACCAACTAGGGCAAACTCTAAACATGACATGCTCAACCACACGGGTGTGTCCCTGACCGTGCCCTAACTCTACAACACAGAAGCATTGACACGTTCAGAACCAAGGGCGTGTCACTGGGCGTGTAATACATTCTGTCTCTCAGAAATATTGACACGTCCAACAACATGAGCGTGCTCATGGCCGTGTCAATTCCCCAATAACACAGTGGCTATGACACGTTCAATAACACGGGCGTGTTACTGGCCGTGTCAAACCTATTGCCACATAGAACAATTGACACGCCTAAAGACCTGGACGTACTCGTGGGCGTGTCAGACCAAAAACCCAGATTCCGGCCACAACAACCTCACAACCAACTTTTTTCTTCTTACCACCATCGTCCACTTCAAACCAACTTAGCCAAACATACCCAAAACCATATCAAACTAGCAAAAACAACAAAACAACCCAAAATATACATCAAACACAATCCAAAATATCATCACCACCCTAAACACAACCACAACACTTCTAGACCAACAAACTTACTCTTTCCTTCCATCCAACCCCAAAATCCAAAAATCAATAGAACCAAACACTCTTAAACACACCCAAAATCAAACAAACACATTCTCAAACACAACTTCAACTCACAAACCCAAACAAATCAAAGAATCAAGTGGAAAGACTTACCAAGAATGAGGAAACTCTTAAATCTCCAACTTGATCTCTTGAAAACTTCCTTCAATCTCAAACTTGGAAGATCAAAACTCTTCTTGCTCTCTTGCTTCTTTGATGGTCGGACAACAAAAGGAAAAAGAAAGAAAAGGAAAGAGAACCACGATGAAGAAAGAGAGAAAGAAAGAAACCAAAGAAATCAAAGTCAAACTTTTCTTAAAACCCTCTCATCCAAGCAATTATAATATTAAAATAATCCAAATTAATCTCTTCCATTCATTTAATTTCCCATTTCCACTAATTAACTTAATTAATTAAAATAACTAAATATCTTCTTCCACTAACCTTCTTTGACTTTGACTTGTGTATATGTTGTATATATTTTCATATACACAACATATACATTCTCTATATAATTCTTTTCTCTTACCAAAGAAACATATACATAAAATCCAATTATAACAATAATACCAAAACTTCGAGGGTATATTTTGGGATATTACAGCAGTAGATGACACGGCCAGGTGACACGCCCAAGTCACTGGCCGTGTCTCACCCAAAGAATATAAACCAAAGAACCAAGCAAAGAAGGAAAAATGAAGAACAGAAGCTGACACTGGCAGGTGACACGCCCAAGCCAGTGGCCATGTCACATGACACGGCCACAAGCTTGGTCGTGTCCCATGCCTAGCCAAAGAACAAAAGAAGAAAAGAAACAAGCAGAAGGCGACACACCCTAGTGACACGGCCAAGCCACTGGCCGTGTCACATGACACGGCTAGGAGCTTGGCCGTGTCACCCCATGAAATCAAAGAGAAAAGAAAGAAAAGAAAGAGGCAGAAGGTGACACGACCAGTAAGCTTGGCCGTGTCCCAAAGCAAAACATGAGACACGGCCAAGCCACTCATGGCTTGGCCGTGTCACCCTATAAAAAGATGATTCTTCTGCTCGAGTTTGAGGAACAAGTGGGGGACAACCAATTACTTTTGCCAAAAAAAATACAAAACAAATAGAATGTGGGGAACAAGGGAGAGTGGTGTGAGCTGGTGTGAGTTGGAAAGCGTGGCTTGGAGCTTTGGAGGGAAATAAAAAGAGAAGAAGAGGGAGTTTGAAGAAGCTTTTGCAGAGGACTGGAGGTTTGTGCAAGAAACAGAGAACAGAGGCAGAGAAGAGAGGTTTGAGAGGAGGAGGCTGGGCATACACGTTTTGAGCAAGGAGGGAGTGACACTTTCCTTGACTCTTCATCTTCATCTTCATCCTCCATTTCCATCCTCTCCAACATCTGCATCTTCCATTGGCAGCTCCTGGAGATTGAAGAAGCTACATTGAAAGGGATTTTTCTATTTTCTCCTTTTTAATTCATTTTAATGTTATTGTTGTTGTTGTTGTATTAAGTGTATTGAACATGAACTAAATCATTCTCTATCTAGATATTGAAGAACCCTAGCTTATTTGTATGATTGAATGATTTTAATTGATTGAGTTGTTTTATTCTTGTGATGCTTAATGATTATTGCCAATTGATGATAGCATGCTTATTGATTGGTTGCCATTTTCATATTATTGACTTGAGAAAGCTTGATATGAATTGATTACTCATAAGGGTTGAGGATTGATTGGGGTGCTAGAGATAGACCTACAAGATCCTTTGGTTTATAGTTCCTTGTTCTTAATGCAAGATCTATTTAATTGTGTTTGAGAAGAGATTCCGACACTCTACTTAGTGATTAGGGATTAATTCACTCGAGAGAGGTTTTAGTCTAATTTAGAGGAATGCCAACTCAACTCTATTGAATGATTTAACTGAATTAATTGTTCATAAATATCATTGAGGCTAGGGGGATTCAATATCTGGATAGTATTATTATCATCAATCCTATTTACATAACATTTAATTTCCCCTTACTTCTAGTTATTAAATTAGTTGTTTTTAATTACAAAGCATCACACAACTATTAATTTGCTAAACAACAATTAAGGTTTGAACTAGTACTTGGCCTTGTCCCCAGTGGAACGATAACTCACTCACTACTATATTACTTGGGCGACCCGTGCACTTGCGGTATTGCTATAGCTCTAGGCGCGATGCGCACCAAGTTTTTGGTGCCGCTGCCTGGGACAATGGTTTCAATACTAGTAATATAATTAAGACTGTTGATTTAGTATTATTTTTTTTATCTAGAATGTTTGTTTATTTTCTTTGAATTGTTTGTGTGTTTTTCTTTGAATCGTGTGTTTGTTTTCTGTAAATTTGTTTGTTTGTTTGTTTTCTTTAAATTGCTGAGTGCCTTTTGTAAAGATGCAATTTTCAAGGCACGTGGGAGTTTATGATAGGGGCTATAATTCTAACATGGTATGTGCAGCATGTGGCAATGCAGGACATAGTGCCAATACATGTTCATTTGGTTTTGAACGATACCAAGATTGGCGCGAGGAAGAATATGGCTACCAAAGTTTCCAGCAAATGGGTGGTAATGACACATATTCCAATTCTTATAATCCAAGCTGGGAAAGCCACCAAAATTTTTCTTGGGAAAATCAGCAGTACATTCCACCTCAACAATTTTTTCAGCCTTGCCAAAGAAGTTCTTACTTTCAAGAATAATTTTCAAACCAAGACCACCTTAAGGAACCTACATTGGAGGATAAGTTAAATGCCTATATTCAAAGACACACGCTGAATCAAGATCACCTTAAGGAACCCACTTTGGAGGAAAGATTGAATGCATTCATTCAAAATAGCCCATAAAATGTAGATCAACCTAAGAAACTTACTTTGAAGGAGAGAGTGAATGCCTTCATTCAAGATACCGAAAAATTTCAATGCGATCAATACATAGTGGAAGATAAGTTGAGGTCTAAATTTTTGCAAGAAACACAGAAGAGGTTGGACGCTCTAACTGGGCAGCTGGCACATCAACTCCAAGCACACCAAAAGGAAGAATTTCCTAGCCAATTGGAGCAAATTGAGATAATAAAAAATTTGAGAAATGAACGGTAATATATAACAATTTTTGTGAGTTCTTTGATGCAGAGACTAATCAGGAAGACAATGGTGAGGAGATACAATCCAACATGGAGGAGCCAAGGCAATCAATGGAGGAGGAAAATTTGGAGGCATCAACCTCACCCAAGTTGCATGAAACCTCTTATCCTTATAGGCCATCAAGTCTATCAACAGGTAACCTGAAGGATGAGAAGCAAGGTATGCAACTTTCTGACATCTATGACATGCACTCCCAAGGAGATATTGAAAACAAGTTTGAGATGGGTATGCCCTTAGAAGAAGAACATGAAATGCCCAATTTAGAACTTGAGGAGTGTAAACTAATTTTAAATGCTGAGGTTGTTGAGAGGGGATTTGACATTGTTAAAGTAGATGAAAAAATGATCCAACCAACTTTGTTTGAATTTCAAGAATCTCGAAAAGTCATCCCTTCTACTTTTGGTAGTAAGGAAGAGCAGAAATCTGATATGCCCATGTTGCATAAAGACAAAAATTATTACCAAGTTCCTATAGTACTGGAGGATCACCCCGAGGCAACCTTCACATGTCCCTTTGGGACAATTTCTCTTCAAGGAATAATATATAGGGGTTGTCATACATTGGGCGCACTTCAATGTTGCATGTTGTTCATCCTCCTAGTCATGGGCTGCAATTGTATTATGGGGGGAAGAAGCCCTACATATCGCATATGGGAGCGGTGGAAATCAGGTTTCATCTGAACTCTCTTTTAGTTTATGCATGCTCACATTGAGGACAATGTGAAATTTTAAGTGTAGGGTGCATATTATGTTTTGTGTTTTTAATTATGTGTTTTGTGTTTTTAATTTATTTTGTGTTAGTTTAGTTAATGTTTTTCATGTTTTCTTTGAATAAATGAATTTTGAAAAGTTCAATTGTTATAAACATTGTTGATTGATGACCTTTGAATTTTTGAAGCATGAATTTGAGAATTGAGTTGAATTGGTGCTTATTGTCAATTTTGTTGGTTTTTCCTTGCATTACCATTAACCTAGTGAGAAATTGAGCCATCAACATATTATTCATGTTGTGTGTGGACATCTTTGATTGATGACTTGCTAGACCTTGCTTTGATATGCATTTTAAGATTACATAAAAATTTTAATTAGGCATCAAGATGATTAAGGCAATTAGGTGAACCCACTTTGGCTTAAAAAGACCAACCCTATTTTTAACCTTAGTTAACCAATTTTGAGCCTATTCCGTTTATCCTTTTCTTTCTTTTTCACAACACTACTAACTTTGAATCATGCTATTTTGCCTCTTACCCTTTCATTAGGTCAAGAGCATTTTAAGAACGTTTATGACCAAGTGTTGTGTTGAATTAAGTATGGGGTTAAATTTAGTAGGTTTAAGATTGCAAAATATAATATATATATATATATATATAAAATCAAATAAAAAAGAAGAAAAATAATAAAATAATTGTTGTTCTTGAAAAAAAGGGTTGGAATTTGTTACAAGATGTAATAAGTGAGTTCCCTTGAAAAGTCCTTTAATGTCAAGGGGTAGATAAGAGGAAGGCGGTTAGGGATCGTTGGGTTATACATATGATCGGTTACTTCATTCTTGAAGTGCTCTTGAACTTAATGATTAAGCTCACATTTCCTAAATGCCATGCCTCTACCTTAGCCCCATTACAACCCAATAAAAGACCTTTTGATTGATGCTTAATTGAAATTAAGTGGTGGAGATTTGATAGATAAGCAAGCCTGTGGCAATAATCTTTCATTGATTGTTATGAGTGTAAATACCACCTTGATCAAACACTTTTAAGAGTTGGTGAGGGAGTGACAACATAGGATATGCATGGAAAGCCACTTAATTGCATTGGTATCAATTTTGTTTGATTTGATATTGATTGCAGATTCAAGGATAAGGAAGTCTTGATGCATTTTTATAACTCTTGAACTTGACAAAATTTTTGTGTTTAGTTTGTTTTGATTTTAGCCTTGCTTGGGGACAAGTAAGGATTTAAGTGTGGGGTATTTGATAAGAGTGTTTTTAAACTAGTTTTTAGTATGATTTTAATGTGTTTTTAGTTAATGTTTCATTTGATTTTGGTTTAAAGTTTGTTTTAAGTGTTTGTTTGAGGTTAAAGTGGAAAAATTCCCTTGCATGATCAAAACAATCAAGAAAGAGCATGAATCAAGCAAGACATGTCCAAGCCAAAGCAAGCTTGGCCGTGTCCCTCAAAATTTCTTCAAGGCAGTAGATGACACGGCCAGGTGACACACCCAAGTCACTGGCCGTGTCTCACCCAAAGAACAGAAACCAAAGAACCAAGCAAAGAAGGAAAAATGAAGAACAGAAGCTGACTCTGGCAGGTGACATGCCCAAGCCAGTGGCCGTGTCACATGACATGGCCACAAGCTTGGCCGTGTCCCATGCCTAGCCAAAGAATAAAAGAAGAAAAGAAACAAGCAGAAGGTGACACACCCAAGTGACACGGCCAAGCCACTGGTCGTGTCACCCCATGAAATCAAAGAGAAAAGAAAGAAAAGAAAGAGGCAGAAGGTGACACGGCCAGCAAGCTTGGTCGTGTCCCAAAGCAAAACATGAGACATGGCCAAGCCACTCATGGCTTGGCCGTGTCACCCTATAAAAAGATGATTCTTCTGCTAGAGTTTGAGGAACAAGTGGGGGATAACCAATTACTTTTGCCAAAAGAAATACAAAACAAATAGAATGTGGGGAACAAGGGAGGGTGGTGTGAGCTGGTGTGAGTTGGAAAGCATGGCTTGGAGCTTTGGAGGGAAATAAAAAGAGAAGAAGAGGGAGTTTGAAGAAGCTTTTGTAGAGGGCTGGAGGTTTGTGCAGGAAACAGAGAACAGAGGCAGAGAAGAGAGGTTTGAGAGGAGGAGGCTGGGCATACACGTTTTGAGCAAGGAGGGAGTGACACTTTCCTTGACTCTTCATCTTCATCTTCATCCTCCATTTCCATCCTCTCCAACATCTGCATCTTCCATTGGCAGCTCCTGGAGATTGAAGAAGCTACATTGAAAGGGGTTTTTCTATTTTCTCCTTTTTAATTCATTTTAAGGTTATTGTTGTTGTTGTTGTTGTATTAAGTGTATTGATCATGAACTAAATCATTCTCTATCTAGATATTGAAGAACCCTAGCTTATTTGTATGATTGAATGATTTTAATTGATTGAGTTGTTTTATTCTTGTGATGCTTAATGATTATTGCCAATTGATGATAACATGCTTATTGATTGGTTGCCATTTTCATATTATTGACTTGAGAAAGCTTGATATGAATTGATTACTCATAAGGGTTGAGGATTGATTGGGGTGCTAGAGATGGACCTACAAGATCCTTTGGTTTATAGTTCCTTGTTCTTAATGCAAGATCTATTTAATTGTGTTTGAGAAGAGATTCTGGCACTCTACTTAGTGATTAGGGATTAAATCACTCGAGAGAGGTTTTAGTCTAATTTAGAGGAATGCCAACTCAACTCTATTGAATGATTTAACTGAATTGATTGTTCATAAATATCATTGAGGCTAGGGGGACTCAATATCTGGATAGTATTATTATCATCAATCTTATTTGCATAATATTTAATTTCCCCTTACTTCCAGTTATTAAATTAGTTGTTTTTAATTACAAAGCATCACACAACTATTAATTTGCTAAACAACGGTTAAGGCTTGAACTAGTACTTGGCCTTGTCCCCAGTGGAACGATAACTCACTCACTACTATATTACTTGGGCGACCCGTGCACTTGTAGTATTGCTATAGCTCTAGGTGCGACGCGCACCATATCACAAATTTCACTTTTCAAAAATTTTTCTCTTTTCTTTTTAAATCTACTTAGGCTGAGAATCTCAAACCTAAGCTCTGATACCAAAATAATTGTAACACCCATATACTCTATATAAGTACTATACTTATACCTTGTATACATACAGTACGTATATAAAATACAAGGATGTCACTCTTCATTACTGTTTAAAACTTTTACCTTAGTTCTAAACAATAATACATTTTATTAAAAAAAACATTTACAAAATTATTATACTTTTGATGATATTACATATATATAAATTACCTTGTCTTTTCCAAAATTCACTTAGGTATATATACATTTTTATCAAAATACAACATAATAATATTGTACATTATGCACCACCTTCTAGTTGATCTCGAAAAACTCTTACCCTTCTCGTGACATAACGATTTGACTCCCAGATCAACCATCTACTCACCTGCACAATTTATACAACCGCGCTAAGCTCGAAAGCTTAGTAGTACAAATAAATGTTATAAACATACATTACAGAAAATCATACTCATATATTAACATCATGTATCATCATTTTCTTATCATGTTTTCCATTTTCAATTCACTTTTCATATCTTTCCACTAATTTCATAATTTATATATATATACACATATATCATTAAGACAAACCGCAATTCAATGGCTTATCACAACATTCATGAAATAATACACACAATTTCTCACATCCATATACATATTACACATCACATTGTATTCTCATAATCTCATTTCCAATATCAAGACTTAGCTCTGCTCAAGTCTTTCAACAATTCATTTCTCATCACTTAGCATAGTTTCTCAATCCATATTCCTTTTTAGTAATTTGTTTATGTATTGTGATCATATCATTCCATGATCACCATCATATATCTCACAACATTATATCTTATTATATCATATATCTCATAACATTATATCTTATTTCATAATTCACATTAAAACAAAGACAAGCATGGGCCCAAAAGAAACTAATATGCCATTCAAATTCTAGAGTTACTATTTTGCTCTAATAATCACATTTATCAAGCCCGTAGGCGAATCATTATCACGATGAGAAACAACTCATATGTAACATCCCAACTAGGCTTCAAGGACTAGACCCAACCAAGCTTCAAGGGGAGCTCAACATCAACCCAACTTGGCTTCAAGGACCAAGCCCAACCCAGCTTCAAAGGATTATTACTTTTCGGCATGCCACCAATAACAAAACTCTAAAAATTGAATAAAATATTAGGCACACAATCCTTTTATTATTTCATTATCAAATCATTTCTCATTATCTCATGATCATCTAGGCACAATGCCCCAATTATTTCATTTGTATCATTATAGCCAACAACAATGGCTTCACATCTCATCATTAGGGTATATATAACCAATTGCATTGTATATACATTTTGAGTGATCATTATATCTTTCACATTATGCAAATCATAGCATTAATCAAATGTATCAACAATGTAATAAATGTGTTAAGTTCCAAAGTCATGTAAATGTATGCAACCATGTAACGTTTGTACTTACCTTATGGAACACTAAAAAATAAGCTTTAAAACTTCCTCTAACCTTCTCTTCCAAGTTGCCCTTCAACACTAAGGTTGGGAAAATTACTCTCTCTTAATGCCTATACCAAATGTGATAATAAACAACCATTTAGTATCACATTCTAAGGCATTCATAATATTCAAATCATTTAAATAAGAATTACAAATGAAAAACAATAAAAGGAGTTATTCTCAAGTGACACGCCCACCAACACGGGCGCGTTAATGACCGTGTAATTAACTTATTCATATAGAAACATTGACACATCCAATGACATGGGAGTGTCACTGCCCGTGTCATTCATTCTGCCTCACAGAAATATTGACATGCCCAACAACACGGGCGTGTTCATGGCTGTGTCAATTATTTTATCTCTCAGTAGCTATGACACGTCCAATGACATGGCCATGTTAATGGTTGTGTCACAAACGTTAAACTCACCATGGCTGACACGCCCAACGACATGGCCGTGTCAAGCAAAAGTTATGCATTTCAAACTCTCATCCATATTAACACAGTCACTCCAAAATCCATACGACAACACCCTTAATCAACATCTTAGTTTATATTCATAATTCACCTATCAATTCAACACTTATATAACTTCAAAATATCATAATAATAATCATTATATACATCATCCATGTATCAATTTACTCAATTTACCAACTCATTTATACAAAACCCTTACTAAACAATTTCAACAACTCATTATCATTCTCACAAATAACCATATTTTCATCATCTAAACACCAATTCAACATATATATATACTTCAATATTTCATCATCATCATATTATTCAATTAATCATCACTTTCACTCACTAACCATATCAAATATAAACTCAATCTATAGAAATCAACACAAGAAAAAGAACACTTACTTGAATTCTTTGCCAGATCTTCAATATCCACCTTCAATTCTCTTAAAGCCCTTATGAATTTGATGTGTATGTGAACAAAATTATACTCTTCTCTCTCTCTCTCTCTCTCTCTCTCTCCCACATTCAAGAAGAAGAAGAAAAAGAAAGAAAGAAAGAGAAAGCTCTCTTGCCAAACTCTCATCCTTATCTTATATATATATATATATATATATGTAATAATATAATTATTTCCACCTAAAAATTCTCCACCACAAATATTGGTCCTTCTTTTGACTTTCTTTTCTTCTTTTTCTTTTGTCATTATCATCATCATTATTATTAATTAATTATTTACAATTTACTTTTCCTACACCAATATATATATATATCTTGTATATATGGTGTATATGTTGATATATGTATATGTCTTATATATTGTATTTATATTTCCCATATCTTTCAAATATAATATATACATATCATCCTTCATACACATCTATCTCTTATTATATCTTCTTCACATATTTCACCAACATACTCTCTTACGACTACTATTCCAAAGTGCATCAAAAATCGGGGTATTACACTTACTCTCCTCTACTTTGATCTTATTTGATTATTTTCTTGTATCCATGTGTGATCTCTTAATTTTATTGGCTTTAACTTAAAAACTGATCATACATGCATGGTTTGTTTGTCTTGAATAAAAGTAGTTTAATTTCTTATCTTTTTTATTTTTGTCTTTGTCAAAGGGGAAGAAGGTTAATAAAATTAAAATACATAATTAAAATTTTAAATTTTAAAGTTTGAATAAACTATAACATATGTTAAGGGAGAGCATTTGTAAAGCTTAAATGAGTAACATTTGAAATTCTTTTATCAATTCAATTTAATCACTAAAGTAAAAAAAGGGGAGATTATTAACCAAACCATTTGCAAAATTTACTCTATTTTGATCTTAGAAAATCAAATTGAATAGGACTAATATTTGTACCAAGTTACAATTTTTATAGGAATTTAATTAATAAGCACTTTCCATATAGTCCGCTTGGACCACTGACATGCACGACCGAACTGGTCTAGACTAGAGTAAACATGGGCTGAAGTACTAGAATGAGCCGAAGAAGATAAGCTCGAAACTACGCACCAAACACTTATAGCCCGAGCTCTAGCCTACAGTATTGAACACCGGACAATCAATCTCTTTTCGTGAAAAACAAGCATAAGCTAAACAAACTAAGCTGTTATAACATAAACCGAGCCTAAACTATCAAGAATAAGCTCAAAGGATGACATAAGCCCAAACACTTGCAGCTTGAATCAAATCTTGGCTTTCAAGGAAGTTCTTAAACGAACCACCATGAACAAGATCAAAAAATAGGACTTAAAACCAAACACTTGCAGCTCAGACCAAGCCCTAGCTCTTAGGGACGAGCTGACATTAATCGATCTGAACTTGAATCCAAAAATCATCAGAATGTGCAGAATAGCTCACGGCTAGTGATACTCCAAAAACTTCAGCATACTAGACATAGACCGACTTGATTGAAAATAGTTAGACCATACCAAGTTAGGCAAAAAAGATCTAAAACATCCAGTAGAGCTCATGGTATATGGTATTCCGACAAGTTTAGCATACTAGACATGGACTGATCGGACTATACTATAGCCCACCTACACTAAGGTTGAGCTAAATCCTGAAAACTTCCAGTAGAGATTATGATCGGTGGCACTCCAAGAATCTCAGCATGCCTCAAGTAGACCGACTGGACCATTGTCATACCGATCGAGCTATAGGAAAAGCTTTTAAAGATTATAGCCATTACTTATCCACTCAATTAGTGGATGTCTCATGTGCTAGGCATTGAAGAACTTTTGATAGAAATTCAAAGATCACAGCCGGACCACAGCTCATCTGATCGGGCTAAGGCCAAGCCGACCGAACTAATTGGAATTCATCTGTGATCCTACTCGGGACATTAATAAAAGTGGAGAACAAAGTCCAAACATATAGGCACCCACTTCAATGTCTAGTTCAAGTCTTAAAGGCTCTATATACCTCAAGAAATTTCATTTTTGCGAGTGATAACAATTGTAATAGCAAAGACAAACATCTTTTATTTCCTTGCATTAAAATTTACATTTGTATTGATTAAGTGTTGGGTGTGAGCATTAAACACCATTGTAAGTTGAGTGTTATCTTAGAAACACTTAGGTTTTAGAGTGAGTCTTAGGAAAACTCTTGTAGGGTTTTAAAGATAATTCTCAAATCTTGTAAGAGTTTGGTGTGAGCTTGTGAAAACACTAAGTTAGAGTTGAGCTTGTAAAAACTCAAGAGTAGTGAAACTTTAACAAATTGTTAAGGAAGTGGACGTAGGATCAAGGTAATCCAAACTACTATAAATCTCTTGTATTCATTCTTCTCTACCCTACTCCTTCTTCATCTTGTTATTCTTGTTATTTAAAAATTTTAATTTACCATCACTTCTTCAAATCAACTAATTTACCCCCCCCCCCCCCTCTTGGTTGCTATGTTGGAACAACAAATATTAAAAAAAATTTTAAATAAAAACACAAATATAATAAAATAAAAAACAAAAATTTGAAAAAAATTAAAATTAAAAAAAGAACAATTTAGACATAAATTTATAAGTAAAAACGCATGTCTCGTACTTTTGAAAAGTGGAACTTTAATGTAGCATACAATATAAATTTCTCAAAAACAAAATAATATTCTCTCTCTTTTTCTTTTTCTTTCTCTTTCTCTTTCTAATTCTTTTTTCTTTCTCTCGCTCTCTTTCACTTCATATAAATATTAAATCTGCTATTATTTTTTACTCTCTTTCTCACTTTCTAACTCTCTTGCCCTCTTCTACAATTCACCTTAACATGTATTTTATGTGAAAGTAAAGTTTTTATTTTTAATGTAGTTTTTTACGAAAATTTTCCTTTTTACATATTATTTAAGAGTTTATTATTTCTTTTTTGAATGGATTTAATGGGTTTCGATTTACTTGAGACACTATTTTGTTTAAACTAATATTTTTCTTTTATAGTAATATATATAATCATATCCATAATACATATGATCATATTTAATTAGTATGTATTTAATATGATATTCATATAATTTATACTATAGTATTTTATGTAGACATAGTCGTTATGCATAAATGTGCTTAGGTGAGGTGATAATTGTATATTTTATACACAATTAGGATAGTATTTGTATTATTTTTTTTTAGTTTTTTTTAGTTTCTTTTGTTTTTGTTTTTTTACTTTCTAGTTATTTTGGTTATTTAGGCTTATTTTGTGTTTTTGTAGGTGAATTTGGGAAAACACAAAAAGAATATATTGAAAGTACAAGATGTTAGAGAAAGGCACAAGCAGTATGTTGCCAAAATTTCCAATATAAAGTTTTAAAGGCAGAATTCTGCACGATCATACATATGATCATGCATGATTTACTGCGAAATTTTAGATTTCCTAAATCACTAAGATTTTATTTTATTCTTTCATTTTTTCACTTGGAACTCTTATTTAGGGTATTTTCTTATTTACCCTAATATAAATAATATCTTTTCCATGATGTTTAAAATAGAACATATGGAGACGTATTTGGAGTTTGGAGTTATGCTACATTAGAAATCTCTCTTCTTCCTCCTTGAGGACTAAAACTCCATTAAAGAGGGAGACAACTCAAAACAAAGATAACAAATTCAAAGTTTGATTTACTTTATTATGTTTATTTTTAAATTCAATTTTTGTTTTCTAATTTTACCTATGCAGTAGATTTCTTTTTGTTAGGGATGATATGAACCCTAAACTATAATGGTTATTGATTTGATTTAGACTACGTTAGTTTTATATAAATTCATTATTCTTAATAATTGGGTTTGTGATTTTATTGATTAATTCATTAATGATGTGTCTAATAAAGAAGTTAAGGTTGATGATCAATAGAATTTAAATTCATAATTGTTAAAATTTTATATAACAGGTTGATTGAGGATTTATTTGAATAGATAATCTGAAATTGACTTGTGGCTTATATTCGTGTTCCTAAATAAAGTTAAATAAATTAAGCTTGATTGTTATGAAAATTAATATTGAAGTCTCTAAATAATAGTTCACTGTTAATTTAAAAGGTTATGTTCCTGAATAAGGTTAACCAGGCTTTAGAATCAACTAGCCAATCTTAACTTAAATTTCATGATTAATATCAATATTTATACAAGTTTCGGGGGATTGTGGACTCGAACATATTGTATTGATTGAGTTGTTATTTATTTATTGAAGCTATTAAATTTTCTGCAAATTTAGTTCAGTTTAAAATTACTTTCAATTCTTTCATTAAATTACTATTCCTTCAAATAACAATATTTCAATATAATTATTGGCCTTTAAACTTAGGTCTTCGAGGGACAATATCTAGATTCACAAATCTATATTACTAATACGACTAATGTCTTGTTAGGGTTAACTGGGATCATTATGAGGTGATATACATGGCTAGGCTCATAACACACATGGTCATGTTTAAATAATGTGTTTAATATGAGATTTATATAGCTGAAACACTATAATATCTTGTATAGATATAGTCATATTAAACATATAAGTGTGTGTGTGTGTGTGTTTAGGTGATATGTATTGATCATGTCCATATCAAACATGGTTAGGTTTAATTAATGTATTTAATGTGAAATTTATGTAAACAAAACACTACAATATTTTAAGTAGATATAGTCATATTGAATATACAAGTGTTATATATGAATATGTTTATATGATATATATGGCCATGTCCATAACATATATGACCGTATTTAATTAATATGTATTTAATATGAGATATATATAAATGGAACACTACAATATCTTATATAGACATAATAATGTTAAATATACATGTGTTATATATGGATGTGTTTAGATGATATGCAATGCCATGTCCATAACATACGTGACCATGTTTAATTAATATGCATTTAATATAAGATCCATATAAATGAAATACTAAATTGTCTTATATGGATATGGTTGTGTTAAACATGCAAATTGAATTTATTGTTATTGCTAGTTGCAGCTCTCACAAATATAAAATTTTTACTAATATTAAATCAAGTTGTGGTAGTTAAGGAATTAGTAGTAGTCATAGAAATTAATCTATCCAACTAACGTTTTTCAAAGTCAATTAATATGACCACTTTTTTTTACATTTGAATTATTACTTAATTAATTAATTTTTACTATTAACTTGAATCAAAACAGAAATTAATTTATTAATTTATTTGCTTATGCATTTCGCTCGTATTAAATTACTATAATTTTAATACTAATAATTGATACTTGTATTACAATATAATCTCTATAATATAATCTCTCTTGAAAAAAAATTATATTTAACCCTTTGGTATATTATTAATTAAGTTAAAATATATTACTTATTGAATGAATTAAGAAAAATTATATGATAAATATATATTCTCTATATTTGGTATAATTAGAAAATATTAAAATGATTTTACACTTGCAAAATTATATTTCAATTTAATTATCTTAAAGGTGACCAACAAATATATATATGATTTTTTTTAATTTTTCCAACTAAGTGGAATATAATTAAATTCATAAATTACTGATATATATCTAGTTATATGCTAAGTTCTAAATGTCTAAATTATTTGCTAAATAATTTTTTTCCCTCAAGCCTGAGGAATAACATGCTGGCTTTGTATTTAGGCATGCCAAAAGTGTAACAGCCTTAATATGCTTAAATTCTATAGTAATGCTAATAGATTCTATGATCTAGAAAGTGAAATATCTAATCAAGCTAATTTGACAAATAAGTAAAGCTACTGGATGAATTAAATTAAGTGGTTGATACAAAGACTAAAGAAACCAATGAAGGAATTGATGAAATCCTAAAGAAATATCTAGTGAACATATTAAAGTGGCTAAGAATTTCTAGTTTGTTGGTGTGTCGGTTTTGCTAGATTGTTGACGTTCCTCTCTCCCATCCTTATTTTCTTTTTAAACGTCACATCACCATTTTTTCTTAGCCCCTCTTTTGCTTAAAGAAATGTGGCTTTCATGGGCATCATGGCTTTCAATTTTCCAGTATAAAGCTATTATAGTCTAAAGTTCTTGGCACCATCCAACATTCATCAACTCTCCTGCCTTAGGCCTGGTTTAATTTCATAAGCTTGCCATTTCTTTGGGCTAGTGAACAAGTTGTGCAAATATATACCGCTCGTATGCTTCTGATTTATGTTAACCAAAGAGCACGCCTTTGGAATTAGTAATAATCATTGCATGACGCATTTATTTTGGACTTTCCCTCAGCTCAATCTCTACCTTCTTGCTCATCAGTCATCCCTTGCCCTTTTGAATTTCAAATATATTCCTCCGAGATTCTCTCCTTCTCCTTTGGGTTTCTAAGGTTTTAAGCCGCTCTGTGTGAGCCCTCAAATTTTGCACCCCTCAAGAGTTGCATTTGAATATAATTGACTTTTGCACCATAATACATATTTTTGTTGATCCTTAAAAGACTATTAGCACATAACTTCATCACGGTTCTAACACATTAAGAATCACATCAATAAAAAATTGAATGATTCTAAAACGAACCCAGACTTTACAGTCACACGACGATGATAGGCCACTTGTGATTAGACTAACTAGTGATTATAAAATGACTAATAGCATGTAGCCACGGAAGTCATGAATCCAATGCGAAAAGACTGACTTAAAATAAATGCCAAATGGGCCAAAAATGAAGCAAAATGTGAAGAGAGCTCACTTCTCCAAAACCAAGGTAATCCCTCTTTCCATATTATGAAAAGAATCCCACATCAAAAGTTTATGAACTTTTGCTTCCTTATCTCACCTATATAATAAGTAGCTTCCCCCTCTAGCCTTAAGCCATCATAAGTAGCATGGGTTACTAGCACCATAGCTTATAGTTTCAAGCTCATTTGAGGAATAAACTTGTAAGGTGCACTTGATCCAAGCTCATTTGTGTAGGACCTCTAATTTAATATTTTTAGTGCCCTTTAGCAATCGAGTGTATCCTTTCGTTTAAGGTGGAGCTGCAATCCAACGCCCAAAGCCCTATGGAAGTAAGTCCAAGTCAAGGTCCAAGCCTTCCATTGAGCCTAAGTCAAGGCTCAAGCCTTCCAACAAGCCTAAGTCAAGGCCCGAGCCTCATTTTAAATCCAAGTTAAGGCACAAGCCTTCCACCAAGCCCAGAGTCAAGCAAAGAAAGAGGAAATCTCTAAAAATAACTCTTAAACTCAACTTTTCATTTCAATAAAATAACAAACCTAAATTAATATAAGTGTAATATCCTAAATGATACCCTAAAATTTTGGAAATGCTTATTGTTGAAATGGAATTAAATAATTTAAAGTGTATATTTGATTAAGTGAGAAGATAAAAGATATGAGAGGAAAGTGTGTATATGTTGTATATATGAAGATATATACAACATATACAAGTCAACTTTATTGATGGTCAAATGGGGTAATTAATTAAATTAAATATTAAACATTATTAGTGGAAGATTATATTTATTATATTATAATATATATTAATTGCTTGGTTGAGATTAAAGGGAGTTTTTGTGTGGCTAAAAGAGGTTAATTGCTTTGAATTGAGAATAACTATCATCATCTTCTTCTTTCTTTCTTCAAGAGCCGGCCATCACCATTGCCAAAGAGGGAAGAGAGGTTTTGTTGATTCCTAACTCAAGCAATTGAAGGATTTCAAGAGATCAAGTTGGATTTTTAAGGATTTTCTTCACTTTTGGTAAGTTTTCAACTTGTTTCTTTGAGCTCTTTTGGAATTTGTGTATTTGAGTTTGGTGAATGGTTGTTGTAGGTGTGTTTATGGTTGATTTGGTATGTTTGAGGTTGTTTGGTCTAATTAACTTTGGATTTGGGGTTTGATTGAAGAAAATATTAAGTTTGGTGAAAGGGACAAGAGTTGTGGATTGTGTATGTGTTGAGTTGTAAAATATAATTGCGATTGTGTTTTGATATTTGTAATTGAGTTGTTTTAATGTGTACTCAAGTATTATATGGTTTTTTGATGGTTTTGGTTAAGTTTGTTAGAGTGAAAAAGGGTAAAAGAAAGAGGTTTGTTGATGTGGCATTGTTGGTATCAATTTCAGGTTTTTGGCCTGACATGCCCATTAACACGGTCATGTCTTTGGGCGTGTCACAGGTTCTATTTTCAGTATGGGTGACACGAGCAGTGACACACCCATGTCACTGAGTGTGTCATAGTTTCCGTGTTGGAGTAGCATTGACACGAGCAATGACACGCCCATGTCACTGAGCGTGTCATAGCTACTGTGTTGTTGGTGGATTGACACGTCCAGTGACACGCCCATGTCACTGAGCGTGTCATAGGTACTATGTTGGAGGAGAATTGACACGTGCAGTGACATGCCCATGTCACTGAGCTTGTCAAAGCTTCTGTGTTGTGGGTTTAGGGCTCGGCCAGGGATATGCTCGTGCTGTTGAGCGTGTCATGTGTAGGGTTTGTCCTAGTTAGCTCTTGTTCTTATTTTCTTATGTGTATCACTAAGTGAGTATGTGCAATCAGCTTTGGATTAGGTTTTGAAGAGATTTGAGGTAAGCAATCTAAGGATTGAAGGAATCTTGGAAGAAGAGTTTGGTATTGGTGTGTGTTGCTCTTAGAGGTAAGTACCAACCTTATATGATTGCATACATTTACATTCTTTGGGACTTAACACATTTGGTTGGAAAATGTGTTAAGTTACCTATTATATTGTTAATGTATAAGAATGGTGATATGATTTTCATTATGTAAACTATGTGAAATATATGTTGAGGATTCAAAATGTATGATTAATCACTACAAAAATATTCGGCATTTGCGACGGAAATCTGCGACGGACATGTTTTCGTCTCAAATTTGCAACGGATCTGCAACGGATTTGCGACGGAAGGACAAGTCAGAGGAATTTTGAGAAATTGGTCGTAAATCTGTTGCAAATTCGTCGCAGATCTGCGACGAAAATCATTCCGTAGCAAATAATCGTCGCAAAAGTTGGCGCGAAAACTTGGAGCGAGAGAGAAAACACTAAAAAAACCAATTTACAACGGAGATCTGCTACCGTCTATTGCCATCGCAAATTTCACTATAAAAATATTTGGAATTTTGCGACAGAAATCTGCGACGGACATGTTTCCGTCTCAAATTTGCTACGGATTTGCGACGGAAGGACGAGTCGGAGGAATTTTGAGAAATTGGTCACAAATCCGTTGTAAATCCGTCGCAGATCTGAGACGAAAATTAGTTCGTCGCAAATAATCGTCGCAAAAGTTGGCGCGGAAACTTGGCGCGAGAGAGACCCGGGTATATTTTTTCGCAAAATTTTTTTCCATCGCAGATTGATTGTAGAAAACACTAAAAAAAAGCAATTTGCAACGGAGATCTGCTACCGTCTATTGCCGTCGCAAATTTCACTATAAAAATATTTGGCATTTGCGACGGAAATCTGCAACGAAAAATTTCCGTCGCAAATGTGCGACGGATCTGCAACTCATTTGCTACAAAATAATAAGTTGTAGGAATTTTGAGAAAGCCGTCGCAAATCGGTTGCAGATCCGTAATAAATCTGCGACGGATTTTTGTTCGTCACAAATTTCGTCGCTAAAGTTGGCGGGATTACTCCCACCGAGAATTTTGCGGAAAATTTTTACCGTCGCAGATTCGTTGCAAATTTGCTACCCATTTGCTACGGATTTGCGACAAAAATAAAATTTGACTATATATATGTATCCGTCGCAAATCGGTGGCAAATCTATAGCAAATTTGCGACAGAAAATAGCCGTCAAAAATTTTTCGTAGACGAAAACTAAAAGGAAATTTTTAGTGGGAGCCCAAAAAAGAAATTATAATTATTTGAAATAAGTTAGAAGACTTATTTTATAAAAAAAAATACTAATTTTTATTTTTTACATAATTTCGTTATAGGCATTTTATTTTATCTCATTTCTTTGCATTTATCGTATAGCATGAATGATATATTTGAGTATCTGTTTAATTATTTTAAAGCATATTTTGATTTCAACAAATCGATTTATTTGTATAGTTTCATTTAAATATTTTATATATTACATTGATATTAATTTAATAATTTATAATGACAAATTAAATTTTAGTTATTATCACTAATATAAAATTTTAAATTAGTATTTAATTTTTTTTTGTGCAATTCATTATCTTAAAGTGGAGTATGATAGAATCATATTCGTAATTCAAATTTATGAATATTTTATTAAATTAAAATGGTATTTTTATTAAGTGATCTACGTATTTAGTGGTTATAATAAATACTTATTAGTTATTAAGCAATAAACAGTACTAATAGTACTAATAATATAATGAATTGTGTTTTGTAAATTAAAATAGTAAAATTAATAGTATAACATATTAATAGTAAAAAATTATATTTACTAATTACTAATTTACTGTCTAATATTTATCATCATATAAATAATTAAAATATATTTTAATTTAACTTCAAAATAAAATAAATATAAATATAGATAATTCTGATTTTTTAAGAAACTATATTGTATAACACAATTTTTATTTTTTTTAAAAAATATTTTTTTTATATGCACTTGATATACTAAATATATAATCTATGTCTATTTAAAAATAAAATATATTTTTAATATATTAAATATATATTAAAAAAATAATATTTTTAAAATTAACAAAGAAAATTGAATTTGGGAAATATTTTCGAAGGGTAATGTATCAAATATTTTACTGCCTAACCTAATCTCCATTTCGAATCAACCTTAGGAATACAGCATCTGTTTTCTATACCTACATTTCTAATTCGTACCCTCTGTTTGGATAAGGAGGGAAGAACTTTGCCCATTCTTTTGTAATTCTGGAGCTTATCTCCCCTTTCTATAAAAATACACTTTGAAGGGCATATGCTTTTGTAATTCTGCACTACGCCTTTGTTGTTTCAAAGTCGTGAATGCGATTGGTTTTTTTTTCTAGGTTTTTTTTTAATCTCTATCAAAGCTTATCAGAAGAAGTACTGAGAAAAGATGTGGGTAAAGAAATGGCTAAATCTATGGCTGAACAAGTAAAGATGGGGAAATCGATTCACAAGAAAATTTTGGTGATGGAATTGAAGAAATCGCCGGAATCTGATATGACTTTTTTCATTTTTGGATGCCGATTCCGGTTCCGATCGGCATTCGATTCTTATTCGGTAGCTTGTGAGGCATTCTCTGAACAACGTCAAAACAAACAGTTTCGCTTCTTATATTCATGTTCTTCGCTTCCGATTGCTGTTAATATCAAACTGCTTTGATAGGGTTTTCGTCTCCTTATTTTTTTCTTTTTTTAAAAAATAAACTTTTTTTAGCGGTTCGTGTTTTAGTTTTTGCTCTTTACTCTCTCTTCGTTTTACTGTCGTTTTGTTGTTGATAATGGAGTTTGGTTCACGTGAGGATGATGGTGAGTTTTCAGAGAAAGATCTGACTGGTCGATACATTCGGGTATGTATGGATTCACTGAAATTTTCCTCATTTTTTTGTTTAGTGGCTCTGAAAATTGAATAAACTGAATGAAAAATTGTATTATTGTGATGTGTTATTATGTTTTTGTGACTGGAAATTGGTTGTTTAATCTCAGCTGAACAGAGATTCTGGAATAAATAAGGGGAATTAGCTATATTCATGCCTTTTGTCGTCTAATGAAAGTCAATTTTGAATGAATTTATGTTTATTTTCCTGCTTTGATTCACTTTTTATTACAAATAGATATAAGGCGTTCGATGAAGTTGATGGAATTGAAGTTGCGTGGAACCAAGTATGTATTGAAGATGCGTTGCAGTCACCTGACCAGCTTGAAAGATTATACTCAGAGGTTCATCTGCTGAAGTCACTGAAACATGAAAATATCATGAAATTCTATAATTCTTGGGTGGATGATAAGAATAAGACTATTAACATGATAACAGAATTATTCACTTCTGGGAGTTTGAGGCTGTGAGTTTCTTTAGCTATTTCATTTATGTGTGTGTGTGTATTTTTTTTCCATGTTCGTGCATATTTTTTTTCCGTGTTTGTGCCTTGTATGATTTATGGCTTTTTCTTTGGGCTTTAGATACCGTAGGAAGCATAAGAATGTTGATATGAAGGCCATAAAGAACTGGGCTAGATAGATCCTACGAGGCTTACACTATTTGCATTGTCATAAGCCTCCTGTTGTTCATCGTGATTTGAAATGTGACAATATATTTGTTAACGGAAACAATGGGGAAGTTAAAATTGGAGATCTAGGACTAGCTACTGTCATGCAGCAGCCCACAGTCCGAAGTGTTATAGGTAATGGCTTCAATTTCTCTGGAATTTGTTTGGCTCTAAAGAAACCATCATATACTGAAACTTTCTATCCTTTCTTGATTTTGCAGGTACTCCTGAATTCATGGCTCCAGAACTATATGAAGAGGAATACAATGAGCTTGTCGACATTTATTCTTTTGGCATGTGCATGTTAGAAATGGTTACTTGTGAATATCCATATAATGAATGCAAGAACCCGGCACAGATATATAAGAAGGTTACTTTGGTGGGTTTGAGCTTAAGGCTCTTTGCAACTAGCAATTTAGTGCCCTTTTACTTTTAACCTGTTGTCTCGTAACTTCTGTTATCTTCTTTTATTTCAGGGCATAAAGCCTGCTTCTCTTGGTAAAGTAAATGATCCTCAATTTAAGCAGTTCATAGAGAAGTGTCTAGTCCCAGCATCTATGAGATTGCCTGCAATAGAACTCTTGAGAGACCCTTTCCTAGCAACTGAAAATTCAAAGGAACCTGTTTCTATGTCTTTAAGTTTACCATATCTTGTTTCCAAACAAGTAATCTTACAGCAATTGGAATCTCATCCCATGGATATTGACCCAGATCATGTTGCTGTTGGCGATAATTTATATGGTACAGATTCTAATTCTATTGTACAAGAGGCCCATGTTGATGCAACATATGAGGCTAAGCCAAATGTTGGAATGGTTGCTACTAGTGAGAATGTAGGTGCTACGGAGAATGTGTCTCTACCTCCATCTTAGGTTATGATTCTCCTGTTAATGGTATTGTTGGTGGTGAAGTAGGAAGTGTGACATCGACTGAGAATGGTACTGCTGTAGATGTTGTAACAGGAGCTGATGCTGCTGTGGATGGTTCTGGTATGTCTTATGCATGTTCTTGATATATGCATATATAATAAGTGAGAGTTTCTATGCCTTTGATTGAGTTATTTAAAAATTGTGGTTAAGCACAATATAATCTTCAACCATCTTAAGTATTTCTCACATCAAGTTGCAATATGGAAATAAGTCTCTTAAAGATTACATTTGGCTTATTCTAACTAATTTCTAGTAGTCTCCCTCTTCAATTTTTCCAATTAACGTTGACTAGTTTTTATTCATTCAACAGAAAATTGGATGTGAGCTATTCTTGTTTGAAGCAATATAAACAAAAGCTTTGACACAATCAGTTGGTCCCTCTTGTAAATAAACTACTGCTATTTGAATCATGAGCTGGCATACTATCAGTTTTGTAAATATCAAACTGAAAAATGCAATTTTCCATGACATATTATCACATCGAGCAATTTGGTGTTGAATTTTCTTTACGGTAAATAATTTCATGAGACCTTCATATGCTGGCACATCAATATTCATTCTTTTTAGTGTGTTTCCAGTGCTTCACATCTACATTAATGCTCTTAATGAGCTGTTATTTTATTTTATTGTACTTTCACTTAGCTCTTGATATTGTTCTGTTTATGGTTTTTCTTCATCAACTTTTATGTGGATTTGCTTCTGTTGAGCATTACTTAGGCGCTTCATTTATTTTTTTTTTGTAGTGCCACCAATGTCAGGTGAAGAGGAGCGATTGTGGAGTATTGTGAAGGCTAATTCGACGAATTTTGATGTATGGACTGCCTTGATTGATGAGACAGAGAAGGTGGCAGGGGTATGGATTTCCAATTATATGTTGAAGTGCTAGTGGCTAAGCTCATAAACGTTTATCCTTCACACCAGTTTTTTTTTTCGGTGAACAGCCGGTTGAGGTTTAACATGCATACCTCTGTTAGGCACAAAGCCAGCTGTTCATAACTGATTGAGTGTGTGTGCGTGTTTTTGGGAAATGGAATTATTGAAGTATAAGTAAAATTTTGTATTACTTGGATAACTTAATCTTAGAGTGGGATGGGAAGCAAAATCGCATTGCACATGCAGCTAATTGTATTTAGTTATTCTTTCTTTCAACGTCTTAGTTGTTTTTATTCTTGAAAGGTAAAAAAAGAAAATTTAAATCAGACATTGGTTGGATTGAAGATTAGGTTTAGTTCTAAATGGGAAACTTCTCAAATTGAGAGTGAGTTTGTGAATAGATTGCATGCATGTTTTCCATATAAAATTTAATTTGATAAAGTCACTTGCTAGAGCATTGGAGCTTTTATTTTTTCCATGGTTCCTTTTCCTAAAAGTTGCACTTGCTTTTTGACTCATTTTCTTTTCTTTTGGAGTTAACATTTTCATCCAAATCTGATGTAGGATAAGATATTGAAAATTCGAAAAGTATATGATGTCTTTTTGGCTGAATTCCCATTGTGTTATGGTTATTGGAAGAAGTACGCAGATCATGAGGCACGCATTGGTTCTATGGACAAAGTGGTGGGGGTATATGAACGAGTTGTTCTGGGGGTGACATATTCAGTGGACATTTGGTTGCATTATTGTGTATTTGCTATAAATACATATGAAGATCCAGATACAATTAGAAGGTAATAGCTGTTCATGTTCCCACTGATGCTGTTGGTATACATTGGAATCATGATTGGTTGATTTCCTGTGTCACAAGAGTCTAGTAATTTTGTTGCTCTCTAACAACATTTCAGCATGCCTGCAACAGTGATTCCTTACCCTTTGTAGATGTTGCTTAGGAGGAGAGTTCAGCTAATTCTGACAAAAAAAACTCTGCTGATCACATCTTTGAAACGAAAAACATCTGAGGTTTCTTTTTTATTTTACCCTTCATATCTAGCTTATATTATGGTATAGGTTTTCAAATTTATATTACAATGAAGATCCTTTGATTTTTAAGCAACGGTAAATTCTTTGTTTCAGATCTTTATGAAAGCATTAGTGTACTACTATTGTTTTAAGATGCAATTTTACAGGGAACAAGAAAAGGTACTTCTCTTTTTCCTTTTTTATAAGTGCATTTAAAACTTTTTTGTTTTGATTTTGGTAATTTAATGTAAATGCAAATGTCAGGGACAGGTGATATCTTTTCTTTCCTGCTGATGCTGGACTATAAGAATCTGTTTCCTTGAACAGTTGAGCTATGCAAAACACAATTCAAAAATGTAATTTTCAGTTCACTGTCTGAAGTAACTATCCACAATTTTAATTTTTACATGATCTTTGTGCATGTTTACTTTGCTAAGCCTGATATAGCAGGCCAATACCTAAGTTCTTTTACTCTGATTAGATATTCTTTGTTGAATTGAATTTTTAATCACTGGAATACTTTGAACCATGTTTTTTTTTCCCAATTTTGTAACTTGGGTTTTTTGCACACATCTCGGAGGACAACTAGGATTAAGCGGTTTCAATTTAGCCTGAATGTAGATAATCATTAGGCTGTTATTTTTGTGGTGAGGGATTTAGCTAAGAGGACTAATTTGAGGGGTATAAATAAATTTCAATAAGTTTTATGGAATTTATTAATATATATAGTTTGATATATATAAAAAAATGTTTGGAATTTCATCTTTTAAATTCTACATATTTTTTGAATCAAATCCCTGTAGAATTTGGAAGAATTTGCAAATTAATTTTAAATAATAACGTCATAAATTTGACTTGATTAAAACTGATCTTAAATATGCCTCCTATAATCTATACTTAGTAGAGATTTTTAAAAAAAAAATATTTATTTAGTTAAATTAACTGAGATTGAGATATGAATTTTAAATCTTTTTTGAAAGTTTAGGTATAACATGTTAACTTGTTAAATTGAAAGGGAAGGGTTAACATGTTATATTGAAAGAACATGGTTGACATGTTAACTTTTTTTTTTTTGGGGTTGAGATAATATATGACTTTAAGTGAACATATTATGTATAGAGTTTGCACAAGAGAGAGGAAGATTCATAGCAGTAGCTCATGTGGGGAAAACTGCACATTCAAAGTGCATGCCTATGTTATCAAGTACTATGAAAACTTTATTCTTGAAAATGGGAGCCGAACATTTATGCAATGCTAATTTTACCATATATATCTAACTTATATTAGTGCTTTCAGAAGTGCAGCAATCTAGAAGCAAAATTTGGATAGAGTGGTATAAGGAAAGTATGTCTTGGAGGCCTCCACTCTTAACCTCAAGTATGTCTTGCAGACTCAACCAGAATTCAGGCCTCCAATGTCTGAAGTTGTTCAGGATCTGAAAGACGTGATAAGGAGAGAACGCCCCAGCACTATAATTTAATATTGAAGATCTATATTGTTATTTTCAAGATAGATTATTTATAGTAGTGTTCTTAACACTTGTATAGTTAAATTGTAAAATATTTTATTCTATTGAAGATTAATAAAATAATTATTTTTATTAATGTAATTAGTGTTTTTTTAGATTGTGTTTAAATGTTCCAAATGTATTTATAAAGTTCTCATAAAATTAATTGATAATATAAATAGTTCCAATAAAAATCAATATTAAATTACTACGGATTTGCTATGAATCTGCGACGGATATTTGAAATCTATGACAGAATCTGCGACAGATACTGCGACGACAATCTGCGACAGAATCTATGACGGCAATGCGACAAAAATCTGTGACGGAATCTGCGACGGAATCTGCGACGGCTGCCCTTTACCCGCGAAAATTTAAGCGCGAGATTTGCAACCGCCGAGCGGTTGCAAATCTGTCGCAATCTGCGACGGCCTGTCGCAAATTGAAAATTGCGACGCCTTTTTTATTAACGGATCGTATCCGTCGCAGATCGGTCGCAAAACTTGATTTGCGACGGATCTGCGACGGATTCTGTCCGTCGCAGATAGCGTGTTATTTTGTAGTGAATGTAATTTGTTATGTATACCCTAATGATGATATGTGAAGCCATTGGTGTTGGCTAGAATGATGTAAATGAAATATTTGAGGTATTGTGCCTAGACGATCATGAGAAAATGAAAATGGATTTGATAATGAAATGATGAAAGAATTGTGTGTCTAGTATGTTATTCAATTTTCTGAGTTTTGTTGTTGGTGGCACGCCTAAAAGTAACAATCCCTTGAAGCTTAGTTGGGCCTAGTCCTTGAAGCTTAGTTGGGATGTTACATATGAGATGTTTCTCATTGTGATAATGATACTCCTACGGGCTTGATAAATGTGATTATTGGACCAAAAAAGTAACTTTGGAATTTGAATGGCATTAGTTTCTTTTGGGCTCATGCTTGTCTTTGCTTAAATGTGAATCATGAATGACGAAACAATTGAATAATATAATGAAATGTAATGTTATGAAATATGATATCCTTGTGTATTGTTTATAATTCTTAAAAGTTTGACATTGGTATTACATTGAATCATATTGTTACCATAGTTAGTACCACTAAGCCGTTGGCTTAGCACGATTGTGATTTATCACACAGGTGACAGGGTAGATTCGGTTGAACCGGAGAGTTCTGTTAGACCGAGTCTAGTCTAGACTTGCAATTTCTTGTGAAGTGTTGATTTTTGGACTTCAATATTAGAGACGAACTGCCAAGAATGTATAAACTCTATATTTTTGTAAATATTGATTTTGATGTGTACATATGTATATTCCGCTGCTTATTAAATATATGTTTTGGATAAACTTTAAGGTAATGAAAATATATGTAAATGTATTTTAGCAAAGGATGTTTCATTTATTACTTTCTATAAAATAAGTTAAATGTCTTTAAGTTTACTCAAATTCTAGAAATGGTGATTTGATGTTAAGATTAAAGCTTGGTTTGTTTTAAATAGACTGTGACATTCTTGTATCCAGTATACTTATATTACATATGTGGGTTTATGTGGTATACGTATATGGGGTATAGGGGTGTTATAATTATTTAGAAGAAATGGTACTCGTTCAGCTCATGGTTTCCTCTTAAGGGAGGAAGTCACGGGTTCGAATGAGGGAGGCGACCTCATTTGAGGCCAAATAAATAAATCACTGCTCGGGAACCATGAGGTAAATGGGTACTGTGGCGGACCCCCGATAGACTGGGACGGTGAAAAGGCCGGGCTGTAAGACGGGCCCAGCTGAAATAACAGGGGGACACTATAATAAGCCCATTGTAATCAATAGCATGAACTACTAAATGCCCTAATTCTTATTTAAAAGGATATGTAGACACATTTTGAAATTTCATTCTAAATGATAGGCCCACCTAAAAGCCACAAAATTAGTTCTTTCTCCTTCTATTTTTCTCCTTTATTTTATTTTATAAGTATTATTTTAGGGATTTGCACCTAACCTAAAATCCATAAAGGCTAGAGTTAGGATTCCCTTTTGAATAGAATTTTTGGAGTTATAATTTAATTGCATTCTTTTGCTTTGAGTGGATGTTATATTTAATATTGTTCATGCATAACTATGTCATTCATCTTATTAGGGGCGGACATTTAACTGATCGACCACAGTCCACTTTAACCGAAATTTTCGAATGCTAATTTTATTGGCCGAATACTAATCAAGTTCGGTTAGTTTGGTTAATTAATCGAATCAAATCAGTCAGTTCAGTTAATTAACCAAATTGATCGAATTTTTTATTTTATAATAAAAATTATATTTATAATAAAATATTAATATAATTAAATAAGTAAATAAAATTTTTATTGAAAAAAAATGAAACATAAATTTATTTTGTAATAAAAAATATATTCATAAATAAGAATTTATATAATTGAAGAATTAAATAAAAAGTTAACAAGTAATTAAATTTTTAAATTTTCGGTTAACGATTAACCGCCCGAACCGAATCAATTAATGTTAACATAACCAAAAATCAAAATCATTAAAATCTTCAATCGAACCGACTGAACTATATATACAGTTAGTTAACAGAATCGAATTTTTGGTCGGTTAACCAAAAATTCGGACTGTTAGCTGAATTATGCCCACTCCTAATGTCATTCATAAAACTATTTTTTCAAAAGTTAAAGTTTCATTAATGGAAAATTTTATTTTACTTAAAATCAAACTTGAAAACCTAGTTCGGGAGCCAACGTGATTGATTTTGGACTAGTACCTTTTGAGTATAAAATTAAATATTTTTCATTGAGTCAAACTAAACGGATTTTTTCTTAAAGTTTTTCAAACCAAATAAATTGAGTGGTGACTATTCAATTAATCTTTCAAAAGAATGTCTTTCAAAACAAAGTTATAATGTAACATCCAAGTAAAAAAATAAATAGATAATAGTCAAAATAATAATAATAACAACAAAGCTGAGAGATATTTAAAAAAAATAAATGAAAAAGTTGATTTAAATAAAATAATAAAATAAAATAAAATATATAATATAGTATAATAATATATAATTAATAAAATAATATAATGATAGTTATTTATTGGTTGGGAAGAGTGTGGCATCGGGAGGAGAAAAGAGAGAAGAGAGAGATAAAAAAATAAAAAAGAAAAGTTAGAGAGGAGAGAGAAAATAACAGTGGAGATTTTGATTGGCCATATCTCCACCGTCCGACCTCTAATCACTGCCACTCACCCATCATTAAATTCGTCTCGAGACGGCCAATCTAAAGAGTGGATACTCGTCACCAACTGACTGTAATACTCCATGTAAATAAATTAGGTTAATAAAATTTTAATATAATATTTAATTAATAATTAGACTAAGATTTTTTAAAAAAATAAAATAAAAAAAAATTTATAAGTAATTTCCATATAATTAAGAATTACGATTATGATCAAATATTAGATCTAATATTAATGGAACTAATTATACAATTGGGATTATATATATGTAACTAATGAATAATAAAATGCATGCTTAAATATTGGAAGATAAAGCAAGCGCAAAAATTTAGCCCAACATGTGACTTAATATGTAGATAAATTATATGTTAGCATTATTATAGGAAGGCAGGAAAGAAAATGTATGAAATATACATAAGACACGTACAAATCACATGTTAAATTATAAGAATAATATAAGTACATGTGTTGCTATGTTTTTCTAAAGGTTAGGTAACGTGTAGGGATATTAGTAATGTGAAAATGATAATGCAAAGCTGAAGGAATAAACAATTATTGTTTAAACCTATAGGTGTAATGATGAATGCTATTAAAAATTTTAATAGTAATAATAACAATAATAAATGAAAACCTAGTCATCAACATGCACGTGTAAGTATGTATATTTAAATCTTAACAAGTGTTAAAATTAATTTCACAACTTGGTAGGTAGCAACATCTACTTTTTCAAGGCTATAAAAGTTTACTGTCTTCTTTCTTCTAGCAAAACCAACATTCACTACACTAAATTATAAAAGCATTAAGTAATTTGAAAGTCTGAAGAAACAAGAAAAATAAGGTATGCGTTGGGATAAATAGTCGATTGATTAAATAACTATTTTTGTTATTTTCTATAAAAAAATTAGAAAATATACTTTAGAAAATATACATTTATATACACACATAAAAATGGCTTAGTTAATTAAGGTGTAATTAAAATAAAAATTGAATTTTAAGTTAGTTAAATTAATTTTTATTATCTTCTATAATAACAAAAATATATGATTTAGAATATGGTATATATATAAAATTAATATAATTAATTAATGAGTTATTAAATCAAAAATCGGATTTTGATTAAAAGTATATATATAGTTAGCTAACATTTGTTAATTATACTTAGTAAATTAAAATGAATCTTGGATTAAATAATTAAATTGAGGTTTAATTTGAAATTAATTTAGAACTATAATGAAATCTATCTTTAAAAAAAATAAATGATAGTTGATAATTAACAAATTAAAGTTGACAATTTACATGGGGATTTTCATGTAACATATGAATAAAAAAAATACAACTAAATAGTGAGATTAATGAATTTTGCATGGAAATATACATTTCATATAATACATGTAAATAATAGCATTTAAAATAAAATAAGCTATTAATAAATAATATTTAATGCAGGAAGAAGATAAATAGGAGAATCTTCTGGCTTAAAAGGCAAAGCATCTCAGGAGAATACATGTGAGTGATAATCTAATATGATTTTTTGACATATTTCTATTCTGAACTGCATTACTTAACTTTAATTAAGTAGTATCTTATTTTTAGTTACACTTCAGTTTTTGCGACCCTAGATTGTACTATGTTTCTTGAAAAAGCCATTTGTTTCTAATTAATTAATTTATTTAAATATTTGCTTATGATTATCCATTTATTGATTAACCATTCTCTTGATCCTTTTAGCAAAATTGTTGTTGAGCTATTTTATTGATTTCTAACTCTATTGAGTTATTTATCAACCTTCTGATTCATTTGTTGAGTTATTATTATTGATTCTGATTTTGTTAATTTGAGATTCATAATTATTGATTTTTTTTTCTGATTATTCTAATGAGACTACTTTATAAACTTATTATTTGACCTTCACTGTTGTGACATGACCCAACTCTAGTGGGGTTAAACCACTGGATGATGTATACCAGTGTTTTATTATGCACAAAAGGGGGGAAGTTACCGCCCTAATATACAACTAATGACTACTCTATTTCGAATGTCATAATATGTTTCTGAACATAATTATTATTATACCATTATCTATTATTTATCTAAATATGTAGTATTTGTTAATACTTGATTATTCTAGATATGTTAATTCCTCTTTCACTCATTTTGCATGTGTCTTTGCTTAAGTGATTTTATTGATTATCTCACTTAGCCATGCATTAGGTTATGATTCTTTGAGTTGATGACTCACCCCTTGTCATCATTTTTTTAGATTAGTAATCTGCAAGTGGAAGCACATGGATTTCTACTTCCCAGCTACTCACCTTATTTGTTACTACTAGAAGTATATTATGTAATACTAAATAAAGTTTGTAAAATATTTCTGCTCTATAGCTCTCCATTAGGTACAATGTAGTATATGAAAAAGTATTTATATTTGTAAGACTTTAGATATAGGTGAGTTTTTATTAATAAATATATGTTTTTTATAATAATATTAAATAATCTTAGAAAAGTTCTTCGTGGTATCTGGTAGCTTCAAGCTGACTCAAACCCTAGGACTGTCACATCTCCTCAAACTAGGGGTGTGACAAAGGTGGTATTGGACCACTGTTCCATAATACACTTCTGTAAGAATATTGGGTATAAGGAGTACAACATTTTAAAAGAGTCTAATAGGTATACCAACGGAGTTCGACAATCATCTAATGAGTCTGTTTTCTTTGATATTCTAATTTATTCGTGCATATGTTAACATGATTCTTTTCCTTCTAGATTGAATATGCCCACACGTAAGAAAGCACGTGCCCCTTCTTTTAGTGCAGCACTACTATGATCTGAGGCAGCGATGTTATCTGATGAAGCCTCTGTTTCTCCAGGAATGAATCAAGGGGCATTAGTACCTTCTTTAGGACCAAAAATTGATGTAGTAAGAATGGAAGAGAGATTAGATGAATTACAACATAACATAGAGATGTTAGTTGAGACAATAGCTCGGTAGAGGCGGCAGCAACCTGCACCTGCTCCAGTAAATCCCACACTAGTTGCACCTCAGCCGCCTGAGTTAGCACTAAAAGAGGACAGAAAATTAATAGAACATTTTTTAAAGCTAGCACCACCTATCTTTCTTAGAGAGGGAGACCCTACATATTTCTTAGAAGAGGTTAAGTCTAAAACTCAAATTCTAAGGTGTCCTGATAAGAAGGCTATTGAGTTCATTGGGTATCAAATGAAAAATGAAGCTAGAGAGTGGTTCATAAGGAGTATAACAGGTAGATTGGGAAACCCTGCACCTTTTACTTGGGAAGAGTTTGTAGAACTTGCAAAGACAAAATTTTTGTCTGAAAGTGTTTGCCAAGCTAAAGCCTTACAATTTGAACTATTAGAGCAGACCCTGATATGTCATTTTCTGAATATACTAGGAGATTTAACCATTTGAGCAAGTATGTTTCAGCTCTGGTTCTAGATGAAGTAGATAAAATGTATCGATTTTGACAACGGTTGGTGACTTCATAATATTAGATATTGATTTCTTATAATTTCACTTCATACTCTCAGTTAGTGGATAAAGCAAGATTGATAGAGAATCAGGAAATGGCAGCACATAGTGCACGAGAGCAACAAAAGAAGAATAAGCTCGAAAGTTCAAGTGAAACTAAGGGTGGGAGAGAAGATGGTTCTACAGGAGAGAGAAGGCAAGGAACTCAGCTTATTCAAATAGGACAAGGTACAAGAGTGAAAAGTAGTTTACCATCAAAATTTCCTATAAGTGGAGTTAGACCTAGTATGACTACCCCTGTGGTAGGAGCAAGTATACTGCTCTGTGTAACTTGTGGAAGACAACATTAGGGAGAATGTTGAATGTTAGGTAGGACTTATTTTTGGTGTGGACAACCCAGGTACATAGTCAGAGACTGTCCTCAGCCACCAGCAGTGGAGCAATCTTATATTTCTTAACCTACAGTTCAGATGGGTTGAATGGAGGGCAAGGAGGAACTTGAGAAGGTAGAACAGAGGCAAATCCACCACCTGCTAGACATAGAAGAGGGAGAGTGTTTACCCTTACACCACAGGAAGCCCAAGCATCGAATAATGCCATTACAAGTATTTTACCAATTCAATCTGTTAGAGCAAGAGTATTATTTGACTCTAGAGCTACATATTCATTTGTTTCCACATATTTTGCATCTAGGCTAAACACATCCCAAAAAAGATTAAAAGATCACTTAACTTTGTCTACACCGCTAAAAGAAAAGATGAACCAATATCCAACCTGTACCATACCCCTAAATGGAAAAACTTTCACCGTTGATTTACTAGAACTACTTATATTAGGTTTTGATGTAATATCGGGGATGGACTGATTAACCAAATATAATGTTACTTTGGATTGAAAGGAACAGAAGGTCACTCTGTGTTTACCATGCATAGAAATTTTAGAATACCAAGGGGATAGAAGTGAGACACCTTATAATTTGATTTCTACTATAGGAATGAAATGATTGATGCACAAGGGACACAGAGAATATCTTGCTCATGTTAGAGATTTGGAGATTAATACCACTGGGCTTGTTAATATTCTAATAATCAAGGAATTTCCTAATATATTTCCTGAGGATCTGTCTGGGTTACCACTTGAAAGAGAGATAGAATTACTATAGATCTTCTACCTGGTACCCAACCTATATCCATTCAACAATACTGAATGGCACCTATAGAACTGAAGGAGTTAATGTTGCAACTGCAAGACGTTTTGGATAAAGGTTTTATCCAACCCAGTAACTTACCTTAGGGAGCTTCTGTATTATTTGTCAAGAAGAAAGATGAAAGCCTCCGGGTGTGTATTGATTATTGGCATTTAAATAAGGTGATAATTTGGAACAAATATCCTCTTCCAAGAATAGATGATCTATTTGACCAGTTATAAGGACTAAGGTATTTTTCTAAGATTGATCTATGATCTAGACATCACCAACTGAGAATTAAATCAGAAGATATTCCAAAAATTTCTTTTCACATTAGATATGGTCATTATGAGTTCCTAGTGCTGACTTTCAGATTGACCAATGCTCCAGTAGCCTTCATGGATATGATGAATCAGCTTTTCAAACCTTATCTCAATCAATTTGTTGTTGTATTTATAGATGACATAATGATTTATTGTAAGAGTAAGGAAGAACATGAATCTCATCTGGAAATTGTGCTACATACATTAAGAGAACACCAATTGTATGCTAAGTTCTTTAAATGCGAATTTTGGTTAGAGGAATAGCATTTTTGGGATATGTCATTGGTGGAGAAGGGTTATAGGTAGATCCCAAGAAGGTTGAAGTTGTACTTAATTAGCTTAGACCAACTAATGTAACTGAAATTCAGAGTTTTTTTAGGTATGGTTGGCTATCACAGAAGATTTGTTGATTTCCCCCATATAGTAGCACAACTTACTAAATTGACTAAAAAATCTATTAAATTTCAGTGGCATGAAAAATATGAAGAAAATTTTGAATAGTTAAAGGCCCGATTAGTTTCTGCTCATATTCTGGCACTTCCAGAGGAAGGAGGGAAGTATACTATATATTTTGTGATGCATCTCGAGTAGGATTAGGATGTGTGCTTATGCAAAATGGAAAAGTAATTGCACACACTTCTCAACAATTATGGGGGTATGAAGTAAATTATCCCACACATGATTTGGAGATGGCAGTAGTAGTTTTGCATTGAAGTTTGGAGACATTATCTGTATGGAGAAAGATTTCAAATTTATATTGATCACAAGAGCCTGGAGTATACTTTAGAGTAGAGGGATCTGAATCTTCAACAATGGAGGTGGGTGGAATTGCTAAAAAATTATGACTGTTAGATAATGTATCAGCCTAGGAAGGCTAATGTAGTAGCTGATGCCTTGAGTAGGAAGTCAATTGGAAGTTTAGCTCATATTCATACATTTCAGAGACCTTTGTTAAGAGAATTTCATAATCAGTATGACTCCAGGATACGATTTGAAATCTCTGAGGAAGGAACCTTCTATGCTCATCCGTATGTGAAACCTGTTTTGATAGATCAGATACGTGAGAAGCAGAAGAAAGATCCTATTCTGAATAAGATTAAAAAGAAGATGGAAGAGGGACTAGAACCAGAATTCTAAAATAATGATGGAATGCTAAGACATGGTGATAGGTTATGTGTACCTGATGTGGATAAATTTCGACAACAAAGCTACTAATGTAACACCCCTACATCTGGTACATGCACATTACAATTATCACAATGTAATATCCATGCACTGAACATAGGGACGCTACGATTTTCTTTAACATTCAAATCATTTATAAAGACAACATAATCTTTATCATTACACATTTATAGAAAATAAGTAATTAACTTGTAATATAAAAACAAAATAGATATAAACATATTTACTTAATACACAGCGGAATTTGAAGATTTGTTACATATATAAAAGCATTTAAATCCATATTTACATTATAAACAATAGTTTACAAAATATAAATAAGTTATACATGATTGGCAGTTCTTCTTTGATCTTTAAGTTCCAAAGTAATCTCTTTAATGTCTACTCTCACTCGGTCTCGAAGAGCTCTCAGGTTCAACCTGATCACCTGCGCGATTAACACTATCGCGCTAAACCAACGGCTTAGTAATACAAAACATGCTATTATCATGCTTTAAATGCAATGCAATGTCACACATCTTAATAATAGAGACAACATCATACCTTTGCATTACACCATTCATGATCATATAAGCATATCACATTTCACAAGTTCTTCTATATCTCATTATTCAATCAATTCATCTTAATAAATCACATTTAAACAAACACACACATGGGCCCAAAACACACTAATATGCTATTCAATTTTCAGAGTTAATGCTTTGGTTTTGTTTTCACATTCATCATTATTATAAACCCAACTAGGCTTCAAGGATTAGGCTCAACCAAGCTTCAAGGGGAGCAAAGCATGCTAAGCTTCAACCCAACTTGGCTTCAAGAACCAATCCAACCTAGCTTCAAGGGTGGTAACATCTCAATTAGGCTTCAAGGACCAAGTCCAACCTAACTTCAAGAGATTGTTACTCATATTAGGCATGCCACCAACAACAAACTCTGAAAATGGAATAACACATTAGCCACACAACTCATTTATTATTTCATTTTCATTTTCATTCTCAATTCTCATCATCATAACCAAATACAATGGATTCATATCTCATTAAAATCATATTAGCCAATCACAATGGCCTCATATCTCATCATGTTTCACTTCACATTATCACATTTTATTCTTTTCAAGTATACATAGCCAAATACATTAAACATTATCACATAGGCATACATGCCTCAATTATCTCAATTTACATTATGCATATGGCATCATGGATATAAACATAACAAAGGACATTATTCATATGAGTCACCCATATCATCCAATGAATATATGCAACAATGACATGTTTGTACTTACCTCAATAACAGTTTATACAACTCTTAACACTTCCTTGTCCAAGATCCTTTCACTTAGATCAATGATCAAACCCTCTCTTCAAACCCTAATCCAAAAATAATAACATAAGCTTACTTAGGGATACACAAGAGATAAACAATTTAAAAGTGAACTAGGGCAAACCCTAAACTTGACACGTTCACCCACACGGGCGTGTCCATGACCGTGCCCTAACTCCACAACACAGAAGCATTTACACGCTCAACAACATGGGCGTGTAAATTCTCAAATCTTACAGTAGCTATGACACGCTCAATAACACGGACGTGCTACTGGTCGTGTTACACCTACTGCCTCCAACATAATTGACACGCCTAAAGACCCTGGACGTGCTCATGGGCGTGTCCGGCCACAAATCAAGATTCCGGCCAAAACAACCAAACACTCAACAAAACACTTTTATCCATCAACATCCACTTCACACCATCTTAACAAAACATACCCAAAAACCATCTTAAATTCACAAAAACACCAAAATAAGCCAAAACACAAATCAACTATAAATCACAAATCTCATCACAAACCCTAATCACAAACACACATTATCTCTTCTAACCAACTTACTCTTTTCTTCAATCCACCCTTAAAATCCATAATCAAAACAATCAAAAACTCTTAAACATCTCAAAACCAAACAACACACTCTTAAATCATCTATCAAATCTAATCAAAACTTCAAACAAACAAAGAAATAAAAAGAGGACTTACCAAAGTAACAAAACTTCTTGAATCAACAACTTGATCACTTGAATCTTCCTTCACTTTGAACTTAACACATCAAGATCTTCTCTTTGTCTCTTGCTTTCCTTTGTCTATGGAGAAGCCGGCCACACAAAGAAGAAAGAAGAAATAAACCACAAGAAACAAAGTCAACTCTTCTTTTAATCTCCACCAAGTGTTTCAATTAAAGCAATTACCAAAACACCCTTCTACAAATTGTTTTGTTTCTTTTTAAAACACTTGCCCTTTTTAGTCATTTCACCAATAACCAAATAAATATCTTCATCCCTTGACTCTCCATTTTTACCAACATATATATATTATATATATCACCATATAAACAACATATACATTTCCCTATACACAATACTTCCCATTCAAACAACACATATACATTCTCTTTCAATTTCTTTTCTTATCAACATAACATATACACTTAATTCAAACAAACAACAATTATATCCAAACTTCTAGGGCATACATTGGGATATTACAACTAAAATGTATCATGATCTTAAAATACATTACTGGTGGCTAAACATGAAAAAGGAGATTATTGAATTTGTGGCTAAGTGTCTAATCTATCAACAAGTGAATATTAAACATTAGAGACCTTCAGGGTCATTACTAGAATGGAAATGGGAATGAGTTACGATGGATTTTATAGTTGGATTACCTTGTATAACTACTAGATATGATTTTGTTATCCCAAACTAGCAACCAAGAGGGGAGGGGAAGAGGGTGGGTGAATTTGTTGATTGGAGTAGCAATGATAAATTTAAAATTTGAAGTGACAAGTAAATCAAGATGAAGATGAAGTAGAGTAGCGAAGAATGAACAAAAGGAGTTTATAGTGGTTCGGATTACCTCAATCCTACATCCTGTAACACCCCATACTCTATATAAGTACTATATATATACCCGATATACATACAATACGTATATAAAGTATAAGGATGTCACTTTTTAGTTTCAATTTAAAACCTTTATTCGATATCAAACAATATTACATTAATTTAAAGTACAATAATACATTTCATTATATAAAAGTATTTACAAAATCATTATCCTTTTTATGATAATACATATATATATATATATTACATTGTCTCTTCCAAAAATTCATTTATACATATGAATACATTCTTATGAAAATGCAAAATCTTTAACTTGTACATGCATGCATCACCCTCTAGTTGGTCTCGAACTACTCTTGCTCTCTTCGTGACATGGCGGCTTAACTTCAGCTCCATCACCTACTTACCTACGCGATTAATATAACCGCGCTAAGCTCGAAAGCTTAGTAGTACAAATAAATACTAAAATATACATTACAAGATAAACATACCTCATATTTTTAGCATCATGTTTTCTTATTCTGTTTTCCCCTTTTTCAATGCATTCTTCATATATTCCTATTAATCTCATACATTACATACATATATATATAGCATTACTATCAAACATAATCCCATAACTTGGTAGAACAATCATAAAACAATACTTACTATTTTTATCTCATATACATATATATATACATATACATATATGTATATATATCATTACAATCCACATACACCATTACACACTTAATATGATACTTACACATTCACATACATTTTACACATCATATTATACTTTCATAAACTCATTTCTCAACATCTCAATACACCAATCAAATTAATCATTATCCACAATTCAACCTTCATGAATCACAATCAATATATCAATATACACATTACATATCATACTTCATAACATTATTTCATCATTTAGATATCACATAGTAAACAAAGACAGACTCGGGCCCAAAAGACACTAATATGTTATTCAAAGTTCAGAGTTACTGCTTTGGTCTATATTCACAATGATCAAGCCCGTAGGCAATATATCTCATATCTCTATCCATGGATAGTGTAACAGACCCAGTCTCTTGGACCATCAACTCAATAACTTGAGGAGATCCTCAACCCGGCAAGACTGTTACTAGTAACAGACCCAGTCTCTTGGATTATCAACCCGACTAAATCGAGAAGATCCTCAACCCGGCAAGACTGTTACTTTTCATATATTTCATATCAATAATTCACATAGTGTAACAGACCCAGTCTCTTGGACCTCAATTCACTCAAATTGAAGAGATCCTCAACCCGGCAAGACTGTTACTATAATTCATAGGCATGCCGCCAAATGCAGAACTCTGAAACTTGAATCAACATATTAGACACAACATCATTCCATTTATAACTTTATACATTTTTTTCTCAATTCATTTCATTCTCATCGTTATAGCCAACACTCATGGCTTCATATTTCATAATCATAATAGGCAACCATGCCTCAATCATCTCATTAGCATCATCATAGCCAATCACAATGGCTTCATGTCTCATTTAAATCCTCATAGCCAATCACAATGGCTTTAATCATTTCATTTAAATCATCATTCAATTGCATTGCATATTATTTAGGCAAACATGCCTCAATCATAACATTTACATCAAAGCAATATATCATAACAAATTGCATTGCACATACATTTCATATATTATCATCGATATATATATATACATAACCATTCATCATTCAAGTACATATATAATCACTTGCATTATTATACATTTTGAGCACCCATCCTATCATTCACATCATACTAATCATATCTTCACATCTCTCACCTTTCATAACACATACATATTGAATGCTTTCACATTATATATATATATTTCATATTCCCTCATCAATATATTTCTAGCAATTTACATTATACATATGCATCAACAGTATAATAGATTACTTAATACATTTATAAATTTTGTACTTACCTCAACAACTACTCCCATCAATCTATACATTTCCTCTTCCCAGAGTTCCCAACAGTTAGGTTAATGCAACACAATCTCTTCAAAACATGGATATTAAGCCAAATCTTCACTAATCATCTTCAATCCTTTCAAAACCCCTTTGAATTTGATGTTCATACAGATAGAATCACCTCTCTCTCTCTCTTTCTCTTTCTCTCTCTCGCAAGAAGAAGAAGAAAAAGAAGAAAGAAAGTTCTACTTCTTTCTTTTGTTCTTATCTCTTATATATATATATATATATATAATAATAATAATAATAATAATAATAACAATAACAATAATAATACTAATAATAACAATAACAATAACAATAATAATAATAATAATAATAATAATAATAATAATAATTATTTCTCAAATAATCTCCACCACATAAAATTTCCAACTTTTGACTTTCTTATTCTCTTTTCTTTTTTGTCCTTATTATCATGATTATTAATTAACTATACAAATATATATATATACAACTCACTTTCCCTACACCATTTTATATCCCATGTATATATGATGTATATGTATATGTTTTATATATAATCTTTATATTTCCCATATATACATATACATTAAATCCAAATACAACAATAACTCCAAAACTCTTAGGGTCTATTCCGGGATATTACAATTCTCTCCCCCTTAATTAATTTCGTCCTCGAAATTAGCTAACACAATAACAACCCATTCTTAATATAATACCTTTAAACAAAAATCAAATCATCTTATAATATACTTATACTTCGTCTGATCATAATCTTCACGATATTTAATTCCTTCTCTAGAATGCTTTTCACTTAAAAACATATTAATACATTACCTTTCAACTTATTTTATAAATAACCAAACTTTTCCCTTTCTATTATGATTTATAACTACTATAACTCCATTCATTCATGTCCAATTACACTTTATAATTTTACATCATATACATTATCATGTAAATAATTACACTCTTAGTACAACTATACATATCAAATCTCAATAATGATTCATAATCTTAGCCAAAACCAGATCAATTGATCTATCTGTCACAATATACCCATGTTCCAATCTTGTTCATTTCCAACCAACGATTGATTTATTTAACCTATCATGAAATTTCACAATATTCAAATATGTATATATATATAACCTAATTCCATTAGGGTAAATTTACATACAATTCTTGATCTCTTCCGATCCATATTCAATCAAATCATCATGATAACATATCACTTCAAATTATCTCAATATAATTCTCATCAATTATCATAAAACTTTTATACCATATTTATTATCTATAGCTCAATCATTTAAACCTCAAGTCCATTCATTTATTCATTATATACCATAAACATATTTAGCATAACTTTCAGTCATATTTTAAAATTTCTCCCTTTTTAATATCTTCTCACATTTCATATCATTGTTATACTTATTTAAATTACCTTTTTGTCATATTATTCATGACTCAAAACATTTCCATACATTCCTTTTCTCTCTTTAACTTCATAATTATAACCAAATTCTTAACATAAAATGATAAAGTATAACTTTATCCATCATAACTTTTAAATATACTTCTCAACATAGTTTCAATCTTACCAAATATGTATTACAATCATTTGATCTAAAATCCAAATCCATGGATAACCAATTAATCGATCAAATATACTTAACAAAACACATGGCTTTAAGAGATTAATATTCAAGCTTGGAACTTTCAAATCAATACTGTTCTTTAATAATTTTATTCTCAATCTTTACAAATACAAGGCTAAAGTGTATCTCAAGAATTACCTATTCCTTCTTTACTTTATTGCTATATCAAAAGCTAATACATTCCAACTCCATTTCAAACCAACTTGCTCTCGATTATATGATCTTTATTAACTTATTTCATGTTTCAACAATATTACTATATACATATTCAATCATATGCAGTTCTATACAATTTCTATTTATCACTTCATTTTTAATCCATTTACAATCTTCTATAATATATAATCACATAGAACTTTCCATATGTGAATACTTTGGAATTCTAAATATTATATAATCATCAAGTTCAATACTCACTATAACAATTTCCACTATCCAATATTACTCAAATCCATGCCATACTCACTTCCATCACATAATCCATCTAGCTCTTCACAGTTCAAGACCTAATCTCTCTTAGGTCCACTAATAAATATTCTTATTCTTCCAATATAATGTAAAATATTTATTCACACAACACACATATATATATATATTCTGACTATAATAACACTTCATATCTATCTTAGTCATATTCCCAATGTGACATCTCTTTCACTTTCGTTTTTTTTTTATATATATAAACATCTAATATACTTCCATATCCATTGTTACCCTTTGCAATAAGATGACTTAAGATAGCTCCTTTTCATTTGCTTATCCACTTCCCTTTTTACTTCAAAACTAATTCTCATGCTATCAATCACATTACTCAATTCATAATACTTTCATGTGCAATATTAGTCATTTCACCTAACTCATGTATTGAATATACATTTAACTTTCAATATCCAAATAATCTTTATCAAATTCCACTAAACCTTTAACTTTTCAACTTACTACTTTGCTTAAACTTCAATTTGCCAAATTCATCTTTTCTTAATATCACTTTAAAACATCTTATGTATATATATCACAAAGCAATATCAAAACATAAAATTTTCACAATATCCAAGCTCATTTCAAAAATTTCAAATAGCACTTATTACCACCCTTAACATGAGCTTCCACAATATTTAAAAGCATACCACATTTCTAACATTGAAATTACAATGTTTGCATTGACATAACCATGCAAACAACACCAATATGTCTTCTATTTAACCAACATCCTCTCTTTTTCTTTTAAACATAATCTTAGCTTTATATACTCCAAACTTCAAATAATCACACTTTATCCATATTAATCAATTAATTCTATATTCCACCATACTCCCTTTCTTTAAATAACATATCCTTCCATACTAACAATCTCACCATATTTCCTCTTTAATCCATACATAAGCTTTGTTGTAAAGAGATTCAAAGCGTAAAGGAAAAAGTACATACTCTAATCTTGATTTTATTTTCAACTCATTTCCAACTTTATTCTCCTTTTCATATCTTTATATTACAATCACTTTTCAATATTCAATACTCCAGAATTTATTTTCTTTAAGTAACTCCCATTCCTGAATTTATCAATTAATATTATACAAATTTTCATATCACTTCTTTTCCAAATTATTACTTCCATACAAAATTTTATTCACACACTATCATTAATCTCTTTAATATACAAATACATAAAACTTTTTCATAATTAATTACATTGACTAAACTAACATATCATGCACATCATTACAATATGCATTAACATCAAAGCAATTCCTCATTATATTCAACAATCTTAGATTCACATCACATCAAGAGCGTATTTTTCATTGAGTCATCACAACCAATCACAATGGTTTTACCTCTTATCATTTCTCAACTTACATTAAAACATCTCATCAATAGTATATGCATAATATACTTTGAATTATCAATAACGTATTTATTATAACAAATCACATCACACATACCTTTATGAGCGATAATCATATATAGTATCATATAAATTTTTACTCTCAATTCCGTCATAAAATTTATTTAGTTTGCTCAAGTCATAACCTAATCTTTATTAGATTCACTAATACATACAATATCATTCATTTTTCATTTTTTTTTCTGACTTTACTTTCATGTAAAACATCATTCACACACTAGTATCCATCTCATATAACACAAATATTTTACAATTCATATAATGCCACGTTCGAGACCAACCTAGATGTGAATGCATATGCATGTATTAAAAATTTCATTTCAGGACTTTTCTTTTCACTTCTCTTTAAACTTTTCAAAACTTTCTCTTTTTAATTCTACTTAGGCCGAGAATCTCGAACCTAAGCTCTGATACCAAAATAATTGTAACACCCCATACTCTATATAAGTACTATACATATACCCGATATACATACAATACGTATATAAAGTATAAGGATGTCACTTTTTAGTTTCAATTTAAAACCTTTATTCGATATCAAACAATATTACATTAATTTAAAGTACAATAATACATTTCATTATATAAAAGTATTTACAAAATCATTATCCTTTTTATGATAATACATATATATATATATATTACATTGTCTCTTCCAAAAATTCATTTATACATATGAATACATTCTTATGAAAATGCAAAATCTTTAACTTGTACATGCATGCATCACCCTCTAGTTGGTCTCGAACTACTCTTGCTCTCTTCGTGACATGGCGGCTTAACTTCAGCTCCATCACCTACTTACCTACGCGATTAATATAACCGCACTAAGCTCGAAAGCTTAGTAGTACAAATAAATACTAAAATATACATTACAAGATAAACATACCTCATATTTTTAGCATCATGTTTTCTTATTCTGTTTTCCCCTTTTTCAATGCATTCTTCATATATTCCTATTAATCTCATACATTACATACATATATATATAGCATTACTATCAAACATAATCCCATAACTTGGTAGAACAATCATAAAACAATACTTACTATTTTTATCTCATATACATATACATATATACATATACATATATGTATATATATCATTACAATCCACATACACCATTACACACTTAATATGATACTTACACATTCACATACATTTTACACATCATATTATACTTTCATAAACTCATTTCTCAACATCTCAATACACCACTCAAATTAATCATTATCCACAATTCAACCTTCATGAATCACAATCAATATATCAATATACACATTACATATCATACTTCATAACATTATTTCATCATTTAGATATCACATAGTAAACAAAGACAGACTCGGGCCCAAAAGACACTAATATGTTATTCAAAGTTCAGAGTTACTGCTTTGGTCTATATTCACAATGATCAAGCCCGTAGGCAATATATCTCATATCTCTATCCATGGATAGTGTAACAGACCCAGTCTCTTGGACCATCAACTCAATAACTTGAGGAGATCCTCAATCCGGCAAGACTGTTACTAGTAACAGACCCAGTCTCTTGGATCATCAACCCGACTAAATCGAGAAGATCCTCAACCCGGCAAGACTGTTACTTTTCATATATTTCATATCAATAATTCACATAGTGTAACAGACCCAGTCTCTTGGACCTCAATTCACTCAAATTGAAGAGATCCTCAACCCGGCAAGACTGTTACTATAATTCATAGGCATGCTGCCAAATGCAGAACTCTGAAACTTGAATCAACATATTAGACACAACATCATTCCATTTATAACTTTATACATTTTTTTCTCAATTCATTTCATTCTCATCGTTATAGCCAACACTCATGGCTTCATATTTCATAATCATAATAGGCAACCATGCCTCAATCATCTCATTAGCATCATCATAGCCAATCACAATGGCTTCATGTCTCATTTAAATCCTCATAGCCAATCACAATGGCTTTAATCATTTCATTTAAATCATCATTCAATTGCATTGCATATTATTTAGGCAAACATGCCTCAATCATAACATTTACATCAAAGCAATATATCATAACAAATTGCATTGCACATACATTTCATATATTATCATCGATATATATATATACATAACCATTCATCATTCAAGTACATATATAATCACTTGCATTATTATACATTTTGAGCACCCATCCTATCATTCACATCATACTAATCATATCTTCACATCTCTCACCTTTCATAACACATACATATTGAATGCTTTCACATTATATATATATATTTCATATTCCCTCATCAATATATTTCTAGCAATTTACATTATACATATGCATCAACAGTATAATAGATTACTTAATACATTTATAAATTTTGTACTTACCTCAACAACTACTCCCATCAATCTATACATTTCCTCTTCCCAGAGTTCCCAACAGTTAGGTTAATGCAACACAATCTCTTCAAAACATGGATATTAAGCCAAATCTTCACTAATCATCTTCAATCCTTTCAAAACCCCTTTGAATTTGATGTTCATACAGATAGAATCACCTCTCTCTCTCTCTTTCTCTCTCTCTCTCTCGCAAGAAGAAGAAGAAAAAGAAGAAAGAAAGTTCTACTTCTTTCTTTTGTTCTTATCTCTTATATATATATAATAATAATAATAATAATAATAATAACAATAACAATAATAATACTAATAATAACAATAACAATAACAATAATAATAATAATAATTATTATTATTATTATTATTTCTCAAATAATCTCCACCACATAAAATTTCCAACTTTTGACTTTCTTATTCTCTTTTCTTTTTTGTCCTTATTATCATGATTATTAATTAACTATACAAATATATATATATATACAACTCACTTTCCCTACACCATTTTATATCCCATGTATATATGATGTATATGTATATGTTTTATATATAATCTTTATATTTCCCATATATACATATACATTAAATCCAAATACAACAATAACTCCAAAACTCTTAGGGTCTATTCCGGGATATTACACATCCACTTCCTTAACAACTTATTAAGGTTCCACTAATCTTGAGTTTTTACAAGCTCAACTCTAACTTGGTGTTTTCACAAGCTCACACCTAACTTTTATAAGGCTTGAGTTTAATCTGCACACCCCTTACAAGTGTTTTCCCAAGGCTCACTCTAAAACCTAAGTATTTCAAAGCTAACACTCAACTTACAATGGTGTTTTATGATGCTTACACCTAACACTTAATCAATATAAATGTTAATTGTAATACAACAAATTGAAAGCAGTTTGCCTTGGCTATATCAATCATAATCCTACATTTAAAAGTGAGGTTTCTAAGGGTATTTATAGCCAATTTGGTCTAACTAGCCGTTATATGTAATATGTAATATTTTATTTGTCTAGCTTTTACAATTATAATGAATTTCCCTTAGGTAGCGGCTGTCCAAGGATAGTGGATGGTCTCCCAGGAATGTTGGGCGGTCATATGTTGGTCAGGGATGTTAGCTCCATTTGGAAATTCTCCAATGGTCAAGTGCTAGTGCTCAGTCAGAGAAGTTTTACTCATCCTTTGCCAGTTTGTGACTGTCGGGATGGTCGCCTAGAGACCAGGGATAGTCACCCTTTTTGAATTTCAAGTCTGCTCTTTTAACAGTCATTCAACGTGCCATTGCTTCATTTGTCAAAGCAATTTTCCACCAAAATATAAAAGGAATGGTCTCCCTATATCTGAAATAGCGGTCAAATTGGATGACTCGAGATGAACTTCTAAGCACACCTGAGACCGTGAACGCTACTGCCAATCCATATGATTTTATCTTAGAAATGTATGGATGGTCGCGCTTTGACAAAGATGGTCGCGAAACAATGTTGTGTGGCTACTCTTCATACTGTGCCTATAACCGCATTCCTTACTGTGAGTGATAGAGTATTTGTTACTTGAGGTGCGATTGCCCTAACATATGGACGATTGTGGATTATCTTGTAGCAGTCGTGCCTCTAGTTGAGTTTCACACCTCGAATACCACTGTGACTTTATTTTTTTTTCAAGGCTTTAGGGGATGTCATCCTAGACTATAGGGCTGACCATTATTTTTGCCTTATTCTAGCAATATATTGAGCAATTTATTCTTGCACCAAGCATCTCAAGAACATATCAAATGCATCATTCAATTTGAGTGCTAAAGATCAAAATTGAGAATATTTGGCTAATAATCTCCCCCTTTTTGACTTTGGCAATCAAATGGAATGGTGATGAAAGATTAGTAAGATCATGACAATCTTAAATTAAAGTGATAATCTACTCTTACACTCTCCCCCTAAAATTATGCTTATCCAAGTTATGTTGTAGATATTAAGATTGTGTTATGAGTATAATGTTTTCTTTCTTGCGCCATTTAATTTTAGTCAATGTCCAACTTCTTTCATAAATATAATTGTACAACTTCTTCTCCCCTTTGATAAAGGGAAAAAGAAAAGTTTGTTCATAAGTCATAACAAAAATTCAATGATAAAGTAGAAATTCATTGAAATAAAAATGCATTCATAAACATAAACATGCAAAACAACATTGAACAACAAAAACAACAAAAAAATCTAGTCAATGTTTTCTTTCTTATGCCATTTAATTTTAGTCAATGTCTAACTTCTTTCATAACTATAACTGTATAACTTCTTCTCCCCTTTAACAAAGGCAAAAACAAAAGTTCATTCATAAGTCACAATAGAAATTCAATGATAAAGTAGAAATTCATTTAAATAAAAATGTATTCATAAACATAAACATGCAAAACAACATTGAACAACAAAAATAGTAAAAAGAACTAGTCAAAATATTCATCGTCTGGTTCCTCTTCTTCCACTGGAGCCTTTCCCTTGTCAAGAGGAGGATGTTCACTAGAGCTAGAGCTATCATCCTCTCTATTGGATTCAACTTCAAAAGGGCTTTCATCGTAATCACTCACATCCCAATCTTGGAGATCACATTGAGGCAATTCCATTTTGCCTTGCATCTCATATAAATCATGATACATGTGGGATATAAGATCAATTCTTTTGTTTAATTTCTAAAATCTCTTAGATACATCCCTTTTAAAGTGAGATAATTACCTTTGAAGAGATTTAATGGCTTTGAGGATGAGTTTGGCATGAGAGCCAATTTTGCTAAACTTGGAGGAAGAGGTTTTGTGGCATTTCTACAGCTACTTCCATGGTTTCACCTTCTCCTTCAATGGTGTACCTAGGTGTCTTCTTGTGTCTATCCATTACACCTTTTCTCTTAAAAAGATATACATATGTGCCATCAATCTTTCTTACACACCTAGCATGTTCTAGATATTCCATTGTAATAGCACAAGAGGTAAGGTCAAAAGGACTCCTCAAAATAGTAAGGTTGAGATCATTTAACATGTTTATGTGCCTAGCTATTTGAGTGATATGTGAGGAGAGAAAGAAGGTTTCTGACCTAGTTGTGGTATGGTGAAAGAGGGTTTTTATCAAGAATTTAGGTGTGTTGATGGGAATATTATAAGTAAAGGCATAGACAAAGATCAAGTCTCATTTAGTTACTTTTTCATTTCCATCAGCCCTTTAGTGGATAAGTTATAATCCTATAGAGCATCCAAAGGGTGAGAGATTTAATATGCCTAGCTTTGGATTCCTTCACAAATAAGATTTCTATAGAAATTTCTTGCCAAAAGGAAGTGAGAGTTTGGTTAGAAAAGCTTGTGTCATTGTAGGAAGTGACTCCAACAGTTAAAAAGTTCCAAATCTTAAGGTCAAAGTATGATATTGATCAAAAAGCTTGAATCTAATTCTATAATAGCCTAAGGCAGAGTTTTCACTCTTTACTATTTGAAGAGACATCAAAAACTCTTTACTTAAGCTAGGATAGCCTACTTCATCTGAATAGACAAACTTCCTCCATCCAAGGACATCTAGATACCTATCAATCTCATCCTTAATATTGAGTGCCATGAGCATACCTCCAAAAGGGCTTTTTGTTCCTTCAATCTTCTTTTTCTTTAGCATGGCATACCTAATGTCTTCTTCTGATGCTTGGCGATGGGGTTTGTGAATTTTCTCTTCTCTTATAGACTGAGGAGGAGAAGGAGGAGCCTATCCTTGATCTCTAATTACAATACCAGAGGATTTCTTTTCTTTTCCTTTGGACAAACCTTCTTCTTAGGTGCTATTATCAAGGTAAAGAGAAAAAAAATAGAGGAGGATGAGATGTAGGAGGGTTTTGAGATGAGTTTGTGGTTGCAAGTGATGTTAATAAGGTTAGACTGATAAAAGAAATATGGTAATTGAAGTTTGTGGGTATAAATAAGGAGAATATAGAAAAACTAAACGTTTTTAGATGTTAAATGGTGAAAATGTAAAATCTATTTGATAGATCTAAATGTAATGCTCTACTCAAATATTTTAGAATTCTCTTAGTAGCATTCAAATGTGATTCGCTAAGGCATGATTGAAATCTGGCACACAAATAAACACTATACATTATGTTGGATCTAGAAGCAGTTAAGTAAAGTAATAATCCGATAATACCTCGATATTTCTTCTCATCCACTTTCATCTTTGTCAAGTTTCAAGGATGTCATAATTGGAGTTTTGCTTACTTTGCAACTATCTATTCCAAGCTTCTTGAGAAGTTTCCTTGTGTATTTGGATTGGTTGATAAAGATCCCATCCTTTCATTGCTTAATTTGTAAACTAAGGAAGAATTTAAGCTCACCCATCATGCTCATTTCCAATTTTTTAGTCATACAAGAAGTAAAATTTTTGCACAGAGATTCATTAGTAGCACCAAATATAATGTCATCAACATAAATTTGTACAATTAAAATATTATGCATTTTCTTAACAAAGAGAGTTGTGTCAACTTTGCCTTTTGAAAAATCACTTTCTAGCAAATAAGTGCTAAGTCTATCATACCAAGCTCTTGGGGCTTGTTTCAATCATATAGTGCTTTGGTAAGTTTGAAAATATGATTTGAAAATTTATAGTCTTCAAAATCGGGAGGTTGTTCAACATACACTTCTTTATTTATAAATCCATTTAGAAATGCACTTTGACATCCATTTGAAAGAGTTTAAAATTCATATGATAAGCAAATGCAAGTAATATTCTAATAGCTTCTAACCTAGCAACAGGGGTAAATGTCTCATCATAGTCAATGCTTTCCTCTTAGTTATAGCCGTTGGCTACCAATATAGTTTTATTTCTAGTAATGAGACCATCTTCATCAAATTTATTCCTATATACCCATTTGCAATCAATAATTGGATGATCTTTGGGTCTAGGAACAAGTTCGCACACTTTATTTCTTTCAAATTGATTGAGTTCATTTTTCATGGTATTCACTCATATTTATCACTAAGAGTCTCCTCAATGGTCCTTGGCTTAATTTGAGAAACATAGGCAATATTTGCATCGAAGTATTTAAATTTAGACCTAATAGTTACCCCCTTTAAAGTATCACCAATAACAAGTTCTTTTGGATGATTCTTCTTATATTACCAATCTTTGGGTAGTTCTTGAGGCTCTTCTTCTTGTTCCATTCTTGTCTCAATTTCATTGTGATTATCATTTGGAACATTGTTAGTCTCTTGTTCTTCAAATATAACTACAAAATAATTAAGAACACTACCTTTTCTTTGATCAAGTTTAGAGGATTCATAAAAGATAACATGCATTGATCCTTCAACTACTAGTGTTCTGTAACACTCTTATATCCTATATATGTATAAATATACACCCAATATATCTAAAATATATGTATGCTGTAACAACCTTATACCCTATATACATATAATACATACACCCAGTATATATAAAATACGTATATATAGTATAAAAATTTCACAGTCTGGTTTAATAAAAAAAATTTACTTTTCAAATTTAAAATCTTAAATACTTTAAAATGTATATTCAAATAACAAATAAAATATTATCATAAATTATAGGTACTAAAATAAGCATTTTTCATAAAAATCTTTAGAAAAAATTCGCTAGAATTTTTTCTGTAATTTAGATATTTTCAAATTCAACAAAACCACAACCAACATAAGATAACACTCCCAAATAATATCAAATCATCATTTCACCCATACTCCTCAATTTCTCCAAATTTCACAACACATTTATATATATACATATATATATATTTCAAAACACATATTAACCCATATTATAAAGTTTTTCAACATATTCTTTATAATTTACAATACATATACATCAAAAACATAATATAATATATGAAATATCAAAATATAATAAAAACATATACATGTCGGCAGCATTTCTGATCTTGAAGCCCAAAAATCAACTCTACACTAAAAACCTCAAATCTAGACCCGACCTAGTCTAGACGAACTCTCCGGCTCTATTGGATCTCCCCTATCACATGCACGATGAGTTACAATCGTGCTAAGCAAAAAATCTGGCGGTACAAACTTTGATAGAAATAAAGCTGTAAAATAATGCCAATGTACAATGCTTATATATATCATGACACCATATGTCATATCATTTCATTTTAAACATATTTTTCAATCATTTTACATTTCACATAAAACAAACACAAACATAGACCCAAATAATCTAATATATTATTCAAATCCTAGAGTTACTATTTTGGTCCATATGACACCCAATGTCTAGTCCGAAAGCAAGTGACGCCCAACATCTAGCCGGAAGGCAATTCATAGTGATGCCCAGCATCTAACCCAAAGGCAAGTGACGTCTAACGTCTAGCCCAAAGGCAAATTAAATAATGAGGCAAATTAAATAATGAAGGAAAATAATGAGGATAACCTCATAAGCATCCCGCCAAACACAGAACTCTGAAAATTGAATTACATACTAGGCACGCAATTATTGTATATATTTCATTATCAATCTCTTTCTCATTTTCTCATAATTCATTAGGCACATTGCCTCTTTTCTTATTATCAATTAGGCACATTGCCTTATTTTCTCATTTATATCAATATTATCTCATTTCATTTCATCATATATCAACATATAATCATAATGTATCACATTGTACATTTACAACACATTATCCAATTATTTTGGGTATTTTCACATAATTCACATATGAATCACATTTTATGCACTTTAGCCATTAATAATGGCTTTTTAATAATGCCCTTAATGCATACATAACAAATGACATTACCCAAATACTTTGGGTTATTTTCACATAATACACATTTCACACTTTACATAATTTGGCCATTAACAATGGCTTTTCACAATGCATTTAATGCATATATGATATTACACATGTCATAGCACCTTATTCATAAATAATCAAAACATCAAGTAGCTTAACACATTTCCCATTTCAAAATGTGTTTAGCCCAATGTAATGCAAATATGTCCAATTCATCCAAAGTTTGTACTTACCTCTTAAAACAATCAAAAGCAAGCTCAAACACCACCTTCCAACCTTCTCTTCCAACTTGCCCTTCAACACTTGGATTGGACAAATCAATACTCCTCAATTCCTATACCAAATGTGATCATAAATAATTATTTAGTATCACATTCTAAGGCATTTTCAATCTTAAATTATAATTATACATCATTCAAACAAAAATTCCAAAGTTAAGGCTAACCTCACTTTAACTTTGGAATACTATACTTGTCCATTCAATTTGGTATTTTAAGTTTATTTATATTATTGAAAACATATTTTAACATGTTTAAACCAATTACACTACAAAAATACACACTTTTGACGAAAATTCTAAAATGGCATAACCTTCCCCCGTTAAAGATTTTTCATTCCAACTCAATCCATTTATCATTTGAAGCTTATATTCATCACTTTTATTCCTAAACAATATGCTTTAACCAATACAATCAAACAATTTAACAACTTTGAAAAATCACTTTTCCAAAACCCTAAATCACCACTTCCATTCTCAAACTCCAATCAAACTCAACCAAATCCAATATTTGACTTTAAAATACTTGTTTATGCATAAAAAAACTCATTTAGAATCAATTTACACAATTAAAACCCATGGTTTCTCAAACCCTAAAAGTCCATAACCCTAAATTCTCTCTCTTCACCAGTCTTTACCCAAACTCAACCATTTATTCAATCTAACCTTAAAATCATTGTTAATCACTTAAAATAACTTCATACATACCAATTCCAACAATTAAATCATACTACTTCACATACCCAAAACACACATATTCAAACTTTCATGAAATCTAAAGAAAGAAGTTTGAAACTTACTAATTTTAGTGGAAATCACTAAAATCCACTTTGAATACTTGAAATTCTTCAATTTGTGGAGTATGGAAGAAGCAAAATCCTTAGTCAAGCTTCCATGGTGGTTCAACCTAGTGAAGAAGAAGAAGATGATGAAGAACAAAATAGATTTTGTCTTTCTTTCCACTTTCATTTTAAGCCATATATATATTATTTAATATTTTAATAACTAAATATTTAATTAATTAATTAAAAATCCAAAAATCCATCTTTTATTTAAAATAAATTATTTTTAAATAATTTTAATAATTTTAAAATTTCAAAGTTTATTTATAAAAATGCCATTAGACTTTGACTTTGACTTTTAAAAATTTGTCTTTGTATATGTTATATATATTTTGCATATATATTACATATATATTCCACTTTTTTTTATTTAAAATCCCTTCATTTTTTATTTAAAATTATTTATTTAATTTGTTCAATTAAATTATAATTTATTTAATTTAATTTCTAAAAATTAAGAATTTTTAAAATTTTAGGATATTGCATACACAGTATAAAAATGTCATAAACCAGTTTAACAAAAAATTTTACTTTTCAAATTTAAAATCTTAAATACTTTAACCTATATATTTAAATAATAAATAAAATAATTATTATAAATCATAGGTTCCAAAATAGGCATTTTTCACAAAAAAAATCTTTGAAAAAAAAATTTTTGCTAGAATTTTATCTGTAATTTGGACATTCTCAAATTTCAACAAAATCACAATATGCATAAAACACTCTCAAATAAACCAAATAACCATTTCACCAATACTTCTCAAATTTCTCCATATTTTGTTAAAACAGTTACTTATATAGATATATATATATATATATCAACACATATAAATTTCCATTTTAAACTAATCATCCAAGACATTCTTTATAATTTACAATATATATTTCAAAAACTTAACATAATATACATAATATCAAAATGTATTATAATATCAAATATGTACATGCTAACAAATGACTCTAATTTTGATGTACCTAAAAATACTTCAAGCTTAATAAACATAAGCCTAAACCTGACCAAGTCTTGTAGAACTCTCCGACTTTATCGGATCGCCCCTCTCACCTTCTTGATGAATTACAATCGCACTAAACTAAAAGTTTAGTGATACAAACTTTGATAATAATAAAATTGTAAAACAATGCTAATGCATAATGCTTATGCATGTCATGTCACAATGTACCATATAATTTCATTTTAAAACATATTCTTCAATCATTACACAATTCACATATAAACAAATACAAGCATGAGCCCAAAAGATCTAGTATGCCATTTAAATTCCAGAGTTACTATTTTGGTCTAAATTGACATCATATGTCTAGCCCCAAAGGCAAATCATATTAATTGCTCAAAAGTTAGCCCCGAAAGCAGATCATAGTAATTGCTCAAAAGCTAGCCTTGAAGGCAAATCATATCACAGTGATGCCAAGGGTCTAGCCCGAAGGCAATCAAAATAATTGCTCAAAAGCTAGCCCCAAAGGCAAATTATATCATAGTGACGCTAAGTGTCTAGCCCCGAAAGACAATTAAAAGTATTTCTCAAAGGTAGCCTCGAAGGCAAATAATGAGGATAACCTTATAGGCATGTCGCCAAACACAGAACTCTGAAAATTGAATAATATACTAGACACACAATTATTTTATATCTTTCATCATCAATTTTTTTTTCATTTTTTCATAATCAACTAGGCACATTGCCTCTTTCTCATTTTTCTCATCATTTCAATATCAATTCATCACAATGCATCACATTTTACATTAAAACACATTATCCAAATATTTTGGGTTATTTCCACATAATTCATATATTTCACATTTTATGCAATTTAGCTATTACCAATGACTTTTTATAATGCATTTAATGCAAACATAACAAATCACACTACCCAAACACTTTGGGTCATTTTCACATAATGCACATATTTCACATTTTATTCCATTTAGCCATTAACAATTGCTTTCACAATGCATATGAGGCATACATGACATTACACATGTCATAGCACATTGGTCATGAATGCTCCATGTATCAAGTAGCCTAACACATTTTCCAATCAAAATGTGTTAAGCCCAATATAATGTAAACACATCCAATTTATCCAAAGTTTGTACTTACCTCTAAAAGCTTCCAAAAGCAAGCCACAAAACTCTCACCAACCGTCTCTTCCAACTTGCTCTTTAACACTAGGATTTGGGTAAATCAATTCTCCTTAATGCCTATACCAAATGTGATTATAAATAATCATTTAATATCACATTTGAAGGCATTTTCAATTTAAATTATAATTAAACATCATTTAAACCAAAACCCCAAAGTTAATTCTAACCTCACTTTAACGTTGAAAACCATTTTAGTCCATTCAATTTAATATTTTAAATTTATTTATATCATTACAAACATATTTTAACATGTTTAAACCAATTACATAATATAAACACATATTTATGTCCAAAACTCTAAAATGGTATAACCTTCCCCATTGAAGATTCTCCATTCCAACCCAATTCAATTATCATTTCAATCTTATTTCCATCATTAATGTCATCAAATAACATGCTTTAAATAATAAAATCAAACAATTCATCATACTTTGAAAAATCCAATTTCCAAAACCCTAATTCAACACTTCCATTCCCAAACTCTAATCAAACTTTGCCAAATCCAATATTTGACTTTAAAATACTTATTTATGCATCAAAACAACTCATTTAGAATCAAATTGCACAATTAAATCACATGATTTCACAAACCCAAAAATTTCATAACCCTAAACTCTCTCTCTTCACCAAACTCAACTTAAATTCAACCATTTCTTTAATCAACCTTAAAATCATTATTAACTACTCAAAACAACTTCACATACACAAATTCCAACAATTATAACATACTACATCAAAATCTCATTTCTCACATAACCTTAAATTCCCATAAAATTCAAGAATAAGGTAAGAACGCTTACCTTTAGATTGAGCAACCTCAAATTCACCCCAAAACCCTTAGAAAACTTGAAGAATTTAAAGTAGGAAGAAGCAAAAATCTCCCCTTTCATCCATGAAGAATCTCAGCCAAAAGAGAAGAAGGAAGAAGAAGAAGTGAATTTTTAATTTTTCTTTTTATTTCTCTTCATTTTTAACCATATATATTATTATTTTATATTTTTAATTAATTAATTAATTAAAATCCCAAAATTATATCTTCCATCCAAAATAATTTATTTTTGAAATATTTAAATAATTTTAAATTTCTAAAGTTTAATAACAAAAATACCCTTGGACCTTTGACTTTTGACTTTTAAAAGTTGACTTTTGTTGACTTTGTATATATTATATATATTTTGCATTTATATCACATATACATTTTACTTTTTCACTTAAAATTCTTTCACTTTCTATTTAAATTATTTATTCAATTTATCCAATTAAATTTCAAAATTTTTATTTATTTAATTTTAAAAAATTTCAGATGTTACATGTTCTCATATTAAATACTCTATATGCTTTACTAGAAGATGAATGCCCTAAAAATATACCTTCATCCGATTTGGATGAGAATTTTTCAAGATTATCCTTGGTATTTAATATGAAGCATTTGCATCTAAACACTCTAAGATATGAAATTTTGGATTTTCTTCTATTCCAAAGCTCATAAGAGGTTTTGTTTATAAAAAGGTCTTTTATAAACACGATTTGAAACATAACATGCATTATTAACGTCTTTCACCGAAAAGTAAGAAGGTAAATTATACTCATTGAGCATTGTTTTAGTCAATTCTACCAATGTTCTATTTTTCCTTTCAACCACACTATTTTGTTGTAGTGTTATAGGAGCTAAAAAATTATGTGAAACACCAAACTCATTGCAAAATTTTTTAAAATTTTCATTTTTAAATTTTTTGCCATGGTCACTTCTAATAGATGTGATAACATATCCTTTTCCATTTTGAACTCTTTTTGTAAAAAATTTAAAATAGTTGAAAGCTCCATTCTTTTAAGCTAAAAAATTGACCCATGTAAATCTTGAGTAATCATCAACAAGCACAAATGCATACAACTTGCTTCTTAGACTGGCAACTCTATTTAGATTAAATAAATCCAAATGAATTAATTTTTGGGTCTAGAAGTGCTTACAACCTTTTTGGTTTTAAATGAACTCTTATGTTGTTTTCCAAATTGACAAGGTTCATAAATTTTATCTTTATTGAATTTTATTTTAGGGAGTCCATCTACAAGCTCTTGCATACTAATGCATTGCAATTGATCCATACTAACATAACCTAGTCTTTTATGCCAAATCTATGCATCATTACGAATGGTAATTAGACATTCAAAAGCATTATTAAAATGTAAGTCAATTTTATAAGTATTACCAATTCTAACGGCTTTGAATGCAAGTTCACCATTGGAAGAAGTAACTTTGCATCCTTTATAATCAAAATTTACATTATATCCTTTATCACATAATTGACTCACAATAAGCAAATTATATTTCAAATCATCAATAAGCCATACATTTTTAATCATATTTTTGCTATGCATGCCTATGAAACCAATGCCAATGATTTCTCCTTTAGTATTATTTCCAAAAGTTACATTACCTCCTTGCTTGTAAGTAAGTGTTGTGAAAAGTTTTGCATTACCGGTCATGTGCCTTGAGCATCCACTATCTATAAGCCAAACACTTTCTTTGATAGTAGACCTTAGGCATACCTATTTTAGATACCCAAATATACTTGGGTCCTAGGGGGTTAGTAGTAAAAGTGTCCTCTAATTTGAGATGAGTCTTTCTAATGTAGCAAAACGTACTTTTATGATCAAATTTCATGCAATAATGACACTGGTATAATGTTTTGTGTTTTTGCATTCTTTTATTGAAATTTAATGTACCATATGCATAATTGCACGTGTGTGTTGAGTGAAATTATTTTTGTATATTTTTGTGTCTATGTTCTTGCCTTGTGTACTTTTATGCATGATTTGCTCTTGAAATCTTAGTTCTAAAGCCTTGTGAATCTAATATAGTCCCTTTAGGATTTTTAGTCTTAGTGTGTGCTTTTGTATTTTTTATAACTTCAACACTAGATGTTTGAGTTATAGAGGCTTTGAAAAATATTGGTGCGTTAGATGTAGTAGTAGATGAACTATAGAACCCTAAGCCATATTTTAAAGAAGGTGACCTTTGATTACTAATCATAGTATCTAAGGCTTCTTTTCCTTTGTGAAATTTTAATAAAAAGTTCTTAAGCTCACTTTTTTCTCCTTTCAAAATTTTATTTTCATTTACAAATTTTCTCTAGGTTAGATGAATTTTTTGACATCTCATCCATAGACTTCAACAATTGTTCATTTAAATTCTTAATTCTAAGGTAAAATTTTTTAGAGATACAAAGTCCTTTTCTAGCTTAGAGCATTTGTCTTTATATAATTTCATTTTAGAGAAATATTTTTCTGCTTTAAGATTCATATCTCAATTAGATCACTATCATCTAAGGCATCATTAACATTATCATTATATGCAATCAAGTTTAAGGATTGAGTACCTACCTCATTAGTGTGGTCATCATCCTCAATAGCCATGGGACATAGATTAACAATTCTTTATTCTTTTTCCTCTTCTTCTTCAGTTGAGGAATCATCATTCTATGTGGCTTTGAGTGATTTCTTCTTTTCTTTATCCCACTTCTTCTTGTTTTTTAATTTGAAGCAATCTGATTTGATGTGACCTATTTTGCCACATTTATAGCATTTTATTTCATTCTTTTTCTCTTTATCTTTGAAAGAGGATTTAGGGAATGTACCTTTGTTAGCTTGAGGTCTTCTCTTTCTCTTCCAATTACTTATTTTTTCTAGATAGCATAGCCATTTCTTCATCATCATTACTACCTTCATCACTTGAGCTCTCAACTTCTTTGATGGCTCTGAGAGTTATTGCTTTCCTCTTATCTTTCTCACCTTGGTCATCTTCTTTTAGGTGTGCAATTCAAAAGTGAGTAGTTTTTCCACAAGCTCATCTATTTTCAAAGAGCTAAGATCATGAGCTTCTTCAATTGAAGAAACCTTAGACTCAAAACTATTCTTGGCTCTAAGTGCCCTCAATATCTTGCTATTAACATCACCTTTATTATAGATCTTGCCATATTTCTTTAGTTCATTGACAATAGCAAGCAATTAGTTTATCATGTCGGTGATGTTATCGTTGGGATTCATCTTGAATAGCTCATACTCATGCACAAGTATTTGGATCTTGGTGAACCTCACTTGAGTAGTACCCTCATGATAGTTCTCAAGAGTTTTTCAAATACTATATGGATAAGAAAGGTGTTGAACTCTTCCACCTTCTTCTCTTGATATGGAATTCATCAATTGCTCTTTTGGAAGAGGAACTTAATGAGATCTTTATTTTGTCGTTTATCCATTATGCTCTTAGAAGAGGGTCTTAGACACCATCAACTTTAAGAGTTAAAGGTTTCCACACATTTTGTAAAAATTCCCAAAGCTCAATTCCCTCATTATCCAGAAATAGTTATACTTATGTTTCCAATAATAATAATCGATTCCATCGAAGTACGACCTAAGATAGGAATTTAGATTTCCATGTGAAGACGCCATGGAGTTGGAAGTAGAAGTTGATGTAGAAGTGTTTGTAGGAGTGGTTGCCATTGTGGATCAAATTTCATAATTAAGTTTCTTGAAATTTAGAGGCTCTGATACCAATTGTTGTCCCAAACTTGCAACCAAGAGGGAGGGAGGGGGTGAATTGGTTGATTGGAGTAACAATGATAAATTAAAAATTTAAAGTAACAAGAAATTGAAGATGAAGATGAAGTAGAGTAACGAAGAATGAATACAAAGAGTTTATAGTGGTTCAGATTACCTCAATCCTACATCCACTTCCTTAATAACTTATTAAGGTTTTGCTAATCTTGAGTTTTTACAAGCTTAACTCTAACATGGTGTTTTCACAAGCCGACACCTAACTTTTACAAGAGTTTTGCTAAGGCTCACTCTAAAACCTAAGTATTTCAAAGCTAATACTCAACATATAATGGTGTTTTTTGATGTTCACACCCAACACTCAATCAATATAAATATTAATTGTAATACAACAAAATGAAAGTAGTTTGCCTTGGCTATATCAATCATAATCCTCTATTTGAAAGTGAGGTTTCTAGGGTATTTATAGCCAATTTAGTCTGACTAGTAGTTATAGGTAATGTTTTATATTTTATTTGACTAGCTTTTACAATTATAATGAATTTTCCTTAAGTAGTGATCATCCAAGGACAATGCATGGTCACCTAGGAATGTTGGTCGGTCGTATGTTGGTCAGGGACGTTCACTTCATTTGGAAATTCTCCAACGGTCAAGTGTTAGTGCTCTGTCAGAGAAGTTTTACCCATCTTTGCTAGCTTGTGACTGTCGAGATGGTCACCCAGAGATAAGGACAATTGCCTTTTTGAATATCAAGTCTACACTTTTAACGGTCATTCCACATGCCATTGCTTCATTTGTCAAAGCGATTTTTGGCAAAAATATGAAAGGTGCAGTCGCCTTATATCTGAAATAGTGGTAGAATTGGATGACTCGCAATGAACTTTTGAGTACACTAGAGATCATGAAGGCTACTGCCAATCCATATGATTTTATCTTAGAAATGTATGGATGGTCATGCTAAGACAAGGACGATCGCGAAACAATGTTGCATGGAAACTCTTCATATCGCGACTATCACCGCATTCATTACTGTGAGTGATGAAGCATTTGTTACTTGAGGTGAGATCATCCTAACATATGGACAGTTGTAGATTATCCTATAGAGGTCATGCCTCTAGTTGAGTTTCACACCTCGAATACCACTGTGACTTTATTTATTTTTCAAGGCTTTAAGGGCAGTCATCCTAGACTGTGGGGGTGACCGCTATTTTTGCCATGTTCTGGCAATATATTTAGTATTTTATTCCTGCACCAAGCATCTCAAGAATATATCAAATGCATCATTCAATTTGAGTACTAATGATCAAAATCAAATATATTTGGCTAACAGATTCAATCTTGATGATAGTAGACCGACTCACTAAGTCAATACATTTTCTACCAGTGAAGACAATTTATACTGCCTCTCAATATGCTCAATTATATCTTCATAAGATAGCTAGTTTGCAAGGACTGCCAATCTCTAATATTTTTTTTATAGAGGTTCACAATTTACCTTTAGATTATGGCAGAAGTTTTGGCACTGCTTTCCATTCACAAATCGACGAACAATATTAATGCACCATCCAAACATTGGAAGACATGTTAATAATGTGTATTCTTGATTTTGGAGGTAGTTGGGACCGACATCTTCATTGATAGAGTTTGCTTACAACAACAATCATCATTCTACCATATAGATGGTTGTGTATGAAACTTTATATGGAAGAAAATATAGATTACCACTATGTTAGAGTGATATAGGAGAAAGAAACATAGGAGGACTAGAATTAGTTTAGAACACTATAGAGAAAGTGCCACTGATCAAAGAAAGATTAAAAATAGCCTTTAGTAGACAATGAAGTTATACAAATCCTAAGCGGAAAGATATTCAATTTTCTATAGGGGATCAAGTATTTTTAAAAATTTCACCAATGAAAGGGGTGATGAGATTTGGGAAATGAGGTAAATTATTACCTCGATACATTGGCGGAGTTTCATATCTATTAGCTTTATTGCCTGATCCAAGTCATGTATTGCAAGATCTTGTTGTGGAATTACAGTTTGACCTTATAACACCCTAATACCCTCTATATATAATACATATAACCTGTATATATAATACATATTTATAATATAACAATCGTGTGTCTTGGGCTATCTCATACATTCGTGACACTAGTGTGTCTTGCTCGAAGGCATTATGTTGTCAGTAACACTAGTGTGACTCGCCCAAAGACATCATGCTATCAGTGACACCAGTATGTCTCGCCCGAAGGCATCATACTATTAAATAAAAATATTCTGGAATCAGATTGTATATAAGGCAACATACAATTATATTTCATTATCTACTACTCATAATCTACCTCATTTCCTCATACATTACAAATATGGCTTATTTTACATCCTAGTGCAAAATTTACAATTTTCTCATTTTTCACATATCATCACTTTTATTCATTTTTAAAGTCATAAACAAGCATTGTTACTTCAAACAATGCCACACCTATATACACATTCTCATTCAAGTATCATAACAAATTTTCCATATTTAATGTTTTATTACTAAAAACATTGCAATCAATGTTATTAAGTTCCAAATTATGTACATACCTCTTTAATGCACAAAAGTGAGTCAAAGCTCCACTTCACTTCAAAATTCCTTATCACCCTTCACTACTAAATTGGTGCAATAACTATTTTCTCAACACCTATACAAAATGTGAATGTATACCATACATTAGAATCACATTTTAAGGTGTTTAGAGTATAAGACATAAATTAAAACACATTCAAAAATTTTTCCCTTTTCTTAGCTCTATGTACTTTAACATTAGAACTACAATTTAATCAATTTCAAATTGAGTTTTAAGCTCAAATATGTCTATAACATCATATTTTAAGACACTTTAAGCAATTTAACTCAATTTAGAAATATTCCTTCCAAAATCCTAAAATGTGCTTTAACTCACTTCAATTCTTGTTTTTCATTCCAACCACTTCCAAATATCAATTTGAGTCCATTTTCATCATTAATCATTTAGTAACTCAATTTAAATCATGGAACCAAATAAACATGCATACTTTGACCAACTTTAACTTCACCAATTGCCCTTCTTCACTTTGATTTTATAAATCCACTTTAATCAATCCTAAATCACATTACATGTTCCAACATAGCATTAGCAATTCATTTTAATACACTTTAATCATTCATACACCATTTACATCATTTCTACATAACATTTCACTAGAACACTATTTTCACCCTTACTACCATATTCAAACTTCAACATATCAAATTCATTTCCATCATTCAACTATATAATCATTAATTATACATCAATATAACATCAAAACAATGCATTACCATAATTATCAACATCCCCTTCAAAAACCTAAAATACACATAATAGGTCCATAACCCTAAACTTAACCAAATTCTCTCATATCAAAATTTTAACCATAAAATCATTAAACACACATGAAAACAACATTAAATTACTCCATTTCAACAATTATAACCATCCAAACCAAAATCCTAATTTACACATATTCATCCATAACCCTAAATTCACCAATCATGTCATTTTCAATCATCTAACCAACAAATAACTATATAATCATTATTCTAACTTCATTTCTCTCAATTTTAACAATTTAAATACATATTCTCTCTCTAACCAAACTTACATAATCATAAAACCAAGAAAATAAAGCTTAAAATAAAAGATACTTGATTTCTTTGATAATCCTTCAAAACCTTCTTAAATCCTCTTTAAATCTCTTATAAATTTGATGTATTGCACAAGCCAAAATCAAGCTCTCTCCCTCTCTACTAGCACATGTCCAAGATGAAAAAGAAGAAGAAGAAGGGATTTTATTTTGGTCTTACTTTCTTTTTTTGTTTCTAACCACAAATATATATATAATTAATTAATGAATTTATTTATTTATTATTTAAAAACCATAATTCTCCACTACCATTAAAATATTTTTTTATTTTAATTTATTTTATTATTATTATTATTTATTTATTATCACACTTATTACTTTTCCATCCATAAATATATAATAATTAATTAATTTAAATAATTCTAACCAATCACCTTATTTCCTTCTTTGACTTTTCTCTCTTCCCTTTATCATCATCATCATCTTCATCATCATCATCACCATCATCATCCACTTTTTCAACCCCAAATTATGCCTCACATATATGTAATATATATTTTATGTATATGTATATGTCTTATATATGTTACTTATAGTTTACATATATCATTATGTATATATTTATGTAATGTATATACTTCGTATATTTAATATATATTTAATGAATATAAATACCCATATGCACAAATAATGTGTATCCTACATACACATCAAATATACCTTATATGTATATTAAATATATCAAGTATGTAATATATATATATATCCAACATATATAATTAATATATAATATGTATATATTATGTATACGATAGGTATATATTAGGTGTATACAACTTTTATACCTCCAAATACTTATTTAATTTCTCCAAAATCACGGATATAACACAAAATCACCACTTTCTCACCACTCTTTACAATGCCCTTCACCACTAAAGTTGGGCAAATACAATCTACTTAATGCCTACTCAAAATATAAGTTTATATTACGTACTAGAATCACATTTCTACACATTCTAACTAATAAAAATCGATTTAGCAAATTTCCCTCAAATTTTCAAATTTTAATCCTAACTTTCTTTAATTTTGAATATCCACTTTACTCAATTCTAATTGATATTCTAATTTCATTTTTATTATTAAAATCATTTAATAACATTATTTAAATCATAAAAATCAAATAAACATCAATTCTTTATTATTAATATTCCAAAACCCTAACTCATCCACTACTTCATCCGATCTACCATCAAACTTGGACAAATCAACAAAACAACCATAAAATCTTTACCTCCACATTAAAATAACACCTTTCTTGCCCATTTTAACAATTATAACATACTATATAAAATTTTAAATTTTTACATAATCAGAACTTCAAAGAAATCCATAATTTTTAAAAAGAAAACTTATCAATTTGTTGAAAATTAACAAAACTCCTTTTGATTCTTGAAAATCTATTTAAAATTTAGTGTTTGAAAGAGAAGAAAACCTCCCTTGGCTTCCCATGATGGTTCGGCCAACAATAAGAAGAGAGGAAGAAGGTAAGTTTAAGTTTTTAACTTTTTCCTTTCTTTTCTTCAATTAAAATATAAATATTTAATAATTAATTATTTTTAATTATTTATTTATTTTAAAAATCATATTTTCTATCTCCCATTCAAAATTATTTAAGTTTTAAATTTTTTTAACCTTAACTTTAATTTTTACAAATTACCATTTTACCCTTTGACTTTACTATATAATTTTGACTTTTTATATGTTATATATATTTAACATATACATCACATATACACTTCAAATTTCACACTTTCAACTCTACATTTAACATTCCAACTTTTAATTTTTGATTTAATTTAATTTTATTGTATTAAATTTTGAGGATGTTACAACTCTCCCCCCTTAAATAATTTTGTTCTCGAAATTACTTGAGGTTAACTTTAAATCAATTAAGGATACTGGCTTCGCATCTTTCAAACACTAAATTTTGAGTAGATTTTCAAGAATCAAAAGGAGTTTTGGTGATTTTCCAACAAATTGGTAAGTTTTCTTTTTAAAAAATTATGGATTTCTTTGAAATTATGATTATTTGAAAATTTGGAATTTTATATAGTATGTTATAATTATTAAAATGGGTATGGAAAGTGTTGTTTTGATGAGGAGGTAAAATTTTTTATGGTTGTTTGGTTTATTTGTCCAAGTTTGATGGTAGTTTGGATGAAGTAGTGGATGAGTTAGGGTTTTAGAATAGTAATCATGAAGAATTGATGTTTATTTGATTTTATGATTTACATGATATTATTAAATGATTTAAATGATAGAAATGAACTTAGAATATCAATTAAAATTGAGTAAAATGGATATTGAAAATTAAATAAAGTTTGGATTAAAATTTGAAAATTTGAGGAAAATTTGCTAAATTGATTTTTATTAGTTAGAATGTGTAGATATATGATTCTAATACATAATATAAACTTTCATCTTGAGTAGGCATTAAGTAGATTGTATTTTCCCAACTTTGGTGGTAAAGGGCATTATAAAGAGTGGTGAGAAAGTGGTGATTTTGGTAGCTTGGAAGTTTTTTAAACAAGGTTAGTACATACTTTGAATAAATGGTATTATAATTTATTGTAAATGGCATACTATAATATATTTTAGTTTTGATATTTTGTCACTTTGATGTGTGAATTCACATGTAAAGTGCTTAGCTACATGTTTAAAGGCATGAATTGCATAATTTATGAACATTTAAGCCATTTTAGAATAATTAATGGTATTATGGAATTTGGTTACATATAAAAGTGTTATACACCAAATTATAACCTTATATTGGTTATATTATGAAATTGGAATGAAATGTGAAATTTATGATTAGAAATGTGATAAATAGATTGAAAAAGTGTATATAGAATAAAAATTGGCACAATTGCCAAAGTATAAGAAAAGTATGAAATTTGACATGTTATGTGTGAAACCTTATATATTATCATTTTTTAGAGTTTTGTGTTTGGTGGCATGCCTATGATTACCTTCGGGCTAGATGTTGGGCGCCACATATATTTGATTTGCTTTCGAACTAGACGTTGGACATCACTATTATATATTTTGCCTTCAAGCCAGATGATGGGCATCACTTTTATTAGCCTTCGGGCCATACGCTAGGCGTTAATATTATTTGTCTTCGGGTCAGATACTGGTGTCAAATGTTGGTCCAAAGCAATATCTCTGAAATTTAAATATTATATAAGGTTATTTAGGCCCAATGCATGTGATTGTGATATTTTGATAAAATTCTTGAAAACATATACTGTTATATTAAGATTATGAGAATTGTTTGATGGAGAATATTTATGACGTGTTTATAGAGTCTAAATGTTGCATATTGACAAATGAGTAAAACTTAAATGGAAAATGTTTGTAATATGTGTGATGTGCTAATGAGTGTGATAAGTGGATGAATTTTATTGATTTAAATAATGATAGAGTGAATATGGCATTGCATTGGTATTATTTAAGTTTATAAGTGATACTTCTAATGTTGGCATGAGGGGATATAAGTGCTTGAAATGTATTGAGAATTGTAATAGAGAAAGGAGGCATTATATGATCGGGGATTTTTGCCCCCACCCCCATATGAATTGGTTCTTGTGACTTCAATACTGTTAGGCTCAGGGCCTTAGAGAACACGATTCTAAACCCGAAAAAATAGAGTCACCACCCGAATGAGCCTGGAAAAAGAAAGGGGTGGATGACTTGATTACTAAGAATTCTCCAACCCCCTAATGGGTTCGAAAAGTTGAGTACTCGTGGGGAAGGTAAGAATGACGGTTCATTAGAACCGGCCTCCTTTTCAGGTCTATATATTATTAAATTCTTAAGTATTATAAAACTATCCATACTACATGTTAATATCAAAATAAATTATCATTGTATTAAAATCAAAACAAGTTCAAAATAAAACAATAAATGGGCACCCGTACAAGACAATCATGTCCAAACGTCCACAAAGAAAATAAATAAAATAGGACACCCACTAAAAGATGGAAATGTATCCTTTACAATTGTCCCAAAATTTTTAAATAAATTAAATTACATAAAATAAATATATTAAACAGATGAGGCACTCACAATTGGAAACATACCTTTTACATCCTTGAAATCCAAACAACATAAATATAAACTCATATATACATAAATAATCATCATATAAAGAGTAATAAAATTAGGACTTAATTAAAAAGGAAATAAGATAAATAACAAAGAATACAATCCATAAATAAGTATTGGCCCCATTGATGAGGGACCGCGTAAGATGGTCCTGTTAGCCGGTCAACAGGCGGGGGTCAAAGGGGTAGCGCCCCCGAAAGGTAAATGATTTTCAAAATAAGTTTTGTTTGGGAATTGGGGTTTCTATTTAAACTAGAACTTTATATTTATATAAATTAGGGTTTTAACTAAACTAGGATTTTATAAGTGAATTAGGGTTTTAGAAATAAGGTTGTAGGGTTTTCGTTTGAAAATTAGGGTTTTAGTTTTAAAAATATGCAAATAAGGTTTGATACTTAGGATTTAGCTATTTTAATCATATTCATAAGTTAATGACCACTGTCTATTAGTTTTAATAGGTTACTATATGTGATTGTATTGTTTTAAGGAATTAAAATTTCTGCTATAAATTTAAACAAGTTAAATCATCAATATGGCTACTATAAGTTTTTTAAATTGAATCGTTAATATGGTTACTGTAAAACAAAATAACTAATATGGCTAATGAAAGTATTAAATGAATTAAATCATGCAAAATCAAACCTTCGTTGTTGGTTCCACCAGGTTGAACATTGTTGAATCAAGCTTACTTATGCAACTGCCTGAACCAATGTTGATACTGGTTGAATGAAGCAAGCTAGAGACAATTGCTTTTGCCTCCTAGGTTGTTGTGTTGATTTTGTTGTGTGTGTTGCTTTCTCTCCTAATTCTATCTCTTTGATAATTCTAGGTTTGATAATTGTGGCTGTCATGTTGCTTAATTACTGCTTTGTATTTATAATTCTCAATTAGGGATAACTTTAGTAGTAGTCCTTCTGCCACTTGGATACTCCATAAGTCTATTTTAGTGAGATTAGGAAATTACCGAGCTTGAACTTAGTCCATATCGAATTGGTGACCACCAATTTGACATGGGACATGGCTTATGCCGAATTAGTGGCCACCAATTCGACATGGAACCACCCATGCCGAATTGGCAGCCACCAATTTGACATGAGCCTTCATATTAAATTGGTGGCTTGCCAATTTGATATGAGGCTAAGCCAATATCGAATTGGCAACCACCAATTCGATATGAGGCAAAAAACCCATATTGAATTAGTAGTAAAATACAAAAAACTTCATATTATTTTGGCCCAATTTTAAATGAATTGAACCTAATCCAAAATTAAACTTGGTTTAACCTGGATTTTGTAACTAGAACCAAACTTGGTTTGATTTTTTAAATTAAATTTAGGCTTAGTCGAAATTAAGGGTCTATAGTCTACCCCATGCTTGAGCAATTTGAGACTTTAGTAGAAGAGAGCAAAATTCAATATTACTTTTGAGTTGAATTTGGATAAGGATGGCTTTTAGATGCGAGACTGGATTTTGGTTCTCGACCTGAAACTGAATTTGGATAGTCGACCTGAGACTAGATTGGGGTGCTTTATCCAAAACTAAATTAGGGTTCTCGACCCAAAAATTGGATTAGTGTTCTCGACCAAAAACTGGATTAGGATTCTGGACCCAAGACTAGATTAAGGTGCTCGACCAGAAACTGGATTAGGGTTCTCGATCCAAGACTTGGATTAGGGTGCTCGACCTGAAACTTGATTAGGGTTCTGGACCCAAGACTAGATTAGGGTGCTCGACTTGAAACTAGATCAGGGTTCTTGACCCAAGACTTGGATTAGGGTACTCAACCCAAAAATGGATTAGGGTTCTTGACCCAAGACTAGATTTGGGTGCTAGACCCAAAACTGGATTGGGGTTCTCAACCCAATACTAGATTCAGATGCTTGACCCAAAACTGGATTAGAGTTCTCGACCCAAGACTGGATTTGGGTAATCGAGTCGATACTAGATTTGGGTACTGGACCCGATGCTAGTTTTAAATTTTTGACTTGAGATGGTTTGGGTTATGGACCTGAGTCGGTTTGGGTTCTAAACCCGAATTGAGCTTTGGATTCAAAATTGGTTTGGATTCTGGATCCAAATTGAGTTTTGAACTAAAAAATGATTTGGATTCTGGACCCGAATTGGTTTGGGTTCTGGACTTGGATTGAGTTCTAGACTAAAGAATGATTTGAGTTCTGGACCTAAATTGGTTTGGGTTCTAGGCCCTGATTGAGCTCTGGACTTAAAAATGGTTTGGGTTCTCATACCGATGCTGGATTTGGGTTCTTGACCCTAGATCAGATTTGGATTCTCGACCCGAGACTAGATTTGAATTCATGACCCTAGACTAGATTGGATTCAACTGACCTTCTATTAGTTGAGAGTTCTGGCTTTCTTTTAGCCATTGCTCCATCCTTCAATGTGCTAACTTTCTATCATCTGAAAGTTTCGGCTTTCTTCTAGCCATTGTTCCATCCTTTAATGGATTGTGCTGACTTTAGTTCTTCTAGCTGGACTGACCTTCTGTCATTTGGGGTTCTTACTTTCTTCTTGTTATGTTCTTTTTATTCTTTCATTTAATAAAAAGATTCAACTATTTTTAACTAGTCCTTATATCCTGTGTTTGCCCCCCTATGTGACAAAATATTAAAAGTGAGTCTAAAAATATTTTGTTCATGCATAAAATGAAGAATTTAAGAGAGGAAGTTTTGCCCCCTGTGTAGGCTCAAACCAATGATCTTATTCTTATGAGGGCTCTGATTGATGTTTGTGTTTTGTCTAGTTCCTTCTTCAAGCACACATCTCTAGTTTTGTAAAGTGATTGGATCTTCCTCAAGCCATAGGCTTTCCATGCCCCCTGATTCCATTTCTGCTTTATGTTTGGTTCATATAGTATTTGTTGTTCACTTTGACAAAGAATAGACAATGCAAGACAAAAAAAATGCAGTGTGATGTGCTTATGTATGAATAATACTTACAGTGGTCCTATTGATTCACAGGCTGAGGTGATAAGCTGAAGTGTTCCCATGGATTCCTTCCAGATGCTCATTTAGGTCTTGCATTGGAATTGCAGAAGACTTCTCATTTATGGCTTGTATCTTTAAGACATTGAAAACATAAGTGGTGGGAGCCCAAACAGCATAGTTAAAGACCCAATAAACATCCATTTCAACACATTTGATTGGCGACTTCTTCATGACCTTACAAGTGATCCTTTCATTAGCCTACTTTTCCCAATATGTCCTTTGAGATTCGACAGTTCAACACACTTCCCTAAACTTGGAGGCCCGTATGATAAAAATACTTTTTTTAAAAAAATTTCAAATCACATTTCGGTTTTATCAAATTAGTGTCAGTATACCTCAGGGCTGAATTTTCTCAAATTAACATATCTATAATATGATAACCTTAGTTACCATACTAAACTCGAGATTCAATTCTATTTGAGCAAGAACTATTGCACTTCAGATGGCACATACACATTATTTGGCCAAAGGTCTCATTGAGTTTAAATATTGTCTACCTCATATGCATACTTATTTAAATAATCTCTACTAATAGACTCTACCTACTAACAAAGATCAACATGTCTTTAATAGGCTTGAAATGGGGTCTATAAGAGACATGGGTTAAGTAAAGGCTATTTTCAAATTGGAGCTAACGTGACACTGCTTATAAATCCTCATACTATAAACTTCCTTGTTGGAACTTTATACTGTTGGAAGCACTCTTAAATTTTGGGAACCATTTCCTTCTTATAGACATCTTGTTATCTCGATTCATGAATAAAGCTTAAATTTTCTTCCATCATTTGGCAAAATTCTTGATCTTTTCCTTTTGCAAAAATGCAGGACCATTATTCTGTCATTTTCCCTTTGGAATATCAAGTATCAAGACTTTCAAGATTGTAGACTTGGAGTTGTGTTGGATAAAATGAAAGATGGTCTTTCTCTTATTTCTCTAATTCTATTTGAGTATTCAGTTGAGCTAGGCCAATTCAAGTCAATTCATCCTCGTAAACTAAGTGAAAGTCTTCTATTGCTTCAGGTAAAAGGAACTCTATTGGCTTTCTAAACTGCCCTTTTTGGGTTTTATTTTCTTTTTCTCTTTTTCTTTTCCTTTTCCTTTTTCTTTTCTTCTTCTCTTTCTAGACTTGGGTTTTTTTTGCTTTATGCTATTTTATCCTAACTCTAAGAAAGTTGTCTTATTTGTACCATCTTATGCTTCTGGCTATGAATGGGGTAAGATGGGTTTGCCTTATTATGGATGAATCATTTATTGCCCTGATGTCATTCCGTGATATTAGGTCTAATTTAGGTGACCTTCAACTATCCCTATAGTCTTGGCTATATATCCTTTTCTTTGATCTTCTTTCCCTTTTATTCTTTAGTGATCATCAAACTTGCCATAAGTTTCACAATAGTATAGGGTAGGTAATATGGTTTTTAAGCAAATATAAGCAAGCTAAAATCTCATGAAAGCTTAAAGGAACAACTACGGATTAATATTTAATATGGTGGATTCTAGTTGTTGGCTTACCAAACATGACTAGATCATTTCTCCCTTACATAAGTAAAGCTCAATTTTACCTTGACAGTTTGTCAAAACATGTTCTAAGATTGACTAAGACCCAGACACTCATAATTATGTAGGAGCCCTCTCTAAGTAAGCATACATAGCTCAATGCTATATAATAACTCCCTCACCTAGTAAAGTCATTCAGATCATGATGCATAGACAAGCTAATTTATTAATATTAAGCTAGATTCATCATTGGTGGAGCACCAAAATGAACAATGACCAATAAAAATTTAATGAAAAATAATTTATTCAAACAATCTTAATTTGAAAAACATAATTGTTCTAGAAATATTAAAGAAAGCATAAATAAAATAAGTAGCACTCAAGCCTAAAGAAGTGTGTTGAATTATAATCGATGGTGCTTCATTTACTTGGACATGTCAGGGGCAATGGTCATCTCCTCGTCATCCATAATCACTTCATCAACATCTTGAAAAGATGACAAGACAAAACTTTCTATCAATCCTCCTTCTATCACGAAGGTCGTTGGCGGTGACACTCTTCCAAACTTAGGTAATGGATTGCTTTTAGTATTAGGTTTATCAGGCTAGGGCAACTTGCCACTGTCGATCAAATCTTAGATCTCATGCTTTAATCGAGCACATTTATCTATATTATGCCCTTGCATTTGATGAAATTGACAGAAGGCCTTGGCATCAAAGTTTGGTGGCAAAGGATTGTGTAGCTGTCAAGAAGCCAATGGCTGCAATAATCCTTTCTTCTATAACTTGTTGAAAATCGAAGACAGAGGTTTTTTCAACTTTAAAAATTATCCTTTATTTGTTTGACCAGTTGTTGCATTGACATCCATTGACTTCTGTGTACCTTGATTGCTAGACTGATAACTTTCCTTATCACTTCTTCTTCTAAAAAAAATGATTCTTCTCTCTTTTCCATTATTCTATACGTAAGCCAGCTTGAAGAAGATCTTTGAAATCCTTGATAAGGGTATGGACATCTGCTCATGAAGATTAGGCAGTGCTCCTCTTACAATCATCCTAATTTTGTTTGACTCATCGAGCCTCTTCTTGAGCAATATGGCCTTGTTTCGCCACCTCTTCACATAATCAACAAAATTCTCATTTTGTTTTTGCTTGATTGACTTAACTTCCATCAAGGTCACTTCTAATTCCATATTATACCCATATTATTGGATGAAGGCTTTGTACAACAAATCCCAGTTATTTTGGGTACTTTACTTTAAGGTATTGAATCAAATTTGCACAATAGGATCCAATGAAAAGAATGAAGTACCTTAGAGTTTGAGCCTTAGTAGCTTGGGCAGACTGCATGGTAGTGATGTACTGCTTAACATGCAAGTGAGGATTTTCTATGCCATTGTGCTTAGCAAAAATAGGCATTTTGAATTTGTAAGGGATTCTGTGAGCGGGGATTTTTGCCCCCACTCCCATTTTGAATTTTCTATCCCAGTTGAAAATAGAGTCGCCACTCGGACGGGCTAGAAAAAAGAAAAGGCTGCATGACTCGATTCCTAAGGAATCCCTAACCCCCTAATGGGTTCGAAAAGTTGGGTACATGTGGGGAATGTGAGAAATAGCCCAGCACCCCCACAATGCCCGGTTCATTGGAACCGGCCTCCTTTGTAGGTCTTAATATTATAAAATTCTTAAATATAATAATATTATCCATATTACATGGAACAATTAAAATAAAACATTATTATATTAAAATCAAAGCAATGTCCAAACAAAGCAAATAAATAGACACCCATCCGAGGATGGAAACATGTCCTTACATCATCCATGTCTAAACTAAATAGGACACCCACCGAAAGATAGAAGCATGTCCTTTACATTGGTCCAAAATATAAAAGCAATTTAAATTACATGAAAATTAATTAATGAGGTACCCACAAAGTGGAAACATAACCTCTTACAATTTTTGGAAATCAAAATAAATCAATAAAAGTAAATAACCATTCATAATAAATAAATCATTCATCTAAGATATCAAACATCAATCCAAATATATAATAAACATTCATCCAATTTGAATAAAACAGTAAATATATTAACTTTAGGGGTTCATGCATTAAGTAGGGTTTCTAGGGTTTTATATTCAATAACTAGGGTTTTGCATATACTAGTTTAATTTGTTGAGAAATATTTTAAAGTAATGACATAGCTACTGGATGTAAAAAAGATTTAAGGTTTTGGATGTTTTTATGAAAATAATGTTACTGTGATTTAAAAAAGTAGGTTTAGTTAGGGTTTTAAGCAAACATCATGAAATTAGGGTTTTTTAAGACATTAGGGTTTATAACTTTAAAAGATTGAGTTTTAGGTTCACTGGATTATGGTTTTATGTGTTGATGAACTTGTTATAAAGTTTTGATATTTTAAGAATTAGGGTTTAGGAAAACTAGGGTTTACTGGATTAGGGTTTTGAGAAAATTAAGGTTTTTGGTATTTTGGAAAACATATTTGATCTTAGGATTTATGAAAACTAGTTTTTTAGAAACAATTATGATTAAAATTTTTAGAAACTGTAAAGAAGATTAGGGTTTGGAGATTTTAGAAGACATTTGGAAGTTTTGGACACAAAGTTATAGCTTAGATGATTAAGAAAATAATTCGGGAAAAATAGTTTAGGATTTTTAAAGTTTTTGGAAGCAGAAAAAATAATTTAGGGTTTTTAAAGTTTTTGAAAGCAGAAGAGAAATTTAGGGTTTTTAAAGTTTTAGAAATAGAAGGATGATTTAGGGTTTTTTGAAGTTTTAGAAACAGAAGGATGATTTAGGATTTTTGAAGTTTTAGAAACAGAAGGATGATTTAGGGTTTTTGAAGTTTTTAGTTTTATAAAATATGGAAGTGGAGTTTTGAAAACCAACTGATTAATGTATTAACTAAAGTAAACAATTAAAGTTATTAAAACAAAGATCAAATAACTACATATTCTTATTAATAAAAGAAAATGAAGCTATTGTGAATATATAATTTATGATTAAAGATCAAACCTGCGTAGTTGGTTCCACCAAAAATAGATTTTTGGATGAACAATATCAAATGCAATCCTGCTGCCTTTGATGGATTGATGATTGCTTCTTGTTGCTAATGTCTCTTGCTTGCTAGGGTTCTCTTTTGGCCGATAGAATTTTTAAGTCTCCGATCTAGTAAAAATATATTTTTTCAATTCTATGTTTTAATGTGGTATTTATAGGAAAAATAATAAAATTATTTCTAATTGTCTAAGGAAATTCAAACCATTTAGGAAAAGAAACCAAAACCAAATAGAATTTGGTTTCGGAAAAAACTGCGTTGGAAAATTACGCTGGCAAAAAAACTGCTGCGTGCGAACAAAAACTTGCGAGCGCTAGCTGGGGCGGGCGCCAATACGCAGTAGGAAATTCCTGCTGTGAATTGGCCCGAGCCGATTCACTTTCAGCGATGAAATTTTTCGTCTCTGATTTTTCCATCGTCCATTTTTATTTATTTATTTTTATCTTTATTAAAAATTATAAATAATAAATACTAAAATAGATATTATTTAATTTAAATACCACAAAAAATATTTTGCACTACATAAAAAAATATCGGGCCAGACTGGGTAAAAAATTAAGAGTCTACAATTTGCTCATTGCTTGAAAGATCTGAGACTATGCAAAAGAGAGTGAAAAGCAATAAGACTTAATTTTTCTGAGATGGTTTAGGTTTTGGGTTCTAGACTCGGTTCGAGTTCTGGACTCAGAAAAGACTTGGGTTCTAGACCCTGGATGGTTTGGGTTCTGGACCCGGTTTGAGTTTTGGACTAGGAAAGGACATGGGTTCTGGACTCGGGATGGTTTAGGTTCTGGATCCGGTTCGAGTTCTGGACTAAAAAAAGACTTAGGTTCTAGACTCAGGATGGTTTGGGTTCTAGACCCGGTTCAAGTTCTGGACTAAAAAAAGACTTGGGTTTTGGACCTAAGATAGTTTGGGTTCTGGACCCGGTTCGAGTTTTGAACTCGAAAAAGACTTGGGTTCTGGACCCGTGATGATTTGGGTTCTGGACTCGGTTTGAGTTTTGGACTCGGAAAAGACTTGGCTTCTAGACCTGGGATGATTTGGGTTCTGGACCTGAGCTAAGTCCTGGACTTAAGAGAGAATTTAGATTCTGGACCTAAGCTAAGAGAGATTTAATTGTCTGCAAAAAATAATTGTAGTCGGTAGGATACTAAAGAAATTTGCAAAAAAAATTAGCTGATTTTTACCATGTACATATCTTCTTGCCCCATGCGTGTAAAAATATTAAAAGTGTAAAAATATTTATATGCACGGAAATAATGATTGAATTGAATAATTAAGTTTCCTATTTATTTACTGTGTAGTTACTGTTTATGTACTATTCATCACTATTTATTTACTATTTGTAAATATTCATTTACTATTTATCAATAGTAAATTTTACTTTTTCTCTTTTTTTTTCACGAGAATACTATTTTTTTCTTTTTGATTTTTGTCTTTTTCCTTTGCCATTTCTCTATATAAACGTTGAAGCTCATTTCTTCATTTCATTCATAGCAACTCATTTCTTCATTTTATTCATAGCTATACATCTTTTATATGAGAGAGTTTAGAGAGTTTAGCATAGAGTTGAGGAGAAAATGCATGCTTCAAGATTAGGAACTCGATCTAATGCTGAGTTAATAGAGTTTATTCGGTGGCATGAAGATGGAAATATAAGTCTACTAGTTGGGATGCCGCTTTATCGCAGTTCAAATTAAAAGAGCTAGGTAATTATTTATTTTAACAGCAGATTATTTTTCATTTTTTGTTTTGTTTTTTGTTTTGTTTCTTTATATTTTTTTTTCATTTTCTTTTTATTTTTTGTTTTTTCTTAAGATTTAGGAAAAATAAATTAATTAGATGAATATTTTTAAGAATTTAAGTAAATAGATAGACTAAAAATAGAATATAAATAAATTTACCCTAAAAAATCAGCGGTATTGATATGATGATATACTTACCTTGTGTTAACTTACCTAGCTCTATGTTAGCATGATCATTGCATTATCCGGGGTGAAGGGTGTGTCTACAAAGCCCGACAATGGTATGATGTAGCGCCTTCTTAGGTAAGACGAATTATCCGAGATTGCAGTTTTGAAAGCTTTATCTTGCAATTACCATCCGAGGAGTATCTGATAGACAGGAGTGTAGTTCAAGCATTGTCAGAATGGTGGATGGACATGACCCATACTTTTCACCTAGGAGAAATGACCATTGGCCCGGTTGATTATACAACCATAACTGGTATTCGGTACTATGGTCATCCGGTGCCTCTTACCAATGATATTCTGACATTCGAAGAAATTCAACAGTTAATTGGTATGGAAACATCATTTAAAGGGCCTTTCAAGATAAAAATTGAGCCAATTTGGAGTTATTGGATGAACTACGAAGGACGCGTTTGTAAAGAAACAACCAAACAATATGCTCGAGGATTTTTACTGTATTTGCTCGGATCGACCATTTTGGGCAGCACTGAATCTGCCATCCATTTGTCGGTGTTGAGGGCCCTTACTGATATGAGTATGGTACCGCTTTACGGCTGGGGTGAAGCTGGCCTTGCCTGTCTTTACCATGGACTTGACAAATTTTGCATAAATAAGAAGTCTTTTGTTGGCTTTATGGCGGTTGTTGAGGTACTCTTCTTCCACCAATGTCAATTCCATTCTTATTCATGCATGAATTTGATTTTTATTATTGTTGTAGGCATGGGCATATGAGCACAATCTTGTGAGGGTTCCTGGTATTTTTTCGAGAGAGAGTCGGGTATCCGAGATTAAATTTTTGGTTGTCAGATCGTGTAGAAGTTCCTGGCTCTCGCCATGTGCATACTCAATGCTTTGTCTTGAGCTGCTTAACCTGGGGCCAGGTAAAATAGCATTAATATACTTTAAAATTTATATAAAAGTTCACTTACCTTATGTCTTTTTGTAGGTCAATTTGGCCTGGTGAAACACAGAAGAGCAGACAAACTGGACTTCCTCCATGAATGCCGCACTGCCTTTTCAACATACCGCTGAGTCATTGACGGCTCTGTGTCTAGTGGCTGGTTTTTCAGAGAGAGAGTATATGAGTGGTTTCTTGGTATCGAGCAGCGAAGGATCCCGATGCATTTTCCAAAATATACTTTAAATATCACATCAATGCCGGAGAATGCATGGTGGTTGGCTCGGTATGGTTATGATGTTGAAATATTTCTCTATCCACCAAGTGCATCTTATACCCAGTTTATTCAAATAGGGCTCTTGAACTTTGATGTATCCCCTGTTGGTGTATGGGAGATTCCTGAGGAAAATAAGGATAGAGATAAAGAGGAGTATCATGGAGAGGGAGGAGAGTTTGTCTCACATCTCGGGGCTAGCACTTCTCAGGTAAAATTTTACCATTTTTCCATTGCAATCGCTTTTTCTTAACTTGTTTTGACTTCTTCAATGATTGTTGTAGGTTGCTGGCTCATTTTGTCATGAGGTAGGACCTTTTTTTACTGCTCCTCCATTTACTCATTCTAATCAACCAGAGATGCCATCTCATCCACATGGCATTGATATGAATTACCTGGTAGGTTTTCTTGTTTCATGATAATTTATGCTATATGTATGCATAATTATTTATGCTCTTACTCTTTTCCTTTCTGGCTCACAGTGGGTGCTTGAGGAACAAAATAAGAAACTTCAAGAAGAGTTGGCTGCTAGTCGTCAACAGGTTTCCCATTTTGAAAAATTGTATCACCAGTCAGAGCAAGATTTTTGAGATTTTTGGTTTCAAGGGATGAGAGATCCTGGTGCTTCTTCATCTAGAAGCCCCAAAGCTAATGACCATGAGATCCTTTAATCTACTTCGGATGAGGACCATTATAGATCTGAATTTCAAGGTAATAGAGATTCAGGTGCTCCTACTTTGGACAGAATCGGGACGGGTGATATGCCTCCTCCTCTAACAGGCAATGATTTTTTTAGAGCTTTATTTGATGATCTACCACCTCCTTCTTAGTGATTTATGAGTATTGTATCAATTGAGAAAATATTGTATAATAAGTATAAAAATAATAATGATGATATATAATTTTATTTTTACTGTAACTCTTTTTTTTTCTCTTTTTTTATCATCATTATTGCGCTACAATTTTCCTTTTCATATTCAATATTTTCACAGTCACACCAATTTACTAAAACCAAATGCAACGCAGCAATTCAAGAACTTTCGTCGCCAATTTCCTATCCTCGTGCATCTCGGTCTCATGCTTTTCCTTATCAATTTTGGAATAGCGCAATCCTCCTATATAAATCACTTTTCATGCCATAATTTCATACAGAAGCCATGAGATTTTCTACTTCATCGTAAAAACTCCATTCAACAATTCTAATTTTCCTTCAGTCTTCCACAATGACCGAACTCCATTTGAAGAAAATAAAAGTTCTATTTAAAAATATGAATGTCATTCATTGGAAACAAATATATTGGTCAAAAATTGATACTTTGAAGTGTTTTCAAAATGTTAAATTGGACTATTCTTTTTTACATGCCATGGCTTCTTTTTGGAATGTGGATTCTAGGACATTTAAAATTAATGGCTTTGAAATATGTCCCTTGATTAAAGAATTTGAGGCCATCCTTGGATATCCATGCAATCAACAAATGGCATTACCTATATTGATTTACAATACTCAACAGAAGATGCAAATGTTATTTCAACTTTCAAAGCCCAAAGTTCTACAGTTGATGAGAGGTGAGAATATTCTGCTTGGTCCCTTAATTGACTTTGCCTTTCTCATTTGGCTCCTACTAAGGCATGGGGACGTATGCTTTGTCTATGCTTGCTTGGTCAATTCTTGCTGGTTTCTTCTGATGGCGATATTGATCCACGAGTATTGGATATCATGGACCAAATGGTAGGAGGCTTGTTGCTGATACCCGTGATCTTAGCTGAGACTTTAGTTGGATTAGACCAACTTAAATCGGGATTATCAAAGAAACTGATCGAGAGTCCATTGTTGCTTCAGATAATTATTTAAACTACCCTTTTAGGTTTTTAATTTATGTTCTTTTTTTATTGCTCTAATTTTTGCCCAGTCCGCCCTTTTGGGTTTTCGAAACTAGCGAGCTGTCCAAATTATTGCCTAAGTCTCCCTTGTGGGTTTTCAACTTAGCAGACTTTTTTTTTATATATATTGCTCTAATTTTTGCCTAGTCCACCCATGTGGGTTTTCGAAACTAGCGAGCTGTCCTAATTTTTGCCTAATCCGCCCTTGTGGGTTTTCAACTTAGCGGACCCTTCTTTTTTTAATTAAATTTTTTTCTTACAGATTTAGCTTCAGGAGGGTTTCTGCTTGCTCGATACTCCACCTATGAATTTTGCCAGATATCTTCCATGACATCATTTTGCTAAGAAATTAATCCATCCCGCTTCTTCGTATGTTGACTGGGTTGACTGGATCCACTCACGCTCTAAAGTCAACATCCGTTGGTTAGTACCTTGGTGGAAGATTTCTCATATCACCATGCGGACATACTTGATGTATGTTCCTCTTGCTGCTCTTCGTCGAGTTACTTGCTACGATCCTCGCCGGCTTGACCTTCAGTATGGAGCTGAGCCTCGAGGTTCTGAATTCACTCCCGATTTAGACATGCTTTGTCTGACTGAATCCTACTTGGATCAACTAAAGCAAAGCTGGTCTGCACGTTACACTTATTGTCTGCCATAGATTTTACATTTGTCAATTTCTTTAGAAAGTGTATTGTTAGGATGAAATAATAAAAGTAATAATAAGAGATGTTTCTTTTCCTTTTATAATTTGTCATCACCTTTTGCTATTGTGTTTATTTATTTCATCCATATATGGTCAAATACTTATAACAGTACACATAGAACAATTTTAATATTAATTCTATTTTATTAAATTGGGGAACAATCAAACATAAAGCCAGCATACACAAGATCACTCCTGTTGCCAACTAGCCCTTTCGGCTTCTCTAATTGATAATTTTCTCTCATTTAGCCCTAATTGTTGCCTAGCCCACCCTTTCTGATTTTTGGAACTAGCAGACTGCTCTAACTTTTGCCTAGGCTGCCCTTTTGGGTTTTCAACCTAGCGAGCTCTTTTTCTTTTTCTCTTTTTTCTTTTTTTTATACATAAAACCTCTTCAACCTGTCAATGTTCACTGGTTCACTAAACTCATTCCCGTCCATGTCTGATAACTTCACTGCACCCTTATTCATGACTTGTTTCACAACATATGGCCCTTCCCAGCTAGGCCTAAACTTCCCTCTTGGATCAGATACATTAGGCTTACATTGTTTCAACATAAATTCCCTGACTCTGAGTTTTCTGATGTTAACCCTTCTATTGTAGGCTCGAGCTATCTTCCTTTGATAGAGTTGATGATGATACAGTGCTTTTAACCTTCTCTCCTCTAGTAAAGCCAACTGTGTGTATCTGCTCACTACCCATTTCGTTTTAGGCAGTTCAGCTTCCAAGACCACTCTCAATGACTTGATCTCAATTTCAATTGGAAACACTGCTTCCATCCCGTAAACCAAAGAGAACAGTGTCATTCCAGTCGGTGTGCACACACTTGTTCTATATCCCCACAAAGAAAAAGGAAGCATCTCTGACCAATCCCTGTATGTCTTGGTCATCTTGGACAGAATTTGCTTAATTATCTTGTTTGTTGCTTCTACCACACCATTAGCCTTTGGTCTATAAGGAGAGGATCGGTGATGATGGATTTGGTACTTTGAGAATAAGTCCTTAACTGCTCCTTGAAACTGTACCCCATTGTCTGATATCACACTGTGCGAGACCCCATACCTGCAGATGAGGTTCTTTGCAATAAATCTAAACATTTGACTTACCCCCCAGTTTGTTGAAGGATTCGGCTTTGACCCATTTCAAAAAATAATCTACCGCTACTACAATGAAACGGTGACCGTTTGAGGCTGTCGGATGTATCTCTCCTATAATGTCGATACCCCAAGTGGCAAAGGGCTAGGGTGAAGACATGGAATGCAATTCTTTATGAGGCATGTGATTCAAATTACCATAAATCTGACATTGTTGGAACTTCTTTACGAACTCAGTACAATCTCTCTTCATGGTCAACCAGTAGTAACCTTGTCAAATTATCTTCTTAACTAGGGCTAAACTACTCATGTGTGGACCGCAACTTTCCGCATGTATTTCTGACATGATATGCTCCACTTCAGGCTTCCTTAAGCATCTCAGATGCACTCCATCAAGTCATCTTCGATATAACTCTCTATGAAAGGTGATGTATTGTAAGGACCACCGCCTTATGGCTCTTCTTTCTTTCTTTGTTGCCCCCGACGGGTATTCCCTTTCCTCCAAAAATCATCTTATAATATCATACCACACATCATGGTCTGTATCAGTTTACATGATTGTCTCATATTCAAAGCAAGGAGTTGATGAACTAGTCAATATTAGAGGCTTGAGGAATAAATTGATAGGATTTTCCCATACCGAAGCCAATGTGGCTAGGGCATCAGCCATCTAGTTTTCTTCTCTTGGTAGGTGTATAAACCTGCACTCCTTAAAGTTCTTCTTCATCATGGTCAAGTAATAGAGGTATGGTTTTAATTTTTCTTCTTTCAACTCCTACGTTCCATTTATTTGGAATACTACTAGCAATGAATCGCCAAAAATTTCTACCTTATCCACCTTCATAATTAGTAAGGTTTCTAAACCAAAGATACATGCTTCGTACTCCACCATATTATTGGTTGCCCTGAATTTCAACTTTTTGGCTAAAGGGATAAGTTCTCGTTCGGACGATTCTAGTATGACTCCCAAACCTGCTCCTTTCCTATACACTGCTCCGTCAAAATACATTTTCCATCCTTGTACTTCAATTGCCTCTAAATGTTCATCCAAAAATTCCAGGACTACCTCTTCGCTATCCAATAATGGTTGTTGGGCCAGGAATTCTGCCACTACTTTACCTTTGATTGTTTTCCTGGTTACATACTCAATCTCAAATTCTTCCAATATTATCAACCATCGCCCATACTTCCCAATCAACGAGGGTGTCTCCCTTAAGTACTTCATTGGATCCAACTTGAAAATTACTTGCACACTATAAGATTGAAAGTAATGCCGCAACTTCTTAGAAGACCAAACCATAGCTATACATGTCTTTTCAATGATACTATACTTGATTTCATAAGGTAGGAGCTTTCTGCTCAAATAATAAACTGCATGTTCAATCCCGACTCATCTGCTTGAGCTAGCATGGCTCCTACTGACTCTTCTTCTACTGATAAGTATAGTAATAGGGATTTACCAGATTTAGGTGGTTTCAAAACAGGCAGATTCAGTAAATACTTTTTTATTCGCTCAAAGGCCTTTTGGCATTCTTCATTCTATAGGACTAACTAATTCTTTTTAAGTAACTTGAAGATAGGCTCACAGATTATTGTGAGCTTTGCTATAAACCTGCTAATATATTGTAATTTACCAATGAATCCCCAAACTTCTCTCTCCGTCTTTGGGGCTGGCATATCCCTGATTGCTTTAACTTTGTCAAGATCAATCTCAATGCCATTTGGACCGATCACATGTCCCAACAATTTGCCTGAGGTAACCCCGAACACACACTTCTTTGGGTTTAATTTTAGCTTATATTTCAATGCTCTATCGAAGAATAATTCTAAGTTTTGGAAGTGTTGTTCCCTTGTATCTAATTTCACCATCATATCATCAACATATACTTCAACTTCCTTGTCCATCATGCCATGAAATAGTGTGGTGGCCATCCTTTGATAGGTTGCTCTGGCATTCTTTAATCCGAGCTGCATCACCCTATAACAAAATATACCCCATGTAGTAATGAAAGCAGTTTTGGCTTTATCCTCTTGGCCATTAACACTTGGTTGTATCCAAAAAATCCATCTACAAATGAATGTAGCACGCTAGAGGCTGCACTATCAATGAGGATATCTATATGGGATAAAGGAAAATCATCTTTAGGGGAAGCCTTGTTTAAATATCTATAGTCGACACATACCCTAATTCTTCCATCTTTCTTCAGCACGGGTACTATGTTGGCTAGCCAATCTGGATATTCTATCACTTCAAGGAACTTAACTTGTTTTTGTTTAGTGACCTCTTCTTTAACTAGTTCATCGCACTCAAGTCTTAATCGCCTAAGCTTTTGTTTGACAGGTTTCATGTGAGTGTAAGTAGGAATAAGATGTTCGGCTATGTCTCAATCTATTCTAGGCATATCCTCATAAGACCAAGCAAATACTTCTTCATATTTTTTTGAATATTTTTTCAAATCTCTCTCTCATCAGGAGTACAGTCGGATGCTATGCTAATATTTTTAGGATTTTCGATTGTTCCCAAATTTAATGATTGTGTATCAACAGAATTAATATTAAAGATGCTCATGTAACCTCTATTTGAATGTATGCAACCATCAGGAGAAACATCACACAAATAAGCAAAATCAGACTTTATTGCATTCATTTTGGAAAAGAAAATATCATCATCCTCATACAAAGCAGACAAATTAAAGTCAAAATCAAAATCATTGCTCTCAAAATCATAAGGTAGAATATCTTCCAACTTCTCTTCAACCAGGGCAGTAATCTCCTCCGGAGTCTTCTCGGCTTTCAGGACAGATTCCTTCTTCTCTTCCATATTGGACTCCTTGTTGGGTGGCAAGGTGAGTTCTTTCTTCACTTGCTCCACTAGCTTGGCAACATCTGCAAAAATTTCAAAACCTGGGATCAACTTTCCCATGAACATGATTGGCTCAGGCTTTTCCTTGGAGTGGTCCCATGTCTAGAGCTTTGACAAAGATTTTTTCAAGTGGCGAAAAGCTCATCTTCTCATTCTTCTTTGGCTGGACATCTTTTTTGGCTTCATCATATCCCAACACTTTCTTGGAAGTTTGAGTTTTAAAATCTGGAAGCTTTGTCAAACCGGCCTTGCCCTTTCCAAGACCCAGCTCTGGGAAGGTAGTTCATGTTCTTCATCATGTTCAAGACCTTAGAGTCCACTACTTCATCATTAGAAATTGCAGCTATTTGGAAGCCATTAAGAGACCTCTCAATCATTAGAGCATTAGCAACCTCATTATCTTCAACCTCGATGCCCACTGTCTCATCTCTGTTAGCAAATTTGATCTTTTGATGAAGGGTGGAAGGAACTCCACCAAGAGGATGAAACCATGATCATCTCAAGAGTAAGGCAAAGGCAACATGTATGTCTAAAACAACAAATTTAACAATAGATTCAATTGGACCAACCTTGACATCAGCTTTGAAAGTTCCTTCGGTATATCTCTTAGTGTTGTCATAAGCCCGAATGGTTACCTCGGTCGGGTTTAGATCCCTTGTTGACATGGCTAGTTTTGGCAATATTTTAAGTGGACAAACATTTATGGTGGACCCATTATCAACTATTACACATGGAGTCCTTTTCCCTTTGATTTCTATTTTGATAAAGAGAGGGCGGATGTGATCTCTCCCCTCTTTCAGTAAATCCGCATCCGAGAAAGATACTGCTCTCATATTAACTTCACTCTTCTCTTGGATATCTTCACATTTCATTACTCCTTCAATTTTTATGAAGTTGATTAGCTCCTCCAGTGTTATGGAGGTGGAAATTGGCATGCTGGTCAAGGCCTTGGCCATAGTTTCTCGATGCTTTTTAGAAGTAGCTAATAAATCCCAAATGTTAACACTTGCTTGGGTTCTTTTCAATTGCTTGAGCACGGTATCATCTTCTTCTTCTTTGTTCCCTACTTCAGCTTCCTTTCCTTTATTAACTTCTACTTCCTTAGGTGGTGGCTTTGCATAGGGCTTACCGGATCTAGTGTTCATTACTTCATCTTCCTCGGGTTCAGACCAAATCCATTCTTCCTTCTTAAAATTGTCATCACTATCGCTTGAATCCCAAAACCTATTCACAACACAAATTGCTACTTCTTTACCCGCCATAGCTTGTTTGTTTTTGCCAAATACCTCTTCTTCTTCGGTTGCTTCTCCACCCACATCTTGGAAAGAAGACATGACAAAACTTTCATGCAAACCTCCTCCAATCATGAAGGTTGCTGGTGGTGGTACTTTATTGAACCTTGGTAATGGATTGTCTTTGGTGTTCGGCTTGTTGGGCTCGGGCAACTTTTCATTATCAATCAAATTTTGGATCTCATGCCTCAACCTCACACATCTATCCATGTCGTGCCCTTGCATTTGATGAAATTGACAAAATGCTTTAGTGTCAAAATTAGGTGGGAGAGGGTTAGGTAAAGGACGAGGATTTAAGGGTTGCAACAATCCCTTCCTTTGAAGCTTATTGAGAACCCAAGATAGCGGTTTCCCCAATTCTAAAAATTTTCTTCTTGTTCCTTGGCTATTAGCATTAACACCAATTGCCTCTTGTATGCCTTGGTTACCAGACTGATAATTTCATTTCTCGTTCCTTCTTGTTGAAAAATGGTTCTTCTCTCTTTCCCATTCTTCAATTTGCAGACCAGCTTGGAGGAGATCTTTGAAATCACGGATGAGTGTATGAGACATCCTTTCACAAAGTCTAGGCAACACCCCTCTCACAATCATCCTTATTTGATCAGATTCATCAGGCCTCTTCTTGAGCAAAGCAACCTTATTTCTCCATCTTTTTACATAGTCCACAAAATTTTTGTTTGCCCTTTGTCTAATGGACTCAACTTCCATTAAGGTAACTTCCATCTCGACGTTGTATCTATATTGTTGGATGAATGCCTTTTATAGCAGATCCCAACTCTTTTGTGTTCCTTCTTCTAAGGTATTGAACCAATTTTGGATAACAGGATCCAATGAGAGCATAAAGTACCTTAGAGTTTGAGCCTCAGTAGCTCGGGTAGACTGCATAGCAGTGATATACTGCTTTACATAGAGGTGAGGATTTTCGGTTCTATCAACTTTGCAAAGGATGGCATCTTGAATTTGTATGGAACTTCTTCGTCTAGCACAAATAATTTGTTAACTTCGGACATTTCTTCAGTTTTCAGCTTCTTTTCAAATTTCTTTTCCAAATCCACAATCATCTTTTCAACATTAGAAGTTTTAGTTTTCTCCATAACTGATCTTTCAATAATCTTCGGTTCTTTCTTCTTGTCTTGAGGATCTTGGAAGTATTGAGCCCAATCATCATCATCATCAATGATCACCTTATCATCATCAAAAACCACTTCACCAACTTTAGGCTTCCCCTTGTCCTTTGGCTTCTTAGTGCTAGCAGATGTTTCAGCATTATTTCCTAAAATTGTAGCCAATTGGTTCATCATGGTCTCAGCCAGGGCCTCTTTTATTTCTTCCATCTTGGTATTGAGGGCGTCGTCCACCATTCTTTAAATTTGTTTGGGCTCCATTGCTTTTGGTGAGCAAGTGATTGAGTTGTTGCTAGATTCTTCGTCTCCGGCGTAGGTCAGATTGTCGTAAGCTTTTGAACTATCATAATCTAGGGCTATGAGCCAGAGAGGATCAATGATATGAGATGCAAATGTATGCTTGTATGCACAAATAATAGACAAAGAAAGATAATTAGGACATTCCTTCCAATATTATAACATCCACACACGAATGGAGAGTCTCTTTTCCTAGGTATATGGTTAACAAAATACCAACATGGGGTATCTTATCTTCGAATATTTCCCTCGGACGTTTCAACCAATAGTTATACTTTCAAAAATGAAAATCAGTTCATGATAATTCCCATTAATTAGGGTTTAATCCATTCAACCAACTAAAGCAGCTTTTATGCTATATTGGATTAAAAATAAATTAAGAGGTTTATTATAAATAGATTTCTCACTTGAAAAAGTAACTAATGATTCATGCCAAAAAACAAGCCCATGATTAATTATTCTTACTATAAACTAGGCTCACAATTGATTTTTGATATTTCGTAATTGACCTAAATAATTTGCAAGCTTTTTCTAAGAAAAGATTAGATAAAAACAATTTTGCTTCTAAGCCCATTGTAAAAAGATTTTAGAAAAAATGGATTTTGGGCTTTGTATTTGAGTCTTGAGAAAAGAATTTGTTTATGGAAAAGTTTTATATCCAAAGACCATTTTGAAAAATTTTGAAAATTGTTTTGGGCTTTTTGACTTTAAAGAAAAAATTTATTTTGAGCTCACAATGTATTTAGGTCATATTAAAAAAAGAACAAACCAAATAAGCCATGATTTAAGCCAAGATAAATTAACCATAGCCAAATAATAAGCATTTGGGGTAAAAACCCAAGGAAAGTTACTAGGCCAATTACATGAGCTTTAGTCTTTGGGTTAAAAGGCTTAGGTTCTCCTAGCAAGTATATACCAAATGGTACAAGGCTATGAGTGGTTATGCCATGGTCAATCTCCATACCTTGAGTGAAAGTATGGTATCCCTTACATAACACAACACGGGTAACACGGGCATCCTAACTCACGCACACGATGCAATGGATAATATCATGATAAGAAAGAATAGAATAATAAAAAGACAAATGGATAATATCATGATAAGAAAGAATAGAATAATAAAAAGACAAATGGAATCAACTTCTCTTATCCCTAGTAGAGGCCTTAAAGAACACGGACCTAAGCCTAGAGAAAATGGAGTCGTCACCCGGATGGGCCGAAAAAAGAAAAGGGTGGATGACTCAATTCCTAAAGAATCCCTAACCCCCTAATGGGTTCAAAAAGTTGGGTATGTGTGGGGAAGGTGAGAAATGGCCCAACACCCCTACAACGCCCGATTCATTGGAACCAGCCTTCTTTGCAAGTCTTAATATTATAAAATTCTTAAATATGATAATATTATCCATATTATATGCAATAATTAAAATAAAGCATCATTATATTAAAATCAAATCAATGTCTAAACAAAGCAAATAAATGGACACCCATTCGAGGATGGAAATATGTCCTTACATCGTCCATGTCTAAACTAAATAGGACACCCACCGAAAGGTGGAAACATGTCCTTTACATTGGTCCAAAATATAAAAGCAATTTAAATTACATGAAAATTAATTAATGAGGTACCCACAAAGTGGAAACATACCTCTTACAATTTTTGGAAATCAAAATAAATCAATAAAAGTAAATAACCATTCATAATAAATAAATCATTTATCAAAGATATCAAACAACAATCAAAATATATAATAAACGTTCATCCAATTTAAATAAAACAGTAAATATATTAACTTTAAGGGTTCATGCATTAAGTAGGGTTTCTAGGGTTTTATGTTCAATAACTAGTGTTTTGCATATACTAGTTTAATTTGTTGAAAAATATTTTAAAGTAATAACATAGCTACTGGATGTTAAAAAGATTTAAGGTTTTGGATGATTTTATGAAAATAATATTACTGTGATTTAAAAAGTAGGTTTAGTAAGGGTTTTAAGCAAACATCATGAAATTTGAGTTTTTTAAGACATTAGGGTTTATAATTTTAAAAGATTGGGTTTTAGGTTCGCTGAATTATGGTTTTAGGTGTTGATGAACTTGTTATAAAGTTTTGATGTTTTAAGAATTAGGGTTTAGGAAAACTAGGGTTTACTGGTCTAGGGTTTTGAGAAAATTAAGGTTTTTGGTATTTTGGAAAACATATTTGATCTTAGGATTTAAGAAAACGGTTTAGAGTTTTATAGAAACAGTTATGATTAAAATTTTTAGAAAGTATAAAGAAGATTAGGGTTTGGAGATTTTAGAAGACATTTGGAAGTTTTAGACAAAAAGTTATAACTTAGATGATTAAGAAAATAATTTGGGAAAACTAGTTTAGGATTTTTAAAGTTTTTGGAGGCAGAAAAAACAATTTAGGGTTTTTAAAATTTTTGAAAGCAGAAGAGAAATTTAGGATTTTTAAAGTTTTAGAAATAGAAGGATGATTTAGGGTTTTTTGAAGTTTTAGAAACAGAAGGATGATTTAGGATTTTTGAAGTTTTAGAAACAGAAGGATGATTTAGGGTTTTTGAAGTTTTTAGTTTTATAAAATATGGAAGTGGAGTTTTGAAAACCAACTAATTAATGTATTAACTAAAGTAAATAATTAAAGTTATTGAAACAAAGATCAAATTACTACATATTCTTATTAATCAAAGAAAACAAAGCTGCTGTGAATATATAATTTATGATTAAAGATCAAACCTGCATAGTTGATTCCACTAAAAACATATTTCTGGTTGAACGCTAACAAAGGCAATCCTATGCCTTTAATGGATTGATGATTGCTTCTTGTTGCTAATGTCTCTTGCTTGCTAGGGTTCTCTTTTGGCTGATAGAATTTTTAAGTCTTTGATCCAGCAAAAACAATTTTTTTAAATTCTGTGTTTTAATGTGGTATTTATAGGGAAAAATAATAAACTTACTTCTAATTGTCTAAGGAAATTCAAACCATTTAGGAAAAGAAACTAAAACCAAATAGAATTTGGTTTCAGAAAAAACTGTGTTAGAAAATTGCGCTGGCGAAAAACTGCTGCGGGCGAACAAAAACTTGCTAGCGCTGGCTGGGGCGGGCTCCAATTTGCCGAAGGAATTTCCTGCGGTGAATTGGTTCGAGCTGATTCACTTTCGGCGATGAAATTTTTTGTTGCCGATTTTTATTTATTTATTTTTAACTTTACTAACATTACTTACTTTTTTATTTTTATTAAAAATTAAAAATATTAAATATTAAAATAGATATTATTTAATTAAAATACCACAAAAATTATTTTGGACTATAAAAAAATATTGGACCAGACTGGGTCAAAAATTAAGGGTCTACAGATTCCTTCATCATCTTCAAATAGTTTGTTAACTTATGATAGTTCTTTGGCCTTCAACTTCTTCTTAAATTTCTTCTCTAAATTTGCAATCATCTTCTAATCATCGGGGGATTCAACTTTCTTTCATGTAGTCTTCTTTTCTCTCTCATCCTCTTGTTGATCTTGGAAGTACTGTTCCTAGTCATCATCGTCCGTAGCTTCTTTGTCTTCATTAGAGGCCATTTCGACTATCTTAGCTTTTTCCTTATCTTTTGGCTTTTTGTTATTGGTAAATAGCTCAATATTGTTCCCCAATAATGCAGCCAGCTGGCTTTTCATGGTCCCAGCTAGGGTCTCCTTCAATTCTTTCATCTTAGAGTTGAGGGCATCATTCACCAATTTTTAAACTTACTCAGGATCCATCACTTTTGATGTGAAATTGATTGAATTCTCACTGAACTCTGAGTCATTAACGTAAGTCAGATTGTCATAAGCTCTTGAACTACTGTACTCCAGGTTTGCGAGCCAGAAAGGATCAATGACATGTAATTCAATGCATGTATGTATGTATGTATGCATGAATGCATAAATAACAAATAGGCAATGATACACAGGATGTTCCTTCCAACCTTATATCTTCCATACATGAATGACAAGTCTCTTTTTCTAGGTATATGGTTAACAAAATATCAGCATGGGATATCTTGTTTTCGAACAATTCTCTCGGATGGTTTAACCAATAATTGTATTTTCAAACTTAGAAGTCAGTCCATGATAATTTCCATTAATTAAGTCTTAATTCATTGGTCCAATAAAAAAATAGCTTTTATGCTATATTAGATTAAAATTAAATTAAAAGGTTTATCATAAATAGATTCCCATTTGAAAAAGCAATTAATGGTTTATGCCACAGACAAGCCCATGATTGACAAGTCTTGGTATAAATTAGGCTCACTATTAATTTTAATATTTCATAATTGACCTAACTAGTTGTAAGCCCATTTAAGAAAAGTTTTGTAATTTGAATGAAATGAAAAATGGTTTTGTTTCAAAGCCCATTGTAAAAAAGTTTGTTTAAAAATGAATCTTAGGCTTTGTATTTGGGCCATGAAGTAGAAAAGGATTTTGACTCATCTAAAAAAGGGGTTCATGTCTAAAGACCATCTTTAAAAACGAGCTTTAAAATATTTTTGGTCTTTTGGCTTAAAATAATAAAATCATTTTGGTCTTTAAAGGGTAAAATTATTTTGGGCTTTAAAATTACTTTAGGCTTACACCATAATTAAATTATATTAGAAAAAGAACAAACCAAAAAGGCAATAATTCAAACAAAGATATATCAATCATAGTCAAACAACAAGCATTATGGTAAAAACCTAAGGAAAGTAACTAGGCAAATTACATGATTTTTAGTCTTTGGGTTGAAAAGTTTAGGTTCCCATAACAAGTATATACCAAATGGTATTAGGTTATGAGTGGTTATGCTATGCTCGATCTCCATACTTTGAGTGAAAGTATGGTATCCCTTACATAACACAACACGAGTTACACGGGTATCCTAACTCACGCACACAATGTAATCAAAATGATGCAATGGACAATACCATAATAAGAAAAAAATAAATAAAATAATATAAAGACCAACAAAATCAACTTTTTTTATCCCCAGTGGTGTCGCCACTATGAGCGGGGATTTTCGCCCCCACTTCCATATGGCATGGTTCTTGCGACTTCGGTACTGTTAGGCTCAGGGCCTTAGAGAACACGGGCCTAAACCCGAAGAAAATGGAGTCGCAACTTGGACGGGCGGAGAAAAAGAAAAGGGTGGATGATTCGATTCCTAAGGAATCTCTAAACCCCTAATGGGTTCAGAAAGTTGGATACGCATGGGGAAGGTGAGAATGACCCAGTACCCTTACAGGGCCCGGTTCATTAGAACCGACCTCCTTTTCAGGTCTATATATTATTAAATTCTTAAGTATTTTAAAATCATCCATACTACATATGAATATCAAAATAAATCATCATTGTATTATAATCAAAACAAGTTCAAAATAAAATAATAAATAGGCACCCATACAAGATGGAAACATGCCCTTACAACCATATCCAAATGTCTACAAAAATAAATATAAAAATAATAGGACACCCACCAAAATATGAAAACGTGTCCTTTATAATTATTCCAAAATCTTTAATTAAATTAAATTACATAAAATAAATAAATTAAACAAATACAACACCTACGAGTGGAAGCATACCTTTTTACTTCCTTGAAATCCAAACAAAATAAATATAAACTCATAAACATATAAATAATCATCATATAAAGAGTAATAAAATTAGGACTTAATTAAAAAGGAAATAAGATAAATAACAAAGAATACAATACAGAAATAAGTATTGGCCCTATTGATGAGGGATCGTATATAACGGTCTCGCTAGCCTATTTACAGGCGAGGGTCAAGGGGGCAGCGCCCCCGAAAGGTAAATGATTTTCAAAATAAGTTTTGTTAGGAAATTAGGATTTCTATTTAAACTGGGGTTTATATTTATATGAATTAGGGTTTTCCCTAAACTAAGGTTTTATATGTGAATTAGGGTTTTAGAAATAAGGTTTTAGGGTTTTAATTTGGAAATTAGGTTTTGGTTTGAAAATTAGGGTTTTAGTTTTAAAAATATGCAAATAAGGTTTGATGCTTAGGATTTAGCTATTGTAATCATATTCATAAGTTGATGACCACTGTCTATTAGTTTTAATATGTTACTGTCTGTGATGGTATTGTTTTAAGGAATCAAAATTGCTGCTATAAATTTAAACAAGTTAAATCATCAATATGGCTACTGTAAGTTTTTTAAATTGAATCGTTGATATGGTTACTGTAAAACAAAATAAGTAATATGACTACTGAAAGTATTAAATGAATTGAATCATGTAAATAAAATCTTTATTGTCGGTTCCACCAGGTTGAATGTTGTTGAATCAAGCTTACTTATGCAACTGCCAGAACCAACATTGATATTGGTTGAATGAAGCAAGCTAGAGACAATTGTTCTGCCTCCTAGGTTGTTATGTTCATTTTGCTGTGTGTGTTGTTTTCTCTCGTAATTGTATCTCTTCTTTGATAATTTTAGGCTTGATAATTATGGTTGTCCCATTGCTTAATTGCTGCTTTGTATTTATAATTCTTAATTAGGGCTAACTTAAGTAGTAGTCCTTCTACCCTCGGATACTCCATAAGTCCATTTTAGAGAGATTAGGAAATTGTTAAGCCCGGGCTTAGTCCATGTCGAATTGGTGACCACCAATTCGACATGGGACATGGCTCATGTCAAATTGGTGGCCACTAATTCGACATGAGCCTTCTAATCAAATTGGTGGCTTGCCAATTCGATATGAGGCTAAGCCCATATCGAATTTGCAACCACCAATTCAATATGAGGCAAAAAAACCCATATTGAATTGGCAGCAAATACCGAACCCTTCATAGTATATTGGCCCAATTTTAAATGAATTAAATCTAATCTAAAATTAAACTTGGTTTAACCTGGATTTGTAATTAGAACCAAACTTGGTTTGATTTTTTAAATTAAATTTAGGCTGAGCCAAAATTAATGGTCTACAAATTGTGTATCATAGTAGAACATATGTTGACTGTATTATTAGTATGTATCACTAAGCTTTTGAGCTTAGCGTGGTATTATGTATTGCGTAGGTATTTAAAGTGTAGACCGGCATGATTAGGACTGTAATTAGAGCTTGGGATTAAGTGTGCTATAAGACCAATGATGCTATTTATGATTTAAGTATTTTTGGTTTATGTAAATTAACTCATAACATTTGTGTTGGTATATAAAGATTTTTAAATGACAGTGTATATATATATTTACATAGATATTAAATTCTAATATATAAAGTTTAAAGTGTTGAGATTTAAATTTGTATTAATGAAATGGTGAGTTTGGGAATGAATTAAATTATTAATTTTTTGAATGTGTTAAATTTTTATGCAGGTTGTGTGCTCATTGTTTTGGAATTTATCCGAATTACAAATAAAATCTGGCAAATTTTTTAGAGCTTTTTCATGAAATTATGTACTTTTAGTTTTTAAATTATTCATGAATATATTTTTTAAATTTTTTATTAAAGTATATTTGAGTTGTAAAATATTTTTTTGAATTTATAAAAACTTGATAAGACTGGAAAATGTGATGTTCTTGTACCATATGTGCGTATATTACATATACTTGGCATATGTATTATACATATATATATATATATAGTATAAGGGTGTTACAAACCTTATGTGTAGAGAAACTCTTGTAGCTGTAGTCAATCATAAAATTAGAAGGCTACGAAATAAAGATATTCTTATGGTAAAAGTGTTATGGTATAGTCAAACTAGTGAGGAACATACATGTGAGACAGAAGTAAAAATGCAACGTATGTACCAAAGTTTGCTCTATAATTAAAAGTACCTCCATAAAATTCAAGGACGAATTTTTTATAAGAAGGAAAGGATGTAAAACTCCATGTAAATAAATTAGAGTAATAAAATTTTAATAGAATATTTAATTAATAATTGGACTAAGAATTTTAAAAAATAAAACAAAATAAAAATTTGCAAGTAATTTCCATATAATTAAGAATTACAATTACACTTTAATTTGGTAACTAGTAGTGATTAAGACTAAATATTAGATCTAATATTAATGGAACTAATTATACAATTGGGATTATATATATATGTAACTAATGAATAATAGAATGCAGGCTTAAATATTGGAAGATAAAGCAAGCCCAAAAATTTAGCCCAACATGTGACTTAATGTATAGATAAATTATATGTCAACATTATTATAGGAAGGCAGGAAAGAAAATGTATGAAAAATGCAAAAGGCACGTATAAATCACATGTTAAATTATAAGAATAATATAAGTACATGTGTTGCTATGTTTTTCTAAAGGTTAGGTAATTTGTAGGGATATTAATAATGGGAAAATGATGATGCGAAGTTAAAGGAATAAAAAATTATGTAAAACCTATAGGTGTAATGATAATTACTATTCAAAATAATTGTAATAATGACAATAATAAATAAAAACCTAGTCATCAAAATGCACGAGTAAGTATGCGTATTTAAATCTTAACAAGTGTTAAAATTAATTTCACAACTTGACAAGTAGAAAAATTTACTTTTCCAAGGCTATAAAAGTTTACTGTCTTATTTCTTCTAGCAAAACCAAAGTCCACTGTACTAAATTATAAAAGTATTAAGTAAAGCTTGAATATTGATTGATCAATTTGAAACTCCGAAGAAACAAGCAAAATAAGGTATGCTTTGGGATAAATGATTAGCTGATTAAATAACTATTTTTTTGGATAGATAATGAGTTGATTAAATAACTATTTTTTTATTTTTAAAATATACTTTAGAATATATACATATATATATATACACACACACATAAAATTGGCTTAGTTAATTAAGGTGTAATTAAAATAAAAATCAAATTTTGATTTAGTTATATTAATTTTTATTATTTTCTATAATAACAAAAATATATGATTTAGAATACGGCATATATATGATTAACATAATTAATTAATGTGTTATTAAATCAAAAATCAAATTTTGATTTAAAGTAAATATATAGTTAGCTAAAATTTGTTAATTGTACTTAGTAAATAAAAATGAATCTTTAATCAAATAATTAAATTGAGATTTAATTTGAAATTAATTTAGAATTATGATTAAATCTATTTTTGAAAAAAAAAATAAATGATAGTTGATAATTAACAAATTAAAGTTGACAATTTGGATGGGGATTTCCATGCAACACATGAATAAAAAAAAATACAACTAAATAGTGAGATTAATGAATTTTGCATGGAAATATACACAGCATTTAACACGTGTGAATAATATGGTTTAAAATAAAATATGCTATTAATAAATAATATTTAATGTAGGAAGGAGAAAAATAGGAAAATCTTCTATCTTAAAAGGCAAAGCATCTCAGAAGACTGCAGGTGAGTGATAATCTAATATGATTTCTGACATGTTTGTATTCTAAACCGCACTACTTAACTTTGATTAAGTAGTATCTTATTTTTATTTACACTCCAATTTTTACTGCCCTGGATTATACTATGTTTTCTTAAAATGCCACTTGTTTTTAATTAATTAATTTGTTTAAATATTTGCTTATGATTATCAGTTTATTGCTTAACCATTCTTTTGATCCTTTTAGCAAAATTGTTATTGAGTTATTTTATTGATTTTTGACTCTTTTGAGTTATTTATTGACTTTATGATTCCTTTATTGAGTTCTTATTGTTGATTCTGATTTTGTTGATCTAAGATCCATAATTGTTGATTTTTTTTCTGATTATTCTGATGAGATTGCTTAATAAACTTATTATTTTACCTTTATTGTTGTGACATGGCCCAACTCTAGTGGAAGTTAAACCACTAGACAGTGTGTGAGCGGGGATTTTCGCTCCCACTCCCATGTGGAATGGTTTTTGTGACTTCTGTAGTATTAGGCTCAGAATCCTAGAGATACGGGTCTAAACTTGAAGGAAATAGAGTCGCCACTCAGACGGGCCAGAAAAAAAAAAGGGGTAGATGACTCAATTTCTAAGGAATCCCTAACCCCCTTATGGGTTCAAAAAGTTGGGTACGTATGGGGAAGGTGAGAATGACCTAGCACCCACATAATGCCTGGTTCATTAGGGTTTTGGATGGAAAACTAGTGTTTTGGTTTGGGAATGGGGAATTATGGTTTTGGATTTTGGTTTTTAGAATCTATGAGGTTAAGGTGTTTGGAGTATGGCTTTGGGAATTTGGATTTAAGGTTCTAGATTATGGCTATTTGAAAAAAGGATTAGCGTTTTGGTTTTTGAAAAATAGGATTTGGGTTTTGGGATTCTGGTTTGATAGGTTTAGATCGTGACTTTAAGAATTATTGTTTTGGTCCTAGGGTTTTAGAAGTTAGGGTTTGGAAACTAGGGTTTATGGAACTAGGGTTTTCTAAAACTTGGGCTTAGGAATTTAGGGTTTCTGGAACTAAGGTTTTGGAAATTAGGGTTTGGAAATTGATGAATTAGGGTTTTGATATTTAGGGTTTATGGAACTTAGGCTTGGGAATTTAGGGTTTATGGAACTAGGGTTTTTGGTGTTTGTAAATGAGATTAGTGTTTTAGCTAAAGGCCAAGGTTTAATGTTGGCTACTATGATGAACATTATTTTGAAAAAATAAACTTTGTTACTGGATTGTTTAAATATTTTGTAAATTACTGCATGAAAAAATAATAAAAGTAACTATTGTAATTTGAATAAATTAAACACAGGAAACAAACATTTATTTATTGGCTCTACCAAATTGAAAGAGTTGATCCAAGCTTGACGTTTGATATTGCCTAAATCAACCTAGTTCTCCGGACAAGCTTTGGCAATTTGGCAATTGCCTAAACACAGCCTTGGTTGTGGTTATTGACTTACTTTTTGCTTTGATCTTTGTTGTTGCCTCTCTTATCTCCTTCAATTGCTTTTTATCTACTTCATTCCCTTTACTTTTTCATTATTGCATTCTATTTATAATGCTCAATTAGGGTTAATTTAAGCAATTGTCCTAATGCTACTCAAATACTTGGCCGGTGTTTCAATTTTAGTGTTATTAGGAAATTAATGCAAGCTGGTCGAGCATGGGCTTGGTCCACGTCAAATTGGTGGCCACCAATTCGAATGGGATATGGCTCATGTCAAATTGGTGGCCACCAATTCAATATGAGCCTTCATATTGAATTGGTGGCTTGCCAAATTGATATGAGGCAAGCCCATATCAAATTGGCAACCACCAATTTGATATGAGGCTAAGCCCATATCGAATTGGTAACCACCAATTAGATATCGAATTGGCAATAAGGATTGAACCTATTCATATTATATTGGCCCAATTTTAAGCAAAGTGAACCTAATCCAAAATTAAACTTGGTTTAACCTGGATTTTGTAATTACAACCAAACTTGGTATGAATTTCTAAATTTAATTTAGGCTGAGCCAAAATTAAGGGTCTATACGGTATACATTGGTATTTTATTATGCGCAAAAAGGGAAAAATTACCGCCCTAATATACAGCTAATGCTGCTCTTTTCTGAATGTCACAATATATTTCTGTATATAACCATTGTTATACCATTATCGATTATTTATCTAAATTTGTAATATTTGTTAATACTTGATTATTCTGAATATGTTAATTCCTCTTTCACTTACTTTGCATGTGCCTTTGCTTAAGTGATTTTATTAATTATCCCATCCAGCCGCGCATTAGGTTATGATTCAATGAGTTGACAACTCACCCATCATCACCATTTTTTTGAATTAGTGATTTGCAAGTGGAAGCACTTGGATTTCTGCTTCCCAGGTGCTCACTTTGTTGGTTAGTACTAGAAGTATATTATGTAATAATACATAAAGTTCGTAAAATATTTCTGCTCTGTAGCTCTCCGTTGGGTACAATATAGTATATGAAAAAGTATTTATGTTTATAAGAATTTATATACATGTAAGTTTTTATTCATAAATATAAGTTTTTATACTAATATTAAATAATCTAAATATAATTTGAGAAAAGTTTTTCATGGTATCTGATAGCTTTAAGTTGATTCAAATCCTAGGACCATCACATCTACTCAAAATGGGGGTGTGACACCAGCCCCGGAGAAAGCCACATCTCTTTTTAGAAGTTAATGCCTTCGTTGGATGTCAAACAATGTTTTGGCTAACTTCAACATTCTTTTTTGGAGAAATATGTACCATTAGACTCCTCTCTTCCTAATCTTTCATTTGCTACCTTATTTGTAATTTTTAGACTAACTTAAATTTTGGCCAAAATCTGGCCAATATAGTAGCTTTTGATGCTATTTTAGGCCAATTTCTGGCGAGTGAGGGAGAGTGACATAAATTTTTGAACTTCTTTCTCCGAGACAAATGCATTGATGTCCAATTTGCTATCAAATTCTTCCGATAAAAATTTTTCGACGAGAGACTGGTGAGTACTTCTGACAAAATCTATTGAGCGTTAAATATTTAATTTCATCTAGTGTAAAAATTATAGATTTTATGAAGATGATAACTAAATTTTTAAGTCCGATTCTAATTTAATAAATTAATTGAATAATATTAATTATGTCAGTTGTCTATATTTTGGGGGATCAGTTAAGAATAAATTATATTAAATTGTTAGTTAGATTTTTCAACCATAAAATATTTACTTCTAGAGTTTTAAATTATTGTCATAATATTTTTATAATATTTTATTCAGTAGACCATTCAGTACCAGGCCCCACTACTTCTGGACCGAGTCGTTGATTGAGTCGAATTTCTTCATTTTTAAACTATGAGTAATTATAATATACTTTTTTCTATTTCTTGCATTCACATATGATGTATATATATATATATATTATTATTATTATTCAATATTTAGAATTTCAGAATTTTAGTATTTGCATGTGATTGTTCATTTATGTGATGAATATAATTTGTGATTGTTGAATGGAATTAAGATGATATAAGACCACATAGGATGTGATTTAGATTATGGATATGAAATAATATGATATTATGATAATGAGTTTAGGACTGGTGTGACGGCGGGGGCTTTCTTATGTTCAACGCTGCTTGTCAATTAGGTAGTGCTGCTTGGCTAAGGTCGTGATGGCGGACCTTATATGCGTTGGATTTTAAGAAAACACGTTGGATAAAGAGAGCCATATAGGGGGATTGGCTCCCCGATTTAAGGTTTAGAGTGGTTTTTGTGGACTAATTTCCATCCTTGAATGATTATTTGCTTTGTTATATGGTTAGCATAATGCATGAGTATCCTTCAAATAAATGATGTGATTTTTTAAACGATTATAAAAATTTATCAAGCTGACTAAGAGTTCTGAAAGCCATGTGCTTTTTTGTTGTCTAGTGTCGATCACTTGCCCCAGGTTTGTGGCATGACAAAGTTAATTTCAGAGCATTTGGTTTCTTTTCCTAAGAAAATAAAATTTGCAGAGTATAAGGTCCCCACACGTCTTTTCATGTTTTCTATATCTGCGATACCATTTTATTTTATAAAGTCAGTTTTTTTGTCATTACCTTTATATAATTATATATTGTCTTGTTTATTTGATTAAAGTCTCCTGTTTCTTTTCAGTAAAATAAGTGAGCGTACAACTAGAGTTGATGCTAGAATTCAAGCAGCTGCTAGAGACCAACCTGCTCATGAGGAAGAAGGTTCTACAATTCCAAATACGTTTGGCCCTAGTCGCTAAGACAGATGTAGACAAGCTAGGGAGGAGGTCCCTATAGATGCGAAAGTCATGCTCATAAGATTCCAAAGGATCATGGCTAACATGACATAAGTTGTTCCTTTAGCAGCCCTAATTGCAACACCTTCACAAGTATCGCTTGAGCAATTTAGTAAGCAGCTTCCATCGACTTTTTCTAGTGATGAGGAGTAAGCTTATGATTTCCTTGATAACATTTAAGAGATTTATATAGAGTTGGGTTGTACAGATACTAGATCCATCTATTTTACTGGTCGAAGGCTAGAGAATCCTGCATAGACATGGTATAAAGACTACATACAACCTTAATATGAAGAGATGACTTGGGAGAATTTCTAAAGGGAGTTCTAGCTTGGCTTGTTCTTCCTGGATTTATGTATTGAAAAATGATAGAAATTGAAAGTCTAAGAAAATATGAAAATACTTCAGTGTCAGAGTTCACCACCAAATTTCTAAGGCTGTGCATGTTTGTTCCTACTATAGTAGTAGATGATGAGTTTAAAAGTTTAGATATGTCAGGGCATTGGGTGATAATTACAACTCCTTACTCAGTGGATGTCAAGGTCGACCTTTTAGTGAGTTGGTTGATACTACTCGAGACATTGAATTCACCTTGGACGAAAGGAAAAAGGGATTTAGAGGACCTACTAGATAGGGAGGTCAGGGCACTTATAGTTTTTCTAGTCATAATGGTACTTTCCAAATGGGCACTCATACTTCAAAACCACCAAGTTCCTTTAAGAGTAAAAGCAAGACTAAAGGTGGTTTCAGACATGGTCGAGGTTATAGTGGAAGTAGTAAGGGTTCTAGCTATAAAGGTTTAGGCTCCAATTCTGACACTACTACTTATACTAGATGTGGTAAAGCCCATCAGGGGCAATGTATGTAGGCATCGACTATTTCCATTGGATGCCAACCGAGTCATTTTTTTATGGAATGCCCCTTATTAAAAGGATAGAGAACTTTTAATCAGGGGTTCACTCAGGGTTCCATGGATAGTGTGGGCTAGCCTATGTAGGAGTCAGAGTTTAGTGTTATTGTCCCAAGATAACAACCAAGAGGGGAATTGGTTGATTTGAAGAATTGAAAGGAAATTGAAAAATCAAAATCAAACCAAAAATAAAAGTAGTAGAAGACTAGAGTGAAAAAGAATAAACACAAGCGATTTATAGTGGTTTGGATTACCTCAATCCTACATCCACTTCCTTAACAACTTGTTAATGTCCCACTAGTCTTGATTTTTTACATGCTCAACTCTAACTTGGTGTTTTCACAAGCTCACACCAAACTTTATAATGGTTTGAGATCAATCCTCACAACCCTTACAATAGTTTTTCCAGGCTCACTCTCACAACTTAAGTGTTTTCAAGCTCACACTCAATCTTACAATTTTGGTATTGAACTTCTTACACCCAACACCATAACAATTTAATTGTTAATTTAAGTAAATGATAATTAAAGTATGTTGCTTGGCTATTACAATAAAAAATTACTCTTTAACAAAATGGTTCTTGGGGTATTTATAGCTAATATGGTCTAATTAGCATTATAAGTCTTGTGATGTGCTTTAGTAGGCTAGTCCTTGTGTTGATAGAAAATATCAATAGGTAGTGGTCATCCTGGCATATAGGATGGTCACCCAGAGATAATGGGTGGTTGTTCTTCAGCTTGGGATGGTTGCTCTTTTTTAAAAAATTTCCAACAATCAAATGTAAGTGCTCTGCTGGTGGAATCTTGCCCATGCTGTGGCTATCGGGATGATCACCCAAGGTCTAGGGGCGGATGCCCTTTTTGAATCTAAAAGTAGATTTACAATGGTCATTCCACGTGGCACTCCTTCTGGGCGCACCCGAGGTCATGAACACTACCACCAATCTTTGTGATTTTCTCTTAGAATGGATAGATGGTAGCTCCATTGGAGGCACGATTACGATGAGGTACAGAGAGAAAATTCTTCGGACTACGCTTGTCATTGCATTCCCTACTATGAATCTTGGAGATTGGTCAATTGAGGTGCGATCGTCCCAATAAATGAATGGTAGCGGATATTATCTTGTTGTTGCGACTGAGTTCAAGATTTTGATCATGTACTTACTGTGACATAACTTGCTCTTTAAATAATTAGGGGTGATCATCCTTGGGTCTGTAATGACCACACCTTTTGCCCTTTTCTGGCAATATGTTGAGTAACCTATTCCCGCAACAAGTGTCTTACAAAAATTTAAAATGCATCATTAAATTTATGTGTCAAAGATCAAAATTGAGATTATTTGGCTAACAATCTCCCCCTTTTTGACTTTAGCAATCAAATGGAATGATGATAAAGGATAAGAAAAATAATAACAATCTTTATCTTTAGGTTAACAACTTGAGTCTTTTAAATTTTCATAATCTCCCCCTAAATGTATGCATTATCTAAGATGATTTGTTTCAATTAATCATTTTAATTGTTTTTCCTTTTATCCAATTGATCATCTTTGAATTGCATCTTATTATTTGCATATTGCATTTTAAATTCAAACAACATCTCATGTCAATGATATCAACATCATCCATGTCTTCTCCCCCTTTGACAAAGGAAAAAAGAGAAAGAAAAGCTAAGATATTGATAAAGGAAAAATAGAAATGTTCATTAATAAGAAATGAAGTACACAAACATTGAAGGAAACACAAAAAGAAAAACATAAGACATAACAGAAAGCAGAAGCAACAATGGACAAGCTAATCAGACTCTTCTTCTTCACCCTCTTCTTCTTCCATTGGGGCCTTGCCCTTGTCAAGAGGAGCATGCACACTGCTATTTGAGCTAGCTAGTGCTAATGTCATCTCCCAAGGATTCTTCTTCAAAGGGGCTCTTCATGATCAATTACATCCCATTCTCTTAGATAACATTGAGGCAACTCCAACTTGCCTTGCATGTCATAAAGATCATGATGCATATGGGATATAATGTCAATTATCTTATTCAAGTGTTGAAACCTTTTGGATACATCCCTTTTGAAGTGAGAAAGCTTCTTGGAGAGAGATTTGATAGCCCTAAGAATGAGTTTGGTTGGAGAGCTAAGTTTGCTTGGTTTAGAGGTTGAAGCTTTGTGAGGCATTTCCACGGCAACTTTCATAGATTCTCCTTCTCCTTCTATGGTATACCTTGGCCTCTACTTATGTCCATCCATCACACCCTTCTTGCCAAAAAAGAAGACATAAGAACCATCAACCTTCCTAACACATCCAACATGCTCTAAGTATTCTATAGTGATGGCACAAGAGGAAAGGTCAAATAGATTCATCAAGGTGGCTGGGTTAAGATCATTTAGCAAGTTTAAATGTCTAGCTATTTGGGTAATGTGGGAAGAAAGAAAGAAGGTTCCTGACCTTGTAATAGCATGATGATAGAGGGTGTCAATTAAAAATTTTGGTGTGTTCATGGGAATGTTGTGAGTAAAGGTGTATAGGAAGATCAATTCCCTTTTGGTGACTTTCTCATTTCCATCAGCCCATTGATGGATTGTGTAGGTAATGATCCTGTGTATCATCTAATGTGTGAGGGATTTAATGTGTCTAGCCTTGGATTATTTTTCAAAGAATTTCTCCACTAAAATTTCTTGCCAAAAGGTAGAAAGGGTTTGGCTGGAGAAGGCAATGTCATTATAGGAAGTGGCTCCACCTAAAGGAAAGTCCTAAATCTTACCAAAATCTTCTAGGATTAAGGCATGATATTGATCAAACAATTTAAATATAATCCCATACCACCCTAGGGCTGAATTTGCACTCTTCTTAATTTGAAGAGACATTAGAAACTCCTTACTAAGGCTAGGGTAACCTACCTCTTTAGGAAAAACTAATCTTCTCCACCCAAGAACATCAAGCAACCTATCGATTTCTTCCATGATGTTGAGGGCAATAAGCATACCTCCAAATGGCTTTTGGTTCCCTCCATCTTCTTCCTTTTGGGCATGGCATACTTTATGTCTTCTTCTATGGTTTGGTGATGAGGTTTTTAAATTTTTTGCTTGATCACTCACTGAAAGGTCATCTCGGATGATCACGCTGAATAAAGAAAAAAGAATAGAAAGAAACAAAGAAGATAGGTTTTGGTATGAACAATGTATGAACAAAATTGAATGTTTTGAATGATGATAAAGTCTAGCATACACATTAATATTCAACATACTACAACATTTATTCATTCAAGAAGTTTCCATCAATCATACCTAAGTTATGCTTAATGAAGTTTAGTTTATCTTTATTCAAAGGTTTTGTAAAGATATTAGCAAGTTGATTATTTGTATCAATAAATTCTAAAACAATATTTTAGTTTTGTACATTATCCCTTAAGAAATGATGTCTAATATTTATATGTTTAGACCTAGAATGTTGGATTGGATTCTTGGATAAGTTAATGGCACTAGTGTTATCACACTTAATAGGAATATGATCAAACACTTTTCCATACTCAGTTAATTGTTGCTTCATCCATAAAACTTGTGTGCAGCAAAAACATGCCGCAACATATTCGACTTCTACCGTAGACAAGGCAACCGACACTTGTTTCTTGCTAAACTAAGAAACTAGGCAATCACTAAGAAAATGACATGCCCTGGTCATGCACTTTCTATCCTAAAACATCAAATGATGTGTTTATAAGATACCAAAGTCCTAAATGCAATGTACCATTTAAGTATTTCAAAATTCTTTTAGTGGCATTCAAGTGTGATTCTGTTAGTGTGTAAATCCAACATAGTTTTAGTACCTAATCTTGTGTTTATATGTTGATATTTGTGCTTAAATATGAGAATTTATTTGGTTTTTATTGTTTTGGTTAGGGAATGTTGGATTTAACTAAAAGGAACCATTTGGAGCTTAATTGGAGCATTTATGAGCAAAGGACTTGAAGGTGGAATTTTTGAAGGACGTTTTGCTGCAGTCTGGAGTTAGCCTTGCCCAAGGCTAATGCCGAATCTTGCTGGAACGGGGCTGGTTTAATTCTATGATTGGAACTACGACTTGGGATGTCGTTTTGAGCCTATTTTAAGCCTTAGGAAGAAGAATTAATTATATTTTAAAGGGCACTTTTGTAATATTATGGTGGGGCCCTAATTTTAGACATTATAATCGTGTTTTAGGTCTTTTTACGGGAGTTCTCTTCTACCTTCTGCATAGTTACGAATTTCAGAACATTTTTCATAACTTTTCAATGTCTTCTTCATTAGCTATGCGTGGCTAAACTCTCTAATCAGTTGGAGTTTGATTCAAGGTTGAGATTCTTCAGGAATGTGAGGTTTTAATGTTCTTATTTGCTTTTAATTGATTATTACATTCATACTTTTACTGCAGTTTATTGGAAAACTATATTCCTTAAAGTGTTTTGTTAATTTATTGAACTGATCAATCAATTGATTAATAAGATGCATATAGCTAATCATTGATGCTGAATCCGTAATTGTTTAGTTGATTTGATGCTTGTAGCGATTGATATAATCTGATTGTAACCAGGCTTTCGGGTTATATTAAGTAATTGTATGATCTGATTTAAACGAATCTTGCTTTTAGGTTTGTTGATTAGGGCTAGGTCTTTCTAGAGTTTATTGCAATTGATTAATTAAATTCTGTCGCTTGTATTAGGGTTGTTAATCAATTAGGGGTTATTCATAGCGCTTGTCTTGCTTAATCTATTATAAACGGAAAGATTGGCCGGAGATGCTTTTTCGATGGCTATAACTTGTCTGTGATTTGATATTAAAAGATTATTTTTAGTCCGATGATCAATCCAAATGAATCTCATACCGCGAACTTCCTTTGACTGAATTCACCTCCCATTGTTCAGGTTTTTATTATCAATTTTGCTGTTTAATTTCGTTTTACATAATTAATTACACAAATCCCCGTTTTTCTTTTACTTTTAATTTTCAGTTCACTGTCAGTTCTGGTTAACCTTGGGCAAGGCTAGTCCCTAGGGTTCGACCCTTCTCACACTTTCTACAGTTTTTTGTTTTACAGTTGAGCAGGAATTATCTTGGTGGTTTCGACAACCATTAATTTTGGCGCCGTTGCTGGGGACTGGCAACATTACTGTTTGTTTTGTTTTGTTTTTGGATGACCAGGTCTGAAAAACTGCAATTACAGGACGATCCGGAGATAGAGAAAACAGCCCGGTTGTTGAGGAAGAGAGCCAAAGAGCAAAAGCGGTCAGAAGTGACTTTCACATCTGATTTGGATGTTGAAGCAACTGGTTCGGTGGAATTTTCAACCGAATTTGAAGAAGAAAGCTCGGAACTTGAAGAATCTACAACCGAGTTTGATATAGAAAAAGATATGGGTGATAACAGGACTGTTAGAGAGCTACAAGCTGCCCCTATTGAACAGCAGCCCATGTGTATTGCTTTCCCGGACTTGACTACACCATTTGAGTTGAAATCCGGTTTGATTCATCAGCTCCCTACCTTCCATGGAACGAAAACGGAGAATCCACACAATCACTTGAAGGAGTTTCATGGTGTGTGCTCAAGTATGAAACCGCATGGAGTGACAGAAGAGCAAATCAAGTTGAGGGCTTTTCCTTTTTCATTAAAGGATAGTGCCAAAGAATGGTTACTTAATCTTCCGCCTGGTTCTATACACTCATGGACGGAGATGGCTCCCGCGTTCTTAGACAAATATTTTCCCGCTTCTAGGGCAGCCACCATTCGTAGGGAGATTGGTGGGATTAGGCAAAATGATGTGGAAAGTCTTCATGAGTATTGGGAAAGGTTTAAGAGGTTGTGTGCAAGCTGCCCACAACATGGGATGTCAGATTAGTCACTTGTCCAATATTTCTATGAAGGGATGCTTGATATAGAGAGGAAGATGGTTGATGCTGCAAGTGGAGGAGCTCTTGTGAATAAAACTCCAACCCAAGCAAGAGAAATCATATCAAACATGGCTGCCAACACCCAACAATTTGGACAATCCGAAGAGCCGCCACGAAAGCTTTATGAGGTAAGTAATTCTTCCCTTGAGACTAAGCTTAATGAACTAACTGCTGTTGTTAAAACTTTTGCTACAGGATTCAACAAGAATGTAAGAACATGTGAAGTATGTAGCTCCTTTGAACATCCAAACGGATGCGTGTCCATCATGGCATGTTGATCAAGAGCAAGTTAGTATAATGGGAGGTTTTCTTGGGCAGCCCCAAAGGTCAAGTTTTCCCATCTCCAACACTTATGATGAGAGTTGAAAGAGACACCCTAACCTTAGTTATAAGAATGGGCAGCAGCAGGGTTACCCACAAGCAAGGCCACCTCCACAACAATCCTCTAGTTCAACCCAATATTTAGAGGATATGATCAAGTCTCTTGCTACAATGCAGCAACAGTCCGCAAAAACTATGTTGGAACTCCAACAAGAGACGAAGAGTATGCAACAAGAACAAAGGAGTTTCCAACAAGAGACTAGGAAGGGAATGCAGTATATGGAAACTCAAATAAGCCAATTAGCTACTTCTTTAAGTAGGCTAGACACGCAAGGAAAGCTTCCCTCTCAAACTGTTGTTAATCCAAGGGAAAATGTGATTGCCATTACTCTACATAGTGGAAAAGAGCTACAACCAGCAGCCCCAAAGAAAGACAGCAGTAAGATAATGAAAGAAGCTGAAGAAGAGGTAGAGATCTTGAAGAGTGAGCCTCCCAAGCAAGTAGAGAAGCAACAGCCCAAACCGTTCATTATACCACCTCCTTTTCCAGAACGGTTTAGGCAATGCAAGAAGGAGCTAGAAGAGAAAGATATTTTCGACATCTTTCGTAAAGTTTAGGTAAATATTCCTTTACTTGATATAATTAAGCAAATACCTCGATATGCTAAGTTTTTGAAGGAATACTGCACGAGTAAGAGAAAGCAAGTTGGTGTCGAGAAGGTAAGTGTGGGGGAAAATGTCTCCGCTATTTTGCAAAGAAAGCTTCCCCCAAAGTGCAAGGATGCAGGTATGTTTTCTATACCATGTAGAATAGGCAATGTGCAAATTAAAAAAGCCTTATGTGATTTAGGTGCATCTATAAATGTCATGCCATTGTCTGTTTTCTCTTCTTTGAATGTTGGCGAATTAAAGAAAACTAGCATATGCATTGAACTAGCAGATAAATCTGTTATCTACCCGGAAGGGGTACTAGAAGATGTGTTGGTGCAAGTTGATGGTCTTATATTTCCTGCTGATTTCTTTGTTGTTGATATGAAGGATTCTAGGTCCTCAAATTCTAGTGACATCATTTTAGGAAGACCATTTCTTAGGACAACTAGGACTAAAATTGACGTTTTTTGTGGTATTCTTACCATGGAGCTGGATGGTGAACTCGTCAAATTTAGTATGTATGGTGAGGTTAAGGAAGTAAGTGACTTGTCTAGTGTGTGTGCCATAACTGATGTTGATCACAGTTCTGCAAATTCTTTTAAATTGAATGATAAAAATGAGCTTAATGTTGTTTCTTGCAATAATTCTGTTAGTGATTGCACTAATAAGTTCAAAGAAAAAGTTGTGTTTGCTGAAAAGTTGCAGGAAACTGATCGTGAGAAGAGGGCATGTAAGTTAGGCCTGAGGAAGTTGCCAAGCAAACTGAAGTATATATTTACAGATGATGTGCTTTTAGATGATAGGGATACTATTTCCTTGATAGTTCCCAAGAAATTCAGCATTGAACAAGAAATAAAGCTTATTCGTGTGCTAAACGAGTACAAAGACTCATGTGGAATGACAAGGAATCACACATTTAGGAGCTCGTTGGAGCTCGGTTGATTGAAAGTATCAGAACGTCTAGTCTAAGACGTAAAATAAAGACGCTTACTGGGAGGCAACCCAGCAATTTGAACTTTACTGAGTTTAAATTTTATTTTTAATTTCAAAAAAAAAATTATTTTTGATTTTATTTTTATTATTTATTTACTATGAATAGTGCATCTTCTTCCTTGTCTCACTCTGAAGGTTAGATTTGGATGTGCAGTATAAACAGGGCAGTCTTCTTAACTCTCACACTCTTTATTTTCTTTCTTGCCACCTTCTCTTTTGAGCTTGATTGTGGCTTGTCCACATTGAGGACAATGTGTGAACTAAGTGTGGGGGAGGGGTTTTAGCTATTGGGAGTGTTTTTGTGCTTTAATTCTGAAATTTATGTTGTTTAATGCTGCTACCACTGTTTTGTTTTGATGATATGCTCTCTATATGGTCAATTTTAAATTTTTGTGATTATGGTATACGTTGATTTTCTTTATTTTGCTGCTGCCATGTGCTTATTTTTATGGAAAATTGACCATATTGATGGTTTAAAAGGAAGAAAATGCTTCTTGAATTGTTGATTGTCACTTATCCCATGATAATTTTGAGTAAAATTTTTTAATTTTTGATTTCTTGAGCTGATTTTGATATTACTCAATGGGGTTTATTGTGTCCTATAACATGATTTGAAACTCTTAGGAAATTCTAGAGAGGAGAGCTTTGCTTTTATAATTTAGTTGAACACATGTGAGAACTTTGAATGATGAGACTAGTGAGCGAAGACTTTAACTTGAGATTGACCATCATTGCACTTATGAATTTGGTTGCAATTGTTTACATTTGAATTTTGAAAATCTGTTTTGAAAACTTAGTTTCTTTTGATGGGTGTTTTTGAGAGCAATTTTCGAAGTAAAAATTTAGGATAGCTTCACGAATGCTAGAACTTTCTTTTACGTTCCCTTGAGGCGAGATCCTAGGCAAATCTTGACTTAGGATATGATTTAGGCGTTCTTTTGGCCGATTCATTAATCCTTTTATGTTTATCTCGCCTTGACGTTACCATTCTCTAACCCCTTCTAGCCTACGAAGTATGCTAAACGCGTACTCTAAATTCTTTTCTTAGCCTACAATATAACCTTATACACCAAAAGCCCTTTGCCTACCACCATTTTTGCAAGAAAATAATCTTTTTAATTATTTGTTGAGCACATGCATATGTTAGTAGTTGGGTTGGACGCAATTGCATTTTATTTATGATTTTGTTTAGTTTTTAGAATTAGTTCGTACAACCCATGCTTATTAGATGTATATTTTTCATGGGTTCTATTATTGTTGTAATTAGTTTTTATGATGTTCTTTAAAAAAAATAATAATAATAATAAATAGAAAATTAGAAAAAAAAAGTGAAATAGAAAAGTAAAAGAAAAAAAAAAGTTGATGTATTATAATTGTTGGGAATAAGTTTTGTTGTAATTGTATATAGAATTTTTATTTTTAGTCGCATTTGTCGTCATTTGAGTATTAAAGTTGAAACATCATGCATTGCTCCTTTGAGGTTAATCATGAGAAGATTTATTTTCTTGTTATTCTTTATCCTTACATTATCCTTTCTTTTCTAACCATCACCCTAGCCTTACCCGAATAAAGACCTATTGATCCTTGGTTGAAATTTGTTCTACATTAGTGGAGAGGGAATTTGGAGGAGAGCATATGGACATTCACCGGTTTTTATTTTATTGAAGCTATGAAAATGTATTTTCAATGCTTTGTTAATTGCTCGATTAAATGCTTGTTGATTCAAACTTCGATTGGTGTGTGTGCGTGTTTTAAGAATCCTTAGTGTAACCTTTTTCAATTAAGTTCATAATGATGGAATGATATTGATAGTTGAGTTTTCAATTGTGATGTTGAATTGTTTGGGGAACTTGCTCGTGTTTGATTGAGTTTAAAGGTGAAGTTTGTGGTCTCCTATACAGATTTAATTTTGAGTTTTGAGTCATGCTTGAGGACAAGCATGGGATAAGTGTGGGGGAATTTTGTTAGTGTGTAAATCCAACATAGTTTTAGTACCTAATCTTGCGTTTATATGTTGATATTTGTGCTTAAATATGAGAATTTATTTGGTTTTTATTGTTTTGGTTAGGGAATGTTGGATTTAACTAAAAGGAACCATTTGGAGCTTAATTGGAGCATTTATGAGCAAAGGACTTGAAGGCGGAATTTTTGAAGGACGTTTTGCTGCAGTCTGGAGTTAGCCTTGCCCAAGGCTAATGCCGAATCTTGCTGGAACGGGGCTGGTTTAATTCTATGATTGGAACTATGACTTGGGATGTCGTTTTGAGCCTATTTTAAGCCTTAGGAAGAAGAATTAATTATATTTTAAAGGGCACTTTTGTAATATTATGGTGGGGGCCCTAATTTTAGACATTATAATCGTGTTTTAGGTCTTTTTACGGAAGTTCTCTTCTACCTTCTGCATAGTTACGAATTTCAGAACATTTTTCATAACTTTTCAATGTCTTCTTCATTAGCCATGCGTGGCTAAACTCTCTAATCAGTTGGAGTTTGATTCAAGGTTGAGATTCTTCAGGATTGTGAGGTTTTAATGTTCTTATTTGCTTTTAATTGATTATTACATTCATACTTTTACTGCAGTTTATTGGAAAACTATATTCCTTAATGTGTTTTGTTAATTTATTGAACTGATCAATCAATTGATTAATAAGATGCATATAGCTAATCATTGATGCTGAATCCGTAATTGTTTAGTTGATTTGATGCTTGTAGCGATTGATATAATCTGATTGTAACCAGGCTTTCGGGTTATATTAAGTAATTGTATGATCTGATTTAAACGAATCTTGCTTTTAGGTTTGTTGATTAGGGCTAGGTCTTTCTAGAGTTTATTGCAATTGATTAATTAAATTCTGTCGCTTGTATTAGGGTTGTTAATCAATTAGGGGTTATTCATAGCGCTTGTCTTGCTTAATCTATTATAAACGGAAAGATTGGCCGGAGATGCTTTTTCGATGGCTATAACTTGCCTGTGATTTGATATTAAAAGATTATTTTTAGTCCGATGATCAATCCAAATGAATCTCATACCGCGAACTTCCTTTGACTGAATTCACCTCCCATTGTTCAGCTTTTTATTATCAATTTTGCTGTTTAATTTCGTTTTACATAATTAATTACACAAATCCCCGTTTTTCTTTTACTTTTAATTTTCAGTTTACTGTCAGTTCTGGAACTGATCAATCAATTGATTAATAAGATGCATATAGCTAATCATTGATGCTGAATCCGTAATTGTTTAGTTGATTTGATGCTTGTAGCGATTGATATAATCTGATTGTAACCAGGCTTTCGGGTTATATTAAGTAATTGTATGATCTGATTTAAACGAATCTTGCTTTTAGGTTTGTTGATTAGGGCTAGGTCTTTCTAGAGTTTATTGCAATTGATTAATTAAATTCTGTCGCTTGTATTAGGGTTGTTAATCAATTAGGGGTTATTCATAGCGCTTGTCTTGCTTAATCTATTATAAACGGAAAGATTGGCCGGAGATGCTTTTTCGATGGCTATAACTTGTCTGTGATTTGATATTAAAAGATTATTTTTAGTCCGATGATCAATCCAAAAGAATCTCATACCGCGAACTTCCTTTGACTGAATTCACCTCCCATTGTTCAGGTTTTTATTATCAATTTTGCTGTTTAATTTCGTTTTACATAATTAATTACACAAATCCCCGTTTTTCTTTTACTTTTAATTTTCAGTTTACTGTCAGTTCTGGTTAGCCTTGGGCAAGGCTAGTCCCTAGGGTTCGACCCTTCTCACACTTTCTACAGTTTTTGTTTTACAGTTGAGCAGGAATTATCTTGGTGGTTTCGACAACCATCAATTTTGGCGCCGCTGCCGGGGACTGGCAACATTACTGTTTGTTTGTTTTGTTTTCGGATGACCAGGTCTGAAAAACTGCAATTACAGTACGATCCGGAGATAGAGAAAACAGCCCGGTTGTTGAGGAAGAGAGCCAAAGAGCAAAAGCGGTCAGAAGTGACTTTCACATCTGATTTGGAAGTTGAAGCAACTGGTTCGGTGGAATTTTCAACCGAATTTGAAGAAGAAAGCTCGGAACTTGAAGAATCTACAACCGAGTTTGATATAGAAAAAGATATGGGTGATAACAGGACTGTTAGAGAGCTACAAGCTGCCCCTATTGAACAGCAGCCCATGTGTATTGCTTTCCCGGACTTGACTACACCATTTGAGTTGAAATCCGGTTTGATTCATCAGCTCCCTACCTTCCATGGAACGAAAACGGAGAATCCACACAATCACTTGAAGGAGTTTCATGGTGTGTGCTCAAGTATGAAACCGCATGGAGTGACGGAAGAGCAAATCAAGTTGAGGGCTTTTCCTTTTTCATTAAAGGATAGTGCCAAAGAATGGTTACTTAATCTTCCGCCTGGTTCTATACACTCATGGACGGAGATGGCTCGCGCGTTCTTAGACAAATATTTTCCCGCTTCTAGGGTAGCCACCATTCGTAGGGAGATTGGTGGGATTAGGCAAAAGGATGTGGAATGTCTTCATGAGTATTGGGAAAGGTTTAAGAGGTTGTGTGCAAGCTGCCCACAACATGGGATGTCAGATCAGTCACTTGTCCAATATTTCTATGAAGGGATGCTTGATATAGAGAGGAAGATGGTTGATGCTGCAAGTGGAGGAGCTCTTGTGAACAAAACTCCAACCCAAGCAAGAGAAATCATATCAAACATGGCTGCCAACACCCAACAATTTGGACAATCCGAAGAGCCGCCACGAAAGCTTTATGAGGTAAGTAATTCTTCCCTTGAGACTAAGCTTAATGAACTAACTGCTGTTGTTAAAACTTTTGCTACAGGATTCAACAAGAATGTAAGAACATGTGAAGTATGTAGCTCCTTTGAACATCCAACGGATGCGTGTCCATCATGGCATGTTGATCAAGAGCAAGTTAGTATAATGGGAGGTTTTCTTGGGCAGCCCCAAAGGTCAAGTTTTCGCATCTCCAACACTTATGATGAGAGTTGGAAGAGACACCCTAACCTTAGTTATAAGAATGGGTAGCAGCAGGGTTACCCACAAGCAAGGCCACCTCCACAACAATCCTCTAGTTCAACCCAATATTTAGAGGATATGATCAAGTCTCTTGCTACAATGCAGCAACAGTCCGCAAAAACTATGTTGGAACTCCAACAAGAGACGAAGAGTATGCAACAAGAACAAAGGAGTTTCCAACAAGAGACTAGGAAGGGAATGCAGTATATGGAAACTCAAATAAGCCAATTAGCTACTTCTTTAAGTAGGCTAGACACGCAAGGAAAGCTTCCCTCTCAAACTGTTGTTAATCCAAGGGAAAATGTGAGTGCCATTACTCTACGTAGTGGAAAAGAGCTACAACCAGCAGCCCCAAAGAAAGACAGCAGTAAGATAATGAAAGAAGCTGAAGAAGAGGTAGAGATCTTGAAGAGTGAGCCTCCCAAGCAAGTAGAGAAGCAACAGCCCAAACCGTTCATTATACCACCTCCTTTTCCGGAACGGTTTAGGCAATGCAAGAAGGAGCTAGAAGAGAAAGATATTTTCAACATCTTTCGTAAAGTTTAGGTAAATATTCCTTTACTTGATATAATTAAGCAAATACCTCGATATGCTAAATTTTTGAAGGAATACTGCACGAGTAAGAGAAAGCAAGTTGGTGTCGAGAAGGTAAGTGTGGGGGAAAATGTCTCCGCTATTTTGCAAAGAAAGCTTCCCCCAAAGTGCAAGGATGCAGGTATGTTTTCTATACCATGTAGAATAGGCAATGTGCAAATTAAAAAAGCCTTATGTGATTTAGGTGCATCTATAAATGTCATGCCATTGTCTGTTTTCTCTTCTTTGAATGTTGGCGAATTAAAGAAAACTAGCATATGCATTGAACTAGCAGATAAATCTGTTATCTACCCGGAAGGGGTACTAGAAGATGTGTTTCAATTAATCATTTTAATTGTTTTTCCTTTTATCCAATTGATCATCTTTGAATTGCATCTTATTATTTGCATATTGCATTTTAAATTCAAACAACATCTCATGTCAATGCATAATCTCATGTCAATGATATCAACATCATCCATGTCTTCTCCCCCTTTGACAAAGGAAAAAAGAGAAAGAAAAGCTAAGATATTGATAAAGGAAAAATAGAAATGTTCATTAATAAGAAATGAAGTACACAAACATTGAAGGAAACACAAAAAGAAAAACATAAGACATAACAGAAAGCAGAAGCAACAATGGACAAGCTAATCAGACTCTTCTTCTTCACCCTCTTCTTCTTCCATTGGGGCCTTGCCCTTGTCAAGAGGAGCATGCACACTGCTATTTGAGCTAGCTAGTGCTAATGTCATCTCCCAAGGATTCTTCTTCAAAGGGGCTCTTCATGATCAATTACATCCCATTCTCTTAGATAACATTGAGGCAACTCCAACTTGCCTTGCATGTCATAAAGATCATGATGCATATGGGATATAATGTCAATTATCTTATTCAAGTGTTGAAACCTTTTGGATACATCCCTTTTGAAGTGAGAAAGCTTCTTGGAGAGAGATTTGATAGCCCTAAGAATGAGTTTGGTTGGAGAGCTAAGTTTGCTTGGTTTAGAGGTTGAAGCTTTGTGAGGCATTTCCACAGCAACTTTCATAGATTCTCCTTCTCCTTCTATGGTATACCTTGGCCTCTACTTATGTCCATCCATCACACCCTTCTTGCCAAAAAAGAAGACATACGAACCATCAACCTTCCTAACACATCCAACATGCTCTAAGTATTCTATAGTGATGGCACAAGAGGAAAGGTCAAATAGATTCCTCAAGGTGGCTGGGTTAAGATCATTTAGCAAGTTTAAATGTCTAGCTATTTGGGTAATGTGGGAAGAAAGAAAGAAGGTTCCTGACCTTGTAATAGCATGATGATAGAGGGTGTCAATTAAAAATTTTGGTGTGTTCATTAGAATGTTGTGGGTAAAGGTGTATAGGAAGATCAATTCCCTTTTGGTGACTTTCTCATTTCCATCAGCCCATTGATGGATTGTGTAGGTAATGATCCTGTGTATCATCTAATGTGTGAGGGATTTAATGTGTCTAGCCTTGGATTATTTTTCAAAGAATTTCTCCACTGAAATTTATTGCCAAAAGGTAGAAAGGGTTTGGCTGGAGAAGGCAATGTCATTATAGGAAGTGGCTCCACCTAAAGGAAAGTCCTAAATCTTACCAAAATCTTCTAGGATTAAGGCATGATATTGATCAAACAATTTAAATCTAATCCCATACTACCCTAGGGCTGAATTTGCACTCTTCTTAATTTGAAGAGACATTAGAAACTCCTTACTAAGGATAGGGTAACCTACCTCTTTAGGAAAAACTAATCTTCTCCACCCAAGAACATCAAGCAACCTATCGATTTCTTCCATGATGTTGAGGGCAATAAGCATACCTCCAAATGGCTTTTGGTTCCCTCCATCTTCTTCCTTTTAGGCATGGCATACTTTATGTCTTCTTCTATGGTTTGGTGATGAGGTTTTTAAATTTTTTGCTTGATCACTCACTGAAAGGTCATCTCGGATGATCGCGCTGAATAAAGAAAAAAGAATAGAAAGAAACAAAGAAGATAGGTTTTGGTATGAACAATGTATGAACAAAATTGAATGTTTTGAATGATGATAAAGTCCAGCATACACATTAATATTCAACATACTACAACATTTATTCATTCAAGAAGTTTCCATCAATCATACCTAAGTTATGCTTAATGAAGTTTAGTTTATCTTTATTCAAAGGTTTTGTAAAGATATTAGCAAGTTGATTATTTGTATCAATAAATTCTAAAACAATATTTTAGTTTTGTACATTATCCCTTAAGAAATGATGTCTAATATTTATATGTTTAGACCTAGAATGTTGGATTGGATTCTTGGATAAGTTAATGGCACTAGTGTTATCACACTTAATAGGAATATGATCAAACACTTTTCCATACTCAGTTAATTGTTGCTTCATCCATAAAACTTGTGTGCAGCAAAAACATGCCGCAACATATTCGACTTCTACCGTAGACAAGGCAACCGACACTTGTTTCTTGCTAAACCAAGAAACTAGGCAATCACTAAGAAAATGACATGCCCTGGTCATGCACTTTCTATCCTAAAACATCAAATGATGTGTTTATAAGATACCAAAGTCCTAAATGCAATGTACCATTTAAGTATTTCAAAATTCTTTTAGTGGCATTCAAGTGTGATTCTTTAGGACAAGATTGAAATATGGCACATAAACATACACTATACATTATATCGAGTCTAGAAGAGATTAAGTAAAGTAGGGATCCAATAATACCTTGATATTTCTTCTCATCAACTACCTTACCATGTTCATCTTTGTCAAGTTTCAATAATGTGCTCATGGGCGTCTTGCTAGTCTTACAACCATTAATTCTAAATTTCTTGAGGAGTTTCTTTGTGTACTTGGATTTGTTGATGAAAATCTCATATTTCCATTGCTTGATTTGCAGTCTAAGGAAGAATTTGAGCTCACCCATCATGGTCATTTCAAATTCCCTAATCATACAAGAAGCAAATTCCTTTAACAAATTATTCATTGGTAGCACCAAATATAATGTCAACATATATTTGCACAATTAAGATGTTATGCTTATTCTTTTCAACAAAAAGAGTTGTGTCAACTTTGCCTTTTGAAAAGCCATTTTCAAGAAAATATGCGCTAAGTCTATCATACCAAGCTCTTGGAGCTTGTTTCAATCCATACAGTGCCTTGGTAAGTTTAAAAACATGATTTGAAAGTTTATAGTCTTCAAAACTGGGAGGTTGTTCAACATAAACTTCCTCATTTATAAACCCATTTAGAAAAACACTTTTGACATCCATTTGAAAAAGTTTAAAGTTTATATGACATGCAAAAGTAAGTAAAATTCTAATAGCTTATAATCTAGCTATGGAAGCAAATGTCTCATCATAGTCAATGCCTTCTTCTTTATTATAGCCTTTGGCTACTAATCTAGCCTTGTTTCTAGTAATGAGACCATTTTCATCAATCTTATTCCTATATACCCATTTACATCCTATAATTTGATGGTCTTTAGGTCTAAGAACAAGTTCCCATACATTATTTCTCTCAAATTAGTTGACTTCATCTTACATAGCAATCACCCAACATTCATCGCTAAGAGTCTCCTCAATGGTCCTTGGCTCAAATTGAGAAACAAAAGCAACATTAATATCTAAGTATTTAAATTTGGATGTAGTAGTTACTCCCTTTGAAGTTTCATCCAATGATGAGTTCTTTTGGATGATCCATCTTGTATTCCTAATCCTTGGATAACTCTTGAGTTTCCTTTTTTGCTCATCATGATTGTTCTTTGGACCAACAATTATTTCTTATTGATCATATATACCTATAAAATCATCAAGAGCACTACCTTTTCTTTGATCAAGTTTAGAAGATTCATTAAAAATAACATACATTGATTCTTCAACTACTAGAGTTTTCTTATTAAATACCCTATATGCTTTACTAGATGATGAATATCCTAAAAATATGCCTTCATCCAATTTGGATGAAAATTTCATAAGATTATCCTTAGTGTTCAATATAAAGAATTTGCATCCAAATACTCTAAGATATGAAATTTTGGGTATTCTTCCATTTAATAGCTCATAAGAGGTTTTCTTTATCAAAGGCCTTTTGAAACATGATTTGAAATGTAACATGTGATGTTAACAGCTTCTGCCTAAAAGTAAGATGGTAAATCATACTCATTAAGCATTGTCCTAGCCATTTCAACCAAAGATCTATTTTTCCTTTCAACTACACGATTTTATTGTGGTGTTCTAAGAGTCGAAAAGTTATGTGAAATACCAAATTCATTACAAAAGTTTTTAAAATTTCATTTTCAAATTCTTTGCCATGATCACTTATAATATATGTGATTACATAGCCCTTTTCATTTTGAACTCTTTTTGCAAATATTTTAAAGTAATTGAAAGCTTCATTCTTTTGAGCAAAAAAGATAACCCACGTAAATCTTGAGTAATCATCAACAAGAACAAATGCATATTACTTGCCACCTAGGCTAGCAACTCTATTATGTCCAAATAAATCCAAGTGAATGAGTTCTAGTGGCCTAGAAGTGCTTACAACATTTTTAGATTTGAATGAGCTTTTATGTTGCTTACTAAGTTGACAAGGCTCATATGTTCTATCTTTGTCAAACTTAACTTTAGGGAGACCACCAACTAGTTATTCTTTACTAATGCATTTTAAATGATCTATACTAACATGTCCTAACATTCTATACTATAACCAAGCATCATTATTAATAAAAATCAAACATTAGAATGCATTATTGGAGTGTATGTCAATTTTATAAGTGTTGCTAATTCTAGTTCCTTTGAATGCAATTTCACCATTTGAATTGGTAACCTTGCATCCTTTGGAATCAAAATTTACATCATAGCATCTATCACATAATTGACTTACACTAAGCAAATAATGCTTCAATCCATCAACAAGCCATACATTTTCAATCAAATTCTTACCAAGCATGCCAATGTACCAATTATTTTACCTTTAGCATTATTTCCAAAAGTAACATTACCTCCAAGCTTGTAAGTGAGGGTTGTAAAAAGCTTTGTATTTCCTGTCATATGTCTTGAGCATCCACTATCCACAAGCCAAATGCTTTCAATGATAGTAGATTTTAGGCATACCTATAAAATAATAATGTTCATCTTTTCTTAGGTACCCAAATGAGGTTCGGTCCTTGGAAGTTAGTAGTAAAAGGATCTTCTAACTTGAGATGACCCTTCCTAATATAGCAAAATATACTCTTGTATCCAAATTTCATACAATATGTGCATTGGTATAAGGTTCTATATTTATGCACTTTCCTATTGACAGTCAATGTTCTATGAATGCAATTGCAAGTTTGAGATTGTTTTTGTGCATTTTTGTGCTTATGTACATGCCTAGTATACATGAGTGCATGATTCACTCTTGGAATTTTAGTTCTAGAGCCTTGTGAGCCCGATGTATTCCTTTTATAATTTTTATGCTTGGTTTGAGCATTGATGTTCTTTACGACTTCAACACTAGAGGTTTGAGTTGTAGATGTTATGCTTATTCTTTTTAACAAAAAGAGTTGTGTCGACTTTGCCTTTTGAAAAGTCATTTTCAAGCAAATATGCACTAAGTCTATCATACCAAGCTCATGGAGCTTGTTTCAATCCATATAGTGCCTTGGTAAGCTTAAAAACATGATTTGAAAGTTTATAGTCCTCAAAATCGGGAGGTTGTTCAACATAAACTTCCTCATTTATAAACCCATTTAGAATAGCACTTTTGACATACATTTGAAAAAGCTTAAAGTTTATATGACATGCAAAAGCAAGTAAAATTCTAATAGCTTATAATCTAGCTATGGAAGCAAATGTCTCATCATAGTCAATGCCTTCTTCTTTATTATAGCCTTTGGCTACTAATCTAGCCTTGTTTCTAGTAATGAGACCATTTTCATCAAGCTTATTCCTATATACCCATTTACATCCTATAATTTGATGGTCTTTATGTCTAAGAACAAGTTCCCATACATTATTTCTCTCAAATTGGTTGAGTTCATCTTACATAGCAATCACCCAACATTCATCGCTAAGAGTCTCCTCAATGGTCCTTGGCTCAAATTGAGAAACAAAAGCAACATTAACATATAAGTATTTAAATTTGGATCTAGTAGTTACTCGCTTTGAAGTTTCACCAATGATGAGTTCTTTTGGATGATCCTTCTTGTATTCCTAATCCTTGGATAACTCTTGAGTTTCCTTTTTTGTTCATCATGATTGTTCTTTGGAACAACAGTTATTTCTTATTGATCATATGTACCTACAAAATCATCAAGAGCACTACCTTTGCTTTGATCAAGTTTAGAAGATTCATTAAAAATAACATACATTGATTCTTCAACTACTAGAGTTTTCTTATTAAATACCCTATATGCTTTACTAGATGATGAATATCCTAAAAATATGCCTTCATCCTATTTGGATAAAAATTTCATAAGATTATCCTTAGTGTTCAATATAAAGAATTTGCATCCAAATACTCTAAGATATGAAATTTTGGGTATTCTTCCATTTAATAGCTCATAAGAGGTTTTCTTTATCAAAGGCCTTTTTAAACATGATTTGAAATGTAACATGCGATGTTAACTACTTCCGCCTAAAAGTAAGATGGTAAATCACACTCATTAAGCATTGTCCTAGCCATTTCAACCAAAGATCTATTTTTCCTTTCAACTACACCATTTTGTTGTAGTGTTCTAGGAGTCGAACAATTATGTGAAATACCAAATTCATTACAAAAGTTTTTAAATTTTCATTTTCAAATTCTTTGCCATGATCACTTCTAATAGATGTGAGTACATAGCCCTTTTCATTTTGAACTCTTTTTGCAAATATTTAAAATAATAGAAAGCTTCATTCTTTTGAGCCAAAAAGTTAACCCATGTAAATCTTGAGTAATCATCAACAAGAACAAATGCATATTACTTGCCACCTAGGCTAGCAACTCTATTATGTCCAAATAAATCCAAGTGAATGAGTTCTAATGGCCTAGAAGTGCTTACAACATTTTTAGATTTGAATGAGCTTTTATGTTGCTTACTAAGTTGACAAGGCTCATATGTTCTATCTTTGTCAAACTTAACTTTAGGGAGACCACCAACTAGTTATTCTTTACTAATGCATTTTAAATGATCCATACTAACATGTCCTAACCTTCTATACTATAACCAAGCATCATTATTAATAAAAATCAAACATTGGAATGCATTATTGGAGTGTATGTCAATTTTATAAGTGCTGCTAATTCTAGCTCATTTGAATGCAATTTCACCATTTGAATTGGTAACCTTGCATCCTTTGGAATCAAAATTTACATCATAGCATCTATCACATAATTGACTTACACTAAGCAAATTCAATCCATCAACAAGCCATACATTTTCAATCAAATTCTTACCAAGCATGCCAATGTACCAATTATTTTACCTTTAGCATTATTTCTAAAAGTAACATTACCTCTAAGCTTGTAAGTGAGGGTTGTAAAAAGCTTTGCATTTCCTGTCATATGTCTTGAGCATCCACTATCCACAAGCCAAATGCTTTCAATGATAGTAGATTTTAGGCATACCTATAAAATAATAATGTTCATCTTTTCTTAGGTACCCAAATGAGGTTCGGTCCTTAGAAGTTAGTAGTAAAAGGATCTTCTAACTTGAGATGACCCTTCCTAATATAGCAAAATATACTCTTGTATCCAAATTTCATACAATATGTGCATTGGTATAAGGTTCTATATTTATGCACTTTCTTATTGACAGTCAATGTTCTATGCATGCAATTACAAGTTTGAGATTGTTTTTGTGCATTTTTTTGCTTATGTACATGCCTAGTATACATGAGTGCATAATTCACTCTTGGAATTTTTGTTCTAGAGCCTTGTGAACCCGATGTATTCCTTTTAGAATTTTTATGCTTGGTTTGAGCATTGATGTTCTTTACGACTTCAACACTAGAGGTTTGAGTTGTAGATGTTATGCTTATTCATTTTAACAAAAAGAGTTGTGTCCACTTTGCCTTTTGAAAAGCCATTTTCAAGCAAATATGCACTAAGTCTATCATACCAAGCTCTTGGAGCTTGTTTCAATCCATATAGTGCCTTGGTAAGTTTAAAAACATGATTTGAAAGTTTATAGTCCTCAAAATCGGGAGGTTGTTCAACATAAACTTCCTCATTTATAAACCCATTTAGAAAAGCACTTTTGACATCCATTTGAAAAAGCTTAAAGTTTATATGACATGCAAAAGCAAGTAAAATTCTAATAGCTTATAATCTAGCTATGGAAGCAAATGTCTCATCATAGTCAATGCCTTCTTCTTTATTATAGCCTTTGGCTACTAATCTAGCCTTGTTTCTAGTAATGAGACCATTTTTATCTAGCTTATTCATATATACCCATTTACATCCTATAATTTGATGGTCTTTAGGTCTAAGAACAAGTTCCCATACATTATTTCTCTCAAATTGGTTGAGTTCATCTTACATAGCAATCACCCAACATTCATCGCTAAAAGTCTCCTCAATGGTCCTTGGCTCAATTTGAGAAACAAAAGCAATATTAACATCTAAGTATTTAAATTTGGATCTAGTAGTTACTCCCTTTGAAGTTTCACCAATGATGAGCTCTTTTGGATGGTCCTTCTTGTATTCTTAATCCTTGGATAACTCTTGAGTTTTCTTGTTTTGTTCATCATGATTGTTCTTTGGAGCAACAGTTATTTCTTGTTGATGATATGTACCTACAAAATCATCAAGAGCACTACCTTTTCTTTAATCAAGTTTAGAAGATTCATTAAAAATAACATACATTGATTCTTCAACTACTAGAGTTTTCTTATTAAATACCCTATATGCTTTACTAGATGATGAATATCCTAAAAATATGCCTTAATCTGATTTGGATGAAAATTTCATAAGATTATCCTTAGTGTTCAATATAAAGAATTCGCATCCAAATACTCTAAGATATGAAATTTTGGGTATTCTTCCATTTAATAGCTCATAAGAGGTTTTCTTTATCAAAGGCCTTTTGAAACATGATTTGAAATGTAACATGCGGTGTTAACAGCTTCTGCCTAAAAGTAAGATGGTAAATCATACTCATTAAACATTGTCCTAGCCATTTCAACCAAAGATCTATTTTTCCTTTCAACTACACGATTTTATTGTTGTGTTCTAAGAGTCGAAAAGTTATGTGAAATACCAAATTCATTACAAAAGTTTTTAAAATTTCATTTTCAAATTTTTTGCCATGATCACTTCTAATAGATGTGATTACATAGCCCTTTTCATTTTCAACTCTTTTTGCAAATATTTTAAAGTAATTGAAAGCTTCATTCTTTTGAGCCAAAAAGATAACCCACGTAAATCTTGAGTAATCATCAACAAGAACAAATGCATATTACTTGCCACCTAGGCTAGCAACTCTATTATGTCCAAATAAATCCAAGTGAATGAGTTCTAGTGGCCTAGAAGTGCTTACAATATTTTTAGATTTGAATGAGCTTTTATGTTGCTTACTAAGTTGACAAGGCTCACATGTTCTATCTTTGTCAAACTTAACTTTAGGGAGACCACCAACTAGTTATTCTTTACTAATGCATTTTAAATGATCCATACTAACATGTCTTAACCTTCTATTCTATAACCAATCATCATTATTAATAAAAATCAAACATTGGAATGCATTATTGGAGTGTATGTCAATTTTATAAGTGTTGCTAATTCTAGCTCCTTTGAATGCAATTTCACCATTTGAATTGGTAACCTTGCATCCTTTGGAATCAAAATTTACATCATAGCATCTATCACATAATTGACTTACACTAAGCAAATAATGCTTTAATCCATCAACAAGCCATACATTTTCAATCAAATTCTTACCAAGCATGCCATTGTACCAATTATTTTACCTTTAGCATTATTTCCAAAAGTAACATTACCTCCAAGCTTGTAAGTGAGGGTTGTAAAAAGCTTTGCATTTCCTGTCATATGTCTTGAGCATCCACTATCCACAAGCCAAATACTTTCAATGATAGTAGATTTTAGGCATACCTATAAAATAATAATATTCATCTTTTCTTAGGTACCCAAATGAGGTTCGGTCCTTGGAGGTTAGAAGTAAAAGGATCTTCTAACTTGAGATGAGCCTTCCTAATATAGCAAAATATACTCTTGTATCCAAATTTCATACAATATGTGCATTGGTACAAGGTTCTATATTTATGCACTTTCCTATTGACATTCAATGTTCTATGCATGCAATTGCAAGTTTGAGATTGTTTTTGTGCATTTTTGTGCTTATGTACATGCCTAGTATACATGAGTGCATGATTCACTCTTGGAATTTTAGTTCTAGAGCCTTGTGACCTGATGTATTCCTTTTAGAAATTTTATGCTTGGTTTGAGCATTGATGTTCTTTACGACTTCAACACTAGAGGTTTGAGTTGTAGATACCTTTACAAATGTTGGTGTGCTAGATGTGGTATTAGATGAGCCATTGAATCCTAAACCATGCTTTAAGGAAGGTGATCTTTGATTACCAGTTAATGTACCTAATGCTTCCTTTCCTTTGTGAAACTTCAAAACATGCTTCAAAATTTCATTTCTTTGATCACATTTTCTAAGTTATATGAATTTTTATTTATTGCCTCAATAGATTTTAACAATTGTTCATTTGAGGTCTTTAATTCTAAAGTAGCATTTTTTAAGCATGCAAAATCCTTTTCTAACTTAGAACATTTATCCTTGTAAAATTTCATTTTAGAGTAATACTTCTGTACTCTAAGATTCATATGTTCAATCATGTCACTATTATCTAAATCATCATTATTATCATCATATGCAATTAGATTCAAGGATTGAGTACCTACCTTATTGGAGTCATCCTCAATAGCCATGAGACATAGATTAGCAATTTCTTATTCATCTTCTTCTTCATCTTCTTCACTTGAGGAAGAGTTATCCCAAGTAGCTTTGAGAGATTTCTTCTTTTTTTTTTATCCCACTTCTTCTTATTTTTCAACTTGAAACAATATGATTTTATGTGACTAGATTTGCCATATTCATAGCATTTTACTTCATTCTTCTTATCTTTATCTTTGAAGGAAGATTTAGAATGTGTACCTTTGCTAGCTTGCAATCTTCTCTTTTGCTTCCAATCATTCATTCATTTTTAGAACATTGCCATTTCTTTATCAGCATCACTATCTTCATTTCCTGAGTTCTCACTTTCTTTGATTGCTTTGAGAGCTATTGGTTTCCTTTTCTCTTTCTCACCTTGTTCTTCTTCATTTTATTATGTAGCTCAAAGGTGAGTAGTTTTCCCATAAGCTCATCGGTTCTCAAGTGCTAAGATCATGAGCTTCTTCAATGAAGGATACTTTTGATTTAAAGCTTTTTCTTGCTCTTAGAGCTCTCAAGATTTTGCTATTTACATCACATTGATCATATACCTTACCATATTTCTTTAGTTCGTTGACAATGGCAAACAAGTGATTTGTCATGTCGGTGACGTTTTCATTAGGTTTCATCTTGAATAGCTCATACTCATGGATATGCATTTGCTTCTTAGTAAACCTCACTTGGGTGGTGCCCTCATGATAGTTCTCAAGTGTCTTCCAAATGAAATGAGCACAAGTGAGATGTTGGACTCTCCCACCTTCTTCTCTAGATATTTAATTCATCAAGATGGAGGCTGCCTATGGTTTTTGAATCAATCTCTCACATTGGCATTTGACCATTGTGGTTTAGAAAGAGGAACTTAGACACCATCAACTTCATGAGTAGGAGGTTTCCACTCATTTTCAACATAATCACAAAGCTCAATTCCTTCACTATCTAGCAACAAGAACATCTTGTGTTTCCAATAGGAATAATCCATTCCATAAAAGTAGGGTCTAAGAAGAGAATTGAGATTTCCATGAGAGGTTGATGTTGATGAAGAAGAGGTTGCCATTTTGGATCTAATTTCATAATTAAGTTTTAAGAAATTTACAAGCTCTGATACCAATTGTTTTCCCATAAGAACAACCAAGAGGGGGTGAATTGGTTGATTTGAAGAATGGAGGGGAAATTGAAAAATCAAAATAAAAAAAAAATAAGAATAGTATAAGAGTAGAGTGAAAAAGAATGAACACAAGCGATTTATAGTGGTTCGAATTACCTCAATCCTACATCCACTTCTTTAACAACTTGTTAAGGTCCCACTAGTCTTGAGTTTTTAAAAGCTCAACTCTAAATTGTTTTTTTCACAAGCTTACACCAAACTTTACAATGGTTTGAGATTAATCCTCACAACCCTTACAAGAGTTTTTCTAGGCTCACTCTCACTACCTAGGTTTCTCCAACCTCACACTCAAACTTACAATTTTGGTGTTTAAGTGCTCACACCCAACACTCTAACAATTTAATTGTTAATTTAAGTAAATGATAATTAAAATATGTTGCTTGGTTATTACAATAAAAAAAGTACTCTTTAACAAGACGGTTCTTGGGGCATTTATAGCCAATATGGTCCAACTAGCTGTTATAAGTCTTGTGATGTGCTTTAGTCGGATAGTCCTTGTGTTGATAGAAAATATCAATAGGTAGTGGTCATCTTGGCAGATAGGATGGTCACCCAGAGACAATGAGCGGTCGTCCTTCAGCTTGGGACGGTTGCTCCTTTTGAAAAATTTTCCAATAGTCAAATGTAAGTGCCCTGCTGGTGGAATCTTGCCCATGCTGTGGATGTCGAGATGGTCACCTAAGATCTAGGGGCGGTCACCCTTTTTGAACATGAAAGTGGGTTTACAAAGGTCATTCCACATGGCACTCCTTCATTGGACAAAATAAAATTCTGCCAAAATATGAATGTAGCAATCGCGCTATGGTTGAAATTGCAGTCGGATTAAGTGTCTCATATCAAACTTCTGGGGGCACCAGAGGTCGCGAACGCTACTGTTAATCTTGTGATTTTCTCTTAGAATGGATGGACGGTCATGCCATTGGAGGGATGATCGTGATGAGGTACAAAGAGACTGCTCGTTAGACCGCGCTTGTCACCACATTCCCTACTGTGAATGTTGGAGATTTGGTCACTTGAGGTGTGATTGTCCCAACAAATGGACGGTTGCAAATATTGTCTCGTTGTCGTGACTAAGGTCGAGATTATGACCGCGTACCTTACTTTGATATAACTTGTTCTTCAAATCATCAGGGGATTGTCCTTAGGTCTATAATGATCGCACCTTTTGTCCTGTTATGGTAATATGTTGAGCAACCTATTCCTACAACAAGTGTCATACAAACATGTTAAATGCATCATTCAATTTGAGTGTCAAAGATCAAAATTGAGATTATTTGGCTAACAAGGGTATTCAGGCTTAGGTTAGAATTAAGGACAAGCTCGAGTTTTCACCCTTACACGACAGAATGCTTAAGTATCTAATGCAGTAGTGGCAGGTAATCTTTTTATATATTCTTTAGAGGCACTTGTGTTGATAAATTCAAGTGCTACACACTTCTTTGTGTCCCCTAGATTTTTAGTAAAACTTGATATAATACCTACCAATTTGGAGTGTCCCTTATCTATTGCAACTCCTATTAGCGATTTCTTATTTGTAGATACAATCTTTCTAGTCTTGTCCAGTTTTAGTAGAGGAAAGAATTCTACTTGCCGATATTATTTTTCTTGATGTGATGGATTTTGATGTAATTCTTGGTATGGATTGGCTATCAACTCATTATGCCACTCTGGATTCAAGATTTTATTTTAAGGGGGATAGAAGTATTATCCCATATACCCTTATCTTAGTTATTAGTGCTAGAAAAATGTTGCATCATGTTTGTCAAGGATATTTAGAAATTGTCAGAGATGTATCTACATATATTGAAAATTTAAGAAATGTACCAATGGTGAATGAATTTTGAGATGTTTTTCTTGAAGAGCTTCTAAGATTTCCTCCTAAAAGAGAGATAGAATTCTGTATCGATGTAGTTCTTGGCATGAATCCCATATCTATGCCATTTTATAGGATGGCCCGAATAGAGTTAAAGGAACTCAAAGAACAATTGTAAGAACTTTTGGATAAAGGATTCATTCGACCTAGTACCTCACCCTGAGGTGCTCCTATGTTATTTGTAAAGAAGAAGGATGGTACTATACATCTTTTTATTGATTATTGGCAGTTGAATAAGTTTACCATTCAGAATAAGTATCCTCTTCCCATAATTGATGATTTGTTTGACTAACTTCAGGGTGCTCAGTATTTTTTCAAAATTGATCTTCGCTCAGGGTATCATCAATTGAGGATCATGAAGGAAGATATACCTAAGACAACATTTAGAACTCGGTATGTCATTATAAGTTTCTTGTAATGTCTTTTGGACTCCAGCCACATTCATGAATTTAATAAACAGTGTTCAAGCTGTTCTTAGATCATTTTTGTATACCCTTAATTTTGGCCCTATGTTGATATGGTCCTAATTAAAGAATGCCAAAATAAATTCGATTTGACTTTAAAATATTTAAAGCTAGTTTATAACTTTTAAATAAGTCGGTTCGGTTTGAAATGGCATAAATTCAATTGATTAAAACTATAAAACCCTAAATTAAGTTTGTTCAGCCCAAATTAAGACTTTTCAGTCCATAAATTAAAACAAAATACAATATTAATTCGAGCTAGGAAGGCCGAGGTGACATGAGCCTAGCTCATGTCATCCTATAGGGCCCAGGTCAACATGAGCCTAGCTCATGTTGATCTGGTGGTCAATCTGAGCCTTGGCTCATATCAATCTGGTTGCCCAGATCGACATGGCCTTGGTCCATGTCGATCTGGCACACCATATCGACATGGTTTTAAGTTGTTTTTAGGTTTTTTACATATTAGTTTCCTACTTAGCTTAGAATTTATTTAAAATACAGATTAGCAAAATTAGGTTAAGGATTTTATTGGTTTTTCCTATAAGCAATAGGTTTTAATGCTATTAACAGGGGGAATGATAATCAACAAGCAACAACAACAATCATCTGGAGCCAAAAAGAATAAGCAACATACAAAGCATCAACCATCAAAGCTAAAGGCAGTAACCTACTGCCTTAATCTTTGCTCAACCAGAAATAAACATTATTGCAGGCAATAAGCTTGGAATCAGTAATCAAATTTGGTGGAGCCTTTAAACGCAGGTTTCGTGTCTTAAATTTAATTTGCTTAAACATACAATAGCTAGGCTATCTTTTCATATTTTGATTTGTTTGCTTTAATTATCATATTGATCACAGAAATTTAATTGTTAAAACCTTAGTTGCATATTTTATAAAATTAAAAATCAATCTATTTTATCCATCCAGTAGCTTAAGGTTTGATGTGAATAATTGGGATAAACCCTAATTCTTAAACCTAGTGTCCAGAAACTATAACTCCTTAAAACCCTATTCCCTCAACCTAAACATAATGTTAATGGCCTTAAAATCCTTAAACCCTAAATTTCATAACCCCTAATCCCGTGACACCCAAACCCTAAATCCAAAAGCCTAAAACTAAAACCCTAAGTCCAAAAACCCTAAAACTCAAACCCTAACTTACAAAACCCTAAAAACCTAAGCCCTAGCTTCCAAAACTTAACTTTCAAAAACCTCAAACTCTAATCCAGTAACCAAGTTTCTAAACCTTAATCCAAAACCTAATATAGTAACCTAATTTCTAAACCGTAAACCAACCTCAAACCCTAATATCCATTTTTATAAAATTAAAACCTGAATTCTATTTTCCAAAATCAAAAACCAAAATCTGCTTTCCAAATTATAAAATCCCAAATTTATTTTTCTTAAAACCCATAACCTTAATTTTCCAAATTTCTCAAAAACCCTAATTCCCCAACAAAACCAAATCCCAAAAACCGTTTACCTTTCGGGGGCGCTGCCCCCGATTCCCCGCAAGGGGTGCTGCTCTCGTAGTCACGCCCTGTATTTCATTAATGGGTTAATATTAAGATCTATTTGCAAATTATAATTTTATAATTAACTTTAACTTCATTAGTTTAGCTCTAATTTACAATTTTTTATGCAATGATCGATTATTTGTTTGGTTACATGTTTTTGTGATGGATGACTTATTTTATTTGGTTATAATGGATGTTTTGCTTGTAATTGTTATGTTTGAATGGTTTAATTTATTTGGCTAACTATTTTTTTGGATTTTAAAGTTGTAAAAGGCATGTTTCCACTTTGTGGGTGCCTTATTTATTTAATTTGTTTATTTAATTTTACTTATATTTGGGGACCAATGTAAGGGGCATGTTTCCACTAATTGATGGGTGTCCCATTTTATTTATCCTATTTTCTATTTTGCGACATTGGACATTGTAAGGGCATATTTCTATCCCTTAATGGGTACCAATTTTGTTTGATTTATTTGAATAATATGATGAATATTTATTTCCTTTATAATTGTATGTAATACGGATGATTTCATAATATTTGAGAATTTGATAATATTTAGACCTGAAAAAGAGGCCGATTCCAATGAACCGGGCGTTAGGGGGTGCTGGGCCACTTCTCACCTTTTCCATGCATACCTAACTTTCTGAACCCTTAAGGGGTTGGAGATTTCTTAAGAATCAAGTCATCCACCCCTTTCTTTTTTCCTGGCCCATCTAGGTGGTGACTCCATTTTCTCTGAGTTTAGGCTCGTGTTTTCTAAGGCTTTGAGCCTAACAGTGCCGAAGTCGCAAGAACCATTCTACTGGGATTTTGGGTGAAAATCCTCGCTCACAGTTTTTTTATTGTGTTCATTGATGATATCCTGGTATATTCAAGATCATCATTACAACATGCACAACATTTGAGAATGGTTTTACAAACTCTAAGGAATCATCAATTATAGGCTAATTTTTCCAAATGTGAATTTTGGTTAGATAGTGTGACCTTTTTAGGACATGTCATTATTAAGGATGGCATTATGGTGGATGCTTAAAGGGTTGAAGCTATCAAAAATTGGCCGTGGCTTACAACTGTTAATGAGGTTCTTTACTTTCTAGGTTAGTAGGATATTATCGTCACTTTATTCAATATTTTTTTAGGATAACAGCTCTTTTTAACTTGGTTAGCTCATAAAAATGCCAAGTTTGTGTAGACTAAAGCATGTGAGGGCAATTTCCAAAAACTGAAGGATTGTCTTACTTTTACTCCAGTGTTAGCCTTGCCTTCCTGAATGGGTGGTTATACCATTTACTGTGATGATTCTATAGTTGGTCTTGGATGTGTATTGATGCAACATGGCAAAGTAATTGCTTATGCCTCTCGCTAATTGAAGAAACATGAACATAATTATCCTACCCATGATCTAGAAATAGCAGCAGTAATCTTTGCACTAAAAATTTAAAGACATTACTTATATGATGAAACTTATGAAATATACACAAATCACAAAAGCTTGAAGTGTAACATCCCCTGACAATCCTCTCAGAGAATTGCTAAAGGCTATTTAATACACTAACCAGTCTATTTTCATTCAATATTCATAAATAAGCGATTCTAATAACAATCCAATAAAAATTTTAGTAGAGTATCCTCTGCAGTTTCCACTATCCAAAATTTTTTCAAATAGATAAAACAATTTGTAAAACAATATCTTAAATTCTAACATTTGAATCAAACATTAAAGTCTCTAATAACCCAATACCATTCGCACATTACAACAAACCTGTAAAATCAACATTTCTTAAATATAAATATACATATATCACTTTGTTAGAATTTACAATCAAACACTAAGGCTCAATCCTTCCAACTTTAAATACATATATTTCCTCCCCGTTAACAAATTTGTATAATGTTCACAAAAACCAATGATAACTGCAAAATATAAAATATATCTATATAGTAATTCACAATTATATCATATATATAAATAATCATATGTACTGTGGATAGTTCTTGATGTCTTCACTCTTCAATCTTTAACTCTCTCTGATTCAACATATATGCATGTCAGAAATATTCTAACATGCTAAGCTTACAGCTTAATGCTGCTTATAAATACATATTTTGCTACTTATTGTTTTAGAAAACTATTTCAGAATATAGTAATAAATCATGCTACAATGAAATTAATAAATCACACCACAATGAAATTATTTAATAAATCAAACATCTCCATTAACAATATAATTCAATATTTGAATATATATATATATATAAATAAAAATTTAACTTTATAAATACATTTAGTATTGCATTATATTTTTAGTGTTACAATTATTCACTTTCAATCTATTTTTGTCACTCATGCTTTATCAGTTATCTTTTAACATTGTTCATGTTACATTCTTTATATTTTTTAATAAATCTCACTTATCAATATAATTTAGGAACATTTCTACTCAATTTAATACTTGTATTCTTTGATTCGGTATAACACGCAGAATACTTTAATACTTATTACCCCTATAAGCACTCATAATCAATTTAACACTTATAACGCTATTAGTAAATTCAATAATCTAAATACCGTCAATCAGTGTAACACATTAATCAATAATACTTTATTTAAATATTTCTCTAATATTTGGTAAAATCACTCTTTAGTAAAACTCTAGTAAGTTTTGTTTTTTAACAAAAGTTATTAAATACATTCGGTATTTTCATACCTTTTATTCTTTTAACACATTACATATATTCATATAATTTTGCCCCATATACTGAACTTTAAATTCTAAGTCCGAATAATAGGTCACTGATGGCAAGTAAATGCCCACTATGGCCAAAGGCCCACTGATAACGTAAAGCATCCACCGATGGCAAGAATACCCATTATCATTATGACACAAAAGTGTCCACTGATGACACAGAGTGCCCACTATCACTATAGACGTCTACCCTTTGGCTAGCCATTCAATCCAAAAACTTGATTTAATATCAGTATAGTTCAGGCAATTCAATTAATTCTCATTTTTCAATTATTATTATTATTGTTGTTGTTGTTGTTGTTGTTGTTGTTGTTGTTGTTGTGTTGCTTAGTCAAAAACAATAATAATTTTTAAGTGGAGATTTTCGCCTCCGCTCTCGGTGGAATGGTTCTTACAACTTTGGCACTGTTAGGCTCAGGGCCTTAGAGAACACGAGCCTAACCTAGAGAATTGGAATCGCCACCCGGATGGGCTGGAAGATTGAAAAGGGTGGATGACTCAATTCCTAAGGAATCCTTAACCTCCTATTGGGTTTGGAAAATTAGGTGTGCATGGGAAGGTGAGAATGAGCCAGCACCCCCATAGCGCCCGGTTCATTGAAATCGACCTCCTTTTTAGGTCTATATTTTATTAAATTCTCAACATATCATTATAGCATCCGTAATAAGTGCATTTATTTAAAATAAATAATTATATTATAAAATCAAACAAGTCTAAACAAACCAACAAGATGGGCACCCATACTAGATGGAAACATGCCCTTACAATAACAAGTACATAAAACAGAACACCCACCTTTTGGTGGAAATGTGTCTCTTACATTAATCCTAAAACTTATTCAAGATAAAAGAGTAAATTAAATAAAACAAGACACCCATAAAGTGGGAACATGCCTTTTACATCCTTAAAATCCAAATAATCAATCAAATATAATTAAACCATTCAATCATCTATCATAAATAATAAAATCAAAGCTCATCATCCATCATAGGCATACGACAATAAATCAAATAATCAAATCTAGGGGTTTAATCTTAAATTAGGTATTAAACATGCAAAATTAGGGTTTAACATATGAAACTAGGGTTTAAGGCCAAAATATACAAAATCAAGGTTTTATGAAGTAAATTAGGGTTTTAGATCGAAATAGGTTTGATTAAATCATGTTGTTAAAGTTTGCATCAAATCATAATCAAGATTAATTCTTCACTGAACTAAATTAAATCAATGAATTCAAATTGTTTAATATTGTTTAAAGAACCAAATCATAAGCTACTGGACTAAATTAAATTACCAACTTCAAACTGTTTGAATAATGAAAATAACTATTGAAGATGAAATAGAGTTTGGAAAAACAAACCTGCATTGTTAGCTCCACCAAGTTGAGTTTGTTGAACCAAACTTATTGTTTGAATGATCGATAAGTCTGGATCAAAGTAATTCTTGGTGTCTCAATGATCAAAAGACCAAGTTACTACCTCTTTTCTTTCCTTTACTACTACTTTTGTGTATTTCAAACCCTGACTGAGAGTTTATTAATATCTCTTCCATATTTATTTTTTATAGCTACTCCTTAATTTGTTAATCCTCACTCTTTAATTACTAATTATGGCCTCCCCCTTCTGTTTGTTTCCTTTGTATTTATAAGTAGCATTAGGGTTCAATTGCATTTATCAATCCTAATCCTACTAGAAGAGCTCCTGCTTATCCGATTCTTTTATATTTTATCATAATTTGGACACTTAAACTTGAATTAAAACTAAATTAGGCTAAGACTAAGCCCTTATGTCAAATTGGGGTCGCCAAATTCGACATGAGGCCTCATATCAAATTTGGGTAGCCAAATTCGACATGAGGGGGACCTTATATTCACTGTATCAGACTAACTTTAATTGTACCAGACCTTTTTAAATCATAATAAATTTATTTTAGGCCTGTAATCGAAACCAAGTTTAATTTAGCCCCTTTTAATTGGGGATGAATTCAATCCGAGATAAAATTAAGGGTCTACATGATTCTTTTAAAAGAACACACTTTCTTTGACTATTCTTCTTTTATCTTTCAAATGTCTTCACTGTAATCGTAAATGTAAGGATACAATTCTTAGATAAAGTTCTAGCACACTTAATTAAAAAAAATATTCACCAATTTTATTATAAAAAATCCTTTTAATTTCAAACCTAATAATCTTATATAATTCTATAAAATTTGTGTTGTGATGATAGGTTAATGGATACTTACATTAATATATGAAAGTAAAGCATTTTAAGGCTTAAAAATAGTGGAAACAAAAGAAAAAGGTCAAGCACGGGTGTACATAGTAGATCCACACACCCGTGTTTATCAAACCCTTATTGGAAAAAGAAAAGAAAAACAAACAGAGCCTAAAAATTTCACATACCCATGTGGATTTCTCAGCTTCTGCCAAATCTATCGATTTTTAAGATTTTGAAGGTTTTTTTTTATTATTCGCAAGCCTATGTCTATCTTCTCATATGCCCATGTTTAGTTGTACTAAACTTTTTGAAAATTTTGGTTTTATTCCCAAAGCCTTAAATTTTAATAAATATACTTTTCCCTAATCAATTTTGGATTTAGAACCAATTTTTTCAAAAACTAATGTCATATCCAATTTCCAATCCCTAAATTTGATAAAAACCTTAGTTTAACTCTTTTATACATCAATAGTTGTTTTAAATACAATTCTAAGCTTCACTATTAAATAGATTGATTTCACTTCAATTGTTAACAATCTAACATCAATTATAAATACTTCCAAGATCATATTAATAATTCACTACTAAATTTACTAATGAAACCAAATAAATAATAACAAATTCTTTAAGTACACAATCACAATTCAAACCTTGATTATCATTCAATATCACTTTACTCCTTCTTACCTTATATCATCTTATTTATACAAACCTTGATCATATAATTTTATGGATACTACTACACTTAACTTTAAACATGACTCACTTAAAATTATTCTATATTATAATATCCATTTACCTCCATACACACTTTTCATCAACAAAAAATAGGTTAACCCTTCAATTATTTAATTATCATTTTTTTTTCAAATCAATATTTAGCTCTAAAAACACAATTCATTTCCCAATAAAATAATTAACACCTCAATAACTCCAAATATCGTTTAAGCCATATATATTTCAAAATAAAGAATATATCTTTCCTTTTTTGGTCAAATATTCTCTAATCTATCAATCCATCATCTAGTTATTTCAAACTTCTCTTCAACATGGTTCAAATTAGACCACTTCTAAATATACTTCCAATTCCTTAAATATTCTCGTGTCTTCCAGATAGAACCATTCACTTCAAAATCAATTTATTTGACATGTCAAAAACCTTAAATACCACTCAAATCATATTGATCAAAATAATATTTTCTTCACCAAATTAACAATCTTTATAAATATATAATTCAACACTTAATTAATTCAAAGCCCTCTCCAAGATAATCTTAAGATAATTAACTAATAAATAAATTTCAAATATCAATGATATCACTTTACTCCTTAAAAATCTCATAACTCTAAAGTCTATTAAACTTTAAACTCATCAAACCCTAACTTGTTTCATAACTTTAAATTATATATTCTTATATATTTATATTCCAATAGTTAATTTAAACACAAACTTATCTAAAAATCATTAAATACATTCTTTATTCATCATAATAATTAACTATATTTATGAGAAACATATTTCAATAATCACTTTATCAAAATCACTTTAAATAGATTTATTTCATAAATAATCACTTTAAATCAAAACTCAAATATTAGTTAATGATTAAAATCATAATAGAATCATTTAATAGCAAAATAAGTAGTATACAAGCACTAACCTCACTTAAGTTACACTTCCATCATCTTTCTCCTCAATCCTTGATTTGATAATGTTTTCTTGATGAATCTATCTTAAAATAGCTAAAACCCATCAAAACTTAGTTTTTCTACAAATTCTCCATGATTTCTAGGGTAAGGAATGGAAGAAGAAGGAGAAAAGATGAAGGTGGCTTATGGTCATGAGTATGACAATTTGTAGAAGTGTGGAAGATGCCAAAAAATTTAAAACTCTTTATATAGACTTGAGGGTTTCTATCCCATGTACTTACTCACACCATAGTTTACACCTACTTTAATTATTCATCTTTTAATCCAATATTTTAACTCCAAATAAACCATCACTTTAATTATTTTAAATTCATATTATTCACATATACCATTTATATCATGTATAAAACCTTCAAAACTGAATTTCTAGATTTGATTGAAGACACACGGCTATGTCTTCTCTTTGACACTCCTGTGTGAATTAGATAGTTTCTATCACTTTGGAAAATTTCCTTGAAATGGTCCTTAAACCTATGCCACAACCATGGTACTCCAAAGTCACGCCCGTGGGGATGATATGGCCACTTTACACATGCTAAAAATACTCCAAACAATACATAACACTCCAAAACAATCCCGGTTATTGCATATACACTTACTACAAAAAAAATCCATACTTAGAATTTTTAGGGCATTACATGAAGTATATCTTTGATTAGAGGCATTTAAATATCAGATAAAGAAGATGGATGTAACTTTTGAAGGATTATGATTGCACTATCCTCTATCATCCTAGTAAAGCAAATATAATGGTTGATGCTTTGAGTAGAAAATCTTCTGGTAGCCTAGTTGATATTGTGCTGGAAAAGCAACCCATTATTAGGGAATTGATAGAGTGTTTGATGAAGGGTTATAGCTTGAAGTGAATGACTCAGGCGTACTATTGGCACATTTTTAAATACGCTCAATATTAGTAGAAAGAATTAAGGTAGCTCAGAGATGGGACCTATGATTATGTAGAGTCATGGAAGAAGTATGAGATGGTAACTCTAAGGACTTTGTGATTGATGAAAAAGGTGTACTTTGACATGGGTCATAGTTAGGTGTTTCAGATGTAGATGATTTAAGAAAAGAGATATTGGAAGAGGCATATCTTGTAGCTTATAATGTGCATCCAGGTTCCACCAAGATGTATTAAGATCCAAAAGATATATATTAGTGGAATGGCATGAAGAAAAATATTGTTGAGTTTGTTTATAGGTGCCTCACATGTCAACAGGCAAAAATAAAGCATCAAAAGCCTTCTGAATTGTTGCAACCACACTCAATGCCTGAGTGGAAGTGGGAGAAAATTACCATGGACTTTGTGACTAGATTGCCTAAAACCACTTCAGGATATGACTCCATATGGGTTATCATAGATCGATTAACCAAGTCAGCACATTTTATTCCAGTAAAGTAAACTATTTTGTTGCCTGCTAAGCTATATTTAGAGAAGATAGTTTGTCTACTTGAAGTCCCAGTTTCTATTGTGTTAGATAGAGGGCCCCCATCCACTTTTAGATTTTGAAAATCATTATAGGAAGCTATGGATACAAAATTAAATTTTATTATAGCTTTTCACCCCTAAACTGAAGGCCAATTTGAGAGGAATATCCAACCCTTGAAGATATTCTTAGAATGTGCGTGCTCAATTTTGGGAGCTATTTGGATTTGCATTTACCATTAATCCAGTTTTCTTATAATACTAGTTACCATGCTAGCATCGATATGGCACCTTATGAGGCCCTTTATAGCAAGAAATGTAGATCCCTAATCTGTTGGGAAGAAATTGAGGAGAGACAATTGGCAGGACCTGACCTAGTGCAAATCACTTTTGAGAAAATTCATGTTATTTGAGAATGACTAAAAATTGCAGCTAGTCGCCAAAAGAGTTATGCAGATCCTAAACGTAGATATGTGTCTTTAGAGGTAGGTGAATTAGTGTTTCTAAAAGTTTCTCCTATGAGAGGAGTGATGAGATTTGGCAAAAGGAGCAAGTTGGCACTAAGGTACATTGGACCTTATATGATTATTGAGAGGATTTGGAGCAGTTGCATATTGATTGGATTTGCCACCATATCTCTCTTATGTTCATCCAGTATTTCATATCTGAATATTGAGGAAATATATTCCTAATCCTTAACATATACTACAACCACAAGAAGTTAATATTAGTGAGAATCTTTCTTATGATGAAGGTCTTATAGCTATTATAGACTCTCAAATTTGGAGATTACACTCTAAGAAAATTCCTATAGTAAAGTTTTATGGCCCAATCATACCACCGAAGAATGCACTTGAGAAACAGACGCCAATATGAGAGATAAATACTAAATTTATCCATAATAAATTTAACATCTCATGAATGGAAAAAATCATCAGTTAATTGCATGTTAGTAATCTTTTATCAAATTGAGATTGTGATAGGTTATTGATTATCCCATTAAATTTAAGGACAAATTTATTTTAACGGGGAGATTGTAACTTCCAAGTAAAAATAAATAAATAAATAAATAAAGCTGAGAGATATTTTAAAAATAGTAAATGAAAAAGTTGATTTAAATAAAATAATATAATATATAAATAATAATATATAAATAATATAATAATATAATATATAAATAATAAAATAATATAATGATGGTTATTTATTGGTTGGAAAGAGTATGGCATCGAGAAGGAGAAAAGAGGAAGATAGAGAGAGAGAGAAATAAAATAAAATAAAAAAGGAAAACCTAGAGAGGAGAGAAAAAGAATGGCAGAAACTTTGACCGGCTATATCTTCGTCGTCCGATATCTGATCACTGCCCCTCGTCCACTGTTGGATTCGACTTGAGACAATGAATCCAGAAAGGGATAACTCGAAACTAACTGAAGCTGGAGGAAGCAACACCTCCCTTTAGAAGTTGATGCCTTCACTAGATTTTGAATGATTTTTTGGCCAACTCCGACATCCTTTCTTTCTAAGCTTTCATTTGGTACATCATTTATAATTTTTAGATTAACTTGAATTTTGGCTGGAATCTGGCCAAGGCAGTAGCTTTCGATGCTATTTTCGGCCAATTTCCAACGAGTGAAGGAGAGTGACATATTTTTGGACTCCTCTCTCCGAGACAAATACATTGATACACAACTTGCCACCAAATTCTTTCAATAAAAGATTTTCAGTGAAACTTTGGTGAGAGACTGGTAGGTACTTCTGGCGAGACCTGTTGCACATTAAATATTTAATTTCATCTAATGTAAAAATTATAGAATTTATAAAGATAATAATTAAATTTCTAAAGTGTGATTCTAATTTAATAAATTAATTGCGTAATATTAATTATGTCAATTATATGTATTTTGGGAGATCAATTAAGAATAAATTTTATTAAATTTTTCAGTCATAAAATATATACTTCTAGAGTTTGAAATTATTGTCATAATATTTTTATGATATTTTATTCAGTAGACCATTCAACACGAGACCCTACTGCTTTTGGGTCGAGTCGTTTACTGAGTCAAATTTCTTCATTTAAAATATGAGTGATTCTAATATACTTTTATATATTCCATTCATTCATATATGATGTATGTGTATATATTTTTTTTATTATGCATTATTTAGAATTTTAGAATTTCAGCATTTAGCTATGATTGTTCATTTATGTGATGAATATAATTTGTGATTACAGGATGAAATTGAGATCATATAAGACCACATATGATTTGGATTATGAATATAAAATAATATGACATTATGATAATGAGTTTAGGACTGGCGTGATGGCTGAGGTTTTCTTTTGCTAAATGCTGCTTGTTAATCAGGTAACGCTGCTTAGCTAAGGCCGTAACGGCGTACCCTATATGCATTAGATTCTAAAAAGTCATGTTGGATAAAGAGAGCCAATGGACTAATTTCCATCCTTGAATGATTATTTGCTTTTTTGTATGGTTGGCATATTGCATGAGCATCCTTCGAATATAATCAAGATAGGACTCCAAGTTCTCCAAGTTAGTATATTGGTTGGTATCACTTATTGAGTTGAGACGCTCACTCCTGTCTCACTATTTTTTTTAGGTTATCAGGGTGTGTATCAGAGAGTAATTTATTCAATAACCCTGCCTTCCTTCTTTGGTAGTGAAATTTATTTATAAAATTAATTAGATCTGTAATTTATTATGAATTGGAAACTACATAAATTTAATACTATTAGGATTATATGGCTTGATATTGTATTTCAAATAAATGATGTGATGTTTTAAACGATTATGAAAACTTACCAAGCTAACTATAGGTTCTGGAAATCACGTGTTTTCTTATTGCCTAGTGCAGGTCATGTGCCTTAGGATTTGGGACATAACACATAACCCCTTTTCAAAATAAAAGAAGAGTAAATCTTTTTCAAAATAAAAATATCAATTTTAAAACATGCTCTTACCGAACTGATTGGAGACCATACATAATAGTGTTATGTGAGTTCAAATCCACATGAGCATTTTGGCTCCATTTCAATGGGCTAAACTCGATGCTCAAGAGAGACCTCGTAGTTGGCGACTCCACCGAGTACTAAAATTTTTCAAAAAGAAAATTTTTAATGTGCTATTTTGAAGTAAGATTAAACTACCCTTTAACTTTTTTTATATATCCATTCATTATGCATAAGGGTTCATTACCTTTAGTTTTAGGAAGCCCCTAGATAACAAGTAGCAATCTTCATTAGGTATGTTGGGAGATAGCAAAAGTATCCAACCGCAATGAACCTTTAATCTTTTTGAGGTGTAATGGACCTAAAGTACTGGTAGACTTACGCCATATTTATTATATGACATGTGGTTAGGTATACAGATGTTCTAGTGTGATGGGACCCTTTAGATTGAGCATACCCTTTCATTCATATAATGACAATAGATCATGCCCTTACATTATATGAATCATACTAATAAGACCCATACCATGATCATGAAATATTTTTTAGTCATGTATATATACATTCACAATATACATCAGAAACCTTTAAGCCCCTTAGAAAATCAAACTTTAGGGCACCCTTCTTTAAGAAAAGTAAATCTACAAACTTAGGCCATAATGGTAGGGTTGTTCAATTGACCAGTAAACCTAACTGATCCAGCCTAACCCGACCAAATTAGGCTGGGTTAAAAGGAAAAAGAGTCGGGCCTTGGGTTTTCTCTATGAAACTTAAAAACCTGAGATTCTCCGTATTAGGTCTCGAGTCGATGTAAATTACCTCAATCGAATCTAACCCAACCAAAATATTATTTTTTATTATATATAATATTATTTATAATACATAATATTATTTATATAATATATATTATATAAATATATAATATATATTATATAACATAAAAGAAATGATATTTTATATTATATTATAATAATATTATATATACTGCATACTGCAGTTTACTGCATATATATGTGGAGTATATATGAGTATATACTGCATATATATTGCAAAAAAAAAAGAAAAAAATTACAATAAAGGAAAAATAATATAGAAAAAGAATTTCATTGGCCTGACCAACCCGAAATAGCTCAGCCCATTTAGGCTTAGGGTCGAGTTATGGGCTAAAATATAAAACCTGAGGTGTATTCAGGCTAGGTTATGAGATAGGGATAAACCAGCCTTGAGTACACCCTTACATAATGGCTTGACCCTTAAACATAAACCTAAGTCACAATGACTTGACTCTTAAATATGAAACCTAAGCCACAAATGACTTGACCTTTGAACTTAAACATAAGCCACAATGGCTTGATCTTTGAACCTAAGCCACAATGGCTCAATAAACATGATCCTGAGCCACAATGGCTCAATAAATATGAACCCAAGCTTAAGCCACAAATGGCTTGACCTTTAAGCATGAACCCAACCACATGGCTAAACCAAATGGACAAGGGCAACTCAAACCAAGCTTAAAAGTGCTAACTCATCCTACCTATATAGCTTAACCACCCTAGCCACTGTGGATTGAACTATGTGGGACCATACCCAACCTCATCTAGACAAAATAAGCTTGAATCATTTGAGACACCCAACCTTACCAAGCCACAATGGCTTGAACTATTTGGGATCACACCTAACCTCACTGAGCCACAATGGCTTGAGCCATCTGAGATCACATCTAATCTCACTGAGCCATAATAGCTTGAACCATTTAGGACTACACCCAACCTCATTAAGTCAAAATGGCTTGAACCATTTGGGGCCATACAAGCCTCATTGGGCCACAATGGCTAAAACCATTTGAGACTATGCCTAGCCTCACTGGGCCACAATGGCTTGAAACATTTAAGATCATACCCAACCTCACAGAGTCATAATGGCTTAAACTATTAGAGACCACAGCCAAACTCTCTGAGCCACAATGGCTTGAACCATTTGGGACTAGAGGTGGACATAATTTGGTTAACTGACCATTCCAAAATTATCGATTTGGTTAACCAACCATTCAAAAATCCATCAATTTGGTTATATATATGAGAAATTTTTGGTTATCTATTTGGTTAATGGTTAACCATTTTTTGCTAGTCGGTTAACTGTTAATCGAATTTTTTTCAAGATGTAAACATCCAGCAACCAAAACTATTCCTCTCCCTTTTTTTTTCTTTCTTTCTTTCTCACTCAACCATCACAATTGATGATATTTTATTCCTATTTCTTAATATGATTATTATCCAATTGAGTTTAATTTGTTTGTTCAAGTGTATTTTAGGGTTAATTTCAGGAATTCTCTGTATTTTGAGGCTTATGGACATTTCAGAGGAATTACGGATGAAAGTAGAAGAAAAGAGAAAAATTCATCAATGGACACACCCATGGACATGGGCGTGTCAAAGGACGTGCCCTTGATGCTGCATACAAAAGCATTGACACGCCCAGTGACATGGGCGTGTCACCAAGCGTGCCTTTTGAAATGTTTCACAGTAACTGTGACACGCCCAGTGACATGGGCGTGTCAGGCGAATTTATTTGCACTATAAAAGCTGCTCTGAAGCACGAATTAAGGATCCGAATTTCATATTTTATAACCTAGAGAGTTTTGGAGCTGAGATTGAGGGTGAAGACATATTTTAAACAAGATCTAAACCAAGATTCAAGGATTCAAGAGAAGATATACGAATTATTCACAATGGATTGTTTGGATTCTTTTTCTTATTTCTCTTGTTCTAGTTTTCTGATTTTGAACATGAACTAATTTATTCTCTATCTAGATATTGATGAACCCTATCTTTATTATATGGATTGAATAATTTTATTAAATTGAATCATTTGATTGAGTTGTTTTATTCTTATGATGCTTAATGATTTATTTCCAATTAATAATAGCATGCTTATTGATTGGTTGCAATTTTCATATTATTGACTTGAGAAAGCTTGATATGAATTGAATATTCATAAGAATTGAGGATTGATTGGGGTACTAGAGATAGACTTACAAGATCCTTTGATTTATAATTCCATATTCTTAATGCAAGATCTATTTAATTATGTTTGAGAAGAGATTCTGGCATTCTACTTAGTGATTAGGGATTAAATCGCTTGAGAAAGGTTTTAGTCTAATTTAGAGGAATACCAATTCAACTCTATCATTTGGTTTAATTGAATTGATTTTCATAAATATAATTGTGGCTAGGGGGATTCAATATCTGGATAGTATCATCATAATCAATCAATTTATTCAATTCTCAATTTCTCTCTATTTTCATTTATTAAGATAATTATCTTTAAATACAAAACTTTACAAAACTATTGATTCGCTAAACAACGGTTAACATTTGCACTAGTACTTGGCCTTGTCCTCAGTGGAACAATAACTCACTCACTACTTTATTACTTGAGAGACCCGTGCACTTGCGGTATTGCAATAGCATAGGTTCTCGCCATCAAGTTTTTAGCGCCGTTGCCGGGGACAACGGTTTTCAGTATTAGTAATATAATTAAGACTGTTGATTTAGTTTTTGTTTTATTTTGTTTTAACATTTGTTCTTGCTTTTTGACTGTCATTCTAGGTACTTCATCCTATTTATGACCCGAGCTAGCTCTTCCCAACTTTTTGAATTAGATCAAGAGTTAGAGAGAACATTAAGAAGAAGGCGAAAGGAAGAAGAGGAATAGTTCTGGCAGAGACGAAACAGAACTTTGAAGATCTCATCCTAGAAGAAGAAATGGCAAAAAATGAGCCAAGGACGATGTAAGAGTTTGCTAGGCCTACTCTTAATGGGGCTGAATCAAGTATACAAAGACCAGTGATTGCTGCCAATAAATTTGAGATAAAAACAAATGTCATTCAAATGGTGCAGCAGACCTGTCAGTTTGATGGATTTCCGGATGAAGATGCTAATGCACACATTGAAACTTTTCTGGAAATATGTGACACATTTAAGATACAGAATGTCTCTGAAGATTCAATCAGGCTAAGGTTGTTTCCATTCACACTCAGAGACCGACCAAAGAAGTGGCTGAAGTCTTTTCCTCCTAACACTTTCACTACATGGGACCAACTAGCAGAAAAATTTTTAGAGAAGAATTTTCCACCATCCAAGACTGCTAAGTTGAGGAATGATATTTCTTCTTTTCTCTAGCTAGATGGTGAAACCCTATATGATGCTTGGGAGAGATTTAAGGATTTATTGAGAAGATGTCCTCACCATGGGCTATCGCTGTGGCTTCAGATCCAAACTTTCTACAATGGATTCAGTTACTCAAGTAAGCACTCCATCAATGCAGCTGGAGGAGGTACCATAAACAATAAAACACCTGAAGAAGCAAGGGATTTGATTGAAGACATGGCCCTTACAAATTATCAGTGACAAACCCCAAGGGAACAAGGAAGATTAAGGGCTACTAGTTCACATCAATTGGATCCCGCAGTTGCTCTTTCAGCACAGTTGGAAGCAATGAACAAAAAGATTGATTCTTTAGCTTCTTCTTCTTCTTCAGGGAAAGTGATGCAGGTGATGTCCTGTGAATGGTGTGAGGGTGGACATCAAAGTCAAGATTGCCTAAGTGGCAACATGTTTGCTAGAAAAGAGCAAGTAGATTATGTTGGCAACATGCCAAGGCAATAGCATAATAATCCCTACAACAACACATATAATCTGGGGTGGAGAAATCATCCTAATTTCTCATGGACTAATCAGAATAATCCATGACCTCCCCCTGGATTCCAGCAGCCCCAACATCAACAAGCTGCCCCTCCAAGAAAGAGTAATTTGGAGGACATGATGGAGAAATTTATAATAGCTTCTAAAACCAGGTTCCAATCAACTGAAACCTCCTTAAGAAATCAGCAAGCCTTTATTCATAACTTGGAGAATCAGGTGGGGCAAATTGCCAAGTTGCTCAGTAAGAGACCACATGGTAGTTTGCCTAGCAACACTGAGGCAAATCCTAAAGAGCATCTTAAGGCAATTACACTAAGGAGTGGAAAAGAGATCAAGGGTAATGTGGATGAGAAGAAAGGAGAAGTGGCAAAGAAAAGGGCTGAAGTACAAGAAATTGACACGCCCAGTGACATGGGCGTGTCACCAAGCATGCCTTTTGAAATGTTTTACAGTAACTGTGGCACGGGCATGTCACTGGACATGCCTTATATTCAAAATTCCAGTGGCAATGACACGCCCAGTGACATGGGCGTTTCAATGGGCGAGTCAGGAGAATTTATCTGCACTACAAAAGCTGCACTGAAGCACGAATTAAGGATCCGAATTTCATATTTTATAACCTAGAGCCGACTTCTAAAGCAAAAAGGAGAGTTTTGGAGCTGAGATTGAGGGTGAAGACATATTTTAAACAAGATCTAAACCATGATTCAAGGATTCAAGAGAAGATATACGAATTATTCGCAATGGATTGTTTGGATTCTTTTTCTTATTTCTCTTGTTCTAGTTTTCTGATTTTGAACATGAACTAATTTATTCTCTATCTAGATATTGATGAACCCTATCTTTATTATATGGATTGAATAATTTTATTAAATTGAATCATTTGATTGAGTTGTTTTATTCTTATGATGCTTAATGATTTATTTCCAATTAATAATAGCATGCTTATTGATTGGTTGCAATTTTCATATTATTGACTTGAGAAAGCTTGATATGAATTGAATATTCATAAGAATTGAGGATTGATTGGGGTACTAGAGATAGACTTACAAGATCCTTTGATTTATAATTCCATATTCTTAATGCAAGATCTATTTAATTATGTTTGAGAAGAGATTCCGGCATTCTACTTAGTGATTAGGGATTAAATCGCTTGAGAAAGGTTTTAGTCTAATTTAGAGGAATACCAATTCAACTCTATCATTTGGTTTAATTGAATTGATTTTCATAAATATAATTGTGGCTAGGGGGATTCAATATCTGGATAGTATCATCATCATCAATCAATTTATTCAATTCTCAATTTCTCTCTATTTTCATTTATTAAGCTAATTATCTTTAAATACAAAACTTCACAAAACTATTGATTCACTAAACAATGGTTAACATTTGCACTAGTACTTGGCCTTGTCCTCAGTGGAACGATAACTCACTCACTACTTTATTACTTGAGCGACCCGTGCACTTGCGGTATTGCAATAACATAGGTTCTCGCCATCACTGATCCTTACTCTAATTTCTTCATTGGTTGGCTCAAGTTCAATAATAATAATGATAATACTAGTAATTATAATATTAACCCTTTTTATAACCATTACCCATCTCCAAATCTAACTCTTCCTTCTCATCAACAACTTCATAATAATTTGTATACAAATCCTTTCAATACAACTACTCTAAACCAAAATTACCCATTTTTTCACTATCAAAATAGACCTCCCTCTCTTCATCTAAGAGAAGCCCTACACCTTTTGAATTAAAAGTCCAAAAAAGGATGAAAAAGATCATGATCAAGAATTTCAACAACTTCGCACTTCTATGGATGTGGTTAGCAATGATCAAGAAATAAGCTTTTTTCTAATAGAGGAGTAACTATTAGTAGTATTAGTAAAGAAGAAAAAGAAGAAGAAGAGGATGATGATGATGATGATGATGATGATGATCAATTGCCTAGCTCTAGTCCTACAGAAATGGACTACATATTATCATCGTCTTTAGAGGTAATTGGCAAAGATGGAGATGGTGATGATACTTATGGTGGTAATTAAAAATAATAATAATATTAAATCTATTGGGCTATGACAATTAAAAAATAATTTATGGAATAGAAGAACTTTATTTTTTATATTATTTTTTGATGAAATTTTTTCTCTTTTCAAGTCTTTTCTTGCACTAGAAAGAATTGGGTTTTAATTACTATTTACTCCATCAAGATTTTTTGTTAAATGGTAGATTAACCGAACTGATCGAGTTTGTTTGGTTAATTAATCAAACTAACCAAAAGTTGATTTCAATTGGTTCAGTCATAAAATTTAGAAATCAAAAAAGCCAGTTATATCAGGGTTCGGTCGGTTAATTAACAGATTGACCGAACACCCACTCCTATTTGGGACTACACCCAATCTAAATAAGCCACAATGGCTTAAACCATTTGGAACAACACCCAACCTCACTTAGCCATAATGGCTTGAACCATTTAGGACCACATCCAATCTCACCTAGCCATAATGGCTTAACCCTTTAAGGCCACACTCGACCATTATAAACCTTAGCCATATGGCTTGACTTTTGGGGCCATACATAACCATTACAAACCCTAGCCACATGGCTTGATCCTTGAGACCAAACTCATCCATATGAAACTCAGCCCCATAAGCTTAACCTTTTGGCATAAACCATAGCCATAAGGGCCTAACCATCCTTAGCCAAGGATCAAATCATGCACTATCCTTAGTCATGGACCGAACCATGCACCATCTTTGGCCATGCGTATACCCTTAATTTTGGCTCTAAGCTAGTTCGATCCCAATTAAATAAGGCCAAGCAAAATTTGGTTTGATTTTAAAAGCATAAACCTAGTCTATAGTTTTGGTTTAGGTCAGTCCCATTTTAAAAGGCCCAAAAATAAGCCAGTTTAACTTTTGAAGCCTTAAAATAATCTGATCCGAAGTTGGAATAGGTTTTGTTCAGTTTAATTCGATATAGGTCATGCCATATCAAATTGAGCGTGTTAAATTTGATATGGACATCATCTATATTGAATTGGACTTGATCCAATTTGATATGGACTATCCATGTTGAATTAGATCAAGTCTAATTCGATATCGATGGCTTCCATATCAAATTGGATCAATTCTAATTCAATATGGACACATCCATATCGAATTGGATATATCGAAATGGACTTGATCCAATTCGATATGGAATTAAACAAGATTTAATTAAATATGGCTACATTTTCAAGTCAAACTTAAAGCATTTTAATTCAATATAGTTCTTGTTTTAGGACTTAATCCATGCCAAATCCTGATTAAGCTCGATTTACATAGCTAATGTTAACCTAATTTGTTTATTATAAATACAGACTTAAACAATGGATAAAGGGGAGGACCTAATAGGAAGCAGTTAATATAAAACCTTAGCAACAGTTAAAAAAAAAAGGAGTGACAATTATCAAAATGTCAAGCAGTAGAAACACAACAACAATTAAGAATAATCAGCCAGAGAAAGACAAACATATACACAACAATCTAAGAGGCAAAAACCAAAAACTATCCTCGATTGCATTAAACCTCCAACCAAAACCTACAGTGGATTCATTTGGTCATGTCTCACTTGAAGAACAAAGCAAAGAGAAGAGCAAGAAGAGAGACAAGAGAGAACACATTCAAGAGATATGGCCAAGCCACTGACCGTGTCACATGACATGGCTAGGGCCTTGACCGTGTCCCACCTGAAGAAGAAAGAAGTGTTAAAAGCAGCCATGGACACGACCACATGGCTTGGCCATGTCCAAAAAAGAGTGAGTGACATGGCCAAATCACTCTTGACTTGGTCGTGTCTCATATGGTTCCTTTGAATTATTTTGCACGAAGTGAGGGACAAATGGGGAATAAAAGACTCTTTCCTTTTAAAAAGAAATATTAAAAATGAGTAAAAGGTGGATGAAATTATGGGAGAGAATATTAAAAAAATGAAAATGTAGGGAGACAAAGGTGAGTGTGTGAGTTGGCAAGACATGCTTGATGTCTTAAAAAATTAAAAAGAATTAAACATGGAAATATACATACATGTTGGAGGCTCTATTGAAGGGGGCTTGGTCCTTGTTTTGCTCTTGGACAAGACACCTTCATCTTTATCCTCCATTTTCCATCTTTCACTTCTTCCGTAGATAAGACTTAAAATAATTCTTGGCATTAAATTGGGTGAACAAACTTTTAAGAAGGTTATGGTTTGAAGAAGGCTTGATTGAGGAGTTGTAAGCATGAGAGAGTTACCAAACCATCTTTCAAGAAGAGAGCCACCGATTGAAGAGGGATTGGAAGTTCTTCATCATAATCGAAGTGGAGCTAGGAGGAGACAAGAAGTTCAACTCTTGGCATCTACAAGGGGTTTTTATATTCTCTCTTTTAATTCATTTCTAGATTATCATTGTTTGTTAAGAACATTAATATTTCAATGGACAATTCTGACTTGATTTATATTGAGATGAATATTTGTTTTAAATTGATGATGATGAGCTAAATTACGCACACATTGGGTTGTATTAGATTTGATTGAATGACTTGATTTGATATTTCCATTAATATACCTTGTTATTAGTTGATTGTATTGGATTGAATGTTAGGTTGATAGATTAGCTACCTATTGATCTCTAGATATTGATTGAAGGACCGGAGGTTAAATTTGATATTGGATTTATGCATTCAACTACCCTAAGAATGAATTAGAAATATAAGTTCTAGAGTTTATTAATTTACAATTTCAAAACAATTGGTTGTTGTTAATTCATGAATGTGAAAACTAATAAATTGGTAATTACTAATTAAACTCAAGTAACAAATTAAAATACAAGGTTATATTAATGGATAATTTGAGAATTAAGCTCTGATTAAATTGATCTACAACCCTAGGCATCATTCCTAGAATTGAATTAATCTTGTATAACCATTACACGCATTACTTTTAATTTTAATTTTTTTTCACCATTATTTCAAACATCACACTCTTGGTTTTTTTAAATTTATTTGTTAATCAAACTAGTACAAAATAATTTCTTCATTGTGAGATGACCTTGGGGCGATCACCATTGCTACAATAACCTCGTATACTTGTGCGTTTTGCCTTGTAGTAGTAATTAATCTAACGCAGCAAGTTTTTTGCACCGTTGCCAGGGAAGACAATTGTTGTTAGTAGTTTGATTTTTTTATTTAAATTGTTTAATTATTTAAAGTGTTTCTTTTTGAATTACTAAGTATTTAGTGTAAGGATGTAGTTTTCAAGGTACGAGGGAGTTTATGATGTGAATGCTAATTCTAAATGGCATGGCATTTAGCAGAATTAGCAAGTCAACGTAAGATGCTAAATGCAAGAGGAAGAGCACCTATTCCTAGTCAAGAAGTATGTCCAGCATGTGGCATTGCAGGACATAGTGTAAACATGTATTCATTTGATGTTGAACAATACCAAGAGAGGCATGAGGAAGCATATGCCTTTCAAAGTTTTCAGCCAAGGGGTAGAATTGACTCATATTCCAATCCTTATAATCCAAGTTGGAGAAACCACCCAAATTTTTCTTGGAAAAATCAACAGCAAATTTCACCTCAACAATTTTTTCAACCTTATCAAAGAAGTTCTTACTTTCAAGGACAATTTTCAAATCAAGATCAACTCAAGAAACCTATATTGGAAGATAATTTGAATGCCTTCATTCAACTTAGCACACAAAATCAAGAAGGGAGTAATATGAGGTTTGATTCTTTGGAGGTATCATTGAAGAAGGTGGAAACTCAAGTTGGGCAATTGGCAAATCAACTCCAAGCACACTAAGAAGTTGAATCTCCTAGCCAATTAGAGCAAGCCAATGTAATCACAATTTTGAGGACTGAAAAGGTAATATATAACAAAGTTTGTGATTCTTTTGATGCAGGTACTAATCAATAAGAAAATGGCGAGGAGCTTCAACCCAACATAGAGAAACCAAGTCAATCAAAGGATGAGGAGAATTTGGAGGCATCAACCTCACCAAAATTGCATAAGCCTCCAAATCCTTATGGGCCACCAATTCCATTTCCATGTAGATTGAAAGATAAGAAGCAAGATAAGCAACTTCCTGAAATCTATGACATGCCCTCCAAAGAAGATAGTAAAGATAAGCTTGAGATGGCCATGAACTTGGAAGAAGAGCTTGAAATGCCCAATTTAGTGTTGGAAATAAATATTATCACTCTATTTCCCTTAAACCAGATTAGTAGGAAAGTGAAAATAAATGCAGAATAGTAACACATAATTTGATAACAGAGTTCGGACAATTATGCCTATGTCTCCGGAGCTGCTGCAGACTTTTATTAAGGAGAAAAATACACCGTGTTTATAAACACTCACACCCAATTATCCCAAGAAATTTTAACAAAAATTCTCTTAAAGAAATTTCCTAATAGACGTAATCAAGAGCACAAAAATTACTTGACTTAATTTTTGCTAGACCCGCTCTGATCTTCATCTCTATTAATTTTCTTTCTATTCTCTCTTATTTTTTCCACTCTTCATAGCAATGGCCAAAGGGCCATTTATATACAAAAATTATAACATGTGAACATAATGGTTGGTGAGATTTGTCAAAGGCTAGGTATCTCTTTTACCTAAGTTAGGCACCTCCATTTTTGACCACCATCACTTAAGTTAGGCACCTCCATTTTTGACCATTTTATTAATAATCTCCCACTTGAAGACTGATTTCAATCTATCTTCACACTTTGATCTATGCAACAGCTCTTCTACGATCTACTTCTACTGCAGGCTAGCTGAAGCTCAACACAGCTTCAATTTGTCAGTCGACACCGTCTTCGTTAACATGTCTGCTGGATTTTGGGTTCCACGGATCATGTCAAGTTTCAAAATCCCATCTTCCAGAAGTGACCGGATAAAGTGATATCACAATTGTATGTGCTTCGTTCTAGCATGAAAAGATGGATTCGTAGCTAGATGTATGGCACTTTAACTGTCGCAATACAAAACATTGTTTTCTTATTTCTTGTCTAGTTCTTTTATGAAACTTTGGAGCCAGATCATCTCCTTGCTAGCTTTCATGACAGTGACATATTCTACTTCAGTTGTGGAGAGAGTAACTATATTCTGTAGTTGAGAGACCTAGCACATTGTGGTACCTCCTAGATTATAGACATAGCCTATAGTGCTCTTTCTGAAGTCAACATTTCCAGCTAAGTCAGCATCCACATAGCCTGCTAGTGTCGTATCTCCACCTTGAAAACAAAGTGCCTTATCTGTGGTACCCCAAAGATATCTGAGGATCCACTTGACTGCTTCCCAATATACCTTGCCTGGATTATTCATGTACCTGCTAACAGCTCCCATTGCTTGTGCAATATCTGGCCTAGTACAAACCATGGAATACATCAAACTCCCAATTGTTGAGGCATAAGACACCTTTGCCATGTATGCACGTTCCTCCTCCGTCTTCGGTGACTGTTCTTTAGAGAGTCTGAAATGAACACCTAAAGGTGTGCTCACTGGTTTAGCATCTTGCATGTTGAATCTGGCTAGTACTTTGGTGATGTACTCGGCCTGTGATAACATCAAAGTCCCCGACTTCGTGTCTCTCTTGATCCTCATTCCAAGAATCTATTTTGCAGCACCCAGATCTTTCATTTCAAACTACTTTGACAATTTCTGCTTTAAATTTTTAATCTCTTGCATGTCTGAACCTGCAATGAGCATGTCATCAACATATAACAATAAAATAATAAAGCTACTGTCAAACTTCTTAATGTAGCAACAATGATCTGCATGGCATCTTGTGAAACCGCTGCTGCCCATAAAGCTATCAAACTTCCTGTACCATTGTCTAGGAGCTTGTTTCAAACCATACAAACTCTTCTTCACACTAGGTTTTTCTTACCTGCCTTAATGAAGCCTTCTGGCTGCTTCATGTAGATCTCTTCCTCCAAATCTCCATGAAGGAATGCTGTCTTTACATCTAACTGTTCAAGATGTAAATTCTCTACAGCTACTATTTTCAACACCAGTCTGATTGTCCTAAGCTTCACTACTGGAGAAAAAATTTCAGTATAGTCAATACCTTCCTTTTGTTGAAAACCTTTTACAACCAATCTTGCTTTATAGTGTCTACTCCCATCATGCTCTTCTTTGATCCTGTAAATCCACTTGTTGTGGAATGCTTTCTTGCCTTGTGGTAGTTCAGCTAATTCCCATGTCTGATTTGACATGAGTGAGTCCATCTCATCTTTCATGGCAGACTCCCACTTGACAGAATCCTCCACTTGCATTGCTTCATCGTAGCACTCTAGTTCACCATTGTCTGTCAGCAACAAGTAATGCAAAGAAGGCGAGTAATGTTGGGTGGGTTTGTCTAGGAATTCTGGAGGAGCATCTCAATTTCGGCATGCTTGGCTCCTCTAGTTCAGGACTATTCAGAACATCATTTCCAAAAATCTCCTCGAACTTAGCAAATTCCTTATTTTCAGCATCTATCTTAGAGCTGCTTGATTCTGCTGTTAGCCTATCTTTGTACATCACATTCTCATTGAATATGACATCTCGGCTTCTTACGATCATCCAATTTTTATAATCCCAAATCGGCAACCGAACTCATCACCACCATATCCAACAAAGACACATTTTTTAAACTTGGCATCAAGTTTACTTCTTCCAGTAGAATCTATATGTATGTAAGAGATACAACCAAACACTCTTAAGTGTGAAAGGTTTACCTCTTTTTTGCTCAATGCTTCCTCTGGTATTTCACCATCCAAAGGTACTGAAGGCCCACGGTTGATCAAGTAGGCCGCAGTGTTGATAGATTCAGCCCATAAATTCTTGGGCAAGTCGGCATGTATCCTCATGCTTTTGGCACGTTCATTCAGAGTTCTATTCATGCGCTCAGCTATGCTGTTTTCCTGCGATGTCATAGAAACTGTTTTTTCCATCTTGATTCCGCTGCTTGTGCAAAATTCTCTAAACTTTTTATCTTTGTACTCTCCTCCATTGTCAGACCTCAATCCCTTGACTTTCAAGCCAGTTTCATTTTCCACCATGGCCTTCCATTTTCTAAATGTATCAAAGACTTCTGATTTCTTCTTCAGAAAATACACCCATACCTTTCTCGATGAATCATCAATGAAGGTGACGTAATATAATGAGCCTGCAAGAGATCAAATTGGAGATGGTCCCCATACATCGGTATATACCAACTCGAGCTTTTCTTCCTGGAGTGTCTTACCAGTTTTCATGAAACTGACCTTCTTTTGTTTCCCAAAGATGTAGTCTTCACATAGACCGACATCTACACTTTTAAGTTCTGGAAACTTTCCCTTTGATAGAAATGTCTTCATCCCTTTCTCGCTCATATGGCCAAGCCTTTAGTGCCATAGATTTGAATCAGCATCCGCTACTGTGATGATGTTCTCTATGTTTGAGGTTACATAGAGAGTACCGGTCTTCTTACCATGAGCAATGACAAGTGCTCCTTTGGTAATTTTCCATTCACAATTTGTGAAGGTCGTGCAATAACCTTCTTCATCAAGTTGTCCCACAGAGATCAAATTCCTTTTGAGACTAGGAATATGTCTCACTCCTTGCAGCTTCCAGGCAGTCCCATTTGGCAACTTTAATTTGACATCTCCTTTTCCCATGATCTTTAAGGTTTCATCATCGGCTAGATGAACCTTTCCAAAATCACCACTGACATAGTTCTCCATGATTTCTCGGCATGGAGTGGAGTGAAAAGATACCCTGAATCCAAGATCCATGATTCAATCGGACTGTTAATGCTTAGAATCATAGCATCGCCTACATCCTTGGTCACGTTTACAGATTCCTGTACGCCAGTATCTTTCTTCGGAGCTCGGTAATCCTTCTTAAAGTGATCCTTCTTGCCACAATTATAACATTTGAAATCTTTCTTCCCCGATCTAGATTTGCCCCTTCTAGATCTTGATCTACCAGAGTCTGAATTTTTGTCTGAAGTTCTCCCTCTAGACTCTGTGTGTAGAGCTGAAGAGGTTGATGCTTCTCCTGATTCTCTTCGCCAAATTTCTTCACTCAATACCAGATCTCGTACATTGTCGAATTTTAATTTGGTATTTCTCAACGAACTGCTGACCGCTGTAACGGTAGCACTCCAACTGTCTGGTAGAGATGATAAGAGAATTAAAGCCCGAACTTCATCATCGAATTCAATTTCCACTAAACTCAACTGGGTTGTAACTGTGTTGAGTTCATTCAGATGTTGGGCCACCGATGCCCCTTCTGCCATTCGTAAATTAAATAACCGCCTCATCAAATGAACTTTATTTGCGGGCGATGACTTTTCATACATGCTGGAGAGAGCCGCCATAAGACCCGCCGTAATCTTTTCCTTGGCTATGTTGAAAGCAACATTATGGGATAATGTTAATATAATAACTCCAAGGGCTTGTCTGTCGAGAAGGTTCCAATCTTGTTCTTTCATGCCTTTTGGTTTCGTTTGTGAAAGAGGTTGATACAACTTTTTTTGATACAGATAATCTTCAATCTACATCTTCCAAAAGCCAAAGTCCGCACCATTGAACTTTTCAATTCTCACTTTTCCTTCGTCTGCGGCCATCGCTCCCACTCGAATTTGGATTCTCCAAAAAAATTTCAACAGTGAATAGTACCCTCGTACAGATAAATAGTACTTTTGCCGGATTCCAAACCTTGGCTCTGATACCAGTTGTTGGGAAATAAATATTATCACTCTATTTCCCTTAAACCAGATTAGTAGGAAAGCGAAAATAAATGCAGAATAGTAACACACAAGTTGATAACGGAGTTCGGCCAATTATGCCTACGTCTCCGGAGCTGCTGCAAACTTCTATTAAGGAGAAAAATACACTGTGTCTACAAACACTCACACCTCACACCCAATTACCCCAAGAAATTTTAATAGAAATTCTCTTAAAGAAATTTCCTAATAGACGTAATCAAGAGCACAAAAATTACTTGACTTAATTTTTGCTAGACCCACTTTGATCTTCCTCTCTATTAATTTTCTTCTTATTCTCTCTTATTATTTTCACTCTTCATAACAATGGCCAAAGGGCCATTTATATAGGAAAATTATAACATGTGAACATAATGGTTGGTGAGATTTGTCAAAGGTTAGGTATCTCTTTTACCTAAGTTAGGCACCTCCATTTTTACCACCATCACTTAAGTTAGGCACCTCCATTTTTTACCACCATCACTTAAGTTAGGCACCTCCATTTTTGACCATTTTATTATCATTTAGAAATTGAGGAGTGCAAGCTAATTTTAGATACTGAGGTTGATGAGAGGGGACTTGATATTATTAATGTGGATGAAGAAGAGATTCAACCAAATTTGGTTGAACTTAAAAAGATCCCAACGCATTTGAAATATGTTTTTCTTAGGGAGAACAATACATAACCAATGATAATCTCTTATACTCTCGATGGTGAGGAAGAGCAAAAAATGAATATAACCATGTTGTAGACTGAAAAATATTTTTGCCAAGTTCCTATAGCATTGGAGGGTCACCACAAGACGACCTTCACATGTTCCCTTTAGATATTTTCTCTTCAAAGGACACTATTTAGCCTTTGTAATACGCTGGGTACCTTTCGGAGTTGTATGCTATTCATCATTTCAAATATGGGTGACAAATTCATTAAGGATAGAAGTAGCACTTCACATTGCATAGGGGAATGATGGAAATTAGATTTCATCTGAACTCCTTCTCTTTAAATTTATACATGCCCACATTGGGGACAATGTGAATCTTTTAGTGTGGGTGCAGTTTTTACTTTTAACTTATCTTTGCCTAAGTTTAGTTAATTTTTTTTTTAATAAATGAATTTTAAAAAGTTCAATTGTTATAAGATTGTTGATAGATGACCTTTGAATTTTTAAAGCATGAATTTGAGAATTGATTAGAATCGGTGCTTATTGTCAATTTTGATGGTTATTCTTTGCATTACATTTAAACTTGTGAGGAATTGAGCTTATTAAGTTGGATACCAACTTATTATTCTAATTATGTGTGAACATCATTTATTGATGAATTGCTAGAACTTGTTTTGACATGCATTTTGAGACTACATAAAAATTTCAATTAGGTATCAATATGATTGAAGCAATTAGGTGAACCCATTTTAGCTTAAAAAAGACCAACCTTATATCCGACCTTAGTTCGCCAATTTTGAGCTTATTTTATTTTTCCTTTTTTTTCTTTTTCACAACACCATTAGCTTGAACATTGTTGTTTTAACTATTACCCTTTCATTAGGTCAAGAGAATTTTAAGAGCATTTATGATTGAGTGTTGTGTCAAATAAAGTGTGGGATTAAATTTAGTGGGTTTAAAATTGTAAATGATTGTTTCCTTTAGTTGCAAACCCTATTTTGATTTTTTTAAAAATATAATAATAAAAAAGAGAGAAAATTCAAAATAATAGAAGTTGTTCTTTTCTGTAGGGCTAGAATAAGTTTGGGAATGATCATTGCAAAATTTAATAAGTGGAGTTCCCTAAAAAGTTCTTTAATGTCAAGTGATAGGTGAGTAGAAGGTGCTTTGGGATTGTTCGGTTGTATTGCATTGCTTACTTCATTCTTGAAGTGCTCTTGAACTTAGTGCATAAAATCACACTCCCAAATGTCATACCCTTACCTTAGCCCCATTACAACTAAATGAAAGACCTTATGATTGATGCTTGATTGTAATTAAGTGGTGGAGGTTTGATTGATAAGCAAGCTTATGGTGATAATCTTTCATTGAATGTTATGAGTGTAAACATTACCTTATTAAAACACTTTAAAGAGTGGTGAGGGAGTGACAACATTGGTTATGCATGAAAAGACACTAAATTACATGAGTATTGGTTTTGTTTGATTTGATAATGATTGTGGATTTAAGAAAATGGGAGTCTTGATATATCCTTATAACTCTTGAACTTAACTAATTTTTTCTTATTTTAGTTTATTTTTATTTTAACTTTGCTTGGGGACAAGAAAAGAATTAAGTGAGGGGTATTTGTTTTGATCATTTGTGTATGTATTTTTAGGATAATTTTATTGGCTTTGATTGATGTTTCTTTAAATTTGTTCTTAAATTTGTTTGAAGTATTTGATCCAGGTTGAAGAACAAAACAATGGTGCTTTAATTAAATTTGATGGATTAATGAGGTGAAAAGCATGAGACACGGCCAAGACACTTCATGGCTTGGTCGTGTCCCTTCATCCAAGACAATGAAGCATGACACACTCACAAGACACAGCCAGGTCAAATTGGCTTGCTCGTGTCCCTAAGAGAATTTGGGCAGAGACTGACACATTCAAGAGACACGACCAAGCCATTGGTCGTGTCAAGGCCTTGGCCATGTCTCACTTGAAGAACAAAACAAAGAGAAGAGCAAGAAGAGAGACAGAAGAGAACACATTCAAGAGATAAGGCTAAGCCACTGGACGTGTCACATGCCATGTCCCACCTGAAAAAGAAAGAAGTGTTAGAAGTAGCCATGGACACAACCACATGGCTTGGCCATGTCCAAATAAGAGTGAGTGACAAGGCCAAGTCACTCATGACTTAGTCGTGTCTCATATGGTTCCTTTGAATTATTTTGCACGAAGTGAGGGAAAAATGGGGACAAAAGACTCTTTCTTTTTAAAAAGAAATACTAAAAATGAGTAAAAGGTGGATGGATTTATGGGAAGAAATATTAAAAAATGAAAAAGTAGGGAGACAAAGGTGAGTGTGTGAGTTGGCAAGACATGCTTGATGTCTTAAAAAATTAAAAAGAATTGAAAGTGAAAATATACATGCACATTGGAGACTCCATTGAAGGGGGCTTGGTACTTGTTTTGCTCTTGGACAAGACACCTTCATCTTCATCCTCCATTTTCCATCTTCCACTTCTTCCGTAGACAAGACTTAAAACAATTCTTGGGATTAAATTGGGTGAACAAGCTTTCAAGAAGGTTAGGGTTTAAAGAAGGCTTGATTGAGGAGTTGTAAGCATGAGAGAGTTACCATACCATCTTTCAAGAAGAGAGCCATTGATTGAAGAGGGATTGGAAGTTATTTATCATAATTGAAGTGGAGCTAGGAGGAGACAAGAAGTTCAACTCTTGGCATCTTCAAGGAGTTTTTATATTCTCTCTTTTAATTCATTTCTAGATTGTTGTTGTCAGTTAAGAACATTAATATTTCAATGGAAAATTGTGACTTGATTTATATTAAGATGAATATTTATTTTAAATTGATGATGATGAGCTAAATTACGCTTGCCTTGTGTTGTAGTAGATTTGATTGAATGACTTGATTTGATATTTCCATTAACATACCTTGTTATTAGTTGATTGTATTGGATTGTATGTTAGGTTGATAGATTAGCTATCTATTGGTCTTTAGATATTGAATGAAGGACCGAGAGGTGAAATTTGATATTGGATTTATGCATTCAACTACCCTAAGAATGAATTAGAAATATAAGTTCTAGGGTTTTATTAATTTACAATTTCAAAACAATTGGTTGTTTTTAATTCATAAATGTGAAAACTAATGAATTGGTAATTACTAATTAAACTCAAGTAACAAATTAAAATACAAAGTTATATTAATGGATAATTTGAAAATTAAGTTTTGATTAAATTGATCTACAACCCTAGGCACCATTCCTAGAATTGAATTAGTCGTTTATAACCATTACACACATTACTTTTAATTTTAATTGCTTTTCACCACTATTTCAAACATCACACTCTTTTTTTTAAATTTATTTGTTAATCTAACTATTACAAAACAATTCCTTCCTTGTGAGACGACCTTGGGGCGACCATTATTGCTATAATAACCTCATATACTTGCAAGTGTGTCTTTATAGTAGTAATTAATCGAGCGCAACAAGGCTCGTGTTCTCTAAGACCCCGAGCTTAATAGTGTTAAAGTCGCAAGAACTATTCCACCAGGAGTGGGGACAAAAATCCCTTCTCACACCATGGACATAACCATGTACCATCTTTAGCCATGGATCATACCATGCACCATCCTTAGCCATGGATCATACCATACATCATCCTTAGCCATAGACTAAACCATGCACCATCCTTAGCCATAAATTAAACCATGCACCATCCTTAGCCTTTGATCGAATCATGCACCATCCTTAGCCATAGACTATACCATGCACCTTTAACCATTGACCATACCATGCACCATCTTTGGATATGGACCAAACCATGCACCATCCTTAGCCATGGATTGAACCATACACTATCCTTAGTTACGGGCCAAACCATGCACCATTTTTAGCCAAGGACAGAATCATGCACCATCCTTAGCTGCGGACTAAAACATTGTACCATCCTTAGCCATGGACCACACTATGCACCATCCTTAATTGCGGACTATACCATGCACCATCATTAGCCATGGATCATACTATGCACCATCCTTAGCTGTGGACAATACCATGCACCATCTTTAGCCGTGGACCAAACCATGCACCATCCTTAACCATAAACCAAACCATGTACCATCATTAGTCTTATGTACCATGCATCATTCTTAGCCATGGATAGGATAATGCACCATCCTTAACCATGGACAATATCATACACAATCTTTAATCATGGACCAAACTATACACCATCTTTAGCTATAGATCAAGTCATGCACCTAACAACTTGACCATATGAACCATACCCATGTGAACCATCCTAAGCTATAGACCAAGCTCGTTCACCTAACTACTTGACCACTTGAACTACCCATATGAATAATCCTAAGCCATGGACCATAGCCTATGCACCTAACCACTTGACCACATGAACCAAACCTTGGTGAACCATTCTAAGCCATGGACCAATAACCTAGTCACTTAACCAATGGACCACATGGACCAAATCCAAAACTCATATCATTGACCATGAACCTAACCCATGGCCTAGTTACATAATTTGTTATCAAGCCTTTGATCATAAACTTAACTCATGGCCAGAACCATTATGGACCCCTTTATGTATTCCTTATAGCATAAACCAGACCTATACTACATATACCCCTACGTTTCATCTTATATTCATATTCCATGTGCACCTTTTGAGCAATCTGACCGACCTAGCCCTTTCATATAAAGGTACTAATGGCCCAACTAGATCAAATTGACATGAAAACATTTGTTGAGACCATTAAAAGGCAAGAGGAGTGCTTCAAGAACATATTCACTAACTAATAAGCTAAGTTCAATAAGACCCTAACAAACTCATTTTGTATATAATGTAATTCAATAATGGAAGAGATTCAAACTATGAAATGGGGAACACACCACAACACTAATAGAGCCATCCAAGCTCAAGTCACTCAAAATAATAGTTCTTCATCCAATCAAGCACCACTTATTGTTGATCTAATGAATAATAAGACTACCATTGGGTCAACTCTGACTTCCCCTTTGAATCCTTTTCAATGGGTGAGAGAACCTTGAAATTAAAGCCTTGGAGGTTATGGAAAAAAATACCATGAAGTATAGAGATGAAGCCTTAGACATGGACTCCCTTACATCATTCTCGAAGGCTTTGCTACCTCCAAGTTTGAGATGCCCAACATGGACAAGTGTAATGGAACCTCCTACCCCAAGACCTATCTGAAGATGTATGTAGGGGCCTTCAAACCAATGGCCATTAATAATGAGCTCATTGCTTAACTGTTCCAACAATCCCTCACTTGGGTAGCTATCAAATGGTTTCACAGTCTTGACAAGAAGAAGTGTCACACTTGGGAAGAGATCTATAATGCCTTCACTAAGTAATACCACTACAACATTGAAGTGGATATGACCTGAAGAGATCTAAAGACCACTAAGCAAGGTCAAAAGGAATCCTTCTCCTTTTTCCTTACGAGGTAGAGGGCTAAGGCAACTCAAATGGTAAAAAGACATCCTAAGCAAGAATAAATTAATACCATAGTCAAGTATCTTTGGTTGGTATATCATACTTACTTGTAGACTAGATACTTACCCAGTATCAAGGCCTTAGTCAACATTGCCATAAAAATTGAAGAGCTGATCCAAACTAATCAAATTAAGGATGAGACAATCTCTTCCTCTAAATATGGGAAAAAGACCAACTACACCAACATCACGACTACCAATCAAGATAGTGGGGAGGTGTTTGCAATTAACTCTTAGCCTCATAGCAGACTTGACAAGAGAGGATAACGGGTTTACATGGATATAGGCATGCCATTGAGTATGGTATATAATAAAGCCTAATAAGCAAAATTGGTTCAACCTTTAGAGCTAAGATCTCCATAAAACCTTTTCCTAAAAGCTAGGATATCAATGAGTTCTATCAGTACCATTAAGGCACCAGACATAAAATAGAGATGTGTAAGAATCTAAGGCATATAATCCAAGACATGATTAATGATAGGACCATCATTCCACCTAAAAACCAACCCAACATAAACATTAACCCATTGCTCAACCACCAAAATGGCATCTGCTTTTCTTCCAAATCAGACATGGAAAATGCTCTATTTTCATACCGACCACCATAGCAACTGGTATTATAAGAAGGTCGGTGACTTAGTAGACCCATCAACCTTCAAATTAAAACCCTACTTTGAGTCTTAAGAATCTAAGTGTACCAACACTAAGTCAAATCTTGAATCAATCAAAGCCACAATCTAAGTCTAGTCCGAGTCTCAAGAGTTTTTTTTTTTTTTTTTTTTGCAAAGAGAAACTTTTAATTATATCTCAAAAAAGGGGATCCCATACAATTAGAGATAACAAGGCCCTTAATGTCACGGGGTAAAGAACCAAAATCTGTGAAAAGAAAAGATGAGTTATTGATTCTACTCAAAAAAGCTAAAAGATTGGCCACTTGATTTCCTTCCCTATAGACATGAGAAATGATACAGCCTAAAGAATTGAGGAAGTGTCTGATTTGAGTTAAGGAGCTTTCTGAGTTTTGACAAACTTGCTGCTCAAGAAGATGTGGAATGTGTAGTGAATCGACCTCGATATGGAATGGAGTAGAGATGAAAGTTAAGCTCCACTTGATGCCTTCGTTGAGAGCCTGAATTTCATCTTGTAAAGGAGAAGAAGACTTCAAAAGAAAACAATAACCAGCAATAAACTGACCATGGGCATTCTAAATTACAACTCCTCCAGACGAGCTTGAAGCAGTGAATGATGCATCAATGTTCACTTTAAAGGAGAAAGTAGTAGGGAGCTGCCAAGAAACAAGGATGAGCTGACGATTAAGGGAATCAAAGTGTTCAGGCAACAAATCAAAAAAGCCATCAGTTCTGCATTTTGCAAATTTTCAACAAGAATTTACAGCCCCCCAACCATGAATAAAGTGTCGAATCTATTTAGTGGCAAAAGGGATGTTGAGATCGCCATCACCCCATATGTGACTGCAATAGACTCTCCACGTATACCAATTAATAGCTAGAGGAACCAGCCTTCAAAGAATCCTTGCAAGGGAGTTAGGATGAGAGACAAGCCACCATGACATCAATTCTTATCTTAATGAGCTACGGGTACAATTGTTGCTCAGCAAATAGGAACCAAATTGCCACCATACCCCCTGTACCTGTGGGCAAAAATAAAAAATGTGATCAATTGTTGCAGGAGTAGCACCGCAAATTGGGCAGCAAGAGGGACTGTGAAATCCCAAGAGTTGAAGACGCTGAGGAAGTGGTAAAGCATTGAGGATGAGCCGCCAAGTTAAGAAAGAGAGCTTCAGAGGAAAAGTTGAATTCCATATCATAGAGAACGTCAAAGTGCTGCTTCTACGCTCTCTCACTAGATCATAAATCACTGAAAATTTAATCTTGGTGGTCGTAGGAACACCTTCCCCTTCAATAGACGAATGACTCGTAGAATCTAAAGTTTCCAAAGCATAATGGTGAATTCAGCAAATCCTTTTCCAAGAACTAGAGTCATTAACCTGAAAAACCATAGAATTATTTCTAGAGTATCTCTGCTTCATATAAGTAGCCCACAGAGACGACTCATGCATGTAAGACCACCATAGTTTTACAGAGTAAGCAAGCTGCATAGTCGAGAGAGAGCGGATACCCAGACCACCTTCAGCCATAGGATAACACAATTTTTTAAAACTAACCCAATGATATTTATCATGCCTATCAGCACCACTCCACAGGAAATTGGACATTTTAGACTTCAGAATTGGAATAACTTTTGCCGGAATTGTCATTGCTCCCATAGTATGAATAGGAATTGAACACAGAACATGTTTGATCAATAAAAGACGTCCCCCATGGGATAAGAATCTCTTGGTCCAACCCATTAATTTAGCATCTATTTTCTTAATTAGCTCAGCACAATAGGGAGTCTTGTTGATCCCTTGGTAAATGGGAGCTCCAAGATAGGTAAAAGGTAAAGTTTTCTTCTTAATCAAAAGAGCAGCCACCAACCTTGATACCATACCCGAAGAGATGTTTTTTGAAGCATAAAGAGAACTCTTATCAAAGTTAATCAATTGCCCTGAAGCTTCTTGAAATTTTAATAAAAAATCTCTAAAGTTCCTGACACTAACCATATCACCTCCGATGAAGATTAAAAGATCATCAGCAAATGCTAAATGCATGACCATAGAACAAGAGCGGGCAAGTTTAAAGGGCTGAATGCGACCCATGGATATCAAATGATTTAGACCTCAAGAGAAGCACTCTGAAGCCATAATAAAAAGGATCGAAGATAGAGGGTCTCCTTGTTTAACCCCTCTTTCAGGCTTAAAGAATCCATAACTAACTCCATTCACACAAACTAAAAGCCATGTAGAGGAAAGGTGCTACATAATTAAGTGAATAATGAACCCTAAAAAACCAAACTTAAGAAGAACCGCGTCAAGAAAAGGCCAAGAAACACAATCAAAAGCTTTTTCCATGTCTAGTTTAATAGCAATGTTGCTCCCCCTGGCTTTCCTGTCAAGCTCATGAATCAATTCATTAGCCAAAAGAATTTGAGAGTGAACTGGTCTACCTTTAATAAATCCCGCTTGCACAAGAGAAATGATACTTTCCAAAAGAGGCCCAATTTTGTTAGCAAGGATACGAGTACATACTTTGCTAATAAAATTAGCAAGACAGATAGGCCTGAATTGATTGAAGCTTGATGGGTTATCAACTTTAGGAAGCAAGATTATCTATGAACAACTGAATGACTGAGGAATAGGAAGACCCAAAAAGAATTCTTTGACGACACTACATACATCTCACCGAACAATATCCCATCACTCTCTGAAAAATTTACCATCATAGCCATCAGGACCAGGGGCACTGTTAGGATCTAGTTGCCAAACTGCACTCTTAATTTCAATCTCTTTAGGAATGGCACCAAGATTATGATTCTGCTCATGAGTGACCAAATAAAATTCAACATAAAATCCATGTTAGATGGTTCAGCTTCGTCTTTATACAGATTTGAGAAATAGTTAATAGCTTCCTCTCCAATTTCCTATTGTGTGGAGAGCCAGAGACCATCTGCCCGTTTAATGGAAGAAATACGATGAATCTTACGAGCGGTTTTAACATAAGTATGATAGAAATGAGTGTTGGCATCACCTTCCTCAAGCCATTTTATATGAGACTTCTGCTTCCAGAACATTTCTTCAATATGAAGTTTATTAAGTAAAACTGCCTGCTTTTCATTCCAAATCATGCGATTAAGAGGAGAAGGATCAGCAACATAAACAGATTTGGCAACCTCAGCAGCTTCCTCAGCCGTCTTAACCATTGAGAAAATATTACCAAAAACCTCTTTATTCCATTGACAAATAGATGCCTTAAGATATTTCAATTTAAGGTGAAGACCTTTCATTCCACCACCATAAAAAGACCTCGTCCAGGACTCACAAACTAAAGTCAGAAAAGAAGAATGAGTGAGCCACATATGCTAAAACTTGAAAGGTTTTGGAATAGGAACCAAACTATGAGAACATCGAAGTAATAATGGAGAGTGATCCGAAGAGGTCTTTCCCAAATGCTTGATTTGAATTTCATCAAAGTTTGAGTCTAGTCTAAGTTAAAGCCTATGTCAAACTTTGAGCCTGCAAGTATCAATCCATTTTGTTTTATTTCATTTATTAATAAAAAAATATTGAATTTTCTTCTCAACATCTTCGAAGCGTTGTTCAAAAAAAGAGAGAAAAGAAAAAAAAATAACAACCTTAGTATTACTATCATCTAATAACAAATGAGGACTGACCCTCTGAAAAAATTTATAAGATCAAGATTATGAAGCTTGAGGCTACACAATTCTCTCTAAGAGACTCATTTGAGTTCTTTTCAAATAAATAAAAAGAAGAAGAAGAAAAAAAAATAAGAATAAAGAATCAAAAAGAAGAAGAAGAAGAGAAAGGAGGGGAGGAATTAATCACAATTCCTCCAAATTAACATCCTTTGAAGCATGGAATAAGAAGTTGAAGATCCAAGTCAGCCTAATAGTTGACAGTAACTCAAATCAGCTTGAGTGCCTAACCTTCACATTATGAAGCTACAAAAACTCCACATCCTCTCCCATAAAAGCAGCACTTTGTTCAGTGATCTACTGAATGGCAACCATCCCACCGATCAAGAAAGAAAATAATTAGTATCATAAATGCTACCCATGAAAGGAGAAGAGTAGCATTTTGAGCTATAAATAAAAATTAGCCCGCCACTTCAATAAAAGGGTTACCTAAGATCCCTTGAAGCATGTACATACCAGTATATACTTTCTCAAAAAGGCATTGTTCAAATACCATTTTCGCATGCTTGGATTGGATTAACTTGAAGCAAGAACTACACAGCCTTGATTATCTTACAAATGCAATTGATATGTAGGCTGCATTCTTCAAACTCTATCCAAATTATAATTCTTTCATGCCAAGGTTGTGCTACCTAAAAAAAAGAAAAGAAAAGAACTCAGTTAGCTACATATAGGCACGGTTCAAGAACTGTCAGTTTCGCTTTATAAACCACAAGTTCAGGTTCAAGAATTTTTGAACCTGAACCAAACCGCCTATAGGACAGTTTAAAGATGGTTCGGGAATTATCGATTTCAGTTCGAACCCCAGTTCAAAGTAGGTTTAAAAGGCGATTCAAAGGGGCGATTTGAGAAGGTTCAAAAAGGTGATTTGTGATGGTTCAAAAAAAGGTTTACATATAATTTTAATTAAAAATTGGAAAAAAATATTTAAAATTAAGATCATTAAAAAAATAAAAATATTGAAATTAATTTACTAAAAAAAGGGACTTGAATTTAATTTTTTTTAAAAAAAAAAGTTGTTTACATATCCTCTTAGGGTTAAAAGAGAAATCAAAGTCCGCGTAGTTCTCTTACTTTTTGTTCTATAAGTACAACCCCTTACCTTAGACGCTTTCACTGCCGGATGTTTTAGTTGTCCCTTTGGTTCCTACATCATATAAATCTTCATCACTTAATTCATTGATATTTTTCTCTCTTAAGCTTACCTTGTTCCAATCAGCTACACATGCTTAAGCTTCTAAAGATTTAGGACCCATTCTAGATCATCTCTCATCCAATTTACTACCTCCCTCACTAAAAGCTTGTTCAATAATGAAAGTTGAAACTGGCGTTGCTAAAATTTATTTAGTAATTAGTGAAAGTGTTGGAAAAGTATTTGTATGTCAATACCATCACTCAAGAACAGGAAAAATCATTACCTTCATTACTTTCACCAATCTTCATCACTCAAGATCCTCTAGGTCTTTTTTTGCCATAGTACAATTAAATGATTACCCCATCTTATTCTTTTTGTTTGATCATTAGATTGAGAAGATTGACTAACTACTACTTGACGACCATAAAGAACACAAAATTAAGCATATAAATCTACTATTATTTTTTGAACTTTAACAATTATCTTAGAAATGTCAACCTTTTTCGTATCAACAAGATTTAAAAATGAATAATAAAGAGTCAAATAATCATTTAAACCATCTAATTTACATCTAGGATCAAAAATAATAGACACAAGAGAAATTGGTGAAATATTTTTAAAATAATTTAACCATTTTTTCTTCATACTAAAAATGCAATTTTTTGAAATAATCACTTTCATATTCCTTTATTTCACCAATAATATTTAAACATTCAATTAAAAATAAATGACTTGTAGTATAATAAATACCAATTAAAGTATATGTAGCATCATTAAAAACTTTAAAATATTTAAAACTTTTATACAAATATCTCATGTATGTGTATATAATGTTATTTGTGATACATTATTGCTCATAAATGTGTACAATAAATCTTTATATTCATAGGACTCTTTTAGCAATTCATAAGTTTAATTCCAACGAGTTAGAACATCTCTTGGAAATCTTTTAGGCCTTTTATTATTAATTTTATAAAATTTAGCCTATCCTTTCATTATTTGAGGATGTGCACATAAAAATCCAATTGCCTTTTTAATAGGAGAAATAAAAATATCAAGAGTTCTCAAACTATCTTACACACAAAAATTTAAAACATGACATGCACATCTAATGTGAAAAAGTTTACCTCCAAGATTGGGTTGATAAGTTTTTTAAGTTCACTAATTGATGCAATATTTTTAGATCTATTATCAAATGAGATTGAAAAAATTTTATTAATTAATCTATATTCTTCTAAAATATTTTTTAATCATTTTATAAATATTATCAACAGTATGTCTATAATAAAAAATATCAAATGCAATTAATCTCTTCTGAATTTTTCATTCATCATCAATATAATGACAATGCATTTACAAATGATCACCCCAAATATTGCTACAAATAGAAACACGTCCATTCATAATAAAAAATAAATTTTATAAATCTTTTTTTCTTTTTGTATAAAGATAAAAGTGAACATTTTAAAGTATTTCTAGGACCACATTTTGCACTAGGATTTAAAGCATTTTAACAATATCTAACAACACTAAGTTTTTGACCAAAATTAAATGATAAATGCTCAACTGAAATCATTTTGGCCATTTCTTCGTTATTTTTATTATCAAAATAAGTAAATAATGATTGAGATGAAGGTTTAGAAGATTCAAACCTATAAATTTTTATCTGTGTCTTGTCGAGTCCGTTTTTGGTAGGATATTTTTGCTCCAAATGCCTTTTGAATGCACCATATCCACCTGCAATCTTAAATTTGTATACCTATTCATAATAATTGCAAATCACATCAAATAATTTTTTGATTTTTCTTTTTTTATAAAATGAATTTTGAATATGTTAGAAGTTAGTAATTTTTTCTTTTCTTCTTGATCAACTTGTTGACTTTCTTGCGTAGAAAATTAATGTAATTGTTGAATATTATCATCATTTTTAATTTCATCCATTATATTTTCTAAGTCAATTGGCCTAGGATAATCATGATAATCATTAACTATATTCTTTCCCTTGTTTGATTTAAAATTTGAACTTTTGTCACTTGACATTTTATTTAGAAATATAGTATAATAAAATTTGGAATAAAATATAATAGAAGTAAAAATATAATGTAATAAATTTTGGAATAAAATATAATATAATATAATGTAATAAATTTTGGAATAAAATATAATATATGAGATAAAAAAATTAAAAATAATGAAAATGAAATAGAAATAGAAATAATAAAAATAAACTATAAATAAAATTTATTTATAAAATAAAATTAAAGTATTAAAATTATAAAATAAAAATAAAGTATTGAAAAGAATATTGAAGATTGCAGTATAATGTAAATTGAAGATTATAAGTGTAGAGTGAATATAAAATATTGTAATATAACATAGAGAATATTGCATTGTAGATTGAAAAATGAACCAAACTTTGAAGTTTGGGATTTGAAATTTAGAAGAATAGAGAGGAAATTTGTAAGTGTGAATAAATTTAAAGTGAGTGGTATTTATAAAATTAATATTTAATAAAATTTTTAAAATTTAAAAAAACAAAAAAAGTGCAAAAACCAAAAAAAAATTTTGGTCGTTGCACTGCACCGTTGCCTATGCAATAGTGCATAGTCAACTGGCCTCAATTTTGGCTAGTTGGCAAGCACACTTATAGCTATAGGCAGTAGCCCATGTTATATTACATTAAAAAATCAGTGGTTCAACCGCCTGTTTAAATCAATAGTTTGAACTGTTCACGGTCCATTAAAATTAGAACCTGAACCAAATCATTACGTAAGGTTTAGGTTTCGATTTATCACGGTTTCGATTTTGATAGGTTTTGACCGGTCCGATTTTGGTTCAAATCAAACAATGGCCATGTCTACAGTTAGCTGAAAACCCAAAAGGGAAGCTTAGGTAAAAATTAGAGCAAGCTCGTTAAGTTGAAAACTCTAAAGGGTGGTTTAGGCAAAAATTAGATTAAGCTCGTCGAGTTGAAACTCGAAAGGGCAATTAAGGCAAAAATTAGAGCTAAAAGAAAAACTAAAAGATGTGGTACTCAAACCAAGACAGGTGAAAATTAAGCTTTTAATAAAAGAGTCAAAACTTCAAAATCATAGCTTCACTGGGCATACTTCCAAACTATCACTTGAGTCTTAAGTATAGGTGCAGTATCCTCCCTAGTGTCTCCCTCAAGCCCAGTCATCAAAACCAGTTGTCGCGCCTTCTCATAAGACCATTACCCAAATACATATAGCTATCCAATTGTTAAACCTTCAAAGAACGTCACTAAATGAAAACCCTCCCAATCGCTTTCACTTGGGCCATAATGCCTAGAGAAAAAAATAAGCCTATCTAGTGTGAATGACCAAATCCATTTCATCACCCTTTTATAAATGAGATATTCAATAAATGGAGCCTAAATAATTAGCCTTGTTTCTCGATGCAAGATATAATGGTTTATCCAAGATTGATAATGAGCTCATTGCTTTAGCAACTACTCACTAAAGGCAAAAATAATCAAGATAAACCCAGCTTCCTATACAAGGTGAATTCCATAAAATCAAGGCCTTTATTGGACAGTCCAGGTAGCCAAGCCATCTTCACATACAAAAATCAAAACTAGTATGCTAAATTATACTTGGACAGCCTAAGTAGCCTCAACATCCTTATAATACAAATTCTATAGAGGTAAAACCCATAAATAAGACAACCATATAAGGGAAATGATCTGAATCATCCTTATAAGAGAAGAAAATATTAATGCCAACAAATTAAGCCCTTTATAGCACCAACTTAGCAAGCCTTCAGTTAAATCCAGAACCCATTAAGCATGAATAAGCTTTCATTCAAACCCCAAAAAAAACCATTTTTTGCGCAGAACAACTTTATTATTATAGCCTTCCAAAATAATCTTAAACTATAAAGAATGGTCTTTTTGCTCTCCAAGCTAACGCCTTATAAATCAAACTAGTCAATTTAAGACATGTGACTACCTTAGCCATCTTGTCCAACCTAAAAGGCTAGACCTAACCATAGTCTTCATTCTTTCAACTTTAGCCAAACCTGACCATAACATACACGCAAAGAGAAATTTATGAACCAATTTCTGAACCTGACTGTAGCCTATACCCAAAACCATGGTCTAAACCATATTGAATCCTTCTAAAACTAAGTAGCCCTAAAAGAAAGCCTAATTGGGACCCATCCAAAGTCAACCTAAGACGAGCAAATTGCATCCTTCTTCTATAAGCAAACTCAAATCATAGTCTACTTACGTAACCCAACAATTTGACAATTCAACTCATCCCAAAATCAAACTAGAGGCCAAGACATCCAAAGCAAGTCAAACTTAAAGACAAGCCCTCCAAAAGAAGTTAAACTAGAGCCCAAGATATCCAAAGCAAGTCAAACTTGAGAAAATAATATTAAACGTCACTTTTATTTTTAAGGAAATAACTCTCGATATACCTGGTAAAATCATCAATAAAAATAACAAAATAGTTAAAATCAAGATTGGACAATGTGAAGCATGACTTTCGTGAACTACACAAGGAAGACTCAATCGCGATATTTTTCCCATTGTACATGCAGTGCACTTAGAAGACAGAAGAAGCACTTGAAACTAAATTATTATCTCTAATTATTTGGACACAAGCTCGGAATTTGGGTGACCTAATTTTCTATGCCAGTCATCAAAGGTCAACTATGCCATATGCACCTCCTTCTGAGCTAGTGGTGGCATGATATAAAGACCATCCTTATTTGGTCCTTGTAAAAGCGCCTCCTTGGTTGTTTTATCCTTAACAATGAAAGAAGAAGGCCAAAATTCAAAATAACATTTATTATCAAGATAAAATTTATGAATTGACAATGGATTTTGAGAAAGAAAGGGAACTCGAAAAACACTATTATATTAAGAAAGTCTTATTGGGATAAGTGAGGTGAGCATTAACAATATGAGTTATGTCCAAACCTTGTCCATCACAAACCAACCCTTTGTTGCGCTCAAATTAACTCTACACAAAGCGTCACTAGCAAGTATACGAGGTAGCTGTAGCAAAGGTGATCGCCCCAAGGTCGTCTCTTAAGGAAGCTAAAGTGACTAATTGATTATCAGATTATAAATAAAAAGTAATGAAGAAATTGAAATTTCTAACAACTAATGAAAAAGATTGATTGAAGTTTAAAACGAATAAAAGTAAATTAAGCTGATGTTTTGATTCACTTGATAGAAAGGTCTAGGGTTTGCACTTCTCTACTACTTATATGTATGAACGGTTATTTCTCTTAACTAATTTAATTTCAAAGATTAAATCTCAAACAACTCAATTAATCGAGTCAAGGAAATAAGCTCTCGCATTCAAACCTCATTCAACTAATCTTGTTACAATTGAAATAATCTTTTTAATAGGTTATATCTCTAATTCACCTAAGTCCTTAATTGAATTGTTCCAGCATTAGACTTCATCTCTCAATCCATCATCTAATACCTAAAACAAATAATTGGTGGCCAATCAATTATATATTAACAATATTCCATTCAATCAAGGCTAAAGAAATTATTAGCTAAGAGAATAACCAATTCATACAATCATAGCATATCCATACAAACCCTAGACTAGATCAAATTAGTTCATCATGCTATCAAACATACTCATCTCATTAATGTTCAAAGAAATCAAATTAGACATGATAATATCCATTAATACAATTTCAATGAAAATAAAGAGAATAAGTTCGAGAATAAAACCAAGTTACAAACTCCTTGAAGCTTCTGAAGAATCTCTTGTTCAAATCTTGCAAGAAGGATGTATCAATGGCTAGAACAATCTAATCTAAGCTAGATTAATCCAAAGTGTAATCAAAATAAAAGAAAACAAAGTTAAAACCCTAACTTCACTCTCTGACAGATCAATTCAATCTCCAAATCGTCAACAACCACAAACCCTAGCTTTTCTTTTCTTTTTATATGAAACGTCCGCTTTAAAAATTCGCTACAGCTTTGATTCATGAGAGACACGGCCAAGTTGAATATGACTTGGCCGTGTTGGTGGTCTTTGGAGGGACACGGCCAGTGACTTGGCCGTGTCCCTTGCATGTGTCACCTACTGTGAGAATTTCTTCTTCTTTTCTTCTTTGGTTGAGTGACACGGCCAGTTGGAGGCTGACTTGGCCGTGTTGGACCCTTTTGGAGGGACACGGCCAGTGACTTGGCCGTGTCCCTTGCTTGTGTTTGCTTCTGTGAGATTTGCAATTTTCTTTTCCCTTGGAACCAAGTGAGACACGGCCAAGTTGGTGTGACTTGGCCGTGTTGGAGCATCTTTGGAGGGACACGGCCATTGACTTGGCCGTGTCCCTTGAGTGTGTCAGCTACTGTGTCTTGACTTCCTTTTTAAATTGGTATGGGACACGGCCAGTGACTTGGCCGTGTCCTCTGCCTGTGTCAGCTATTGTCCCTCTTTTCCTTCAATTTGTTCCTTGGCTTTTTAACCTAAAACAAAACTCCAAACAAACTTTAAACAAAAAGTAAATAAACAATAACCAACAAAACATTAAACCATACTAAAAACTAGATCAAAAACAACATAAACATTGAAATAAACTAAAACTACCAAAATTAATGAAAACACTAAACAAACCGATAAAAACTAACAAAATACCTAAATAAAACAATAATTATCATAATAAACAAGACACAAATCTATAACAAAAACTAATAAAACAACTACCCCACACTTAAAACTTTGCTTGTCCTCAAGCAAATTCACATGGCATAAATTAAAAACTCAAACAACCTTAACTATAATTCCAGCATATAAGATTAAATCCTTTAAGACTCAACCATAAATATTTGCAATTTACTTCAATCAAGATTTTCTTAACTCATTCATTAATCCAGACATACAAATCTTATCTCTCATCTAAGTGTTTCACTCGATTTCAAAGGTTAATCACTCAAACCACTCATGACTGCATACTACCATAAACTTGCTTAATTATCCAATCTCCCTCACTGATTTTCTCAAGAAATAATCCGAAGGTCTTTCATTTGGATGTAATGGGGCTAAGGTAAAGGCGTGAGAAAAGACATTTAAGCTGGAGCATCAAGAAATGGAGTATCTAAATTAGACAATACTCTTGCTAAGAAATTCATAACTCCCTCAAATGGCATATTCTCCTACCCTTAATACTTTCCTATACTTGCATACTTAAAGAAAAATACATGAGTCGACATTCCTCTTTTGATGACCAATGCTAGAACATATATGGATTTTGTATATATATATAACCTTTTTTTATTTATTTTTATCATTTTCTTCTTTTTTTTTAATAATATATATATACAAAATATAAACTTGCATGGAACATCTAGCTTAAAATGTAGAGGAAAAGAATAATCAACTCTTAATCAAATACAATGTGCAAAGTATGCATTTCAACCCCAAATAGCAATACTATTTTTTTTTTACTTGCTTACCCCACACTTGAAACAAACCACCCTATTGTCATATCATAAAACTCCATTCCTTAATGCAGGTATGATGATAATAAGAACATGTTAAGTTGAGAATTGTGTTGATCAAACAATAAAAAGGTCAAAGGCTCAACTTGGCTCACTAAGGAAATCAATATGAAGGGAGGTCTTTTTAAGCTAAAGGGCTAGCCTAATTTGCCTTCATCATTTTAAAACTTGAGATGAAATCATAATGTAAGCTCAATTAGTATGCAAAAGCAAACTCTAGAGATGCAAAATCATGAAGGTGTACACTTAAGAAAAGAAAATCAATTGATAATAATATCAAACTATGAGGCTCAAAACTCACACAGGTGGGTTCTCAAAGATTTATATGTCATGAATTGCAGAATGTGAAAATTGATCCTGAATGAATTCAAATGCTAATTTCTATGCTGATACTAAAGTCTCAACTACAAAGCTAGAATCATAGAAAAGATCGATAAATTTTCAACAATTATGCCATGCATAACACAATAAAACACACAGCGACAAACAAAACACGAATTAAAGAAAAGCTTAAAGAGTACCCCACACTTAAAATTTACATTGTCCTCAATGGAAAACAAGAATAATAAATAAAAAGAGTTAAAGGACAACCTGTCTTCCATCGTACCTGGTGAGGCAAAACCCTAGCTTTCCATCACAAACACAAAAGTTCAAAAACAAAAGTACAATATATAAAAATAAAATATCCAAATATAAAATGTTAACATGAAAAACAAAAACGAAAAATAATAACAAAGATTGAAAGAATTGCCCCTCACTGTGACAAATGCAAGAATTGTAAAATTGACGAGGCTTGGCCGTGTCTCCTTCTACCACTTTCAACTTTTTTTTTAAAGATTTTGCAAACCTTCTTCTTTAAACCACCCTGAAACACAAAATAAAAACCAATCAAAGCACCCGTTCCATTTATTTAAACCAAACATAAAATCAAAATTTGCTAAATTTAAAATTACAACTATGAAAAATAAATGCAAACCGATGGGTTGCCTCCCATTTAGCGCTTCTTTAATGTCATATAGCTGGACATCATGCAAGGCTTAGGGATCATGAATCAAAGTGTTGTCAATGATCCTCACTTCCTAAAATCCTTCATTGTATGGCTTAACTCTCTGTCCATTTACTTTAAAAGTCTCATTTGTTCGAGAGTTAAGCAATTCAATGGCACCAAAAGGATACACCTGAGTTATCTCGAAAGGACCACTCCATCGAGACTTGAGTTTACCTGGAAAAAGACGGAGTCAAGAGTTAAAAAGTAAAACTTTCATACCTGGACTCAATGTCTTTCGCACTATAATTCTATCATGAAGTGCTTTAGTGCGATCCTTGTAAATTCTCGAGCTCTCATAAGCCTCATTCCTTAGCTCATCTAACTCTGAAATTTGCATAAATCGTTCTCTCTTCGCTTTGTCCAAGTCCAAATTCAGAGTCTTGATTGCCCAATATGCTCTGTGCTCCAACTCCACTGGTAAGTGACAAGCTTTTCCAAACACCAATCGGTATGGACTCATACCTAGAGGAGTCTTGAAAGCAGTCCGATATGCCCATAGTGCATCATGCAATCTACTTGCCCAATCCTTTCTTGATAAGTTGACTGTTTTCTCCAGAATTCCTTTAATCTGCTTGTTGGATGTTTCCACTTGTCCAAAAGTCTGTGGATGATATGGGGTCGCCACCTTGTGCTTCACACTAGATTTGTGCATTAACTTTTCAAAAAGCCTGTTGCAAAAATGACTTCCCCCATCACTGACTATCACTCTTGGTGTGCCAAATCTGCTAAGAATGTTCTCCTTCACAAATTTAACAACCACATTAGCCTCATTAGTACGGGTGGGGATTGCCTCCACCCATTTGGAAACATAATCAACAACAACTAAAATATATTCATAACCAAAGGACTTGGGGAAAGGACCCATGAAGTCTATTCCCCACACATCAAACAGTTCAACAACAATATATGACTGAAGGGGCATTTCATTCCTCCTCCCAATGTTACCTACTCTTTGACAACGGTCACAGTGCTTACAATACTCTTGAGCATCTTTAAATAAGGTAGGCCAGTAAAAACCACTTTGAAGCACCTTTTCTGCAGTCTTTCTTCCTCCAAAATGACCCCCACAGTGAAGATCATGACAAAATTGAAGAACACTCAGTTGTTCTTCCTCAGATACACACCTACGAACTATCTCATCTTTGCAAATCCGGAATAAGTAAGGTTCATCCCAAAAATAAAACTTACTCAAGTGTAAAAACCTTTTCTTTTCCTGAAATGACATGTTAGTACGCAATATTCCACAAGCAAGATAGTTAGCAATATCTGCAAACCAAGGTGCATCAAATACCACAAAAAGCTGCTCATCAGGAAATGCTTCTAAATTTTTATGAATGCTATCAGATGCAAGATTTTCACTAAAGAAGGGTAATCTGGATAAATGATCAGCAACAACATTCTCACTACCCTTAGTATCTTTGATTTGAAAATCAAATTCTTGCAATAACAACACCCATCTAATTAAGCGCGGTTTAGCATGTTGTTTTGTTAAAAGATATTTTAGAGCTGCATGGTCAGAATGCACAATAATTTTTGACCCAATTAAATATGCTCTAAACTTATCTAAAGCAAAAACAACAGCTAACATTTCCTTCTCAGTTGTGGTGTAGTTCATTTGTGTACTATTCAGGGTCAAGCTAGCATAATATATTACTCTCAAGTATTTATCAACCATTTTCCCAAGAAAAGCTCCTACTGCATGATTAGAGGCATCACACATGATTTCAAAAGGTAAAGACCAAACAGGAGCTACAATCACTGGTGCACTAGTCAATTTTTCCTTAAGGGAATTAAAAGCTTGCATGCATTGTGCTGTAAATTCAAATGGAACATCTTTCCCTACCAAATGGCACAATGGTTGGCTTATTTTGGAAAAATCCTTAATAAACCTCCTGTAAAAACCTGCATGCCCTAAGAAACTTCTTATTCCCTTAACAGAGGTAGGTGGGGGTAACTTAGCAATCAATTCAACTTTAGCCTTATCTACCTCAATCCCTTTACTTGACACCACATGACCTAAGACAATGCCCTAAGTAACCATAAAATGACTCTTTTCCCAACTTAAAGTGAAGTTACATTCAATGCATCTCTCAAGCACACGAACAAGTTTATTGAGGCAATTATCAAAAGAATTACCAAAAACAGAAAAGTCATCCATAAATACCTCAATAAAATCATCTATCATGTCAGAGAAGACAGACATCATGCATCTCTGAAAAGTTGCAGGTGCATTGCACAAGCCAAAGGGCATACGTCGAAATGCATAAGTCCCAAAAGGACAAGTAAAGGTTGTCTTGGACTGATCCTCTGGAGATATTGGCACCTGATAGTAACCTGAAAGGCCATCCAAAAAAACAATAATGTGAGTGTCCAGAAAGTTTATCTAACATCTGATCAATAAAAGGAAGAGGGAAATGATCTTTCTTTGTAACATTGTTCAACTTCCTATCATCGATGCACATTCTCCACCCAGTAGTAGTCCTAGTAGGAACCAATTCATTATTCTCATTTTTCACCACAGTGATTCTAGATTTCTTAGGAACTACATGTACTGGGCTCACCCACTCACTATTAGCTATTGGGTAAATTACTCCTTCATCCAGCAATTTGAGCACTTCTTTCTTAACCACTTCACTCATATTTGGGTTAAGTCGCCTTTGGGTCTCCCTCACAGGTTTAGCTCCCTCTTCTAAAGTGATTCTATGCATGCACATTGAAGGGCTAATACCCTTGATGTCACTCAATCCCCATCCTATTGCTTTTTTCAATCTTTTAAGCTCACTCACTAACCTCATCTCCTCCTCTTCACTAAGTTCACTAGATATTATCATAGGTAAGGTATTGTGATCTCCTAAAAACACATATTTCATATTCTTAGGTAACTCTTTCAGCTCTAACTCAAGTGAAGGGTTCTTCTCTTCTTTATGAATGGAGGGAAGCTCACAAACTAGGTCCTCCTCAAGCTCCTCTATTTCAGCACCCTCTAAAGTCTCAAGGCAACTGGCTATTTCTGCATCAAAAATATCCACATCACTCTTTAAGGTCAATGCCAGCTCCAATTTATCAGAGGAACCTATCTGCAAGAAAACATCTGAAACAACTGCATCAACACAATCAATGAAAGAACAATCCTCATATAAAGCAGTTGTAGGAATAGGAGAAGTGTTAAAAATAGAAAATTCAACAGTTTGTCCTAAGACAGTCATTGATAATTTACCATTTTTAACATCTATCAAAGTGTTGGTAGTCGCCATAAAAGGCCTACCCGGCAGAATGGTGTGTGCAGATGGTGAAGAATTACTTACTTCCATGTCAAGAACAATGAAATCCACAGGTACTATCAAACCACCAACTTTAACTAACACATCTTCTATAACCCCTTTCGGGAATCTAAGAGATCTATCAGCTAATTGCAACACCATTTTTGTTGGTTTAAGTTCCCCTAGTTCTAAATCAAGGTACACAGAATAAGGCATTAAATTCACACTGGCTCCTAAATCACACATGCCATCAGTACCCTTTCCATTCCCCATAGTAATTTGAATGATAAAACTTCCAAGATCCTTTAGCTTAGGAGGTAGTTTATGCTGCAAAACAGCACTAGCTACCTCAGAAACTATCACCTTTTCATTCGGCTCATACCTCTTTTTCTTGGTATTCAGTTCTTTGAAGAATTTAGCATAAGCCGGCATGTTCTTAATTGCTTCAAGTAAGGGTAAGTTAATACTTACCTTAGACAGCATGTTGAAGATATCTGAAAATTGCTTATCTTTTTTATCATCCTTCAACCTGCTAGGGAATGGTATAGGTGGCCGGTATGGATTGCTTGCCTTGTGCAAATCTGCTGTAGGGGACTTCTCCATTGATCTTTCTTCAGCTCCTTTGTTCTCTAGTTCTCCTTCCTTTTTATTCTCTTGCTTACTTGCATTCACAGAATTATTTTCAACATTATTGTTAATTACCTTGCCACTTCTAAGAACAGTCACTGATTGTGCCTGCTCAGGTTGACTTGGGAACTTCCCCTTTTGTTGAATCTGCATCTGTTGAGCAAGTTGCCCCACTTGGGTCTCCACCTTCTTAAAAGATGCTTCTAGTGAATCTAGCCTCTTGTTGTTCATCTCTTGATTTTTAGCACTGACTTGGATAAAAGCCTGCAAACTTTCTTCCAAACTCTCTCTCTTAGGCTACCCTTGATTTGAGGATTGGCCCTGCTGTGGGTTCTGTCTCTGGAGCAAATGGAAAGGCTGTTGAGCATTATTTGTTGTCCAGGAAAAATTTGGGTGATTCCTCCAACCAGGATTATAAGAATTGGAGTAAGGATCATTCCGAGCTCTTGGTTGAAATCCCCCCATAGCATTGACTTGCTCAGCTTCATTGCCAAAAGACTCATATGCAGAGGGGCATATATTTGCTCCATGCCCGAATGTCCCACAGATTCCACACACTTCTTTAGTAGATGAAGAAATATTGTTCTTCATGTTTAGCATCTGCACCTGTCTTGTCAATTCAGCTATTTGACTAACCATTTCACTATTGGCCTCCAGTTGATTCACCCCTTTACTTCTTCCCCTTACACTCTTTTGTTGAGAATTAGCTCCCAACATCTCAAAGATCTCATAAGTCTCATCAGCTGTCTTTTCTCCCATGGCTCCCCCCAGCTGCATTGTCAACAGTGTTCTGAAATTGCTGGGTTAGACCATCATAGAAAAACTGATTAAGGAGTTGAAGTGGGTAGTGATGATGTGGACACTGGATCAATAGCATCTTGAATCTGTCCCAAGCCTCATGAAATGGCTCTCCTTCAAATTGAGAGAATGTAGCAATCTTCCCTCTCAACTCAGCTGTCTTTTGATGTGAATATAACTTGCCCATGAACTTGTTATAAACTTGCTCCCAATTTGTAAGTGAGTTTTCGGGCAACATTATAAGCCAGCTCTTTGCCCTATCCTTCAAAGTATAAGGGAAACATCTCATCCTCAATTGATCCTCTGTTAATCCTCCCAATGGAAAAGTGTTGAGGGTGGAGTAGAAATCCCTGATAAAGTTCAAAGGATCTTCATTTGGAACTCCATAGAATGATGGCAGCATGTTGTAGTGAATGTTCTTCAACTCATAATTTCTTGCTGCATCTGTCAGTCTTATGCAAGAGGTGGAAGTTCCAATGACAGGTCTAGCAAAGTCTCTCATCGTTCTTTGCCTTTCTTCAGCCATTTTAACAGATTGTGCATATTCCGACTCAAAATCAGAAGTGTCCTCCTCTATAGTATCAAATCCTGTGTACAGTTCAAACTCTTCCCTACTCCTTTTCACTCTCTGAATTTCTGGAATGAATGGATATAGCTTTCCTTCGAGTGATCTCCTACCTTACATAAAAAAAATTTCTAGGAAAAAGAAATTATTAAAAGCAAAAGACAAAATAAAATAAAATGAAAACAGTGAAAAATAATCTAGAATATTTTTGCCTAATAAACAATTTCGCCAATTAGCGTCCCTGGCAGCGGCGCCAAAAACTTGTTGGGCTCGAATTAATTCTACCACAAAGCTTCACTCGCAAGTATACGAGGTAGCTGTAGCAAAGGTGATTGCCCCAAGGTCATCTCTCAAAGAAGCTAAAGTGACTAATTGATTATCAGATTATAAATAAAAAGTAATGAAGAAATTGAAATTGCTAGCAACTAATGAAAAAGATTGATTGAAGTTTAAAACGAATAAAAGTAAATTAAGCTGATGTTTTGATTCACTTGATAGAAAGGTCTAGGGTTTGCACTTCTCTACTACTTATATGTATGAACGGTTATTTCTCTTAACTAATTTAATTTCAAAGATTAAATCTCAAACAACTCAATTAATCGAGTCAAGGAAATAAGCTCTCGCATTCAAACCTCATTCAACTAATCTTGTTACAATTGAAATAATCTTTTTAATAGGTTATATCTCTAATTCACCTAAGTCCTTAATTGAATTGTTTCAGCATTAGACTTCATCTCTCAATCCATTATCTAATACCTAAAACACATAATTGGTGGCCAATCAATTATATATTAACAATATTCCATTCAATCAAGGCTAAAGAAATTATTAGCTAAGAGAATAACCAATTCATACAATCATAGCAGATCCATACAAACCCTAGACTAGATCAAATTAGTTCATCATGCTATCAAACATGCTCATCTCATTAATGTTCAAAGAAATCAAATTAGACATGATAATATCCATTAATACAATTTAAATTAAAATAAAGAGAATAAGTTCGAGAACAAAACCAAGTTA